>CM060912.1:643250302-644706969 GCA_030737875.1 Allium sativum
CTGAATTAAGGTTGAGGAAGTGAAAAACAGCTTAATTGGGCTTAACCGGTTGATTTACAGCTAGGCCCATTGGGGGATTTTGGGACTAGAGCTATATGAGGACTGATTAGGGTTAGAGAAACTTTTTCTTTTTCATTTTCCAGCCGCCACTTACTTCTCTTTAACCCTAACAATGGCCTCCACTTTCTAAATTCATCACAAATCACCGTTTAATCGCGTATTAGCTTAATCTACACCAAATCAAGGAAGTCTAGTGGCAAATCAGAGTTGAGGCTGCTGCTAAGCATTGGAATTCAACCTATAACAGTAGCAAAGTTTAGATCTAAGATTAATTTGTGGCCAAGGTGAGTGATTTGCATTGTTTTTCACTAATTACGGCTAATTAGGGGTGATTAGTGATAATTAGCGAAATTATGGCTTAGAAAAATCTGGAAAAATTTGTAAAATTATTAAAAATAATTATAGGGCTCTGATAAAAATTTGGACTGATTTGGATAAGTTTTGATAATTGTATGATTAAACATGATTATGGGGGATTAAGGCGAAAACATAGGTTTTTGGGTATGTTTGATCCACATTGACATATTAAATTGTTGTTTTGGTGTTTGTTGTTGATTTTCTATGTTTCTATGATTGTATGGTATACTTTGTGATTGATTATAAAAGTTAGAATAGTCGAAAACGCCGTCGTATGGCGTAAAACAGTCGTTGGAAAAGTTGAAGGAAACAGTGCAGGAAAAAAGGGACCGGAACAGATCGCCTTATGGGGTCGTGGAGCACCATCAGGAATCGAACCGAACTGCTCGTACAGGAAGACCCCGACCTGGATGTTCTCCATGAACATGGAAACCAGCTCTGAACCGAACCGAAGATGAATCACAAACTTAAATGACCAGGACCTTGGAGCTCACGATCCGAACTGCTAAAGGAGGGACACCACGACCCAAACTAGTGGAGGAGCTCGACCCGACCCGGAGTGTATGCCACGAACCGATCTGACCAGGAGCACCACGAGCCACCTTTGCTCAATTTCCACGAACCAGAAGTTCCGAACCGGCTGCTCCACCACGACCCGACCCGGACCAGGCACCACCAACCGACCCGATGGGGAACCACCTTAGGAGGACCAAACCGAATCGAATGAAGCTCATTTCTGTACCGATCCGGAGTAGACCAAACTCAAGATGCAAAGGTGTAATGGCCCGAAAATCTATACTATCTGAGCTGACTAATATAACATACGTTCAACTCAAATAATACAGAAATACGAGTCATTTGGGTTAAAGAAAATAGATGTAACAACCCGAAAATCTGGGCCAGTTTAAAATTTTTATTTTAGCAATCTTAGCGAATTTTTAATATTTAAAATAGATAATTTTAAATAATATCGACGAGAAATTTGTTTTGAATATAATTCGAACATATATATTTATACGCGTCGTCGTTAGAATATAAATAATTTTATATATATAAAAGGAATTGAAAATGGCGCGGTAGGTCGATAATTTGATTTCAAACTTCAAATGAATGTACCGGGTGCAAAACAATCCGGATTTTAGTGAAACCAAAAATAATGGAATCTAATTGTGACTATCTTTCCAACAAATCCGAAAAATCAAAATTTCATAGCGGGGATAAAAAGATATGCCCAGTTGAAAATTCTGAATAGTCGCTATGGAATTCAGACCCTTAAAAATGGGAATTTTGCAAATGACCTCGGATTTCGACGAAACCACTTTTGTTGGATCCGTAGTGTAAAGTTATTGCTAGGTTTCAAATTTCATAATTTTTCGAATCAATATGTGAGCGTGGCAAAGGAAAACGCGTTTGACCAGTTTCAGTTGATTTTAATCGACTGGAAAATAGTCATTTTTCAAACGGTCTCAGAATTCGACGAAACTAGTTTTGTTAGGACCGTATCGTCAATACGAAGCTAGAAAATATTTTTCGGGAATTTTTCTAGTTAGTATGTGGCCCAGTAAATGGAAATACGCGTTCAAATTCAATATATAGAGTTATATGTTGATTTTAACGGAAACTGATTGTAACGAGCGAATCAACTTACGATACATATCCCATTGTGTTCGGAATGGGGGTAAAACGCTATGGATGACAGGCGGTGGGCCTCGTTTTGAGGTCATATGTAAAAGTCAACTTTTAGAATTAAATAATTAAAAAAAATCCTTCTCTCTCCTTTCCTATTACCTTTTGCCCCCCCCTTTTCTTTTCATTCTTCAGTTCGATTTAAAAAAAAGAGAGAAAAACCCTAAATGGATCGACGCGCCTACCCCCAGGCGGCGCGCCACCGCGTTCGAAGCCCCCCTGCCGCCGCTGCATCTTCCCCTCCCTCCATCGACCGTGCGACGCAATCGAAGCCCCCCGTTCGTCAGCCCGCGCCACCTCCGAACCCCCACCTTCGCCGATGCCGCAGCACCCCCAGGCACCCCCGACCCTCCACAACTCCGACGCGAGCTCCATCAGCTCGAGACCCCCCTTCCCTCTAGACGCTGCAGGTATTTTATTTTATTTTATCCTATTTTGTTTTATTTTAATTTACTTTAAACATTCGGTATAGGAAATTAAAATGGCCTTGTTTATTTTCTGATTTTGTTTCTGGAAAATAAATATAATTTTCATATTATAAAAGTGAAAAGACGTGATTTTTAAAAGTGAAAAGACGTGATTTTTAAAAGTGAAAAGATTAGATTTTTAAAATGCAAAAGATTAAATTTTTAAAGTTGAAAAGACGATATTTTTAAATTTGAAAAGACAATATTTTTAGATGAGTAGTGAAGTAAAAATATGATTTTTACTTCGAGAAAAATATAAATTTTATATTATAGAAAGGCGAAATCTTTATTTTTGAAAGGGCGAAATCTTTATATGAAGAATGGCGTGATAAAAATATAATCTTTATTATATGAACATCGATATAAAAATAGAATTTTTATTTATATAGTAGCGTTGTAAAAATAAGATTTTTATATATTGAATAGCAAAATAAAAATTCGATTTTTATATATTGAATAGCAAAGTAAAAATTCGATTTTTACATATGTAGTGACTACGGGCAACGAAGATGACAAGAATGCGATAACGATGAAGATTTCTATCAAAGAAGAGTCGTGGTATTGGATAGCTTTTGGTGAGAATTTCCCACCTTTCAATTTCATTTTCTAGTTATAAATATATACTAGGATGCAGACGGTGTTTAGTAGCACCCGACACCCGTCATCCACAGACCATGGATGGCTTGTTTGTTTAATTGTTTGGTTGTGTAATTGGTTAGATTATTTGGCTTGAATTGAATTGTTTGGTGAAATAAAATTGATTTGATTGATGTGTGAATGGCGTGGGCCTTCACTAGACCGGGGATAAGGCTAGGCCTTGTCCCGTTTCTAGTATCGTGCCGTTATGCCGCCGAAATTTTCTAAAATAAGTTAGAAAAATAAAAATATCATTTTTATTTTGTAAATGAACTGAATAAAAATTCAAGTGTTAAAATAAAATATTTGATCGTTAAAAATATAATTTTTAACGTGAATGTGAATAAAAAATCTTCATTTACAAATCGGACGGTTTGTTTATGTACACCTATTTGAAGGACATTGATTGGGACGATAAATTTTACACATCGCCCAACTGCACAACTAAAATCTGTGTTTGATTGTTTGAAACCCCACACGGGTATTGGGATGATATTTGACGTACACTAATCCCAGTAATTAGTTGTATGTCGATCGATTGATTGACAGACTGTTATAAGCGTTGAATATTTATATTTGATGCTTATACAGTGTAGAATGCACTTTGGATGATGGTTGATTATTCATCGTTGTTATTGTATACGTATGTTGTATAAAATCCATATAATTAACATTATATGGTAATTTATTGGGCCTCATTCCAGTTTTGAAAAAGGAATATTTGAAAATAGGAATATATGAAGCCGTATTGATTAGATTTACGCCGTTTTGACGTGAAAAATATTTATATCGATTTGATTCATTTTATAACAAATATCGGAAGTGAATTCAAATTGAAATTGAATAGAAGTGAAATAGAATTGAAATCGTTTTGAAATGAATTCGAATAGAATTGAAATCGTTTTGAAATGAGTTCGAATAGAATTGAAATAGAATTAAATCGTTTTGAAATGAATTCGAATAGAATTGAAATAGAATTGAAATCGTTTTGAAATGAATTCGAATAGAATTGAAATAGAATTGAAATCGTTTTGAAATGAATTCGAATAGAACTGAAATTGAATTAGAAATCAATTAGAATTGAAATCGTTTTGAAATGAATTCGAATAGAATAGAAATAGAATTGAAATCGTTTTGAAATGAACTCGAATAGAATTGAAATAGAATTGAAATCGTTTTGAAATGAATTCGAATAGAACTAAAATTGAATTAGAAATCAATTTGAATTGAAATCAATTTGAAATGAATTTAAAACGAATTTATATTGGGATATTCAATTTTGATTTGAAATTGAATATGAAGTTGAAACCGTTTTGAAAATGAATTTAAAACGATTTATAAAGCACGTTTTGAATTGAAATCGACGAAGTATATATTATATATATTATATATATAATATAATGGCCTGAATAGAACGCGCCGCGCCACGGCAGTTCGCGAATTTCGACCATTGACTTCGAACGGATATTGCGGGAGATCCGACTGTCGGATTCTCCTAAAACCGGAACCGTTGGGTTCGTATCGAAAAGAGCTTTCTAATGAATATTAGAAATTTGAAATCTAACGGTTGGATTTGGAAATATGTCAAAATCAAATTTGAAAAAGGTCTCTATAAGTGCAGTTCGATGGCCATTGATGGAAATCGACTGTCGGGCCTCGATAAAATTATTAAAAATAGTAATAATTCGTGTAAAATCATAAGAAATGATTTAGAAAGAATTGGGATGAAAAACTCCATATTTGAAAAGACAAAAATAGATTTTTATCGAAATGAACAAGTTTTGAACTAGAATTATAATTTTATTTATTTTTAAATAAATAAATTGAATTTAAAAAGGGTTTTAAAAATAACCAGAATTTCCAATGATTGCATTGGAGTGGATTTGAATCGAAATTGTCTTCGGAATATTTCGATGTTGGAATTCGTGATTATGCAGATGTTGTTATGGAAATTTGAAAGATATATATTTATATCGTTATTTCCAATACGACATTTGTTAATCGTAGAATTTGATATTGAATATAAGCCGATATATTTTCTATTCAGAGCCTCGTATTGAATATCAAATGTGATTTGGGTTTGTCGTGAATGGTGTCTTCACTAACACTGTTCTTGAACCCAGTTGAGAAAAGATTAAATCTTTTTATTTTAGATTTAATGAAGTGTACCAATTAAATGATATTTAATTGGAATTGAATTGATATTGATTTTTGGGTTTATCGTGGACAGTGTTTTAAATAACACTCGTTCTTTAACCCGATAATTAGTGGAATGTGATTTTGGGTTTATCGTGAACCGTGTTTTAAATGACACTGATTCTTTAACCCAGTTAACGATTAAAACTAAGTGGAGTTTTAATGAATCTTTAATTAGATTGAAAAGATCGAGAATGGAGTATCACCAGTTTTGCTCCAGGCGATAGTTAAATCTTTAATTAGATTTGAACGTGAAATGGTAATTGAATTTACTGATAACACCAGTGGTGTTAGATATGAAGTATAACCAGTTTTACTTCATGGGATGAATAGGTTGGGATTGGGAAATTAAAACAAATGATTACTTCGGTAAGGTTCGTTAATCCCGACTAGTTAAATCGATATTAAAAGGAGAGATTAGGGAATAAATTCAAGGAATTTTATCTTTGATAAAATTTATGGGAACCTTTCCCTATGAATGTGAAATTTAGAAACTAACTGTCGGTTAGCCAAGCAGAATGGTTTTCTGGATATTGATCTGATGTTGGTTTCGGCCTTCGGGGTTAATATCTGGGGAATTATTCTCTTGATTAATTTACGGTTAGTGAATGATGAATTGGAATGAGGCGTATGTTGTGTTGGTGTAACGCTTATTTAAAATATACGCAAGTTATTCGGAAAGACCAGGTTTATCCCATTCTGAATAACTGATACGACGATTAGTCGAAGATGAAGACGATGGTCGAAGACCGGAGGTCTTCACGTCGTTTGGGTGATTACTGATGATCTTGATTGGGCTATACACCCAAGAAGATGGAAACAGTTGGTGATCGTCCAGACGTACTTGGAGATCGATGGATATGCGGGGTACTAGGTGCCTCCAGTTTCGTTCAGACCCAGAACGGACTTGTAAATGGACTGTGTGTCTGACATTGGATTTTAGTCCGTGTGATTGATCTCTATTAAATATATATCTGTTTGGCGGCGGAGAATTTATTCTCTTGCTTAACGCCCTTCTCTGAGACGTACGAGCTCAGGGGTTATATATTGATGATATCAATCGCATGGAGTGAACAGCCTGTGTGGCATGCCTAAGTGGCAATTGATCAAGGCTTCTGTTGAAAAGCAAAGTCTTGTGGTGATGATCAAAGCACAGCCTGTGTGGCACATCTTTGTGTAACGTGAATTCGCGAGCCTCGCACCCCGGTTGTGAACCAAAAACGGGAGAGGACCTCAGGGAGGGCATGCGTTTCTTTCTAGCTAGGGTGGTGTCAGTGACCTACCAGCCCTGACATTTATATACTTTTCACCTGTGTGGTTGTTGCTGTTGGGAGGCGCCTCGGTTTGATCGGACGATCCGGGTCCGATGGAGTCATTCGTTGGCTCATTTACGCCCCAAAGGGCGGGGAAACGTATTGTTCAGGCACTATAATCCACATCGGTGGACCGGCCCTGTCGCTCCATGGGGCAGTTGTGGCTGTTCCTGAGGCTCAGGCTAGAGAGTCTCGAATCGGTAGAGGACGATCCCTGGCCTCGGTTCATAGATGGAAACCCAATTTCCAAATACGTGACTTTGCGATTTCGATTGTATAACCTATATATGGCGACATGGTGGTATGGGGCATTCATGCCGCCTATGATTGATACTTATGATTTGAAGTTGTTTTATACACTATACACTTATAATAGTATCAAAATGATTTGTTTTAAACGTATCAAGCATTCTTTGACTATTATAAGGGAAAACCCAATCCCCCGGCTTGCGTTGCATTGTGTGATAGGACCTGGGTCTTATAACAACTTCATTTTTCTTTATTTAGCATTGCGCTGTTTGTTTTATGCACTGGTATTCTTGGGAGGAAACATGTTCTGTGTTATACGGCGTGGTCCCTTGATCTACTGAACTTTAAAATAAAGATTTACAACTGTTTTAGT
Organism: Allium sativum; assembly: GCA_030737875.1. Classification (NCBI taxonomy): domain Eukaryota; kingdom Viridiplantae; phylum Streptophyta; class Magnoliopsida; order Asparagales; family Amaryllidaceae; genus Allium; species Allium sativum. Next base: position 643,257,640 of record CM060912.1, read on the forward strand.
TCTCACACCAGTCACATGACTGACCTGGGGTTTATTATTTTAACCTAAACCCTGGGTGCCCTTATTTTGACACGGGCAGCTAGTAGTTTTGGTTTTGCAGATTTATATTCACAGGATCCTGGTTTACAGCTGGAACGATATCCGGAAAGCTTTGTATCCGTATATCCCTTCTAGTTGTGTATTGTATTATTTTCCGCTGCTATGTATTTAAATGTAATTTAAATCTCTGATATTTCTGTGTAATATTCATTTGTTTATACTCTGTATATTCTTGTAATCTGATGCATTGTTGTAATATACAATGAAATGTTCTCCCGTATGCGTTCTGTTGTGGCTTGTTCTCGAACTATCTGCTCTTTCCTTTACGGGGAAGTTACGGGTTTTTACAATAGAAAAGATAGAAGATGAACAGAAATAACAAAACAGATCCTCACAGCGGAACCAATAAAATATATTATATAACATAACTTTGAAATACAAATTTTTTTATATATACATACCATATCAGAGTACAACATAACATTTGATACAGCAGGGATAACTCTAAATAACTAACAGTGAAGCCTCCTGCTTCAAGCTCCTCCAAGTGTATCTGTAAAGCCTGAAACACTTGACTGTCCATACAAATTTGGGCACCCAAAAGTTTAGGAAAGAAAAAAAACAAACAAAATAAACTCTAGGTCATTCATGGGATTGGTGTGAGTAAACTCCAGCCATATTGTTTAACTTTGAAATCCTTTTGAAAGAAAAGGATAATAGTTAGACTAGCCCACACATAAACATGGACGTTTTTACCTTACTATAACCCAAAACATTTTTGACATTAAAATCCAGTGATATTATAATAATGTCTAATCAAATAAATAACCAAATAGTAGAATGCTTGAATCTTACGCTCTACATACATAGTATAAAATCAAAAACCGCAGGGCGCTTATTGGAGATTGGATTCCAACTATGACAGCAAGGTATGGGACAACCTGCTGATAATGTATCTCTAGAGGGGAACACACTGGGTTCAACAAGAACGTCTTATAACCCGGTCCACACATGACCGACCACTCATTTCGCTTGAGTGTATCGAATGTATATCACCAACGGTTGGCCTCTAACCACCGTTTCCCGAAAAGGGACAACATCGGAATAGATTAAAGAAGTAAAAGGAATTTCTCTAGATAGGTGATTATACATCCTAATGGGAGCGACCCACATAGCCATGTTGCCTGCCCGATTTTGGTCATTTCCCGGTCGTGAAGCTTGAGGCTACGTCTATCTTTTAGAACATCTGGCCACCATACACTTTGAATGCCACATCGTCAAACCTGTCAAATCACTAGTTGATCTTTCCAAAAATATTACGGGTATAAAAGCTAAGAGAAACGAATTTCTCCGCCACCAGACCTAATACCTTGAAAAGAACGTCTTATGTGACCGTTGGGAATACTCTGTCAGACATTCGTCCATACAAGTTGTCTTGGGACTGGATAAACATAATAGCTCTTGAATTTCACTCCATCTTCGATTATCTTCAGCATAATCTAATTCGCAACACCTATGCCTATACAGAGCGGTTTGCGGATATTAAATCCAATTGGTCTCTTCGTATTAACAACGATGGTAAAAAAAATCTTTGATAGTCGGTGATTTAAATATCAAAGGGAAAAAATAAACATCCATCAAACAATTTCACAATCACTAACCCTTTCTGATATTCTATATTAAATTCATTTCTTAGCGAATTCTATATATATATATATATATATATATCATTATATCGATTTCTATTATCAAAATTTCTTAAAAATATTCTAACTTCTTAAGTTTCTGGAAAATTTCGCCAGCACCTCCTTTGTACCAGTCAATAGTTCAAACCCCAACTCGCCTATCTAGGCCCTTTCCATTCAAAAAGAAAATCAAAAAGCCAAGCGGCTTGCTGATTCGGCGCATAAAGCCTCATATGGAAATTAAACATGTACCTATTTTGTCGGGCACTTAAATTATAACCTTCATACTCTCTTCATATTTTTCATCCCGTACCTGTCTAATACACGTACACCTGCACTCCCATTTATTTCAAAACCATATGGCTATTTTGATTTCACCACATTCAATTCCACTAATTAATTCTCTATGTAATTCAGCCGCTCCTTTCATTTACAGTTTGAATCAATTCATTTATAGTTTGAATCAACCGTGTTTAACATATATAAGCTCATTCCTAATTTGTTTCGAAACAATTCAACACTTTCACTTTAATCACTTTCCATTCGCTAATTAGTTAATTAGCCTCTTTACTTGGACCAATTTAAATTTGAACCTATCACTTTCAAATTTACATTTAACTCTCTTATGAATCCGTTAAATTCCCATTTTAATTCGAGTTTCATATTCATTTTTGAATTTAAATTTACAAACTCGATTTGCTTAACTAAAGTTAAGTTCAACCTCAAAATTTCATTAATTAACCAATTCTAATTAGTCGATTCAATTTAATAATTTAAAATCTGGTTTTGTTTCAAAATCCAATTCACTTGCTCTACTTGGGTACATATATATTTTATAACCCAAGTCCGAATTTTACTAATGGAAATTCGGATTTTTATTCACTAAAATCCTTTTGTTTAACTAAATAAACCCTCAGGGTTTTAAAACGATTTTGGTGCTGTTTTTCTGAAATTTTGATTTTGATATTACTCAAAATGTATAAGACGAAATTCAGGTTTTTCTCTTCCATTAGAAAACTATCATTCAACAGGTCCGGGCGTTTCTTGTTTCATTGAATTTCGATTTATATTTCCGAATCATCAAATTACGAACTACCACGCTGCGTCGAGTTCGTTTTAATTAAATTTAGTTATAAACGTTAAAAACTTCGTTCATAATTAAATTCCAACTCTATTTCCAGTAAATCGAACTCGTTATCTAAACCATAACAATTCAAATTATTTAAACTCGTTGGTGATTCTGTTCCATATTCATAACAAAGTTCATAACCCCGATTCCTATATTCACGTCTAATTCACTTGGAATTAGTTTATTTATGGAATATCGATATCATCGAATTCTAATTATAAATTTCCTTCATACAAATAATTAATTAATTTAACATATCTTACCATTACAAACTAATATCTTCCCTCAATAATAGTGAAGTCGTTCAAGTTGGGGTATTTTAATTACCTCTCAGACCTTGATCGACAACGTTCTTATCTAGAGACAGATAAAAGTTTGTAATACAACAACTCGATTTAAACCTCACCTTTTATTCCATTTCTTACATTTGGAATTTATTTTCAAAATTACTCGATGAAAATTGTTTCATCACATTTATAAACATAGTTAATAAATTAGCTTCCTTGTTAAAACAAAATTTCCATTTTAACAATCGATTTGAAAATCGATTCCAATTTCGGAATAGTTTATTTTATATAACTTATATATATATATATATATATATATATATATATATATATATATATATAAATATATATATATATAAAATAATATAAATACAGAATCTATTTTCACATCAAATTTCAATTACAGTTTCTATTTAATATAAATCCAATATCCTTTCTGAGATTAAATATTTTTATAAATTCGACATAGTCGAATACTATTTATCAACCCTTACGGATTTATTCCAATTCTATTTACCTTTCAAACATCAAAATGAATTACATGATTTTCAATTCTCCTTTGTAACCCATACTTGAATCTAAATTCTAATTATCCAATAATAGTTATTTCTTTTATTTATTCCGAATATCAAAAATGATTTCATCATTTTCTTTGAAACGATTCCGAATTTCCTTTTCTTTTAATTCATATTTGAATTTAAATAATCCAACTATTCTAGGATCATTATTCACTTCCATTTCTAAATTGTTCAATGATAAATTTTCTATTCCATTATAAACATCATTTATAAATTTCATTTTTCCTTGTTTTGAATATTTAAAACAAGTCCTTGTTTCAAATCTTATTTGAACTTCAATCCCCATTCTGGAAAATAAATTTCCGTTTTAAATTCAGACTTGAATTTAAAAACCTAATATTATCAAACAATAAATTTCCTTTCCACTAATAGCCTTGTTAATAATTAGGCTACTTGTTTTTGTTATTAAAACAAGTAAATATTTCATTGTTCATTCAAATTTCACTTTTATTTCAGAAAATAAATTTTCCTTTTTAATGTCAAAAATCCCTTTTGATAATAGGGCCAGTAATATTCAATCATCCAAATACACGAACATCAATTCAATTCAACACATCACGCATATATGAATATGTATACAAAAATAAATAAATTTGAAGAATCTAGTTGGATCCCTCCAACCTGTTATCCTGCATATACAGGTGTTAGTCAACAACAATAATAATACCAAACCTGCTTCAAGGCAGGATATCGCGGTATGAAGGTCATCCACTATATATATTGTAGGGCGCATAGGGAAATCATCCGCTAATGATACTGTGGGCATCCGCTAATAGTACTGCGGGAACTATCCAATCACCAATACTATATATATTCAACCATCACCTAAATAACTAATATATATGCAACCACAATAATTCAATAATCCATGCATACATCCAGACAACCAACAATTATTTTTAAAATAAAACCGTGAGTTAGATTTACTCACCTGGTTTTCATTTGCCAAATATTTCTTTTATTTCCAATCGTCTCTGCTACATATCCACGCGAATGAAATTCAAATGAAATCCTTACCTATGATTATCCAATTTTATAAATTGATTATTATTTATATATTTTTACTATCAAAATAATTAAATAATTTATCCTATGAAATTTAAATTATGCAAACATGAATAGCTTATCGTTTTTTTCCTAACCATCTACACCATCCGAAAACCCGTCATGATCCATCTATAGCAAATTCCACCAGTCCATTACTTGCCCTTTGCTGCCTCGACAAATCACGAAGTCAACTCAACCCTTATTTGCAGCAATCAACCCTGCACTTAAACCCTTATTACTGTTAAAACTCCACTTGCACAATTCAGACAACACCTTAATATTCAGTAGTTCACTCGATTAGACCATGAACATACCCTTAATCTGCTCAAAACTGCTTGACTACTTTCCTCCATAACACCTTCATGTTTCTCCTTTAAGTTGCGTTCAAGCTCTTTTTCCTGAAAATGTCACCAACTACCACCATCAAACCATGTCGCCATCCACCATCCAGACATTTCATATGAACAACCCTCATCATCAATTTTGTCGAGCTTTAGACTAAACTCCACTCAGTCACTCGAAGTCTCTCTCATCACGTCACTAGCCCAAATCAGCACTAAAAACCACAATCGCACTTCCTAAAATCAGCATCCCCTTTTGCCTGAATCGCACCCCTGAAACCCATCGTCGCTTCTCAATAGACCTCCAGACAATGCCCTTCTCAGTCGCAAGCTACCTCATCTCACGCATACAAGTTCGAACAGAGAAACCCCATCACCAAAGCCCCAAAATCAAATCCCGACTTTGTTGCCCTAAATCGAGTGACAACCATGCTTTCGAGCGTATTGAAAACCATACCAAATCGAAGCTGTTATTTAAACGAGTGAAACGGATTCGAACTTGTATTGTTTTATTGGTATTTGATTTTCGAATTTGACTGGAAAAAGGAATTGAAGAGGAAGTGTTTTGGTGAGGAAAAAATGGCAAAAAAATGAAGGTCGATACTTGTTTATATAAGAGAGGAATTGGGAACAATCAGTACACAACATTAATTTCTTGTTTATCTTTGCATTGAAGGTTAGGGACAAAATTTGGATCTCAAGAAGAACACTAGGTCTGCGGAGTTAAACATAGGTCGGCTGATGTACTTTGGTTGGCTTGATATCCAACATTTGGTTAGTCTAATTTTTCATTTGTATTTTATTTTTATTTTAATTAATATGAAATTATTTAATTTAAAATACCCGTTTATTTCGAACTGTTTTTAGCATAGCGACCAGCACCCCTAGGGTTATACAATTATTCTGAACACATTGGGACAAGTTTCGAAGTCCAATTTGATCGTTTGAAAAGGATATCAATTTAAACTAACTATTTAAATTAAATTCAACTGATTAAAATAGAAATCAATTTCCAACAATTTAATTTATCAAACAATAATAATAATTATTATTATCGTTCTAATTCGATGTAGAATTTATATAAATCAACTGAATCATTTCGACTTAGTTTTTAACTTCCAATTCAAATATATTACGTTTTCGCATAACGACTATTCAATATATTCGAATTAAATCATATATCAATTATTTAATCGATAAACTCTATAAAAACTAATTACTTATTCTAATTCAATATTTAAAACTAATTTAAATAATCAAAATAATCGACTAAAAATATGGGATGTTACATTCCTTCCCCATTAAAAGAATTTCGTCCCTAAAATTACAAAGGCAAAAGAAATGCTTACTTTTTAAAAGCCCACTTTGTTATAACTTAACATTTCATATTTATACAATTTTAATTCTACCAACACCTTTGGTTTTCATTCATATGCATTCAAATTGATTCAAATTAATTTACTTCGATCCATTTAACCCGCTTAAGTTAAATTTTGAATTCCAGAATTCAAATTCCAGGGTTTTTATTTCAAATTCTTTTTGAAATCATATAAATATATTTATAATCATCACAAATTCAAAAAACTTGAATTTTCCAAACAACTTATTTCCTAAAATAATTTTTTTTGGAAATCTCACTATGGTAGCAATCCATCACTTAGAAACTCGAAAATGAACACCGACGATGGCGAGCTTCATCATCGGGATTTTTTTCTAGTGACTGAAGTGAGTTCAATGCTTTGTTCTTTTCAAAATGTATTCAAAAATGATTTTAATTCAAAATCCTTTCCAAAACAAAGCTATATTATTTTAATATACTTTGTAAAAATATTCTCTAACTTCTGGGATTTAAACTCTGAATTCTGATTTCAGTTCGAATTTAATTTTATCTCATTTGTATGTACAAGTTCTATTTGGTTACATATAACCATTTTAATTTTGTAATCTAATTTGATTATAATAATAACAACCAACACATCCATATACTACAATAATTTTAGAAAATTATTCGCTTTATATCAAAATATAACTTTGGGCAAAATTATTTCATTTACCAATTTTAAAACAATATCATGTCAAATTCCTCTGTTCAAGTGTTTAGAAATTCCTATCGACGTCGTGGCATCCCACGATTCGACCAGAATTCATAAACTACTCAACAGACAAGCCAACACAATATAAATTTTTTTATATCAACTTACAAATACACTCTCTCGTATATACACTCAACTCATTCTAGGGTACTACTGCCCCTATCTCTAATGAGTAAATCCCCACCAAAGCCTAGGTGTTCGCTCAACCTAAGCTCTGAAACCAACTGTAATGGCCCGAAAATCCATACTATCTGAGCTGACTAATACAAGTAATGTAGAAATACGAGTCATTAGGGTTAAAGAAAATAGAAAAGATAGAAGATGAACAGAAATAACAAAATAGAACCTCACAACGGAACCAATAAAATATATTATATAACATAACTTTGAAATACAAATTTTTATATATATACATACCATATCAGAGTACAACATAACATTTGATACAGTGGAAATAACTCTAAATAACTAACAGTGAAGCCTCATGCTTCAAGCTCCTCCAAGAGTATCTGTAAAGCCTGAAACAATTGACTGACCGTACAAATTTGGGCACCCAAAAGTTTAGGAAAGAAAAAAAACAAACAAAATAAACTCTGGGTCAGTCATGGGACTGGTGTGAGTAAACTCCAACCATATTGTTTAATTTTGAAAATCCTTTTGAAAGAAAAGGATAATAGTAAGACCAGCCCACACATAAACATGGACGGTTTTTACCTTACTATAACCCAAAACATTTTTGACATCAAAATCCAGTGATATTATAATATTGTCTAATCAAATAAATAACCAAATAGTAGAACGCTTGCATCTCACGCTCTACATACATAGTATAAAATCAAAAACCATAGGGCGTTTATTGGAGATTGGATTCCAACTATGACAAGTTATGGGGCCCCCTGCCGATAGTGTATCTCTAGAGGGGAACACACTGGGTTCAACAAGAACGTCTTACAACCCGGCCCACACATGACCAACCACTCATTTCGCTTGAGTGTATCGAATGTATATCACCAACGGTTGGGCTCAAACCACCGTTTCCCGAAAAGGGACAACATCGAAATAGATTAAAGAAGTAAAATGAATTTCTCTAGATAGGTGATTATACATCCTAATGGGAGCGACCCACATAGCCATGCTGCCTGCCCGATTTTTGTCATTTCCCGGTCGTGAAGCTTGAGGCAACGTCTATCTTTTAGAACATCTGGCCGCCATACACTTTGACTTCCACATCGTCAAACCCGTCAAATCACTAGTTGATCTTCCCAAAAATATTACGGGTATAAAAGCTAAGAGAAACGAATTTCTCCGCCACTAAATGTAATACCTTGAAAAGATCATCTTATGTGACCGTTGGGAATACTCTATTAGACATTCGTCCATACAAGTTGTCTTGGGACTGGACAAACATAACAGCTCTTGAATTTCACTCCGTCTTCGATTATCTTCAGCATAATCTAATTCGCAATGGCTATGCCTATACGTAGTGGTTTTCAAATATTAAATCCAATCGGTCTCTCCGTATTGACAACGATGGTCGAAAATCTTTTATAGTCAGTGATTTAACTATCAAAGGGAAAAAAACAAACATCCATCAAACAATTTCACAATCACTGGCCCTTTCTAATACTCTATATTAAATTCATTTCTTAGTGAATTTTATATATATCATTATATCAATTTCTATTATCAAAATTCTTAAAAAATTTATAACTTCTTAAATTTTCGGAAAATTTCGCCAGCACCTCCTTTGTACCGGTCAATAGTTCAAACCCCAACTCCCTTCTCTAGGCCCTTTCCATTAAAAAGGAAAATCAAAAAGCCAAGCGGCTTGCCAATTCGACGCATAAAACCTCATATGGAAATTAAATATGTACCTTTTTTGTCGGGCACTTAAATTATAACCTTCATACTCTCCTCATATTCTTCATCCCGTACCTGTCTAATATACGTACACCTGCACTCCCATTTATTTCAAAACCATACGGCTATTTTGATTTCACCACATTCAATCCCACTAATTAATTCTCTAAGTAATTCAACCGCTCCATTCACTTATAGTTTGAATCAATTCATTTATAGTTTGAATAAACCGTGTTTAACATATATAAGCTCATTCCCAATTTGTTTCGAAACAATTCCACACTTTTCACTTTAATCACTTTCCATTCGCTAATTAGTTAATTAGCTTCTTTACTTGGACCATTTTAAGTTTGAACCTATCACGTTCAAATTTACTTTTCACTCTCTTATGAATCCTTCAAAATCCCATTTTAGTTCGAGTTTTATATTCATTTTTGAATTTAAATTTACAAACTCGATTTGCTTAACTAAAGTTAAGTTCAACCTCAAAATTTCATTAATTAACCATTTCTAATTAGTCGATTCCATTTAATAATTTAAAATCTGGTTTTGTTTCAAAATCCAATTCACTTGCTCTACTTGGGTACATATTTATTTTATAACCCAAGTCCGAATTTTACTAATGGAAATTCGGATTCTTATTCACTAAAATCCTTTTGTTTAATTAAATAAACCCTTAGGGTTTTAAAATGATTTTGGCGCTGTTTTTCTGAAATTTTGATTTTGATATAACTCAAAATCTACAAGATGAAATTCAGGTTTTTCTCTTCCATTAGAAAAGTATCATTCAATAGGTCCGGGCGTTTCTTGTTTCATCGAATTTCGACTTATATTGAGTTCTATATGCTCAATTGAAGTCTAAATCGTCAAATTACGAACTATCGCGCTGCGGCGAGTTCGTTTTAATTAAATTAAATTATAAATGTTTTAAATTTCGTTTATAATTAAATTCCAACTCCACTTTCGGTAAATCGAACTCATTATCCAAACTACCTTAACAATTCAAATTATTTTAACTCGTCGGTGATTCTGTTCCATATTCATAACTATGTTCAAAACCCCGATTCCTATATTCAAGTCTAATTCACTTGGAATTAGTTTATTTATGGAATATCGATATCATCGGATTCTAATTATAAATTTCCTTCATACAAATAATTAATTAATTTAACATCTCTTACCATTACAAACTAATATCTTCCCTCGATAATAGTGAAGTCGTTCAAGTTGGGGTATTTTAATTACCTCTCAGACCTTGATCGACAACGTTCTAATCTAGAGACAGATAAAAGTTTGTAATACAACAACTCGATTTAAACCTCACCTTTTATTCCATTTCTTACATTTGGAATCTATTTTCAAAATTACTCGATGAAAATTGTTTCATCACATTTATAAACGTAGTTTATAAATTATCTTCCTTGTTAAAACAAAACTACCATTTTAACAATCGATTTGAAACTCGATTCCAGTTTTGGAATAGTTTATTTTATATAACTTATATATATAAATATATATATATATAATAATCTAAATACAGAATCTATTTTCACATCAAATTTCAATTACAGTTTCTATTTAATATAAATCCAATATCCTCTCTAAGATTAAATATTTTTATAAATTCGACATAGTTGAATTCTATTTATAAACCCATACGGATTTGTTCCAATTCTATTTACCTTTCAAACATCAAAATGAATTACATTATTTTCAATTCTCCTTTTTAATCCATACTTGAATCTAAATTCTAATTATCTAATAATAGTTATTTCTTTTATTTATTCTGAATATCAAAAATGATTTCACCATTTCCTTTGAAACGATTCCCAATTGCCTTTTTTTTAATTCATATTTGAATTTAAATAATCCAACTATTCTAGGATCATTATTCACTTCCATTTCTAATTTGTTCAACGATAAATTTTCTATTCTATTATAAACATCGTTTATAAATTTCATTTTTCCTTATTTTGAATATTTTAAACAAGTTCTTGTTTCAAGTCTTATTTGAACTTCAATCCCCATTCCGGAAAATAAATTTCCATTTTAAATTCAGACTTGAATTTTAAAACCTAATATTATCAAACAATAATTTTCCTTTTACTTATAGCCTTGTTAATAATTTGGGTACTTGTTTTTGTTATTAAAACAAGTAAATATTTCATAGTTCATTCAAATTTCACTTTTATTTCAGAAAATAAATTTTCCTTTTTAATGTCAAAAGTCCCTTTTGATATTTTTAAATATAAATATATAGGGCCAGTAATATTCAATCATCCAAACACACAAACATCAACTCAATTCAACACATCACACATATATGAATATGTATACAATAATAAATAAATTTGAGTAATCTAGTTGGATCCCTCTAACTTGTTATCCTGCATCCACAGATGTTAGTCAACAACAATAATAATACCAATCCTGCTTCAAGGCTGGATATCACGGTATGAGGTCATCAACTATATATATTGTGGGGCGCATAGGGAAATCATCCACTAATGATACTGCGGGCATCCGCTAATGGTACTGCGGGAACTATCCAATCACCAATACTATATATATTCAACAATCACATAAATAACTAATATATATGCAACCACAATAATTCAATAATTCATGCATACATCCAAACAACCAACAATTTATTTTTAAAATAAAACTGTGAGTGAGATTTACTCACCTGGTTTTCATTTGAAGAATATTCCGTTTATTTTCAATCATCTCGGCTACATATCCACCCGAATGAAATTCAAATGAAATCCTTACCTATGATTATCCAATTTTATAAATTGATTATTATTTATATATTTTAACTATCAAAATAATTAAATAATTTATCCTATGAAATTTAAATTATGTAAACATGAATACCTTATTGTCTTTTTCCTAACCATCTACACCATCCAAAAACCCATCATGATCCATCTATAGCAAATTCCACCAGTCCATTACTTGCCCTTTGCTGCCTCGACAAATCACGAAGTCAACTCAACCCTTTTTTGTAGCAATCAGCCCTGTACTTAAACCCTTGTTACTATTAAAACTCCACTTGCACAATTCAAACAACCCCTTAATATTCAGTAGTTCACTCGATCAGACCATGAACATACCCTTAATCTACTCAAAACTGCTTAACTTCTTCCATCCATAACACCTTCATGTTTCTCCTTTATGTTGCATTCAAGCTCTTTTTTCCTGAAACTGTCACCAGCTACCACCATCAAACCATGTCGCCATCCACCATCCAGACATTTCATACGAACAACCCTCATCATCAAGTTTGTATAGCTCTAGACCAAACTCCACTCAGTCACTCGAAGTCTCTCTCATCACGTCGCTAGCCCAAATCAGCACTAAAAACCACCATCGCACTTCCTAAAATCAGCATCCCCTTTTGCCTGAATCGCACCCCTGAAACCCATCGTCGCTTCTCAATAGACCTCCAGACCATGCCCATCTCAGTCGCAAGCTACCTCATCTCACGCATACAAGTTCGAACAGAGAAACCCCATCACCAAAACCCCAAAATCAAATCCTGACTTTGTTGCCCTAAATCGAGTGACAACCATGCTTTCGAGCGTATTGAAAACCATACAAAATCGAAGCTGTTATTTAAATGAGTGGAACGGATTCGAACTTGTATTGTTTTATTGGTATTTGATTTTCGAATTTAACTGGAAAAAGGAATTGAAGAGGAAGTGTTTTTCTAAGGAAAAAATGGCAAAAAAATGAAGGTCGATACTTGTTTATATAAGAGAGGAATTGGGAACAATAAGTACACAACATTAATTTCTTGTTTATCTTTACGTTGAAGGTTAGGGACAAAAATTGGATCTCGAGAAGAACACTAGGTCTGCGGAGTGAAACAGAGGTCAGCTGATGTACTTTGGTTGGCTTGATATTCAACATTTGGTTGGTCTAATTTTTCATTTGTATTTTATTTTTATTTTAATTAATATGAAATTATTTAATTTAAAATACCCGTTCATTTCGAACTGTTTTTAGCGTAGCGACCATTACCCCTAGGGTTATACCATTATTCTGAACACATTGGGACAAGTTTCGAAGTCCAATTTGATCGTCTGAAAAGGATATCAATTTAAACTAACTATTTAAATTAAATTCAACTGATTAAAATAGAAATCGATTTCCAACAATTTAATTTATCAAACAATAATAATTATTATTATTATCGTTCTAATTCGATATAGAATTTATATAAATTGACTGTATCATTTCGACTCAGTTTTTAACTTCCAATTCAAATATATTACGTTTTCGTATAACGACTGTTGAATGTATTCGAATTAAATCATATATCAATTATTTTATTGATAAACTCTATAAAAATTAATTAATGATTCTAATTCAATATTTTAAACTAATTTAAATAATTGACTAAAAATTCGGGACGTTACAAAAGGTAGTCCAAATGAGGAGTTGTAGCTCAGGATCCAGATGGGAACCAAGTTAACTTCCTGACTGGACTTTGGTGCGGGACGTGTGCAAAGGGGTTATCGACGTACATAACTTTGATTCACCACTAAGATGGTTGTTAGGCTATGGATCAGTGCAGTGGGGTAGTTATTATTCCATGGGGCAGAGTGATCGTAGCATGGCTATGAGCCAGTGCAGTGAAGTCGTCATGACTTCATGGGGCAGAGTGGACATAGCAAGGACTAGTGGCTATGGATCAGTGCAGTGGAGTCGCCATGGCTCCATGGGGCAGAGTGATTATAGCAAGGATTTGGGTGATCAAAGCGGTGGATATCGTATGCTTTACGCACTGAGTGAGAGATGTGAGGATGGTTTCTATGCTTGATTGTTTGCCATCACCATGACATGCACACTCCTCCCCCATTATTTTCACACCATGTGTCACTGTCACCTTAGAGTATTGTACATCCTGTTGTGCTAACTCTTTGGTTGCAGGGCCAGGTTCAGGTTCAGGTATGGTTATGTATACCTGTTATTGTTCTGTTTTTGCTGCTTATCACTCATTCTAGACTTTTATCTGACTCAGAGTTTTATGTCTCTTCTTATTCCTTTGGGTGCTCTTAAACGGGCAGACTAGAGACAAGTCAGGTGATTATGCACGAGTAGCTGTACCGGAGATGAGCAGGAGGCTTCCACATATGATATATATATTTATATAATCTCCCTGTGTTGTTGCTGATCACTACTTTGGGCATTATTAGTGTACTTTTTCCTTTTGTTTTAGAGACAGTATTTCAAAGTTGTAATAATGTTGATTTGGATGATAAGCTGTGTTTTGGGTTTTCGTTGCTATGATGATTATGGTTTAGCTTCCAGCTTATGCACTGTCTCGCCTGTTTTATGTCAAGTATGTTATTATTATATTTTATTCCATGCGCTGTGAGACATTCTAAAGGTTCCTTGTTAGTTCAAATTCCTTTCTTTTCCTTTCTCTGATGACCATCCCGTGTTGGTTGGACATCGACACAGCGCATTTCATTGGAAATGTCGGCTGGTGCGGGGCAGGCCATCACACTTGGTATCAGAGCTCTAGGTTGTGTAGTTAACCTAGGGGAGGACACGAAGGAGAGATAGTACGTATATGAGAGCGTGTATTTGTGGTATTTTGGTTTTCAAAAGATATGTACATATATACTTTTAGTATATCTAAGGATGGAGTCACACTGCACTGGCACCACTGAAGAGATGGTTAATCCTTTTCTCCATACAGATTGAACGATGAGCCGACATACGAGGGGTATTGGTAGAGGAGCTAATAATGGGAATGCTCCTGATATGAGGACGATGTTCACTGACTTCATGAGAGAGATGCTTAGGGATGTTCAGAGGGCAGCTCCTAATGCTGCAAATGGTGGTGGTGCAGCAGTGTAGGCACCTAGGGCCAATTTCGCCAAGCTTTGTAAGGATTACACTAGTCTTGGTGGGAAGCCGTTCCACGGAATGGAATCAGCTACAGAAGTTCAGGATTGGCTTAATAGTTATGAGCGTATATTCGAGGATCTGGGAATTGAAGACGTGATGAAGAGGAAGCTAGCATCACGTCAATTGCTAGGACGGGCTATGAATTGGTGGAATGCTACTAAGGCAGCTACCCCTGAGGATCAAGTTACTTGGGATCAGTTTAAGGCCTGATTCAGAGATAAGTTTATCCCAGCTGCTCTGAAATCAGAATTGTTTAGGAAGTTCTTGGAGCTTAAGAAGAATGGTAGGGTAGTATCAGAATATATTGCCGAGTTCGATACTTTATCGAAGTATGGATTGTCCCTTATTGACACTCCTGAGAAGAAGAATGATAAGTTCATAACTGGTTTAGATCAGTATTTGGGAGAAAGGCTCATCGACCATATTGATGAGACTTTTGAATCGATTGTTGGGAAAGCATTAAGGTCAGAGAGCTTTTATCCTAAGCCTTTGCATCTGCAGAGGGGCCAAAGCCGCATTCAAGCGGTGGAGGCAAGAATAATTCTCAGAATAAGAGGAAGTAGAACCAAGCTAAGGATGGTCAGAAAAAGAGCAAGAAAGATGTTGAGTGCTTTAGCTGTGGCAAGAAGGGCCATTATGCTAAAGAATGTCGAGCAAAGCTCGCGGACAGAAAGTGCTTCAACTATGGCCAAGTGGGACATCACAAGGATAAATGTCCGCAACCCCATAAAGAGAAGCAGATTGTGAAAGCATATGCTCTTAACGCTGTTACTTCTTCGTCGAATGCCCCAACTGCGGTGGAGAAAGGAAAGAATGTCGTCATTTAAGGTATGCTTTCTGTTTATGATGTTCCTGTTCGAGTGATACCGGAGCTTCCCGTACCTTCATATCTAGTGACCTGGTAGATAGGTTGGGATTGGAACCCGAGATAGTCGATAGACCTTTAGTGATGACAAACCCGATTGGTGGTTCGACTAGCCTTATTATGGTTTGTCTTAATGTGGTCTTATCGAGTCGTGGATGTATGTTTGCTTGTGATTGCTTTGTTTTGGGCTTTACTAGGTTTGGCATTATTTTGGGAGTCGATTGGCTCCAAAGGTACGTGGTGGTGGTGGTAGACTGTGTGGGATTTTCGGTGACTATTAGGGAGGATGATAGGCGGAGGGTAGTGTTTGGTGGCTTACCTAATGAGGAGGTGATGGCTAGTTTTCTAAATTCCCTCGACATCCCGCAGGACGAGTTAGCAGGAATTCCCATTGTTGGCCAGTATCCGGATATCTTCGAGGAAGTGACCGGACTTCCACCACATCGAGAGATTGAGTTCCGTATTGATTTAGTGAAAGATGGCAGACCTATAGTGATGCCGCTTCGTCGTATGGCACCAAGGGAGCAGCGAGAGCTCGAGGTGCAAGTAAGCAATCTTTTGAAGAAGGGATTTATTAGAAGAAGTGTATCTAAGTGGGGATCACCAGTTGTGTTTGCTACCAAGGAAAATGGTTCCCTTCGATTGTGTGTGGACCACCGCGAGTTGAATAAGGTGACGAGGAAGAATAAGTATCCTCTTCCACGGATTGATGATTTGTTTGATCAGTTGAGTGGCGCGAGAGGGTTCTCCCAGTTGCATCTCGCGACAGGTTTTCATCAGCTTAGGGTGGAAGATGAGAGTATAGCTATAACGGCCTTTCGGATGCCGTCTGGATTCTATGAGTGGTTGGTCATGCCATTCGGGTTGACCAATGCACCAGCATATTTTGTGGATCTTATGAATAGAGTATTCCGAGATCAATTGAATAAGTTTGTTCTTATGTTCATAGAGGATATCTTGGTTTATTCGAGGACAGAGGAAGAACACAAGGAACACTTGAGGATAGTGATGGAGGTGTTGAGAAAACACCAATTGAAAGTAAAGTTTTCTAAGTGTCACTCCTGGAGGAGGGAAGTGAGATTCTTGGGCCATGTTGTTTCAGAGAATGGTATTGCCGTGGATCCTGCGAAGGTGGCTACGGTACAAGATTGGTCTACGCCCAAGAATGCAACAGACGTAAGAAGTTTCTTGGGATTAGCTGGATATTATCAGAAGTTTATCAAGACGTCTCCAATATAGCGGCACTGTTAACTCAGTTGACCAAGAAGAATCAAGCTTTCATTTGGGACGAAAGGTGTGAAAATGCATTCAAGAGTCTAAAGGAAAAGTTGACGTGTGCGCCAGTTTAGTCATTCCTAAAGGGAATGAAGAGATGATAATTTATACATATGCATGTAGTACCGGACTAGGTGTTGTATTGATGCAAGGAGGTAGGTTATAGCTTATGCAAGGAGGTAGGTTGTAGCTTATGCAAGTCGGCAACTGAAACCGCATGAGAAAAGATATCCTACCCATGATTTTGAATTGGCAGTGATCGTATTCGCGTTGAAGATGTGGAGACATTATCTCTTAGGAGAAAGATTCGAGTGGTTTACCGATCATAAGTCATTAAGGTATCTTTTCTCTCAGAAGGATCTAAATCTCCAATAACAAAGATGGTTAGAATTCTTGGCTTCCTATGATTTCGATATTGTATATACACCAGGAAAGGGAAATGCAGTAGCTGATGCATTGAGTAGGAGACATGCCAGTTTAGGGGCTATGTTTCTTGAATGGAAGCAACTAGAGTATATCGCAGAGTATGATTTCAGACCAAAGTGTGAATTGGATTCAGAAATGTTAACAAGTTTGACGATTAGACCCACTTTGACTGAGCAGATCGGTTCTAAAAAGAGGGACGATCCTAACCTATTGAAATCATCTCTAAGTTAGAGATGGGTATCAACGAGGAGATGAATATGTATGGTCTTGATCGAGAAGGATGACTTAGAAAGAATAGGAGACTAGTTGTGCCCAATGTCAAAGGATTGAGAGATGAAGTGCTTAGAGAATGTCATCACTCAAAACTAACTATACATCCCGGTGGTAACAAAATGTACCGAGACATGAAGCGGACCTACTACTGGGAAGGGATGAAAAAGGACGTTGGGAAGTTTATATCCAAATGCATGAACTGCCAGCTAGTAAAAGCTAAGCAAAAGAAGCCTAGTGGTTTGATGGAACCATTAGAAATTCCAAAATGGAAATGGGAACAAGTCTCAATGGATTTCATTGATGGGTTACCAAGGACTAGATCTGGCCATGATAACATTTGGGTGATTGTATACGGATTGACTAAGAGTGCAAGGTTTATACCCATCAAGTAGAATAGAACAACAGCTAAGTTAGCAGAACTATATATGAAGTGGGTAGTGAGATTTCATGGAGTACACAAAGGCAATGTGAGCGACCGAGATCCGTTGTTTACTAGTGGATTTTGGAAGAGCTTACAAGAGGCGTTAGGATCAAAATTACATCTCAGTACTGCGTATCATCCTCAAACCGACGGTCAGATAGAGAGGGTGAATCGTATATTAGAAGATCTCTTCAGAGCTTGTATATTGGATTTTGGTGGATCATGGGATGACCATTTGCATTTGTTTGAATTCGCATATAATAATAGTTATCAGTCCAGTATTGGTATGGCTCCATTTGAAGCTTTATATGGACGACCGTGCAACTCACCATCATGTTGGTTAGAAACCGGTGAGAAGTTTGTGCTTGGCCCAGATGTGATAAGAGAAACATCAGAAAAGATTAAGGTTATCCAACAGCGAATGAAGGCTGCCCAGATAGGCAGAAAAGTTATGCTGATAAGAGATGAAGATAGTTAAAATTCTCTGTTGGAAACTTGGTGTTTGTCAAGATTTCTCCGTTAAAGAGCGTGATTCGATTTGGTAGGAGAGGCAAGTTAACACCAAGATTTGTTGGTCCATTCCTAGTTCTCGAGCAAGTTAGGAATTTGGCATATAAAATTGAGTTGCCAAACAAGATGGGAGGAGTTCATAACGTATTTCATGTTTCCCAGTTAAGGAAATTTGTGCATAACCCCGATGTTACTATTTCACCTGATCAGTTGGATGATGTTGAAGTAGAACCCGAGGCGGTTGGGAATCGCAAGCTGATGCATATTATCGAGCACGATACGAAGCAACTTCGAAGGAAAGCAGTGAATCTAGTCAAGGTTCAGTGGGGCGAGGACGAAAATGACTATACTTGGGAGACAAAGGAGAGCATTAAGGAGACGTATCCAAAACTCTTTGCCTGGTAAGGTTTTCATTTCGATTTAGTTTTTCTGCATGCTAGGATAGGTTTGTTTTGTTTGTTTGTGTGTGTATTTGATTGTTTTTGAATGACTGACAGGCATGCGGAATACCTTTGTATGTTTTTGGTTAAGGAATTTCGGGGTGCAATTTCTTAAGGGGGAGAGTGTAACGACCCGCATTCTACATATCGAAGGATCGTAGAATATTTATTTCTTTTTCATATGAAGTCGTATGGTCGTGTAACTTTGGGGAATGACTATTGGGGCCATTTCCAATATTCACGATTTTTGCAAATTTTTAAATGACTATTTTACCCCAAGCGAATCTTTTTTTGCCTATAACTTTTGATTGGTAAGGAGTTTTGACCTGAAATCACTTTCAATAGACTCGGGTGATGGTTTACCTTTTCGTAGAGTGGTCACACTTGTCAAACGGACTTACCGTTTAGGAGATATAGCTGAATTAAGGTTTAAAAAGTGAAAACCAACTTAATTGGGCTTAACCGGGTGATTAGCAGCTAGGCTTATTGAGGGATTTCAGGATTAGAGCTATATGAGGGCTGATTAGGGTTAGAGAAACCTTTTCTTTGTCATTTTCCAGCTGCCACTTATCTCTCTTCAACCCTAACAATGGCGTCCACTTTCTAAATTCATCCCAAATCACCGTTTAATCGCGTATTAGCTTAATCTACACCAAATCAAGGAAGTCTAGTAGCAAATCAGAGTTAGGGCTACTGCTAAGCATTGTAATTCGACCTATAATAGTAGCAAAGTTCAGATCTAAGATTAATTTGTGGCTAAGGTGAGTTATTTGCATTGTTTTTCACTAATTACGACTAATTAGGGATTGATTAGTGATAATTAGTGAATTATGGCTTAGAAAAATGTGTAAAAATTTGTAAAATTCTTAAATATTATTTTAGGGCTCTAATAAAAATTTGGGCTAATTTGGATAAGTATGGATAATTTTATGATTAAGGGGGATTAAGGGGAAAAATGGGTTTTTAGGTATGTTTGATCCATATTAACATATTAAATTGTTGTTTTGGTGTTTATTGTTGATTTTCTATGCTGTTATGACTGTATGGTATACTTTATGATTGATTACAAAAGTTAAAATGGTCGAAAACGCCGTCGTATGACGTAAAACAGTCATTGGAAAAGTTGCAGGAAACAGTGCAGGAAAAAGGGGACCGGATCGGATCGCCCTATACGGTCGTGGGGCACCATCACGAACCGAACCGAACTGCTCGCACAGGAAGACCCTGACCAGGAGGTTCTCCATGAACAAGGAAGCCAGCTCCGAACCGAACCGAAGAGGAATCACGTACTTAACTGACCAGGACCTTGGAGCTCACGATTCGAACTGCTGAAGGAGGGATACCACGACCCAAACTGGTGGAGGAGCTCGACCCGACCCGGAGTGTATGCCACGAACCGATCTGACCAGGAGCACCACGAGCAGCCTTTGCTCTATTTCCACGAAGAAGAAATTTCGAACCGGTTGCTCCACCATGACCCAACCCGGACGAGCCACCACGAACCAACCCAATGGGGAACCACCTTAGGAGGACCAAACCGAACCGAATGGAAGCTCATTTCTGAACCGATCTAGAGTAGATCAAACCCGAGATGCAAAGGTAGTCCAAATGAAGTCCAAATGAGGAGTTGTAGCTCAGGATCCAGATGGGAACCAATGAGTTAACTTCATGATTGGACTTGGTGCGAGACGTGTGCAAAGGGGTTATCGACGTCCATAACTTTGATTCACCACCAAGACGGTTGTTAGGCTACAGATCAGTGCAGTGGGGTAGTTATTACTCCATGGGGCAGAGTGATCGTAGCATGGATATGAGCCAGTGCAGTGAATTCGTCATGACTTCATGGGGCAGAGTGGACATAGCAAGGACTAGTGGCTATGGATCGGTGCAGTGGAGTCGCCATGGCTCCATGGGGCAGAGTGATCATAGCAAGGATTTGGGTGATCAAAGCGGTGGATATCGTATGCTTTACGCACTGAGTGAGAGATGTGAGGATGGTTTCTATGGTTGATTGTTTGCCATCACCATGACATGCACACCCCTCCCCCATTATTTTCACACCATGTGTTATTGTCACCTTAGAGTATTGTACATCCTATTGTGCTAGCTCTTTGGTTGCAGTTTCAGGTATGGTTATGTATAACTGTTATTGTTCTGTTTTTGCTACTTATCGCTCATAGCAGACTTTTGTCTGACCCATAGTTTTATGTCTCTTCTTATTACTCCGGGTTCTCCTAAATGGGCATACTAGAAACAGGTCAGGTGATTATGCATGAGTAGCTGTACCGGAGACAAGCAGGGGGCTTCCACGTATGATATATATATAATCTCTCTGTGTTGTTGCTGGTCACTGATTTGGGCATTAGTAGTGTACCTCTTTCGTTTTGTTTTAGAGACATTATTTCAAAGTTGTAATAATGTTGGTTTGGATGATAAGCTGTATTTTGCATTTCCGCTGCTATGATGATTATGGTTCAGTTTCCAGCTTATGCGCTGTCTCGCCTGTTTTATGTCAAGTATGTTATTATTATATTTTATTCCATGCGCTGTGAGACATTTCACAGGTTCCTTTTAGTTCAAATTTCTTTCTTTTTCTTTCTCTGACAACCGTCCCATGCTGGTTGGACATCGGCACATCGCATTTCATTGGAAATGTGGGCTGGTGTAGGGCGGGCCGTCACATTATGAGTGGTTTTACAAACTTTGTTTGACCACTCGAACCTCTAAATCCTTGGGTATCGGATGAGGCTGAGGAAAATCTTTGCAAAAGAGAAACTGCGTTCAAGTTTTAAAACATTCCAAGTTCCTTAGCCAAGATTGTCGAGCTGGAGATCCACAACATCTATTGTAAATCAGGTATGATCACTAGGCTCACATTTTTTGTTTATATTCTATTTTTCCTTTTTATTCCTCCTTTTTTTTCTTATTCTTCTTTTTCCAATTTGTTTTGACACTGCCACATTTTTTTATATTCCTGGGCTTTCTTAACTTCAAATTGCAAAATTCCTAATTTTTGGAAATTAGATTCATTTGTATAAAACCTTCATATTTGATGATTTCCAAATCTTGAACTTAAAATTGCGAATATTTTTCAATTCTTTTGAAGTTTATATTTTTAATTTCTGACAGTACTAAAGCATTCTTATCATATCTTAAACACTGTTATACAGAATTCTAATTTTTTGATGATCTGAAAGCTATTGAAATTTTACACAATCCTGCTGTTCATTTTGGAAAGACTTGAAAAACTACACTCATTACAGCACATTACTATTTTTTCAGTTGTGATAATTTTATTCATTTTTGGATGGGCTTGAAAATTTTGAATTGAAAATCATTTGGCATAGATTCTTGTGTTGCATCTTGAAACTCATTTTTTAATCATGATCGTTTGGCTTGGATATTTGTTTTTTGAAATCATTTGAAATTGTTGATATCTTGAATCTCACGCACTTCTTGGATTTAAATTTGATAATCATGTGTGATCAATATATAGAATCTTCAAATTAATACATCTCTTCAAGTGATTTCAAATGAACTGTTTTTTATCTTGGATCATGACTCATCTCTTGATGCAAATATTCTGAAAACTCCCTTTCAAATCTTGTTCTGAAATTGAACGATTGCTGCTATGATATAAGGAATTGTCTTGTAAATGTTTTAAATGAATTCTTGACTTGGTATCAAATGTTTTTTTGTTGCTCGAGTTAAGTGTTGGAAATTCAGTGCTTAGTTCTCATTGACGTCTATAACCAATTAGGAGCTCCAAGTGGTATTTGGCTTAGAATTCTTATTCAATTGATTGATTTGTTTTAAATTGATTCTCATCCTGTATAGATTTTTCAGAATTCCTCTGTAATTGATATTTTCAATTTTAAATCATTTTTGATTTTTCATTCAGAAACTGAAATTATTGACCAAATTAAACTATATTTGGAACTCATCAAAATTATTATTAGATTTATGAAATTGTGATTGTTGCTACTAGATTCAACACCAAAACAGGCTATCGGTGAAGGGCTATCAGACCACAACTAGCTTAAAATGATGATCTGAAAGCATGGAGCTGACATTAGGATAAAGCGGAAAGCATAAGGGAGACAAATCACTTGAAGCCGGAAGCAGATAGGAAAGAAAGGACGAAAGCTTACAATCTGAAACCAAAGTCATGGCAGAAAGCACCAAGCCTAACAAAGGGAGACGAAAGGGCTCTTGGCACTAATTTCTTAGTTTTGACAGAAAAGGTGGTGAAGATACTAAAGGCATGAGAAGCCGAAACATCAGTAAAATATCCCAGGAGTTGGCTATCGGATTTAAAGCTTGTCGGCCACCGAGAGACAATTTGAGAAGTCATCAAGAGACGTACCGAACCCTCACTATCGGAAGACCGAAACCACCCTGGGGATTCACTAGAAGCAAACCAAAGCTTATAAGAAGAAGATCTATCCACACTAGCTAGCTTAATGTTGATACCCTAAGGGTGAAAGATCCCGGAACATGGGAAGTTAAAGCACGAAAGAAAATACTATGAAGACTTAAAGACAAAAACGAAAGCTTATTACCGAAAGCCGAAAGTCATTCCCAAAGCTATCTATACCAACGGGCTTGGTGTCGATACGAAAGGTAGAGGCAACATCAAAGAGAAGCTCCAAAGACCGAGACCATCTATTCGAGAGCTAAGACTGACACACCAAATACTATGTTATATCTATTAACGGTGTCAAAAGAGCAACCGAAACCAAGGCAACCGAAACCAAAAGACGAAGAGCGGCCAACACATAGCTATCGCACCCGAAAGAGGTTTCTACTAGACCGAAGACAGAAGGGTCCCAATTTGTCTATAAATAAGATCCCAGGAGTCACATTTTAGGGGACTTTTTTCTCATTCCCCAATCTTATAATCATTTCTTATAGAGTAAGTCCTAATTTCTGAATCAATTTTGGGGACTTCCTTTGTAAACACTTATGTACTCAAATCAGTGAGCAATAAAGAGTGGATTGAACACTTAGTATGATTTCTATGGTTTATCTAACTATTTCTTTTGCATATTACCTTATGCTTTCTCCATGAAAATGGTCTTTTGCACAAGCCATGGTCATTCTCCAAGATTACCAAAATACCTTTCTACAGGCCGTTTAGCTTTCTAAATTGTGTTGTGCTTAGGGAACCCTTATCCCAGGGTAACTGTTGGTTGTCGGTCTCGTAAATGTGGTACACACCCCCCGAGGGAAGAGTAACTAATATTCGGGCTTAATACCTTTATACCAAGGAAACAGTGAACTAAAGCTTGTGGAACTAAATAATCCCACTTTGTCCTTAGGTCCACTTCCTTGTACCTGTCTCTGGTGTTGAAAAAAAAATCGTTAAAATTTTGGCACTAGAAGGAGGTCTTGAACCTCCGACCTTTAGATTACCACATTTCTAACTATGTTGTTCCGTCTTGGATTGGACTCCGCTTTAAAGAACCAAAATTGCGGGCAAAGGTCCCAACTAGAGTCTTCCGGATCTGAAATGGCTATGTCGGGTATTACTGACCTGAGAGTAATGGAAGAACAGAAGAACAAAGGTTAAGAATGGAAGCCCTGCGAATAAGAAAGTGGAAAAAGGAAGTCGAACGAAACGATCCTGATTATTGGATCAACAACCCTTCCTACATAGGACAAATACCAGCCTTTACCCTAAGTGATTCTACATCAAGAGAGTATAAATTTTTTTCTCTCGTATAATAAAGGCTATCCATGAGCAAATGGAAGAAAGAATATTCGAAACAAGGAATAATGAGATACTTCAGCCGTTTTACTTCCAAACGGAATAAGAGAACAATGCTTCAATCTCAATACACTTTGAAAAGAAGGATCGAATATATGAATGAAGCAGCAAGGCCAAATAACAAAAGGGATAAGTTCCAACGACAAAGGAAAAGATTTATGCTAAGACTACCTGAGGGATATCACCTTACCACTTCAATGGAAAATATCTACTTCCTAACCAAACATGAGTGTAATTTCTAGCCATCTTAAAAAAGGAAGCCCAAATACAAAAGGAAGTTAGGAGGGCAGTAAGACTGCCACTATCATATGATGAATGAAAATGAAACAAACCAATGCAGAATGATTGAAGGGATGATTATCAAGTTATTCAGTCAAGGCTAATTGCAAGACTTTTTAAAAGAATCAAAAAAAACCTTCGGGCCTTACTTGAGAATAAGCTAGCCAAGTGCACCAGACGCACCGGCCTAGAGAGTGGCTAATAGGGCACGTACATCCTCCGCTTTGACAATCACAAGCCTAGAGACACATACATCCTCTTCTTTGTAAGATAAACCTAAAAGGGATGACATAACTATCATTACCAGAAGTTTATTTCTAATCTTATATCAAATACTCGAACCTGTGTTGGTTCGGGACTTCTACAAATCGTTAGAAGTGGATTTCTTGTCTTCTATCAAATACCCAAATATGGGTTAGTTCGGTACTTCTACTAGCTGTAAGAAGTGGATTTCTGATCTTCTAACAAATACCTGAATTTGGGTTGGTTTGGGACTTCTATTAATTGCCAGAGATGAATTCCTGGTCTTATATCGAATACCTGAGTCTGGGTTGGTTCGGGACTTCCGTCATTATTAGAAGTTATTTCTGAGCTCCTATTGAATACCCGAGTCTGGATTATGGTTCGGTACTTCTAATTACCACCAAATATATATGGTTGATCTCCTCTTATATAATTCCCAAATATAGGTTCCTACGGTTATATCTCAGGAAGGAGGTTCTAGACTCTTAATGTAACACCTTAATCAGAGCCACAAGATTCTAATTAATGTTCCTAGGAAAGGATTTTCTACCTAAGATTCTTCAGACAAATATCAGAATCTTCCATCTTTCTCAGGGAAACTTCTTAAACTCATTTTATACGAATTGTTGCTATTTATACGAAAGGCAAAAATCTTATTTCAAGTAGTACATATCCCATTTACGAATTCATTTACAAAGTTGTGCCATTGGCTATAATAAAAGGGAGGGTTAGGCATTGATGACAATTAATACAATATTTTACACTTCCCTATTTTTGGGTAAAGGGGGAAATAGCATGATTAAGCATGATGCACAAGAGCTCATTGATCTTCTGTCTCTTTTCCATAATTTTACTGAAACCGTCTAAAGGCTTAATTTGAAGTTTCAAAGCTCATTTGTAAGCCTTACCCATGGCTCGATATTTTCTATCTCCAAACTGAAAGAACTTTTTCGTAAAGTATGTCTTTCCTTTCGTAGTTGCTTAACTTTGGAGACATAGTAATCAATACGCTGGAGCATATCCTCATTATATTTTCTATCAAAGAAAACTTTTATCACAACTTTAATTTTTCGGCACCACCTGCTAACAATAGAATCATCTAACCTAGGAGGGAGTTCCTCACACAATGACATATTTCAAACTCCAAAGCCTCGAACTCAGTCATGACTTGTGGAGACTTAGACATAGAAATGTTGGTAGTACACCCAAAATAAATTCATAAGTTTGCAGTTTATTAATGCATTATCGCGCTCAACTTCTAAATCAGCAATCTGACGATGTAATTCGACTACTTCTTCATCAAAAGCAATGGAGAGATTCGTTTTTATCTCTCTCTTTAGCTCAATGATAATTTCCTCCTTTTTCCTTAGATGGCCCTCTAAAATGTCTACTTGTTCGCTCAAATACTTTGTAGTCGGCTTCTTAAATAAAATCGACTCACCTCTAGTGTTAACAGAAGGATCCTATGAAATATCTCTCTAATCTACAGTTCGTAATGCATCCTTCCCAGTAAAGGAGGGAGGTTCCCTAGTTTGAAATCCCTGTTTTATAAACATATAAACAGTTGTTTACAGGTCTTACTTTCAGAAGGAAATAATAATTGTAAACCATAGTTCTCATCATTCAAAAGGGTCAATGCATGGGTTCCTCTAAATCCGTCCAAACAATCTTTAATTACATGCTTACATGGTTTAGTCATTTCCTTCAATACATTTATTACTCATACTACATATTAGATCTGCATGATGAGCTCTAAGTTTCCTTAATGTCGCCTCTCGATTGTCATCCAAAAAGATAATGGGGAGTTGGGGATACTTCATGAAGATCTTTAAAAAAGCGATCCCTGCTGGACTTACAAGGTGGTCCTAGGAGAAACTCTCTGCTCAACCTAGACAATGAATGTAAATCATCCTAGGGACAATTTCATTGGCAAAAACAAGGATCTGTTGCAATGTGAAAAGAAGAACAATGGTTATGTGAAACAAGGGAGCACCCTCATCAGAAACATAGATCCCTAACATTATGTTTTACAAATGCTAGTAAGTTTGGTGGATTAATTAAATCCAAGGAAGAAAGTATCTAAGGAGCAGAAGCCATACCTAAGAAATAGGAGAAGAAGATTGCGTGGATCGTTTTTTTAATCAAACTCTAAGGAACTAGTCTTTTTGGTAGAAGTACCAATAGGATATGTGGCAGCAGGAACGCATGAGAGATCAGGATTCACCTCCCCGGAACTTGGAGCACCACCAGCAGGTAGAGAAGGACCGCCATCATCTTTGTCAAGATTATCCCGACAGCCTCCGCCATCAGTACTTTGTTATCTCCATCACAATCTTCATTATTACTGTCGGCAAAAAAGACTTCTTCCTCCTCTTCAACAGATTCTGAATCAGCTGGCAAATTTTCGATGTACAAAAGGTCCTTGAATTTCGTCTTATCTCTTTTTGGAACCATGATACCATGTTTGGCTAAATTTATTCTTTCCATAACTCTTATCGGAATGGAAGGATGGATAAAAAGAAAATCCATGCCCAAAAATTTCTTGAAGTTGTCAGAGTAGGCCAGGAAGAGGGCATCTTCATAGTATACCATCACCACATTCGAAAGGTGCATTTCCAAGAATGAGGAAACACTGTTTTAGCTTTATAAACAACCCGCCTGGCACTACAACGTGCATCATCCTTCACTCTCAACCTCTCAGCATGCCCAGCTAACATATTTTCCCACTCATCCTCGAAAGTTGAAACCTTGTTAGTCAAAAGTTTCTTGGCCTCTCTTTATTTTTCAAGCTCCGACTCGGCTTTACGAAGAGATGTTTTCAGCCATTTATGTTCCTCGTCACTTTTGCCCTTTGCCATAGTTAAATCACGAACCTTAAACTCCAAGAAAACCTTCGCCACTTTAACCTTATTCACTTTAGAAGATGATGAGGCAATTACCGTCGGAGGGAGTACCAACCTTTGGATATATGAAAAAGAGCGAGATCACATCAGCCTATGTATGAAAATGGAAAAGGAAAAGAGAAATTAGAAAAGATAAAGGGCAAACCAAAAGTTGTCGCTTGATTAGGTAGTGATAGAAATCTGACCAGTCCGAAGGGGAAGGCGGTGGCATGTTGGAAATAGCAGCGGAAGAAAGAATGGACTTCACAACTATGTCAAAGTCGGAAGTTGGTAAAGGGAATCTCGAAAGACCATTATAGTGAGGAGAGGGACAAGAGGTCAGCTCATGTTCCTTCGAATCCAAAGCTTCTTGTGGATCAGACATTAGAAGGCCAGTAAGGTAACCACTTCCTGTAGTCTCAGTTTGAGAAGAATCCATGTTGGGAGTAATGTCGGCATGAGGGGCAATGGGGTCAAGCGATAGTTGACCAATAGGCAAAGTAGCAACCCTTTATCTGGAAGGGGAGTAGCAAAAATTTCGCCTTTGTGTCTTTTAGAAGGCCCATCGTCAACGGCCAAAGCAAATCTTTTTACAGCTAAATCGCTAGAGCAAGCAAAGGCAGTTGACTCGTTATCATCTTGGGTGGTTGATCATAAAGGATGATGTTACAAGATAAAAATGCGAAGAAAACTGAAATATGAAATGAAGGCTTGTAACTTTTCTAATGAAATAATCTTACCCGAGGAACCCAGAAATAAGGGCAACGAAAGGTTAAAGTCACCGGAACCACGGGACAAGCTTATAACACCTTAAAAATGGATAGGAGGTTGCCTCAAAATCTTTTGCCCAATAGGCAAGTGGGTTTGTTTGCAGAGATTATCCACGGTCAATAGGATGGAGCATTGTCCCAGATTTTCAAATACCCTGCAAAGGACATCAGTTACTTGAGTCTCTTTTAACCCTATATCTTTCTTTTCAGAAATAAAAGCTGGGAAGAAGTAGAGGCAGATGAAATGTGATAATGACATGAAAGATTTGAGAAAAATATAATCAACTTGCTAGGGTTAACAAAAGTTCCTGATATACTTAAAGGACACCTGATAAAAAAAATCTAGTTTTCCCAATCTTTAGACTTATTGATGGGATCACTAATCCACTTCTTTAAAGAATTGGAGCGAAGAATAAACGAATCTGATAATTTGGCCAAAAGAAGCAGAAATTGCAAAAGATCACTAATCCAAGCATAAAAGGAGGGTATATGTGTTCGGTGAAAGATGAATAGGAGCAACCCTTAAGTGGCAAAGGAATCTGGACATAAATTTTGGGAAAGGAAAGAAACCTCCGTGCCAGATGGGAATGCCAGCAAACGCGAAATATCACTCCGGTGGACTTTGAATGGTATCCTGAGGAGAGGCAGGAATGGCATCAACACCGGTCATACCAAAATTTTGGAGGATAGCTTCCATCTCCTCTGAGGTATTAATAAAAGAGCATTATGGGACGAGTGCCTTCTTTGGATGAGGTGTAAAAATAATTTCTCGGCTTAGACTTTTTAGCCTCTTGCTCCTCAGACATGATGCTACCAGGTGATATCATTCCACAAATACGTATTAGCATTACATTCTCTTATATAAATGTGCACACGACGTCCATAAGTGGGTAAATAATATAAAAACTTGTTGTCGTTAGAAGTGAACTATGAAACATAACATGAATTGGTGGAGTTAACTTTTAACATGGTTCAGGTATATGATCGTACATCATATACACTTAAAGAACAGTTAAGTTTTCGACGATGATAAAACTAACTACCCTGATACCAAAACCGAAAGAACGAAAAGCAGGTGTTGGAAGAATTAGACTATCAATAATACTTTGTTTCGGTTGAACCATTACCAAGTGACCTTGTTTCATCACTGAAAGCTTTATTGGTTTTGAGATGCGGTACAGGTGAAGCTAAAATGCTATAATGTTGGTTTCTCAAATTTTGCCGACATAAAAATCGTAAGGAAAACAAAGCTTTCGGTAACACTTTCATATTGACCCAATACCACCCGAATCGAAAGCTTAGTAGATATTGGTGTCAGAAAAGTCGAATTAAAATGAGTTGACAAAAGTTGATATTGAATTTACTTGAACCGAAAACATAGTATATTTTTTTATATGATAAAATTTGACCTTTCAAATGTCAATTTTGCATTTTTAACCCTAAAATATATTAGGTAAATGAGTAACCTATGATATATTCCATTAATCATTATCCAAATTACCATCTTTGTTTAATCCTCACTTAATAGATGAAACTTCTAATCGATTTCCCGTATCGGATTGAAAGCATGATTTAATTCCTGCTTGTAATTGAAAAAGAGATACTTGCAGAAATTCGAATTTGAAACTCTGAAAAGCTTGTGCGATTTTTTGATAAAAGTGTTCTTGTTTGAGCAATGAACTTGCAGGTGAAAGTTTAAGGAGGAAGAAGAAAGAGTATTTATGATTAAAGTGTCTTTTAAATCTTGGTCGTATGAGGAAGATCAAATCAACGAATCGGATTGAAGGATACGAAGAGGCGAGAAGTCAAAGTACAGAAGGAGAGTTAAACTTTGACTTGAAAAAACGAAATTACCCCTTCAAAGGAGGGCAAATGTTACTACCAAATTCAGCAACGAAACAGGCTATCGGTGAAGGGGGTATCGAACCACAACTAGCTCAAAATGATGATACAAAAGCATGGAGTTGGCATCAGGCTAAAGCCGAAAGCATAAGGAAGGCAGATCACTTGAAGCCGAAAGCAGATAGAAAAGAAAGGACAAAAGCTTACAACTCGAAACCAAAGTCATGGAAGAAAGAACCAAGCCTTACAAAGGGAAACGAAAGGGCTATCAACACTAATTCACATAGCGATACAAAAGGAAGTGAAGACATTAAAGGCATAACAAGCCGAAACACCAGTAAAATATCCTGGAAGTTAGCTATCGGATTCAAAGCTTGTTGTCCACCAAGAGACTACTTTAGAATTCATCAAGAGACATACCAAAATCTCACTACCGGAATACTGAAACCAACCCTAGGGATTCACTAGAAGCAAACCAAAGCTTCTAAGAAGAAGATCTATCCACACTAGCTCTCTTTGTGTCGATATCGAAAGGAGTGACGGATCCTAGAACATGGGAACTTAAAGCAAGAAAGCAAATACTATGATGACTTAAAGACAAAACCAGACGCTTATTACCGAAAGCCAAAAGTCATTCCCAATGCTATCTATACCAACGGGCTTGGTATTGATATGAAAGTAGAGGCAGCATCAAAGAGATGCTCCAAAGACTGAGACTAACTATCGGAGAGCTAAGACCGACACACGAAAGGCTATGTTAATCTATTAACGGTGTCAAAAGAACAGCTGGCACCAAGGCAACCAAAACCGAAAGATGAAGAACAACCGACATGTAGCTGCCGCACTTGAAAGAGGTTTTTGTTGGACTAAAGATAGAAGGGGTCCCGATTTGTCTATAAATAAGACCTTAAAGGTTACATTTTAGGGGGGTTTTCTCATTCCCAAATCTTGCACTCAGCTGTTATAGAGTAAACCCTAATTTCTAAATCAGTTTGGGGATTTCCTTTGTAAACACTTATGTACTCAAATCAATGAGCAATAAATAGTGGATTGACACTTAGTTTAATTTCTACGGTTTATCTAACTATTTTTTTTTTGCATATTACCTTATGCTTTCTCCACGACAAGGGTCTTCTACAAAAGCCATGGTCTTTCTCTAAGATTACCAAAATACCCTTCTATAGGCCATTTAGCTTCCTTATTTCTGTTGTGCTTAGGGAACCCCTATCCCGGGTAACTGTTGGTTGTCGAGTCTCGTAAACGCGAGAGAAAAGTAACTAATCTTCAGACTTAAGACCTTGATACCTAGGAAATGATGAACTAACTCAAGCTTGTAGGAACTAAATAATCCCACTTTGCCCTTAGGTCCACTTCCTTAGACCTATCTCCGGTGTCGATGAAAAATATCATTAAAAGTGGTAGTTATTACTATAGTATATTTCATAACAAGAGGAGATTTTATTTAAATTCTCATGATGTTTGAATAGTTTTTATAATATCTTAGAATTGAAGCTTATTTCATGACCATCTTCTTTTTCTTATCATCATTTTGTCATCCATCATGATTTTATTTAGTGTGTAGAGTTTAATATTTTTAAAAGTCGTTAATGAATAATCAGTTTCAAAATTTGTGATGGAAATGTGATTATATTACTTTTTAGAAAAAGAGATAATTGAACATTTTCAAAAATCCCGGTACAGCTGAGCATATTTCATA
Organism: Allium sativum; assembly: GCA_030737875.1. Classification (NCBI taxonomy): domain Eukaryota; kingdom Viridiplantae; phylum Streptophyta; class Magnoliopsida; order Asparagales; family Amaryllidaceae; genus Allium; species Allium sativum. Next base: position 643,290,340 of record CM060912.1, read on the forward strand.
ATATGATTAATTTAGAAATTTATTTCATAACCATCTCTATCTCTACCACATTACTATCATCCATTTTTCTTTTATATACTGAGGAGATTTTGTATATAATAAGTGTTTCTCTAATCTCATTTTAAAAACCAAGATATGGTCATGCATAGTTAGAGATTACTTATAATTTAAGTTGTGACTGATCCCATTTAAAAGTCCTAGTAGGCTATGCGTGATTAGTGTGCTCTTAAAATAAAAAGAAAAGAAAAATAAAAGAATATACATATATATATATATATGAAATCTTCCTTTGCTACGTAAAAACTGACATATCAATTCATTTTCTAAATTGTGAAATGTGTTACCATTTTATGATATATTATGATTTTCTGATTGATAGTCATTAGGATTTAAGATTATTTGATTTTGTCACTTAATATGAATTTATAATCACAGTCCAAATTCATCACTATTTTGTGCTCATTTTTTATAAAATTTGTTTGAAAAAAATTGAAATTCATATGTTTTAAAAATCTCTCCATTTTATAAAATCCATCATTTTACAATGTGAAATTTGTCATTAGTTTGAAGAATATAATGATTTTTGTTTAATAGAAATAAGATTTATGATATACATTCTCTCTCTTGATCTGATTTTATATTCCTGGTCTATTTTTTCATCACTATTTCGATTTCTATATCCTTTTGATGATAACAAAAGAGTGAGAATGGTCAAGATTTTGATTGATGAGTGAATATTTCATAAATAATTTAATATTGGAAATTCAATTTCATTTATTCTTTTAACTCATATGCACATGTTTAGGAGGAGTTATGTTGTAGGGGAAGCATACATATAAGGGGAGTTCTACATTTCGCTGCAAACACATTTATTGTATTCAAAATCTTATTATATGATTGTCATCATCAAACGGGGGAGATTATTGTATATAAAAATATTTTTTTATGATACAAACAAACATATATATATATATTATAACTATAAATGTGTTTGCAATTGTGCTATTCTACTATATCATATACAATAATAAATATTTATATTTGAATAGAATACTACTGTGCAAGAATTTAAATATTCAAACAATATTTTATTTAAATACAATATTTTATTTCAACATTTCAATAGTACAAATTTATAACTCCACTATTGTACATCTCAGTGATTTATTACATTTAATTTCATATTCATTTCTTTGACATTTTTCCTTAGAACAAATATTCTATCACTCCATTTTATATAAACACTCAGTTACACACTTCTCCCTCATGTACTGATTCACTCACTGACACACTTATCTTCATTTTTCTTTAGAGTCAATCTAGTCACCTGCATACTTGTCACAGAAACACACACAGTAAACTGGAACAAAAATAGATTTAAATTTTAGCATATATAATTTTATTTTAAAATTTATTTGCCTTAGAATTTTGGTGTGTTTCTCATGATATTTCTTGACTTTATCTAGTATGTATATACATCCATATATCCAGACTGCTTGTGAAATTCAGAGTGATTTACTGTAAATACCACAAGGTAGAATGTATCTCTAGTGTTCACATATATAAACTGGACATACACATTAAGTAACACCCCATAATTTCAACAACACTAAAGATGATAAATTAAAGAATACTTAATTAAATATTCAGAATTAAGTGAAACGGACCGCATCGCGTTCTTCTCAGAATTCTGGTCAAAATAGACATCTGGTTTGCGTAAAACGGACACCGTCTAAAGAAGTTATTAAGGTTTGAAGTTTGTATATGCATAAGAAGAATATATATGAATAAAATAAGTCCAGAAATTCAAAACAATTCAAATTCGAGCAGAAAAAGGGAGCAGGAAATTTCTCGCCCAGAGGTGTTGACATCATCAAGGGGGTTTCGACCTATAGGTCGACCCCATAAGGGGGTGTCGCCCCTGGGATGTCACACCAAGGGGGTTGACCACCCGACAGATCCAGGGCAGAATTCAATTTTCTGAACGTAGACTCATTTATTGACCAGATTCGTTGATTCTAGGCTATAAATAAGACCCTATACCTATTATTTTCTTCACTCAAAAACAATGGAGAACTAGATGCTCCCTCTGCCCAAATTATATTAAGCCTTTTCTTCTTCAGCAATCAAGTCATCCAAGTTTAGAGATATGCGATCTAATATCTGCAATCTTTCTTCTATTTTTTAGATCCAATCACAGTCAGTCTATGTTATTTTAGATCTAAATACTTAAAAGTTAATCTTGACATGGCTATAACTTGGATCTAAGCCGACGATATTTGAATCATATCAGATCTGCAATGACTTGTGTATTTAAGTTATTCTAACATGACTATGAACAAGATCTAAGTCTGTAGATATTTATCATGTCAGGTCTTCCGTTGTTTGTTGTCCCTGTTATGTTAGAATCAATTCTACTATCACATGTTCATCAGATCTGTTCCCATATGCCTATCTTGTCATTATGCCCAACTTTATCACTGTATGTTTACTAGTTGTTATGCCTATTTCTGCCGTTATATGTCAATCATTTCATTTTTTTGAATTTTTGTCCTCTTCCCTTCTTCTTTTCCCTTTTACTTTTATAGCCTGGCTACCTTCGAGCATAGGCATGCCACTGAAATATGCGAACGCGTAAAATTGGGAACGAGGGAAAAATGTTACAGTTGGGGCATAACTTGTATTGGGAAATTTGGCATAACTTGAATGAAATATATGTGAGGGTTTTGGGAATAAACCAAAATTGTGATTAAAGACATTAATATTGGGGCATATGGTTCATTATGAACATGACTTGGAAAGGGGCATGAAAACCTATAATGACATAGGAAAAATTGGTTAATAATGGAAATGCCTAGAACTACAGTAACTGGAAACTGTAACCACGCTTAGACACGAGGTTAGATTACACTTGTAGTGGAAGTCTGCCCGGAACCGACCGGCATATCCAACGACCACAAATGGTGAATCTAATGTGAGGGGTCTAAGTGCATAAACACGAAACGTGCTAAGACACGAGGTTAAGCCCGACTTGTGGAAGAAGTCTGCCCAGAACCAACCGGCATAACCAGCATCCACCGACTGTAGGATTAATGTGGGAGGTCTAGCGCATTATAACCATAAATGAATAAATGGTAATGAATACTTAACCTGTATGAATCCATAAGGATTACATGAACATGCTAACTTGAGTAGGGGTAAGTAAACTTGTTCGAAACAGTGTGAGGGTTTAGTATATTTTGGGGTGGTGGGTAATATATATATAGGCCCACAAACTTAACCTGTGGGGTTATGCAATCTTTTTACACTAGTAGGGAATATCCTGTGGAAATCCTAGTAGTGGGGATGCAAGCCTAGGTGGAAACTTGTATCATATTTGTGCAGGACCCGTTTGAGTCAGTAACCCATATATATATATATATATATATATATATATATATATATATATATATATATATATCAAATGAGTACTCCGAACTAGGTCGGAGTCAGGGCACGCTTACTGGGTTGACTGTAAGAGATCTAGACGAAGGGGCAGTGTGGGCAGCGCATTCCGACGGGTTCATGTGCATGCTTGGGTATGGACGAGGGAGGATTAAGACACCATGACACCTGTAGATATGGTTGTGCACAACCTGAAAAAAGGGCTGCCGCTTTAGGAAGTGATGTGTCCTACTGTGGGGCCAATACAGGGTTTCTATGGAGAAGGGAGCCGATCAATTGAGGTAGTAATTAAGGTAAATCTAGACTCTGGTATGTTTAGGAGCCCGATATTATCCTTAGGGGTCACGCCGGCATGTTCTGTTGGACTGCCTGTTATTGTATGGGGTAAAATCTGTCACTAGAAGTACACCTAAGTCTACCATCTTATACTTGTTGGGGATCATCTCGTTCATATGATGCTAGTATTGGTGCAGAGACAGAAAGAGAAAGTACTAGAGAAGCACAATACATTCTACCATGTTTACCTGGTCATACCTGCCTTTTTACGATGTTATCTCTCTTATCCACTTTATGTGCCTATCATGATACTTCTACTCATTTATATGCAAAAAGTAACTGGATTCACCAGACTTCACGTCTAACCCATTTTGTTTCCTCTTCTTTCTCTTCCGCATCCTCCCAGGTTCCTAGGGTGGGAATACTCAAGCTTGATCAGGATTCTTCTTTCTTCCTGCTTGGAGCTGCTTAGATGTGCTTCTTGATTTTATATCTCTCTACTATGGCTATGTTTTGGGGACTATGCTTCTTTTATTATTATACTTTGATGTTTTAAGTATAAGACAGAAATTTTAATGATGTACTGGGTTTTATGCATTTCAGACATATGATGTAACCATGTTTTGAACTACGATGTTTTCTACTTAATAAAATTTTAAATTCTGCTGCTATTTTATATCTATTTTGTAATGTTTCTATTTCTTTTTACCAACAACGCTTCATGAAACTTAATGCATTCTCTTAATGAGTGATATTAACAGACAAGGGGTGTCACACTTGGTATAAGAGCTGAAGGTTCCCAGATCGGATAAAAGATTTTGAAAATTATTTTCAAAAAGGTTTTAAAAGAAACCATTTTCAAAAGAAAAGGACTGTTTTGAAAAACATATTCCCCATAGACATATGTAATATCTTTCGATTCTCTATCTAAATCCCTTTTCCTTTCTTTTCAACATGTCTGGGGAACCAAATATTCCCGGATGACTTGTTTGGAACTTTCGAAGTTGTCTATTGTAGGAAGAATCAGTTAGTTTCTTGGCTGCTGAAAGATGAGCGCTTCATTCTGGTGGGAAGTGACGTAAGCAGGACGTCCAGCGGAGACCCTGGATGATTTTTGGTAGTGATTTGAAATGAATTTTCTTTCTCAAGCTGATAAAAGTATTCAAATGGAAAGGTTTCTGGAACTCAAGCAAGGAAGCATGACTGTCAAAGAGTATGTTAACTAATTCAATCAACTGGCGAGGTTTGGGGTGGAGCTAGTGGATACTCCGCATAAGAAAGCTTTGTGGTTTGCTAGAGGATTGGATGAACACCTCCCTGGGTTAGCTATGTCTCATATTTTGATGGGAGAAACTTTTGAGAGGCTAGTTGATATGGCAATAATGCATGAGGAAGACAAAGGCGAAAAGAAAGAAATTAAGGTGGAGGAAACACAAAATAAGAAAGTGTGGCCAAAGAAAGGAAAACAACAACAACGAAAGAATGGTAGAAAGAACGATAAGGCTAAGGATAAGAGGAAGTGCCATAATTACGGACGAGAGGGTTACTTGGTAAAGGACCGTAAAAGAAGGAAGAATGCTTGCTTCAGTTGTGGAGAGGTCGAACACTTCTCTAATGAGTGCCCGAAGAAGCAAGGACAAGGTCAAAGGGAAGGAGCTTTTAGAGGGCAGGTGTATGCTTTCGTGACCAATGCTCCAGATAGTGGCAGGAAAGTTTCCGTTGAAGGTTTGATTTCTCTTTCCAATCATCCAGTTAGAACTATTTTTGATTCGGGCACTTCACATTCTTTTATATCTGATTCTGTGGTTAAGTCTCTGCACCTTAGTACTAGTATGGTAGTGGATCCCGTTGTTGTCTCAAACCCCATTTGTGGTACGGCTCCTTTATCTATGATTTGTCAGGATTTGAGAATATCGGTGTTAGGCGTCGAATATAAATGCGATGCATATGTTCTTCGTTTCATGGGCTATGGATTGATTCTAGGGATGGATTGGCTAGCTATGTATGGTGCAATTCTGGATTGTGAGAGGAGGGTCGTTTGACTTTTGACTTGCCATGGGAGGACCCTCAAGATTTATTATGACCCAAAGGGGTCTATCATGCTTATTTACCTAGAGTCACTTGATGCGTCTATCGATAATCTGCGATCTGTACCAGTAGTCCATGAGTATCCTGATGTTTTTGATGAGATTTGGGGTCTACCTCCGAGGCGCAAGATCGATTTTCATATATACTTAGTGGACAATGTAAAGCCACTTGCATTGCCTGTGCACCATATGGCTCCAACGAAAAGGAGGGAGCTTAGCAAGCAAGTAGAGGAGCTACTTGAGAAAGGGTTTATTAGGCGAAGCATGTATGAATGGGGTACTCCGGTGGTATTCGCAACTAAGACGGATGGTTTGCTTCGCTTATATGTAGATTATAGAGAGTTGAATAAACTCACCAAGAAAAATAGGCACCCATTTCTGAGGATAGATGATCTGTTTGACTAGCTCGTTGGTGCATCTGTTTTCTCTCAGTTAGACTTGGCCTCGGGGTTTCATCAGTTGACGGTGGCCGAGGACAGTATAGACAAGACCGCTTTTAGTACTCCTGATGGTTTCTTTAAATGGCTAGTTATGCCTTTTGGGTTGATAGATGCACCCGCCTATTTTGTTGATCTGATGAGTAGGGTGTTTCGGGAGTTTCTAAATAAGTTCGTTGTGGTCTTTGTTGATGACATCTTAATTTTCTCGAAGAGCAAGGAAGAGCAGGCCCAACATTTGAGAGATGTTTTGAAAACTCTCCATGCACACCAGCTTAAGGCAAAGTTCTCCAAATGTCATTTTTGGAGGAAAGACATGAGATTCCTAGGGCATGTGGTTTCTAAAGATGGGATAATAGTAGATCCCACAACGGTAGTTGCAATTCAACATTGGCAAATCCTAAAGAATGCAATGGAGGTGAGAAGTTTTAATGGATTGGCAGGCTATTATAAGAATTTTATTAAGGACTTCACAAAGATATATTCCCACTCACCAGGCTGGCGAAGAAGAATCTGATGTTTTCTTAGGATGTAGATTGTGACGATGCTTTCCAGCAATTGAAGAGAGCTCTGACAACATCCCTAGTCTTGACCTTGCCCGATGGGAATAAACTGTTTACAATATACACTGATAAATGTGGTACAGGGCTTGGTGCGGTTCTGATGCAAGAGGGAAGGGTAGTATGTTATAGGGGTAGACAGCTAAGAGTTCATGAGAAGAACTACCCTACCCATGATTTAGAGCTAGCTGCTATAGTATTCGCGTTTAAGACATGGCGCCATCATTTGCTTGGAGAGAAGTTCTAGTTTTACATTATTCATAAATTTCTCAAGTACCTGTTCTCGCATAAGGATCTTAATTTAAGGCAACAAATGTGGATGGAGTTCCTAGCATCTTATGACTTCGAGATTTCTTATACCCCTGGCAAGGGTAATGTGGTGGCAGACGCACTGAGTAGGCAGAGGTTGGCCTTAAATCATCTGTTTATGGAGAGGAAAAGCTTGGAGTTTATATCAAACTTTGACTTTAGACCCTCCATCAAGTTTTTGCCTCGCTTATTAGCATCACTAGAGGTGCGACCTACTCTTATGGATCAGATAGGAGCTTCGCAGTGAGAGGATACACATATTTCAGACATCTTGGATAGGCTCAGTAAAGGAGTGACTTCTAGTCACCTCAGTAGATAATCCACGGACGATAGAAGGTGGTTGCGACGAGATAGAAGGCTTTGTGTTCCTCGAGTTGGGAGTTTGTTAAAGACGGTCCTAGAGGAAGACCATCATTCTAAGATGATTATTCATCCAAGCGGTGATAAGTTGTATTGAGATATGAAGAGTGGTTTCTTTTGGGTAGGGACGAAGAAAGATGTGGCAGAGTTTGTTTCTCAATGTTTGATTTGCCAACAAGTCAAAGCTGAGAAAAAGAAGCCCGGTGGTTTACTTCATCCTTTGAAGGTCCCGTAGTGGAAGTGGGAGAGTGTCTCTATGGATTTCATCGATGGTTTGCCTAAATCAAGGAAGGGTGACACCAATATTTGGGTTATAGTAGACAGACTTACTAAAAGCGCTCATTTTATCCTACTTAAGAGTAAGAGGACGGCGACATGGTTGGCAGCAGATTACGTTCGTGAGATAGTCCGTCTTCAGGAGTAGCTTCCAGTATCGCAAGTGATCGTGACCCCATTTTTACTAGTGAATTTTGGAGGATCTTGTAAGAAGCTTAGGTACACATTTGTGTTTGAGCACCGCTTATCACCCTTAGACCAATGGACAGATGGAAAGGGTGAAAAGAGTTCTTGAGGATATTTTAAGACTGTGTATCCTAGACTTCGGAGGGACTTGGGAAGAGCATCTTCCTTTAGTGGATTTTGCCTACAACAACAGTTATCAAACTAGCATTGGCTTCAAAGCATTGTACGGATGGCCCTGTAGATCACCAACTGGTGGGAATCTACAGAAATACTTCTACTTGGACCAGATATGGTTAGAGAAACTTCTGAAAAAATTGATCTTATTAGATGGTAAATGAAAACTGCTCAGGATAGGCAAAAATCCTATGCAGATAGAGAAGGACTGACATTGAATTTGAGGTGGGAGACATGGTTTTCATTACCTTATCACCATTAAGAAATGTGGTTCGCTTTGGATCTATAGGGAAATTGGCACCAAGGTTTGTAGGGCCATTTCTTATAACAAAAAGAATTGGCCAAATGGCCTATAGAGTAAAGATACCAGAAAGACTATTTGGTGTTCATGATGTTTTCCACGTTTCTCGTTTGCGGAAGTGCTTACATGACACCACAGAAGTAGTTGAGCCGAGTATACTGGTCGAAGTAGAGGTGGAACGGGAGGCAACAGTTAGACTAGTTCCTACCCATATTCTTGGATCAGAAGTTAAGAAGCTACGCAATAGAGAAGCCAAGTTGATGAAAGTTCAATGGGGAGACAACCAAGAGGATGCAACCTGGGAGACCGAAGACAAGATTCACGCTTCGTACCCTTTTCTTTTTAGGGGTATGTTCTTAACTCCCTTTCCAAACTTTTATTCATGCTTGTTTCTATCATTTAAGTATATCCTATCGATCAAATCTTCGACCTTTAGGTAGGAATCCCATGAATATAAACATGTGTTTGAGACATGTCATGAATGGATGCAAGTGTTTGCTAATGGTTGCTCGTGGATGCATATACACACACATTAGGCACTAGATCGGCTCAATCACTCTTATACTGCATATGGATGTGTGTGCATTTTTTTTAATTAATGATTGTGCACACATATAGAACTTACATGTTATAATAGGATTATTTGCATACATGTTGGATTCATGGCACTAACATACATTGCATTAAGGAGGTCGACTGAATAAGTAGATTGCTTGATCTTTTGCATTAACACACACCTTTTCATACGTTCATATAAGCATTAGAAACCTTTTAAGGACAATGGATGCATGTGATTGGTGATTAGTAGATGGGTGATGGATGATAAGACATACATTCTTCTTAACTAGAAGATTCTGGGGAGGAAATCCTTTGAGTAGAGGAGAATGTAACACCCCATAATTTTAACAACACTAAATATGATAAATTAAAGAATACTTAATTAAATATTCAGAATTAAGTGAAACGGACACCGCTATTGCGTTCATCTCGAAATTCTAGTCTAAATAGATACCTGGTTTGCGTAAAATGGACACTGTATAAAGAAGTTATTAAGGTTTGAATTTTGTATACACATAAAAAGAATATATATAAATAAAATAAGTCCAGAAATTTAAAACAATTCAAATTCAAGCAGAAAAGGGGAGCGGGAAATTTACCGCCCATGGGTGTCGACCCATGGATCGACCCATAAGAGGGGTGTCGACCCCTGGGTTGACACACCTAGAGGGGGTCGACCCCCTGCAGATCTGAGACAGAATTCCATTTTCTGAACGTAGACTCCTTTCTTGACCAGATTCGTTGATTCTAGGCTATAAATAAGACCATATACCCATTGTTTTCTTCATTAAAAAACAATAAAGAACTAGATGTTGCTTCTGCCCAGGTTAAATTAACCCTTTTCTTCTTTAGCAATCAAGTCATTCAAGTTTAAAGATCTGTGATTCAATATCTGTAATCTTCTTCTATTTTCTAGATCCAATCACAGTGAGTATACGTTATTTTTAGATCTAAATACTTAAAAGTTAACCTTGACATGAATATAACTTGGATCTAAGCCTACGACTATTTGAATCATATCAGATCTGCTATAACCTGTGTATTTAAGTTATTATGACATGACTATGAACTAGTCCTAAGACTATACCTATTTATCATGTCAGATCGGCCATCGTTTGTTGATCTAATTCATTGCTTAGATCTCATCATGTCTGTTTATGGTATCCTTGTTATGTTAGAATCAGTTCTACTATCACATGTTCATTGGATCTGTTCCTATATGCCTATCTTGTCATTATGCCTAACTTTGTCACTGTATGTTTACTAGTTGCTACGCCTATTTCTGCCATTATATGTTAATCCTGTTATTATGTTCATTTATATCCTCTTCCCTTCTTCTTTTCCCTTTTATTTTTATAGCTAGACTACCTTCAAGCCTAGGCATCCAACTGAAATATATGAATGCGTAAAATTGGGAATGAGGGTAAAACATTAAAATTAGAGCATAACTTGTATTGGGACATTTGCACATAACTTGAATGAAATATATGAATGTCGGTTTAGGGAATAAACCAAAATTGTGATTAAAGACCTTAATATTGGGTGATATGGTTCATTATGAATATGACTTGGGAAAGAGGCATGAAAACCTATAATGACATTGAAAAAATTGGTTAATAATGGAAATGCCTAGAGTTACAGTAATTAGAAAATGTAACCGCGCTTAGACACGAGGTTAGATTACACTTGTGGTGGAAGTCTTCCCGGAACCAACTGGCATATCCAACGACCACAAGTGGTGAATCTAATGTGAGGGGTCTAAGTGTGCAAACACGAAACGTGCTAAGACATGAGGTTAAGCCCGACCTATGGAAGAAGTCTGCCCGGAACCAACCGACATAACCAGCATCCACCGACTGTAGGCTTAATGTGGGAGGTCTAGCGCATTATAACCATAAATGAATAAATGGTAATGAATACTTAACCTGTCTAAATCCATTAGGATTACATGAACATGTTAACTTGAGTAGGGGTAAGTAAACTTGTATGAAACAGTGGGAGGGTTTAGTATATCTTGGGGTGGTGGGTAATATATATAGGCCCACAAACTTAACCTGTGGGGTTATGCAATCTTTTTACACTGGTAGGGCATAACCTACGGAAATCCTAGTAGTAGGGATGCAAGCCTAGGGGGAAGCTTTTACCATCTTGTGTGTGGAACCTGCTTCAGTCAGTAACCCATATATAGGTATCAAACGAGTACTCCGAACTAGGTTGGAGTCGGGGCATGCTTACTGGGTTGATTGTAAGAGATCCAAACGAAGGGGAGGTGCATTTCCGATGGGGTCATGTGCGTGCATGGGTCCGGACAGGGGAGGATTAAGACGTTGTTACACCTGTAGATATGGTTGTGCACATCTTGAAAAAAAAGGTTGTCGCTTTAGGAAGTGGTACGTCCTACTGTGGGGCTAGCACAGGGTATCTACGGAGTAGGGAGCCGATCAATTGGGGTAGTAATTAAGGTACATCTAGACTCTGGTATGTTTAGGAGCCTGTTATTATCATTATGGGTAACGTTGGTATGTCCAGTTGGGCTTCCTTTTATTGTATGGGGTAAAACTTCTAACTAGAAGTACGCCTAAGTCTACTATCTTATACTTGTTGGGGATCATCTCGTTCATATGATACTAGTATTGGTGCAGAGACAGAGAAAGAGAAAGTACTAGAGAAGCGCAATACATTCTATCATATTTATCCTATTTACCTTGCCATACCTTCCTTTTTATGATGTTATCTCTCTTATCCTCTTATGTGCCTATCATGATACTTTTACTTATTTATATGCTAAAAGTAACTGGACTCGCCAGACTTTATGTCTGACCCATTTTGTTTCCTCTTCTTTCTCTTCTGTTCCCCCCTAGGTTCTCAGGGTGGGAATACTTAAGCTTGATCAGGATTCGGCTTTCATCCTGGTTGAAGCTACTTAGATCAGCTTGATTTCACATCTCTTTACTGTGGCTATGTTTTGGGGATTATGCTTCTTTTATTATTGTACTCTGATGTTTTAAGCGCAAGACATAAATTTTAATAATGTACTGGGTTTTATGCATTTCAAGCATGTGATGTAACCATTTTGAACTACGATGTTTTTCGCTTAATAAAATTTTAAATTCCGCAGCTATTTTATATATGTCTTGCAATGTTTCTGTTTCTGTTTACCTACAATGCTTCACAAAACTTAATGCATTCTCTTAATGAGTGACATTAACGGACATGGAGTGTCACACTACAATACCTGTATACACATACATGTGTATGTATATATACATATGTTTTTGTGCAGTGGCAAAATGGTCAAACATCAGTATGTGCACATGAACCAAGAAATTTAATACAAGTGACAATGCACATATGAAGCTACACTTATATATAGACATGTATATATATACACATGTGTATATATGCATGTATGTATACATGGGAACATAAGTGTGCAAAGTGGCATATGCATATTAATGTGGAGCAGCAGCTACATGCATGTGAATATTCACATGTAAAAGCAACATGAGCAGCATGGCACATACAGTGCAACAGGGATCATGGTCAAGTCAATTCAAATATACACAAGGAATCGCATGATAGAGAACGAAGGCAACAATGCACTTCAGTGTACAAAAAAAAAGCTAAACCGGGCAGCATGCAGCAGTGCAACAGCCATGGTTCAATGTTGGTGAAACAAGTATAGGTGCAGCTGCAAAGAAGTGACAAATACAAGAGTTCCAGTGTACAAGCTCAAACATGGTAGCATACATAATGAACATGGATGTGCAACTGCACATATTTTAATATGCATAAGGCAAGTCAGGGTCATGCAAAAGACAGAAGTAACATTGAACATCCCATGGATCAACACAAGCCAAAATGTATGGACAACAAGAAGATAAAGAGTGCATTAGGCAAGCATATACATGGCCAACAAAATACAAATGGACAAAAATGAAGTAACATGGGAGTTGCATATATGTACAGCAAGTGTGTGTGTGTGTGTATAAACGCACATGTGTGTGTGTACAATATGGAGCACATGTGCAACGGAAAAGTCTGGTCAACAAGCTTAATCTCAATTCACAATGAAGCGACACAACAATAAGAACATGAATTGCACAAGAACCAAGTGATACAATCATGCAATGTGATATATAGGGAAAATGGTCAAACATAGGTACAAGTTCATGTAGAAATGGCAGCATAAAAATGGATAGAGCAATATATGCAACTCAGTGTACAAAGGAGTAAAATGAAGGACAAGCTAGGTGCAACAAGACATGTGTGCACGAGTAAGAATGAAAAGTGCACCAGTATAAAAAAAGATAGAGCGACAACAAGCATGTACAGTAAGAAGGATTTTTATTTTTGGTTCGAATAAATGGAATAAATTCAGCATGCAAGAATACATAGGAAGGAAATCAATTTACATTTATGGAAAGAGTTAATTTTGGCAACTGGATTTTGCAAATCAATTCACAAATTCACAAAGGGACAAAAATAAGACCAGGTACATCACGAGTTTCAGGAGGGTATTCACCAGCAAAACCGAAGAATAAAATTACTAGGAAGAAATATTTACAATTAAATGTTTCTAGAAATACGCAAGGGCCAAGAAATTAATCATACATTTCTAGAATTCCCAATATCGTATACGGCACATTTACAGCAATTTAAATGAAGGCAACAATCACGCGCAAATCAGACCAAATCATATGAAAGAAATTAGAGAGTTTAGGGTTCACATAACCCTATATGTTCTAACCAAATCATCACAAGCAAGTATCGAAAATTAAAGTAGTAAATCAAAGAAATAAAATTCAAAGAACTCACAAGAACTCAGAGATTTTCGATCAGTTGAAAAGCCAAATCATTCAATCATGAAGCATCAAGCATCAGAAAACAAATTTCAGAAGCACTATTGAAGTCACGATTCGGGACCAATGGACAAAATCCCTAAATTTTGTTTTTGGACGGCCATAGAAGAAAAGAGGAGCTCGTTTTTTAAAAGTGACACAAGTGACCGACCAATTTGATATCAAGGGCGTTTTTATTTTATGTTTTTATTGATGTTGTTTTTCATATTTCTTTTGTAAGAAAAACATCGGTTTTTCTAGTTTTTTTATAAAACTAGGGTAAACTAGCTATATGATTTATGGTTAGAGTTTACGAGTTATGTGTTTGTAACTGGGGAAAATATGGTCTTGGGGATAAAGATCAGTCCAGGGTTTTGAGCGTAGGATTAGAGCAGCAGCAGGATTTGCGAGTTTATAGGGTTTGTAAGTGGGAATTTGTTTTAATACCTAGTAGAAATCTTAGGAATGCAGCAGTAAGCAGAGGTTGCCAAAGCTGGGTAAAATATATGTTATTTATTTTCTTCATTTATTATCTTTACTGTAATTTTTGATGTGATATTTAAATATCTTGCAAAACATCAACAAACCCTATCCATCCCCTCTAGGGTTAATCTAGATCTAACACAAGTCAATACCCACCCCAGCTTTGGAAATGACTTCCCCCAATTTGGGATCGCTCCTCTAACTAGAACCGATCCGCTCAATCAATGTTGGTTTGACTATTAAATTTGCCAACATTTCTTGTTCCAATTCACATATTGACCTGAAATCATAACCCGTAATATGCTCCAGTTGTTTCCATTCTAGGAACATATCCCCCAAGTTGGCAGGTCTCCCACTCAATGCATCAGCCACTGCGCTACCCTTTCCCGGAGTGTATGCGATATTAAAATCGTAGGAAGCCAAAAATTCCAACCATCTCTGCTGATGGAGATTTAAATCTTTCTGAGAGAAAAGATACTTCAATGACTTGTGATTGGTAAACAATTTGAATCTTTCTCCAAAAATATAATGTATCCACATCTTCAATGCAAACACAATCACAGTTAGTTCCAAATCATATGTGGGGTATCTATTTTCATGTGGGTTCAGTTGTCGACTAGCATAAGCGACAACTTTACTCCCTTGCATTAATACTGCACTTAATCTGGTACCACAAGCATCATTGTATATTGTCACCTCCTCATTCTCTCGTGGAATCACTAACACAGGTGCACACATCATTTTTTTTTTTAAACCCTCGAATGCAAAACCACACTTTGCATCTCGAACAAAAGACTAATTCTTCTTGGTTAATTGGATTAACGTTGTTGCTATCTTACAAAAATCATGGATAAACTTATGGTAATATCCAATCGATCCCAAGAAACTTCTTACTTCAGTAGCATTCTTAGGTATAGTTCAATCTTGTATTGCTGCCAACTTGCTAGGATCCACGGCAATACCATTTTCTGAAACAACATGACTCAAGAATCGTACTTCTCTCCTGGAAGTAACATTTAGAAAACTTAGCTTTTAGGCGGTGTATCCTCAACACCCCCATTGCAATCCTCAAGTGTTCCTTGTGTTCTTCCTCAGTCCGTGAATATACCAAAATATCGTCAACAAACACAAGTACGAACTTATTAAGCTGATCCCTGAAGACTCAGTTCATGAGATCCACGAAGTATGCTGGTGCGCTGGTCAACCTGAACGGTATAACTAATCACTCATGGAAAGCTGATGGCATTCGAAATGCCATTATGGGTATGCTATCCTTTGCTACTCATAACTGATGAAAACCCGTTGCAAGATCAAGCTGAGAAAATATCTTAGCATTATTGAGCTGATCAAACAAATCATCGATATGTGGAAGAGGATACTTGTTCTTCCTAGTCACCTTATTCAACTCACAGTAATCGACACATAAAAAAGGGAGCATCCATGTAATGGCCCGAATTTCCATACTCTTTGAGTCGACTAATAATACCACACGTCTAACCCAAATTGCACAGAAATACGAATCATTATTAGAAAGAAGTTAGAGGATAAGAAATAGAAAGAAAGAAATATTAGAACAGAAGAAAATGAAGATCACAAACTCATAGCGGAACGAATAAAATATATTATATAACATAACTTTTTGAAATAAAATTTTATTTGTATATACATACCATTACCAGAGCACAACAGCTATTCCTGAAACAGTTATAAACACCGGTTTCCAGATACAACATAGCACACAGCGGAAGATATGATAGTCTATAGCTTACTGGGGAAGCCTTCTGCTTCAATCTCCTCCAAGTGGATCTGAAAAATCCCGACTACGTGACTGCCCGTACAAATTTGGGCACCCAAGAGTTTAGGGAAAACAAACAAAATAAACTCTGGGTCAGTCATGTGACTGGTGTGAGTAAACTCCAACCATTTGTTTAACTTTCAAAATCCTTTCGAAATAAATGATAATCGTAAGACCGATCCATACATAAACACGGATGGCTTTTACCTTACGATAACCAAAAATATTTTTGATACCAAATCCAATGATATTATAATAGTGTCTACATGAAATAAATAGAATCTAGCGGAACGCTTGCATCTCACGCTCCATATATGATATAAAATCAAAAACCGCAAGGCACTTATTGGAGATTGGTTTTCCAACATGACAAGGTATGGAACCACCTTTGGATAGTGCATCTCTAGAGGAGAATACACTGGGTTCAACAAGAACGTCTTGCAACCCGGCCCACACATAGCTGACCACTCATTTAACTTGAGTGTATCGAGTATACTATCACCAACGGTTGTGATCAACAACCATTACCGAAAGCATACAACAGTGAATAGAATAAGAAGCAAATGAATTTTCTCTAGATCAGGTGATAATACCCCTAATGGGAATGACCCACATGGCCATGTTGCCTACCTGATTTTTGTCATTTCCCGGTTGATGAGGCTTGAGGTCACGATTATCTTTCAGCACATCTTGTCATCATTTACTTTGAATGTCTCTTCGTCAAATCCATCCATATACGCTGTCCTAGGACTGGACAAACCAAAGGCACCGTTCTATTAATCCATCTTGGGCAATTTCTACGTAGGATTAACAGAATGACCCCTGCACTTTACTCAGTCTTCGATCATCTTCAGCATAAGTTGATCCATAGTGCTTATGCCCAACGGAGTGTTTTTAAGATAATAAATATGATCCCGATCTTCCCGTATCGACAATGGAGGTATAAAATAACCAAAAACTTTGACAATCGGTGATTTAACTATCAAAGGAACGTCCATACAACCAGCAATCCTATTTCCAAATGGAAATTCTAGCAATCAACCATCAAACAACATTGGTCTCTTTTTAAATTAACTCATTATAATATTATCGTTTCCAATTCCCATTTCCCATCTTCCATCTCTTTTAAAGCACAATTGTCTCTCTCTGTTCTTGGAAAAACATTTTCTATATTCCAAGTTCATTATTCGAGAAAATATCTCTTATTCCAGTTAGAAAACATTTCAAAATACTCACGAATCCTCATTTTCTAAATTTAGAAAATATACCTTATTAATATCGGAAAATATTTCCATACTCCCTTACTTAATTCCTCGTTAACCAATTCATTTCATTTTCTATGCGTAGAAAATATCTCTCATTTTATTTGGGGAAACATTGCAAAATCCTTTAAACTAACGCGATGTTATAAAACATCGTTATTATAATTCAAACGATTAATCATTTGTTAACTAATCATATTGCTAACCAATCTTTACTATCGAACCTTAACCATTCCTCCATCAATCATGAAGTCAATCGAGTTGGGTATAATTACCTCTCAGACCTTAATTGAACAACATTATCAATTTTGAAATAGTCAAAGCCTCTAACTTCAATCAAAACATTGCTTACGTGATTCTCAGATTCAATCTAAGAATCCTCTTCTTTTACACAAAACATTGATTATAACTGCAGCGCTATAATCGCTATTTTCCAAATATTTGATTTATAAAACATTTATTTATAACGGTAGCGTTAAAATCGCTGTATAGATTTACAAAACATTTATCATAACAACAACGCTAAAATCGCTGTTTAGATTTACAAAACATTTATTATAACGACAGCGCTTAAATCGCTGTTTAGATTTATAAAACATTTATGATAACGGTAGCATTATAATAGCTATTTAGATTTATAAGGGTAGCATTATAATCGTTGTTCCCAAATAATTGGTACACAAAAATATAACTTGTACTTATTAATAAATAAATAAATAGATTTGATTCAAAATGGAAAGTAAAAATAACTACTTCCCTAAATTCCATATAATCGAATTCCAATAAATAATTCTCTCTTGAATAATCAATATTCGATTATATTCCGAACTTCGGAATTTATCTACCATTTCAGGTTAATTCAAATTCCAAATTAACTTTTGAATTTATCCTTCCCAAATAATTACCAAATTCCTTTATAACCATTCCAGCTTACAAAAATTTATCAAACTTTATTTTATATTCCCAACTTTGAACTAAAACTCATCGTCCCTTATAAACCGATCATCCAAATTCCAATCTAAATTTCCTTTATAGATATTTCATTTGCAATATACTTGCTTTAGACTATTATTCTTTTTAACCATGAATGTACTTCTTTTATATATAATCAAACCAGTTTGATTTCGTACTTATAAATACCATCTTAAACTCCAAATTTTGTTAACAACTTCTATCCATATTTTCCCATACCAATCTCATTTGTATTGCAATCATTCAAAATCTCATTTATAATTTCATTTATAATTTGCTAAGTACAATCCCAATTTCGAATATCGGTTTTAAAGCACCTTTCCACTTTTCTATATATATTCGAACTTGAATTTATATTCAGTTTATCCAATAATAAAGATACCACTAAATTTATAAACTCATTTATAATTTACTGCTTATTTTATCTATTTAAACCGGTTTCTATTTCCAACCCTGTTCGAGATTTAATTTCTAGTTTTGGGAATAAATTCCATTTTAAAATCCAGATTTTTTTTCATCTTCGAAAATATTTTACGGTATCTAAAATACCAAGTTTCTAGGGCCAGGGTAAATCAAACACAACATATCCAATCATGGATTATATAACACATCATATATTGTAATCAAATAAAAACAGTAAAATAAATGTTGAGGAATCCAGTTGGATTCCTCCAACCTGTATCCCTACATCCACAGATGTTAATCAGCATCAATATTATTATTTCACATCAATATGAAATATCAGAACTAATAATCGATCAACGATTTAATCATACCAACCATTTCAACCAATTTTATCAACTATTCAACCAATCAACCATTGCATATTATAAAATTACTATAAATAAATTTAAAACTCGTTTATATAAAAATATAAATGAGTCAGAGTTAGTGAGTTTACTCACATTGGTTCGCAGTTGACGATCCTGCTTTTGTTTCATCTAAAATCAAACAAACGTTTGATTTTATCGTGAAATTCCAGCAGCTCTATTCTCCATGAAATCAGATCCACAAGTAGCTCTCGTCACTACAATTCCAACGTTACTAGTTCCATGTAATTCTATTGATATATGACATATTAATCAGTGTGTAGGATTTGTTCGGTTTAAAATAATAAGTAACCCATTATTGTATTTATTTTCGATTAATTACCTTAACCATTTGTTATGCCACTAATCACACTGGTAACTATTTTCTTTCTCGGCATCAGCATCTTACCAGTGCACCATTTCGTGAACTTAGACAACCTCCACCAACACGCTACTTTGCCACGCATTTCACGGATTCTTCCCTAAATATTTCTCTTTCAATCAAACAAAGCCTGCGTATTGTTGTTCCCTCTCCAACACCGTTATTCATTCTTCATTTTTTGTCTCAACTCTTCCGACTTTACCCTCTTAATTCCATAATCATGCAATATCACATTTGGTTCCTTAATACATCTTCTCTACCGTGAAAACGTGACCCTCTCCAGCTTAATTCACCGTTACAGCTCCTTGGCTTCTCACGCTAACTCCTCCCCCATCCAAAGATACATTACTTCATCGCAATAGTAACAACCGTGCACACCTTTAGTTCAAAACAAACTCCCACTGCTATCCTTCTCTCAGTCACACAGTCCCGCTCCTCTTTAATTACATCATTCATCAAGTAAACCACCATTCTACTTTCACCATTTATGCACAGTTCCATTACCATAACCATGATATTTTCCTTCCCATTTCCAAACATCTCTACCTTATCACCATCGCAGTTCTCAGACCAATCAAGCAAAAAGAACAGCATATTTTCATTTTTAGTAGGCACACTATTTGCTCAACTGACCGAAAACCAAGGATTTGTAAACGCATTAGCCTCCCTAACCCATAATTACTACACAACTGAACACTTCTTTCCCTTAAATACTTTTTCAATGCTATACAGCAACACATCATCATCTAAACAATCGCCCCCTTCGCATTCTTCTTCTTTAGCTTACTGGAAAAAACCACTTCTCATCTGCCAAGATTTCCACTGACCCCTCCACCGCTCGGACCCCGTCAGCCTAATCTTCCCTTAAACATCATTAACATTAACACAGTACTGCCCTCACCATTTCATCCCCATGTTGACACCCACGCTGGTCATCACTCCCCGTTGTTAGCATCCATCTCACCATGAAACCAACAAAACTACATCCTCCTTCATCATACATAGTATGAACTTCTTCCCTAACTGAAACTACTGCATTCAGCTCCCATGCTAGTGCCAACTGACCCATCTTCTTCCAAACAACAAGGATCTCCCGAATTTCCCTTCATCAAGTTTTAAATCATCAGCTTCCTTCAGAAACAATTCGCAATACATCTTGCCACCAATCTTCGATTTCTGTGTCAGCAGAAAACAACCAGACTCAATGGAGACTTGCTACCTGTGAAGGCCTTCCCATTGGTCCTCTTCTTCTTCGATGATCTCAGATCCGCACTCCGGCTTATATCACCACTTCTTACCACCGATTGTCGTGATTGCTTCCACCTACATCACTTATTTTACCGCATTTCTTATCAATGAACACACCACTTATTTGAACCCCCCTTGGTTCTGCGTCCTTGTCTCCCTCCGGCACTACACCTGACACAGGCACGCTACCTTGAAATTCGCAAACTCCGGCGAAGGCACCACCTTGCCTCGCGGTGTAGGCAAAACCCGTCACAACTAATCGATCGAACTACAGAAGCTTAGGCGAGGTTGAGCTTCTTCGAAAATAAAACTATCGGAACTAGAAACAACTGATTTTGTTTTATATCTAATCTTTAATTGATTGAAAGATTTTAAATCAATTTTTAAAGTGGTGAAGCTTTTTTTTTATTATTATTACTGGGAGAAAGAGGAAAGGGATAGAGTATACCAGTATTTAAAGCTAAAGTAGTTTGGGGAGCACGACAACTAATAGCTTGGCACACACGGTAGGTAGAAAGTTTGGCACCCACGCATAGTCGTAGTTGTAGACTTAAGGGTAGGTAGGTTTACTAATTTCAGTTGTAGCTGTTGCCATATTTAATGAATGCATGTGACTGTAGGACTGGTTTGGATTACTCTGCATGTGTTCACATTTAATGTCCGTTCATCCTAACATGTGCATACAAACTGTTATTTCAATATTCAATTAAACTACCATAAAGTTTTTCCTCAATCTATTAGTAAACGAGTCGGTTAGTTAATTCTTTTGCAACACACACAAGTACGTAAGACATGAAGCACTCGACATGTGTACAGTTTGAAAAACAAATAGGGTGGTACTTGATAGTTCGCTTGTGTTTTGGTATTTAACATTGAAAATATTGACACGTTATTATATTATTAATTGTACGTTAAAACTTTGTTTTATAAATAAATTCGTTACAAAATCCTTTTAAATTATCAATACAACATTTAAAACCAAATTAATTGTTCAAAATTAAATGGTAAAAATCTTGGTCATTACATTCCTTCCCCCTTAAAATAATTTCGTCCTCGAAATTGCTAAGTAGTAAAAATGTTATGACTCTAACTCCTCATAACCAACTTAGTTGAAATCTTATATTCCATATCTTCATAACCCAGTTCTTACCCGACCTTCGAATTCTCATACCAATACTCGACCGTTCATATTTTTTCCAAATTATCTGTCCACCATTTCTGGACACTCCATCATCACTTTCTCGTCTTCAACCCATATGCTCTTCTGCATATCCACACCCATTCCAATTGATTTTAAATACATTTATCAATTTCATTGTTCCACTTGAAATTTTATTAACCAATTCTTGTTTTCTTATTTCAATTACAATTAGCAACTCGATTTTAAATTATCAAAAAAATTCTTGAAAATTTTCTAACTCTTTCAATTTTCAAAAAATTTCGCCATCATGTCCGTAGCACGGCTCAAACGGTATAACCACAACTCGCCTTTCTAGTCCGTCTCTAATTCAAAAGAAAATCAAACAGCCAAGCGGCTTGCCCATAGGCTCATAAAATCATCAAACCCAAGTAATATTGTAAACATGTACCCTTTTTGTTGGCCATAAACTCGATCTCTTGCATTCGCTTCCCTTCAATATCTGCTCAGCATATACATCCATTTCCAATTAGTTTCAAATCAATCCAACTTCTAGTTTTCAACTCTCTAATCAACTTCTGATTAGTTCACGTCCATTCTATCAATTGAAATTTGATTTCTGTTTAAGTCAATCCACTTATTATACTTGAATCCAAATTTATCGCAATTCAATTTCAGTTAACAACATCGAATATATATTCAACTTGCTTATTCATCAGTCGAATTCATATTAATATTTCGAATATCAACATTTTCTTTATTTAAGTTCATTCGGAATCATTTATAATCCAATCCAATTTTGTTTAGCTTAAGGTAAATTTCAATTCATTTGATATCTTTTTTCCATTTCAATCTATTCAACTTATACAAGTCAAATTTTAATTTCAAACTTCAAATTTCTGGGTTTTATTTCAAATTAGTTTGAAATCATATATATTTATATACATATATTTATAATCAACTCAATTTAAAACATTTGTATTTCTAAAAGTTCTTGTCCTTTTCAAACAAAATTTTCATTCCCAAATTACTATGGCAGCAATCCATCACTCAGAAACTTGAGAATGAATACCATAATGTCGCGATGCATTATCAAAATTATTTTCTTGCCACTGAAGTGATTTCAGTGCTTAATCCCTTTAAAAACCCATTTAAATCATTCTTGTTCAAAGATACTTTAATGTAATGTTATATTACTTTATAATATTTCAGAAAATATTTTCTGAACACCCGAAATTTAAATTCCAATTCTGATTTGAACTTAATCTTAGTTTATCTCATTTGTATACATTGTCCGTATACAAATTATATAACCATTTCAATATTTCATAATTTCACTTGATTGTAATGACAATCAATATATCCATATACTATAATAATTCAAAAAATATTTCTTTTATATTAAAATAATTTTGGGCAAAATTATTTCATTTACCCATTTTAAAACAATACTGTATCGAATTGTTTTGTTCGAGAGTTTAGAAACACCTATCTATACAGTTGTACATCCTGTATTGACCAGAACTCATAAACCACTCAGCAAACCATTTAACACAATATAAAACCATTTTATATCAAATCTACAAATACGCGCTCATATATATATATATATATATATATATATATATATACACATATATATATATATATATGTATATATATATATATATATATGCACTTAAGCTCAATCTAGGGTATCACTAACCTATCTCTACTGAGTTACGCCACAGAGCGAAGGTTACTACTCAACCTTCAGCTCTGATACCAAATGTAATGGCCCGAATTTCCATACTCTTTGAGTCAACTAATAACACCACACGTCTAACCCAAATTGCACAGAAATACGAATCATTATTCGAAAGAAGTTAGAGGATAAGAAATAGAAAGAAAGAAATATTAGAACAGAAGAAAAACGAAGATCACAAACTTACAGCGGGACGAATAAAATATATTATATAACATAATTTTTTGAAATACAAATCTTATTTGTATATACATACCATTACCAGAGCACGACAGCTATTCCTGGAATAGTTATAAACACATGTTTCCAGATACAACATAGTACACAGCGGAAGATATGATAGTCTATAGCTTACCAGTGAAGCCTCCTGCTTCAATCTCCTCCAAGTGGATCTGTAAAATCCAGACTACTTGACTGCCCATACAAATTTGGGCACCCAAGAGTTTAGTGAAAACAAACAAAATTAACTCTGGGTCAGTCATGTGACTGGTGTGAGTAAACTCCAACCATTTGTTTAAGTTTCAAAATCCTTTCAAAAGAAATGATAATCGTAAGACCGATCCATACATAAACACGAATGGTTTTACCTTACGATAACCAAAAATATTTTTGATATCAAAACCAGTGATATTATAATAGTGTCTACATCAAATAAATAGAATCTATCGGAACACTTGCATCTCACGTTCCATATATGATATAAAATCAAAAATCGTAGGGCGCTTATTGGAGATTGGTTTTCTAACATGACAAGGTATGGAACTACCTTCCGATAGTGTATCTCTAAAGGGGAATACACTGGGTTCAACAAGAACGTCTTGCAACCAGGCCCACACATGGTCGACCACTCATTTAACTTAAGTGTATCGAGCATATTATCACCAACGGTTGTGATCAGCAACCGTTACCGAAAGCATACAACAGCGAACAAAATAAGAAGCAAATGAATTTTCTTTAGATCAGGTGATAATAGCCCTAATGGGAATGACCCACATGGCCATGCTGCCTGCCCGATTTTTGTCATTTCCTGGTTGATGAGGCTTGAGGTCACGATTATCTTTCAGCACATCTTGTCATCATTTACTTTGAATGTCAGATCGTCAGATCCATCCATATACGTTGTCCTAGGACTGGACAAACTGAAGGCAACATTCTGTTAATCCATCTTAGGCAATTTCTACCTAGGATTAACAGAACGACCCTTGCACTTTACTCAGTCTTCGATCATCTTCAGCATAAGTTGATTCGCAACTCTTATGCCCATATGGAGTGGTTTTCAGATAGTAAATATGATCCCGGTCTCTCTGTATCGACAATGGAGGTATAAAATAACCAAAAACTTTGACAGTCAATGATTTGACTATCAAAGGAACACCATAAACCAACGATCCTATTTCCAAATGGAAATTCTAGCGATCAACATCAAACAACACTGGCCCCTTTTTAGGTTAACTCATTATAATATTATCATTTCCAATTCCCATCTTCCATCTCTTTTAAAGCTCAATTATCTCTCTTTATTCTCGAAAAAACATTTTTAATATCCCAAGTTCATTATTCAAGAAAATATCTCTTATTCCAGTTAGAAAACATTGTTAAATACTCACGAATCCTCATTTTCTATATTTAGAAAATATACCTTATTAATATCGAAAAATATTTCCATACTCCCTTACTTAATTCCTCGTTGACCAATTCATTTCATTTTCTATGCATGGAAAATATCTCTCATTTTATTTGGGAAAACATTGCAAAATCCTTCAAACTAACGCGATGTTATAAAACATCGTTATTATAATTCAAACCATTAATCATTTGTTAACTAACCATATTGCTAACCAATCTTTACTATTGAACCTTAGTCATTCCTCCATCAATCATGAAGTCAATCATGTTGGGGTATAATTACCTCTCAGACCTTAATTAACATTCTCAATTTTGAAATAGTCAAAGCCCCTAACTTCAATCAAGACATTGCTTACGTGATTCTCATATTCAATTTAAGAATCCACTTCTTTTATGCAAAACATGTTAATAGAACTTTGGATAATCTGTTGTAACTTGTAAAGAAGTTATTTTGTTGGATTGGCTTAATTAGTCTGATATTGGCATAATCTTTGAATGAATACTTTAGCTAAAGATAAGAATGCTAAGACACGAGCTTAGACTCTGTTTGCGGTAGAAGCCTGCCCGGACCCAACCGGCTTAACCAGCAACCGAAAACTGTCATTCTAATGTAAGAGGTCATAGGCATAACTAAAAAAATGCTTAGACACGAGGTTAGGTCTAGCTTGTGGCAGAAATCTGCCCGGAACCGCCCGGCACATCCAACGGCCACAAGCTATCGACCTAATGTGAGAGGTCTGTGCATTAATATTTAATTAATGCAAATCTAGGATAAATATGAGGCATAAAATGTGTTGGGTGGATAAGGTTAAATCAACTGGACAGATGAATCTAGTAAACCCATTTCGTAAATCTGTATGCTCAATACAAGGTTAGGTGAAACAAATTGTAAGTCTGTTAATCGGTATATCCAATCTGTTAGTCTGAAAACTTGTTAATCTGCATATCTGATCCGTTAGTCTGAAAACTTGATAACTTGTATGTCTGATCTGAGGACTAGTTAATCTGAACTTTGTACATCTGAAATCTGTAAGCAAGTTAATCTGGAATCTGTTATTCTGGGGACCCAAGGTTAGGAGGGGTAATTACTTGTGTAATCTGTTGTTTGGGACCCATATTAGTCAGTAACCCTTTCTGGCCCTATGACCCAACACTAGGCAGGGGTCCAGGGCACGCTTACTGAACTAATTATAAGAGGTTTATTTTGATAATGGCTAGGGGTGTTGATGGTGCGTTCCAACTGGGTCATGTGCGTGCATGGATCCGGTCTGCTCTGAGGATGTAATACGCCATGACATCTGTAAATAGGAATTTCTGTTGGAGTGGTAACATCTATCTGTTTCTGCATGGTACTGTCTGTTGGGGTGGTAAAGGCCCGTCACTAGTGTACACCTAATTCTAACATTCTGTTTCCATAGGGAATATTCTGTTTCCGTCTCTGATTTCATTTCTGCTTCTGTTTCTATACCGTCTGTCTCTGTTAGGGTGGTAATGGCCCATTACTAGCATTCTGTTTCTGTGCCTTCTGTCTTTGTTAGGGTGGTAAAGGCCATTACTAGCATCGTGTTTCTGAAGAGATCGTTCTGTTTTCTGTTTAGACATTAGGACAATACCAAATTTTGTTATACTAGTATTAGTACAGAGGAGTGAAAACCAAGTAAGAAGCTTAGTTTAGCCTATATTATTCTGTCTCTTTTGCTAACCTGCTGCTCCTGTTATGGTTATCTCTCATCCAGTTTTATTTACATGTCATGATACTGTTATCTGTTTATATGCTGAAAGTCACTGGACTCACCAAACTTATGTCTGACCTAGTTTGTTTCGCCTCTTTCTTCCGTCCCCCCCCCCCCCCCCCCCCAGGTTCTCGGGGTGGAAACATAGGAGCTTGATTCAGATTCCATCTGCTTGAAGTTCTAGAAGTGCTTGAAGTATTGCTTGGCTTTGATTCTACCTCTTTGTGGCATTCTCTATTGGGATTACGGCTTTTAAATTTTGTACTCTGAAGGCTTTTTGTACAAGACTGATATTTATGTACTTGAATTTCGGTATTGTGGTTTTGAAAGATGTAACCAAACTTATTTTTTTTCCGCGGCAATAAAGTTATAAAATTATTCAAGTACTGCTTTAAGTATTTATCTTGTAATATTCTGTTCTGTTTACTTATAACGTTCCACTGAAGTTAAGGCATTCCCTTTGTGAGCGACCTTAACGGAGGTGGGGTGTTACACCAGTGCTCTCCCCTTCACTCTTGCGATTTACAACCATCACTTTCCCTCCGTGGCTCAGTTCAAACCCCCTTGGTTCTGCGTCCTTGTCTCCCTCCGGCCCTACACCTGACCCAGGCATGCCACCTTGAAACTCACAAACACCGGCGAAGGCACCACCTTGCCTCACGGTGTAAGAAAAACCCGTCACAGCTAATCGATCGAACTACAGAAGCTTAGATGAGGACGAACTTCTTCGAAAATAAAACTATTAGATCCAGAAACAACTGATTTTATTTGATATCTAATCATTAATTGATCGAAAGGTTTTAATTGATTTTTAAAGTGGTGAAGCTTTTTTTTTTATTATTACTGGGAGAAAGAGGAAAGGATCGAGTATACCAGTATTTAAAGCTAAAGTAGTTCGGGGAGCACGGCAACTAATAGCTTGGCACACACGGTAGGTTGAAAGTTTGGTACCCACGCATAACCGTAGCTGTAGACTTAAGGGTAGGTAGGTTTGCTAATTTTAGTTGTAGCTATTGCCATATTTAATGAATGCATGTGACTGTAGGACTGATTTGGATTGCTCTGCATGTGTTCACATTTAATGTCCGTTTAGCCTAACATGTGCAGACAAACAGTTGTTTCAATATTCAATTAAACTACCACAAAGTTTTTCCTTAATCTATTAGTAAACGAGTTAGTTGGATAATTCTTTTGCAATACACACAAGTACGTAAGACATGTAGCACTCGGCATGTGTACAGTTTGAAAAACAAATAGGGTGGTACCTGATAGTTCGCATGTGTCTTGGTCTTTAACACTGAAAATATGGACACGTTATTATATTATTAATTATACGTTAAAACTTTGTTTTATAAATAAATTCGTTATAAAATACTTTTTAATTTATCAATACAACATTTAAAATCAAATTAAATGTTCAAAATTAAATGGTAAAAATCCGGGTCATTACAATCTACTTTGGTGGCAAATACTATCGGTGCTCCTCATTCGGATATACTCTTCTGAATAAACCCTTCTTCAAAAAATCATTGACTTGTGCTTCGAATTCCTGATGTTCCCTTGGTGACATCCTCTTAAGAGGCACTACTACTAGTCTAGAATCTTTTACTAAATTGATGCAAAACTCGAATCTCTCTATATGGTGGAAGTTCGGTCACTTCCTCGAAGACGTTCAGATACTCCCTTGCAATAGGTATACTGGATAACTCATCGTGCAAAATACCAAGCGAATATATAAAACTATCCATCACCTCATCACCATGTAAACAGCCCAACACCATTCTCCGCCCATCATATGCCCCTATAGTCACCAGAGACCTCTCACAGTCCACCACTACCCCATACACCATATCTTTGGAGCCAATCGACACCAAGAATAATGCCAAACCCCATAAAGCCCAAGAAAGAACAGTCATAACCAAACATTCACCAGTGACTTGATAATACCAACTCATGAAAAAAAAATACTTAGGTTTTTCAAACCACTAACCGAGTTTGTCACAACCGACGGTCGATCAACTATTTTGGGTTCCAATCCTAACCTATCTACCAGATCACTAGATATAAAGGAATGCGAAGCTCTAGTATCAAACAATACTAGAATAGGAATATCAAAGATGGAAAGCATGCCTTGGATAACAATGCCTTTTCCCTTTTTAGCCGCTGTTGGGGCATTCGACGTAATAGAAATGACGTTGATACCATATTCTTCCACCAACTGCTTCTGCTTGGCCAGTTCATGGAAAATCCTTCTTTTGATGTCTAGGCATGTTACAATTATAGCATCCCTGGTCCCTAGCCTTGCAATCCTTAATGAAATGGCTTTTCTCCCCACACTAAAAGCAACCCCCTCAGCTTTGAGCTTCCTTATATGTTCTCCCTTAAGTGAAATTGGTTTCCTTTTGTTCTTGTTAGGCCACTTCTTCTTGACTCCACCACTCATCTGCGGTTTCAGCTCCTCTTTAGAAACAACAACGGTTCCCATGACAACGACTTCCATCTTCGACTTGGAGTAAAGGTAGAGGCTCTCAGACCTTAAAGAATTTCCCATAATGGACTCAAAAGTATCATCAATATGATTAATCAGCTTCTCCCCCGAATGATCATCTAACCTAGAAATAAACCTCTTATTCTTCTTTTCGGCAGCATCAATAAGCGACATTCCATATTTCGACAAAGCGTGAAACTCGGCAATATACTCAGAAACGGGACAGCCTCCTTGCTTAAGCTCAAGGAACTTTCGAAACAAATATAATCTCTGAGCAGAGGGGATAAACTTCTCACAAAAACAGACCTTAAACTGATTACAAATGAACTTATCCTTTGGAGTAGCGACCTTCGCAGCATTCCACCAGTTCATGGCTGTATTCTAAATTTGTCGTGAGGCCATTCTCCTCTTCATGGCATCGTTAAGTTCAAGATCCTCGAAGATGCACTCACAGATATCAAGCCAATCCCGCACTTCCATAGCCAATTCCGTCCCTTGGAAAGGCTTATCTCACAAGCTAGTATAGTCTTTGCAAAGCTTAGCAAAGTCGACTCGAGGCGCCTGCACTACCACACCATCTCAATCATTATTTGGAGTAATTCCTCAGGTATTCCTCACTATGTCCCTTATGAAGGTGGTGAACATGGTCTGTATGTCGGGGGTATTAATAGCATTCGCCCCCCAAACTGGCGCCTTTCTCAACTCTGGAAGCGGAGTTTTCAACAACATTCCTTGCTTAACAACTCATCGCTCAATCTTTAAAGAAAGCGATTAGTCCCTTCTCAAGGAATCCTTCCTAGTGGTGCTAGTGCAGCGCGACTCTATCCTTAAATATACTGATAATAGATATATAACTTTGGAAGCAAAAATAAAATAAATACGCGTTCTCGTATATGTATACTCTTCCCCTAGACATTACCCACTATGGTTAACTATGTAACCTAAGCTCTGGTACCAAATGTGACGACCGTCCTTTACTGGTCAACTCCCAACTAAGCGATGTAGCGTTATTCAGCCAATACAGAATGATCATCAAGAAAAGAATGAGAAAGATCAGAAGTATGATACCAAAACATATGATATATCTCACAGCGCATGGTGTAAAATGTAATATAAAGATAACTAATAGAAAATAGGTGAGATAGTATAAGTTGTAATAAACCATAACCATCAGAGTTATCAACCCAAATCATAGCATAAAAGTCAAGTTGTTTAATATAGACACATCTCCAAATAAAATGTTTCTACTCTACTACACTACTAATTCCCAAAGTAGTGATCACAGGAAACAAACAGGGATAAAGCATATATATAATACGCGGAAGCCTCCTACTTGTCTCCAGCCAACTACTCGAGCACGCCAACCTGCCTTTAATCTGCTCATTTAATAGCACCTAGATTAATAAGAAGCAAAGCATAAAACCCCGAGTCAGACAAAGTCTAGTGTGAGCGATAAGAATCAATACTACTACATAAACAACACAGGTACGAAGGGTCATACCTAACCTGTCCCTACATCCAAAGCCTTAGCACATAACAACAATTTACTATCACTCTAAGGTAATCATAACATTGAGATCATACTAAATAATGTGCATATAAAAAACAAGAGCAAACATTCAAGCATAACATACAACCTCACGTCGCTCACTCAATTCTTGGACATATGACATCACTTGATCGTTTCAGTACCCTTAGGTATGGACTCGCACATGTCCTATGTGCCACTAAATTTCCACATCTGGAGAAAGGAAGAACTCGCACTTGTTCCAATGGCTCATAAACTATCACTAGCCCTCGGTAACCAAGGCTGACCTTATGCATCGACATTTCCTTAGCATACGTACCCGCAGCCAAGCTCAATAAGAAGTCACCATAACGGTTCCTGTACGGATCCTACGTAGCGATTCCCTCATTGAAATCTCCTCGCATGTCGAGTTTAAATTAGTCGATAATACTCTTACTCCAATGCATGAAGTGGTCATAGAAGAAGGAGTCACCATTATCTATTTCCTATTCCACGATAAGCCTTCTGAATGTCGCTCTATATGTCACCATTCCTTGCTCTTAAGCCTCGGGTCGACCACTCGACTCGGGCTTGAACAAACTTCTCGGGTCGACAAAGTTGACTCGGGCTTTACAAGCCCTCCCGGTTCGACTTCGGTCGACCTGGTCATGTTGTGTCCTAGAATTGACAAAGTTGACCAGAGCCCAAGTGAACTAGTCCGGGTCGAATAATCGAATAAGCACCATCAAATTCCCTAGACCATAAAGAGTCGACCCAGCCTCCCTTCGAAACCAAATTATCTATTTGAATCGAACAATCTTGATTATAATGTGGTTTTCCCGAACTCCAATCTATCTGAAACTTTAACCATGCCATCCTGGGACCTCCCTTCTTGTGCCCACAAATGTTGATGTAATTCCGAAGAAAAATTTCTTGGGGCGATATTGTCGAGCCCACTTGGTCGACCCGAAACCTGAAGTATTCCCAAAACCTGAAGTATTCCCAAAACACCTAAGACAATCATATTGCCCTATTCGATGACGTTTTCATCCGTTAAACATCAAACAAGCATAAAAAGCACATATATACAACATTCAGACTAACAATACATGGTAAACGACTAAAAGGCCAAGGAAGCATTGTTCTTTGGCTTCCGTAATTTCCGAGATTAACAAACCTCATCCAAACCAACCCAAATTCATATATTTGACAATACACATTGAAATAGGATTTACAAGTATTTTTCCATAATTTTAAGAAGTGATTTACGACTAATTGATCCTAATTAGTGAGCATAACATTAATCACTCACCTTAAGTACCCCAAAGATGCTATATCTGAAATTAATGTTTATTAAGCTCAGTTCCAATGCAAGCCAGCAACTCCAAAGTTGATTTGAAGTTGAAATGATAAACCCTTCTCTAACCTTGAGATAGGGCTAATTAAACTAAGGATTTGGAGGTGGTATAAAGGTTGGAGGCCATTAAAGATGGTTAGATCTTTTTTGAGAGTTGGGAAAGTGCATAATAACTATTCACTTACCCCACTTAGCCCCATATATCTCTAATCCCAAAATGGGTATTGGGCCTCACCCTAATAACCCATTTCAGCCCAATTAAGCTGCCTAATCCCCTCCGAAACTTGTTTCAGCCTTTTCTCATAACGGTATGTCCATTTTTTTAATCTGGCCACTCTACGAAATGGGAAACTACCATCCAAATCCAATGGAAGTGTTATCAATACCATATCACTTACCAATCAATATTTATGATCAAAAAAGATTCGCCAAGGGGAAAACAGTCACATTAAAATTCGACAAAATGGTGAAGATAGGAAATGGCCCTAATAGTCATTTCCTGAAGTTATACAATTATAGGACCTTATAAGAAAAAATTATAAATATTCTTTGATCCTTTGATATGTAGAATACGTGTCGTTACAAATATTAAAGAAATAAAGTATAGCAATAGCTTATAAGAGAGTTGGAGGCCAGATCAAGGGATTAAAGATTAAAGAGAGAAGTGTATATGTGAGTAACTCACTTAAAATATGGCATTAAGCCCTAATGAAGGCAGCCATAATTCTTTAAGATTAATATGCATATTTATGATGTAGCGTTTGACTATAATGGATGAAATAAGTATCTTAATGATTTCATATGTAGTGATATGATTTTTAGTATCATTATTTAATGAAAGAATACATGAAAACACCATTTAAACCCATTTAATACAAGGGTGTATGGATTTAAATCAATCAGTGAAAATAAACATTGCAAAGATAATCCATGAATAAATAAAAATGTGTTAACTGCTTTATATTTTTGCTATGAAGTGTGATTTGAGTTTTGAGGAGTATAAGGCAACACAGAAGGTAGACATTGCTTATGTCTTATATTTAAATAAAGTATGGTAACTAGGGGTGCAATGGACTTATCATGTGCTGAGCTGTTATTTACTTAAAACAAATTCTTAAAATATGTATACTATGATTTAGTTAGGCTCATAAAATATATAAGGCCTACTTCAAGCATAGGTGACTAGAATTGAGGCTTTAGGATGTGCCTCATATAAACATCCGTAGCCATATGTTGTTAGCAATATACATATATTCATAAGAAAAATATATAGGAAGTATCTACTTTATATTCGTGTTGAATATTATGAGATGCATGTTAAAAAATCGATTGTTAATCACACACGCGCGCACACACACACACACACACACACACACATATATATATATATATATATATATATATATGAATAGTCATGGTATGTTGTTTGTATGGATTTGTTTCTAAGGGTAGATTGACACCCAGGAGAATAATGTGAGTAAAGTGAGGAAAAGAGGCATGAAAAACTTAGTAAAATAACTAAGGATAAAGGTATGATAAGCTACATTGATCAGCTTGGCATGATGAACAATTCAGGCTTGTACATGGCATGTTTATGCCTAAGGATTCGAATGTGCTGAGTTAATAGTGATTTTGTCCCAAGCAATGTGCATATAGAGGTCAAATGGATAGTAATGACCTGGATTGATAAGTTCTTGAATGAATTTATGATAGGTATTGGCTTACCGATTGGTATGTGATAACTCCTGAGTGGGAAGAAAAGAGGATATAAGGAGTTAATCTGTCCAATGGCATGGTATTTGATTCATGTGTTTTGATTGATGCTTATGCATATTTATATGTTTAAACAACTGCCCAATATCCTTGAATAAATGATTCAAAATGATAAAAGAAATAAAGATGAAAATGATGATATATGCACACACACACTCACACCCCCTTACCATTCCACTGACATACAAACATGAAAATTGAAACTTCTAATACCCCTAAATACAGAAGTAACACTCTTGATTGACTTAGTGTTTTAATGTCATGTATTACATGAATTACTCATACCAGGCTTTAGTCTGACCCTATTTGCTTTCTTGCATCGTTGGAGTGTCTCATTTTAAAATGAGGTAGTCTCAAGTGCTAATGCAGGAAATGAGAAAACAAAGTGAATGTGTTTAAAGGATTGCTTGGAAAGAAACTATAAATGCTTGGTTATTTTAGTAATTATATTGCTAAAATGTGTAGTTGGATTATTTATGCTTTGATGTATTGCTTTTCTCATGTAACCGTGTCAAAAGACCAATTCGTTTGTTGTTTTGATCTAAAAGTGTAGTACCTATAGTGCTAAATGAATTTCTATTAACTTTGAATTAATCTGGAATCAAAATGGATTTGAATTTGGTAAAGATGTATCTCTAAGTTTATATTTATTTTGTATGTAATACTGATGATGCTATATGATAAAATAACCTGTGTATAAATTTAGAAAAGCTTTCTAAAGCAAGAGAAAAATGAAGTCTTATGATTTTACATGGAAATGAAGAATGTGGATAAATAGTATAAGTATGGTCAGATACACACTTATATATATTTTTATGCGAAAGGAAAAATGTGACAACTATATTCAAATAAATAAGATGTATGTTGCAATATTGAGTACAAGCTACATGAGAAGTACCCAGAAATCCATGATAATGGCACAACCATAACTTGATTTCTAAGGGAAATATTTTGAATATGATATAAAATTGTAGATTAATATAGGTATAAACCTATTTTTTCATGACAATATAGTAGAGATCCAAACTCATTTTTATAAAGTAACCGACATTTCAAAGAGGGCATACTATATACTTAAATGCCTGAAGTATTTGTAGGAATGCAACCTATATTTAGTACTACTCAAAGATTAAAATGATGCTCCCTCCGTTTCTAAATATAATATGTTTTACTTGTTTGCACAAGAATTAATAAATCAATCAATGGTACTTTAATCCATACTAAAATTAAGTCTCTCTCTTAAAGTTGCTTCTTTTCATGTACAATTATTGGT
This sequence comes from Allium sativum, assembly GCA_030737875.1. Classification (NCBI taxonomy): domain Eukaryota; kingdom Viridiplantae; phylum Streptophyta; class Magnoliopsida; order Asparagales; family Amaryllidaceae; genus Allium; species Allium sativum. The sequence continues at coordinate 643,325,739 of CM060912.1, forward strand.
TGAAACATGAATAAATGCATAAAAAGTCACATTATTTATTATGAATAATGGATAAAGAGGACATTAAAACCTTAAATATCTTACATTTTCAAACATATCAAACTTCTTAAAACATCTTGTATTTAGAATTGGAGGGAGTACTGTTTTACTTACAAGAATTATGAAATGTAAGGTGATGTAGTTTATATTAGAAAACAACCCCTTTGGATAACTATATACTTCAAGATAAAAAGAAGGATAGCATATTTGACCCAGTCTTATAATATGCAAGGTTTGGAACAATTTTGTAACAGTTTTATAACATAACGAAAGTATCACAAGGTTATATTATTCTATAACCTGATAATTTAGGAAATCTAAATATGTACTTAATATATGAATATTTACAAGTGGTATTTATATTAGAAGAACAATTGCATAAACTCTGTTTTGTTGTGTGATGATTAGTTAAATTCAAACTAATCAATTCACTTTTTCTTTTAAATTTAAACTATGATCTTATGTAAAAGATACTCATGTAACTTCATACAGAAATGTTAAGTATTGTTTGAATTATACTGATATTATTATATTGGTGAATAAAGGTCCTTGTATTGCATGATTTACGGGGAAAGCCCTTGAGAGATTGACCCAAGGCTTATATAAATTATCAATAAATAATTCAGAGTTTAGGAAAAATTTAGGGGGTCATCTCAGTTGGTATCAGAGCTATGTTAATAAAATACACAGCTAAAAATGCTTGAATTCTAATGTTTGTTGGAAGGATATATTGCCTTTTTTTTGAAAATGGGTATATTAAGGCATATTTCAGCCTAAATCACGATGCTTGTCTCGCATACGAGCGAAGCTTCTAGCCGTGATTTCTGCCAACCCTCTTGATCCATTCCTCCACTACGAGATAATCGTACTGCCTCTGATGCAGTAAGTCCTCTCCCCCTTGTTCGCAAAATTAAGTTAGTTTCAGCTTCAATTAATTTGATAATCGCACTCACTGTTCTTTGTTTGTTTTGAAATACACGTCTGTTCCGCTCCTTCCATATCCACCAACAAGCAGTAATCATGCAAATGTCGTGTATTTTACTTTTAGCATCTACATTCGCCCAATTCAAAGCCAGGTATGCAATAATTTCCTGAAAATTTGTATCTTGGTTCGCAAAATTGTGTCTTTGTTGAATGCTTTTAAGAATCTCATTAGAAAAATTGCATTGGAAGAAAAGATGTATTGCCTTGAATATGCATAAATATAGAATATATAACCGAGTGTTTTTATTTACAGTTTGAAACATAGAAAAATGTAAGGAATTGAACTAACTCAGTCATAATTATCTTTAGAAAACTATGGTAGGAAGGGGATATCATCAGGGTGCAGGAGGATCAAATGTACCTCAAATGTTGAATATGCAAGATTTTACGAGGGATCTTAGGGATGGATTAGGTAATAGGCCAAATAACCCACATGACGAGTTATCCAAGTTGCTGAAAACATACACCGATTTTGAAGGCAAATGTTTTCAAGAGATTGTAGGTGTTATGGGGGTGAAAACCTGGTTAAGTACCCTCGATAGGATTTTCAATGATATGCAAGTTAAGATCCAAGGAAAAGGCAGATTGCTAAGGCAATAAAAGGTTCTGCACTTGACTGGTTGGAGGTTATCATAACAGGAAAGCCAGAAAATGAGATCACATGGGATCAGTTTAAGGAAATGTTGGTAGCACGATTTTTTCCATCCAACATCCAAGCCTTCACTGCTAGAAGAGTTTATCAAATTGAGGCAAGGAACTATGAGGGTCACTGGGTACACATAGAAATTAGAGAGCTTATCCAAATATGGAACCATGTTGATAGCTGATGAGGCATCTAAAAATGAAAGATACATTCAGGGTTGAATGAAAATCTAAGTAGGGCCATGCTACCCTATACAGAAAAAACTTTTGATTAAGTATTAGATTTGACTTTAAGTTTTGAGTAGCATGATAATGCAAGAAAGAAATATAGAAATATGAGAAACAACAACAAGAAAGGAAAGAACATATTCCATCCTTATGACAAGATGAAGGATGATACTGGAGTTAAGAAAACAACTGAAACTGTTACAACTAAAGCCTAGTAAAAGATTATGTGTTATTAGTGTGGCAACGAGGGACATATAAAATCTCAATTCCTGGTTGGAAAAATAGCTACATTTAAGTGCTATAATTGTGTGAAAGAGGTTCACATCAAAAGGGACTGCCCTTATTTCAAGTAGCAAGGCAAAGTAGGAGCTTCGGGGAGAAAAAGGAAGTTAGTAGTTGGTTCCAATGCTGAAGACAAAGGGATATTGTAAGGTACTTTATTTGTTAAATCATTGCCTATTGCTGTAGTGTATGACACATGAGCCATATATTCACTTATATCCCATGACATAGTACAAAATTTAGAATTGACTTGCATTTTGGTGGATAGGCCTTTATTTATTAAAAGTCCTATAGGTAGCTCATGTGTACTAGGGATGAAGTGTTTGCAGGCAGAATTAAATATAGGTGGCTATATATTTATTTCTGATTTATATGTGTTAAACTACCCTGGGATAGGAATTATAGTAGGGGTAGATTGGTAAAATGAATTTAAAGCCATCATTAATTTGGAGACTTCTATCATATCTTTGAAGATTACTGAAGCCAAGAGGGTATCAATTTTATGTGAGGCCACAAAAGAAAGAAATTTTGCTTATATATGTGACTTGGATATTAAGAAGACAGTTCCTACATTGGAAGAGATACCCAAAGTGAATCAATACACAGATGTATTTGACGAGGTTAAGAGAGCACCACATCATATGCCAATGGAGTTCCAGATTAAACTTGTGACTGGAAAAAGCCCTATAGTGAAGAAGCCAACAAGGATGAGGCCAAGAGAATTAATTGGATTAAAGAAGCAGCCGATAAAATTAGAAGAAAAAGGTCTTATTAGGCCAAGTAGTTCTTGCTCGGGATCACCAGTAATATTTGTCAAGAAGCAAGATGGTACATTGAGAATGTGCATAGATTATAGAGATCTCAATAAAGTCACAATAAGAACAAGTACCTACACGTCAAGAATTGATGATCTTTCTGATCAATGCAATGGGAAAAAAAAGTATTTTCAAGGATGGACTTAGCATAATGTTTTCATCAGATGAAGGTGGAGAAGGAAAGCATTTAATACTAGATATGGCTTGTATGAACCTCGTCATGCCATTTGGCTTGACAAATGCTCTTCCTATTTTGTTGGTTTGATGGATAGGATGTTTAGAGATTACTTGGACAGGTTTGTTTAAATTTTTATCGATGCCATATTTATTTATTCTTAGACTGTAAAGGGTCATGAAAGACATTTGCACTTAGTGTTGAGTAGATTAAGGAAGCATGATTTAAAAGCTAAGGTAGTGTTTGGTTTAAAATATATTTTTGGTTTTGAGTTTTCAACATTGATGACAAAACATAAGAAAAGTTAAGGGATGATGGAAGGAGTGAAAGGGAGATAAAGGGGACCATGTAAAGGAGAGAGGATTACGAAATGATATATTATCTCTTTTTCTTGTGTTAATTCTCAAAATAAGGAAAACAAATAAAAGTTTTTTTCCTACTTTGTGTGTTAACTTTGTTTTCTGAAACGATCGTTTTTAACGTTATACATGCATCGTTCACATTTTACTATGGGAAAAAACTAAAAAGTGGAAATCAAACACCCCCTAAGTTATCTAAGTGTACCTTCTGGAAATATGAAGTGAGCTTTCTAGGACACATTACTGAAAAATCGGTGTGTGTGACTTAGATAGGATCTTTATATGGATATAGCGGAAATGTAAATGATAAGCTAACTTGTAAGCTACAGTAGTTATGCAGATAAAACTAAGTTATAGAGATATGTCACAAATAAAATAAAGTGCAGTAAAAAAAGACACCGGGAATTTTATACTGGTTTGGACTTCCTGTCCTACGTCCAGTCCCGAAGCTCCTCTTCGTAATTCATTATCGCACCCTCTCTTAACCCGGAGGAATAGATCACAATACACCCGAGCACCAACAACGATGTCCGCCCCTGAACACCTGCACATGACTTCATAAATTACAAGAGTTCTGATTTTTGAATGTGCTCTCTAATCAACACTGAATAGTCACGATGAAGTACACGCTTCTTATAATCTTATCCTCAAGTATTTGATGTGTATGTGAAGATTGAAGGAAGTATGTTGCTTGTTGAATCAAGAGATTTGAAATAATATCAAAGATTCAACAAGTAACTTGAATTTAAGAGAGCTTTAGAATATGATCTTTAAATAAGTGAAAATCTAAAATCAGAGTAGAATATTTGAGAATCGGTGATTGGGTAAACATGTTTGTAGTGCTTATATAATTGTAGAAGAGTAGCATTCTTTCATGAGAAGTTTCAGCAAAGAGTTGCATCCAATTCTGTTCATAATTGAAGAGGAATCTCTTCATGAAAGAAGGTGACTCTTCATAAAAATGACTGTTGATATCTGATCAGTCGACTGGTAGAAAAGTCACTAGTCGACTGGTTAAGAATGAAATTCGTATATATATTTAAATATGCTCCTAAGCTAGCCGTTACTGGACTTCTAGTCTGTGACCAGTCTACTGGTCTATTTCCTACAAGTCGTCTGGTTACAGAACCAGTCCAGTATCAGCTGGTTTATAGAGCGCGCGCGCGCGCACACACACACACACATATATATATATATATATAACTAAAAATTCATGCAATCGTGTTATACTTTGAGGATAGATTTTAACATAAATCTAACATGACTCAATACTTATATATATATATATAAAAACTTAGCTCCTTGACATGATTTCCATTGCTCTTCTCTTTGTTGTCATTAATCGAAATTCTTGTGAATCAACATTCTCCCCCTTTTTGATTGATGACAACATATTGAATTCTTGTTTAAAAATTAATTTCTCCCCTTGAATGTATGTTTGTATAAATATTTAGCTCCCCCTGAATTTCCACAACATTTTTTTAGTTCAAAAATATATAAACTTACCGTTTGGATTGCTACAACAAAATGTTAGCGTATATATATTTTAAATGCATAAATAAGTAAATTTATTTATTATGAGCATAATTTTTTTAATATTCTCCCCCTTTGTCATTGATTAAAAAGCATTAAACAATATAATTGCAAAGTAATCAAATAAGTTTTCAGAGATCTTTAAAAGAAACAACTCCTAGTTCGCTTTGAAGTTTTATGAAAGAATTATCTAAAAGGGTTGGTAAATATGTCAGCAATTTGATTTTCTGAGTTTATAAACTGCAAGTTGGCGATTTTTTTTCAATATTGTCTCTTAGGAAATGATGTCTTATATCAGTTTGTTTAGTTCTAGAATGGTTTACCGGATTTTTAGATAAATTTATTCCGCTTGTGTTATCGAAATAAATCGTGGAATTTGATAAATCAACGTTAAAATCTTTTTGTGTTTTCTGCATATATATTATTTGAGCACCATCAAACATCTATTCAGCTTCACATATTGATAGTAAAACGCAATTATGTTTCTTGATGAACCAAGATATAAGTGATTTACCGATAAAGTAACATGTTCCACTTGTACTTTTACGATCCGTTCGTGATCCTCTAAAATCAGCATCACTATATGAAACTAATTCGAAGGAACAATCTTTTGGATAGAAAAGTCCAAAATCTTTGGTACAGCTAAGATAATGTAATATACGTTTTACTAGCCTCAAATGTGATTCTTTTGGATTAGCTTGAAAATGAGCACATAGGAAAACACTCATCATAATATTGGGTCCACTAGCAGTTAAATACAGAAGTGAACCTATCATGCTTCGATGTAACTTTTGATCGACACTTTTTCCACTTTCATATTTATCTAAGTGTGTCGTCATGCTCATTGGTGTAGGTTTACTTGAAGTATTATCCATTCCAAAACATTTTATTAGGTTAGTCCAATATTTTTATTGATTAATGAAAATTCCATTTGATAATTGTTAAATTTGTAAGCCTGGAAAATACGATAGTTCTCCCATGTGAGAAATTTCAAATTCACTTGTCATTATTTTTGAAAATTCCTTACATAATTTTTCATTTGTAGATCCAAAAATAATGTCATCGACATATATTTGTACTATTAAAATATCTTTATCAGCTTTCTTAATAAAAAGAGTTTGATCAACTTTTCCTATTTGAAATCCTGACACTAATAAATAGTTCTTGAGACGTTCATACCAAGCACGAGGTGCTTGTTTTAAGCCATATAGTGCCTTTATTAATTTAAAAACATGATCAGGAAATTTCTCATGAGCAAATAGTGGAGATTGTTCAACATATACTCTCTCTTTATTATAGCCATTTAAGAAAGCGCTTTTAAAATCCATATGATATAGTTTAAAGTTATGATAACATGCGTATGCTAATAAAATTCGAATGCTTCTAGTCATGCGAATGGCGCAAACTGTAACAACCCGTAAAATGCGGGCCAGTTTGAAATTTTTATTTTGGCTATTTTAGCGAATTTTGATTATTTAAAATGAATTATTTTAAATAATATCGACGAGAAATTTAGTTTGAATATAATTCGAACGTATATATTTATACGCGTCGTCGTTAGAATATAAATATTTATATATAATTATAAATAGAATTGAAAATGGCGCGGTAGTTCGATAATTCGATTTCAAACTTCAGTTGAATGTACCGGGTGCAAAACAATCCGGATTTTAGTGAAACCAAAAATGATAGGATCTAATTGATAATATCTTTCTATCGAATCCGAAAAATCAAAATTTCATAGCGGGAATCAAAAGATATGTCCAGTTGAAAATTCTGAATAGTCGCTATGGAATTCAGGGCTTTAAAAATGGACATTTTGCAAATGACCTCGGATTTCGACGAAACCAGTTTTGCTGGGTCCGTGATATTAAGTTATTGCTAGATTCCAAATTTCATAATTTTTCGAATCAATATGTGAGCGTGGCAAAAGAAAACGTGTTTGACCGGTTTCAGTTGATTTTAATCAACTGGAAAATGGCCATTTTTCAAACGGTCTCAGAATTCGACGAAACTAGTTTTGTTAGGACCGTATCGTCAATACGAAGCTAGAAAATATTTTTCTGGAATTTTTCTAGTTAGTATGTGACCCCGGTAATTTGAAATCTACGTTTAAAATTCAATATAATGATTTAAATGTAAATTCAACGGAAACTGATTGTAATAATCAAATCATCTTGCGATACATATCCCATTGTGTTCGGAATGGGGGTAATTAGCTAGGGGCGACAGTCGGTGGGCTTGATTTCGAGTTCAAACGGAAAGTCAACTTTAAGTTGAATTAAATAATTAAATATAAAAAATCCTTTCTCTCTCCCTCCCCTTTAACCCGCTTTGGCCCCCTCTCTCATACCAAATCGTTCGGCAGAAAAAAAACAAGAAAAAAACAACGCAGAACCGCAATGTGGAAACCACCATCGAGGAGGCGGCGCACCTCCTTCGATCACCCCACCGAAGTCCGCCCCCCCCCCCCCCCTGGCGCCTCCGCCGAGTTCCTCCCTCCTCAGGCCTCTCCCCTCCCACCGTTCGAACCCACGAAGTACCCAACACCCAAAATCGAGACCCATCCCGCCACCATCGACATCCCCTGTCGCCGAGCCCTAGTTGGACTCCGACCCCCCCCCCCCCCCCTTCTTGCTGTTGCAGCCTACAATCAGCGCCTCCCCAATGCCAAAACCTACTGTAAGTTCTTTAAATTAATTTTATTTAGTTATTTATGTTAATTAATTTAAAGGAATTATTTAGAAAAGAGATAAAAGGCAGTTTTTATATGAAAAGAGCATAGTTTAAAAACTGAATTTTTATATATATCATGACATAATAAAGTGGTGATTTTTAACATAATAAAAATGTGATTTTTATATTCTAGAAGGAGTAAAAATATAGTCTTTACTATATAGCGATTATAAAAATATGATTTTTATATTTTTAAAGTAATAAAAATATAATCTTTACTATATAGAAGTGGTAAAAATATGATTTTTGTTTATGTAGAGAATTAAAAATATAATTTTTATATGATAGGCATATTAAAAATAGCATCTTTATATAAGTAGCAAAATAAAGATGTGATTTCTATAATGATATTTTTGAAAAGGAGAAATCTTTATATGAAGAATAGCGTGATAAAAATATAGTCATTACTATAGGAGCATCGATGTGAAAATTTAATTTTTATCTATATAGTAGCGGTATAAAAATTCGATTTTTATATATTGAATAGCAAAGTAAAAATTCGATTTTTATATATTGAATAGCAAAGTAAAAAATTCGATTTTTATATATTGAATAGCAAAGTAAAAATTCGATTTTTATATATTGAATAACAAAGTAAAAATTCGATTTTTATATATTGAATAACGAAGTCAAAATTCGATTTTTATTTATTGAATAGCGAAGTAAAAATGGGATTTTTATATATGTAGTGAATACGAGCAACGGAAGTAACAAAAGAGGCGAGAACGATGAAGATTTCTATCAAAGAAGAGTCAAGATGCTTGGATAGCTATATGTGAGAATTTCTCACCTTTCAATTTCTTTTTCTAGTAATATATATATACTAGGATGCAGACAGTGCTTAGTATCACCCGACACAATCGTCCACAGACCATGGACTTGTTTGTTTGATTGCAAAAATTAGTTAGATTATTTGATTGAAATTGAATTGTGCGGTGAAATGAATTGATATGATTGATGTGTGAATGGCGTGGGCCTTCACTAGACCGGGGATAAGGCTAGGCCTCGTCCCGTTTCTAGTATCGTGCCGTTATGCCGCCGAAATTTTCTAAAATATGTTAGAAAAATAAAAATATCATTTTATTGAATAAATGAACCGAATAGAATATTCATAGGTTGAATAAAATGTTTTATCGTTAAAAATATAATTTTTAGCGTGAATATGAATAAATAAATATTCATTTACAAACCAGACGGTTTGTTTATGTACACCTATTTGAAGGACATTGATTGGGTCGATAAATTTTACACATCGCCCAACTGCACAACTAAAATATGTGTTTGATTGTTTGAAACCCCACACGGGTGTTGGGATGAAATTTGAAGTTCACTCATCCTGATTGATTAAATATGTCGATCGATCGATTGACAGGATGTTATAAGCGTTAGATATCTATATTTGATGCTTATACAGTGTAGTGCACTTTGGTTGATGGTTGATTATTTTTCAATGCTATTATATACATGTGTTGTATGAAATCCATATAATTAACTTTATATGGTAATTGATTGGGCCTCATTCCAATTTGAAAAATAAAGAATAATATAAAATAAAGGTTCATGTGTTGACAGTACTCATCCATTGAGATTGGTCATGTGTTGAACGAAATATTTTAGTAATAAAATTTACATCTTTATCAATATAAAATAAAGGTTCATGTGTTGACAGTACTCATCCATTGAGATTGGTCATGTGTTGAACGAAATATTTTAGTAATAAAATTTACATCTTTATCAATATAAAATAAAGGTTCATGTGTTGACAGTACTCATCCATTGAGATTGGTCATGTGTTGAACGAAATATTTTAGTAATAAAATTTACATCTTTATCAATATAAAATAAAGGTTCATGTGTTGACAGTACTCATCCATTGAGATTGGTCATGTGTTGAACGAAATATTTTAGTAATAAAATTTACATCTTTATCAATATAAAATAACGGTTCATGTGTTGACAGTACTCATCCATTGAGATTGGTCATGTGTTGAACGAAATATTTTAATAATAGAAATATTTGAAATAGAATATTTGAAATTAGAAATATATGAAGCCGTGTTGATTAGATTGACGCCATTTTGACGTGAACGATATTTATATCGATTTTATTCATTTCGAAATGAATTGAATTGAAAACGATTTCGAAATGAATTGAATTAAAAACGATTTCGAAATGAATTGAATTAAAAACGATTTCGAAATAAATTGAATTAAAAACGATTTCGAAATAAATTGAATTGAAAACGATTTCGAAATGAATTGAATTGAAAACGATTTCGAAATGAATTGAATTGAAAACGATTTCGAAATGAATTGAATTGAAAACGATTTCGAAATGAATTGAATTGAAAGCGAATTGAAATGAATTCAAATTGAATTGAAATTTGAATTGAATAGAAATGAATTTTAAAACGAATTTATAAAGAAGAATTCAATTTTTATTTGAATTGAAAAGGAAGTTGAAATTGCTTTTGAAAACGAATTTAAAACTATTTATATAATTCGTTTTAAATAGAAATCGACGAAATATATATTATATATATTATATATAATATAATGGCCTGAATAGAACGCGCCGCGCCGCGGCAGTTCGTGAATTTCGACCATTTATTTCAAACGGACATTACGGGAGATCCGACCGTCGGATTCTCCTAAAACCGGAACCGTTGGGTTCGTATCGAAAAGAGATTTCTAAAGAATATTAGAAATTAGAAATCTAACGGATGGATTTAGAATTATGTCCAAATCAAATTCGAAAAAGGTCGCTGTAAGTGCAGTTCGATGGCCATTGATGGAAATCGACTGTACGGGCCTTGATAAAATTATTAAAAATAGTAATAATTTGTGTAAAATCATAAGAAATGATTTAGAAAGAATTGGGATGAAAAACTCCATATTTGAAAAGATAAAAATAGTTTTTTATCGAAATGAACTAGTTTTGAACTAGAATTATAATTCTATTTATTTTTAAATAAATAAATTGAATTTGAAATGGTTTTAAAAATAACCAGAATTTCCAATGATTGCATTGGAGTGGAATTGAATCAAAATTTTCTTCGGAATATTTCGATGTTGGAATTCGTGATTATACGGATGTTGTTATGGAAATTTGAAAGATATATATATATCGTTATTTCCAATGCGAAATTTGTTAGTCGTAGAATTTGATATTGAATATAAGCCGATATATTTTCTATTCAGAGCCTTATATTGAATATCAAATGTGATTTGGGTTTTTCGTGAATGGTGTCTTCACTAACACTGTTCTTGAACCCAGTTGAGAAAAGATTAAATCTTTTTATTTAGATTTAATGAAGTGTACCAATTCAATAATATTTAATTGAATTGAATTGATATTGATATTGGGTTTATCGTGAACAGTGTTTTAAATAACACTCGTTCTTTAACCCGATAATTAATGGAATGATTTTTGGGTTTATCGTGAACAGTGTTTTAAATAACACTCGTTCTTTAACCCGATAATTAATGAATGTGATTTTGGGTTTATCGTGAACCGTGTTTTAAATGACACTGATTCTTTAACCCAGTCGAAGATTAAAACTAAGTGGAGTTTTAATGAATCTTTAATTAGATTGAAATAATCGAGGATGGAGTATCACCAGTTTTACTCCAGGCGATAGTTAAATCTTTAATTAGATTTGAACGTGAAATGGTAATTGAATTTACCGATAACACTGTAGTGTTAGATATGAAGTATTACCAGTTTTACTTCATGGGATAAATAGGTTGGGATTGGGAAATTAAAACAAATGATTACTTCGGTAAGTTTCGTTAATCCCGACTAGTTGAATCGAAATTCAAAAGGATAGTTTAAAGAATAAATTCAAGAAATTTGTCTTGGATAAAATTAATGGGAACCTTTCCCTATGAATGTGAAATTTAGAAGCTAACTCGGTTAGCCAAGCAGAATGGTTTTCTGGATATTGATCTGATGTTGGTTTCGGCCTTCGGGGTTAATATTTGGGGAATTATTCTCTTGATTAATTTACGGTTAGTGACTAATGGATTGGAATGAGGCGTATGTTGTGTTTGTGTAACACTTATTTAAAATATACGCGAGTTATTCAGAAAGACCGGGTTTATCCCATTCTGAATAACTGATACGACGATAAGTCGAAGATGAAGACGGTGGTCGAAGACCGGAAGTCTTCACGTCGTTTGGATAATTACTGATGATCTTGATTGGGCTGTACACCCAAGAAGATGGAAACAGTTGGTGATCGTCCAGACGTACTTGGAGATCGATGGATACGCGGGGTACTAGGTGCCTCCGGTTTCGTTCAGACCCAGAACGGACTTGTAAATGGACTGTGTGTCTGACATTGGATTTTAGTCCGTGTGATTGATCTCTATTAAATATATATTTGTTTGGCGGCGGAGAATTTATTCTCTTGCTTAACGCCCTTCTCTGAGACGTACGAGCTCAGGGGTTATATATTGATGGATATCAAACGCATGGAGTGAATTGCCTGTGTGGCATGCCTAAGTGGCAATTGATCGAGGCTTCTGTTGAAAAGCAAAGTCTTGTGGTCGATGATCAAAGCACGGCCTTTGTGGCATAGCTTTGTGTAACGTTTGATTCGCGAGTTTCACACCCGGTATGAACCAAAAACGGGAGACGGACCTCAGGGAGGGCCTACGTTTCCTCCTAGCTAAAAGTGGCGTCAGTGGTTTTACACGCCCTGACGAGTTTGACTTATGTGGTTGTTGCTGTTGCGAGGCGCCTCGGTTAGATCGGACGATCCGGGTCCGATAGAGTCATTCGTTGGCTCGCTTACGCCCCAAAGGGCGGCGAAACGTAGTGCTCAGGCATTTTAATCCACTCCGTGTGGACCGGCCCTGACGATCCAAGGCTTGCCTGCGCGCTTGCCTGAGACTCGGGCTAGGCAGTCTCGAATCGGTTGAGGACTATCTTTTGCCTCGGTTCATAGATGGAAATCCAATTTCCAAATACGTGACATTTGCTGTTTTATTTGTAAACCTATATATGGCGACATGATATATGGTACCCATGCCGCCTATGATTGATACTTATGATTTGAAGTTGTTTTATACACTATGCACTTATAATAGTATCAAACGATTTGTTTTAACCGTATCAAGCATTCTTTGGCTGTTATAAGGGAAAACCCTATCCTTGGCTGCGTTGCATTGTGTGATGGGACCTGGGTCTTATAACAGCTTCATTTTTCTTTATTTAGCATTGCGCTGTTTGTTTTATGCACTGGTATTCTTGAGAGGAAACCCGTTCCGTGTTATACGGCGTGGTCCCTTGATTTACCTAATGATTTAAAATAAATATTAATAACTGCTTTAGTTCTCACACCAGTCCCATGACTGACCTGGAGTTTATTGTTTTAACCTAAACTCTGGGTGCCCTTATTTTGACACGGGCAGCTAGTAGTTTGGTTTTGCAGATTTATATTCATAGGATCCTGGTTTACAGCTTGAACGATATCCGGAAAGCTTTGTATCCGTATATCTCCTTCTAGTTGTGTATTGTATTATTTTCCGCTGTGATGTATTTAAATGTAATTTAAATCTTTGATATTTCTGTGTAATATTCATTTATACTCTGTATATTCTTGTATTCTGATGCATTGTTGTAATATACAATGAAATGTTCTTCTGTATGCGTTCTGTTGTGGCTTGTTCTCGAACTATCTGACGCTTTCCTTTACGGGGAAGTTACGGGTTTTCACAGTTGGTATCAGAGCTTTGGTTTTCAAAGCTAGAGAACAAGACACATTAGAACCGTACGAAAGAATTCATCAGATATTGGATTAGTAATATCCAATGGGAATGACTCGTTAGAGATGGGATCAGTAGTATCCTAGAACGAGTGTGAAGAGTATATTTTTCAAATGAAAACAATTTTGTTTTGAAAATTTAAAATCAATTATTCGTATTTGATTATTTATTCTATATTGATTAGGACAGTCCAGTATATAAAGAATTTGCATATACGCCTTGCAAACGTATATTCAAAGTTTTAATATACTGGATAGATATAGAATCACACTCTAGTCGCCCGGAGATGATTCTGATGATAGTTCGAACATCATCAGAATTGGCATTCGTGTTTCGAAGGTGTGATATCTATATATTTCCTATTGACTGGTGTGAGAACCAAAATTAGATAGGGCTTATTGTTGTGAATTGGCATCAAAAACATGATTTTTGTATATGTATCAAAATTATCAATTTGAAACTCTAATCCACTAACTGATTGATGTTTGTGTTGTTTGTTTAATTGTTTGATAATTTTGAACCATTATGCCTAATTTGATCAAATAATGATTTGTATTGAAATTTAGTCGCATTTGCTTGCATATACATGTATAACATTGAACAGGTCATAGCAAGGACGCTAGAGCCAGAGAATAAAATTTGTTTGCCCGACAAATAGGTACATGTTTACTACATAATTTACTGTTTTGTTTGGGTGATGATGATTTTATGAGCCTATTGGCTAGCCGCTTGGCTTTTTCTTTTTCTTTTTGAGATTAGAAGGACCGGGGAAGCTATTTGAAATTCCCCGATGCTCCCGGTGCAGGGGAGGTTATGGCGAAATTTTTCGAAAATTTAGGGTGTTAGCCAAATTTTTGAAATTTTGAAAATTCTCAGAAACTAAAGAGTTGGAGAATGGAAGCCAGATCGAGCGTAGAGTTGAATGATCAAACCACTTTCGACTTTGTTCCTTTTCGGGGACGAAAAGTTTTAAGTGGGGGAGATTGTAACAACCCGTAAAATGCGGGCCAGTTTGAAATTTTTATTTTGGCAATTTTAGCGAATTTTGATTATTTAAAATGAATTATTTTAAATAATATTGACGAGAAATTTAGTTTGAATATAATTCGAACGTATATATTTATACGCGTCGTCGTTAGAATATAAATATTTATATATAATTATAAATAGAATTGAAAATGGCGCGGTAGTTCGATAATTCGATTTCAAACTTCAATTGAATGTACCGGGTGCAAAACAATCCGGATTTTAGTGAAACCAAAAATGATAGGATCTAATTGATAATATCTTTCTATCGAATCCAAAAAATCAAAATTTCATAGCGGGAATCAAAAGATATGTCCAGTTGAAAATTCTGAATAGTCGCTATGGAATTCAGGCCTTTAAAAATGGACATTTTACAAACGACCTCGGATTTCGACGAAACCAGTTTTGCTGGGTCCGTGATATTAAGTTATTGCTAGATTCCAAATTTCATAATTTTTCGAATCAATATGTGAGCGTGGCAAAAGAAAACGTGTTTGACCGGTTTCAGTTGATTTTAATCAACTGGAAAATGGCCATTTTTCAAACGGTCTCAGAATTCGACGAAACTAGTTTTGTTAGGATCGTATCGTCAATACGAAGCTAGAAAATATTTTTTTGGAATTTTTCTAGTTAGTATGTGAACCCGGTAATTTGAAATCTACGTTTAAAATTCGATATAATGATTTAAATGTAAATTCAACGGAAACTGATTGTAATGATCAAATCAGCTTGCGATACGTATCCCATTGTGTTCGGAATGGGGGTAATTAGCTAGGGGCGACAGTCGGTGGGCTTGATTTCGAGTTCAAACGGAAAGTCAACTTTAAGTTGAATTAAATAATTAAAAAAAATCCTTTCTCTCTCCCTCCCCTTTAACCCGCTTTGGTCCCCTCTCTCATACCAAATCATTCGGCAGAAAAAAAAAAGGAAAAAAAAAACAACAACGCAGAACCGCGATGTGGAAACCACCATCGAGGAGGCGGCGCACCTCCTTCGATCACCCCACCGAAGTCCGCCCCCCCCTTGGCGCCTCCGCCGAGTTCCTCCCTCCTCAGGCCTCTCCCCTCCCACCGTTCGAACCCACGAAGTACCCAACACCCAAAATCGAGACCCCTCCCGCCACCATCGACATCCCCTGTCGCCGAGCCCTAGTTGGACTCCGACCCCCCCTTCTTGCTATTGCAGCCTACAATCAGCGCCTCCCCAATGCCAAAACCTACTGTAAGTTCTTTAAATTAATTTTATTTAGTTATTTATGTTAATTAATTTAAAGGAATTATTTAGAAAAGAGATAAAAGGCAGTTTTTATATGAAAAGAGCATAGTTTAAAAACTGAATTTTTATATATATCATGACATAATAAAGTGGTGATTTTTAACATAATAAAAATGTGATTTTTATATTCTAGAAGGAGTAAAAATATAGTCTTTACTATATAGCGATTATAAAAATATGATTTTTATATTTTTAAAGTATTAAAAATATAATCTTTACTATATAGAAGTGGTAAAAATATGATTTTTGTTTATGTAGAGAATTAAAAATATAATTTTTACATGATAGGCATATTAAAAATAGCATCTTTATATAAGTAGCAAAATAAAGATGTGATTTCTATAATGATATTTTTGAAAAGGAGAAATCTTTATATGAAGAATAGCGTGATAAAAATATAGTCATTACTATAGGAGCATCGATGTGAAAATTTAATTTTTATCTATATAGTAGCGGTATAAAAATTCGATTTTTATATATTGAATAGCAAAGTAAAAATTCGATTTTTATATATTGAATAGCAAAGTAAAAAATTCGATTTTTATATATTGAATAGCAAAGTAAAAATTCGATTTTTATATATTGAATAACAAAGTAAAAATTCGATTTTTATATATTGAATAACGAAGTCAAAATTCGATTTTTATTTATTGAATAGCGAAGTAAAAATGGGATTTTTATATATGTAGTGAATACGAGCAACGGAAGTAACAAAAGAGGCGAGAACGATGAAGATTTCTATCAAAGAAGAGTCAAGATGCTTGGATAGCTATATGTGAGAATTTCTCACCTTTCAATTTCTTTTTCTAGTAATATATATATACTAGGATGCAGACAGTGCTTAGTATCACCCGACACAATCGTCCACAGACCATGGACTTGTTTGTTTGATTGCAAAAATTAGTTAGATTATTTGATTGAAATTGAATTGTGCGGTGAAATGAATTGATATGATTGATGTGTGAATGGCGTGGGCCTTCACTAGACCGGGGATAAGGCTAGGCCTCGTCCCGTTTCTAGTATCGTGCCGTTATGCCGCCGAAATTTTCTAAAATATGTTAGAAAAATAAAAATATCATTTTATTGAATAAATGAACCGAATAGAATATTCATAGGTTGAATAAAATGTTTTATCGTTAAAAATATAATTTTTAGCGTGAATATGAATAAATAAATATTCATTTACAAACCAGACGGTTTGTTTATGTACACCTATTTGAAGGACATTGATTGGGTCGATAAATTTTACACATCGCCCAACTGCACAACTAAAATCTATGTTTGATTGTTTGAAACCCCACACGGGTGTTGGGATGAAATTTGAAGTTCACTCATCCTGATTGATTAAATATGTCGATCGATCGATTGACAGGCTGTTATAAGCGTTAGATATCTATATTTGATGCTTATACAGTGTAGTGCACTTTGGTTGATGGTTGATTATTTTTCAATGCTATTGTATACATGTGTTGTATGAAATCCATATAATTAACTTTATATGGTAATTGATTGGGCCTCATTCCAATTTGAAAAATAAAGAATAATATAAAATAAAGGTTCATGTGTTGACAGTACTCATCCATTGAGATTGGTCATGTGTTGAACGAAATATTTTAGTAATAAAATTTACATCTTTATCAATATAAAATAAAGGTTCATGTGTTGACAGTACTCATCCATTGAGATTGGTCATGTGTTGAACGAAATATTTTAGTAATAAAATTTACATCTTTATCAATATAAAATAAAGGTTCATGTGTTGACAATACTCATCCATTGAGATTGGTCATGTGTTGAACGAAATATTTTAGTAATAAAATTTACATCTTTATCAATATAAAATAAAGGTTCATGTGTTGACAGTACTCATCCATTGAGATTGGTCATGTGTTGAACGAAATATTTTAGTAATAAAATTTACATCTTTATCAATATAAAATAAAGGTTCATGTGTTGACAGTACTCATCCATTGAGATTGGTCATGTGTTGAACGAAATATTTTAGTAATAAAATTTACATCTTTATCAATATAAAATAAAGGTTCATGTGTTGATAGTACTCATCCATTGAGATTGGTCATGTGTTGAACGAAATATTTTAGTAATAAAATTTACATCTTTATCAATATAAAATAAAGGTTCATGTGTTGACAGTACTCATCCATTGAGATTGGTCATGTGTTGAACAAAATATTTTAGTAATAAAATTTACATCTTTATCAATATAAAATAAAGGTTCATGTGTTGACAGTACTCATCCATTGAGATTGGTCATGTGTTGAACGAAATATTTTAGTAATAAAATTTACATCTTTATCAATATAAAATAAAGGTTCATGTGTTGACAGTACTCATCCATTGAGATTGGTCATGTGTTGAACGAAATATTTTAATAATAGAAATATTTGAAATAGAATATTTGAAATTAGAAATATATGAAGCCATGTTGATTAGATTGACGCCATTTTGACGTGAACGATATTTATATCGATTTTATTCATTTCGAAATGAATTGAATTGAAAACGATTTCGAAATGAATTGAATTAAAAACGATTTCGAAATGAATTGAATTAAAAACGATTTCGAAATGAATTGAATTAAAAACGATTTCGAAATAAATTGAATTAAAAACGATTTCGAAATAAATTGAATTGAAAACGATTTCGAAATGAATTGAATTGAAAACGATTTCGAAATGAATTGAATTGAAAACGATTTCGAAATGAATTGAATTGAAAACGATTTCGAAATTAATTGAATTGAAAGCGAATTGAAATGAATTCAAATTGAATTGAAATTTGAATTGAATAGAAATGAATTTTAAAACGAATTTATAAAGAAGAATTCAATTTTGATTTGAATTGAAAAGGAAGTTGAAATTGCTTTTGAAAACGAATTTAAAACTATTTATATAATTCGTTCTAAATAGAAATCGATGAAATATATATTATATATATAATATAATGGCCTGAATAGAACGCGCCGCGGCAGTTCGTGAATTTCGACCATTTATTTCAAACGGACATTACGGGAGATCCGACCGTCGGATTCTCCTAAAACCGGAACCGTTGGGTTCGTATCGAAAAGAGCTTTCTAAAGAATATTAGAAATTAGAAATCTAACGGTTGGATTTGGAATTATGTCCAAATCAAATTCGAAAAAGGTCGCTGTAAGTGCAGTTCGATGGCCATTGATGGAAATCGACTGTACGGGCCTTGATAAAATTATTAAAAATAGTAATAATTTGTGTAAAATCATAAGAAATGAGTAGAAATAATTCGGATGAAAAACTCCATATTTGAAAAGATAAAAATAGATTTTTATCGAAATGAACTAGTTTTGAACTAGAATTATAATTCTATTTATTTTTAAATAAATAAATTGAATTTGAAATGGTTTTAAAAATAACCAGAATTTCCAATGATTGCATTGGAGTGGAATTGAATCGAAATTGTCTTCGGAATATTTTGATGTTGGAATTCGTGATTATACGGATGTTGTTATGGAAATTTGAAAGATATATATATATATATATATATATATATATATATATATATATATATATATATATCGTTATTTCCAATGCGAAATTTGTTAGTCGTAGAATTTGATATTGAATATAAGCCGATATATTTTCTATTCAGAGCCTTATATTGAATATCAAATGTGATTTGGGTTTGTCGTGAATGGTGTCTTCACTAACACTGTTCTAGAACCCAGTTGAGAAAAGATTAAATCTTTTTATTTAGATTTAATGAAGTGTACCAATTCAATAATATTTAATTGAATTGATATTGATATTGGGTTTATCGTGAACAGTGTTTTAAATAACACTCGTTCTTTAACCCGATAATTAATGGAATGATTTTTGGGTTTATCGTGAACAGTGTTTTAAATAACACTCGTTCTTTAACCCGATAATTAATGAATGTGATTTTGGGTTTATCGTGAACCGTGTTTTAAATGACACTGATTCTTTAACCCAGTCGAAGATTAAAACTAAGTGGAGTTTTAATGAATCTTTAATTAGATTGAAATAATCGAGGATGGAGTATCACCAGTTTTACTCCAGGCGATAGTTAAATCTTTAATTAGATTTGAACGTGAAATGGTAATTGAATTTACCGATAACACTGTAGTGTTAGATATGAAGTATTACCAGTTTTACTTCATGGGATAAATAGGTTGGGATTGGGAAATTAAAACAAATGATTACTTCGGTAAGTTTCGTTAATCCCGACTAGTTGAATCGAAATTCAAAAGGATAGATTAAAGAATAAATTCAAGAAATTTGTCTTGGATAAAACTAATGGGAACCTTTCCCTATGAATGTGAAATTTAGAAGCTAACTGTCGGTTAGCCAAGCAGAATGGTTTTCTGGATATTGATCTGATGTTGGTTTCGGCCTACGGGGTTAATATTTGGGGAATTATTCTCTTGATTAATTTACGGTTAGTGACTAATGGATTGGAATGAGGCGTATGTTGTGTTTGTGTAACACTTATTTAAAATATACGCGAGTTATTCGGAAAGACCGGGTTTATCCCATTCTGAATAACTGATACGACGATAAGTCGAAGATGAAGACGGTGGTCGAAGACCGGAAGTCTTCACGTCGTTTGGATAATTACTGATGATCTTGATTGGGTTGTACACCCAAGAAGATGGAAACAGTTGGTGATCGTCCAGACGTACTTGGAGATCGATGGATACGCGGGGTACTAGGTGCCTCCGGTTTCGTTCAGACCCAGAACGGACTTGTAAATGGACTGTGTGTCTGACATTGGATTTTAGTCCGTGTGATTGATCTCTATTAAATATATATCTGTTTGGCGGCGGAGAATTTATTCTCTTGCTTAACGCCCTTCTCTGAGACGTACGAGCTCAGGGGTTATATATTGATGGATATCAAACGCATGGAGTGAATTGCCTGTGTGGCATGCCTAAGTGGCAATTGATCGAGGCTTCTGTTGAAAAGCAAAGTCTTGTGGTCGATGATCAAAGCACGGCCTTTGTGGCATAGCTTTGTGTAACGTTTGATTCGCGAGTTTCACACCCGGTATGAACCAAAAACGGGAGACGGACCTCAGGGAGGGCCTACGTTTCCTCCTAGCTAAAAGTGGCGTCAGTGGTTTTACACGCCCTGACGAGTTTGACTTATGTGGTTGTTGCTGTTGCGAGGCGCCTCGGTTAGATCGGACGATCCGGGTCAGATGGAGTCATTCGTTGGCTCGCTTACGCCCCAAAGGGCGGCGAAACGTAGTGCTCAGGCATTTTAATCCACTCCGTGTGGACCAGCCCTGACGATCCAAGGCTTGCCTGCGCGCTTGCCTGAGACTCGGGCTAGGCAGTCTCGAATCGGTTGAGGACTATCTTTTGCCTCGGTTCATAGATGGAAATCCAATTTCCAAATACGTGACATTTGCGGTTTTATTTGTAAACCTATATATGGCGACATGATAGATGGTACCCATGCCGCCTATGATTGATACTTATGATTTGAAGTTGTTTTATACACTATGCACTTATAATAGTATCAAACGATTTGTTTTAACCGTATCAAGCATTCTTTGGCTGTTATAGGGGAAAACCCTATCCTCGGCTGCGTTGCATTGAGTGATGGGACCTGGGTCTTATAACAGCTTCATTTTTCTTTATTTAGCATTGCGTTGTTTGTTTTATGCATTGGTATTCTTGGGAGGAAACCCGTTCCGTGTTATACGGCGTGGTCCCTTGATTTACCTAATGATTTAAAATAAATATTAATAACTGCTTTAGTTCTCACACCAGTCCCATGACTGACCTGGAGTTTATTGTTTTAACCTAAACTCTGGGTGCCCTTATTTTGACACGGGCAGCTAGTAGTTTTGTTTTGCAGATTTATATTCACAGGATCCTGGTTTACAGCTGGAACGATATCCGGAAAGCTTTGTATCCGTATATCTCCTTCTAGTTGTGTATTGTATTATTTTCCGCTGCGATGTATTTAAATGTAATTTAAATCTCTGATATTTCTGTGTAATATTCATTTATACTCTGTATATTCTTGTATTCTGATGCATTGTTGTAATATACAATGAAATGTTCTTCTGTATGCGTTCTGTTGTGGCTTGTTCTCGAACTATCCGACGCTTTCCTTTACGGGAAGTTACGGGTTTTCACACAAACGTTTCTTCGTAGTTTATGCCTTCTTCTTGATTGTAACCTTGTGCAATAATTCTAGCTTTATTTCTAGTAATATTACCCAATTCATCTGCTTTACTTTTGTAAACCCATTTTGTTCCAATGACAGTTTGATCATTAGGTCTTGATACTAATTCCCAGACTTCATTACGTTTAAACTGGTTTAATTCTTCTCGCATGGTGATTATCCAATTTTCATCTGTAGATGCTTCCTTAGGGTTTTTGGGTTCGATATTTGATAAGAAGGCAACATTACTTACTAAATTAAGTTGACTTCTTGTTCTTACGTTTGAAGTTATTTCTCCAATAATATTTTGAGTTGGATGGTCTCGTAATATTCTTGGTGGAGATCTAACTTCATTAATCAATATTATCTTGATTTTCTATAGTATTGTTTTCTATGTTATTATGAACAATGTTTTCATCTTCTCTATATATATCAATATCATCGTCATGAGAAGAATTATTTTTCATAATATCTTAATTAAACAAATTTTGAATAAAATTTTCGTCAAATGAAACATGAAGTGATTCTTCTATTTTACTGGTTCTCTTATTGAAAATACATTAAGCTATGCTATGTACATAATATCCTAAGAATATTCCTTCATTGGATTTTGAATCAAATTTTACAAGCTGATCTTTTATATTTAAAAAACATTTTGAACCAAATACTTTAAAGTATGAAATATTTGGTTTTCTTCCAGTAAAAAGTTCGTATGGAGTGTTTTTTAGTAAGAGGTCGAATGGAGATACGATTCAAAATATAAGAAGCTGTAGCAACTGCTTCAGCCCAAAAATATTTTGGCAGTTTACTTCCATTTAATAGTGTTGTGGCACATTCTTGCAAAATCCTATTTTTACATTCTACAATTCCATTTTGTTGTGGAGTTCTAGGAAAAGAGAAATTTTGAAAAATTCCTTTCTCTTGGCAAAGTAAATCAAATTTCTCATTCTCAAATTCTTCTCCATGATCACTTCGTATATTCTTTATTTTTAAATTAGTTAAATTTGAATTTGTTTGACAAAAGTTTTAAAGAGGTCAAAAGTATCACTTTTATTCATTAAAAACATAGTCCAAGTATATCTTGAAAAATCATCAACAATTACTAACACATATCTACTTTGATTTATGGACTGAACCTGAGTTGGTCCAAACAAATTCATATGTAGTAATTCAAGTGGTTGTAGTGTTGATATAACCTTTTTAGATTTAAAAGAAGATTTAGTTAACTTTCCAAATTGACAAGCATCGCACAAATATTCAGTTTTTAATTTTATTTTGGGTAATCCTCTTACAAGTCATTTTTAGAAATCTTGTTTATCGTTTTAAAATTAATATGACAAAATCGTTTGTGCCATGACCAAGGATCATTGTCTTTGGCTAATAAACACATACTAGGATTATTATTAACTGCCATATTCAAAATATAAATATTTTTATCACAGTTTCCTTCAAAAATAAGATTTTGATTTGAATCTAATATACTACATTTATTTTCGGAAAACGATATTTAGAACCTTTATCACATAATTGACTAATACTTAATAAATTATGTTTTAAACTCTTAACTAATGAAATATCAGAAATAAGAGGTGAATTAGATATACCGTAATTACTCGCATCGCCTTTGCCAATGATATACCCTTTGGAGTTATCTCCAAATGTAACAATTCCTCCTTTTGAGTAGACAATATTAGTTAACATCTCTTTATCACTTGCCATATGTTTTGAGAAACCACTATCTAGAATCCATTTTCCTCTATTCTTGTTAAGTGGGTGCTGCAAAAGTAAAGCAAGTTTTATTGGTACTTACTTCCTCCGTTAGGCTCCTAAGGGTTAAATTTTAGGAAGCCAAACCCAAGAGGGTTCAAAGTCCTTTTTGAAAATATAATTACGATTGTTGTGAAAAGCATCTAAAAAATTCTTAATATATTTATTTCTAATAAGAATATTATTGTTTTTTGGAACCCATATACTAATATTTCCCAAGTAATTTTTCTTAGTAGAAATTTCTAATTTACTACAAGGAATTACTGGTTTAATACTAGATTTCTTAGAACTAGATTTTTCTGAGAATTAATTTTCTGACCATACCCTAGTCCTTTTTTCACTAGAAATTGGTTGAGAATTTTCTAATATCTTAAATAAATTTTCTCTACCTTTATTAAAATTATTAACATTCTAAGAAATGCTATCCAGTCTAACTTTTAAACTAGAATTTTCTAATTCTAGAATTTTAACCTTAGTATTTAACTCATGATTCTCAGAAGCTAGTATATCATTTTTATTCCTTTGAGCCTTAATTTCTTAACTCAACATAGAAATATGAGAATTTGCTACTGATAGAGATTCTTCTAATTTTCTAATCTCATCTTCTAAAATTTCTTTTTCATCTTTTAATAAGTCTCTTTCAAATTCTGCTCTTTTTCTGTCTTCATTTTCTTTTTTATACTTTCTTTTAAAATTATTTCTAGATTCTAAAACTTCCGTATTAATTTCCGTTAATTCATCATAAGTAAATTCACTAACCTCAGTATCCTTTGCCATGAAGCATACGTTTGCTTATTCGTTGTCACTGTTACTGTCACTATCAAAAGATGATGAATTTGAATTATCCCAACTAACTGAGAATGCTTATCTTTTTTATTTCTCCTTTTTGTTGCGATTTTTCTTTAATTCTGGACAATTCGTTTGATAATGTCCAGTTTTGTGACAATTAAAGTGTTCTACCAAGGCAGGGTCAGGTTCTTTTGATGAATTCTTTTTCATATTCTTGCTTGGCCTTTTCTATATTTCAGAAATTTTCTGGAATTCTTTGCTACAAAAGCAATATCCTCTTCATCTAAATCTGGATCTTCTTTCTCAACATTGAAAGCTAATTTTTTCTGCATGTGTTTTCTTTTCCTACAAATTTGCTTTATAGGACATGAGATTACCGATTAACTCTTCAGGATTCATGGCAGAATGGTCATTAGCCTCTTCAATAGCTAACACCTTTCTTTCCCACTCATCCGTTAAAGAGTTTAATATTTTTGAGACTATATCAAAATCAGAGTATTTTTCTCCTAATCCTAATAGAGAATGAAAAATATTTTGAAACCGTGAGTACATGTCATTTATAAACTCATATTCGTTCATTCTGAAATTTTGAAACTGATTCTTAAGCATGGATATCTTGCTTTGTTTGACCTTTCTTGTTCCTTCATGAGTTATTTTGAGTGTTCTCCATATTTTATATGTTGTGTTGCACATACAAACCCGGTTAAACACATTTCTTTCCAAGGCACAATGCAACATATTCATGACTTTAGCATTGGCGGTAGGCTCTGCTTTTTCATTTGCAGACCATTCAGTATACAGAGTAGTGGGTCGTGTATACTCTTTTTGCGTAATATTACAAACATCAAAACTATAAGCTTGCACATATATTCTCATTCGTGTAGCCCAATAACTATAATTCATGCCATTGAAAAAGGGTGGTATTGCAGTAGATTGGCCTTCAGTACATCCAGTATTAATGCTAGTACTAGTGTTGTTATCCACATTAGTTATGTATTAGATAATGGTTTTATAGTTAAATGATGACCTTGCTCTGATACCAATTGAAAAATCGGGTTTTGTGTGTGTTTGTGTGTGTGTGACGTAGATATGATCTTTATATGGATATAGCGGAAATGTAAATGATAAGCTAACTTGTAAGCTACAATAGTTATGCAGGTAAAACTAAGCTATAGACATATATCACAAATAAAATAAAGTGCAGTAAATAAAGACACTAGGAATTTTATACCGGTTCAGACTTCTCGTCCTACGTCCAGTCCTGAAGCTCCTCTTCGGAATTCACTATCACACCCTCTCTTAACTAGGAGGAATAGGTCACAATACACCTAACACCAACAAGGATGTCCATGCCTGAGCACCCATATAGGACTTCACAAATTACAAGAGTTCTGACATTTAAATGTGTTCTCTAATCAACACTGAATAATTACGATGAAGTACACCCTTCCTATAATCTTATCCTCAAGTATTTGATGTGTATGTGAAGATTGAAGGAAGTATGTTGCTTGTTGAGTCAGGAGATCTGAAATAATACCAAAGATTCAACAACTTGAATTTAAGAGAGATTTAGAATGCGATGAGTAAAGAAGTGCAAAACAGAAATTAGAGAAGAATATTTGAGAATCGGTGATTTGGAAAACATGTTTGTAGTGATTATATAATTGTAGAAGAGTAGTATTCTTTCATGAGAAGTATCAATAAAGAGTTGCATCCATTTTTGTTCATAATCGAAGAGGAATCTCTTTATTAAAGAAGGTGTCTCTTTATAAAAATGACAGTTGATATCTGATCAGTCGACTGGTAGAAAAGTCACCAGTTGACTGGTTAAGAATGAAATTTGTATATATATTTAAATATTCTCAGGAACTAACAGGTACTGGACTTCTGGTCTATGACCAGTCGACTAGTCTATTTCCTACCAGTTGACTGATTACAGAACCAGTCTAGTATCAGCTAGTTTATAGAGCACATATTTATTCATATATATAACTAAAAATTCGTGCAATTGTGTTATACTTTGAGGACAGATTTTAACATAAATCCAACACGACTCAATACTTATATATATATAACTTATCTCCTTGACATGATTTCCATTTCTCTTCTCTTTGTTGTTATTAATCGAAATTCTTGTGAATCAACAAATATATCTGAAAATGGCATTTCAGTAGAGCCAAACAAAGTTATAGTTGTTCAATCTTGGAAGAGGCCAAAAATAGTAGCTAAGGTAAGGTCATTCATGGGTATGGCAGGGTATTATTGGATATTTATAAAGGATTTTGCTAAAATCTCTATACCACCTACTAAGTTGACAAGGAAAGGTTAGCCTTTTATTTGGATTGACAATTGTAAAAGAGCATTTGCACAATTGAAGGAGGCATTAGTAAAAGCTCTTATATTGGAAGTACCTGAAGGAAATGAGTGGTTAATAGTATATACAAATGCAAATGGGTCTAGACTAGGGGCTATTTTAATGCAAAAAAAATTAGGTAATAGCTTATTCCCTAAGATAGTTGAAACCAGGTGAGATTAAGTATGCCACACATGATCTAGAATTGTCTTTAGTGGTGTATGCGTTGAAATTGTGCAGACACTATTTATTGGGAGCCAAATTTAAATTATATACAGATCACAAGTCCCTAAAATATTTGTTCTCAAAAAGATCTAAATATGAGGCAACATGGATGGGATAAATTCCTAGCAGCCTATGATCTAGATAAATTATATACCTTAGGAAAAATTAATAAGGTAGCTGATGCATTAAGTAGATAACATGTTAAGGTGGCCATGTTAAAGATAGATGAGTTTAGAACATTATCACTACTTGCTGATGTAGAGATGGATAACCCCAGTATTCTACTTATTGATCTACACAGTGAATAGAAGGATGTAGGAAAGCTTAGTCTCATCACCATCCAATCAGAGGAGCATCACAAGATCAAGATCCATTTCTATATGAGAAGGAGGCTCTTTTATTAAAAGGGGAAGAGGTAGAAAATTTTAAGATAAATGAGCAGAAATAAGAAGAGACTATGTATCCCTGTAACTAAAGACTTGAAGAGGAGATTTTTGGATGTGTATCATATAAGTAAATACACCATTAATCCAAAGGGAACTAAGATGTATCATGGCCTAAAGAGGGATTTTTGGTGGAGAGGCATGAAGAGTGCAGTGAGTAAATATGTGTCTAAGTGTATATATGCCAACAGTTTAAATAAGAATATCAAAAGACTTTAGGCTTGTTGCAACCACTAGAGATACCAAGGTGGAAGTGAGAGAATATATCAATGGATTTCACTAATGTCTTTCCTAATACTAGTAGGGCAATGACTATATTTGGGTGGTGGTTGATATGCTAACTAAGTCAATGTATTTCATACCCATCAAATCGGAAAAGAATGCAAAAAAGCTAGCACAAATATATATGAAGGATATTATGAGATTGCATGGGGTATCCAAGACAATAGTTAGTGATAGGGATACCTTGTTTACTTCGAAATTGTGGGCCAGTTTCCAAGAAGCTATGGGGATTGAGTTATGCTTGATCTCAACATACCATGCCCAATAAGTTGGACAAACTAAATAGTAGATGAGATTCTTGAAGACTTTTTAAGGGTATGTGTCTTGGATTTGGAGGAAATTGGGAAGATCACATGTATTTGGTTGAGTTTGCATATAATAACAACCATCAGAGCAAAATAGGCATGGATCCCTTTGAAGCTTTGTATGGGAAGCCATGTTTGTCACCAACATGTTGGACGGAGACCGAGGATAAAGTTATTTTAGGTCAAGATCATGTGAAAGAAGCTATAGAGAAAATTGCTTTGATAAGAAGTAAAATGGATGCAATACAGGACAGGTAGAAAATGTATGCAAATAAGAAGAGAAAGCCTGTGGAATATAAGGTAGGAGACTATGTGTTCATTAAAGTATCTCCTATGAGGAAAATTCTAATATTTGGAAAGCGAGGGAAACTAACTCCTAGATATGTTGGACCCTATGAGATTGTTGAGAGGGTTGGATCCTTAGCTTATAAACTGAAATTACCTGAAGAAACGAATGGAATACACGATGTGTTTCATGTACCAAAGTTGAGAAGATGGGTTCATAACAAGGAAACAATACTAGAAACTCCAACCAAAGTGAAAATAAGATCTGATATTATATATAAAAAAAAGCCTGTAGGTATAGTATCAAGAGAGGAAAAGAAACTGAGAAACAAAGTTGTAAAATTAGTGAAAGTGCAATGGAGTCTTGATCCTAATGATTGTACTTAGGAAGTAGAAGATAAGGTTAGAATAAATTATCCTAAGTTGTTTGCTATTTGAATATGCTTGCATGAATTTGGGCTTTAATGATGAATGAATATATGTCTTTAATTTTCTTTGAAATGATATATATGTGCTTAAGCCATATGACCGGCTTGGATTGGTTTAAATTAATTTTGATGCGGATTGATTTTGAATGGTACTTGAAATAAGTATGAGAAAAATGATGGGACACAATTTCTAAAAGGAGAGGTATATGGGATGACCCTAGATTTTCATACTGAGTAATTATGTTATTTAAAATGATTAAGCGCCTTGGAAATAAATATGTGTGATTAATAAGTAATGACATTTAAATGTGCATGTCATATAGGTGTACACCGTGCATGTTTAAATTGTATTTATTTCAGGAAATAAGACATATGTAAATATTAACGAATAAAACATGGGTATTCATGGTTTTATATGGTGCATAGAAACTATAATATATGTGTTAGTGCAACTGAAGCAAATAAGCATTTATATTTGGGTATACAATAATTCCTGAGTATATAAGTATATATGCTATATAAAAATTAAATAAGCAAGAGTGTTTAAGAATTTATATGTTAAGACCAGGCTATGTATATTAGACCTTATACCATTTATTTACATAGAAAATATACTGGTACGTGAACAACAACCTAACAATGCAAATGGCATGACAAATGCAAGGGTAAAATAATAATAGAAAAAGGAACTTTTTCTTGCATAAAGAACAACTACCCTAGCTTTATAGGAAATAAAACATTTTCTCTAGCAAAAAGTATGAAGGAAAGTTAGTAGATTAGGTGGGTTACATAACCGATGTAGTAATGGAGCCTTAAGTATGATTTGTTTAGGGTAATACTGACATTACTCATTATCTAAAACCCTAATGGATGATTGTATAAATCATAGGGGAATAAGCCTTGATAGGCTAGTACATTCTCCTCAAAAATATAAAATAAAATAGAGGATAACAAC
Source organism: Allium sativum (assembly GCA_030737875.1). NCBI lineage: Eukaryota > Viridiplantae > Streptophyta > Magnoliopsida > Asparagales > Amaryllidaceae > Allium > Allium sativum. Next base: position 643,355,628 of record CM060912.1, read on the forward strand.
AAATTATAAGTGAGACGGAGGCCAGATCAAGGGACTAAAAAGATTAAAGAAACAAGGGTATACGTGAGTAAATATCACCTAAAATATGACAATAAGTCCTGATGAATGCAGCCTTAATTCTTTAAGAATAATGTGCATATTTATCTAAATAAAATGTAGTGCTTGACTGTGATGGATGGAATAAGTATCTTAATGATTTCATATGTAGGGTTATGATTTTTAATGTCATTGTTTGATGAAAGAATACACGGAAACACCATTTAAACTCGTTTAATACAAGTCACTGTTGGATTTAAATCGATCAATGAAAATAACTATTGTAGTGATAATCCCTGAATAAATAAAGATGTGTAAATTGTGTTATATTATTGCTATCAGATGTGGTCTGAATTTTGAGGAGTATAATGCAGCAGAGAAGGTTGACTTTTCTTATGTCTTATATTTAAATAAAGTAAGGTAACTAAGGGTGTAATAGATTTATCATGTGCCGAGCTACTATTTACTTAAGAAATTTCCTTAAAATATGCATACTATGATTTAGTTAAGCTCATAAAATATATAAGGTCTAGTTTAAGCATAGGTGACTGGAAATAGAGGCTTTAGGATGTGCCTTATAAAAACATCCATGGCCACATGTTGTTAGCAATATACATATATTCATTAAAAAATATATATAAAAGAAATATCTGCTTTATATTCATGTTGAATATTATGAGATTCATGTTAAAATATTGATTGCTATATATATAGTCATGGTATGTTGTTTGTGTGGATTTGTTTCTAAGGGTAGATTGACACCTAGGAGAATAGCATGATTAAAGTGAGGATAAGAGGGATGAAAAATTTAGTAAAGTAACTTAGTATTAAGGTCTAACTAAGGATAAAGGTCTAAGAGGCTACCCAGATTAGCTTGGCATGGTGAAAAATGAAATCTTATACATGGCATGTTTATGTCCAGGGATCCGAGTGTGATGGATCAATAGTGATTTTGTCCTAGGCAATGTGCACATGTAATTCAAATCGATAGCAATGTTCTAGATAAAATGATAAGTTCTTGAATGAATTTATGATAGGCATAGGCTTACTGATTGGTGTTTGATAACTCGTGAGTAGGAAGAAAAGAAGGTATGTGGAGTTAATCTGTATGATGGCAGGGTATTAGAATCATGTGTTTTGATTGATGCTTACACATGTTTATGATTTAAATAGATACCCACTATCCTTGAATAAATGATTCAAAATGCTGAATGAAATAAAGATGGAAATGCTGATATATGCACAAACACCGTATCATTCCAGTGACATATGAACATGCACATTGAAACTTCTAATACCCCTGAATATAGAAGTAACACTCTTGACTGAGTTAGTGTTTTAATGTCACGTATTAAGTGAATTATTCACAGTGCGCTTTAGTCTGACCTTATTTTCTTTCTTGCATCATTGGGGTGTCTCATTTTATAATGAAGCAGTCTCAGGTGTTAATGCAGGAAATAAGGAAACAAAGTGAAAGTGTTCGAAGGATTGTTTGGAAGGAGACTATGAATGCTTGGTTATTGTAGTAGTTGAATTGTTGAAATGTGTAATTGGATTATTTATACTTTGATGTATTGCTTTGCTTGTGTACTATGTCAAAAGACCTATTCATTTGTTGTTTTGAACTAAAGTGTAGTACATGTAATGCTAAATGATTTGCTATTAACTATAAAGTGAACTGGAATCAGAAAGGATTTGAATTTACTAAAGATGTATCTCTAAGTGTATATTTGTTTTGTACGTAATACCCAAGATGCTATATGATAAAATAACATGTGTATAAATGTAGAAAAGCTTAATAAAGCAAAAGAAAAATGAAGTCTTATGATTATACTTATAAATGAAGAATGTAGACATATAGTATAAGTATCTTCAGATACATACTTATATGTGTGTATATATATACTTACATACATCCATACATACATACATACATACATACATATATATATATATATATATATATATATATATATATATATATATATATATATATATATGCAAAAGTACCAATGTGATATATTCATTCAAATAAGATGTATGTTGCAATATTGAGTACAAGCTACATGAGAAGTACCACGAAATCCATTGTAATGGCACAACCATGACTTGATTTATAAGGGAAATATTTTGAATATGATATAAAATTATAGATTAATATAGGTATGCACCTTTTTTGCATAACAATATAGCAGAGAGCCAAACTCTTTTTTATATAGTAATTGGGATTTCAAAGAGGGCATACGATATACTTAAATGCCTGAAGTATTTATAAGAATGCAACCCATATTTTAGTACAACTCAAAGATTAAAATGCTACTATTTTACTTACAGGATTTCTCAAATGTAAGGTGATGCAGTTTATATTAAAAAACAACCCCTTTGGGTAACTATATACTTCAAGATAAAAGGAAGGACAACATATATAACCTAGTCTTATAATATGCAAGGTTTCGAACACTTTTGTAACAGTTTTATAACATAATGAAAGTGTAATGTGGTTATATTAATCTATGGGTCCATTTGGCATACATCCCTAGAAAGTTTCAAAATACAATTGACATCCCTCACATGTTTCCAGTTCAAAGCGGGTCCCTAGAATTGAAGTTACATGTTTTTCAAAAAAGGAATGCACTGTGCACTAAAAAAATTCAATAAATCATAAATATTCCCAGAAGTATTCGTAAAAAGAAGTTGCATACATCTATGCAACCATACTGAATATATGCACACATGTATGCACATATCCATCCAGTGTTTTCTATTGAAAATTTGGACCAATATATGCATACATGTATGCATATATTTATAATAGTTGCATATATGTATGCATATAAAGTTGAACAGAGATGCATGTCTTACGAGTAGTTGCATATGTGTATGCATGTATTTCGTATACATGTGTACATGTATGCAACAAATTTAAAAAGGATGAAGACTTCTGAAAATGTGCATGAATGTATGCATGTATTTTGAATAAGTGCATACAAGTATGCAACAATGCCAGAAAACTGTTAAAACAGGACAGAATTAAATATATGCATGAAACGATGCATATATTGTTGTTTAAATGCATACATGTATGCATTTATACTGCAGTTTGATGCAATACTGAAATATATTCATGAATGTATGCAACTATGTACGAATAGTTGCATCTTTTGATGCAATATGCTGTTGTTTCGTTGTTGTTTTTTGGTATTTTTGGGTTTTGATGCTTTTTTCAGTTGTTTTAACCTGTGAATTTGATGGCAATTTATTGTTTTATTTAAGTATGAATTTTCGTGACTTTTTTATGTGATTTTTTGATGTCTTTTCAAAAAAAATAGGGACCTAATTTGCAATAAGTTTAGGACCAGATGTGAGCCTAATTTTGAAACTTAATAGGGACCTGAGGCTATGCAAGTGGCATTTATATTATGAGAACAATTTCTTAAACTCTGTTTTGTTGTGTAATGATTAGTTAAATCCAAACTAATTGATTCGCTTTTGTTTTTAAACTTAAAGTCCAATCTTAAGCAAAAGTGACATGTGTATCTTCATATATACAAGTTAAATCCTATTTGAATTATACTGATATTTTTATATTGGTGAAGAAAGGTCTTGGAATTGAATGATTTAAGGGGATAGCCCTTGAGAAGATGATCACAGGCTTATATAAGTTATCAATAAATAAACTGAAAATTGGGAAAAAATTTTGGGGGTCATCTTATATACATACGTGCGTGCACACACATATCGTTTTTCTCGATCAAGGATATAAAAGACAAAATTATATTCATTGTAAAACTTATTTACATAATATATATATATATGTATATATACACACACACACATATCTTTAACAATATTTGTTATGGCTTTGGTATCTTTTTTATGACAGCGTGAATTGTTAAAATGACCTTTGCAGCATTATCAAATCTCAATATAGCTTTAAAATAGGATCTACCAACTAACTCTCTTTACAAATTCAAATGCACTAAAATACTATCAATTTATGACACTTTAAAATAGAATTTAAACAATAATTTACTTTGAAAACTCATTCTTTATTATTAATAATATAAATAAAAATTTAAACTAACAAAAATTAGATGTTACATTTTAGAAAAAAAGATTCAAAAGAATACTTATGATTTCAATGCAAAAATATAACTAAATATTTGTGCAAATCATTTCTTACAGATGGGTTAACATATGCTATTTGCAGAAAAACGATTACTTTACATATCAAACTTGATAATAGCACCTAACAACTAAACTTTTTTCGCAAATTCAAAATGCATTATTACTAAAATTCTTTTACATATTCAAAATGCACTACATTATTACCAAACTTGTTTTTAGCACAGCAAGGCGGTATTTTATAGTGGGTCATGTCACTTTGTTGTGCCACTCTTTATTAGAACGGGGAAAAGAAGGAAAGATGTTCTGCACAAGCACAAAACATCCAATTTTGGTTTGAAGTACTAGACAAATGTACATAAAAACTGAAAGTACGTGTACTTGCCAAGTATAATACACACGGATCGTGTAATATGCTGAACAATATTCAAGTATAAAGTAATAGCTAATCACAGAACAGTATAATAGTAAATATAGTAAAAAATAGAAAAATCACTCCAAAGATTTTTATACTGGTTCGGAGCACCATCCTACGTCCAGTCCCAGACTTCTATCTAGATTTTCACTAATCAATCGCCTCACTTCACCCGGAGGAACAGGTATACAACACCCGAGCAGCCGAATGAGATTTCACGCTTCTAACAACATGAGGACTTCAACACTTGCCTCTTACAACACCGAGGACTTCAATACTAGCCTGATCACACACATGACTTCAACTAATACAATGGTTTTGACATCTTCTTTGTGTTCTTGATTCAACACGGATAGTCAATAGTTTGAGTACAATCTTCCTATAATCTGATCCTTGAGTATATACTTTGAATGCGTAGATTTAAGGAAGTAGAATGCTTGTTGAATCAAATGAAATTAAATTGATTCAAGGATTTAACAAGTATTTAAATTTGGAGAGCTTTTGTTTTGTAAAGAGTATGAAAATGCAATTCAGAAATTTGAGAGAATATAGAATGATTCGGTGATTGTAAACAAGTTTGAAGTTGTAATTCTTCATGAAGAGTTTCTATAAAAAGTTATGTCCATTTCCTTTTATTATTGAATAGAAATCTCTTCACAAATAGAAGAAAACCTTTCAGAAAAAGCTTGCTATTTCAAAATGTTTGACTGGTTGAAAATCATCAGTTGACTGGTTGAATTTAATTAAAATTAAAACTTCTAGAAAAATAGCCGTTATGTGCAAAAACACACTGACCGGTCGACCGTCCATTTTGGACCAATCGACCGGTTTATGGCTGTGGACCAGAGGACCTCGATCCACAGTCTAGATTGCTCTGCGCTCTTTCCCGGTCGGAGCCTAGACCATTTGAGCTTTTTCTGTGACTTTTCAATTTCTCAAATATACAAATTTCAGCAACGAAGATATAACTTTATAAATTGTTTTGTGCATTCGTGTTATACTTTGAGGATAGATTTTAACATATTTCTAACACGACTCAATGTATATATATATATATATAAAACTTATCCCTATGAAATGATCTTCATTGTAACTTTATATGTTGGCATCGATCAAAACCTTGTTCTCAACAAAAACATGAGAGAAGCTGATTGCTTCTGCTACTAAATAAAGTGGACAAACCACTGAATAATAACAATATAATACATGAGTTAGACTGAGTTCCTAAGCTCCCATAGGACCCACAGCTAACCTCTAGAAGAAGAGGGAGAACCATTGGATTCGTCCTCAGCAGGATGCATGACATGAGCAAACCAGAGAAAAGGAAAGCAAGGTTAGGGATATAACCAGATGAATCGAGCTCGTATCTAAATTTCATGTCCTAGGAACTGTCCAAATGTACTTTAACCTATTTTCCTTCCCTATTGCACCATCCGTAGTAAGTATCAAACTCTAACCATTATAATATAGGTGCCTGCCATTTCCCATATCTTCGAGAACAAAAATGTAACATAAGCCAATCCATGGATAGTATCGCATATCAAAAGGAACACGTGTCTATGCCCACTCAATAGGATTCCACTCAATAGGAGGATCAACTACCTATGAGACAATAACATCAGAGGCATCCGCAATTAGTGGATAACAACCGATGGTAAATCAGTAACAGAAGGAAGGCACAATATCAGGTAGCGCAACGGAAGAAGCAATAGCAGTATGAACAACAGGTTGATCAAAGCGAACAATCAACACCCACTTTCCAATGGGAGGGCAGGGAAGAGGGATCCTCTAAGCAAAAGATACTGGAAAAAAATCCAAGCTGTCGGAACAAGACTTAGACGGATGACTGAAGGGCTAACAAGGTCACTTTTTGACCATGAGCAATTCTTACCCTCATCTTAGATGGCAATTATTCCAATGGAATGATCTCAATCAAGGATTTGGCATAAAAAGTCATTTTCTGGCAACGGTAGTAGAATCAAATCATTTCACTTTACCAACTAGGCCGACAAGGTCACTTGTTTTTTGAGGCTTTTCTGCTAGAGCTCTTTGGAATTGCTTTGGGAATTTGGTTGGTCTCCAAGGTAATGTCACGTCTCTTAATGACTTACTGAGGTATCGGCGGATCGGTATCCTAGGTAAATCAATTCGTCGATTCTTTTTCGTCTTATTCCGTGTCTTATCTGTTGGCATATCTGGTGCTCACGGAATAAGGAAATACATGACGAAATTCCTATGGATACTCCTATCATCATTTGGCGAGTAAGAAACGATGTTTTCCTTGCGTTTCATGGTAGGTCATTTAAGGGAGTGGTTGGCTCCCATTCGAGGAGGCTGGTGGGTATTTTGGCTGTTAGCACAGCACCGCCTGCCCCTACGGCGGGAATCGTTTAAGGCCTTTTTCATTTATTGTGAGAGTGGGCGGCGATTTTCCCACTCTCCTCTTTACACCCCCACTTCCCCCCAGGTTTATCTCTTATGATGTTTTCTAGTGTTGTAGGTCCTAGATTTGTAGGTTCTCTTTCGATTTGGATCTTATCTCTTTCGGTTTGTTGGACGTTGGAGGTGTTTTTTTAGACCTTGAGCTTAGGGAGGGAGTTGGCTTCTATGCTTGACTTGTACATTTCCTGGAGTTTGAGCTTTGTCCAGTGGAGCACCAGACGCATCGCCACAGCCTTTAAGTTAGGCGATAGGCCGGTCAGAGACCGTTTACCTAGCCTCTTTCTGGGATTGGTTGGTCTGCAGTTGTATTTTTGTTGTATTTTGTTTTTTTACTGCTGCTTTTGTGTATGCACAGATTCTGTAGCCATTCTACGAATCTGTTTTTGTGAGCCGTTGGAGAATGGCTAGATTCTCCCTTTTTTTATATATATTTCTGTTTATTAAAGAAAATAATTAATTTAAAAACAAAATCAAAGTTATAATATATTTTTAACACAAAATACAATAAAACTGAACTAAGAAGAATTAAATTCAATTATAATTCTACCAGATATACACTTAATATAATTTAGTGCAAAATAAATTATTCATACAAACACAAAATAAAAACCTAGCGTAAAATGTTAAGAACCATGGATCAAGTAGTAATTGGTAAGGTGTTATAGATTAATGTAATAAACATATTGTGTTTGAAACCCAAGACATCGAAACAAATGCTTTGATTGAAGTTAATACCAATGCACCTGAACTAACGACTTTTTGGTACAAGTTTTATCCATGTTTAAAAAGACTCTTGATTCACAAATTAAGACAACTGAAGCTCTCAAACAAGGTACTCTTTTGCTAGGTAGTGCTGAAACCACCAATCCACATGGTAAGGTGCAACTTAGTTAGGGAATTAGCGTCTGATTAAAATCATTATCCTCAATGGTGAGCCTCGATTAAAAGTGATGAATTAGTACTAATAAGGTAATCTAGATTGAGGTTAGAGAGGTTTTGAATTCGAACACTTGGAACATCAAGTGTTTGACTAAGGCCGTTATCTTAGATGGAAAGATGTGAGATGTAAGGTTGATGAACCAAATCATAAAGATTCATACTAAGATTAGTCGTACAAGCAAGGATAATTCTTTAGCATTAAAAGATAAATCAAGATAATCATCATGATTGAACTATAAATATTCATATAGTTGAAAGTCATATCGTACAATGACATACAAGTTTAACAAAATCAACGAAAGCAATTGCGCGACAACAAATATGTGATAAAGCCAAATATAAGTCGATACTATAATGCCATCAAATTTTAATGAGGTTACTACTTATATTTTTATCTAGTTAACGTTGTAAGTATAAAGAACATTCTTAAGTTGGAGGCATTACAAAAAGGTTCTTTGAGAGCATGAAATTTTGATGTTCGATTTGGAAGATTAATCAACGGAAGCTCTAACTTAAATAGCTACTACAAGTTTTAACTTTAAAGGTTACCACAATGGTACTTTTTCTTTAAACATAAAAGTTACTTTATTACAAACAAAAGGATCACAACAAAGTATTAAAGCATGCCAAAAAAAGTGCACATACAGAAGAAAAATAAATTATATAGAGAAGCTAAAAAAGACACACTTAAAGGTTACCACAATGGTATTTAAATGGTGATTAACATAGAAATGTGTTTGTTTTATGCTCTTATATCTGATCTTTTGTATATAAATAAATTTTACTTGGGCATTATTTTGTCACTTTTATAGGTATGCAAGCAAAGTTAGAAAAATAGAAAATAGAGATCAAAATCTTATGTATTATACATTAAGACTTGCAAAGAAGATCTCACATCAAATTGCTTTTTGGACAAGAACATAATTGGTAGACAACATATGCATATCACAAATCAAGAAAGACTTGTTAAGGAAGCAAGAGGAAAAGCCAAAATTTAACAGATTTAGCTGAGGCCCATTTTTGATTATATTTGGGTTTAGGTTGACTAATCAATTCTATAAATACCTATGTATACTCATTGTAAATTTTAATCGATGAACTGATATTTTTCTTTTCTATACTCCTCTTGAATCTAATAAATTTATGTCGTCTATTCAGTTAGATTTGCTAGAGCACGGTTTGCTATTGCATTTATTTTTATCATCAGTGATTGACCGTCTAATTAGATTCAACGGTAATCTTAATTATATTTTCTGTTCGTTTATTTCCTTTCTGCAATTTTTTTTTCCAGTATTCTGTTTTATTTTTCTTAGTTAATCATTGAATTTATTATAGATCTGATGAGATTTGAACCTATAGTAAATTCAATTGCAGTTTTAGTTTGTTTCAATTGATAATTGTGATTTGGTCGTCGGTTCAATTAGATTTATTCTGAATCAAATTGCAATTTCAATTTATATTGTTTTCAATCAAATCCTCCAAATTCGTCTAACTCGCCCACGAAATATATAAATAATAAAATTTACTTTTCCTTCCTGTGTTCGACCTGCATACTACACACCTATGCGCTTGCAGTAATTTATAATAAATTTGCGCTTTTTTATTTCATAGGAAAGTGTCAAACAATTTATTGGCGCCATTGCCAAGGAGGCAATAATTAAATTTTATTGTTTATTTAACTTCCGATTCGTGTTAGTTTTTATTTTATTTTTTCTTTTTTTTTGTTTATAAACATATAAAAAAAAGTCTTAACTAGTTGATTTGATATTACTGATTGATAACGTAATCTTCTAAGCAAGAGAAAAAAAAAGCTTACCAACTTTTTCTTCATTTCTTTCTTTTTTGTTCAATGTCTTCCCCTTTTTTCAAATTCTTTCCAATTCCCAGTACATAGCTTTCCTTTTGTTTTTTACAAGTCTTTAAAAAAGCCTTGTACATTTTTTATTCTTTCCTTTTCTTTTCTATAATTTTCAGAATATGACCATTATAACCACCTCCCTACACCTGTTCTACAACGCCACTGATCACCCAAAACCATCTTCTTCAAATCTAGCAGACCTTTACAAACATTACGACCTCCTTTCTCTCCTTTGTAAATCCCTCTTTTCTCGTACTGTTTTCACAAATTCTAACTTCCCCGTTACCAAAGCCTATCTTGCAACACAACAACCTCTGCTAAACCCCATAACATCTCTGAACCGTTCACTGATCTCCTTCCATCTTCATCATCCAACAAACAAAGTGTAACGACCCGTATTCTACACATCATAGGATTGTAGGATATTTATTTCTTTCCCATGTGAAGTCGTATGGTCATGTAACTTTGGGAAACATCTATTAGAGTCATTTCCCATGTTCATGATTTTTGTCGATTTTTAAATGACCATTTTGCCCCTAGTTGGTACTGTTTTGGCCATAACTTTTGATTGGAAAGGAATTTTGACCTGATACCACTTTCATTGGATTCGTTTGATGGTTTACCTTTCCGTAGAGTGGTCATAATAGCTAAACGGACTTACCGTTTGGGAGATATGGCTAAAATAAGGTTTGGAGGGTGAAATGAGATAGAGGATCATTCTATTTCAGTTTTCTAGCCTCCACTTATCACCATGGAACCCTAAAAATGGCCTCTAACCTCTAAATCACCTCCAAATCATCTTTTGATCAAGGATTAAGCTTAGCAACATCTAATCAAGGAAGATCTACACCAAATCAACTTTGGAGCTGCTGTTTAGCATTGGGATTCGCATCAAATCAGAGATTTGTTTCAGATCTTAGTTTATTTTGTGGCTAAGGTGAGTGATTTGCATAGTTTTGCACTAATTATGGCTAATTAGGGGTGATTAGTGTTAATTAGCGAATTTAAACATGATAAAATTCTGGAAAAATGTTTATAAAATTCGGAATGATGTTTTAGACCTCTGATATGAATTTGTGTTAATTTGGTTAAGTTTTGCTAATCCTATCATTAGTTTCACCTAAACATGCTTAAAGGGAAATATAGGATTTTGGGTATGTTTGATCCATTTCTACCTATCATATTGATGTTTGTGGTTGATTATGCATGTTGCTATGACTGTATTAAATGCTTTGTGACTGGTTAGAATAGTTGGAATGGTCGAAAACGCCGTCGAGAGGCGTAAACAACTCGCTGGACAAGGTGCAGGGATTCGGATCGCATAGGGGATTGAGGGTCGATCGGATCGCCCTATGGGATCGTGGGACATCACCACGAGCCGAGTCGTCTCCTCCGAACCGAACCATCTGCGCAAGGCCCACGAGCACCAACCGCGAACTACTACCCAATCTGATCCACTTGTGCTTCGCGTCACGATCCGACTAAAGGAAAGCAGCATCCACGAACCGATGCACTGCGAGACGCCGATTCGAACCAGGGGAAGCCACGAGCTGGAGGAGCGCGATCCGACCCGTGTGGGGTATTCCGATCCGAACCGAGGAGAGGAGCACGATCCGAAGCAGAGAAAAAGAGGACCGCGATACGATCCGAACCGTGGCAATCTGGAGACCCGACCCGATCCGCCAGGGGTGACGGCGATGCGACCCGATCCAGTGAAGAAGGAACATTCTGATCCGAACCGAACCGATGAAGACTGATAACCCGAGATGCAAAGGTAGTCCAAATGAAGGGTATTGACTCAGGATCCAAATAGGAACCAATGAGTGGACTTCATGAGTTGGACTTTGCTGCGGGACATGTACTAAGGAGTTGTCGACGTTCATAACTTCGATTCACCACTGAAAATGGATGATGGGCTACTTATCAGTGCAGTAGGGTCATCATGACCTGAGGGGCAAAGTGATGGTAGCAAGACTACGTTATCAGTGCAGTAGGGTCATTATGACCTGAGGGGAAAGGTGATGCGTAGTAAGACTATGAGCCAGCGCAGATGGGGTGAACAACTCCATGGGGCAAGTGGACATAGTAAGGATTGGTAAGGCTATGAGCCAGTGCAGTGGGGTTCTTGTGACTCCATGGGGCAAAGTGGACATAGCAAAGGATTAGTTGCTACGTTATCAGTGCAGTGAAGCCATTTATGACTTCATGGGGGCAGAGTGATCGTAGCAAGGTATGTTGGGTGATCGAAGTGGTGAATATCGTATGCTTTACGCACTGAGTGAGAGATGTGAGGATGGATGCTATGTTTGATTGTTTGCCATCACTATGACATGCACACCTCCCCCACCTCCGTATCTTTATATTGTTTGATATGATACCTTAGAGTGTTGTATAGTATGTAGTGCTAACTCTTTGGTTGCAGGTCCAGGTTCAGGTATGTTTTAGTCTACCTGTTATTGTTCACTTTAGATGCTTATCGCTCATACCAGGCTTTATGTATGACCCAGAGTTTTATGTCTCCTCTTATTACTCTGGGTGCTCACACGAGCAGACTAGAGACAGGTTAGCTGGTGATGCGCGAGTAGATGATTCGGAGGCGGGCAGGAGGCTTCCACGTATGATATATATATATACACATTCTCCCTGTGTCGTTGGTGGTCGCTACTTGGGCATTAGTAGTGTACCTCCTTTATCTTTCTTTTGCTTTGAGACAGTTTGAAAGTTGTAATAAGCTGTATCTTGGATTTCCGCTGCTATGATGTTTAGTTCTGATTTTCAGCTTTTGCACTGTCTCTCCTGTTTTATGTCAAGTATGTTATTATTATATTTTGTTCTATGCGCTGTGAGACATTCTACAGTTCTTTGTATGTTCATTTCCTTCTGACGACCCGTTCCGTGCTAACTGGACATGTGTACAGCGCACTTTTGGAGTAAATGTCGGTTGGTGCGGAGCGGGCCGTCACATTTGGTATCAGAGCTCTAGGTTGCGTAGTTAACCTAGGGAAAGACACTAGGGAGAGATAGTACGTATATGAGAGCGCGTATTTGTGATTACTTTGGTTTTCAAAAGCTATGTGTATGTATACTTTTAGTAGTATAAGAATGAAGTCGCACTGCACTAGCACCATTATGGGGTCGTTAATCGTTTCCCTTTTTCAGATTGACGATGAGCCGAGATACGAGGGGTGCTGGTAGAGGGACCAACCAAGGGAATGCCGCTGACATGAGGGCAATGTTTACTAACCTCATGAGAGACATGCTTAGAGAAGTGCAAGGGGCAGTTCCCAATCCCGGAGTTGGTGTTGGCCCTGTAGTGCAGGCGCCTAGGGTCGATTTCGCCAAGTTGTGCAAGGATTACACTAATCTTGGTGGAAAGCCGTTCCATGGAACGGAGTCGGCCACAGATGTTCAAGATTGGATGGATAGCTATGATCGTATCTTCGATGACTTGGGTCTTGAGGATGCGATGAAGAGAAGGCTAGCGTCTCGTCAGCTGCAAGGGTGAGCGATGAATTGGTGGAATGCCATTAGAACGGCTACTCCAGAGGACCAGGTTACTTGGGTTCAGTTCAAGGCTCGCTTTAGCGAGAAGTTCATTCCAGCTGCCCAGAAGTCAGTGTTGTTCAAGAGGTTCTTGGAACTCAAGTAGAACGGAAGGGCAGTTTCTGATTATATTGCTGAGTTCGACACTTTGTCGAAGTATGGACTATCTCTCATTGATACTCCTGAAAAGAAGAATGAGAAGTTCATTACTGGTTTGGATGGATACTTGGGGGAAAAGCTTATCAACCACATCGATGAGACTTTTGAATCGATCGTGGGGAAAGCTTTGAGATCAGAGAGCCTTTACCCTAAGTCAAAGACTGAGGCTGCATCTGCAGAAGGGCCAAAGCCGCAAGTAGGCGGTGGAGGCAAGAATAGCTCTCAGAATAAGAGGAAGCAGGACCAATCCAAAGGTGGCCAGAAAAAGAGCAAGAAGGATGTTGAGTGCTTCAGCTGTGGAAAGAAGGGCCATTATGCTAAAGAATGTTGAGCCAAGCCAGCGGAAAGGAAGTGCTACAACTGTGGTCAAGTGGGACATCAGAAGGATAAGTGTCTGCAACCTCTTAAGGAGAAGCAGATTGTGAAAGCATATGCTCTTGATGTTGTTCCTTCTTCGTCGAATGCCCCAACTATGGCGGAGAAAGGAAAGAATGTTGTTATTCAATGTATGCTTTCTATTTATGATGTACCAGTTCGAGTTTTGTTTGATACTGGGGCTTCCCGTTCCTTCATATCTAGTGACCTGGTAGATAGGTTGGGACTGGAACCCGAGATAGTCGATAGACCATTGGTTGTGACGAACCCGATTGGTGGTTCGACTAGCCTTAGTATGATTTACAGGAATTTGGTCTTATTGAGTCATGGATGTATGTTTGTATGTGATTGCTTTGTTTTGGGCTTTACTGGGTATGACATTATATTGGGAGTCGATTGGCTCCAAAGATACGGGGTGGTGGTAGACTGTGAGGGCTTTTTGGTGACAATGAGGGCGGATGATGGGCGGAGGGTAGTGTTTGGTAGTCTACCCAGTGATGGGGTTATGGCTAGTTTTGTAAATTCCCTCGACATCCCGCAGGATGAGTTGTCAGATGTGCCCGTGGTTGGGCAGTATCCGGACGTCTTTGAGGAGTTGACCGGGCTTCCACCATACCGAGAGATTGAGTTCCGTATTGATTTAGTGAAAGATGCCAGACCTATAGTGATGCCACTTCGTCGTATGGCACCAAGGGAGCAGCGAGAGCTCGGGGTGCAAGTCAGCAATCTTTTGAAGAAGGGATTTATTAGAAGGAGTTTCTCCGAGTGGTGAGCACCAGTTGTGTTTGCCACTAAGGCAGATGGTTTCCTTCGTTTGTGTGTGGACTATCGCGAGTTGAATAAGGTGACGAGGAAGAATAAGTATCCTCTACCGCGGATAGATGATTTGTTTGATCAACTGGAAGGAGCAAGAGTGTTCTCCCAGTTGGACCTCGCGACAGGATTTCATCAGCTTCGAGTAGCGGATGAGAGTGTTCTGAAAACGGCCTTTAGGACGCCGTCTGGATTTTATGAGTGGTTGCTCATGCCATTTGGGTTGACCAATGCACCAGCCTATTTTGTGGATCTTATGAATCGAGTATTCAGAGATCAGTTGAATAAGTTTGTTCTTGTGTTCGTGGATGATATCCTTGTTTACTCAAGGATAGAGGAGGAACACAAGGGGCACTTGAGGATAGTGATGGAGGTGTTGAGGAAACACCAATTGAAAGCGAAATTCTCAAAGTGTCATTTTTGGAGAAGGGAAGTGAGATTCTTGGGTCATGTTGTTTCAGAGAGTGGTATTGCCATGGACCCCGCGAAGGTGGCTACGGTACAGGATTGGACTACGCCCAAGAATGCCACAGATGTAAGAAGTTTCTTGCAATTAGCTGGATATTATCGTAAGTTTATCCAGGACTTCTCCAAGATAGCAGCACCGTTGACTCAGTTGACTAAGAAGAATCAGTCCTTCGTCTGGGACGGAGTGTGTGAGGATGCCTTCAAGAGTCTAAAGGAGAAGTTGACGCGTGCGCCAGTGTTAGTCATTCCTAAAGGGAATGAAGAGATGACGGTATATACGGATGCTTGTAGTACCGGACTGGGTGCTGTATTGATGCAAGGAGGTAGGGTTGTAGCTTATGCTAGTCGACAGCTGAAGCCGCATGAGAAGAAGTATCCTACCCATGATTTGGAATTGGCAGCGATTGTATTTGCGCTGAAGATGTGGAGACACTATCTCTTGGGAGAACGATTTGAGTTGTTTACCGATCATAAATCGTTAAAGTATCTCTTCTCTCAGAAAGATCGGAATCTCCGTCAGCAGAGATGGTTAGAGTTCTTGGCTTCGTATGATTTTGATATCGCATACACACCTGGAAAGGGTAATGCGGTAGCCGATGCCTTGAGTAGGAGACATGCCAGTTTAGGGGCAATGTTTCTTGAATGGAAGCAACTGGAGTATTTCACGGGGTTTGATTTCAGACCAAAGTGCGAATTGGATCCAGTTATGCTAGCTAGTTTGACTATCAGACCCACTTTGATAGAACGGATTGGTTCTAGTCAGAGGGACGATCCTAATCTATTAGAAATCATCTCCAAGTTAGAGGCGGGTGTCGATGAGGAGATGAGTGTGTATGGGCTTGATCGAGATGGATGGCTTCGGAAGAATGGAAGGCTAGTTATGCCCAACGTGAATGGATTGAGGGATGAAGTGCTTAGAGAATGTCATCACTCAAAACTAACTATACATCCCGGTGGTAATAAGATGTATCGAGACATGAGACAGACTTACTACTGGGAAGGGATGAAAAGAGACGTTGGGAAGTTTATATCCAAATGCATGACTTGACAGCTAGTTAATGCTGAGCAAAAGAAGCCTAGTGGGTTGTTACAACCATTAGAAATTCCCGAATGGAAATGGGAACAAGTCTCGATGGATTTCGTCGATGGCTTACCAAGGACTAGATCGGGATATGATAGCATTTGGGTAATTGTGGATCGATTGACTAAGAGTGCAAGATTTATACCAGTCAAATCGACCAGAACGACAGCCAAGTTGGCAGAATTGTATATGAAATGGGTAGTGAGATTTCATGGAGTACCCAAAAGCATTGTGAGTGACCGAGACCCGTTGTTCACTAGTGGGTTTTGGAAGAGCTTACAAGAGACTCTAGGGTCAGGATTACATCTCAGTACCGCATATCATCCTCAGACCGACGGTCAGACGGAGAGGGTGAATCGTATATTGGAAGATCTCTTGAGAGCTTGTATATTGGATTTTGGTGGATCATGGGATGACCATTTGCATCTAGTAGAGTTTGCATATAATAATAGCTACCAATCCAGTATCGGTATGGCTCCATATGAAGCTTTGTACGGAAGACCATGCAACTCACCATCATGTTGGATAGAGACTGGCGAGAAGTTTGTGCTTGGACCGGATGTGGTGAGGGAAACTTCCGATAAGATCAAGATCATTCAGCAACGAATGAAAGCTGCCCAAGATAGGCAGAAGACTTATGCTGATAAGAGAAGAAGAGACTTGAAATTCTCCGTTGGTGACTTGGTGTTTGTCAAGATCTCTCCGTTGAAGAGCGTGATTCGATTTGGCAGGAGAGGCAAGTTGGCACCAAGATTTGTTGGCCCATTCCCTGTTCTTGAACTAGTCGGGAATTTGGCATATAGAGTTGGCTTACCAGACAAAATGGCGGGAGTTCACAATGTATTTCATGTTTCCCAACTAAGGAAGTTCGTTCACGACTCAGATATGACTATTTCACCTGATCAGTTAGAGGACTTCGAAGTAGAACCCGAGGCGGTTGGGAACCGCAAGCCGATTCGTATTGTGGGGCACGATACGAAGCAACTTCGAAGGAATGCGGTGAGGCTAGTCAAGGTTCAGTGGGGCGAGGATGAGAATGACTGTACTTGGGAGACAGAGGAGAGCATTAGGAAGGCATATCCAGAACTCTTTGTCTGGTAAGATTTACTTTGCGATTTAGTTATTCCGCATGCTAGGATAGACTTATTTTACTTATTTTGCATGTTTGATGGTTGTTTTATGGTTGATAGGCATGCGGGACCTTTGTGTGTGTTTTGATTAGGGAATTTCGGGGGCGAAATTTCTTAAGGGGGGGAGAGTGTAACGACCCGTATTCTACACATCATAGGATTGTAGGATATTTATTTCTTTCCCATGTGAAGTCGTATGGTCATGTAACTTTGGGAAACATCTATTAGAGTCATTTCCCATGTTCATGATTTTTGTCGATTTTTAAATGACCATTTTGCCCCTAGTTGGTACTGTTTTGGCCATAACTTTTGATTGGAAAGGAATTTTGACCTGAAACCACTTCCATTGGATTCGTTTGATGGTTTACCTTTCCGTAGAGTGGTCATAATAGCTAAACGGACTTACCGTTTGGGAGATATGGCTGAAATAAGGTTTGGAGGGTGGAAAACTGCTTAACCGGGCCAAATCGTGTGATTAGTGAGTAGGCCCATAACCCATTTCGGGATTAGAGTTATGGGGAGGCTGAAATGAGATAGAGGATCATTCCATTCCAGTTTTCTAGCCTCCACTTATCACCATGGAACCCTAAAAATGGCCTCTAACCTCTAAATCACCTCCAAATCATCTTTTGATCAAGGATTAAGCTTAGCAACATCTAATCAAGGAAGATCTACACCAAATCAACTTTGGAGCTGCTGTTTAGCATTGGGATTCGCATCAAATCAGAGATTTATTTCAGATCTTAGTTTATTTTGTGGCTAAGGTGAGTGATTTGCATAGTTTTGCACTAATTATGGCTAATTAGGGGTGATTAGTGTTAATTAGAGAATTTAAATATGATAAAATTCTGGAAAATGTTTATAAAATTCAGAATGATGTTTTAGACCTCTGATATGAATTTGGGTTAATTTGGTTAAGTTTTTCTAATCCTATCATTAGTTTCACCTAAATATGCTTAAAGGGAAATATGGGATTTTAGGTATGTTTGATCCATTTCTACCGATCATATTGATGTTTGTGGTTGATTATGCATGTTGCTATGACTGTATGAAATGCTTTGTGACTGGTTAGAATAGTTGGAATGGTTGAAAACGCCGTCGAGAGGCATAAACAACTCGTTGGACAAGGTGCAGGGATTCGGATCGCATAGGGGATTGAGGGTCGATCGGATCGCCCTATGGGATCGTGGGACATCACCACGAGCCGAGTCGTCTCCTCCGAACCGAACCATCTGCGCAAGGCCCACGAGCACTAACCGCGAATTGCTACCCGATCCGATCTACTTGTGCTTCGCGTCATGATCCGACTAAAGGAAAGCAGCATCCACGAACCGATGCACTACGAGACGCCGATTCGAACCAGGGGGAGCCACGAGCTGGAGGAGCGCGATCCGACCCGTGTGGGGTATTCCGATCCGAACCGAGGAGAGGAGCACAATCCGAAGCAGAGAAAAAGAGGACCGCGATACGATCCGAACCGTGGCAATCTGGAGACCCGACCCGATCCGCCAGGGGTGACGGCGATGCGACCCGATCCAGTGAAGAAGGAACATTCTGATCCGAACCGAACCGATGAAGACTGATAACCCGAGATGCAAAGGTAGTCCAAATGAAGGGTATTGACTCAGGATCCAGATAGGAACCAATGAGTGGACTTCATGAGTTGGACTTTGCTGCGGGACGTGTGCTAAGGAGTTGTCGACGTTCATAACTTCGATTCACCACTGAAAATGGATGATGGGCTACTTATCAGTGCAGTAGGGTCATCATGACCTGAGGGGCAAAGTGATGGTAGCAAGACTACGTTATCAGTGCAGTAGGGTCATTATGACCTGAGGGGCAAGGTGATGCGTAGTAAGACTATGAGCCAGCGTAGATGGGGTGAACAACTCCATGGGGCAAGTGGACATAGTAAGGATTGGTAAGGCTATGAGCCAGTGCAGTGGGGTTCTTGTGACTCCATGGGGCAAAGTGGACATAGCAAAGGATTAGTGGCTACGTTATCAGTGCAGTGAAGCCATTTATGACTTCATGGGGGTAGAGTGATCGTAGCAAGGTATGTTGGGTGATCGAAGTGGTGAATATCGTATGCTTTACGCACTGAGTGAGAGATGTGAGGATGGATGCTATGTTTGATTGTTTGCCATCACTATGACATGCACACCTCCCCCACCTCTGTATCTTTATATTGTTTGATATGATACCTTAGAGTATTGTATAGTACGTAGTGCTAACTCTTTGGTTGCAGGTCCAGGTTCAGGTATGTTTTAGTCTACCTGTTATTGTTCACTTTAGATGCTTATCGCTCATACCAGGCTTTATGTATGACCCAGAGTTTTATGTCTCCTCTTATTACTCTGGGTGCTCACACGAGCAGACTAGAGACAGGTTAGCTGGTGATGCGCGAGTAGATGATTCGGAGGCGGGCAGGAGGCTTCCACGTATGATATATATATACACATTCTCTCTGTGTCGTTGGTGGTCGCTACTTGGGCATTAGTAGTGTACCTCCTTTATCTTTCTTTTGCTTTGAGACAGTTTGAAAGTTGTAATAAGCTGTATCTTGGATTTCCGCTGCTATGATGTTTAGTTCTGATTTTCAGCTTATGCACTGTCTCTCCTGTTTTATGTCAAGTATGTTATTATTATATTTTGTTCTATGCGTTGTGAGACATTCTACAGGTTCTTTGTATGTTCATTTCCTTCTGACGACCCGTTCCGTGCTAACTGGACATGTGTACAGCGCACTTTTGGAGTAAATGTCGGTTGGTGCGGAGCGGGCCGTCACATTTGGTATCAGAGCTCTAGGTTGCGTAGTTAACCTAGGGAGAGATAGTACGTATATGAGAGCGCGTATTTGTGATTACTTTGGTTTTCAAAAGCTATGTGTACGTATACTTTTAGTAGTATAAGAATGAAGTCGCATTGCACTAGCACCATTATGGAGTCGTTAATCGTTTCCGTTTTTCAGAATGACGATGAGCCGAGATACGAGGGGTGCTGGTAGAGGGACCAACCAAGGGAATGCCGCTGACATGAGGGCAATGTTTACTAACCTCATGGTAGAGGGACTAACCAAGGGAATGCCGCTGGTAGTGGTTACTCGTGGATGCATTGTACACGTTAGGCACTAGATCGGCTCGCACACTCCTCATATTGCATATGCATGAGTGTTTATGCTTATTCATGGATGGAAGTTGTGTGTTATCACATGGATGTTGCATATGGGTGTATGTTATGTGCACACATATAGATGATATACATTATGTTAGGAATTGCATACATATGGATTCATTTCACTAACATAATTTGCATTGATGATATTTGCATTAGATAGGTACATATACAAACACCTTTGCATATGTTCATACAGCATTTAGAATCTTGTAAGGACAATGATTGCTCGTGGATGATGTTTTGAGTAGATGGATGATTGGATGGTAGGATACGTTCTTCCTAACTTGAAGATTTCGGGGACGAAATCCTTTAAGGAGGGGAGAATGTAACAACCCGTATTTTCAATAACTTGTTATAACATAAATCGAGGCAGAATTTAATACTAAAATCTGAATCAAGGGAAACGGGCTATGCCATTGCGCTCGTCTCGGAAAAATGCGCGAAATAGAGTCCGAGTTTTCGAAAATCGGAGTCTGTATGACCCGATTAAGGCCCAACGAAGTTTTCAGAAAATTCCTAAGTAAAAACAGATTTCAAATTCAAATCTGAACTTGGGAATTGGGCCAGGCGGGAGAATTCCCGCCACAGTACCCAAGTCGACAGCCCTGTCGACTTGGGAGTCGACTTGGTCTGACCAGGTCGACAGCCCTGTCGACTTGGCTGTCGACTTGGCTCAGACGACAGGTCTTGCCTGGTGCACCATTTTGGGTTTGGGTTGAGCTTGGGGGCCAGATTCGATTTGGAGGGTTGAGATGAGAACTAGGGTTTAATCCTATGGTCTAAATCACTAGCCTAATCTATAAATAAGACCCTAACCTACCCTAAATCATCATTAATCTATCCTACAACTAAACTATGGCAAAATCAATCCTCTCATGGCCTCCACTCTCTTCATCAAATTCCTAAATCAATTTCTAAGAGATTTCCATGCATACAAGTGTACTTAGACTTGTATGTTCCTCTTTAGCTTGCATTCAACTCAAGTTGCTATATTTGCACCATAAAGGAGGAGTCTTGATCAAGTTTGCTTGCATTTTTGGGGTTTAAATAGTTGCATAAGGGGTTTCTTACATTTGCTATACTCATTTGAGTCCGCATAAGCATTGTAAGCCCTACTCCTCTCATACTTGAACTTTGAAGTTAAATGCATGATATGCAAGTTGACATAAGTTATGCAAGTTTATTTATGCAAGTATGATATGCAAGTTGTCATAAGTTATGCAAGTTTGTTTATGCAAGTATGATATGCAAGTTGTCATATGTTATGCAAGTTTGTTTATGCAAGTATGATATGCAAGTTGTCATATGTTATGCAAGTTTGTTTATGCAAGTATGATATGCAAGTTGTCATAAGTTATGCAAGTTTGTTTATGCAAGTATGATATGCAAGTTGTCATATGTTATGCAAGTTTGTTTATGCAAGTATGATATGCAAGTTGTCATATGTTATGCAAGTTTGTTTATGCAAGTATGATATGCAAGTTGTCATATGTTATGCAAGTTTTATTATGCAAGTTTGTTATGCAAGTGTCATATGATATGCAAGTATGTTATGCAAGTTTGGGTTGGTCATATGGTTCATGTTATCATGTTATGCAAGCTTATTTTGAGTATGTAAACATAAAGCTTCAAGCTTTATGCCAAAGGTTGCATTTTGGCAACATGTAAGTTATCATATCACTTATGATAACTTGCATGTGAGGCCAAATGCGAACTTATGGCCATTTTTACATGTCATTTAGCACCATGTATTATGAATATGCCAGGTTTGGTTTTATGCATGTTTTGGGGCCTAAAAATGTAATATGCAAGTGTGTGAACACGTGAACATTTCATATGCCACCATGTTGAACTTGTGGCTTTAACACTTTTATGTCATGATTATGCCAAGTCCCCTCTTTCTATCCTTTATGCGCTAGTGCGATATGTAAGCGATGGGATTGCATTTGGGGTTGGGTAAACTTAAAAGACATAAAAACATGAGCTTGGGAATTTACCTATTAAGTTAGGTCTACCCATTGGGAATTTACCTATTAAGTTAGGTCTACCCAATTGCTTGAAAATTTGTAACGTGTTTTGGAAACAAGATGGACATGACACTTAGAAAAGATAAGTGTGACCAACTCGAGGTTGGGTTGAGTTTGTAGCGTAAACCTACCCGGAACCGACCGGCCTAACTAGTTGCTACAAACAATAGGACCCAATGTGAGAAGTTGGCCATGTTGTACCTTGAACCCGAGGTTAGACCAAGTTGTGGTGTAAAGCTACCCGGACCCGCCCGGCTTAACTAGTAACCACAACAAAGTCTAATGTGAGAGGTTAAGGCGCATTAATTAATTAATGCCTCATGATTAGGGTTAAGTCATGGACCATTTAATACTTAACCAATTTGGGCTTAGTAGATTAATCGGGGTTAAGTCGTGAACTAGTCGTTACACTTAACCAAGTTAATCCATGATTAGCAAAGGGGTTAAACTGTACTTAACCCACTAGAAAAATCCTAGCAATGGGGGTCCACTCCTTCAGTAATCCCTAGTTTGTATCATCATGGCCCTAGGGACTAGGCTAGGGTGGGGGCACGATTACTGAACTGGAGATAAGGGGCCAAAAAGCGACGGCAGGGGGTACGCCGGTGTAGTTCTGGGCGGACTCTGGTCGTGCACATAGTCCGTAGCCAGAGAAAACAAGCACGGGTACCAGTAGATTGAGACTGTGCACTCATGTTTATGGTGTCCAGGGGTTGACACCCTAGGGCTTGATACACCCGACGGGTGGACCCGGCACAGTTCGACTACATTCATGTTTGGGCCGTATTGACACCAACACGTGACGAGTTAGGCTTAGGGAGACGATCGACTAGACCGATGGGTTGGACCTCGTGGTAGGGTCACTTCATGGACCTCGTGGTAGGGTCACTTCATGTTATTGGACCTCGTATGAGGGTCACTTCATGTTATTGGGCCAAAGCATGGGCCAAGGGATCAATACTTGTTTATTCAAGTCATGTTAGTTTGCTAGTACACCTGTGGTGCAAAACCTTAATCCTGATTATGCGATGTCACCTTTATCTACCTTGATAGTTAATCATCATGCCAGTATCCTTATGTTAATACCTGCTGCTCATGCCAGTTAACTTTATCAGTTTACATTGATTGTAGTAGGGCTTACTCAGTCTTTTTGACTGACCTGTTTTCTTTCGCCTCTTTTCTTCCGTTCCCCCCCCCCCCCAGGTTCTCAGGGAGGGAATACAGGAGCTTAGCTTGGATCTTACCTGCTTTTCTTGGATAGCTCATGTATGCTTTGGACTTGAGCTCGCTATGGTTTTTCTGCTTTGGGGATAGCTACTTTATGTTTTTCTTTTCAGTTTCAGATGATGTTGTTTTATGTACTAGAATTATTTATTTGGAAAATTGACATTATGATGTACTAGACTTGATTTGAAATGGTTTGAAAATCTTCCGCTGTTTTATCCATGTTATTTACTCTGGTTACATATATACATATGTTTTTGTTCTGCCTTGATATATCATTATGCATGTTTACCTGATTCAAACGCCCCTCCAAAGTAAGAGTTCTTGCAAGAGACACCCTGGCGGAGGCGGGGTGTTACAGGTGTGGGGCAGACCGTCACACAAAGCATCTGCCATCTTCTCCAATCTACCCATAACTTCCCAAACCTACCAACCACAAGACCCCGTCACACCACTAATTATAGAACTTCCAAGAAACTTTCAGACTACTCCATCCAACATCACCAGTTCTGCCACAAACCACAGTGCCCAAAATCAAGTAGTCTTCTTCCATCAACATCCCACATTCAAGTGGCCTGGTCCTATTCGACCCCTCTTCATGTAAACCAAACTCCTCAACCAAAACCCTAGCCTCACACAACTCGACAATCACCGTACACCGTTCAATTCATACCCGAACCTATACCAAAAACTGCATCCCCAATCCCCTAATCAAGCAGTTAGCAAATAATAGCCAAAACCCCAAAAATATAAATCTAGCAAATCACGCAGTCAAATCCCCATTCAATTCGAAAACCCAATTCGAACCAGAGATCTGAAATCATCACTTCTATCATTGCACAAAAAAAAATTCCCTTGGAAATCTGAAATCGAAACAGAGATGAAGAGGATATTTTTTTTCTCCTCCTTGTCATTTTTAGCCTCTTGTGATTTGTTTCCACAAGAAAAGAAGAAGGCGTAATTTCTATTTTTGGTTGACTGCTTATTTGGGGTTGTGAGGCAAACTAGTTACGATTGAACCATCAACCGCACCAACCATTTGCGTGGTTACCATCTTTAATAACTACACCATATATGCTAATTAAGCTGTGTTTTAATCCGTATCTAAAGCTCTTAAATACGGAAAAAAGCCATATCAAAAAATGGAGTGTTAAATTTTTAGATACGGCTATAGACCGTATCTCACTAGTGATAACATACGGCTTATAGCCGTATCTAAATTGTATTCAGACACGGCCTTCGACCGTATCTAATTGTATCTGTGTGTGCACATATATATATAAATGCATATATATATATATATATACAAACTGTAGCATGTGTTTTTCAAAACACAGCATATATACCACAATTTAAACACAAGAATAACACAATTTATATATATATACACACACACACTCAAAGCATTACAAAAAATTTCATAACACGAACACAATTTATAACATACAAACATATACAAAGGAAACTGTCAAAGATTTTCGTAACAGTACGAACTAACAAAAAAAGGTAAAAACATATGATCAGCCTGATATAACTCCAGTCGATGCTGGGAAGATTAAGCCTACGTGCTGATTATGTCGATGAAATCCATGTGTTTACTGTAAATCGAAGCAGTATGAGAATAAGCTAGCTGATGCTGATAAAGTTTTAATAATAGCATAAATGTTTATATATATACACAGTTTAAAACAAATGCTTAAAAGTCCAACCCGATGATTGGTAGTAAAACTGAATCGTAATAGCCAGCCTGAGTTCCAACAACACAAAAGCACCAAAATTTGTAGTAAAAAAGAAGTAATTTTATGCCTGATTGCACACAAAATATCATGTCTTTGTATTCGTACTGATAACAGTGAAGGGAATATCGTGTCTTTGTGTTCGTGTGTGCATATTTGTCAATTATATGTATAACATGTCTATGTGATTGAAACGACACGAACTTCCCAGTAAACGAAAGCCTGGACTGCTTTGAGAACAACACACATCAGAACATAAACTGAAGAACATCTTATTGTTGGTTACAACAATTACATCAGAGAACAAGAATATAACAGAGTATGAATGCTTATTACACAATAGAAATACAATAATACCATAGATTTAAATTACATTTAAATAGCAGCGGAAAGTAATACAAATATACAACCGAAAGGAATACACGGATACAAAGCTTTCTGAATACCGCTTCATCTATAAACCAGGTTCCTGTAAATATATCTGCAAAAGCTACTCGACTGCCCGTGTGGAAAATATGGGCACCCGAGTTTGCCAGTGAAACAAACTACAGGTCAGTCATGGGACTGGTATGAGAAATCTTAGCTAAACTAATCTAATAATAAGGCTAATCACAGGACCATGCCGCTAACGCAGAACGGGTTTACTCCATTGGATTACCAGTGCATAAAATAAAGTAAATCATTAAAAAACGCAATGCCTTTTAGAAAAATGAAACCATTATAAGACCCAAGTCCCATCACACAATGCAACGCAAGCTGGAGGATAGGGTTTTACCTTATAATGGACAAAAGATGCTTAATACGATAAAGATGGATTTGATATTATTAGTGTAAATATATGGGTATATATATTTCATAAACATTTCAATCATAATGTATCAATCATAAACGGCATAGTACCCCATCCTACTATGTCGCCATACTAGTTCTACAATCAAAACCGCAAGGTCGTATTGGAAATTGGATTTCCATCATGAGTCGAGGCTAGGGGCAAGCTCCTCTCCGATTCGAGACACTCTAGCAAATGCCTTAGGATCCCCCGCAGTGAACCCTTGGATGCGGTAGGGCCAGTCCCCGCCAATCGGCAGTGGATTAATTATGCCTGAACACACGCTTCCCGGTTCCTTTGAACCAATAGTATGACCACTAACGGCCTATAAAAATCCGAGGCGCCTCAAAATCCATCATCCACATAAGTAAAATGTCAGCCAGTTTAAGCACTGACACTACCACTAGCTAGAAGGAAACGTGTGCACTCCCTACGGTCCATAACCCTTTTTGACTCATACCGGGGTGTGAGGCTCGCGAAGTCACGCTATACACAAAGTTATGCCGTAATAGGCTATACTTTGATCATCCCACAAGGCCCTGCTTTTCAACAAAAGCCTTGATCATTTACATCGTGGCGTGCCACATTAACAATCCACGCCATGAGATCGATCACTATTAATATATACCAGGGTGTTAATTAGAGAATAAATACTCCACCACCAAACAGACATACATTAACAGAAATCGATTTAATTCACATGGAACGAAATCCAATATTAGACACGCATCCATTTACTAGCTTATGCTCTGATCTGAGCGAAAACCAAATCCCAACAATCAACAATAGTCCGGACGGCCACCACTGAAGCCCCTTCAAGGTAGCTACTCCAATCAAGGGTCTCCATAGCAACACATCCATTCGATGTGAAGATCGTCGGTCTTCGACCACCGTCTTCATCTTCGACTCTTCATCGTCGTAGTAATTATTCGGAATGGGTTAAACCCGGTCTTCCCGAATAACTCACATATTTTATAATTAAAAATCAAGTACTATAAAAACACATCCAACGCCTCATTCCAATTCAGAATAGTCTTCTAATAAAATATTCGTATTATTCTATCAAAGATAAATCCTTTAAGTTTATTCTTAAATCTTTCTTTTAAAGATTTATTAAAAACCCAATTTGGTTTTAAATATCAAAAATCATCATTCAATGATTATTTAAATTTAAGAAATAAATCTTATCTTTAACTGGGTTAAAGAACTAATGTCATTTTAAAACACTGTTCACGATAAACCCAAAATCGACTTCCATTAAATATGGAATCTTCACAGAAATCAAATCAATATATAATCGTTATAAATTTCTGTATCCGACCAATAATATAAATGGAACAACGGTAAAGCCTCTTAAATTCCATATGTAGTATCGATCTTCTTTTATAGAAGCTTATCTCGGTTATTATTAATTTGAATTCCATTCAATTCCAGTTATATATATTAAATTGGAAAACTTTACTTTTGGAAAATTCCCATTTAAATCTTGATACAAGATTTATAAATTCCAAATCATGTTCTTACTGTTAATTGAGTTAAAGAACAGATGTCGTTTAAAAACATTATTCACGATAAACTCAATTCACAAATCATTTTTATTCCAATTACAAAATATAGTTTGAAACTCTAGTAATCTTAATTAAAAGATTTATTCTTTTCAACTGGGTTTAAGAAAGGTGTTATTGAAGACACCATCCACGACAAACCCAAAACCCAATTTATTTAATTTTAATTAAATATTCACTAATTGGAAAACTTCATTAAATCTTAATTTAATGATTTATTCTAGTTAATAACTAGTTCATTCAATAAAATATATTTTTCTAAAATATATTCTTTTTCTAAAATATATTTTCTTTCTAAAATATATTCTTTTTCTAGAAATTATTCTTTATTGGGATGTGACTCAACCAACAGCCATATATTACATGAAATCAACAAGCATAATGAATAATTATCAAACATCCAATAGATTAACCAAAGTGGATTCTACACTAAATATTGGGACTAGTGTAGATCAGATATCATCCCAACACCCGTGTGGGGTTTCATCCAACAATCAAATAATAAATTATTTGTGCACTTGGGCGATGTGTAAAAATTATCGTCCCAATCACATAAACAAGTCGGATGACTTGTAAATGGAAGTTTAATATTCAGTTTTGAATACACTAACATTATATTAAATACATCAAACACTGCATCAACACATACATATTCTAAGCCACCATTAACATCATATTTTTAACATATGGTCTTTTTATTGTGACTAATCGACAAATAAAAATAATAACCTTCCTATCTTTTGTGTAATCCTTTATTCTAATTACATTTTCTAACTAAAATGTATACATTTTTCTAATTACATTTTCTAACAAAAATGTATTCTTTATTCTAATTATATTTTCTAACAAAAATGTATTCTTTATTCTAATTATATTTTCTAACAAAAATGTATTCTTTATTCTCATTCATATTTTCCAATCAAAATGTACTTTTTATTCTCATTTACATTTTCTAATCAAAATGTACTTTTTATTCTCATTTACATTTTCTAATCAAAATGTACTTTTTATTCTCATTAGAAAATGACACTAAAATGTACTTCCTATTCTAAAAAGAATATTACGCTAAAAATGTACTTTTTTATTCTCAAAAGAGAATAACTATAAATTTATCATTTTTATTCTCAAAAGAGAATAACGCTAAATTTGTTCTTTTTAAACTAATAAGAATATTACATTGAAAATGTACTTGTTATTCTCAAAAGAGAATAACGCTAAACTTTGTTTTCTTTCTATTCTTTCTCATGTTCTTATTTGCAACTAATTTGCAAACGAAAATGTACTTTTAAATCTACCCCTTTATTTACATCTAATATGTAAATGAAAATGTAACTTTCTGATTTAAGCCTTCATTAAAAAAAATGTATCTTTTGTTTAATCATTTTAAATGAACAAAAATGTTTTCATCTTTTCTTCAATCCCTTTTTTTTGAAAAAGTGTAATCTTTCTTTTTAATGACCAAAATATATATTTTGGTTTCATTCTTTTTAAATGACAAAAATGTGTATTTTGTCACATTCCTTTTATTTACATTGAAAAGTGTAATCTTTTTATTTCATTTCTAATTACATTGAAAAATGTAATCTTTTTATTTGATGTTTTATTTGCATCTAAATTGGCAAATAAAAATGTAATTCTTTTTCTCTTCATGTTTCAAAATGTGATTTGAGTTTTGGCATAAATTCTCTTAACAAAAATATGATTTTTGTTTTGACACAAATTCTATATTTTGTTTTATCACAAATTCTCTTAAAAAAATGTATATTTTGTTTTGACACAAATTCTATAAACAAAAATATATATTTTGTTTTGACACACAAAAAAAATGTATATTTTATTTTGACACAAATTCTATTAACAAAAATATATATTTTGTTTTGACACACAAAAAAAATGTATATTTTGTTTTGACACAAATTCTATTAACAAAAATATATTTTTTGTTTTGACACACAAAAAAAATGTATATTTTGTTTTGACACAAATTCTATTAACAAAAATATATATTTTGTTTTGACACACAAAAAAAATGTATATTTTGTTTTGACACAAATTCTGTATTTTTGTGTTTACATACATTTTCAAACAAAATGTTCTTTAATTCCAATGCATCACATTTATAACAAAAATGTTATTTTAGTCTAATGTCACATTTTATAATAAAAATGTTATTTTTCTCTAATGCAACATTTTATCATCAAAATGTTATTTTATTTCTAATTCAGCAAAAATAACATTATTGTTTTATCAATTCTAATTTAACAAAATGACAATTTTGTTTTGATAATTCTAATTTAACAAAATATGACAATTCTATAATTTCCATTTAATTTGACAAAAGTGACAATTCTACTTCTTCAATTCTAGTTTCAGCAATCATGACATTTCTATGATTTCCATTTAATTTGACAAAAGTGACAATTCTGTGTTGCTAACATTTTATATAACAAAATGACAATTTTGTGTCGCAAATTTTCTTTTATATAACAAAATGACAATTTTGTGTCGCTAACTTTTTGTATAATAGCAATGAATATTTGTATTTGATAACAAATTAATCCCAATATGACAAATAAAAAAGAACATTTTTATTTGTTTACAACTTCTATATTAAACCGGGCAAATAAAAAGAAATGTTTTTATTTGACAACAATTTTATTTCTAATAAAATGACATATATATTCTAACATTTCTAATTCAACCAAATAATATGCTTACAATTCTAGTGACAAAATAATAGACAATTTTGTCATATGTATATGTCTATAATTCTTTTATAACGCATCTTATGTTTTGATGACAAATAAAAAGAATAGTTTATTTGTCTACACCACCCTATATTATATACGTATAAATAAAAGAATCTTTTTATTTTCATAACAACTTTTATATTCAAAATGACAGATAAAGAGGGGTTTTTATTTATACACAAATTTCTATATCATATCATGACAATAAAAATGAATTTTTATTGGTATATCAATTTTGATATTTTAACATGAACATTTTTATCTTCATATATACAATAAAAATATAATTTTTATTGTATAAACAAATTTTATTCAACATGAATATTTTTCTAGCATACACAATTCAATCTAGTAGATCATCGCATTCACAAACCATCAATTTAAATTTTATACATCAGATAACTGAATTTCACATCGCAATAAATAATAAATTAAAATTTTTAAATTTAGAAATCTCACTAATAGCTTTCCATTTCGCCAAAATTTAGATGAACTCTATACCAGTTCTCGTTAGTTTCATCACGTAGATCTGATTTTAACGCATTTTGAATCGTTTAATTTCGACTCTGTTTGCAAGAGTTATCATTGTTTAAACATTGGAAAAATTAAATAAATAATTAATTAAATTATTAACTTTAACAACACTTGAAAGAGCGTTACCCTCCCGTTTAAACTCCTTCCTCCTTCGTTTTCATTACTGTAACAGGAACCCATTTGATCGACTTCTTCTTCCTCCTTACGCACCACCCTGACAACCACCGAACTTCGATCAGAGACCACCACGTGACCCGCCGTCCTCGACTCCACCATTGGCCAAAGCCATGGCCAACTCGCCGTACCCCAGCGCCGCAAAAATCCCCCCCCCCCCCCAACGTCGGCCTCTTCTTGAGCAATTTCTGACCACCACATGCCGTAATAATCCATCATCACCGTATGAAATGGAAGAGGTTGAAGAGCTCTTGAATTTTTCTTTGGTAGTTTGTGTTAATTCGGTATTGTTTGGATTTGATTAGGGAATTAAAATAGAATAGTGGTGGCCATTGGTTTGGATTGGAGGCGGCTGGTGTATGTAGTATAATTAGGGTTTAGATTATTTAGGGTTATTTATATTTAAATAATATTAAATCTCTTAATGTTTAGTTTTAAGCCCGTTAAACCTATTTAGCTCCAATAACAGCCCAACAAATATTGTCCCTAAGCAAATACCCACGTCCTGGACACAATGGAATAGGTCGATCATCTCCAGCTCGTTTTATTTAATTTAAAATAAATACATTTATTATTTAATTTTGACCGTGCATTTAAATTTACCGGGGCCACATACGGACTCTAAAAATTACAGAAAAAATATATTTGGCTTTGTTATGATGATACATGCGTTGGGAAGTCTAGGATCATATACCACTCTTGGTGTGTGTCCTAGACTTAGGGGCATCGTTCGACAGGTAGCATAATCCCTAGTTGGACGAGGTGGCATAAACCCTGAATCCGAGAAGCGTTCAGTAGATAGCGTAAACTCTAGTTGAATCTAGAAAGCACTTGATAGAAAACCCTAGATTAGATCTAGGTAATAAATAATAAATGTATGCCTGAAGGCAATGGAAACTACAAGGATTGGGATCACGTTATCGTTACTAGTTGGGACACTAGTTAGGTGGTTCAGAGATATAAAAACTAGTATAGCAAGGAAATATCGAAGCGGCGAAAGTATTAGAGCATATCCAGTTCATCTTATCTTAGCATATCTTGTGAATACCTTGTCTAATCTTGCTGACCCTATCATCATGGTGTTATCTTGTATTCAGTTAATTCATGTCGTTTTGTTTTTCCATGTTCACATACTAGAAGTTACTGAACTTACTCAGGCTTTATGTCTGACTCTGTTTTTCTTTCGTCTTCTTTTCTTCCGTTCCCCCCTACCCCCAGGTAGTAAAGGAGGGAATAGTATAGCTCAGGTTAAGTTGGACTGTCACTCTTTCCCAGCTTGAAGATTTGTCAAAGTTTTGCTTGGATTCTCTTTTCAGATGCTATGGCTGGCTCTTGCTACATTGGGGAATATAAATGTATTTTTATGCTTCTTTATTTTGTAAGACAGATGATACTCTGATATTGTAAAGAAATCATTGTAAAAACTATTTTATCAATAAAGCAAAGTTTTATTTTTTGCTGTTTAATTTCTGTCTGTCTTGTAATTTATCTGCATCTTTTACCCTAAATGCTCCACAGAACTCAGTGCATTCCCTTTGTGAGTGACACTAATGGATGTGGGGTGTTACACGTGGTATCAGAGCTTAAGGTTACCAGATCAGATAAAGGATTTGAAAAATTATTTTCAAAACGGTTTTAAAAGAAGCATTTTCAAGAGAAAAGATTTGTTTTAAAGGCATATTCCCCAAAGCCATACGCACTATCTTCTCTTCCTCTGTTTGAATTCTTGACTCCTTCTTTCTTGAGTCTCTGGGGCTCCTAGCTTTCTGGGAGGTAACCTCATCGATGGGCGAAGTAGTGCCCGACTTCCATCCATAGTCGTAGTTGTTTCACCTACGGCCAGTTTTCTTTCAAGCTTATAGGGTTTTCTGTACGATGGAAGCAGCTTTCAAGATATTTTTCAACATGGTTACACACGGAAGGGGATGAGGAGTTTGGCTAGGGAGCACAACCCCAGGATGAGGAATTCATGGATGTAGATTTAGCTCACGAAGGGGGAAGAAATTATAAGACCTAAGACAAGAGGAAGTATCTTTACTAGGGTAAGATAGGGCATATAATTAAGGACAAGGGCAAGAACGAGGAACAAGATTTTCAGAAGGGCAAGTACATACTTTCACCACCAAGCAGAAAGGTAGTAAAGTTCTGTTGGAAGAGTCTAGTTTTGTTGTTCATACTATTTCCTTTGGTTTTAACGCTTCTCATTTGTTCATATCCACTTCCATAGTTGAGTCTCTGCACCATAGTACTTGTATAGTAGAAAGATCCCACTAGAGTCTCAAATCCAATTGTTGGTCCGACCTGTTTATTTTTGGTTAGTAGGGATTTGAGAATAACCATCGAGTTTGCTTATATCATCTCACGTAATTGGGAGGAGATATTCCTTGGGTGCTTGTCTGATATTGGTTTAGGCCTTTGGGGCTTGTACTTAAGAAATGTCGAGTTCGACTAGGATGGTTTGCGTGAGAGATGAATAGTTGTGACAGGCACTCTAAAAAGCACATAGTAACCTTTCGACCCTTATAGTTATGGCATGGCAGATAAGAGGGAGATCTCTAATCATCTTAGTACATACACTTGGTACCGTAATTGACATTTGTTTATTTTGGAAATGGAGGTCAGAAGCTTCACAATCGTGAAGTTAAATTACTTAAGATACAGTGGAGTAAAGCTCAAGAAGGCTAGATACTAGCATCATACCCTTTTCCTTAAGGGTGCATCCTTGATTTCTTTTTGTAAGAGCTTTACGCATAATTGTTTCTCTCTTTCCAGAGTATATCCTCTGGGTCGTATCTTCGATCCTTAGGTAGAAGCCAATGGATGTAAACATGTATTTGAAACATGTTATGGTTGATGGTTGCAAGTGGTTGCTAATGGTTGCTCGTGAATGCATATGCATACGTATTAGGCACTAGATCAGTTCGGACGCTTTCATGTTGCATTTACAGATATGTATTTGTTTGTAAGTTGAACTTGATATGTTATCATATGGATGTTGCATATGGATGAATGGCTATGCACGCATGTAGTATTTACATAACTAGGGATGCTCGCATACATGATTGGACGCATGGCACTGACATGATTTGCATTAAGGAGGTCAACTGAATCAGTAGACCACCTGATTTCGCATTAGATAAAGACATATACACACACTATGCATATGAACATGAAAGCATTAGAAATCTTTTAAGGACAATGAATGCCTGTGATTGAATGGTTGAGTAGATCGGTGATTGGATGGTAGGACACATTCTTCCCAACTTGAAGATTTCGGGGACGAAATCCTTTTAAGTGGGGGAGAATGTAACACCCCGTAATTCTGTAACACTAAGATTCACAAATCAAGGCAGAATTAAATTTTAAAATCAAAATCAAGGGAAACGGGCTGCTCCATTGCTTTCGTCTCGGAATTCTGCATAAAAACGAGTCCGAGTTTGCGTAAATCAGAGTCCGCATGAGGAAGATATGGCCTCCGGAAGATTCAGCGAAGTTTAAATTTCAAAACAGGTCAGAAAACGAGTTCAAATTCGAAAAACAGACCCAGATTGGGCTGGGCGGGAAAATTCCCGCCCAGGACCCAGGTCGACTGGGTAGTCGACCTGGGGTACCCAGGTCGACTGGGTAATCGACCTGGGGGTCGACCCCCTGCTTTTTCCAGATCTGCAGTCTGGTTCGTTCTTCTGTATCCGGACGCCATTCTGACCAGATTCGTCCGCCTAATCCTATATAAACAGCCTTAGTCTCCTTCTCTATTCACAATTCTTTTTTATCCTTATGCTGCCTCTGAGAAATGAATAAATAAGTGAGTAAAATAATAATATATAAAATAAATCAAGACGAGGAAATGTTGCTCAAGACTTTCAAGAGGAAATTCAAGTCAAGCTAGGATTCAAGTGAAGATTCAAAACGACTTCAACGACTGTTTTTCAACGAATCTAATCTAATCTCTGTAAGTCAGTTATTTTTAGATTTGAACGTTTTCTCTATTCGTGACATGAAATTAAAGGAATAAAAGAATATGCCAAATCATTCTATTCGAATCTGTGCCTATATCTTTGGACCTAATTAAGAACTGTTATTATTCGATGACCAATTAGGCCTTGCCTATGACTATGAACATTGCCTATGACTATGAACATTGCCTATGACTATGAACATTGCATATGACTGTGACTGTGACTATGAGGATTATTTCCTTGACTATGAACAAAAGCCTATGCCTTTGATTAGGAAACATAAACTATTGCCTATGACATAATAGGGACAACTGTGATTAAACACCTATGATTCATGACGAGGAAAGTGTTGCCTAAGTTTTGTGACTATGAAATTGGGTCTAAACCCATGTTTATCTATTCTGTCTATTCTTGGTTTTCTTTGGTTTTAGATCTTAGGAATTTACCTATTAAGTTAGGTCTACCCTTGTTTATCTATTCTGTCTATTCTTGGTTTTCTTTGGTTTTAGATCTTGGGAATTTACCTATTAAGTTAGGTCTACCCATGTTCTTGAACCTATATTATTCAACCCTTTTCATGTCGTAATATTACCATATCTATGTGCCTGTGAATTGTCATCTTATGCCAATTGTTATGTCCGTTCTTTCATGAAATTTTGGCTCATTCCCTTCTATCCACGAATCTAGCTCTATTTATGATCTAGGTTGAATCATGATTATACGAACGATGGGAATACGTTTTGGGGAAAAACATGAAATTGACTAAACTTGGAAATTGGCATAATTTGATGAAAATTAGAATAACAAGTCTAGTTTTGACATGAACTGAAATTAGAATATTAAATCAGAATTGGGTGGCTAAATTAAGCATGATAAGTATGTTAGCATAATTTACATACATCGGGCATAAATGGTAAATGGTTTAATGGGCCACAAAATAGGTAGTTGGTATGCAAATTAAGTTTTGGGCATAACCGGTGAACTAGAATATGAAATCTAGTTTGGCGTAAACTGTAAACTAGAATATAAAATCTAGTTTTGGCATGAACTGTAAATGGGGGTGTTGGATCTAAATTGTTATAAACTGTAAGATAGGCAAATCAAGATTTGGGCCTAGAATACAAGTCCATTAGTAGGCATGGCAAATGTATAGGGTATAGGCCAAATTTATTTTAAAAAGGGAAAATCGACTTTGAGGATAAGTGGTTAAACTTTGAGGATAAATTGTTAACAATTTATTTATATACAAAAGAAAGGTTTATTAATGACATCTCTTTTAATAATACATACACCAGAAAGTTCTAGGGTGACAGAGAGGATAGTGTCTAGGCTTGGGTTTGGAAAATACAAGTTTCCTGCTCTCCCTAACTGATCCGACGGACGGGATGGATTACTTTCAAAACTTGATTTGAAAATTAATCAAACCCTTTGAACTTAGAAAACCCGAATATGCCTAACTCGAGGTTAGACTGAGTTGCGATGTAAACCTGCCCAGAACCAACCGGCACATCCAGTAATCGCAGCAATATCTGTCTAATGTGAGTGGTAGCGGCTTTAATTTATTTAGTTAAAGCTAGAACAAGAATGGTAGGGTTAAGTTAACTAAGACGCTTAACCATTTCAACATGATAACCAGACCGGTGGGTGGGGTTAGGTTCATACAGACACTTAACACAGTTAAGCTAGAATGGGAGGGTTAAGTCCATAGGAACACTTAACCAACTTAACGCAGTTAAGCTAGAATGGGAGGGCTAAGTCTATAGGGACACTTAACCAACTTAACATGGTAACAAGACAAGATTTGTAGGGGTTAAGTAACTAAGAAAACACTTAGCCAAATTAACATGTTAACTAGACTAGAAGGTGGGGTTAAGTAAAGTTAATACACTTAGCCAAATTAACATGTTAACTAGACTAGAAGGTGGGGTTAAGTAAAGTTAATACACTTAGACAAATTAACATGTTAACTAGACTAGAGGTTGGGGTTAAGTAAATACACTTAGCCAATTTGATATGTTAGCCGGGCTAGACCGTAGGGTTAAGTAAACTTGAACACTTAAACATCAGATTGTGATAAAGGAATAGGGTTAAGCCTAAAACATGAAGGGATAATACTTAACCATTAATAACATGTTAGTTAAAACAGATGGGCAAGGTTAAGTTAAAAAGGAACACTTAACCAATACAGGATGGATGGGTAGGGTTAAGTAATAAGAAATACTTAACCAATATAACTTGGTTTGTGGTAGGGTTAAGTCAACATGAACACTTAACCAGTTTAACAGGATAAATGAAGAGGGTTAAGTTAGCTTGAATTGACTAATGACACTTAACCAATCCAAATTGACGGGAAAGAGAACTAAGTAGTAAACCTTAGTTAAAAGGAGCTAAGTAGTAAACCTTAGTTAAGAAAACAACGATTCTGGAAACTAAGTGGTACACCTTAGTTAGTAAAACTAAGTAGTAATTCTTAGCTTAACACGGGAAGGAGAGAATGTCCGTCTGAGTAAAAAGAAGGCTCCAACGAAGTGGGTTATGAAGCCCGAGGCTTCGAGGGGACGTGAGGGTACTCTTGGTATCCCTCTGTGAGGCTACAGATGATCCTCCTGGGCTCACAGAGGTTAAGGTCTGCGTAGAAGAACCAGGGGTATGCCTTGGTAGCAATATATGGCAACCTAAAGACTAGGATGGACCAGCGTGATTCGGCGAGAAAACGGTAGCCCTGTGATAGCAACTCGTTGTCTACCATCCATCTTGAGTCAATCGAGATACGTGAAGCAGAAAGGCGGAGAACTCCAAAAGACCATATACTTGCTATCTAGTTATGGGTGAGGGTGGCCATAGGATAGTGGGGCATCGGGGGCCTGCGTATAGTTCTCATTTTTCAAGGTGTGCCTTTCATTAGTTGAGGGAGGGGTCAAGTGGGACCATAGCCACTGGAACAAAAACAGACCTTAGCATCTGCATCGGCAGATATCTGAAAGCTCCCGACCGAGTTCTGTATTCCTTGATTTGCCCTGCCACAGGACTCGGGCCGCACATTACATGACATGTGCATCTAGACAAGCGATAACGATTCGCGATACATGCGTGGGGAAGTCTAGGAACATACACAACTCTAGGTAGTGTGTCCTAGACTTGGGGGCATCATTCGACAGGTAGCATAATTCCTAGTTGGACTAGGTGGCATAAACAATTAATCCGAGGAGCGTTCAGCGGATAAAGTAAACTCTAGTTGAATCTAGAAAGCACTTGATAGAAAACCCTAGATTAGATCTAGGTAATAAATAATAAATGTATGCCTGAAGGCAATGGAAACTACAGGGATTGGGATCACGTTATCGTTACTAGTTGGGACACTAGTTAGGTGGTGCAGAGATATAGAAACCAGTATAGCAAGGAAATATCGAAGCGGCGAAAGTATTAGAGCATATCCAGTTCATCTTATCTTAGCATATCTTGTGAATACCTTGTCTAATCTTGCTGACCCTATCATCATGGTGTTATCTTGTATTTAGTTAATTCATGTCATTTTGTTTTTCCATGTTCACATACTAGAAGTTACAGAACTTACTTAGGCTTTATGTCTGACTCTGTTTTTCTTTCGTCTTCTTTTCTTCCGTTCCCCCCCCCCCCCAGGTAGTAAAGGAGGGAATAGTATAGCTCAGGTTAAGTTGGACTGTCACTCTTTCCCAGCTTGAAGATTTGTCGAAGTTTTGCTTGGATTCTCTTTTCAGATGCTATGGCTGGCTCTTGCTACATTGGGGAATATAAATGTATTTTTATGCTTCTTTATTTTGTAAGACAGATGATACTCTGATATTGTAAAGAAATCATTATACAAACTATTTTATCAATAAAGCAAAGTTTTATTTTCCGCTGTTTAATTTCTGTCTGTCTTGTAATTTATCTGCATCTTTTACCCTAAATGATCCACAGAACTTAGTGCATTCCCTTTGTGAGTGACACTAACGGATGTGGGGTGTTACAATACCACTTTCGAAACTCGAAAAGAAATACTGATAATGCTGCAGCATTATCAGAATTATTCCCGGGCGGCTAGAGTGTGATTATATATCAATCCAGTATATTAAAACTTCGAATATACGTTAATTACTCTTATATTTGAAATCTTTATATACTCGATTGTCCACATTAAAATATAATAATATACTCAAATACGTATTTTAAGATAAAATTTTCAAAACTAAATTTGTTTTCATTTTAAAGAAAATAATACTCTTCACACTCGTTCTAGGATACTACTGATCCCATCTCTAACGAGTTATTCTTATTGGATACTAATCCAATCTCTGATGAATTCTTTTGTTCGGTTCTAATGTGTCTTGTTCTCGAGCTCTGTAAACCAAGGCTTTGATACCAAATGAAACGACCCGAACTTCCCAGTAAAGGAAAGCGTGGAGTGCTTTGAGAACAACACACATCAGAACATAAACTGAAGAACGTCTTATTGCTGGTTACAACAATTACATCAGAGAACAAGAATATAATAGAGTATGAATGCTTATTACACAATAGAAATACAATAATACCAGAGATTTAAATTACATTTAAATAGCAGCGGAAAGTAATACAAATATACAACCGAAAGGAATACACGGATACAGAGCTTTCTGAATACCGCTTCATGTAACGACCTGGAAAATCTAAACCAATTTAATTTTTTTTAAATTGGCTAAAATAATGGATTTTAAATATTTAAAATAAATATTTTAAATAATAGCAATTAAAAGTGAGTTTTAATCGACGTTTGAAAACGAATATAATTAATTCTAATTATAAACAAGGCCTGAAATGGCGCTGCAGTTTCAAAAATTGAATTCAAACTTTGTCGGACTGTACCGGGTGCAAAACAAAACGGATTTGAGTGAAACCAAAAATATTTAAATCTGTTAGTGAATACCTTTCTAACGAATCTGAAAAATCGAAGTTTCATAGCGGAAAGCAAAAGTTATGGCCAAATGAATTTTCAGAAAGGTAGCTTTGGAAAATATATAGACCGTGAAATTGACCATTTTGCACACGACCTCGGAATTCGACGAAACCACTTTTGTTGGATCCGGGATGTGAAGTTATTGCTAGGTTTCAAATTTCATAACTTTATAAGCTAATATATGAGCGTGGCAAAGGAAAATGTGTTTTGGCCAATTATAGTTAAATTGGATCGACCAGAAATGGGCTTTTTTGCAAACGGTCTCAGAATTCGACGAAACTAGTTTTGTTGGGACCGTATCGTCAAAACATAGCTAGATTTATTTTCTTGGAATTTTTCGAATCAGTTTGTGACCCTGGCAAATTGAAATGTACGTTCAAATCGAATATTGAATGTTATATATTTTAAATTGAAT
Organism: Allium sativum; assembly: GCA_030737875.1. Taxonomy (NCBI): domain Eukaryota; kingdom Viridiplantae; phylum Streptophyta; class Magnoliopsida; order Asparagales; family Amaryllidaceae; genus Allium; species Allium sativum. Next base: position 643,396,356 of record CM060912.1, read on the forward strand.
GAAAACTGACTGAAACAGTCGAATGGGCCTACGAAACATATCCCATTGTGTTCGGAATGGGGGTAAAACGCTAGGAACGACAGTCGTTGGGTCTGGATTGGAGTTCGTGGCGAGAAACCCTATTTTTTTGAAATAAATACTCTCCGGCCAATCAGATTTTATAAAAAAAAGGAAAACCCTTTTATCTCTCCTCGAACACGACGACGGCAGCAGCTCGTAGCTTCCCTCCCTGATTCCTCCTCCCACGCGCCACGATAGCCAACACCCCAGTTGGGAATTTTGAAGATCTCCCTCCCAGCTTCAGATCCGTACCCGATTCAACCCCTATCGTGCCACCATCGTCGAGCACGAGCCCCTCAAAGTACATGACTTTGAGCCGCCGATTCTCCCTCCTCCGTGCATTGAGTTGAGCCGCTCCTCCACGCACGGGTGCGCCTTCCGAGCCTCTTCGAGGTGCCAAGACCCGATTGCGTCCAGGTGCTACGAATTCAAAGTAATTGCAAAACCTAGATTTGAACGAAAAGTTGAGGTAACGGCTGTTGTTTTCTTTGAATTGAAAATAACACTTTTAAGTGTTGCAAAACTTTGAAAAATCATATATTTTTAGTGTGTTAACGAAATTCGATGAAACAGGAAACATCGTGACCGTGTGGATGTCTTCTACATTCTAGAAGAGACCGCATATTTTTCTGAGCCTTCTGCTATTTTTGGTGGAGTGGTACCCAATGTGAGATTTCTAATTTATAAACGATATGAAAACGATGATGTATAAATTATATAGTCGATGTATGAGTTATATAAGCGTTGTACACCTCATGTATAAGCGTTGTATAAGTTGTACGTTCGATGTATAAGTTATATATGCGTTGTAAAAATTATATATGTGTTGAAATAGAAGTGAAATGCTATATATATATATATATATATATATATATATATATATATATATACACGCCCCTCGTCCACAAACCATGGACGATATTTATTGGTTGTGATTGATGTGAAAATTGATTGATAGCGAATGGTTGATTGGAATTGTTTGTGGTTAATATTGATTGATTGTGGTTGAAAAATACCCGTTTGTGGTTGAGAAATATTTGGTTGGAACCACATAGGATTAGTTTGTGGAAATGAAATAATTATATACTTGCCGCCTGCGTGCGAACTAGATGCATGATTCCCCATTGTCAAAAACCGCGAGGTTTTAAGGTAGAGTGAGGAACCGTACTAGGGACGGTCCCGGTTTTTACTACCCTGCCGTTATGCTGCCGAAATTTTGAATAATATTCATGTGTTTGAATTATTTTCATTTGTTGAAACTATATTTATTCGTTGAATAGAAAACCTTCATGTGTTGAATTGAAACTCATTCGTTGATTAGAAATTCATGTGTTGAATGGAATTCGTGTTTTAAATATAAAAATCACCTTTTTATCAATATATACAAACTATAGAAAACCTTCATGTGTTGAATCGATATTCATTCGTTGAATTGAAATTCATGTGTTGAATGGTATTCGTGTTTTAAATATAAAAATCACCTTTTTATCGATATATACAAACTATATAAAACCTTCATGTGTTGAATCGAAATTCATTCATTGAATTGAAATTCATGTGTTGAATGGAATTCTTGTTTTAAATATAAAAATCACCTTTTTATCGATATATACAAACTATAGAAAACCTTCATGTGTTGAATCGATATTCATTCGTTGAATTGAAATTCATGTGTTGAATGGTATTCGTGTTTTAAATATAAAAATCACCTTTTTTCGATATATACAAACTATAGAAAACCTTCATGTGTTGAATCGAAATTCATTCGTTGAATTGAAATTCATGTGTTGAATGGTATTCAAATTTTGAAAGAATTTGTTTTATAATAAAAATCCCATTTTTAACATCAATATGAAACGTATAAAATAATCTTGTTTTGAAATAAATTGTTTTATAATAAAAATCCTATTTTTATCACCTATATTAACTATATAAAATAGACGTGTTTTGAAATAAATTGTTTTACATTAAAAATAACATTTTTATTATATACATGAATTGTTAAAAATAGTGAAGTGTTGAAATAGAAGAGAGTTAGATAAAAATATCGTTTTTATCAAAGGTATGAAAATCATATGGTTTTGAAATCGAAGAATCGATATATATAAATATAATTGAATTGAAATATATCGAATAACGACGCTACAGTTCGTATTTTGAAACCGTGATTTCAAACGATTATACCGGGAGATCCGACCATCGGATTTTCCTGAAATCGCAACCGTTGGGTTCGCTTTGGAAATATCTTTCCAACGGCACCAACTTTGTAAAACTCCAACGGTTGGATTGTATGAAATGTTTAATTCAAATCTGAAGAAAAACAGCGCCAGAATCGATTATATTTATATATAAAAAAAATATAATTATATTTAATCGAATAACGACGCTGTAGTTCGTATTTTGAAATCAAAACTTCAAACGATTATACCTGGAGATCCGACCGTCGGATTTTCCCGAAACTGGAACCGTTGGATTCGTTTTGAAAAGATCTTTCTAATGATGTAAATTTTGTGAAGATCCAACGGTTAGATTTTCAGATATGTGTAAATCAAATCTGAAGAAAAACAGCGCCACGGCCGCGTTATGGCCCGAAGCGTCGTTTTGAATAAAGTGGCTATTTTAAAATAAATAAAAATAGCAATAAATCGTTATAAAATATTATAAACGATTTAGATGTGAAATTTAGAAATTAACTGAAGGTTGGCTAAGCCGAATGGTTTCCTGGGTGTTGATCTAATGTTGGTTTCGGCCTTCGGGGTTAATATTTGGGGAATCGTTCTCTTACTGATTGACGGTTAGTGGCTAATGAATTGAAATGATGTGTATGTATGTTAGTGTTGCACTTGTTTATTATATATGCGAGTTGCTTAGAAAGACCGGGTTTATCCCATTCTGAATAACTGAATCGACGATAAGAAGTCAAAGATGAAGACGGGGGTTGAAGACCGATCTTCACCTCGTTTGGATGGCCACTGAGGTCCTGATTGGGAGGAATCCCGAAATATGGATAATGAGTGGTGATCGTCCAGACGTACGTGGGAATCGATGGATATGCGAGGTATTTAGTGCCTCCGGTTTCGTTCAGACCCAGAACGGACTTGCAAATGGACTATTTGTCTGACATTGGATTTTATTCTGTGTTGATTGATATCTATTAAATATACATCTGTTTGGCGGCGGAGAATTTATTCTTTTGCTTAACGCCCTTCTCTGAAACGCACGAGCTCAGAGGTTGTATATCGATGGACATCAGTCGCATGGCATGAATTGCTAGTGTGGCATGCTAAGATGCAGTGATCAGGGCTTCTGTTGAAAAGCAAAGTCTTGAGGAGATGATCAAAGCACCGCCTGTGTGGCGTAGCTTTGTGTATAACGTGAAATCGCGAGCCTCACACCCCGGTATGAACCAGAGACGGGAGAAGGACCTCAGGGAGGGCATGCATTTCTTCCTAGCTAGGAGTTATGTCGGTGTTTTTACACGGCCTGACATTTTACTTGTGTGGATGATGGATAGCGAGGCGCCTCGGATATATCGGTCGATCCGGGACCGATGGAGCCATTCGTTGGCTCGTTTACGCCCCATAGGGCGGGGAAACGCATTGTTCAGGAATTTTAATCCACATCGGTGGACCGGCCCTGTCGCTCAAAGAGGCAGTTGCGGCTATTCCTGAGGCTCGGGCTAGGCAGTCTCGAATTCGGTAAGGACTATCTTTTGCCTTGGTTCATGACGGAAATCCAATTTCCAAATACGTGACCGTGCGGTTTTGATTGTATACCTATATATGGCGACATAGTGGTATGGGGCATTAATGCCGTCTATGATTGATAGTTATGATTTGAAATTGTTTTCAAAACATATAAACACTAATAATATCAAATGCCTTTGTTTTATTCGTATCAAGCATATTTTGGCCGTTATAAGGTAAAAACTCTATCTTCCGGTTTGCGTTGCATTGTGTGATGGGAACTGAGTCTTATAATGGCTTCAATTTTATAAAAAGCATTGCGATGTTTAAAAGAATGATTTGTTTTAAAGCACTGGCAATCCAATGGAGTAAACCTGTTCCACGAAAGTGGCGTGGTCCTGTGATTAGCCATATTTTGAATGTGTTGAGTAGATTTCTCATACCAGTCCCATGACTGACTCGTAGTTTGTTTCACTTTCAAACTCGGGTGCCCTATTTTCTACATGGGCAGCCTTGTATTCAGGTTTAGCAAGCTTTATCCGGATAGCTGGAGCTAAAGATGGATTCTATTATTTATCTCTTTTTATGCTGTTCAACTCCTATTATACATATTTTGTTTGTTTCCGCTGTGGACATTTATGTATAGCTGAATTGTATTTGTACTAAGTATGATCCTGTATGTTGTGTAACTCTGATGATTACGTTTATCTAGTATATTCTATTGTTCATTATCTGGTGTATTTATTTAATTCTGTTCTGTTATTATCTGTTTTTGTGTTATATTCCAAAGATTACCCTTGTCTCCGTCTGTACGGGAAATGTAACAACCCGTATTTTTAATAACATGTTATAATGTAAATCAAGGCAGAATTAAATTCTAAATTCTGAATCAAGTGAAACGGGCTGTGCCATTGCGTTCGTCTCGGAAAAATACGCGAAATAGAGTCCGAGTTTTCGAAAAACGGAGTCCGTATGATCAAGTTATGGCCCAATGAAGTTTTTAGAAAATTCCAAGCCCGAAAACAGTTCAAATTCGAATTCAGATTTAAATTACAACCAAGGCAGAATGGGCGGAAATTTTCCCGCCCCAGGTAGGGTCGACACAGGGGTCGACACCTGTGTCGACCCCCCCTATGGGTCGACACCCATGTCGACCCAGGGGTCGACCCCCCCTCCCCGGTCGGACCATTTTTCCTGGTGCACCATTTTGAGAGGTTGGGTCTTGTTCTGGAAGTTTCTGACGGGATTTGACGGACCTGATGTGTTTTAGGGTTAATCCTATGGTCTAAATTAACCTAATCATCTATAAAAAGACCCTAGTACCTAGCCTAAATCATCATAAATCAATTCTAGTAACTAAGTGCTGCCAAAATGTTTAATCATGGCCTCCACCCTCTTGTCATAGCCTCCATCTTCATTCATATGAGAGTTCCTAAGCTTGTTTGAGAGTTTCTAAGCTTGATTTAAGGCCAAAGTTCAATCTTTCTTCATCAAAGCAAGGATCTTTTGCTTGTTTCTCAAGGGTTTTCATTGGAGCTTATCATTTGGGAGTGTTTAGAGTTGCTAGTGGCTTCGTCTCAATCTTATTTATATTTTATAAGTCTTCATAGCATTGTAAGCCCTATACGACTCTTAGATTCTAACTATGAAGTTAAATATGACATGTTGCAAGTTTGAGTTTGGGCCTAAGTATGATTTGTGCTTTGATCCTATCATGTTATGCATAGATTTACCCTATGCAAGTTTGTAAAGCTATCACCTTGACTATGTGCATAGAAAGCTATGACCTTTGATTTGGAATGTTGCATTATGCAACATGAGAACTCTCATAACCTTCATGATAACTTGCATATAATGTTATATGCGAACTTCTAGTCATCATCCTATGTCATTTATGATCATGTTTCACCTATTTGCTTAAGTTGATATTATGCATGTTTTGAGGCCCATGATGTGATATGCAAGCTTATGAACATATTTATGCCTCATATGCCACCATGTTTAACTTGTGGCCAACCTTATTACCTTATGCCCTTTTGTCATGCTTTTGCCAAGTTCCCTCTTTTGATCTATGATGCGAAACGTACATGCAATGGGAATGCGTTGGGTTGGGTAATATTAATGACATGAAAACATGGTTTTAAAATATGACATGAACATTGACTTGTGATTATGTTTGTAAACATGAATTTGGACATGACTTCTAGAAAACATGAGAGTGGCCAACTCGAGGTTGGGTAGAGTTTGTAGCATAAATCTACCCGGAACCGACCGGCTTAACTAGTGGCTACAAACAATAGGACCCAATGTGAGTAATTGGTCATGTTGTGCTTAAACCCGAGGTTAGACTAGGTTGTGGTGTAAAGCTACCCGGACCCACCCGGCTTAACTAGTAACCACAACAAGGTCTAATGTGAGAGGTTGGGTGCATTAAATTAATTAATGCCACATGATAGGGTTAAGTCATGGACTACTTGAATACTTAACCAATTAAACACGATGGATTGGTAGGGTTAAGTCATGGACTACTTGAATATACTTGACCAATTAAACACGATGGATTGGTAGGGTTAAGTCATGGACTACTTGAATACACTTAACCAATTAAACCCGATGTATTGATAGGGTTAAGTCATGAACTGCTTGAATACACTTAACCAACTCAATACATGGTTAGGATAGGGTTAACCACACTTAACCCACTTGAAACCCTAGTTACGTGGTCCTTTTCAGCAGTAACCAACTTCGAAGTATCATAGGTACCCTGGACTAGGCTAGGGTGGGGCACGATTACTGGACTGATTGTAAGAGACCAAAAGAGACGGCTGAAGGGTGCACCGGTTGTTCAGGCGGACCATGGTCGTGCACATTAAGTCCGGAGTTGAACATGGGCACCAGTAGGTTTAGACTGTGCGTGCTTGAATTGTGTCTGTGGTTTACACCTTAGGGCTGGACACACCCTGGGGTGGACCTAGCACAGTTAACTACATTCCACGATTAAGCCGTATGACACCGATACACGACGAGTTAGGCTTATAGGGAGCCGATCGACTAGACCGAGTAGTTGGACCTCGATTTAGGTCATCTCATGATGTGGGCCAGCTTTGGGCCAAGGGATCATTTCTTGTTTGTACTTGACATGGATTGGAATACTAGTACACACCTGGTGCAACTTAACCTTGTATATGCGATGCCATACTTGATCTATCTTGTTAACTTTTCACCATGCCAGTTATCACCTTACATCTCATCTCTGTTTACATGTTCAGTTAACTTTATTAGTTTTTATACTAATAGTAGATAGGACTTACCAGTCTTTTTGACTGACCCGTTTTCTTTCGCCTCTTTTCTTCCGTTCCCCCCCCCCCCCCCAGTTTTGCAGGGTGGGAACACTGTTACCTAGCTGGATCTTTAGCTGCTTTTCTGGATAGCTCACGTATGGTTTGAGTATGCTATGGCCTTATGCTACTTTGGGGATAGTTACTTTATGTTTCTTTTTCAGTTTTCAGTTTATGTTCTAGACTTTGTTTTATGGGAAAATAATGACTAAGTACTTTGATGTAACTTGACTATGGTTTTGAAATGCTAGTTTTATCCGCTGCTTTACTACTCTGTTTTACTAATATGTTCTGTCTTGTGATATCTGCATGCATGTTTACCTCGTTTAACGCCCCCCCAATGCCAGTGCCCTTGCAAGAGTGGCATTGGCGGAGGTGGGGTGTTACAGGAAATGGGGTCGTCACACTTCAGCTGTAAACTAGGATCCAGTAAATATATCTGCAAAAGCTACTCGACTGCCCGTGTGGAAAATATGGGCACCCGAGTTTGCCAGTGAAACAAACTACAGGTCAGTCATGGGACTGGTATGAGAAATCTTAGCTAAACTAATCTAATAATAAGTCTAATCACAGGACCACGCCGCTAACGCGGAACGGGTTTACTCCATTGGATTACCAGTGCATAAAATAAAGTAAATCGTTAAACAACGCAATGCCTTTTAGAAAAATGAAACCATTATAAGACCCAAGTCCCATCACACAATGCAACGCAAGCCGGAGGATAGGGTTTTACCTTATAATGGTCAAAAGATGCTTGATACGATAAAGACAGATTTGATATTATTAGTGTATATATATGGGTATACATATTTCAAAAACATTTCAATCATAGACGGCATAGTACCCCATCCTACTATGTCGCCATACTAGTTCTACAATCAAAACCGCAAGGTCGTATTGGAAATTGGATTTCCATCATGAGTCGAGGCTAGGGGCAAGCTCCTCTCCGATTCGAGACACTCTAGCAAATGCCTTAGGATCCCCCGCAGTGAACCCTTGGATGCGGTAGGGCCGGTCCCCGCCTATCGGCAGTGGATTAATTATGCCTGAACACACGCTTCCCGGTTCCTTTGAACCAATAGTATGACCACTAACGGCCTATAAAAATCCGAGGCGCCTCAAAATCCATCATCCACATAAGTAAAATGTCAGCCAGTTTAAGAACTGACACGACCACTAGCTAGAAGGAAACGTGTGCACTCCCTATGGTCCATATCCCTTTTTGACTCATACCGGGGTGTGAGGCTCGCGAAGTCACGCTATACACAAAGCTATGCCGTAATAGGCTATATTTTGATTATCCCACAAGGCCCTGCTTTTCAAAAAAAGCCTTGATCATTTGCATCTTGGCGTGCCACATTGACAATCCACGTCATGCGATCGATCACTATTAATATATACCAGGGTGTTAATTAGAGAATAAATCCTCCACCACCAAACAGACATACATTAACAGAAATCGATTTAATTCACATGGAACGAAATCCAATATCAGACACGCATCCATTTATTAGCTTATGCTCTGGGTCTGAGCGAAAACCAAATCCCAACAATCAACAATAGTCCGGACGGCCACCACTGAAGCCCCTTCAAGGTAGCTACTCCCATCAAGGGTCTCCGTAGCAACACATCCATTCGATGTGAAGATCGTCGGTCTTCGACCACCGTCTTCATCTTCGACTCTTCATCGTCGTAGTAATTATTCGGAATGGGTTAAACCCGGTCTTCCCGAATAACTCACATATTTTATAATTAAAAATCAAGTACTATAAAAACACATCCAATGCCTCATTCGAATTCAGAATATTCTTCTAATAAAATATTCGTATTATTCTATCAAAGATAAATCATTTAAGTTTATTCTTAAATCTTTCTTTTAAAGATTTATTAAAAACTCAATTTGGTTTTAAATATCAAAAATCATTATTCAATGATTATTTAAATTTAATAAATAAATCTTATATTTAACTGGGTTAAAGAACTAATGTCATTTTAAAACACCGTTCACGATAATCCCAAAATCGACTTCCATTAAATATGGAATCTTCACAAAAATCAAATCAATATATAATCGTTATAAATTTCTGCATCCGACCAATAATATAAATGGAATAACGGCAAAGCCTCTTAAATTCCATATGTAGTATCGATCTTCTTTTACAGAAGCTTATCTCGGTTATTATTAATTCGAATTCCAATTATATATATTAAATTGGAAAACTTTACTTTTGGAAAATTCCCATTTAAATCTTGATACAAGATTTATAAATTCCAAATCATAATCTTACTGTTAATTGAGTTAAAGAACGGATGTCGTTTAAAAACATTGTTCACGATAAACTCAATTCACAAATCATTTTTATTCCAATTACAAAATATAGTTTGAAACTCTAGTAATCTTAATTAAAAGATTTATTCTTTTCAACTGGGTTTAAGAAAGGGGTAATTGAAGACACCATCCACGACAAACCAAAAACCCAATTAATTTAATTTAATTTTAATTAAATATTCACTAATTGGAAAACTTCATTAAATCTTAATTTAATGATTTATTCTAGTTAATAACTAGTTCATTCAGTAAAATATATTTTTCTAAAATATATTCATTTTCTAAAATATATTCTCTTTCTAAAATATATTCTTTTTCTAGAAATTATTCTTTATTGGGATGTGACTCAACCAATAGCCATATATTACATGAAATCAACAAGCATAATGAATAATTATCAAACATCCAATAGATTAACCAAAGTGGATTCTACACTAAATATTGGGACTAGTGTAGATCAGATATCATCCCAACACCCGTGTGGGGGTTTCATCCAACAATCAAATAATAAATTATTTGTGCACTTGGGCGATGTGTAAAAATTATCGTCCCAATCACATAAACAAGTCGGATGACTTGTAAATGGAAGTGTAATATTCAGTTTTGAATACACTAACATTATATTAAATACATCAAACACTGCATCAACACACACATATATTCTAAGCCACCATTAACATCATATTTTTAACATATGGTCTTTTTATTGTGACTAATCAACAAATAAAAATAATAACCTTCCTATCTTTTGTGTAATCCTTTATTCTAATTACATTTTCTAACTAAAATGTATACATTTTTCTAATTACATTTTCTAACAAAAATGTATTCTTTATTCTAATTATATTTTCTAACATAAATGTATTCTTTATTCTAATTATATTTTCTAACAAAAATGTATTCTTTATTCTCATTCATATTTTCCAATCAAAATGTACTTTTTATTCTCATTTACATTTTCTAATCAAAATGTATTTTTTATTCTCATTTACATTTTCTAATCAAAATGTACTTTTTATTCTCATTTACATTTTCTAATCAAAATGTACTTTTTATTCTCATTAGAAAATAACACTAAAATGTACTTCCTATTCTAAAAAGAATATTACGCTAAAAATGTACTTTTTTTATTCTCAAAAGAGAATAACTCTAAATTTATACTTTTTATTCTCAAAAGAGAATAACGCTAAATTTGTTCTTTTTAAACTAATAAGAATATTACATTGAAAATGTGCTTGTTATTCTCAAAAGAGAATAACGCTAAACTTTGTTTTCTTTCTATTCTTTCTCATGTTCTTATTTGCAACTAATTTGCAAACGAAAATGTACTTTTAAATCTACCCCTTTATTTACATCTAATATGTAAATAAAAATGTAACTTTTTGACTTAAGCCTTCATTAAAAAAATTGTAACGTCTCGCATTTTTGTCGGTTGGTATTTGAATATTTAAATCAGTTTAAATATTGAATTTGTAATATAAGTGGATTTATATATTAATTAAAAAGAAGTTGAACGTATATAAATATATATTAATCATAATCGAGCTCAGAACAACCCTGCAGTTCGTAATTTAACGTTCTGAACTTCAACTGAGTGTACCGGACTCGTTTTGAATTGGATTTCTTCGAAACGAGAAATGTTGAAATCTGTTGAACTATATCTTTCTAATAGAAGTGAAAAACCAAGATTTCGTCGTATAGATTGCAAGATATGTCTAAATCAAATATTCGAAAAGTCGCTGTGAAATCATATATCGACCGTAACAGTTATTTGAATATAACTTGATATCGGATGCAAACCGGGACAAGGTTCTTTTAAGGCGCAGCGATAATCTAATTTTTAGAATTTTACTTTAATTTTTAATCAATTAAATATACAACTTTTTATTGGGAGTATTTTGCACCCTGTATCGATATTTCGGGGTTTCACAATATGAGTCAATCTACCGGTATTATTATATTTTTGGGATCGTGACACCTCGTTAAGAACGACTGTACTCTTACTTCTGTCCGTATGTAAGCGTAATTTTAGGAATTGTGGTAAACAAATCTTTAAACACATTAGCATTCATGATTTCCAATATACCATTAACCACTTTGTTCTTTCCAGTTGTCGCAATGGCAATACTTCAGCCTACATAAATCGTCAACATTACTAGACAAAGTTGGGCTTCACAATTTCATTAGTGCGTGCCAAAACAAAAGTCTAACCTATTTTCAAAGCACGCATGACTGAACCCATACCCTGTTTCTTAGTCTTCAAATTAAAAAGTACCCTACTCCTTCTAAGCCTTATAGAATTAAATGAACGCGTGTACTTAGCTGAGGGAAACACGTTGGTAGCTTTGAAAACATCCTTGCCTAGTGGGTACGTATGAATTGACAGTGCTTTTAAATCTTCCAATCCTTCTTTCTTATACATGAAGACACTTGCGCCATACCCTATTTGTGTGTAAACCATGCTTTACTATTCATGTAAGGTCAGTATCAGGTATTCACATCGGTATGGCATCCACGACTATTCGTTCTTGTTTTCAGCAAAAGGTATGGCACTCACGTTTGCCCATTCCTTATTTCCGCAAGGATAGATACGTATAATGATATTAAATAATATAATAGGCCTAAATATATAGAGCAGTCTGTCTCCATTTTCCCTCAAATCAAACCAGCATCTCTTTCCTCGTCACTGTTTCAATTCTACCAAACAAAGAAATGAAAAATATACTTATACGAACAGAAGTTCGTTTCCGTTCTCTCGGAAGCAAATGGATCTAGCGGTCTAAACGCAGCTGCAAGGGACCGACGAGCTTGGAAGGTCGAGATGCATGCAGAGGCTCAGTTAATGGGTCGCCGCTGTGTTCTCCACTGCAGCAGCAAGACGATCGGACGATGAGTGGAACGGTGCAGACGGAGTTCGAAAGTGACATGGCGGTGCCGACATAGGGAGAGGTGGTTATGGCGTGACAAGCTGAGTGTTGAAGTGAATCAAGGGGGTAAGGACGTGGAGGATCGAACGTGAGTAGGATGTTTTATTTAATGTATGTTTCAACATGAAGTATGTGTGATGAAGGAACTTGTACTGGAGGGTGGAAAATCATTTCGGCAAGGGGTAGAATAAGTATACAGGAGCATGCAGTTCTCAGAAGAGCAGTGTTTTTCATGGGATGTGCGTGTGTGTGGGGAGTATGGACGGCGAAGTGAGATGATGCGGAGAGGGTGCACGTCCGTTTTTATGGGGTTGCGGGCATTCTTCTTTTACGTGTTATAACTAGGTCCATTTTAGAAGTACATCTTCGTGGATATGCATGGATTACGTGGAGGTTCAAGTGGAGGCCTTCGGTGAAATGAAGATGAGATCCATTTCTGAGAGTATGGGGGGGTGCGAGAATTGTAGGGTGAAGACAAAGTTTTCGGGTTCAGCAAAATGGCCGGGGACGATGCATGCGGTTCTCATATTGGAGTGGGTTGACTGCATAAACAAGATGGCATGAGGAAATAACGGTGGATGAGGGTGCATGGCATCCGGAAATTGGTGCAGCAAAGTGGATTGGTATTTAAGTGCGACTGGGCTTTTGTGAGCATCGTTGTGCTGAAGGGTTCGAGAAGGTGGAAGAATTTTGATATGAACTAGAGAGGACTGCAGGTTGTTTCGACACTGACGCTGGGTTCCTGGTAAAATGGCGCTGCACTGCTGTCGAGGAGTAGCACGGTTTGTCGAAGTTCGTTGTAACATGAAGTAAAAGTGGTCGGACTCATGTTGTAGATTTGCGAGTTAAAAAGGGAGATGAATACTATTTAAAAAAAAAGGAAGAGCTGAACGATGGTGTGTTGTTCGAAATATAGCACGTATGTCTGGAACAGTGATAAGTTTGAGGGGTTTCCATGGCATTGTAGCGCTGGGAACGCTGAAGAGTGATGGACGTAGGGAGGTGGTGATGAACTCGGCTGTGTAGGCGCAGGAGGACGACGATAAGAAGCAGTGTTCAAAATCATGGATAGGAAGAAACTGGGCTATACGGGTTTCAAAAAGGAAACCGACTGACCCAAATCGTATTTAACGGTTAACACGCCAAAGGTGAGTAAAATCACTAACTCTGATCTATTTTTAAAATATTTTAATATATATTTTAATGTTGTTTGAATGCTGTGTGATGGTCGATTAGGTAAATTACAGTTAAACTGGTTAAATATTATATACCGTTACATATGCACACATCATTGGTTGGATACTGATTCCATCGTTTAGAATACCCCCTAGTATAGAGTTAGTGTAAATTGTGTTGACTGACATCTGTGGATGCGGAAACCGGTTGGAGGAATCCGACCGGATTCTTCAATATTTATATGTACTGTTTGTTTTGTATGCACTGTTTGAACCCGAATTATATTTAAAACCCGGTGTGAATATTGATGTTGAACGGAAATTCAACATTTGTTTAGATTAAATAAATAAACGACATCGATTTAGAAAGTGTTAACAGTCGACTGTAAAACCATCGTTTTGTTAAGAAACTGATTTATCGTCAGGCAAATCAATGAAGTTAATTATAGAAATTATATTTTTATAATTAAAGTGAAGTTTTAAATTATAATAGAAGTTCTATTATAAACAAGTATTTTAGAGTTCGTTTTTATAAAGCAAATAAAAGCGATTGTTGACATTTAAACAAGTTTATAAAGTAAAAACTATCCGACGATTAAATATTTAGATCATTATATTTAAGATAAATAATTTAGAGATATCATTAGATTAATCTAATGTTAAGAAGTAATTAAAATCAGTTAATGAATTTACTGATGGAAATAAGTTGATTTAATCAACTGTTATTTGGGAACATGAATATTGATTAATTGGTCTTTAATTAATCTAATGAAAACAGGTTAGAAATAAGTTTATCGAAATTAATGAGAGTTAATTACCATTTAAGAAGTTATAGATAAGAACTGGGGAATGGAGGAAGCAAAGAGTTCATGTTTAAATTAAATATTCATAAACCACAGAGATTCCAAAGTAAGAATATGGTGTTGTAAAACCATATTCCAAAATACAACAAGGAAATACGATTTAATAAATATATTAAGTAGTAAGGAATTTGAATACAGACTTGTATCGGTTCTAAGTTAAGAACGTTGTCGATCAAGGTCTGAGAGGTAAATAAAATACCCCAACTTGAACGGCTTCGCTATTACCGAGGTACGTTATCAGTTTGTAATGGAAAGAGATGTCAAGATTTTTGTAACAGAAAGAGATGTCAAGATTTTTGTAACAGAAAGAGATGTCAAGATTTTTGTGACGGAAATAGATGTCAAGATTAGTATAAAAGGAATATGGCAGCGTATGCAAGTCTTAGAATTATAGCAATAAAATAACGCTGTTGATAAGATAAGTGTGACTGTTATGTCAAGATTAGTTATAACAAAGAATATTACAGCGTATGATAAGTTGAACTATAGTAATAAAATAACGCTTTTGATAAGGTAAGTGTGACTGTAATTAGTTATAAGGAGAATATTACAGCGTATGACAAGTTTAGAACTGTAGCGACAAATTAACTGCGGTTGATTTGACTTAAGCATGACTTTTATATATAGCAGCACTTCCTAGGAAATGTAACAGTTTGGTTTGAAATCCACTTATTCTAGAGTAATAAGTAACAACATTTGTTCAAAGAAATATAAGAAAGAGTTTAGAAAAAAGAATTGGGGAATCGTATTAGAAACTGATGACAGCATTTCGATGTTCGAAATGTGATTAGAATTAAACCGTTAGGGTTTGGAACTAGAATTCGACGATGTCGAATGTATTAAAAGTAACTATTTTTAGGGATTATAATCTGATAGAATAATTAACATTTAGTTTTAAACAAATAAATGTTAATAGGATAGGAGTCAGTATTTAGTTGTAAACATGATACCGATTTGATAAGAAGTTGTCTTAGAAAACAGAGTTTATAAAGTGGATTGGGAATATAAAGTATGAAAGAGGTTTCGGTAAACGAGATAAGTATTACTTGAATAAAGAGTTAATTGATAAAGGTATTCAGATTTCTATAACAGGAATGGTATTCACATTTTAAAGTGAATTATGTTTAAAAGTAAACGGTTGGCCGATTAAAATATTTATAATGAAATTGGAAATATTTTCCAATGAAGATAGGGTATACGATCCAAGTGTAGAAACCAAGGAATGTGAAAAGAATGAAAATGTTTCGAACGTTAATAACGTATGTTTCTGGAACATGAAAGAATAAGAGTTTATAATAACTGGAAATGTTTTCCAAGAAGTATGAAAAGGCTAAAACGGGATTTGAGAAATATCTGGTAAGATATGGGAATTTGAAAAATAAAACGAATGTCAAATAAAAGTGCTCGTGGTTGTGTGGTGTTCAGTTATACATTAGAATGGATGTTTGTTTCTACTTCGATGGTTAAATAACCGACTATCGAAGTGTTTTGACCATCGTTGTCAATACGGAGAGACCGGTTGGATATATTATCCGGAAACCACTCCGTATAGGCATAATCGTTGCGAATTAGATATGCTGAAGATAATTGAAGACGGAGTTAAATGCAAGGATCGACCAGTTATAGAATGGTGTGTTTTTGTTTGTCCAGTCCCAGGACAACTTGTATGGACGAGTGTCTGACAGAGTATTTCCAACGGTCATGCCGTTGATTTTACGAATATACCAAGTTGGTGGGGAGAAGATAACTTCTCTTTATTCTACACCCAGTGTGCATTTTTGTAATCAATGTGTGATTACAGATTTGACGATGTGACATTCAAAGTGAATGGTGACCAGATGTTCTGAAGATAGACGTAGCCTCTAGCCTCACAACCAGGAAGTGACAGAAGTTGGGCTAGGCAGCATGGCTAGTTGGGTCATCCCCAAGCAGGGTGTATTGTCACCGATATAGAGAAAATTCATATTTATACTTCTTTTCGATTCTGTATCTTCGGATGACGGTTGGATGGCCTGCAACCGTGGTGGCAATATATTCGCGACACTCAAGCTAAATGAGTGAGAGGTCATGTGTGGCCGGGTTGCAAGACGTTCTTGTTGAACCCTGAGTGTATCCCCTCTAGAGTACACTATTCAGAAGGTGCTCCCATACCTTGTCTGTTGAAAACCATTCTCCGATAAGCGCCCTACGGTTTATGATTTTATACTATATATATGTGGAGCGTGAGATGCAAGCGTTCTACTACTTGTATAATTATTTGGTTAGACATTATCATAATATCACCGGGTTTTGATATCAAGAATATTTCGGGTTATAGTAAGGTAAAAACCGTCCATGTTTATGTGTGGGCTGGTCTTACTATTATCTTCTTGTTTTGAAAAGGATTTTCAAAGTAAAACAGTATGGTTGGAATTTACTCACACCAGTCCCATGACTGACCCAGAGTTTATTTTGTTTGTTTTCCCTAAACTCTTGGGTGCCCAAATTTGTACGGGCAGTCAAGTGTTTCAGGCTTTGCAGATTCACTTGGAGGAGCTCAAAAGCAGGAAGCTTCACCATTAGTTATGTAGAGTTATTTCCGCTGTGATATGATGTATTGTACTCTGATAATGGTATGTATATACAATACAGTTTTGTATTCAAAGTTATGTTATATAATACATCTTATTCTGTTCCGCTGCGAGTTTCGTGTTACTCTGATTTTGTTCAGTTGTGATCTTCTTCTTCTATTCTATTAGTTCTATCTTTTCTTTCTCACCCTCTAAATTCTTCTATTAATGTCTTGGTGTTTTCGATGCTTGAATAGTCAACAGTGTGTTTTTATGTTGATTTTCTGGGTCGAAAAATTCCGCCATTACAGATGGTATCAGAGCATAAGGTTAAGTGATTACCTTGGCTCTGTGGCGTAACTCAATAGAGATGGAGTTAGTAATACTCTAGATTGAGTTTGAGTGTATATATACGAGTGAACGTATTTGCAGATTTATATAAAAACTGTTTTGTATTGTGTTGACTGGTCAGTCGAGTGGTTTATGAATTCTGGTCGAAACAGTAATGCAAACTGAGTCGATAGGTGTTTCTAAACTCTTGAACAGAGTAATTCGACACAGTATGTTTTGAAAAGAGGGTAAATAAAATATTTTTTACCCAAAATATATTTTGCTATTAAAGAAGTATATATCTTGAGATTATTATAGTATATTAGATGTATGATCATTATTATGATCAAATAAGACTTATAGTTGAGTTGGTTATATAAATAACCAAAAGAAATATTATATAAGTATGATATGCAAAATCAGATGAGCTGAATCTGAATTGAAAACCAGAATTGAGATAAAACTCTAGAAACTTGGAAAAGAATTGAAATTGAAATTGATTTAAGTATAAGGGAATTTTAAAATCCTGGGAGATTTGAAAATTTGTTTTCCAAGTGCTATGAAAGATATTTTGAAGTAATTTCAAAAATAGAGTGATTATAAATGAGTTTTTAAAGCAATATAGTATTGAACTCACTTCGATGGTTGGAAAATAAATTCCGATGATGATCGCGACATTGTCGGTGTTCATTTTCGAGCTGGTAAGTGACGGATTACTACCAAAGATTTTGTTTTGTATTGTTTAAGAAACAAGTTGTCAGAAATTCAAATGTTTTGAAATATATATGATTTCAAACTGATTTGAAATAAATCCCAGGAATTTGAATTCTGAAATAAAAATTTAACTTATGGAGTTAAAATGGTAAATAGAATTTGAATTAAGATAAACAGAATTGGACTGAATTTGGAACGATCTTGGATGAAAATTGTAAAAGAGAAATATTGGAGATTCGAGTTATTAAAGTAAATTGATTCTTGGAGAATAAGAATCGAGTTTTGAATTTAAAGATGAAGATAACTGATTTGAGAAATAAATCAGTAAATGGAATGTCGTAATAAAACTTAACAAGGTTAAGAACTGAGAGTGGAATCGGAGTTGAAATAGAAATTTGGCTTAGTAAAAGCGAAAGACTGGTTTGAGAACGGATTGATGGGAGATCAACCAAGGATGCTTGGATATGCTGGTTTGATAGCAGATGGCAGAGATAGAGTTGAATACCTAACAGAGAAGGTACACGTTTTTATACGAGTATAAGATTTTTTATGAGTCAGTTTGGGCAAGCCGTTTGGCTGTTTGATTTTCTTTTGGATTGAAGAAGGCCCGGAGTGGCAAGTTGTTGTAGTACCGAGTGAGCCATGCAGAAGGGATGCTGACGAGATTCTCTGAAAATTTAAGCTGTTAAGAAATTTTCAGAAATTTTGAAAATATTCGAAATAATAAGGAATTAATATTTTAATTGGAAATAATCAGTTCAGTCGAAACTGGAATTATGAAGTAAACCAAAAAGATTTTTAACCATGTATAACAGAGATTGTAGCATTTTCCCTATCTTAGCAATTTCGAGGACGAAATTATTTTAAGGGGGAAGGTCTGTAACGTCTCGCATTTTTGTCGGTTGGTATTTGAATATTTAAATCAGTTTAAATATTGAATTTGTAATATAAGTGGATTTATATATTAATTAAAAAGAAGTTGAACGTATATAAATATATATTAATCATAATCGAGCTCAGAACAACCCTGCAGTTCGTAATTTAATGTTCTGAACTTCAACTGAGTGTACCGGACTCGTTTTGAATTGGATTTCTTCGAAACGAGAAATGTTGAAATCTGTTGAACTATATCTTTCTAATAGAAGTGAAAAACCAAGATTTCGTCGTATAGATTGCAAGATATGTCTAAATCAAATATTCGAAAAGTCGCTGTGAAATCATATATCGACCGTAACAGTTATTTGAATATAACTTGATATCGGATGCAAACCGGGACAAGGTTCTTTTAAGGCGCAGCGATAATCTAATTTTTAGAATTTTACTTTAATTTTTAATCAATTAAATATACAACTTTTTATTGGGAGTATTTTGCACCCTGTATCGATATTTCGGGGTTTCACAATATGAGTCAATCTACCGGTATTATTATATTTTTGGGATCGTGACACCTCGTTAAGAACGACTGTACTCTTACTTCTGTCCGTATGTAAGCGTAATTTTAGGAATTGTGGTAAACAAATCTTTAAACACATTAGCATTCATGATTTCCAATATACCATTAACCACTTTGTTCTTTCCAGTTGTCGCAATGGCAATACTTCAGCCTACATAAATCGTCAACATTACTAGACAAAGTTGGGCTTCACAATTTCATTAGTGCGTGCCAAAACAAAAGTCTAACCTATTTTCAAAGCACGCATGACTGAACCCATACCCTGTTTCTTAGTCTTCAAATTAAAAAGTACCCTACTCCTTCTAAGCCTTATAGAATTAAATGAACGCGTGTACTTAGCTGAGGGAAACACGTTGGTAGCTTTGAAAACATCCTTGCCTAGTGGGTACGTATGAATTGACAGTGCTTTTAAATCTTCCAATCCTTCTTTCTTATACATGAAGACACTTGCGCCATACCCTATTTGTGTGTAAACCATGCTTTACTATTCATGTAAGGTCAGTATCAGGTATTCACATCGGTATGGCATCCACGACTATTCGTTCTTGTTTTCAGCAAAAGGTATGGCACTCACGTTTGCCCATTCCTTATTTCCGCAAGGATAGATACGTATAATGATATTAAATAATATAATAGGCCTAAATATATAGAGCAGTCTGTCTCCATTTTCCCTCAAATCAAACCAGCATCTCTTTCCTCGTCACTGTTTCAATTCTACCAAACAAAGAAATGAAAAATATACTTATACGAACAGAAGTTCGTTTCCGTTCTCTCGGAAGCAAATGGATCTAGCGGTCTAAACGCAGCTGCAAGGGACCGACGAGCTTGGAAGGTCGAGATGCATGCAGAGGCTCAGTTAATGGGTCGCCGCTGTGTTCTCCACTGCAGCAGCAAGACGATCGGACGATGAGTGGAACGGTGCAGACGGAGTTCGAAAGTGACATGGCGGTGCCGACATAGGGAGAGGTGGTTATGGCGTGACAAGCTGAGTGTTGAAGTGAATCAAGGGGGTAAGGACGTGGAGGATCGAACGTGAGTAGGTTGTTTTATTTAATGTATGTTTCAACATGAAGTATGTGTGATGAAGGAACTTGTACTGGAGGGTGGAAAATCATTTCGGCAAGGGGTAGAATAAGTATACAGGAGCATGCAGTTCTCAGAAGAGCAGTGTTTTTCATGGGATGTGCGTGTGTGTGGGGAGTATGGACGGCGAAGTGAGATGATGCGGAGAGGGTGCACGTCCGTTTTTATGGGGTTGCGGGCATTCTTCTTTTACGTGTTATAACTAGGTCCATTTTAGAAGTACATCTTCGTGGATATGCATGGATTACGTGGAGGTTCAAGTGGAGGCCTTCGGTGAAATGAAGATGAGATCCATTTCTGAGAGTATGGGGGGGTGCGAGAATTGTAGGGTGAAGACAAAGTTTTCGGGTTCAGCAAAATGGCCGGGGACGATGCATGCGGTTCTCATATTGGAGTGGGTTGACTGCATAAACAAGATGGCATGAGGAAATAACGGTGGATGAGGGTGCATGGCATCCGGAAATTGGTGCAGCAAAGTGGATTGGTATTTAAGTGCGACTGGGCTTTTGTGAGCATCGTTGTGCTGAAGGGTTCGAGAAGGTGGAAGAATTTTGATATGAACTAGAGAGGACTGCAGGTTGTTTCGACACTGACGCTGGGTTCCTGGTAAAATGGCGCTGCACTGCTGTCGAGGAGTAGCACGGTTTGTCGAAGTTCGTTGTAACATGAAGTAAAAGTGGTCGGACTCATGTTGTAGATTTGCGAGTTAAAAAGAGAGATGAATACTATTTAAAAAAAAAGGAAGAGCTGAACGATGGTGTGTTGTTCGAAATATAGCACGTATGTCTGGAACAGTGATAAGTTTGAGGGGTTTCCATGGCATTGTAGCGCTGGGAACGCTGAAGAGTGATGGACGTAGGGAGGTGGTGATGAACTCGGCTGTGTAGGCGCAGGAGGACGACGATAAGAAGCAGTGTTCAAAATCATGGATAGGAAGAAACTGGGCTATACGGGTTTCAAAAAGGAAACCGACTGACCCAAATCGTATTTAACGGTTAACACGCCAAAGGTGAGTAAAATCACTAACTCTGATCTATTTTTAAAATATTTTAATATATATTTTAATGTTGTTTGAATGCTGTGTGATGGTCGATTAGGTAAATTACAGTTAAACTGGTTAAATATTATATACCGTTACATATGCACACATCATTGGTTGGATACTGATTCCATCGTTTAGAATACCCCCTAGTATAGAGTTAGTGTAAATTGTGTTGACTGACATCTGTGGATGCGGAAACCGGTTGGAGGAATCCGACCGGATTCTTCAATATTTATATGTACTGTTTGTTTTGTATGCACTGTTTGAACCCGAATTATATTTAAAACCCGGTGTGAATATTGATGTTGAACGGAAATTCAACATTTGTTTAGATTAAATAAATAAACGACATCGATTTAGAAAGTGTTAACAGTCGACTGTAAAACCATCGTTTTGTTAAGAAACTGATTTATCGTCAGGCAAATCAATGAAGTTAATTATAGAAATTATATTTTTATAATTAAAGTGAAGTTTTAAATTATAATAGAAGTTCTATTATAAACAAGTATTTTAGAGTTCGTTTTTATAAAGCAAATAAAAGCGATTGTTGACATTTAAACAAGTTTATAAAGTAAAAACTATCCGACGATTAAATATTTAGATCATTATATTTAAGATAAATAATTTAGAGATATCATTAGATTAATCTAATGTTAAGAAGTAATTAAAATCAGTTAATGAATTTACTGATGGAAATAAGTTGATTTAATCAACTGTTATTTGGGAACATGAATATTGATTAATTGGTCTTTAATTAATCTAATGAAAACAGGTTAGAAATAAGTTTATCGAAATTAATGAGAGTTAATTACCATTTAAGAAGTTATAGATAAGAACTGGGGAATGGAGGAAGCAAAGAGTTCATGTTTAAATTAAATATTCATAAACCACAGAGATTCCAAAGTAAGAATATGGTGTTGTAAAACCATATTCCAAAATACAACAAGGAAATACGATTTAATAAATATATTAAGTAGTAAGGAATTTGAATACAGACTTGTATCGGTTCTAAGTTAAGAACGTTGTCGATCAAGGTCTGAGAGGTAAATAAAATACCCCAACTTGAACGGCTTCGCTATTACCGAGGTACGTTATCAGTTTGTAATGGAAAGAGATGTCAAGATTTTTGTAACAGAAAGAGATGTCAAGATTTTTGTAACAGAAAGAGATGTCAAGATTTTTGTGACGGAAATAGATGTCAAGATTAGTATAAAAGGAATATGGCAGCGTATGCAAGTCTTAGAATTATAGCAATAAAATAACGCTGTTGATAAGATAAGTGTGACTGTTATGTCAAGATTAGTTATAACAAAGAATATTACAGCGTATGATAAGTTGAACTATAGTAATAAAATAACGCTTTTGATAAGGTAAGTGTGACTGTAATTAGTTATAAGGAGAATATTACAGCGTATGACAAGTTTAGAACTGTAGCGACAAATTAACTGCGGTTGATTTGACTTAAGCATGACTTTTATATATAGCAGCACTTCCTAGGAAATGTAACAGTTTGGTTTGAAATCCACTTATTCTAGAGTAATAAGTAACAACATTTGTTCAAAGAAATATAAGAAAGAGTTTAGAAAAAAGAATTGGGGAATCGTATTAGAAACTGATGACAGCATTTCGATGTTCGAAATGTGATTAGAATTAAACCGTTAGGGTTTGGAACTAGAATTCGACGATGTCGAATGTATTAAAAGTAACTATTTTTAGGGATTATAATCTGATAGAATAATTAACATTTAGTTTTAAACAAATAAATGTTAATAGGATAGGAGTCAGTATTTAGTTGTAAACATGATACCGATTTGATAAGAAGTTGTCTTAGAAAACAGAGTTTATAAAGTGGATTGGGAATATAAAGTATGAAAGAGGTTTCGGTAAACGAGATAAGTATTACTTGAATAAAGAGTTAATTGATAAAGGTATTCAGATTTCTATAACAGGAATGGTATTCACATTTTAAAGTGAATTATGTTTAAAAGTAAACGGTTGGCCGATTAAAATATTTATAATGAAATTGGAAATATTTTCCAATGAAGATAGGGTATACGATCCAAGTGTAGAAACCAAGGAATGTGAAAAGAATGAAAATGTTTCGAACGTTAATAACGTATGTTTCTGGAACATGAAAGAATAAGAGTTTATAATAACTGGAAATGTTTTCCAAGAAGTATGAAAAGGCTAAAACGGGATTTGAGAAATATCTGGTAAGATATGGGAATTTGAAAAATAAAACGAATGTCAAATAAAAGTGCTCGTGGTTGTGTGGTGTTCAGTTATACATTAGAATGGATGTTTGTTTCTACTTCGATGGTTAAATAACCGACTATCGAAGTGTTTTGACCATCGTTGTCAATACGGAGAGACCGGTTGGATATATTATCCGGAAACCACTCCGTATAGGCATAATCGTTGCGAATTAGATATGCTGAAGATAATTGAAGACGGAGTTAAATGCAAGGATCGACCAGTTATAGAATGGTGTGTTTTTGTTTGTCCAGTCCCAGGACAACTTGTATGGACGAGTGTCTGACAGAGTATTTCCAACGGTCATGCCGTTGATTTTACGAATATACCAAGTTGGTGGGGAGAAGATAACTTCTCTTTATTCTACACCCAGTGTGCATTTTTGTAATCAATGTGTGATTACAGATTTGACGATGTGACATTCAAAGTGAATGGTGACCAGATGTTCTGAAGATAGACGTAGCCTCTAGCCTCACAACCAGGAAGTGACAGAAGTTGGGCTAGGCAGCATGGCTAGTTGGGTCATCCCCAAGCAGGGTGTATTGTCACCGATATAGAGAAAATTCATATTTATACTTCTTTTCGATTCTGTATCTTCGGATGACGGTTGGATGGCCTGCAACCGTGGTGGCAATATATTCGCGACACTCAAGCTAAATGAGTGAGCGGTCATGTGTGGCCGGGTTGCAAGACGTTCTTGTTGAACCCTGAGTGTATCCCCTCTAGAGTACACTATTCAGAAGGTGCTCCCATACCTTGTCTGTTGAAAACCATTCTCCGATAAGCGCCCTACGGTTTATGATTTTATACTATATATATGTGGAGCGTGAGATGCAAGCGTTCTACTACTTGTATAATTATTTGGTTAGACATTATCATAATATCACCGGGTTTTGATATCAAGAATATTTCGGGTTATAGTAAGGTAAAAACCGTCCATGTTTATGTGTGGGCTGGTCTTACTATTATCTTCTTGTTTTGAAAAGGATTTTCAAAGTAAAACAGTATGGTTGGAATTTACTCACACCAGTCCCATGACTGACCCAGAGTTTATTTTGTTTGTTTTCCCTAAACTCTTGGGTGCCCAAATTTGTACGGGCAGTCAAGTGTTTCAGGCTTTGCAGATTCACTTGGAGGAGCTCAAAAGCAGGAAGCTTCACCATTAGTTATGTAGAGTTATTTCCGCTGTGATATGATGTATTGTACTCTGATAATGGTATGTATATACAATACAGTTTTGTATTCAAAGTTATGTTATATAATACATCTTATTTTGTTCCGCTGCGAGTTTCGTGTTACTCTGATTTTGTTCAGTTGTGATCTTCTTCTTCTATTCTATTAGTTCTATCTTTTCTTTCTCACCCTCTAAATTCTTCTATTAATGTCTTGGTGTTTTCGATGCTTGAATAGTCAACAGTGTGTTTTTATGTTGATTTTCTGGGTCGAAAAATTCCGCCATTACAAAAATGTATCTTTTGTTTAATCATTTTAAATGAACAAAAATGTTTTCATCTTTTCTTCAATCCCTTTTTTTTGAAAAAGTGTAATCTTTCTTTTTAATGACCAAAATATATATTTTGGTTTCATTCTTTTTAAACGACAAAAATGTGTATTTTGTCACATTCCTTTTATTTACATTGAAAAGTGTAATCTTTTTATTTCATTTCTAATTACATTGAAAAATGTAATCTTTTTATTTGATGTTTTATTTGCATCTAAATTGGCAAATAAAAATGTAATTCTTTTTCTCTTCATGTTTCAATATGTGATTTGAGTTTTGGCATAAATTCTCTTAACAAAAATATGATTTTTGTTTTGACACAAATTCTATATTTTGTTTTATCACAAATTATCTTAACAAAAATGTATATTTTGTTTTGACACAAATTCTATCAACAAAAATATATATTGTTTTGACACAAAAAAAATGTATATTTTGTTTTGACACAAATTCTATTAACAAAAATATATTTTTTGTTTTGACACACAAAAAAAATGTATATTTTGTTTTGACACAAATTCTATAAACAAAAATATATATTTTGTTTTGACACACAAAAAAATGTATATTTTGTTTTGACACAAATTCTATTAAAAAAAATATATATTTTATTTTGACACACAAAAAAAATGTATATTTTGTTTTGACACAAATTCTGTATTTTTGTGTTTACATACATTTTCAAACAAAATGTTCTTTAATTCCAATGCATCACATTTATAACAAAAATTTTATTTTAGACTAATGTCACATTTTATAATAAAAATGTTATTTTTCTCTAATGCAACATTTTATCATCAAAATGTTATTTTATTTCTAATTCAGCAAAAATAACATTATTGTTTTATCAATTCTAATTTAACAAAATGACAATTTTGTTTTGACAATTCTAATTTAACAAAATATGACAATTCTATAATTTCCATTTAATTTGACAAAAGTGACAATTCTACTTCTTCAATTCTAATTTCAGCAATCATGACATTTCTATGATTTCCATTTAATTTGACAAAAGTGACAATTCTGTGTTGCTAACATTTTATATAACAAAATGACAATTTTGTGTCGCAAATTTTCTTTTATATAACAAAATGACAATTTTGTGTCGCTAACTTTTTATATAATAGCAATGAATATTTGTATTTGATAACAAATTAATCCCAATATGACAAATAAAAAAGAACATTTTTATTTGTTTACAACTTCTATATTAAACCGGGCAAATAAAAAGAAATGTTTTTATTTGACAACAATTTTATTTCTAACAAAATGACATATATATTCTAACATTTCTAATTCAACCAAATAATATGCTTACAATTCTAGCGACAAAATAATAGACAATTTTGTCATATGTATATGTCTATAATTCTTTTATAACGCATCTTATGTTTTGATGACAAATAAAAAGAATAGTTTATTTGTCTACACCACCCTATATTATATACGTATAAATAAAAGAATCTTTTTATTTTCATAACAACTTTTATATTCAAAATGACAGATAAAGAGGGGTTTTTATTTATACACAAATTTCTATATCTTATCATGACAATAAAAATGAATTTTTATTGGTATAACAATTTTGATATTTTAACATGAACATTTTTATCTTCATATATACAATAAGAATATAATTTTTATTGTATAAACAAATTTTATTCAACATGAATATTTTTCTAGCATACGCAATTCAATCTAGTAGATCATCGCATTCACAAACCATTAATTTAAATTTTATACATCGGATAACTGAATTTCACATCACAATAAATAATAAATTAAAATTTTTAAATTCAGATATCTCACCAATAGCTTTCCATTTCGCCAAAATTTAGACAAGCTCTAAATCAGTTCTCGTTAGTTTCATCACGTAGATCTGATTTTTCTGATTCCAACGCATTTTGAATCGTTCTATTTCGACTCTGTTTGCAAGAGTTATCATTGTTTAAACATTGGAAAATTTAAATAAATAATTAATTAAATTATTAACTTTAACAACACTTGAAAGAGCGTTACCCTCCCGTTTAAACTCCTTCCTCCTTCATTTT
The DNA here is from genome assembly GCA_030737875.1 of Allium sativum. NCBI lineage: Eukaryota > Viridiplantae > Streptophyta > Magnoliopsida > Asparagales > Amaryllidaceae > Allium > Allium sativum. The sequence goes on from CM060912.1 coordinate 643,423,710, forward strand.
CATTACTGTAACAGGAACCCATTTGATCGACTTCTTCTTCCTCCTTGCGCACCACCCTGACAACCACCGAACTTCGATCAGAGACCAGCACGTGACCCGCCTTCCTCGACTCCACCTTTGGCCAAAGCCAGGCCAACTCGCCGTACCCCAGCGCCGCAAAAATCCCCCCCAACGTCGGCCTCTTCTTGAGCAATTTCTGTTCACCACATGCCGTAATAATCCATCATCACCGTATGAAATGGAAGAGGTTGAAGAGCTCTTGAATTTTGCTTTGGTAGTTTGTGTTAATTCGGTATTGTTTGGATTTGATTAGGGAATTAAAATAGAACAGTGGTGGCCATTGGTTTGGATTGGAGGCGGCTGGTGTATGTAGTGTAATTAGGGTTTAGATTATTTAGTGTTATTTATATTTAAATAATATTAAATCTCTTAATGTTTAGTTTTAAGCCCGTTAAACCTATTTAGCTCCAATTACTGCCCAACAAATATTGTCCCTAAGCAAATACCCACGTCCTGGACCCAATGGAATAGGTCTCGTCAGCCCGTTTGATCATCTCCAGCTCGTTTTATTTAATTTAAAATAAATACATTTATTATTTAATTTTGATCGTGCATTTAAATTTACCAGGGCCACATACGGACTCTAAAAATTACAGGAAAAATATATTTGGCTTTTTTATGATGATACGGTTCTAACAAGACTAGTTTTGTCGAATTCCGAGACCGTTTGAAAAATGGCCATTTTCAAGTCGATCAAATTTGACTGAAACTGACAAAACACATTTTCCTCTGCCACGCTCACATATTAATTCAAAAAATTATGGAAAATTAAACTTAGCAATAATTTGACACTCCGGTTCCAACAAAAGTGGTTTCATCGAAAACATAGGTCGTTTGCAAAATGACTATTTTTAAGGCTAATATTTTATATTAAAATATATATAAATTCTATAGCGACTTTTCTAAATTTTAAACTGGACATAACTTTCTATTTTTAAATTGAAATTTCAGTTTTTCAGATTCGTTAGAAAGATATGATTAAACCGATTCAAATATTTTTGGTTTCGCTCAATTCTGATTTATTTTGAATCCGGTATAGTCAGTCAAAGTTCAAAATCAAAATTTCAAACTACAGCGCTGTTTCTAACTCCTTTTATAATTAAATTAAATTTATTCATTTTAACTTCAATTAAAATAAATTTTTAGTCGTTATAATTTAAAATTAATCATTTTAAATATTCAAAATTCATTAAATCTTCTAAAATAAAAATTTTAAATTGGCCCCAAAATTCCGGGTTGTTACAATCGCCCCCACTTAAAATATTTTCGTCCTCGAAAAGGAACAAAGCTAAAAGTTGTTTAATTATCTAACTTAATTAAATTTTTATTTATTGTTTCCAATACTCTTATTAGTTATAATTCCAATATTTTAATTAGTGAAACTAATAATCAAACATCACAACCAGCAATCAATTATGTGATTGATTTGTAAAAATACGTATAACTTTTATATATAATCAAAAATCATATTTTAGTGCAAATCACAGCAATGTGTCCTATCTAAATTTTGGTTCTCATACCAGTCAATGGAAACATATAGAAATACCACTTTCAAAACTCGAAAAGAAATACTGATAATGCTGCAGCATTATCAGAATTATTCTCGGGCGGCTAGAGTGTGATTCTATATCTATCCAGTATATTAAAACTTCGAATATCTGTTAATTACTCATATATTTGAATTCTTTATATACTCGATTGTCCACATTAAAATATAATAATATACTCAAATACGTATTTTAAGATAAAATTTTCAAAACTAAATTTGTTTTCATTTTTATTTTAAAGAAAATAATACTCTTCACACTCGTTTTAGGATACTACTGATCCCATCTCTAACGAGTTATTCTTATTGGATATTACTAATCCAATCTCTGATGAATTCTTTCGTTCGGTTCTAATGTGTCTTGTTCTCGAGCTCTATAAACCAAGGCTCTGATACCAAATGAAACGACCCGAACTTCCCAGTAAAGGAAAGCCTGGAGTGCTTTGAGAACAACACACATCAGAACATAAACTGAAGAACATCTTATTGCTGGTTACAACAATTACATCAGAGAACAAGAATATAACAGAGTATGAATTCTTATTACACAATAGAAATACAATAATACCAGAGATTTAAATTACATTTAAATAGCAGCGGAAAGTAATACAAATATACAACCGAAAGGAATACACGGATACAGAGCTTTCCGAATACCGCTTCAGCTGTAAACCAGGATCCTGTAAATATATCTGCAAAAGCTACTCGACTGCCCGTGTGGAAAATATGGGCACCCGAGTTTGCCAGTGAAACAAATTATAGGTCAGTTATGGGACTGGTATGAGAAATCTTAGCTAAACTAATCTAATAATTAGGCTAATCACAGGACCACGCCGCTAACGCAGAACGGGTTTACTCCATTGGATTACCAGTGCATAAAATAAAGTAAATCGTTAAACAACGCAATGCCTTTTAGAAAAATGAAACCATTATAAGACCCAAGTCCCATCACACAATGCAACGCAAGCCGGAGGATAGGGTTTTACCTTATAATGGTCAAAAGATGCTTGATACGATAAAGACGAATTTGATATTATTAGTGTATATATATGGGTATATATATTTCGAAAACATTTCAATCATAATGTATCAATCATAGACGGCATAGTACCCCATCCTACTATGTCGTCATACTAGTTCTACAATCAAAACCGCAAGGTCGTATTGGAAATTGGATTTCCATCATGAGTCGAGGCTAGGGCAAGCTCCTCTCCGATTCGAGACACTCTAGCAAATGCCTCAGGATCCCCCGCAGTGAACCCTTGGATGCGGTAGGGCCGGTCCCCGCCTATCGGTAGTGGATTAATTATGCCTGAACACACGCTTCCCGTTTCCTTTGAACCAATAGTATGACCACTAACGGCCTATAAAAATCCGAGGCGCCTCAAAATCCGAGGCGCCTCAAAATCCGAGGCGCCTCAAAATCCATCATCCACATAAGTAAAATGTCATCCAGTTTAAGCACTGACACTACCACTAGCTAGAAGGAAATGTGTGCACTCCCTACGGTCCATATCCCGTTTTTGACCCATACCGGGGTGTGAGGCTCGCGAAGTCACGCTATACACAAAGCTATGCCGTAATAGGCTATACTTTGATCATCCTACAAGGCCCTTCTTTTCAACAAAAGCCTTGATCATTTGCATCTTGGCGTGCCACATTGACAATCCACGCCATGCAAGGCACCGTCCATGTAAGATACTACGTAGAGATAAGTGTAAAATAACATATACTTGCTCCAACGGCTAAGGATATCGAATCGTCATCTTCCAATGACACACATACTTGACTTTCTAATTAAGAATTTACTGGGCAATCAACCAAGTGGCTGCATTTTAGCTCATGCGCAGGGTCGGTAATCCATGCTAATTAGCTTCATTCAAACATCAAATGCCGCTTCGCTTAACCTTTGAAAAAAGCTGTTTTCACTTGCAACTTCCAGTTTTCTTGAAGTAGACAGTGTAGTGCAGGGTAACTTACGCTACAGTCTCTGCTACAAAGTAGGGGAAAGTTGCTAGTGAAAGCTGCTTTTTACTAAGTTTAAGTGCAGCATCATCCGTCATTTGGATGAAGCTAATTAGCATGGATACCTGACCCTATGCGTGAGTCAAAATGCATCCACCTGGTGGATCGCCTAGTAAAATATTAACTAGAAAGTCAAGTAATCATCCATCTACCAAAATTTTCAACAAACCTGTTAAAATATTTTCAGTACACTTGCTAGCTCTGAAAATAGAGTAAACTTATTATGAGACAACCCAATTTAAATTTCAAGCATAAGGCAAACAAACAGTCAAATGACGATGAAATCATGGCAAACTAACTCATTGTTATTTCTTTGTTTCATGGATATACCGCAATCTAAGATTATACCATACATATTTCCAGTAGCAGTTCAGATGTTTCTTACATTATCACAAATCATGATTCAAATTAAATTTCTCTGAAATCAGGGTATAACCACAGATCCATCCCTAACACAAAGTAGCAATCAGATAACACACTTACACAAACCAATTCAATTGAAACAGCTATCATACTAACCAGTAGAGAAGCTGAGGATTTTTTCCAAATAGGGCAGAAATAAAAAAACTGCTTACAAATCATTTTTAGTTGGACAAAAATGACAGTTTTTACATAGGATGTATAATTTTGCCGAAGTAGCAATCAACTATCACACAAAGATTTCAATTTGTTCCTTACAATCAGTCATGCATGCCAAAATTCAGTTGAAACACATACCTGCTCAGTCGAAGGAGGGCTAGGGAGACCAAGGTTTGCTGCGTTTCTGCCGAAGGAGAGGGTTGTTCGTCTCTGTCGAAGGTGGAGGCATGAGTTGGTGACCGAAACCCTAATTTGGGTTTTCGGTCACCATTAAAGTAGAACAAATGGAAAAGGGAGCGGCCAAATTTTTTATTCCGAGTGCCTAATGTGATGCACAATATGATACGAATTCGATTTGGCCCAAAGCCATAACAAATTAACTAATCCGCAGCTTCATTGATGAGCAGTCAGATTTAGAGCGTTTGGGGTGGTGCGGATCGCAAACTATAGTTTGATATGGATCTGAGCACTATCAAATATGATACGGGTTAAACCCGTATTATATCTCCACATCCATCTATGCCAAATTGGCTGTTATGGTGTAGTGAATGGTAACAGTTATGGTAGCCGTTGAAAAATTGGATTACCACGGTTAACCATACCAACCATAGGTGATTGTTTCATACAATATTTAAAATTCAAATATAAAAATTGTTAATTTAAGCTGAAGGAATAACTTGTATATTGATAATATGTGCCTTCATGAACTAATAATATATGCATGCGTGATCACTATATATACAAATAAATACATTTACAAAAAAAAAAGTTACAGTTTTATGAATTTATCATAAATAGTACACATAATTAAAAATACATGTACATAATGCTTTAAAGTTGAAAACATAATGGTTAACCATCATAGATGGTTGTGTTATGAATGACACATACAAAACCACAAAATGCACCACAATCACCAATGATTAATGCAAATAACCAACAGAACAAGAAACAATAATAAAGTAAGAACACATACGAATTTTTAACATGGAAAACCACTTCGATGTGAAGAGCGAAAACCACGGGACCAATGACGGGGTCCTCCTAAACTTCTCTTACTATGATGATGGAATGATACACAAATCCAAATCCAAGTCACAAAGTGGAGACACAAATTATCCGACAATAGCTAGCAATAACAGCATCAAAACAAAAGTGAGAAAAGTGAAAAATATTACTGGGAAATAGAGCTCAGAAAAGATGAGAGATCTCACAAAAAACTATCCAGGGAAGGGCAATCTCAAAGTAGTAGAAGCAACCCACAAAATCTTGGAGAAATGACAAAGTTTTGATGTTGTTATTGTGTATTATTTGCTACCCAAAAAATGGATGTATATATAGCCACCAAAGAGGCACCTCGAATCTCCATTCAACCATCATATTTAATTAGATGACAATTCCGATAAAGGTGCAATTACCAAAGCACACCAAAGGTCAATAAGTCACCTTTTCAAATAAAAAACACAAAATACTGTAGCAACACTTATTGCTTCAATTAATTAAATATGAGTTTTTTCCACATAGAAGGGACCCATTCCAAACAAACCTACCCCTCCCGACTATGTGGAGGTGGTTGCCATTTCGGCAATTGAACGACAAGTCTCAAAATTGTCTTTTTCCAAAGCTTTAGTCATCATGTCGGAACCATTGTCATCGGTATGAATTTTCTCAAACTCAATTAACTTATGATCAAGAACATCACGTATCCAATGATATCTCACATCAATATGCTTCGACTTTGCATGAAAAGTGAAATTATTAGCAAGATGGATTGCACTTTGACTATCACTATTAGCCTACTTTGTGAACTAGGCAACACAAAGTCGAGATGTCAAGCATTGAAGAACACTTCTTCTTAAAAAGCATCGGATCGGATCGGAGGGCTACTACCCAATCGGATCGGAGGGCTACTACCCAATCGGATCGGAGGGCTACTACGCAATCGGATTGGAGGGCTACTACCAGATCGGGACGGAACAGGGCAAAATGGACAAGAACTCAGGTTCAGCTCAGGTCGGGTCGGATCGGATGCCCCGATCCGAACCCCTTCTGCTCGCTCTTCTGAACCGAACCCAACATACCATATCGCTTCACCCCACGATCTCCTGGATGTTCGGGGTAGTTACAACCATTTCCTACCCATGATGACCACTAATCTGGTGCGCTGTCAACATTGGAATCCATCTGAGCCCGAGAACGATGGGATGAGAGCCACGTAGCTCCGACCCGAACCGGATTCTGAGTGAATTTCCACCTATAAATATCCCGTCAAGAGACATTTGAAAGGATCTTTTTGGCACTTTGAGAGTTCAAACACCTTTGAGAACCGAATTCCAGCATTCCCAAACAATCCAAATCGTCACTCAAAATATATTTTGAGATAATTGAGTGAATGTACATGAAAAGTGAGTGAAATTGAGTGAATATCTCATTGTATTTACATCTATATCATCGAGGAAAGTGATTATAAAGTGGACGTAGGCTTTTCGACGCCGAACCACTATAAATCCTGTGTCTCCATTTTATTTTTGATCTTATTTTATTTCGATTTTAGTCAATTTGGGTGTTAGAACCACCTTTTGGTCTAACATTTTGGTGCTTTCACTGAGAACCATTTGAATTCTCTGTTTTTCTGGATTATCGTTCTACTTTTTGGACCATTGAGTTCAAAGAAGTTAATCCTCAAGTTTCGACGCTTTTGAATATTTGTTGTTTGATTATTGAAGAACTATGGCCAAAGGAAAAGGCAAAGAAGTTCAAACCAGTCGAGGGAACGAAGTTGGTGAAGATCAGCAAAACCCGGTTGTGACAAGGTCTCGTGGGCAGAGCTCGGGAGCGGATCGGACAGGTTCAGGAAATCCGAAACGAACTCAAGGAGAGAGCTCCGATCCGATCCGAGTAGGAGAATTTGAAGAAGTGCACTCCCCTAACCCTAACCGATCCGAACAGGTTGCTCTACTCCGATCCGAACAGGTTGCTCTGCTCCGATCCGAACAAGTTTCCCATCTCCGACCCGAACAGATTGCTCAGCTCCGATCCGACCCGTCACTAGGTGATGCTGGAACCTCTACTCGAGCTCCTCCAAATGCTCCAACTCCAGCCACCAGGATCAAAGATCAGATCAATCCATCTGCGCCTATTACCCAAGGAGATTTTTCGCGCCTTCTTGACATGCTTGAGAGCACTAGGGAGGCTATGAAAATCCATGAGCGCACCAATCTTATGATGCAAGAGAATATGAGAATCATGAGCAGGGAAATTAGCGAACTCCGCAGACAAAGAACTCCATCCCCGGTTCATCACACTGCAATGGATCAGTCTTCTTCTTCTGAGGAAGAACGGCCCCGTGAAAGAAGGCCGCTCGAACGACCTCAGAATTTGGAGCAAATGACGTTCGGATCTTTGGGGTCCCGCGAGGATGCTGCACGGGTACTATGACCCAACGATCCGAGCTTGAGAGAACCTATGCTGTTACCAATGCGGGGATCCCATGTATTGCCTAGAGACCCTAACCTTACCAATCCCACTCAGGGACAAATGCTCCAGCCCCTTCCTCCCGAGATCGACCGGGAATGTAGGGAACAAAGCAGAGCAGAAGCGGCTCGAAGAAGGAGTGTGTCCCCTGATCAGGAGCCCAGAGGAAACCCGAACATCAGAAGGAGGGCATCCCCTGATCAAGAGCCCAGAGGAAACCCGAACATCAGAGCCAGGGAGCCTGAACGACCCTTGACCAATGCTGACGTATGGACTATGGTACGTCAGATCATGTCTGAGAGTCGGAACTACACCAATGAAGATTATGGCATTGAACGAAGCCATATTCCCTTTACTGATGACATCCTCAACTTTCAGTTTCACCGACATTTTAACCTACCGCAGATGGACAGGTACAACGGGAGAACCGACCCGGGACAACATTTGATGCGATATGCATGGCTTATGAATGTTGCCGCTGCCCCTGACGCAGTGAAGTGTAAAGCTTTCCCGATCTACTTAGAAGACGTGGAATTACTATGGTTTACCCGACTTCCTCCTTGGTCGATATCGAATTTTAGGGAATTAAGTGAACGTTTTATGAATCAATTCCGACTTGACGCCCGAAAGTCTAAGAATGTTATTGAATTATCAAGAATTAAGCAAGCGCCGGGTGAGTCTTTGAAGTCATATCTTGACCGTTTCAATTTAGCTGTAACAGAAGTCAGCGACCCGCACGAGCCCACCACCTTGATGGCTTTAATGGAAGGAGTTGATCCTGATTCCGAGTTTGGAGATTATCTTTCTGGGAAGCCACCTCCCACAAGAGAGTTATTTTATGAAAAGGCCAATATTCATTTAAGACGAGAGGAAGCAAGGGCAAATAGAAAGAGAAAGTCCGGAGTGGCTTCAAAAGAAACTGTTCAGAGTAATGTCGCCGTGAAGCAGTCTGGAGAAAGTTCTGGGAAAGTCGAAGTGAATGTGGGAAACAAGAATGGAAACGGCAATAATGGAAACAAGGGAATGTAACAACCCGCATTCTACGCATCTAGGATCGTAGAATATTTATTTCATTTTCATATGAAGTCGTATGGTCATGTAACTTTGGGGGACGACTATTGGGGTCATTTCCCATGTTCATGATTTTTGCCGATTTTTAAATGACCGTTTTGCCCCTAACTGATCTTGTTTCGTCCATAACTTTTGACTGGAAAAGAATTTTGACCTGAAACCACTTCCATTGGATTCGAATGATGGTTTACAATTCCGTAGAGTGGTCACATTAGTCAAGCGGACTTACCGTTTGGGCTGTAGGGCTGAATTAAGGTTCAGAAGTGGAAAAACAGCTTAATTGGGCCAAACCGGGTGATTAGCAACTAGGCCCAATGGGGGATTCGGGTTTAGGGGTATATGAGGGCTGATAGGGTTAGGATTTCGGTTTCTTTCTCATTTTTCCAGCCGCCACTTGCTTTCCTTCAACCTAGTCATGGCCTCCAACATCTAGAATCATCCCAAATCACCTCTAAACACTTTCTAATTGAAGATTAAGCTAATTAGCATCAAACCAAGGCTAATCAACATCAAATCAGAGTTGGAGCTGCTGCTAAGCATTGGAATTCAACCCAAACAGAGAATCATTTCAGATCTATAGTTTACTTTGTGGCAAAGGTGAGTGATTTGCATTGTTCTTCACTAATTAAGGCTAATTATGGTAATTAGCGAAGATTAGCGAAATTATGGCTCAGAAAAATCCAGAAAAATTCCCAAAATTCTAAAATAATAATTTATGGCTCTGATAAAAATTTGGGTTAATTTGGACATGTTTTGCTAATCGTATGGTTAGACCATGCTTTAGGGGATTAAGGGGTGATTAGTGATAATTAGCGAAATTATGCATGTTAAAAATCTGGAAAAATATTCATAAATTCTGAAATATTATTTTAGGTCTCTGTATGAAAAATTGGCTAATTTGGTTAAGATTTGCTAATCATATCGTTAGATTTGCTCAAACATGTTTAAGGGGAAAATATGGGTTTTTGGGTATGTTTGATCCGTTTTGACATATCATATTGTTGTTTTGCTGTTTGTGGATGTTTATACATGTTGCTATGACTGTATGATATGCTTTGTGATTGATTAGAATAGTTAGATTGGTCGAAAACGTCGTCGAATGGCGTAGAAAGCTCGCTGGAAAGTTGCAGAAGTGTGCAGGTTCCGAACCGGATCGGATCGGATAAGGGGGCTCGGATCGGATATGTAGAACTGAGCAAAGAATCCGATTGGATAGGAACCCAACACTTGGGAAAAGTGGTAAAAAGGAAGGCCACGCTAGCTAAACTGGGATCGGATCGGATAGAGGAAGACGGATCGGATCGGATAGAGGAAGACGGATCGAATCGGATAGAGGAAGACGGATCGGATCGAAGGGGACGGATCGGATCGGAAACACAAAGGCGAATCAGAGCAGGAGCACAAAAGCGGATCGGATAGGAGCATATGAAGGGGAGCATGAAGACGGATCGAAAGCACAAACCAAGAAGGACTCGACCCGACCCGAAGAAGAAGAAGCAGCTGACTCGAACCCAGAGGAACGCCGACCCGAACCGATGGAGGACAACCGACCCGAACCGCACCAGGAGAAGACCCGACCCGAACAGATGAAGGACACCCGACCCGAACCGATGGCTTGAGAAGGAACCCGACCCGACCCAGTATTGACCAATAACCCGAGATGCAAAGGTAGTCCAATATGGGAAGTTAGAGCTTAGGATCCAGTTGGGAACCAATGAGTTCACTTCATAGTTGGGCTTTGCTGCGAGACGTGTGCTAAGGAGTTGTCGGTATTCATAACTTTGGTTCACCACTGAGAGATGGATAGTGGGCTTGTAGTGATAGTTACACGGGATTGGATTCCGCCATGGCCCAAAGTATTAGGTGACCAAAGTAGTGGATATCGTATGCTTTACGCACTGAGTGAGGGATGTGAGGATGATTGCTATGCTTGATTATTTGACATCACTATGACATGCACACCCCCACCCCCGTTATCTTTACACCATTTGAAAGGGCACCTTAGAGTGTTGTACAGTATGTAGTGCTAACTCTTTGGTTGCAGGTCCAGGTTCAGGTATGATTGGATTATACCTGTTATTATTTTGTTTAGATGCTTATCGCTCATACCAGGCTTTATGTCTGACCCAGAGTTTTATGTCTCTTCTTATTACTCTGGGTGCTCACACGAGCAGACTAGAGACAGGTTATGGTTAGCTGGTGATGCGCGAGTAGCTGATTCGGAGGCGAGCAGGAGGCTTTCACATATGATATATAGATATTCTCCCTGTGTCGTTGGTGGTTGCTACTTGGGCATTAGTAGTGTACCTCCTTTATCTTGCTTTTGTTTTGAGACAGTTTGAAAAGTTGTAATAAGCTATATTTTGGATTTCCGCTGCTATGATACTCAGTTCTGGTTTTAGCTTATGCACCGTCTCATCTGTTTTATGTCAAGTATGTTATTATTATATTTTGTTCTATGCGCTGTGAGACATATTACAGGTTCCTTGATTAGTCCATTCTCTTCTTTCTTTTCCTTCTGGCGACTGTTCCGTGCTAACTGTACACGTGTACAGCGCACTTTTGGAGTAAATGTCGGTTGGTGCGGGGCGGGCCGTCACACTTGGTATCAGAGCTCTAGGTTGCGAAGTTAACCTAGGGAAAGACACCAGGGAGAGATAGTATACGTATATGAGAGCGCGTATTTGTTATATTTTGGTTTTCAAAAGCTAGTTATATATATACTAGTAGTATTAGTAAGGATGAAGTCGCACTGCACTAGTACCACTATGGAGATGGCTGATTCGTTCTCTTTACAGATTGAACGATGAGCCGAAACCTGAGGAACAATGGTCCAAGGGGTAACAATAGGAATGACCCAGACTTGAGGATGATGTTCACCAACTTCATGCGAGATATGATTAGGGATGCTCAGGGAGCAGTCCCTAATACTGCTAATGGTGGTGGTGCAGCGGTGCAGGCGCCTAGGGCCGATTTCGCCAAGCTGAGCAAGGATTATACTAACCTTGGTGGAAAGCCGTTCCACGGAACGGAATCGGCTACGGATGCTCAGAATTGGTTAGATAGCTGCGAGCGCATCTTTGAGGACTTGGGTATCGAGGATGCGATGAAGAGAAGGCTAGCATCCCGTCAGCTGCAAGGACGGGCAATGAATTGGTGGGATGCCATTAAAGCAGCTACTCCCGAGGATCGGATTACTTGGGATCAGTTCAAGGCTCGCTTTAGCGATAAGTTTATCCCAGCTGCTCAGAAATCAGAGTTGTTTAGGAAGTTTCTGGAGTTGAAGCAGAATGGCAGGGCTATCTCGGAGTACGTTGCTGAGTTCGACACTTTGTCGAAATATGGATTATCTTTGATTGATACTGCCGAGAAGAAGAATGAGAAGTTCGTAACTGGCTTGGATGGATACTTGGGGGAAAGGCTTATAAACCACATCAATGAGACGTTTGACTCGATTGTGGGAAAAGCATTAAGGTCAGAGAGTCTTTACCCTAAGCCAAAGATTGAGGTTGCTATTACATCAGCAGAGGAACCAAAGCCGCAAGCAACCGGTGGAGGTAAGGAGAATCCCCAGAGCAAAAGGAAGCAGAATCAGGCCCAAGCTAAGGATGGTCCAAAGAAGAAAAGCAGGGAAGATTCTGAGTGTTTTAGTTGTGGCAAGAAGGGCCACTATGCTAGAGATTGTCGAGAAAAGCCTGGGGAAAGGAAGTGCTTCAATTGTGGGCAAGCGGGACATCACAAGAATGAATGTCCACAACCTCCTAGGGAGAAGCAGATCGTGAAAGCATATGCTATCAACGCCGTTCCTTCTTCGTCGAATGCCCCAAATGCGGCGCAGAAGGAAAAAGGTGTCGTTATTCGAGGTATGCTTTCTATTTATGATGTTCCTATTCTAGTTTTGTTTGATGTCGGGATTTTTCCATTCTTTTATGTCTAGTAACCTGGTGGATAAGTTGGAATTGGAACCCGATAGTCGATAGACCCCTAGTAGTGACAAACCCGATGGGTGGTTTGACTAACCTTTGTAGGATTTGTCGTAATTTGGTCTTATCGAGTCATGGATGTATGTTTGTTGTGATTGCTATATTTCGAGTTTTACTAGGTTTGGCTTGATTTTTGGGAGCCGATTGACTCCAAAGGTATAGAGTGGCAGTAGATCGCGAAGAGTCTTTGACGACCGTTAGAGTGAATGATGGACGAAAGGTGGTATTGGATCGCCTACCTTATGATGAAGATGATAACGGGAGTTAGAGAAGCAAATGTACATTGGATGTACAGTAGTTTGGTCAGGACTTGGTCATGCGACCGACGATAGTTTCAAGCAAGATTGGCGAGGATAGCCAAAGTCGGTTATGGATGCTTGAATGTTTGGATGTTTTGCTCATATCATCTCACGTATATTGTCTGAACTCGGAGGAGATGTTCCTTGGGTGCTTGTCTGATATTGGTTTAGGCCTTTGGGGCTTGTGCTTGGGGAATGTCGAGGTCGACTAGGATGGTTAGCGTGAGAGATAAGTGGTTGTTGTGATTCTCATTGGATGATATCTTGGTGCACTCGAGGAGTGATGTACAGCTCGTAACATGATAGGAATGTTCGATGGTATAGATTACCCGAGTTAGACTCAATAAGGTTATGAGATGACTCGAGTGGGACTCGAGAAAGATGCAAAGTGATGGATTGTTTAGGACCCTATGTTGATGTTCTTTTTGAAAGAATAGGATGTACTCGTTGATCATGGAAGATGCAACGAAGGTTGGGACGATTCAAGTTGGACTTGAACTCGTAAAATAATATAGGTGTTTGATTGATCTTAGAGATGCAATAAATAGGGAGACGACTCACGTTAGACTAGAGTTTGTCGATGATGAATACTCAAGACTGGGTCTGAGTTATAGATTGGCTCGGGTTAGACTCGAGAAGGCTGCAAGGAATTGGATTCGGCTCGAGTTGGACTCGAGAGGGCAGCAAGAAAATGGGTAGACTTGGGTTGGACTCAAGTATTTTAGGAGGACTAAAAGCAGGGGTATCTGGGGACGCCCGTTACCTTGGATCCGTTGGACGTGATCTAGTTATCCTTGGAGGATAAACGTACGTTGGACGTACGGTAGTCCGTTTGGAGGCGGGGCTTCCATTAGTTTTAGTCATCCTTGGAGGATAAATGTATGTTGGACGTACGGTGGGTTGTTTGGAGGCGGGGCTTCCATTAGTATTGATGTTGGTTAGACCAGACATACAGGTATAGACGTATTTATGGCTTTAGCAGGTGATGGATAGGATTTGTTTGATAGATGCTATGATTGCTATGTTTGTTCCTATCTTTCTTTTCCTAGGTAGACTGTCACCTGTAGGATCCTGTTGAATAGAAAATAGGATAAGTTTGTTGATCATGGTGATATGACGGGAGTAAGATACTTTACGTTAGACTTGAAGTATGTTTGGGAATTGTAGAGCGTCCGTTGATCTTGGAGATTCAGCGGATATAGGAGCTTCAAGTTGGACTTGGACTCATAGGTAGGGTACCTAGATTCATTGGATGAGTCTAGTTCACCTTTGGAAGGTGGATGTACGTTGGACGTGCAGTACAGATATAGGTAGAGTACCTAGATTCATTGGATGAGTCTAGTTCACCTTTGGAAGGTGAATGTACGTTGGACGTGCAGTACGAATGTGGGTAGGGTACCTAGATTCATTGGATGGATCTAGTTCACCTTTGGAAGGTGAATGTGCGTTAGACGTACAGTACGGATATGGATGTAGTGCCTAGGGTCATTGGATGGATCTAGTTTGCCTCTAGGAGGTGAATATACGTTGGACGTACAGTGTGGATGTAGGCAAGATTCGGGTTAGACTCGAAAGGATATTTGGAATTTGGTTGGTAATTTAACGTATATGGTTGGATTACCTAAGAAGATGACAGTATGGATGGATGCCGTAGTACCGGACTAGGTGCGGTAACTGATGCATTGGGTAGGAGACATGCCAGTTTAGAGGCTATGTTTTGGAATGAAAGCAACTAGAGTATATCATGGGATATAACTTCAGACCTAAGTGTGAATTGGATTCAGAAACGCTAGTAAGCTTGACGATTAGATCGATCTGGATTGAGTGGATCAGTTCCAGTCAGAGGGACGATCCTAACTTATTGGAAATCACCGCTAAGATAGAGATGGAGATCGATGGCGAGGGAACGGCTGTACTTGGGAAGTAGAGAATAACATAAGAGAGTCGTATCCAAAGCTCTTCGCCTGATAAGACTTTAGCGGCGATGATTCCTCCTTTGTTAGAAAACCGCATGCTAGGATAGGTTTGTTGTACTATCATGTATGTTTGATTGTTGAAATTGGTTGATAGGCATGCGGGATCCATTGCTTGTTTCTTAGTTAAAGAATTTCGGGGGCGAAATTTCTTAAGGAGGGAAGAATGTAACAACCCGCATTCTACGCATCTAGGATCGTAGAATATTTATTTCATTTTCATATGAAGTCGTATGGTCATGTAACTTTGGGGGACGACTATTGGGGTCATTTCCCATGTTCATGATTTTTGCCGATTTTTAAATGACCGTTTTGCCCCTAGCTGATCTTGTTTCGTCCATAACTTTTGACTGGAAAAGAATTTTGACCTGAAACCACTTCCATTGGATTCGAATGATGGTTTACAATTCCGTAGAGTGGTCACATTAGTCAAGCGGACTTACCGTTTGGGCTGAAGGGCTGAATTAAGGTTCAGAAGTGGAAAAACAGCTTAATTGGGCCAAACCGGGTGATTAGCAACTAGGCCCAATGGGGGATTTCGGGTTTAGGGGTATATGAGGGCTGATAGGGTTAGGATTTCGGTTTCTTTCTCATTTTTCCAGCCGCCACTTGCTTTCCTTCAACCTAGTCATGGCCTCCAACATCTAGAATCATCCCAAATCACCTCTAAACACTTTCTAATTGAAGATTAAGCTAATTAGCATCAAACCAAGGCTAATCAACATCAAATCAGAGTTGGAGCTGCTGCTAAGCATTGGAATTCAACCCAAACAGAGAATCATTTCAGATCTATAGTTTACTTTGTGGCAAAGGTGAGTGATTTGCATTGTTCTTCACTAATTAAGGCTAATTATGGTAATTAGCGAAGATTAGCGAAATTATGGCTCAGAAAAATCCAGAAAAATTCCCAAAATTCTAAAATAATAATTTATGGCTCTGATAAAAATTTGGGTTAATTTGGACATGTTTTGCTAATCGTATGGTTAGACCATGCTTTAGGGGATTAAGGGGGTGATTAGTGATAATTAGCGAAATTATGCATGTTAAAATCTGGAAAAATATTCATAAATTCTGAAATATTATTTTAGGTCTCTGTATGAAAAATTGGCTAATTTGGTTAAGATTTGCTAATCATATCGTTAGATTTGCTCAAACATGCTTAAGGGGAAAATATGGGTTTTTGGGTATGTTTGATCCGTTTTGACATATCATATTGTTGTTTTGCTGTTTGTGGATGTTTATACATGTTGCTATGACTGTATGATATGCTTTGTGATTGATTAGAATAGTTAGATTGGTCGAAAACGTCGTCGAATGGCGTAGAAAGCTCGCTGGAAAGTTGCAGAAGTGTGCAGGTTCCGAACCAGATCGGATCGGATAAGGGGGCTCGGATCGGATATGTAGAACTGAGCAAAGAATCCGATCGGATCGGAACCCAACACTTGGGAAAAGTGGTAAAAAGGAAGGCCATGCTAGCTAAACTGGGATCGGATCGGATAGAGGAAGACGGATCGGATCGGATAGAGGAAGATGGATCGGATCGAAGGGGATGGATCGGATCGGAAACACAAAGGCGAATCAGAGCAGGAGCACAAAAGCGGATCGGATAGGAGCATATGAAGGGGAGCATGAAGACGGATCGAAAGCACAAACCAAGAAGGACTCGACCCGACCCGAAGAAGAAGAAGCAGCTGACTCGAACCCAGAGGAACGCCGACCCGAACCGATGGAGGACAACCGACCCGAACCGCACCAGGAGAAGACCCGACCCGAACAGATGAAGGACACCCGACCCGAACCGATGGCTTGAGAAGGAACCCGACCCGACCCAGTATTGACCAATAACCCGAGATGCAAAGGTAGTCCAATATGGGAAGTTAGAGCTTAGGATCCAGTTGGGAACCAATGAGTTCACTTCATAGTTGGGCTTTGCTGCGGGACGTGTGCTAAGGAGTTGTCGGTATTCATAACTTTGGTTCACCACTGAGAGATGGATAGTGGGCTTGTAGTGACAGTTACACGGGATTGGATTCCGCCATGGCCCAAAGTATTAGGTGACCAAAGTAGTGGATATCGTATGCTTTACGCACTGAGTGAGGGATGTGAGGATGATTGCTATGCTTGATTATTTGACATCACTATGACATGCACACCCCCACCCCCGTTATCTTTACACCATTTGAAAGGGCACCTTAGAGTGTTGTACAGTATGTAGTGCTAACTCTTTGGTTGCAGGTCCAGGTTCAGGTATGATTGGATTATACCTGTTATTATTTTGTTTAGATGCTTATCGCTTATACCAGGCTTTATGTCTGACCCAGAGTTTTATGTCTCTTCTTATTACTCTGGGTGCTCACACGAGCAGACTAGAGACAGGTTATGGTTAGCTGGTGATGCGCGAGTAGCTGATTCGGAGGCGAGCAGGAGGCTTTCACGTATGATATATAGATATTCTCCCTGTGTCGTTGGTGGTTGCTACTTGGGCATTAGTAGTGTACCTCCTTTATCTTGCTTTTGTTTTGAGACAGTTTGAAAAGTTGTAATAAGCTATATTTTGGATTTCCGCTGCTATGATACTCAGTTCTGGTTTTAGCTTATGCACTGTCTCTTCTGTTTTATGTCAAGTATGTTATTATTATATTTTGTTCTATGCGCTGTGAGACATATTACAGGTTCCTTGATTAGTCCATTCTCTTCTTTCTTTTCCTTCTGGCGACCGTTCCGTGCTAACTGTACACGTGTACAGCGCACTTTTGGAGTAAATGTCGGTTGGTGCGGGGCGGGCCGTCACAGGCAACAACAACCGTAATGCGAATGGTAACAGAAGAAATAGGAACCGAGGAAGTAATTCTAACAAAAGACCCCGGTTCCAGACTTATGAGAATTATTCACCGCTGAACGACACTATGGAGAACATTTACTTGGATACATACAATGTTTTGCAATACAAAAGACCGTCGCCTCGAGACTCAATGGAGAAAGAAATCGCAACTGGAAATTTTTGTTTATTTCATGGAACTCATGGGCATTCAATGAATGAATGTCGACATTTGAGAGATGTGATTGAGAAGCTGCTGCACGAAGGAAAATTGGATGAATATAAGGCTACCCCAAGAGACAGGGGGCAAGGAGAACAGGCCCAAAACTAGAATCAATCTGCTCCCAAGCCTACAGCGCAGCAGAAAGGCAAGGGAATTGTTATTAACACCATAGTAGGTGGACTCCACCCAGCTATCCACAGTTTTAGAGCAATGGACCAATACGTTAATGCAGCTAAGCACGTAGATGTGGATGAGTGTGATGATTTGGAAGATATCGCCCCTGTGAAACAGCAGAGGACAATGTTTGATGACGTGGTGTTCCATAGCAGAGACGATACCGGAATCCAGTCACCTACCGAAGATCCGTTGGTCATTACCACCACCATTGGACTGGCATTGGTTCATAAGGTGCTGGTGGAAAATGGAAGCTCTGTTAATATTTTGTTTAAAAAGTCATTTGATCATATGAAACTTGAGTCTGGAGATTTGAAGCCATGTGAAGGTTGGATCCGAGGCTTCAACGGGGGGTCGACAGCTCCAATGGGGTATATAGAATTGCCCGTAACATTGGGGCAAGGGGAACGTCGAAGAGTACGAATGCTTCAGTTCGTAGTGTTGGACGTAGATTCACCCTACAACGCATTTTTGGGAAGGCCTGCCCTTGCAGAGTTCAGGGCTTGTATCGCCCCGTGGTGTTTATTGCTTAAGTTCCCAATTGAAGCCGGAACAGGAGTAATGAGAGGAGATCAAGTCTCCGGATGGGCTTGCTATGTTGCCGAATTAAAGATGCTGATGAATGGACTCAACATCGAGAGTAAAGGTGCCTCGCCTCCTCCAAAGGAGGGTTCGGCGTAGCAATTAGAAGGATCAGCCCCGAAGGAGTTGCCCAATGGAACGCCTGAAGACTTGGATCCCAGAGAAGATGAGGAACCAAAGGCTAGAAGTGCAACTCCTAACGAAGCGACAGTGGATATACCCATTGACGAAGCTGATCCAGCAAGAGTTTTGAAGATTGGATCCCAGTTGGATCCACATCGAGCCAAAGAACTAACTGACTTCCAGAAGGCAAACCTGGATGTGTTTGCCTGGACGCACGCCGACATGTGTGGGATATCGCCATCCATCATGAGTCATTCACTGAGTATAAACCCAAAACACCCGCCTGTAAAGCAAAAGAGACGTGTGCTGGGTCCAGAGAGGTCGGCAGCTCTGAAAGAGGAAGGGGAGAAGCTGAAAGAAAACGGATTTATTAGAGATTCGAGATATCCCGACTGGATATCGAATCCTGTTTTAGTAAAGAAGTCAAACGGAAAGTGGCGGACATGCATTGATTTTTCAGACTTGAACAAAGCTTGCCCGAAAGATAGCTTCCCACTCCCCAGAATTGACCAGCTTGTAGATTCGACAGCGGGATATAAACTTCTTTCTTTCATGGACGCATATTCCGGGTACAACCAGATTCCTATGCACGTGCCAGATCAAGAATACACGAGCTTCATTACAAATTTGGGGTTGTATTGCTATGTGGTCATGCCATTCGGATTGAAAAACGCTGGAGCTACCTACCAACGCTTGGTGAACAGGATGTTTTATAACCAAATAGGGAAGACTATGGAAGTTTATGTGGATGATATGCTTGTCAAATCGAAACATTCCTCCAGCCATACACGAGACTTGGCAGAGATGTTTGGTATCCTGCGAAAGTATCGAATGAAGTTAAATCCTTTGAAATGCTCATTTGGAGTGGCATCGGGAAAGTTTCTAGGTTTCATCGTGAGCTCTCGAGGGATTGAAATCAATCCCAGTCAAATAGCAGCGATAAGAAACATTGAAGAACCGAGGAGAATCAAAGATGTCCAAAGTCTTGCAGGGAAAGTAGCCGCGTTGAGTAGATTTATCTCCAAAGCAACGGACAAATGCGTCCAATTTTTTGACTTGATAAAAAGGGGAAAGAAGAATTTCGAATGGACTCCAGACTGTGTTGAGGCCTTTCGAAATTTATTGGAATTACTAGAGAAACCACCGATTTTGTCAAAGCTAGTGGATCATGAAGAGTTATTTGTTTACCTAGCGGTTTCGGCTCACGCTGTTAGCACCGCCTTGGTCCGAGAAGAAGACAAAGTGCAAAGGCTGGTATATTATGTAAGCAAGAAATTGGCAGCTGCAGAACTCAACTACCCAAGGATTGAGAAGCTTGCTTACAGCCTCCTGATCGCCTCCCGAAAACTTCGCCACTATTTCCAAGCTCACCCAATAACCATATACACTGACCAGCCTCTGAGGCAGGTGTTGCAGAGACCCGAAGCATCGGGGTGTTTGATCAAATGGAATATTGAATTAAGTCAGTTTGATTTAAATTTTCAGCCGCGGAGATCGATCAGGGGGCAAGCTCTGGCTGACTTTATAGCAGAGTTCACAATTCCAGAGGAGGAAATGATCAATGACAAGGTGGTCAAGTCAGAGGAGGAGTTAAAATTAGATCCATGGAAGCTGTACACAGATGAAGCCAAGAACGACCGAAGGTCCGGAGCTGGAGTTGTCTTAGTTACTCCTGAGGGACGATCGTTATATTATGCGCTACGATTAGAATTTTCAGTAACTAATAACGACTCTGAATATGAAGCCCTGATTGCCGGGCTGAAACTTGCTAAAGAACTTGGAATAAAGACATTGGATATATTCTGCGACTCCAAAATAGTTGTCTGCCAAGTGCAAAAGGAGTTTGTGGCTCGGGGACCTCGACTTATCGCCTATCTCGGGAAAGTGGAGGAACTGTTGAGCAACTTGGAACGGTATAACATAACGCATATCCCAAGAGCCGAAAACCAAAAAGCAGACAGGCTAGCAAAGCTAGCTAGTTCCGATAACCCGGAAGAAACCGAAACGTTGGGATCGCCAAGCTTTGAGTCGATGGAAATTGAATTTTCTTTCGAAGCAGAACCGTAGAAGGAGTCGTGGATGACCCCAATTAAGAATTTCCTTAGAAATGGGATACTCCCGTCAAAGAAGAGTGAGAGGTGGGCCATAGTTCGCAAGGCCACCAGATACATCCTTCAAGATGATACTCTTTATAGACAAGGATTTTCTATGCCTCTGTTACGATGTATAGCACACAATGACATCAAGCGTGTACTAAGAGAAGTACACGACGGTGAGTGTGGAGATCATACGGGATGTCAGACCTTAGCAAAGAAGGTATTGCGGTATGGATATTTCTGGCCCACAATTAATAAAGATGCAGCTGATTATTCACGATGCTGCGACAAGTGCCAGAGATTCGCCAAAATCCCCAGAGCACCACCGACCCAACTCAAATCGATGGTGATTCCTTGGCCGTTTTCCATGTGGGGAGTTGACATCATCGGAGTTCTACCAATTGCTAGAGGAGGAGCGAAATATGCAATAGTCGCCGTGGACTATTTTACGAAGTGGGTGGAAGCTGAGCCCTTAACCAAAATCACAGCGAGAAAGGTGATAAGTTTCGTGGTTAGAAACATTATATGCCGATTTGGGATCCCAAGGACCATTATAACTGATAACGGAACCCAGTTCGATGGTGCTGAATTCAGAAATTTCTGCCAGAAATATAAGATCGACAAACGGTACACTGCAGTCGCTCATCCACAGTCAAATGGGTAAGTAGAAGCAATAAACAAAGTCATAAAGTCCATCCTCAAGAAACGATTAGAACGTGCAAAGGCAAAATGGGTGGATGAATTGCCCTTAGCTTTGTGGGCATATCGGACAACGTTTAAGACAGCTACCGGTCATACTCCTTTCTCTCTCTCATTTGGTTCAGAAGCAGTAATTACAGTAGAGCTTGAAGTTCCCTCTCACAAGGTAACATATTATGACCCGATGACGAATCGTGCACTCTTACTCGAGTCTCTTGATGAAATCGAAGAAAAAAGGGACGAGGCAGACTTACGTGTGTCAAGACATCGACATCAGATGGCACGCTATTATGACAAAAAAGTTCGTTTTAGGACTTTCGAACTGGGAGATTTGGTGCTAAAGCGAGTTTTTCCATCCCTTCCTCACCTCGGTCCAAAGTGGGATGGACCCTTTGTCATCCAACGGAAACTTGAAACAGGAGCCTTCAAGTTAACGACCGTAGATGGCGAAGAGGTACCTAGGGCTTGGAATGCCCAGCACTTGATGCGATACTTGAATTAGGGATGTTGTACTCTTTGTTGTTTTCCTTATGAACTTTGTAAAAAGGCACGACTTGCCTTAGAAAAGTCTGTTGATATGAACAAAGAACTATAAAGTGGATATAGGATACGACTTAGCCGAACCACTATAAAAATATCATGTTTCATTTACTTTCCTGCATTATTTATACCTTCAACTACTATTCCGTTATGATTATGAAATATAAGACGATTTAAAACCTAAAAAGTTGAAAACAGCTTATATGCAGGAACCAGCACAACGACTATTTGTGTAATAAGACATGAAAGAATGGGAAGACGACATTCTTAACTCTAACTCTCAAGAATTGAGAGAGAGTATAAAGGACGGGAAGACGACGTCCTCTGAGGCGTGAAGGTGCACCCAGACAAGAGACCGCCTCAGTAAGAACTCTAACCTGAATATAAGACAGGAGAGTATAAAAAAATGCCAGAAAAAGGACAGGCATCAACGACACAAAAAATGTGACCCCGTCGGAGAATCGGGGACATTCAGACTGTTTGACTAAATCTTGAATAGTTTTTCAAGATTGACTGGGGGTATATATGTACACACATATTTCCCCCCACCATGACTTCATTACACAACTATAGTAGGACATGCATTTTTACATAAGTACAGAACTGATAACTAACAGACATTGCAGGCAACGAATTATTTTTATTTACAAATGAACGAATTTGTACAGGAAAACAGGCAAAAAGAAGGTGCGAGGGCCACACTTGCATCAACAATTATAGGCCAATCAAATGCTAAAATAAAGCAAGACACTTCATCATTTAGACTTCGAAGTGGGCTTGGACTTCTTAGTAGCCTTCCCCGCCTCTTTGCGCTTTGACTTTTTCTTCCCTGAAGCTGAAGCGCTGGAATCAGTTGACTTTTTCCCGGAAGGCGGAACGCTGGAATCAAGAGAAGACTTTTTAGCAAGTTCTTCTGTAATAGATCTAGTCGAAAGCTTAACAACTAACCTTGATCCAACATCCACTACTGTGAGGGGCTTAAGGCTTTCGGGGTCTAAGTCTTCAACTTTAAGCTGCATGCGTTTATCTTGTTCGGCCTTCAGTGCAGCTAAAGTAACATCATCGGCGCTTTTCGACTCCCCAACTATAGCCACCTCAGGGTCTTCCTCGTGTCCCCCGTTGCCGCCATCATCTTTTAAGGCATCTATTATTTCGTCATCATGATGAGTATCAGCCTTAGACGGTTCAGTTTCTTCTCCTGAATCTATGGTAGCAGCCTTGTCCTTTTCCCCTTTAGCCTTCTCCGTAGGTTCTGCTCCAGAGGCGGTTCCCTGGGACACGTCTGTCTTTTCAGACGGTTCAATACCTACAGAGTGAGAAGCAACAGTTATCAACTCAGGAGAAAATAATGGGTTCTTCATCGATTGCTCAATTATGTGATGAAAGAAAGAGATAGCTTTGACGAATTGAGGTGAAAAGGTAGAGATACCTTCCGACGACTTCTCAGCTGGAGTGACCGCTGTCTCCGACGCCGTTTCGAGTATGGGGGATAAAAGAGATGCCCGAGGGATCCCCGGATTTTCAGGATCATATCCCTCTACTTAAGAAGTTTCAGAGGTAGCAGAGGAAGAACCAGCCTCAGGAATGTTCTTTTGCTTAGCCTTCTGCCTCTTTTCGTCCATAACAGCAGCAATAAGGCGGCGTCCTTCGGCTAGGCATTCTGGTTCATCATCTCGTAGATATTTCTCCATAAGCTTGTCCTCTTCAATGGAATCAACCTTGAGCTCCTCTTTCTCCCATTCAATGATTTGACTCCATGCTTGGACTAAGGTAGATGGATAATCTTCAATCCAAGAGATGTTCCGGCGGCGAATGATATGCGCAAAGAATTCAATCATTAATTCGCCAAAACCATGCACCTCTTCCTCAGCCTCTGACGGTTGCTTGCGGGCCTCTTCAGCGGACTTGATAGCACATTCGACGTTACCCTCTGCTAGGGCAGCCCTGTTCTCCGCCTCCACCAGCTTAGAAGCCAAGTCAGCGTTTTTCTTCTCCAATTCAACATTCTTCCTCGCTAACTCGGCCTTCTCCCGCTCAAGGTCAGCGTAAGCAAGTCGCATTTTGGCAGCATCTGACTTGGCATCTTCGTCTTGCTTTTTCAATTCCGAATGCTCTTGGGTATGGGACTCAAGCAAATCATGGTAGCATTTTTGTAGATCCTCAAATTGTTGCTTGAAGCTGGCAGCATCCCGTTGAGCAACAGCAAGTTGAGCCTGTGTATCCTCCAAGTCTTTTCCTAAATTTTTTAAGGCCCTTGCATCGTCTTCTGCGGTTTTTTGCATCGAGTCAGCATTCGTGATTAAAGTTCGGATGATTCTGGAAAGGCTGTGAGAATACTTGAACAACTCTGAATACTGTTTCTCGACCGCATCTATTTTTGCTTTGGCCTCATCTGCCCACCTCGAAGAAATAGGCTCAAGAGCAGGTAAAAAATTCAAGTTTTCGAAGTAATGTTCAGGAAATTGCTCTTCCAGATACGCCCGCTTAACTGCAGATTCAGCATCTAGCGGTGGAGGTGCGGGGAATGTCAGCTCGGTATCCCTGTGCATGGAGGGCTCAATGGCCTCTTCATCCTTTCTAGACCGTTTAGCGGGAACCTTACGCTTGCTTTGTGATTCGGTATCTCTTGGTGGGCTCCTCTTCCTACTGCCCTTTTCTTGAGAAGAGGTTGAGTCTTTTGATTGCGGCCTGTCCTCCTCCCGACGACCTTGGTAACCTTTATATCGCTCTGCATCTGTCCGGACAGGAGAACGAGAGCGTGAGGACCGCGAACGATAGGAATCATAGGGTCTTCTATCCTCCCTACCGCGATCTTCGCGACGATCATACTCAGTATCATGGGGGGGATTAAACATGCTACGACGGAGTTTCCTGATATCATAATAGGAACAAGACATTGTACCTGCACAACAAGACAAATGAAATTCAGGATCAGTATTTTCACAAAAGAAAAATGCTGTGAATTGTGGTGCTATTGTGTTAAGTGCATCCTAAGTGGTGTTTTCCCCCCGACAAACCCGAGTCTGAAGCCAGACTAGTACGAGCGGGCTCTTTGGCCTTAGCAGGAGTGGTCTCTTCGAAAGAAGTGAAAACTAAAGGATTCTTCCCAAAATCCTCTGAAGTGTAAATAGTTTCAGGTAAGGGGAGATCCCACAAACCCTGAAACATTGGGTCATCGGTACTAGGGACGTCTCCCTCAGAAGCGTCAATCGGCAGCTCTTTGGAAGACGTTGACCTTTCCGGAGAAATAGCATCCTCGGGAACAATATACTCCTCGCGGTGCCTTTCGGCGATGTTAGCCAATTCGTCATCTTGAGTCGAAGATGGAGAGGGTGAAGTCTGAAGAGGCACTGTAGGAGCTCTCGAACCTTCGCCCGTTTCTGGGATTACGTCCACTGGGGGAATATATACATATGGACCCATCCCGTGACCAATGCTACGGGTAATGAACAACAACCCATGAAGATGAAGATATTTGTCCTTAAGGACTTCATCAATAGTTAAAAACTTCTGATCACCATTAAGGAGCCGGTGCATCCGATCAAAGAACGCTTGATCCGATATTTGTTTTGGGTTATCAACTGCAAACAAAAAGAAAACGGGTTAATGTGATGGTTTGGATGTACAGAGTCGAGATTTAGAAAATCGGTGCTTTACTTGATTTCATCCATCTCCTAGCACACCCTGGTTGTTGCTTTACATAAAACCATTCCAGCCTGGAGTCACCCGCTTTACTACTGAACGGTGCTGGAATTATTTTCCTCTTAGGGACAGACTCGAAGTAAGAGAAAGGAGTTTCTCGAGTCCGGTGCTTGAAGTTATAAAAGAAATGAACGTCATCAAAAGTGAGCTCTATGCCCAAGATCTCACGGTACGCTACATATAGGGTGTACAAGTAAGCATAGGAATTGGGATGCAGCTGCATGGGGGCAATCCGCATTTGTCTTAGAAAATCGACGACGAAAGGAGAAAATGGAGGGATAGCCCCGACCATGCACATCAATCGAGTGATTGCTATAAATCCCTCCGGAGGGTTGTGAGGACGATCAGCTTTTGATGGCAACAAGGTATCCCCTTTGGGTATCCCGTACTTCAGGCGTATTCGAATAA
Source organism: Allium sativum (assembly GCA_030737875.1). Taxonomy (NCBI): domain Eukaryota; kingdom Viridiplantae; phylum Streptophyta; class Magnoliopsida; order Asparagales; family Amaryllidaceae; genus Allium; species Allium sativum. Next base: position 643,450,085 of record CM060912.1, read on the forward strand.
GTCTGTTATTGTCGATCGTCGATTCAACAGAATCTTGAGGTGATTCCAGTATGATGGCAGACTCAAATTCATCAGGAGCTCGATTATCTCCAATCCCTCCTTCCTCTTCACAACCCAGGGAAACTCCACCCTCAGAAGACACATTATCGCTTTCGTGAGTTTCTACCTCGTAGTCTGAGCCCTCATCATCCCATTCTGGATCTAAGGAAGAAGATATGTCTTCAAGAGTAATTTTGTTGGATGTCTCTGGGATCTCTTTCTTCTCTGCTAATCTAGATGAACATCTGGATGTCATGGTCACTAAACTATTGAAGAAGCAATAGCATAAGTTAGAGTAAATTAGCCCGTATCCCCTCGTGCATGTGTATAAACTAAAGTGTGAACAGTGTATGCAGAAAATGTAAAGTTAACGCTCAAAAGTGCGACGCAAAATCTTGGCAAAGTTATAATGTTCAAGGAAGTTCTTGATGTTCATGTTTGTTCACAAGGAACTATCCTAACTGTCCATTAAGTTGAAGATTATATCGAGGATTGAACGGGCTACTTCAATAAGTTCTTATGTGTTGAGCAAGATTGTTTTTCTTTGGTTCGGTTCGGATGTATGCATTGGGATCGGATCGGATCGGAGAATATAGCCTTATCTTGTTTTGGGGATAAACATTGTTGCTCAGGGATCAAATCGGATCGGATCGGAGGTGGACTTCTGAAACGATCCGGATCGAATCAGGAAACCACACCATTTTCTTCCTTTGTTCCAATTCCAAGTCCGGCCCAACCCGATCAAGGGAACCCCGCCTCTGTGATTTCTTGCTCCGACCCGATCCGTTTTTGCGAATTTTTCTTCCTTTTCTTCTCCTCCATTTTCTATATCCCATCATCCGAACCGATGCCTTGACCCTTCTCTTCCTTTGTTCACATTTCCTCTTCCTCCTTTTCTAACTTGGAACCCAATTCTATGCTAATATCCCCAACTAAGACCAAGTTTTTATTTTCTGATCAAATCACCTACAATAGGTCTTCGTCCCCTCCTCCCAAAACCTCGAGGCGGCGACTGGGCCACCAACGACGATGGTAGCGGAGGAGAAGGCTGTGATGACGAACTCGAACCAAAACCGTGTCTAAATCAGTCAAATCAATCATAAATCCTAGTTGATATCGATTATTATCATGAAAATCGAGTTTAAAACCCACTTAAGAGAGCGGATTGATGATTGATAAAGGGGATTTTGGAGTTTCAAAGGGTTATGGATTATGTGTTCAGTCGGCTAAGAAAAGGCAAATGAAAAGAAAGGGAGGAAGAAAGAGAAGGGAGATAAGCTTATATAGGACGATGGTGACTACTCGTATTCCCTTCTCCTTTTCTCCGCTCGGACCGGGATGTGAGCCCATGAGGCATTCCAGTGCACTGACCCAGTGCTAACCAAGAGAGGAAGAAAGGCTGTTCGGGTCAGAGCCCGAACCGAACGCATCTTCGTGAATCAATTTGACATCCAAATTGAATTAAAATTCGAAGAGGAAATAAAAGCACTAGAAAAATCAAAAGGGAAATTACCTGGAAGGATAATCGAATGTTAACAAGAGTTCTCCAAGTTGTTCGAAAATAAAGAAAGGGATTTACATACTATGCGAAGTATATATGAACACTAAGAGATGCAACTCTCCGAAGCGACGTGTCTTCATATAGCAATAGAAATGACTTTTCAACGATTCAACTTTAGAAAGGCACTGTGCAAATCATGATCAAAGCATGCTCCGTATCCAACGGAAGCATCCTTTGAGGGGGCAAAATGTTAGCCTACTTTGTGAACTAGGCAACACAAAGTCGAGATGTTAAGTGTTGAAGAACACTTCTTCTTAAAAAGCATCGGATCGGATCGGAGGGCTACTACCCAATCGGATCGGAGGGCTACTACCCAATTGGATCGGAGGGCTGCTACGCAATCGGATCGGAGGGCTACTACCAGATCGGGACGGAACAAGGCAAAACGGACAAGAACTCAGGTTCAGCTCAGGTCGGGTCGGATCGGATGCCCCGATCCGAACCCCTTCTGCTCGCTCTTCCGAACCGAACCCAACATACCATATCGCTTCACCCCACGATCTCCTGGATGTTCGAGGTAGTTACAACCATTTCCTACCCATGATGACCACTGATCTGGTGCACTGTCAACACTGGAATCCATCTAAGCCCGAGAACGATGGGATGAGAGCCACGTAGCTCCAACCCGAACCGGATTCTGATTGAATTTCCACCTATAAATATCCCGTCAAGAGACATTTGAAAGGATCTTTTTGGCACTTTGAGAGTTCAAACACCTTTGAGAACCGAATTCCAGCATTCCCAAACAATCCAAATCGTCATTCAAAATATATTTTGAGATAATTGAGTGAATGTACATGAAAAGTGAGTGAAATTGAGTGAATATCTCATTGTATTTACATCTATATCATCGAGGAAAGTGATTATAAAGTGGACGTAGGCTTTTCGACGCCGAAACACTATAAATCCTGTGTCTCCATTTTATTTTTGATCTTATTTTATTTCGATTTTAGTCAATTTGGGTGTTAGAACCACCTTTTGGTCTAACAATCACAATAAAACATATACCTTTTTTGTGAAAATCTAAGCTGATGAACAAACTGCTTCATCCACAATAACACATTACATGCCTCTGTCACTGCAAAAAACTCTGATTCAGTAGTAGACAATGCCATACATTTTTGTAGCCTAGATTGCCAAGACACTACTCCCCCTGCAAAAGTGACCAAATAACCTGAAGTGGATTTTCTTGAGTCAATATCACCTGCCATATCAGAATCTAAATAACCAACGAGACAAAGCTTATCACTCCCAAAACAAAGCTTCATATCAGCAGTACCCTGTAAGTATCTCATAATCCACTTCACAACGCTTCAATGCTCTTTACTTGGATTAGAAAGAAATCTACTAACCAAATCTACAGCGTGAGCTATATCAGGCCGAGTGCAAACCATTGCATACATCAAAATCCAACGGCGGAAGAATAAGGAACATGCACCATCTTTTCCTTCTCTTCTGTTGTGGAAGGACATAGTTGAGAACTCAACTTAAAATGCATAACAAGTGGAATGCTCACAGACGTTGCTTTCTCCATATTGAACCTTTTAAGCACTCTTTGAATATTTGCTTCATGTAACAGCCATAACTTTCGAGCCTTGCGATCATGAAAAATTCTCGTTCCTAAAATGTTCTTTGCCAGACCAAGTTCCTTCATGGAGAAAGTCTTGCTCAACTATTGCTTCAAACTAGCAATCCGTTCTACATTTTTCCCTATAATAAGCATGTCATCAACATAAAGTAGCAAAATGATAAAATCATCATTAGCAAATTTCTTCAAGAAAACATAATGATCATTATATGTCTTTTTATATCCTTGCTCCCCCATAAAAGAGTCAAATTTGCGTTACCATTGTCTTAGAGCTTGTTTTTAACCATACAAACTCTTCTTCAATTTGCACACATATTCTTCCTTCCCTTAACTTTGAAGCCCTCTGGTTGTTCCATATAAATGTCTTCTTCAAGGTCACCATGAAGAAAACCGGTCTTCACATACAACTGCTCAACTTCTAAATTCAAACTAGCAGCAAGTGTGACACCCCACGTCTGTTAATGTCACTCACAAAGAGAATGCATTAAGTTTTGTTAAGCATTATTGGTAAATAGAAACAGAAATATTACAAGATAGACATAAAAATAGCAGCGGAAATTAAGATTTTATTTATCATAAAGTAGCATAGTCAAAACATCCCTTGTCTGAAATACATGAACCATTTCATCGTTAAAACATCTATCTTATTCTTAAACATCAGAGTACAAAATAGAAGAAGCATAATCCCCAAGTGAAAATATAACCATATTAGCAAATATAGAAGCTTGAGCAATACATCTAGCTGCTCCAAGCAAGACGATAGCAGAATCTTGACTAAGCCTGAGAATTCCCTCCTTGAGAACCTGAGGGGGGAGGGAAATGGAAGAAAGAAGAGGAGAAAAAAGGGTCAGACATAAAGTCTGGCGAGTCTAGTTACTTTTAGAAGGTAAATAAATAAAAGTAGCATGACAGGCATATAAAGTGGATAAGAGAGATAACAACATAAAAGGAAGGTATGACAAGATAAATAGGATAGGGTGTATATGCTTCTAATGATTACTCTACACTACTACTGCAACACCCCGGAATTTTAATGACACTAAGGATGATGAATTAAAGAATAATTAGTGTAAAATACACTCTTAACAATGAATTAAGGAAAATTAACTTAATATTCAGAATTAATTGCGCCATTGCATCTGTCTCGAAATTCTGGTCAAAATAGGCACCTGGTTTGCGTAAATCGGATACCGTATGAAGAAGTTATTAAGGTTTGAAATTTATATACGCACAGGAAGAATATATATATATAATAAGTTTAAAAATTCAAAAATGGGTCCAAAAATTCAAAATTCGGTTCAAAATTCGAAATTTGAGAAGGCAGTAGATTTCCTGCTCAGGTGGGTCTACCCACTCAAAGGGGGGTCAACCCATAGGTCGACCTACCCAAAGGGGGGTCGACCCACTCAAAAAGGGTCGACCCACCCCTGACAGATCTGGGCGAAATACTTCGTTCTGTATCTGGACACCTTTCTGAGCAAGATTCAATGAACCCTAGGCTATATAAAGGAGTCTAGACCTAGGTTTTATTCATTTAAAAATAATGTTGACAGCGAAGATTTACTGCAACGAAAATTAAAATGGATTTTCTTCTTCTAAATCAATTCAAAGAAGATTATACATATTCGAAGATTGCTACAACAAATTCAGCGATGGCTACAACAACTTATTCAACATGTTCTTCACAGTAATTTGGATCCATTTCCTTAGATCTATTCACTGTGAGTTCATATTATTTTTAGATTTGAATATTTAAATAGTAATCTTGATATGTATATGAAAATTGGATCTTGAATCGGTGCCAAATCTGTTCTATTATGACATAACTATCAGATCTGCTTTTATATGTTCATACTGCTGCCATGTTAAATCTTGTCATAATATGCCTATTCAATTTATGCCTATTTCTACCAGTTTATTATTGATTTGTTATTATGCCTATTCTCAATTCTCTTCTCTCCCTCTTTTCCCTTTTTATTTTTATATAGCCATGCTACCTTCGAGCCTAGGCCTAACGCTGAAAAATGCGAACATGCGAAATTGGGAGTAATGGGGAAGACATAATTTAGGGCATAATTAATATTGGAAAATATGGATTTAAATTTGGACATAAATTTGTAAATATACGAATATGGGTTTGGGGGCACATGTCTTGTTGGATAATACGAATTTAGGCATACGTTGGAAAATATAATTTGAGCATAAATTGGGACATGTGTAAGTACTGATTTGGGACATAAATTGGGACGTACGTAAATATGAATTTTAGGCATACATTGGAAGATATGCGAATATGGATTTGGGTATAACTTGTATTGAAATAGGTGAAGATGCACTAGGGACATAAATTGGGACGTATGTGAATATGAATTTCAGGCATACATTGGAAGATATGCGAATATGGATTCGGGTATAACTTGTATTGAAATGGGGTGAATATGGACTAGGGACATAAATTGGAAAATATGTAGATTTGGATTTGTGCATAATATATATATATATATGTATATGTATATGCCTTGACTTATAACTTGGAAAAACAAGGCATATGGTGCATAATTAAAAGGTGAATTGAAAAGGGTTACAAAAGTCTATGATTTGAATAGTGAATTGGGCATATAATTAAATATGGGGAAAAAGAGAAATAATCACCTATAATGACATAGGTAGATTTGGATAAATATGGAATGTCTAGTAATTACAATTTGGAATTGTAATTTCACTTATGACACGAGGTTAGGTTGCATTAGTGGTGGAAGTCTGCTCAGACCCGACCGGCATATCCAGCAGCCACTAATGTTTAACCTAATGTGAGAGGTCTAAGTGTGCAAATACAAATCGGGTTAAGACACGAGGTTAGACCCAACTTGACTGCCTGGACCCGACCGGCATATCCAGCATCCACACGTTGTAAGCCTAATGTGGGAGGTCTAGCCCATTATAACCATAATTGGACATGGCAATGAATTGGACTACTTAACCTAATTTAATCCATAAGGATTGTATGATTATGAACTTAAGTTAGGGTTAAGTAAAATTGGATGGGTAGTGGGTGGGTTAAATAAAATAGAGGGGATGGGTAATATTTACATATAGGCCCACGAACTTAACCCAATAAGGTTATGTAATTAAAGACACATAGTGGTATACATAACCGGTGGAAAATATAATAAAGTTATGTAATTAAAGACACCTTGTAGGGTAAGTATAACTTGTAGAAATGATAGAATTAGATATGCGTAATAATCTGCTAAGTAAACAATGATAAGTTGTAGTGATGGTGTAAATTGAATTTATGATTAAATGAGAAAGAATGAGAAAAATTTGTAAAATAAATAAGTTATATTTAATCATAAATGGTAAGTGACATGTTAATTAGGAAACATATGAATTGAGATATACTTAATAACGTATTAAGGAGAACACGTTATTGTAATAATGTACCTAAGCAAGAATATAAAATAGATTGTGCATTACAGACCTTGGGCCAAAATCTAGAGAATAACATGTTGTGGGCTTATAAATAAACTTAAATGGATTAAGTTATATGATAGAAATAATTAAGCATGAGAAACTTGGTAAATTGGAATAAGAATTCAATATGAACGGGAATAATCAAGTTAAATGGGAACTGGGTGAGGTAAAGCAAGCGTGTAAAAGAATGTTTAGACATACGGTCTAACAACATATTAAAGAAAGGCGCTTGGACTAGTCCGTACGTTTCAGGGTGAATAACGCAACGAGGTAGATCATCGAGGTGTTATAAGACACGAGGGGCCGCACATTCATCTAATTGTTATGACGGTTCCAAAGGACTGGAAGGGGAAGCACGCGGCTTCTTGAAGTACGTAAGGTGCTCCTAGTAGTCCTCTGTGCGGCGAAAAATGTCTTAAGCTACACTCGCAGAGGTTGGGTCTGCACGTAACTACTAGGTAGGTGGGCCTTGACTGCAGATGTAGCGATGCAGTCAGAATGCTGTGACGAGGTGACACCAGAGTGATTCGACGGTTGCCTCACGAGGAGGTAGAGAATGTCACGACCAACAAGGATAGTAGACCGTCGGATATCTATCATTGACAGCCATTGAGATGCGAAAAGACTAGAGCTAAACCCAAGATATCATTTCACCTTTCACTATCGAGGTACGGGGTTGAGGGCAGACGCCATATGGATGTTTAGATTGGTTGTATTAGGGGTGGTCGCTTAGCTCTTGCAGTCTTTACTAGTAGAGGGAGGGGCCGAGGTAGGGCCATAGCCACAATGGAAAACCAGACCCAAGAAATATCTGTATTTGGAGGCACTTAAAGGCGGCCTATACAGGTATGGAAAAGCTCCCGGCCGAGTTCCATGTTTCTTGTTTAGCCCTGCCACAGAACTCGGTGCACATTAGAGGACGTGCGATTGAGGCATCGAGCTACAATTACAGTACATACGTGGGAAAGTCTAGATACATACATATTTGCTCTGGATGGTGTATCGTAGATTAGAGGGCATTATTCCGATATGGAATCTTACTCGATCGATGGTGGCAGTCCATACGCTTGCGTATCATAGTAATGACAGATATATCCGGAACTTAACATCGGTATATAGAGATCCGTACGTCACTCCGGCGTAGAATGGGTACGATGCACGTATAAGTCTTGAGTGCTATTAACCCAAGTAACCTAATAATCAAGAAAATGTAATGGAACGATATTAGTAGAGATCATTCAACTTCTAATATACTAGTACCTCCGCGGTGCAGAGAAGTGTATTTAAGAAGCGCAATATATCATGTTCATCTTATCTTGCTCAGTTCACACTTGTTATTGTTTCTATTATCTTGTTCTTCCAGTTTTATATATACCTGTCATGATACTTTTATTTATTTATGTTTAAAAGTAACTGGGCTCGCCAGACTTTATGTTTGACCCTTTTTATTTCCTCTTCTCTCTCTTCCGCTCCCCCCCCCCATAGGTTCTCAGGGTGGAAGTGCTTAGAGTTGATTTGGATTCTTTCAGCTTAGCTTGGATTTTTGGATAAAGATGTATCGCTTTGACTTCTGGTCAACTCTCTTATGGCTTCACAGGAAAATATGGTTTTATGCTTTTGTACTCTAATATTTTTGGCAAGACAGATTATTAATGTAATTAGTTACTTATGATGTAAACTCAGTATCTGGGACCATGATGTTTAGATTTAAATAAAGTTTTTTTTTCTTAAGTTTTTAATTCCGCTGCTATTTTACATGTCTGTCTTTTACTATTATGTTCTTATTTACCTATAATGCTTCACAGAACTTAATGCATTCCCTTAGTGAGTGAAATTAATGGACGTGGGGTGTCACAACTACTAGTATGTCCAGAATTAGATGATCCCTTCCACTATAAGGTGGTAGACTTAGGCATACGTCCAAATGTACCCTAACTACTACCCTAATCGATCGGCTTCATAATTCGTGTAGATAATCTGTGCCGGCCCCACCATAGGATGTATCACGTCCTAAAGTGGAAACCCTTCGCTGATATGCACAGCCCCATATCTACAGGTGTCACAGTCGTCTTACCCCCTTTGCCCGGCTCATGCACGCACATGGCCCGGTCGGTTTGCGCCGCCCACATCGTCCTCCATGTTTGGATCTCTTAAAATCAACCCAGTAAGCGTGCCACTTCTCCGACCTAGTTCAGAGTACATGTTTTATACCTACTCCAGGTTACTGGCTGAAACGGGTCCCACACAATATGATACAAGCTCTCCCCTTTGTCTTGTATCTCCCACTGGGTTTTCTTTGTCTATGTATACCACTATGTGTCTTTAATTACATAACCCTATTATTTCTACAAGTTATGCTTACCCTAAAAGGGGTCTTTAATTACATAACTTTATTATTTCCACCGGTTATGTATACCACTAGGTGTCTTTAATTACATATCAGGTTAAGTTTGTGGGCCTATATGTAAATATTACCCACCGCCACAAGATTTATTTAATCCTCATTATCCAAGCAAATTTACTTAACAAAGTTGCATAACCCCAAAGTATAAAATAGGTCCGTTTCAACCTAGTTTACTTAACCCCTATTCAAATTAACATGTTCATACAATCCCTATGGATTCAACTAGGTTAAGACCTCCCGCATTAGGCCTATAACTTGTGGATGTTGGATAAGTGTAATGTACCGAATTTTTGAACGTTAATTAGATCCGTTTTAATATTGATTTGGCGATATTAATGAATTATATATCGAATTTATTTATCAGAAAATGGATTTCGAATTTATATATTTATAAATTAATTAAAACGAGCTCATAACGACGCTGCCGTTCGTAATTTACAATTTAAACTTCAACTAAATATACCGGATCGGATATAAATTGGATTTCTGTGAAACAAGAACCACTTCAATCGATTTTATGGTAATTTTCTGATGGATCAGAAAAATAGAGATTCCATCATATAGATGTTAAGTTATGGCCAATTCAAATTTTCAGAAAAACGCTATGGAATCGTTTATTAACCATAAAGATAATTTAATATAATTAAATATCTGCTTTGAATTTGGATAAGACCTTTGAGGCGTAGGGATAATTGAATTTTTAGAATTTTACTGTAATTTTTAATTGGGAAAATACGCAACTTTTTATTTGGAGTATTTTGCACCCTAAATTAGTATTTCAGGATTTCACAATATAAGTTAAACTACCGATATTATTATATTTTTGGGATCGTGGGGCGTTGGTCGATACATTAGCATTTTTACTTCTGTCGATAGAGGTCCCTAAATGACAAAATCTGGTATGACATCGTATCCTAAAAATCTAACTAATAAAAACAAACACTAAATCAAATGAAATAAAAATCTCAGCGAAACCATTTCCTATATTTAACGCACCCACACCCTATTCCAGAAATTCAGCCTACATTTTTAGAGCCTATACAATTCTTTTCAAAACCTATCCTATGGTTTCATATAGATTTTAATAGTACAGTAAGGCGCACCATACATAAGCATATAAATAAATGAAAATCTCTGAAATCTTCTGCAAAGTTATTTGGTTCTTCTATGCATAGGAAACCCTCTATAAATAAATCGTGCATCACTTCAATTTAATGTCGGCACCATTCTCTTGTCTGTTTTGTTTGGACCATTCCTTTTTTTCCACTTTGCTTCTGAAAATATCTGTAAGCATTAAGACAAGCTACGAATTTTCTTTTCACACTACAGTTGAAGTTAAACCCTAAATCACATCTAATACACTGAAAAATTCACAAAAGCCATTACCCTACAGATGAAGCACACATCATCTATCTCCTCAATTCACACCACGAGTGCTGCAAATGAGCACGTCTCTTCTGTATGTGTGTTTTATATATATACCCATCAGTAACTCTCTCCTTAAACCAATCTCACCCTTGTTTATCTGCAGCCACTTTCTTCTCCTTCCACTTTCTTTACAACAACTCGAGATTTCTCTCGAGAATTTTAAAAATCAAAAGCTTAACAATGAAATGAAATAAAAACAAAACCAATATATAGAAGCATTAGGAAATAAATGGTTATTCAAGTATGTCTTTAGAGAGGAAGGCTTTTAGAGTGGTGCGGAGACGGGTGTGGGACGGTGAAGCAGCTGCAACAAGGGATGTTTGCTGCGTGGGTTTGTTTGGGATAATATGTTAACAAGGAAGTGGCCGGCATGTGTATGGACGGAGTGGTCACGGTTGTGAAGGAAAGAAGTGATACTATTTAAGGTGTAACGGTGTGAAAATAAAGAGCGTGCGAAGTGAAGGCTGACGGTGAAGGTAGCGCTGATGAGGAAGTGGTGACATACATTGATAGCATAATGATGTGGGCGAGCATTTGCTATGAGGAGATCAAGGTATGCGGTGGCATCAAATGGAAACTGCGTTGAAAACAATGACTGACGTGGTGGCTTAAACGTATGTTAAACGAAACGGATGAAACAAATGTCGATGGGTTCGTAATCACGGTGCCGATGTGTACAAGCAGGAACGGAGTGAAACAAGCACGAATCATTAGTCAAAATAAAAGTGAGTTAACCCTCACACTTTTCTGAAATTCTTTGCAGCGTTAAATTCATTTAAAAATAATTTATCGTTGATTGGATGATTGCATGCCTTGGTTGATTGATCGTCGACAATTATATTTGTCGTATTGGTTGATTTTAGTTTAAAATAATTGTTATCAAACATTATGATCTATAAAGCAGGGACGGACAGGTTGGAGGGATCCGACCGGATTCCTCAAATACGTTGTACATTGTTTATATTATATATAGAACTGTTTACCCCAAATGATATTATATCCCGATTAGATATTGATGATTACTTAAGTATTGAACGTTGAATTTAAGTTCAAAATTGATGTGAAAATCAATAGACGGTATTGATCTAGTAGTTGGCAACAAACGATCTAAGACACCGTTAGGCCGTTAATTCACCAACGGGCGAATCGACGTGTTTAAAGTTATAAAATTTATTTTATAACCAGAAGTGAAGTTTTAAAATATACTAGAAAGTTAAAATAAGCCGATATTGATAAATCAATCTTTATGGAGCTAAATGATATAATATTAGGTATAATGTCTAAATAAATTTATAAGCATGGAAATCAGATTTTAACCGACGGATTAGTGGTTAAAGATAACTGTTTTAAGTAAAACAGTAAAATTGTATTAATAAATTAATTATAGTAAATTTGTGAGGAATGATCATCTAAATAACAACATTTAAGTTGACTAAATCAACTTTTGGATTAGAACTAGCAATTAGGAAAATAAGTTGTCGGTTAATTAAATAAAAATGGTTCAATGAATATTTGTGTAACGATATTTCTTAAATATTATTTGACTTTTTTACTTAACAATATTAGAAAGTGATAATCATTGATATAGCAGTTGTTGTTAATGAGGTGATTAACTATTTTTAATTACCAATAAAGTAGACTATTAGTAAATAAAGAAATTAATTATTACCTTAGTAATAATGATGTAAGTAATATACTTCTTAACTAGAAGTCAACTAAGAAGTAATCGAGCCTTGAAATAGAGTGTGTTAGGAATGGTGTTATTCAAAAAGCTTATAAGCATATTATGAAGTAAATATGTTATTTTAAATCAGTATTACTTAATAATTAAATTAAGTACAAGCAAGGAAATAGAAAGAGAGATTTTCCAAAAGATAAAGAAAATGTTGGACTCGAGTTTGAAGTGTAAGTTGTTTATACCTTTGAATTAAAGATATAGTGGTCTTCCCAAAAGAAAAGTAAATGAAAGAAGTTTATAAAATATATGGTGATGTTTTCAGAGTAAAGAAAGTTTGAAATTAATCCATTCGACGAAAGAGTTATTTATGAATAATTCAAAAGAAAAGGGTCGAAACTGCCAATATAATTGACCGTACTGTTTTGACATTGATAGTTAAAACACCAAACTATCAATGAAATATATTAGACCCTTTTGACGTGTCGTTTCGAAGAGACCTGTAAAGACCCGTAACCTCCCCGTAAAGGAAAGCGTCGGATAGTTCGAGAACAAACCACAGCAGAACGCATACAGAAGAACGTTTCATTGTATATTACAACAATGCATCAGATTACAAGAATATACAGAGTATAAATGAATATTACACAGAAATATCAGAGATTTAAATTACATTTAAATACATAGCAGCGGAAAATAATACAATACACAACTAGAAGGAGATATACGGATACAAAGCTTTCCGGATATCGTTCCAGCTGTAAACCAGGATCCTGTGAATATAAATCTGCAAAACCAAAACTACTAGCTGCCCGTGCGGAAAATAGGGGCACCCAGAGTTTAGGTTAAAACAATAAACTCCAGGTCAGTCATGGGACTGGTGTGAGAACTAAAACAGTTATAATTCTTTATTTTAAAGTTCGGTAAATCAAGGGACCACGCCGTATAACACGGAACGGGTTTTCTCCCAAGAATACCAGTGCATAAAACAAACAGCGCAATGCTAAATAAAGAAAAATGAAGCTGTTATAAGACCCAGGTCCTATCACACAATGCAACGCAAGCCGGGGGATAGGGTTTTCCCTTATAACAGCCAAAGAATGCTTGATACGGTTAAAACAAATCACTTGATACTATTATAAGTGCATAGTGTATAAAACACTTCAAATCATAAGTATCAATCATAGGCGGCATGAACGGCCCATAACACTATGTCACCATATATAGGTTTACAATCAAAACCGCAAATGTCGTATTGGAAGTTGGGTTATCATTTATGGTATGAACCGAGGCTAGGGGCAAGATCCTCAATGATTCGAGACTGCCTAGCCCGAGTCTCAGGCAAGCGCGCAGGCAAGCCTTGGAGCGACAGGGCCGGTCCACCGATGTGGATTATTATACCTGAGCACTACGTTTCGCCGCCCTTTGGGGCGTAAGCGAGCCAACTAAATGACTCCATCGGTTCGAGAACGACCGATCAATCCGAGGCGCCTCGCAACAGCAACAACCACATAAGTCAAACTCGTCAGGGCGTGTAAAACCAATGACGCCACTTCTAGCTAGAAAGAAACGCATGCCCTCCCTGAGGTCCGTCTCCCGTTTTTGGTTCATACCGGGTGTGAAACACGCGAGGTAAACGTTACACAAAGCTACGCCACAAAGGCCGTGCTTTGATCATCACCACAAGACTTTGCTTTTCAACAGAAGCCTCGATCATTTGCATCTTAGCATGCCACACAGGCAAGCCATCCTATGCAACCGATATCAGTCACACAGAATGAAATCCGATGTCAGACACACAGTCCATTTACAAGTCCGTTCTGGGTCTGAACGAAACCGGAGGCACCTAGTACCCCGCATATCCATCGATCTCCAAGTACGTCTGGACGATCACTAACTGTTTCCATCTTCTTGGGTGTACAGCCCAATCAAGATCATCAGTTATCACCCAAACGACGTGAAGACTTCCGGTCTTCGACCATCGTCTTCATCTTCGACTTATCGTCGTATCAGTTATTCAGAATGGGATAAACCCGGTCTTTCCGAATAACTCGCGTATATATTATAAAAGTGTTACACAAACACAACATACGCCTCATTCCAATTCATTAGTCACTAACCGTAAATTAATCAAGAGAATAATTCCCCAAATATTAACCCCGAAGGCCGAAACCAACATCAGATCAATATCCAGAAAACCATTCTGCTTGGCTAACCGCCAGTTAGTTTCTAAATTTCACATTCAAATCTAATTAAAGATTTAACTATCGCCTGGAGCAAAACTGGTGATACTCCATTCTCGATCTTTTCAATCTAATTAAAGATTCATTAAAACTCCACTTAGTTTTAATCTGTGACTGGGTTAAAGAATCAGTGTCATTTAAAACACGGTTCACGATAAACCCAAAGTCACATCCCATTAATTATCGGGTTAAAGAACAAGTGTTATTTAAAACACTGTTCACGATAAACCCAAAAATCAATATCAATTCAATTCCAATTAAATATCATTTAATTGGTACACTTCATTAAATCTAAATAAAAAGATTTAATCTTTTCTCAACTGGGTTCAAGAACAGTGTTAGTGAAGACACCATTCACGACAAACCCAAATCACATTCGATATTCAATACAAGGCTCTGAATAGAAACTATATCGGCCTATATTCAATATCAAATTCTACGATTAACAAATGTCGTATTGGAAATAACGATATACATATATATCTTTCAAATTTCCATAACAACACCTGTAATATCACGAATTCCAACATCGAAATATTCCGAAGACAATTTCGATTCAAATCCACTCCAATGCAATCATTGGAAATTTTGGTTATTTTCAAAACCATTTCAAATTCAATTTATTTATTTAAAAATAAATAGAATTATAATTCTAGTTCAAAACTAGTTCATTTCGATAAAAATCTATTTTTATCTTTTCAAATATGGAGTTTTTCATCCCAAACTTTCACAAATCATTTCTTATGATTTTACACAAATTATTACTATTTTTAATAATTTTATCAAGGCCCGTACGGTCGATTTCCATTAACGGCCATCGAACTGCACTTACAGCGACCTTTTTCGAATTTGATTTGGACGTATCTCCAAATCCAACCGTTAGATTTCAAATTTCTAACATTCATTAGAAAGCTCTTTTCGATACGAACCCAACGGTTCCGGTTTTAGGAGAATCCGACGGTCGGATCTCCCGTAATGTCCGTTTGAAACAAATGATCGAAATTCGCGAACTGCCGCAGCGCGGCGCGTTCTATTCAGGCCATTATATTATATATATAATATATATAATATATATTTCGTCGATTACTATTTAAAACGAATTATATAAATGGTTTTAAATTCGTTTCAAAAGCAATTTCAACTTCCTTTTCAATTCAAATCAAAATTGAATTCTTCTTTATAAATTCGTTTCAAAATTCATTTCTATTCAATTCAAATTTCAATTCAATTTGAATTCATTTCAATTCGCTTTCAATTCCATTTGAATTCGTTTTCAATTCAATTCATTTCGAAATCGTTTTAAAATTCAATTCATTTCGAAATCGTTTTCAATTCAATTCATTTCGAAATCGTTTTCAATTCAATTCATTTCGAAATCGTTTTCAATTCAATTCATTTCGAAATCGTTTTCAATTCAATTTATTTCGAAATCGCTTTCAATTCAATTCATTTCGAAATCGTTTTCAATTCAATTCATTTCGAAATCGTTTTCAATTCAATTCATTTCGAAATCGTTTTCAATTCAATTCATTTCGAAATCGTTTTCAATTCAATTCATTTCGAAATCGTTTTCAATTCAATTCATTTCGAAATCGTTTTCAATTCAATTCATTTCGAAATCGTTTTCAATTCAATTCATTTCGAAATCGTTTTCAATTCAATTTATTTCGAAATCGTTTTCAATTCAATTCATTTCGAAATCGTTTTCAATTCAATTTATTTCGAAATCGTTTTCAATTCAATTCATTTCGAAATATTCGATTTCGAGATTACTTTTCAATATTCATTTTAAAATGAATAAAATCGATATAAATATCGTTTACGTCAAAATGACGTAAATCTAATCAACACGGCTTCATAAATTTATATTTTCAAATATTCTATTTCAAATATTTCCTATTGTCAAAATATTTGTTATTATCAAAATATTCTTTATTTTCACGATTGGAATGAGGCCCAATCAATTACCATATAAAATTAATTATATGGATTTTCATACAACACATGTATATAATAACATTGAAAATAATCAACCATCAACCAAAGTGCACTACACTGTATAAGCATCAAATATAGATATTCAACGCTCATAACAGCTTGTCAATCAATCGATCGACATATTTAATCAATCAGGATGAGTGAACTTCAAATTTCATCCTAACACCCGTGTGGGGTTTCAAACAATCAAACACATATTTTATTTGTGCAGTTAGGCGATGTGTAAAATTTATCGACCCAATCAACGTCATTCAAATAGGTGTACATAAACAAACCGTCTGGTTTGTAAATGAATATTTATTTTATTCACTTTCACTATATTTATATTCACGTAAAAAAATATATTTTTAACGATAAAACATTTTATTCTATCATATGAATTTCTATTATTCATTTACACAATAAAATGATATTTTTATTTTCTAACATATTTTAGAAAATTTCGGCAGCATAACGGCACGATACTAGAAACGGGACAAGGCCTAGCCTAATCCCCGGTCTAGTGAAGGCCCACGCCATTCACATATCAATCAAATTCACTTTCGTTATGCAAACCACAAAATTTGGAGTAAGGGTCTAACCTAGCCTTACTCCTTCGCCTTATAACGGCGCACGTCTAATCCTAACCAATTTATCGATTCGATTTTTCACACCACAAACCACATTCAAACCAATATCGCAATCAATCACCAAACAGTCAAACAAACAAGTCCATGGTCTGTGGACGATTGTGTCGGGTGCTACTAAACACCGTCTGCATCCTAGTATATATATAACTAGAAAAATTAAATTGAAAGGTGAGAAGTTCTCACATATAGCTATCCTAGCTCCACGGCTCTTCATTTGCAGAAACTTCGTCGTTCTCGCCTCCTTGTCACCTTCGCCCGTAGCCACTATATATATAAAAATCGAATTTTTATTTCGCTATTCAATATATAAAAATCGAGTTTTTATTTCAAAGTTCAATATATAAAAATCGAGTTTTTATTTCAAAGTTCCATATATAAAAATCGAATTTTTATTTCAAAGTTCCATATATAAAAATCGAATTTTTACTTCAAAGTTCCATATATAAAAATCGAATCTTTACTTTTGCTTTCAACATATAAAAACCTGATTTTTATCTCGACTTTCAATACATAAAAATATGATTTTTCTTTCTAAAGAAATCAGTTTTTAAACCTTTTAAAAATCTGTTTTATATCTTTTTTTTTTAAAAAAAACTGTTTTAAACCTTTTTAAAAAAAACTGTTTTAAACCTTTAAAAAAACTGTTTTAAACCAAAAAAAAAACTGTTTTAAACCTTTAAAAAAACTGTTTTAAATCTTTTTTTTTTTAAAAAAAAAAACTGTTTTAAACCTTTAAAAAAACTGGAAATTAGTTTTAACGAATTAAAATAAAAATAAAATAAAAACCTAAACTTACAGTGCTCGATAAAAAAAAAGGGGGGGAAGGGAGTCGAGATCCTCGCTGGAGGAGGGGGGGGGGAAATCGGAGAAGGGGGAAGGGCGTCTGGGCGGCGCCAGGGGGGAGTGCGGTGGCGATTTGGTGGCGGTCTACGGGGTTAGGGCGCGGCAGCGTCTTTGGGCGATTTGGGATATAAGAGGAGAGAGAAGGGACCGCAGGGGAGGGCGGCGAGGTGGAGAGGAGGAGAGAAGCGGCGGTGGAAGGGGAAGCTGAGGAGGGAGTCGCGGCGAGCAGCGGTGGTGGTGGTTGGACGGTGGGGCGCGCCTCCGTCTCTTTTTTTTTTCTTTTTTTTTCTTTTTCTTCTGATTCAAAATGGATCGGGGGGGGGGCAGAGGGAAGTTAAGGGAGGAAAGAGAAAATTTTATTTTCTTATTATTATTTTTTTTTTTTTTTTATTATTATTATTTTAATTTCAAAATGTTGACTTTTACATACGACCTCGAAACGAGGCCCACCGCCTGTCGTCCATAGCGTTCTACCCCCATTCCGAACACAATGGGATATGTATCGTACGCTGATTCGGCTGTTACAATCAGTTTCCGTTGAATTAACATTTAAATCACTATATTGAATTTTAAACGTACATTTCAAATTACCGGGGTCACATACGAACTTTAAAAATTCCAGAAAAATATTTTCTAGCTTCGTATTGACGATACGGTCCTAACAAAACTAGTTTCGTCGAATTCTGAGACCGTTTGAAAAATGGCCAATTTCCAGTCGATTAAAATCTACTGAAACTGGTCAAACGCGTTTTCCTTTGCCACGCTCACATATCGATTCGAAAAATTATGAAATTTGGAATCTAGCAATAACTTGACACTGCGGACCCAACAAAACTGGTTTCGTCGAAATCCGAGGTCATTTGCAAAATGTCCATTTTTAAGGGCCTGAATTCCATAGCGACTATTCAGAATTTTCAACTGGACATATCTTTTGATTCCCGATATGAAATCTTGATTTTTCGGATTCGTTGGAAAGATATTCACAATTAGATCCCATTATTTTTGGTTTCACTAAAATCCGGATTGTTTTGCACCCGGTACATTCAATTGAAGTTTGAAATCGAATTATCGAACTACCGCGCCATTTTCAATTCTATTTATAATTATATATAAATATTTATATTCTAACGACGACGCGTATAATATATACGTTCGAATTATATTCAAAATAAATTTCCGTCGATATTATTTAAAATAATTCATTTTAAATAATCAAAATTCGCTAAAATTGCCAAAATAAAAATTTTAAACTGGCCCAGATTTTCGGGTTGTTACAATCTCCCCCACTTAAAACTTTTCGTCCCCGAAAAGGAACAAAGTCGAAAGTTGTTTAACAATTCAACTCAACTTCCATTGTTTTTGATTACGGCTTAAGTTCTTCAACTTTTCAGTTTCTGAGAATTTTCAAAATTTCAAAAATTTGGCTAACACCCTAAATTTTTGAAAAATTTCGCCATAACCTCCCCTGCACCGGGAGCATCGGGGAATTTCAAATAGCTTCCCCGGTCCTTCAGATCTCAAAAAGAAAAAGAAAAAGCCAAACGGCTAGCCAATAGGCTCACAAAATCATCATCACCCAAACAAAACAGGAAATTATGTAGTAAACATGTACCTATTTGTCGGGCAAACAAATTTTATTCTCTGCTCTAGCCTCCTTGCTATGACCTGTTCAATGTAAGTATATGTATATGCAAGCAAATGCGACCAATTCTCAATATAGTTCAATATTTGGTTTAGTTAGGCATAATGGTTCAAAATTAGCAAACAAATAACCAAACAACACAAACATCAATCAATTAGTGAATTAGAGTCTCAAATTCGTAATTTGATATATATACGAAAATCAGATTTTTGATGCCAAATCACAACAATAGGCCCTATCTAATTTTGGTTCTCACACCAGTCAATAGGAAATATATAGAAATCTCACTTTCGTCACTCGAAAATAAATACTGGCGACAGTGCCCCATCACCAGAATTACTCCCGGGCACTAGAGGGATTCTATATCTACCCAATATATTAAAACTTCGAATACACGTTTGCAAGACATATATGCAAAACCTTTATATATCGGATTGTCCTAATCAATATAAAATAAATAATCAAATACGAATAATTGATTTAAATTTTCAAAACGAAATTTGTTTTCATTTGAAAAATATACTCTTCATACTCGTTCTAGGATACTACTGATCCCATCTCTAACGAGTCATTCCATTGGATATTACTAATCCAATATCTGATGAATTCTTTCGTATGTTTCTAATGTGTCTTGTTCTCTAAGCTTTGTAAACCAAAGCTCTGATACCACGTGTAAAGACCCGTAACCTCCCCGTAAAGGAAAGCGTCGGATAGTTCGAGAACAAACCACAGCAGAACGCATACAGAAGAACGTTTCATTGTATATTACAACAATGCATCAGATTACAAGAATATACAGAGTATAAATGAATATTACACAGAAATATCAGAGATTTAAATTACATTTAAATACATAGCAGCGGAAAATAATACAATACACAACTAGAAGGAGATATACGGATACAAAGCTTTCCGGATATCGTTCCAGCTGTAAACCAGGATCCTGTGAATATAAATCTGCAAAACCAAAACTACTAGCTGCCCGTGCGGAAAATAGGGGCACCCAGAGTTTAGGTTAAAACAATAAACTCCAGGTCAGTCATGGGACTGGTGTGAGAACTAAAACAGTTATAATTCTTTATTTTAAAGTTCGGTAAATCAAGGGACCACGCCGTATAACACGGAACGGGTTTTCTCCCAAGAATACCAGTGCATAAAACAAACAGCGCAATGCTAAATAAAGAAAAATGAAGCTGTTATAAGACCCAGGTCCTATCACACAATGCAACGCAAGCCGGGGGATAGGGTTTTCCCTTATAACAGCCAAAGAATGCTTGATACGGTTAAAACAAATCACTTGATACTATTATAAGTGCATAGTGTATAAAACACTTCAAATCATAAGTATCAATCATAGGCGGCATGAACGGCCCATAACACTATGTCACCATATATAGGTTTACAATCAAAACCGCAAATGTCGTATTGGAAGTTGGGTTATCATTTATGGTATGAACCGAGGCTAGGGGCAAGATCCTCAATGATTCGAGACTGCCTAGCCCGAGTCTCAGGCAAGCGCGCAGGCAAGCCTTGGAGCGACAGGGCCGGTCCACCGATGTGGATTATTATACCTGAGCACTACGTTTCGCCGCCCTTTGGGGCGTAAGCGAGCCAACTAAATGACTCCATCGGTTCGAGAACGACCGATCAATCCGAGGCGCCTCGCAACAGCAACAACCACATAAGTCAAACTCGTCAGGGCGTGTAAAACCAATGACGCCACTTCTAGCTAGAAAGAAACGCATGCCCTCCCTGAGGTCCGTCTCCCGTTTTTGGTTCATACCGGGTGTGAAACACGCGAGGTAAACGTTACACAAAGCTACGCCACAAAGGCCGTGCTTTGATCATCACCACAAGACTTTGCTTTTCAACAGAAGCCTCGATCATTTGCATCTTAGCATGCCACACAGGCAAGCCATCCTATGCAACCGATATCAGTCACACAGAATGAAATCCGATGTCAGACACACAGTCCATTTACAAGTCCGTTCTGGGTCTGAACGAAACCGGAGGCACCTAGTACCCCGCATATCCATCGATCTCCAAGTACGTCTGGACGATCACTAACTGTTTCCATCTTCTTGGGTGTACAGCCCAATCAAGATCATCAGTTATCACCCAAACGACGTGAAGACTTCCGGTCTTCGACCATCGTCTTCATCTTCGACTTATCGTCGTATCAGTTATTCAGAATGGGATAAACCCGGTCTTTCCGAATAACTCGCGTATATATTATAAAAGTGTTACACAAACACAACATACGCCTCATTCCAATTCATTAGTCACTAACCGTAAATTAATCAAGAGAATAATTCCCCAAATATTAACCCCGAAGGCCGAAACCAACATCAGATCAATATCCAGAAAACCATTCTGCTTGGCTAACCGCCAGTTAGTTTCTAAATTTCACATTCAAATCTAATTAAAGATTTAACTATCGCCTGGAGCAAAACTGGTGATACTCCATTCTCGATCTTTTCAATCTAATTAAAGATTCATTAAAACTCCACTTAGTTTTAATCTGTGACTGGGTTAAAGAATCAGTGTCATTTAAAACACGGTTCACGATAAACCCAAAGTCACATCCCATTAATTATCGGGTTAAAGAACAAGTGTTATTTAAAACACTGTTCACGATAAACCCAAAAATCAATATCAATTCAATTCCAATTAAATATCATTTAATTGGTACACTTCATTAAATCTAAATAAAAAGATTTAATCTTTTCTCAACTGGGTTCAAGAACAGTGTTAGTGAAGACACCATTCACGACAAACCCAAATCACATTCGATATTCAATACAAGGCTCTGAATAGAAACTATATCGGCCTATATTCAATATCAAATTCTACGATTAACAAATGTCGTATTGGAAATAACGATATACATATATATCTTTCAAATTTCCATAACAACACCTGTAATATCACGAATTCCAACATCGAAATATTCCGAAGACAATTTCGATTCAAATCCACTCCAATGCAATCATTGGAAATTTTGGTTATTTTCAAAACCATTTCAAATTCAATTTATTTATTTAAAAATAAATAGAATTATAATTCTAGTTCAAAACTAGTTCATTTCGATAAAAATCTATTTTTATCTTTTCAAATATGGAGTTTTTCATCCCAAACTTTCACAAATCATTTCTTATGATTTTACACAAATTATTACTATTTTTAATAATTTTATCAAGGCCCGTACGGTCGATTTCCATTAACGGCCATCGAACTGCACTTACAGCGACCTTTTTCGAATTTGATTTGGACGTATCTCCAAATCCAACCGTTAGATTTCAAATTTCTAACATTCATTAGAAAGCTCTTTTCGATACGAACCCAACGGTTCCGGTTTTAGGAGAATCCGACGGTCGGATCTCCCGTAATGTCCGTTTGAAACAAATGATCGAAATTCGCGAACTGCCGCAGCGCGGCGCGTTCTATTCAGGCCATTATATTATATATATAATATATATAATATATATTTCGTCGATTACTATTTAAAACGAATTATATAAATGGTTTTAAATTCGTTTCAAAAGCAATTTCAACTTCCTTTTCAATTCAAATCAAAATTGAATTCTTCTTTATAAATTCGTTTCAAAATTCATTTCTATTCAATTCAAATTTCAATTCAATTTGAATTCATTTCAATTCGCTTTCAATTCCATTTGAATTCGTTTTCAATTCAATTCATTTCGAAATCGTTTTAAAATTCAATTCATTTCGAAATCGTTTTCAATTCAATTCATTTCGAAATCGTTTTCAATTCAATTCATTTCGAAATCGTTTTCAATTCAATTCATTTCGAAATCGTTTTCAATTCAATTTATTTCGAAATCGCTTTCAATTCAATTCATTTCGAAATCGTTTTCAATTCAATTCATTTCGAAATCGTTTTCAATTCAATTCATTTCGAAATCGTTTTCAATTCAATTCATTTCGAAATCGTTTTCAATTCAATTCATTTCGAAATCGTTTTCAATTCAATTCATTTCGAAATCGTTTTCAATTCAATTCATTTCGAAATCGTTTTCAATTCAATTCATTTCGAAATCGTTTTCAATTCAATTTATTTCGAAATCGTTTTCAATTCAATTCATTTCGAAATCGTTTTCAATTCAATTTATTTCGAAATCGTTTTCAATTCAATTCATTTCGAAATATTCGATTTCGAGATTACTTTTCAATATTCATTTTAAAATGAATAAAATCGATATAAATATCGTTTACGTCAAAATGACGTAAATCTAATCAACACGGCTTCATAAATTTATATTTTCAAATATTCTATTTCAAATATTTCCTATTGTCAAAATATTTGTTATTATCAAAATATTCTTTATTTTCACGATTGGAATGAGGCCCAATCAATTACCATATAAAATTAATTATATGGATTTTCATACAACACATGTATATAATAACATTGAAAATAATCAACCATCAACCAAAGTGCACTACACTGTATAAGCATCAAATATAGATATTCAACGCTCATAACAGCTTGTCAATCAATCGATCGACATATTTAATCAATCAGGATGAGTGAACTTCAAATTTCATCCTAACACCCGTGTGGGGTTTCAAACAATCAAACACATATTTTATTTGTGCAGTTAGGCGATGTGTAAAATTTATCGACCCAATCAACGTCATTCAAATAGGTGTACATAAACAAACCGTCTGGTTTGTAAATGAATATTTATTTTATTCACTTTCACTATATTTATATTCACGTAAAAAAATATATTTTTAACGATAAAACATTTTATTCTATCATATGAATTTCTATTATTCATTTACACAATAAAATGATATTTTTATTTTCTAACATATTTTAGAAAATTTCGGCAGCATAACGGCACGATACTAGAAACGGGACAAGGCCTAGCCTAATCCCCGGTCTAGTGAAGGCCCACGCCATTCACATATCAATCAAATTCACTTTCGTTATGCAAACCACAAAATTTGGAGTAAGGGTCTAACCTAGCCTTACTCCTTCGCCTTATAACGGCGCACGTCTAATCCTAACCAATTTATCGATTCGATTTTTCACACCACAAACCACATTCAAACCAATATCGCAATCAATCACCAAACAGTCAAACAAACAAGTCCATGGTCTGTGGACGATTGTGTCGGGTGCTACTAAACACCGTCTGCATCCTAGTATATATATAACTAGAAAAATTAAATTGAAAGGTGAGAAGTTCTCACATATAGCTATCCTAGCTCCACGGCTCTTCATTTGCAGAAACTTCGTCGTTCTCGCCTCCTTGTCACCTTCGCCCGTAGCCACTATATATATAAAAATCGAATTTTTATTTCGCTATTCAATATATAAAAATCGAGTTTTTATTTCAAAGTTCAATATATAAAAATCGAGTTTTTATTTCAAAGTTCCATATATAAAAATCGAATTTTTATTTCAAAGTTCCATATATAAAAATCGAATTTTTACTTCAAAGTTCCATATATAAAAATCGAATCTTTACTTTTGCTTTCAACATATAAAAACCTGATTTTTATCTCGACTTTCAATACATAAAAATATGATTTTTCTTTCTAAAGAAATCAGTTTTTAAACCTTTTAAAAATCTGTTTTATATCTTTTTTTTTTAAAAAAAACTGTTTTAAACCTTTTTAAAAAAAACTGTTTTAAACCTTTAAAAAAAACTGTTTTAAACCAAAAAAAAAACTGTTTTAAACCTTTAAAAAAACTGTTTTAAATCTTTTTTTTTTTAAAAAAAAAAACTGTTTTAAACCTTTAAAAAAACTGGAAATTAGTTTTAACGAATTAAAATAAAAATAAAATAAAAACCTAAACTTACAGTGCTCGATAAAAAAAAAGGGGGGGAAGGGAGTCGAGATCCTCGCTGGAGGAGGGGGGGGGGAAATCGGAGAAGGGGGAAGGGCGTCTGGGCGGCGCCAGGGGGGAGTGCGGTGGCGATTTGGTGGCGGTCTACGGGGTTAGGGCGCGGCAGCGTCTTTGGGCGATTTGGGATATAAGAGGAGAGAGAAGGGACCGCAGGGGAGGGCGGCGAGGTGGAGAGGAGGAGAGAAGCGGCGGTGGAAGGGGAAGCTGAGGAGGGAGTCGCGGCGAGCAGCGGTGGTGGTGGTTGGACGGTGGGGCGCGCCTCCGTCTCTTTTTTTTTTCTTTTTTTTTCTTTTTCTTCTGATTCAAAATGGATCGGGGGGGGGGCAGAGGGAAGTTAAGGGAGGAAAGAGAAAATTTTATTTTCTTATTATTATTTTTTTTTTTTTTTTATTATTATTATTTTAATTTCAAAATGTTGACTTTTACATACGACCTCGAAACGAGGCCCACCGCCTGTCGTCCATAGCGTTCTACCCCCATTCCGAACACAATGGGATATGTATCGTACGCTGATTCGGCTGTTACAATCAGTTTCCGTTGAATTAACATTTAAATCACTATATTGAATTTTAAACGTACATTTCAAATTACCGGGGTCACATACGAACTTTAAAAATTCCAGAAAAATATTTTCTAGCTTCGTATTGACGATACGGTCCTAACAAAACTAGTTTCGTCGAATTCTGAGACCGTTTGAAAAATGGCCAATTTCCAGTCGATTAAAATCTACTGAAACTGGTCAAACGCGTTTTCCTTTGCCACGCTCACATATCGATTCGAAAAATTATGAAATTTGGAATCTAGCAATAACTTGACACTGCGGACCCAACAAAACTGGTTTCGTCGAAATCCGAGGTCATTTGCAAAATGTCCATTTTTAAGGGCCTGAATTCCATAGCGACTATTCAGAATTTTCAACTGGACATATCTTTTGATTCCCGATATGAAATCTTGATTTTTCGGATTCGTTGGAAAGATATTCACAATTAGATCCCATTATTTTTGGTTTCACTAAAATCCGGATTGTTTTGCACCCGGTACATTCAATTGAAGTTTGAAATCGAATTATCGAACTACCGCGCCATTTTCAATTCTATTTATAATTATATATAAATATTTATATTCTAACGACGACGCGTATAATATATACGTTCGAATTATATTCAAAATAAATTTCCGTCGATATTATTTAAAATAATTCATTTTAAATAATCAAAATTCGCTAAAATTGCCAAAATAAAAATTTTAAACTGGCCCAGATTTTCGGGTTGTTACAAGACCGGGATGGGAACTGGTCCCAAAACCACTTCGAATCAACGTTGCGTACGAAACCAACTTGAAGGGAATGAAGACTGAGCAATTGAGGACTGTAGATATTCATAAAGCGGAATAACTACATATAATCTCTGGTTTAGCGGCCAGAGATACATTGTGGTTCTGTCGTGGTTGGAATCTACGGATTGTAAGGACTTCTCGCTATTGATTCCTGGGGTGACCCCTATATGGGATGCAGTAGGAGGATGCCCCAGTCCCAAGACAACTTGTATGGACGAATGTCTGACAGAGTATTACTAACTAATCACGTACGGTTGATCTCTTTAAAGTGTTATGTCTGGTGCCGGATAAATTCGTTTAATTTTGCTTTTTAAACCCGTAATGCTTTTGAGAAATCGATTAGTGATTTGACTGGTTTAACGATGTGGCATGCAAAGTGAATGATAGTGTGCTGTTCTAGAAGATAAACGTAGCCTCTGGCCTCACAACCAGGAAATGACAGAACTTGGGCAGGGCAGCATGGCTAGTTGGGTCATTCCCAAGCAGGGTATATCTGTCATCGATCTAGAGAAAATTCATATTTGTTCTTCTTTTCGATTCTGTATCTTCGGATGATGGTTGGATGGCCAACAACCGTGGGTGGTATTATATTCGATACACTCAAGCTAAATGAGCGGTCGGTCATGTGAGGCCGGGTTGCAAGATGTTCTTGTTGAACCCCAGTGTATACCCTCTAGAGTACACTAATCAGAAGGTGCTCCCATACCTTGTTAGTTGGAATCCAATCTCCAATAAACGCTTGTGGTTTTTGATTATATAATAAATATGTAGAGCGTGAGATGCAAGCGCTCTACTACTTGGTTATTTATTTGTGATTGATAGACACTATTATAATATCACTAGATCTTGATATATCAAAACTGTTTATTGTGAAT
The DNA here is from genome assembly GCA_030737875.1 of Allium sativum. NCBI lineage: Eukaryota > Viridiplantae > Streptophyta > Magnoliopsida > Asparagales > Amaryllidaceae > Allium > Allium sativum. Next base: position 643,477,703 of record CM060912.1, read on the forward strand.
TTACCACTGAAAGTATTCCAGACTGATTTGGGTGAATTTTGTTTTGAATCAAATGTGCTCGGGTCAGACCGAGCATATTTCCAGGTCAGGTTTTTGATGGAGTTTCAAGAGCTGGAAGTAGGAGGCTTCACCACTGGTTATCTAGAGTTTATTTCTGCTGTATCTGATATATGATGTACTCTGATGATTGGTATGTACATATACAGTTCTTTTTGTATAAAGAGATTTAATATATTATACTTTACTCGCTCCGCTATGAGATTCTGATGTTCTTCTTACTCTTCTATTTTATTAGTTCTATCTTATCTCTCCCATCCTATAACTTCTTTCTCTTAACATTCTACTTTTCTGTATAATTTGGGTTCACTATGGTAGTAAAATGTCAGCTTAAATTGGTACGGAAAAACGGGACGTTACAACGTGGTATCAGAGCTATTGGTTTAGTAATAACCTTGGCTCTGTGGTGTGACTCAATAGAGATAGGGTTAGAAATACCCTAGATTAAGTATATATACGAGAGTGCGTATTTGTAATTTGAATATAAAATTATTTTGTAAAACGGGTAAATGATATAATTTTACCCAAATGATATTTTATAGAAAAAGGAAATAATTTTCTATAGTATAGTAATAATAGTTGTTTTACTTGATCCGATTTGGAATTCGAATTGAATTGTAAAATAAAATTTAACCGATTGAATCCGGAAAAGAAATTTAACTCGGTTAAATGGAATTCAACAATTGAACTTAACCAAACAAATTAAATTTAGTGATTACTTTAATTGTGTGTTATGATTGATTAGATGCCAGTTTGGTTGAATAGAATTTACAGGAATGAAATGAATTGGAAACTAGATCGGTTATGAAAGAAACTGAATAATTTAACTTTGGATTGTTATCTGCATTATAAATTGAGTCAAGTGCAGAATCCATAAGGCCACAGGAGTTGATCTGGCTATGGGCATTGAAGAGTAAAGTTGGAAAATGAAGAGCAGTTAGATGATTACGTCGGAATTTGAATTGAGTTGCCCGACAAACAGGTGAACCATAATATATTGATTGGGGTGATTGGTTTAATACCCCTGAGTTGGATAATTATTTGGTTTTGGATTCCTTTTGGAGAAGTTGAGGCCTGCAGTGACAGTTGTAGTTATATCGATCGAGCCGTGTAGAGGAGGTGCTGGCGAAATTTTCGAAAATTTTAAGGTGTTTGAATTTATTTTGATAATAAGTCAAAATAATTATTTTAAAAATAACTGGATTTCGATCATTCTTCTTACTTTGTAATTTCGAGCATGAAATTCTTTTAAGGGGGGAAGAATGTAATGTCCTGGATTTTTGAACGTTAATTACATCCGTTTTAATATTGATTTGGCGATATTAATGAATTATATATCGAATTTATTTATAAGAAAATGGAGTTCGAATTTATATATTTATAAATTAATTAAAACGAGCTCATAACGACGCTGTCGTTCGTAATTTACGATTTAAACTTCAACTAAATATACCGGATCCGATATAAATCGGATTTCTGTGAAACAAGAACCGCTTGAACCGATTTTATGATAATTTTCTGATGGATCAGAAAAATCGAGATTCCATCATATAGACGTTAAGTTATGGCCAATTCAAATTTTCAGAAAACGCTATGGAATCGTTTATTAACCATAATGATAATTTAATATAAGTATCTGCTTTGAATTTGGATAAGACGTTTGAGGCATAGGGATAATTGAATTTTTAGAATTTTAAAGTAATTTTTAATTGGGAAAATACACAACTTTTTATATGGAGTACTTGCACCCTATATTAGTATTTCGGGATTTCACAATATAAGTTAAACTACCGATATTATTATATTTTTGGGATCATGGGGCATTGGTCGATACATCGGTATTTTTACTTCTGTTGATAGACGTCCCTAAATGACAAAATCTGGTATGACACCGTAGCCTAAAAATCTAAATAATAAAAACAAACACTAAATCAAACGAAATAAAAATCTCAGCGAAACCATTTCCTATATGTAACGCACCCACGCCCTATTCCAGAAATTCAGCCTACATTTTTAGAGCCTATACAATTCTTTTCAAAACCTATCATATGGTTTCATATAGATTTTAATAGTACAGTAAGGCGCACCATACATAAGCATATAAATAAATGAAAATCTCTGAAATCTTCTGCAAAATTATTTGGTTCTTCTGCGCATAGGAAACCCTTTATAAATAAATCGTGCATCACTTCAATTTAATGTCGGCACCATTCTCTTGTCCGTTTTGTTTGGACCATTCCTTTTTGTCCACTTTGCTTCTGAAAATATCTGTGAGCTTTAAGACAAGCTACGATTTTTCTTTTCACACTACAGTTGAAGTTAAACCCCAAATCACATCTAATACACTGAAAAATTCGCAAAAGCCATTACCTTACAGATGAAGCACACATCACCTATCTCCTCAATTCACGCCACAGTGCCGCAAATGAGCACGTCTCTTCTGTATGTGTTTATATATATACCCATCAGTAACTCTCTCGTCAAACCAACCTCATCCTTGTTTATCTGCAGCCACTTTCTTCTCCTTCCACTTTCTTTACAAAAACTCAAGATTTCTCTCGAGAATTTTAAAAATTGAAAGCTTAACAATGAAATGAAATAAAAACAAAACCAATATATAGAAGCATTAGGAAATAAATGGTTATTCAAGTATGTCTTTAGAGAGGAAGGCTTTTAGAATGGTGCGGAGACGGGTGTGGGACGGTGAAGCAGCTGCAACAAGGGATGTTTGCTGCGTAGGTTTGTATGGGATAATATGTTAACAAGGAAGTGGTCGGCATGTGTATGGATGGAGTGGTCACCGTTGTGAAGGAAAGAAGTGATACTATTTAAGGTGTAACGGTGTGAAAATGAAGAGCGTGCGAAGTGAAGGCCGATGGTGAAGGTAGCGTTGATGAGGAAGTGGTGACATACATTGTCAGCATAATGATGTGGGCCAGCATTTGCTAAGAGGAGATCAAGGTATGCGGGCATCAAATGGAAACTGCATTGAAAACAATGACTGACGTGGTGGCTTAAACATATGTTAAACGAAATGGACAAAACGAATGTCGATGGGTTCGTAATCACGGTGCCGATGTGTACAAGAAGGAACGGAGTGAAACAAGCACGAATCGTCAGTCAAGATAAAAGTGAGTTAACCCTCACACTTTTCTGAAATTCTTTGCAGTGTTAAATTCATTTAAAAATAATTTATCGTTGATTGGATGATTGCATGCCTTGGTTGATTGATCGTCGACAACTATATTTGTCGTATTGGTTGATTTTAGTTTAAAATAATTGTTATCAAACATTATGATCTGTAAAGCAGGGACGGACAGGTTGGAGGGATCCGACCGGATTCCTCAATTACGTTGTACATTGTTTATATTATATATAGAACTGTTTACCCCTAAATGATATTATATCTCGATTAGATATTGATGATTACTTAAGTATTGAACGTTGAATTTAAGTTCAACATTGATGTGAAAATCAGTAGACGGTATTGATCTAGTAGTTGGCAACAAACGATCTAAGACCCTGTTAGGTCGTTAATTCACCAACTGGCGAATCGACGTGTTTAAAGTTATAAAATTTATTTTATAACCATAAGTGAAGTTTTAAAATATACAAGGAAGTTAAAATAAGCCGATATTGATAAATCGATCTTTATGGAGCAAAATGATATAATATTAGGTATGATGTCTAAATAAGATTTATAAGCATGGAAATCAGATTTTAACCGACGGATTAGTGGTTAAAGATAACTGTTTTATGCAAAACAGTTAAATGGTATTAATAAATTAATTATAGTAAATTTGTGAGGAATGATCATCTACAAATAACGATATTTAAGTTGACTAAATCAATTTTTGGATTAGAACTAGCCATTAGGAAAATAAGTCGTCGGTTAATTGAATAAAAATGGTTCAACGAATATTTGTGTAACAATATTTCTTAAATATTATTTGACTTTTTACTTAACAATATTAGAAAGTGATAATCATTGATATAGCAGTTGCTATTAATGAGGTGATTAACTATTTTTAATTACCAATAAAGTAGACTATTAGTAAATAAAGAAATTAATTATTACCTTAGTAATAATGATGTAAGTAATATACTTCTTAAATAGAAGTCAACTAAGTAGTAATCGAGCCTTGAAATAGAGTGTGTTAGGAATGGTGTTATTCAAAAAGCATATTATGAAGTAAATATGTTATTTTAAATCAGTATTACTTAATAATTAAATTAAGTACAAGCAAGGAAATCGAAAGAGAGATTTTCAAAAAGATAAAGAAAATGTTGGACTCGAGTTTGAAGTGTAAGTTTTTTATACCTTTGAATTAAAGATATAGTGATCTTCCCAAAAGAAAAGTAAATGAAAGAAGTTTATAAAATATATGGTGATGTTTTCCGAGTAAAGAAAGTTTGAAATTAATCCATTCGACGAAAGAGTTATTAATGAATAATTCAAAAGAAAAGGGTCGAAGCTGCCAATATACTTGACCGTACCGTTTTGACATTGATAGTTAAAACACCAAACTATCAACGAAATATATTAGACCCTTTTGACGTGTCGTTTCAAATAGACCGGGATAGGAACTGGTCCCAAAACCACTTCTAATCAACGTTGCATACGAAACCAACTTGAAGGGAATGAAGACGGAGCAATTGAGGACTGTAGATATTCATAAAGCGAAATAACTGCTTATAATCTCTGGTTTAGCGGCCAGAGATACATTGTGGTTCTGTCGTAGTGGGAATCTACGGATTGGAAGGACTTCTCACTACTGATTCCTTGGGTGACTCCTATATGGGATGCGGTAGGAGGATGCCTTCGGTTTGTCCAGTCCCAGGACAACTTGTATGGACGAATGTCTGACAGAGTATTCCTAACGAATCACGTACGGTTGATCTCTTTAAAGTGTTATGTCTGGTGGTGGAGAAATTCGTTTCTCTTTGCTTTTTATACCCGTAATGTTTTTGAGAAATTTATTAGTGATTTAACGGGTATGACGATGTGGCATTCAAAGTGAATGATGGTGTGCTGTTCTAGAAGATAAACGTAGCCTCTAGCCTCACAACCAGGAAATGACAGAAGTTGGGCAGGGCAGCATGGCTAGTTGGGTCATTCCCAAGCAAGGTATATCTGTCATCGATCTAGAGAAAATTCATATCTGTTCTTCTTTTCGATTATGTATCTTCGGATGACGGTAAGATGGCCAACAACCATGGGTGGCAGTAGATTCGATACACTCAAGCTAAATGAGCGGTCGGTCATATGAGGCCGGGTTGCAAGACGTTCTTGTTGAACCCCAGTGTATACCCTCTAGAGTACACTAATCAGAAGGTTCTCCCATACCTTGTTAGTTGGAATCCAATCTCCAATAAGCGCTCACGGTTTTTGATTATATAATAAATATGTAGAGCGTGAGATGCAAGTGTTCTACTACTTGGTTAATTATTTGTGATTGATAGACACTATTATAATATCACTAGATCTTGATATATCAAAACTGTTTATTGCGAATTTACCACTGAAAGTATTCCAGACTGATCTGGGTGAATTTTGTTTTGAATCAAATGTGCTCGGGTCAGACCGAGCATATTTCCAGGTCAGGTTTTTGCTGGAGTTTCAAGAGCTGGAGTAGGAGGCTTCACCGCTAGTTATCTAGAGTTTATTTCCGATGTATCTGATATATGATGTACTCTAATGATTGGTAAGTACATATACAGTTCTTTTTGCATAAAGAGATTTGATATATTATACTTTACTCGTTCCGTTGTGAGATTATGATGTTCTTCTTACTCTTTTATTTTATTAGTTCTATCTTATCTCTCCCATCCTCTAACTTCTTTCTCTTAACATTCTACTTTTCTGTATAATTTGGGTTGACTGTGGTAGTAAAATGTCAGCCTAAATTGGTACGGAAAAATGGGACGTTACAATAAGCCAGTCAGGTCCGGGCAGGCTTCTTCCACAAGTTGGGCCTAATCTCGTGTCTTAGTCCGTCTCGTATTTGTGCGCTTAGACCTCTCACATTAGAATCAACATTTATGGTTGCTAGATATGCCAGTCGGTTCTGGGCATATTTCCACCACAAATGCAATCTAACCTCGTGTCATATGTGCAGTTACAGTTTTCTAATTACTGTAATACCAGGCATTTAAATTATTAACTAATTAATTATACCTATGTCTTTATAGGTGTTCATGCCCATTTACCTAATTATATTCATAATGGAATATATGTCCAAATTCATATTTGTTATTCAAGTTATCCCAATTCTAATGTTTTCCCATCACCTAACTAACGCATTCGCGTATATTTGGCATCGTGTCTAGACTAGAAAGTAGCCTAGCCATAAACAATAAAAGGGAAAGATGACAATAGTGATTATTTTAACAAAAGTGTCATAAACATTTAATTTGCATAGTGATAAGGTGGACATATAAAGATAGATCTAGTGCGTATGTGATAATAAAACTAGATCTAACATAATAAGAATGTCATAATAGGCATGAATAAATAAGGATTCATATGTCTAATAAATGACAGATCTAAATTAGCCACAGCATGATAAGTACCAAACGATCTAAAAAGAATTAGATCCATAAGTAGATTTGACATGATAACGGTTAAGATCCAATCAACCACAACATGATAGGTACAAATGCTCTAAATAGAATTAGATCTAAGTAAGGTTTTAACTGTCCAAATAATGGCAGATCCAAATTAGCTACAAACATAGATAAAGGTTAAGATCCACAAATGTGACAAGATAAATTAACCACAAGCGAATTAGATCTATAAAGGTAGATCTAGCATGACATGATAAATTAACCACAAATGAATTAGATCTATAATGGTAGATCTAGCATGACATGATAAATTAACCACAAGTGAATTAGATCAATAAAGGTAGATCAAGCATGACATGATAAGTTATCCACAAACGAATTAGATCTATAAAGGTAGATCTAGCATGGCATGATAAATTAATCACAAGCGAATTAGATCTATAAAGGTTGATCTAACATGACATGATAAATTATCCACAAAAGAATTATATCTATAAAGGTAGATCTAACATGACATGATAAATCAACCATAAACGAATTAGATCTATAAAGGTAGATCTAGCATGACATGAAATTAACCACAAACGAATTAGATCTATAAAGGTAGATCTAACATGACATGATAAATTATCCATAAACAAATTAGATCTATAAAGGGAGATCTAGCATGAAATGATTTAGATCTATTAAGGTAGATCTAGCATGACATGATAAATTAACCACAAACGAATTAGGTCTATAAAGGTAGATCTAGCATGACCTGATAAGTTAACCACAAGCGAATTTGATCTGTAAAGGTGGATCTAACATGACGTGATAAATTAACCACAAACAAATTAGATCTATAAAGGTAGAACTAGCATTACATGATAAACTAACCACAAATGAATTAGATCTATAAACGTAGATCTGACAATGACATGATAAATTAACCACAAGGGAATTAGATCTATAAAGGTAAATCTAGCATGACATGATAAATTAACCACAAGCGAATTAGATCTATAAAGGTAGATTAGATCTATAAAGGTAGATCTAGCATGACATGATAAATTAACCACAAGCGAAATAGATCTATAAAGATAGGTCTAACATGACATGATAAATTATCCACAAGCGAATTAGATCTATAAAGGTAAATTTAGCATGACATGATAACTTAACCATAAGCGAATTAGATCTATAAAGGTAGATCTAACATGACATGATAAATTATCCACAAACGAATTAGATCTATAAAGGTAAATCTAGCATGACATGATAAATTAACCACAAACGAATTAGATCTATAAAGGTAGATCTAGCATTATATGATAAATTAACCACAAACGAATTAGATCTATAAAGATAGATCTAACATGACATGATAAATTATCCACATCATAGTTATGTCATAGTTTCAAAAGTCCCAACAGATCTGATATGATAAAGACGTAGATCCAAGTTATAAAATATTATAGATTCACAAATTATGACAGATCCAGTATGATTCAAACATAGGCATGTATCTAAATCACAGTCATATCACATTTACTTTTAATCTTTTAAATCTAAAAGTAACTAACTCATAGTGTTTGGATTTTAGAAGATAGAAAAGAATTTGTTGGTGTTGAATCTCAGATCTATTCTTGAAACACTTGAATCTTTTAAACTTGATATGTAGAAGAAGATATGATTAGATTCAGTTCAGGCACTGACGACATCTGGCCTCCATGTTTTTTAGTATGACAAAACAAGAGAATTGAGGTATATTTATAGCTGCCAGCCTCTAGAATTCGAATGTAACCTCAGCCCTAGCGTGAATCGGGCCATGGGTCGACACCCACTTGGGTTCGGGTGCCCAAAAACATACATGGGCGCGCTTTACAGGTGCGCCAGTGCAAAAATACATTGGCGCACTTGTCAAGTGCGCCAGGAATTCCTGCTCTTTTCGCCAAACTTGTACCGTCTGACCAGAATTTCGAGACGGACGCAATAGCGCAGTCCATTTCCCTTAAATTCTAAATATTAAATTAATTATTCTTTAATTTATCCTCTTTTAATGTTGTTGAAATACGGGATGTTACATTCTCCCCTACTCAAAGGATTTCATCCCCGAAATCTCCAAGTTAAGAAGAAAGTATCCTACCATCCATCATCCATCTACTCATCCACCAATCACAGGCATCCATTGTCCTTAAACTTTTCTAACGCTTATATGAACGTATGCAAAGGTGTGTGTATATGTCCCAACACTAATGCGAAAGATCAGGCAGTCCACTGGTTCAGTTGACCTCCTTAATGCAATGTATGTTAGTGTCATAAATCTAACATGTATGCGAATAATCCTATGACAACATGTAAGTTCTATATGTGCGCACAATCGTCCGTCCAAATGCAACATCCATATGATGATACATCCAATTTCATCCATTAAAGAAAGAAAAATGCACACTTAGCTATATGCAGTATGAGAGTGATCGAGCCGGTCTAGTGCCTAATGTGTGTGTATATGCATCCACGAGCAACCACTAGTAACCACTTGCATCCATCAAACATAACATGTCTCAAACACATATTTACAATCACGAGATTCCTACCTAAAGGTCGAATATTCGATTGATAGGAAATATTCAAATGATAGAAACAAGCATGGATAAAAGCTTTGGAGAAAGAAGTTAAGAACATACCCTCGAAGGGAAAAGGGTACGAAGCGCGAATCTTGTCTTCGGTCTCTTAAGTCGCATCCTCTTGATTGTCTCCCCACTGAACCTTTACCAACTTGACTTCTCATTTGCGTAACTTCTAAACCTCCAATCCAAGTAAAAGTCTTTCCATAGATCCCTACCAACGAGTGTGCAATCTACAGGTTCGTCCGTACAATGCTTCGCAGGGTGTCATGCCGATGCTAGCTTGATAACTGTTGTTGTAGGCAAACTCTACTAAAGGAAGATGCTCTTCTCAAGTCCCTTCGATATTTAGGATACACAGCCTTAAAAGATCCTCAAGAATTCTTTTCACCCTCTTTGTCTGTCCACCGGTCTGAGGTTGATAAGCGGTGCTCAAACATAACTGTGTACCTAATGTTTCTTGCAAGCCCCTCCAAAATTTACTGGTGAAAATGGGATTACGATCACTTACGATACTGGGAAGTACTCCATGAAGACGGACTGTCTCACGAACGTAAACTGTTGTCAACCACGATGTCGTCCTCTAACTCTTAACTGGTATGAAATGAGCGCTCTTAGTAAGCATGTCTACTACCACCCAAATGTTGGTGATGCCCCTCCTTGATCTAGGCAAACCATTGATGTAATCCATGGAGACGCTCTCCTACTTCCACTGCGGGACCTCGAAAGGATGAAGTAAACCACTAGGCTCCCTTTGCTCAGCTTTGACTTGATGGCAAATAAGACTTTGAGAAACAACTCTGCTACATCTCTCTTTATCCCATCCCAAAAGAAAACCCTTTCTCAAGTAGCTCCCCTACTTGTTTGCTGAGCTCCCTTCTTTCTCTTGGAGCCGTATGGCGCGCGTGCAATGAAACTGGCTTTGCATTGTCCACCAAATATATGCGGAAATCGATCTCGTGCCTTGGGGGTAAACCCCGAACCTCATCAAGGACATCAGGATACTCACGAACTAATGGAACAGATTTTAGATCATCGATTAATGCGTCAAGTGACTCTAGGAAACTCAACATAACTGACCCCTTAGGGTCACAAGAAATCTCGATGGACCTCTCTTAGCAAGTCAGAATCCTAACAAGCCTCCTCTCATAATACAGAATGGCATCATATGTGGTTAGCCAGTCCATCCCTAGAATCAACCCATAGCCCATGAACCTAAGCATATATGCGTCGCACTCGAACTCGACGCCCAACACTGATGTTCTCAAACCCCAACAAATCACAGATAAATTAGTCGAACCACCTATGGGGTTTGATACAACAGCAGGATCCACTACCATATTAGTATTTAAGTGTAGAGATTCAACTACAAAACTAGATATAAATGAATGTGAAGTGCCAGAATCGAAAAGAGTTCTAATAAGTTGACTGGAAAGAGAAACCAAACCTCTCATGGAAACTTTCCTACCTCTATCTGGTGCACTAGCCACGAGAGCATTCGCTTGCCCTCCTGAAGTTCCTGTCCTTTGACTTTCCCTTGCTTCCTTGGGCACTCCCTAGAAAAGTGTCCAATCTCTTCGCAACTGAAGTAAGCGTTCTTCCTCTTGTTGCAGTCCTTGACCATGTGACCCCTCGCCCACAATTATGGCCCTTCCTCTTATCCTTATCCTTAGCCTTATCGTTCTTTCTGCCCTTCTTTTGTTGTTGTTGTCGTCCTTTCTTAGGCCATACCTTTTTATTTTGTGTTTCCTCAACCTTAACTTCTTCTTTTTCACCTTTATTTAAACTTAATCTATGTTTCCTTCCCGGGCCATCATTTTTCTCATCCTTGGGCTGTGCTCCTTAGCCCTAACTCCATTATTCTGCTTTTTATCATATTTTTGTAATAAGCTAACTAGTCTCTAGAAAGCTGCCTCCATCGCATGGAAATCCTTATGAAGCTCGAGAAAGTTAACCGCAGGTGAAACTACTGCGGCTACAGATGGAGGTCGGGCACTTCATTGCCCTTCAACATGTGCCATAGTCTTAACATGCCTATGGAACCATCCCGCAATGGGGACACCTTTTGGGAAGGATTGGTTCCCCAAACAAAAAGAAAAAGGAATCAAGCGGAGAATCGAGAGATATTTCCTATGGCTTTGGGGAGTATGTTTTTCAAAATAGACTTTTGTTTTGAAAATGCTTTCTTCTAAAACCTTTTTGAAAATAGTTTTCAAAAACTTTATCCAATCTGGTAACCTTCAACTCTGATACCAAATGTGACACCCTACGTCTGTTAGTGCCTCTCACAAAGGGAATGCATTAAGTTTCGTGAAGCGTTATACGTAACAGAAACAAAAATATTACAAGACGGACATAAAAATAGCAGCGGAAATAAAAACTTTATTTATCATAAAATAGCATAGTCAAAACGTCCCTTGTCTAAAATACATGAAAACCATTTCATCGTTAAAACATTTGTCTTATTCTTAAACATTAGAGTACAAAATAGAAGAAGCATAATCCCTAAGTGAAAACATAGCCACCGTAGCGAAGATAGAATCTTGAGCAATACATCTATCAGCTCCAAGAAAGACGATAGTAGAATCTTGACTAAGCCTGAGAATTCCCTCCCTAAGAACCTAAAGGGGGGGGGAAGGGAAGAAAGAAGAGGAAACAAAAAGGGTCAGACATAAAGTCTGGCGAGTCTAGTTACTTTTAGTAAGTAAATAAATAAAAGTAGCATGACCGGCACATAAAGTGGATAAGAGAGATAACTACATAAAAGCAGGTATGACAAGATAAACAGGATAGGGTGTATACGCTTCAAATGATTACTCGGCACTACAACTAGCATATCCAAAATGAGATGACCCCTTCCACTATAAGGTGGTAGACTTAGGCATACGTCCAAATGTACCCTAACTACGACCCTAATCGATCGATTCCCTAATCCGCGTAGATACTCTGTGTCGGCCCCACCGTAGGATGTATCACATCATAAAATGGAAACCCTTCGCTGATATGCACAACCTCATATCTACAGGTGTCACGGTAATCTTATCCCCCTCTGCCTGGCTCATGCACACACATGGCTCGGTCGGTTTGCGCCGCCTACACCGTCCTCCACGTTTGGATCTTTTACAACCAGTACAATAAGCGTGCCCCTTCTCCGACCTAGTTCGGAGCACATGTTTGGTACCTACTCCGTGTTACTGGCTGAAACGGCTCCCACACAATATGATACAAGCTCTCCCCTTTGTCTTGTATCCCCTACTAGGTTTTCTTTGGCTATGTATACCACTAGGTGTCATTAATTACATAACCCTATTATTTCTACAAGTTATGTTTACCCTAAAATGTGTCTTTAATTTCATAACTTTATTATTCCCATCGGTTATGCATACCACTAGGTGTTTTTAATTACATAACCTTATTAGGTTAAGTTTGTGAGCCTATATGTAAATATTACCCACTGCCACAACATTTACTTAACCCTCACTAATCCAAGCAGTTTACTTAACAAAGTTGCATAACCCCAAAGTATAAAATAGGTTAAGTCCATTGGCATATATATATATATATATATATGTTTTTTTATATATATATATATATATGTATATATATATATATATATATATTACCCACCGCCACAAGATTTAACCCACTGACTATTTCAACCAAGTTTACTTAACCCTTATTCAAGTTAACATGTTCATACAATCCCTATGGATTCAACTAGGTTAAGCATTCCAATTCGTTACCATGTCCATTTATGGTTATAATGGGCTTGACATCCCATATTAGGCCTACAACTTGTGGATGCTGGATATGTTTGTCAGGTCCGAGCAGACTTCTTCCACAAGTTGGGCCTAACCTCATGTCTTAGCCCGTCTCATATTTTTGCACTTAGACCCCTCACATTAGATTCAACATTTGCGGTTGCTGGATATGTCGATCGGGTTCGGCCAAACTTCCACCACAAATGCAATCTAACCTCGTGTCATAAGTGTAGTTACAGTTATCTAATTACTATAATCCTAGGCATTTAAATTATAAACCAATTAATTATACCTATGTCCTTATAGGTATTCATGCCCATTTATCCAATTATATTCATAATGGATTATATGTCCAAATTCATATTCGTCATTCATGTTATGCCACTTCTAATGTTTTCCCCAGTTCCCTAACTAATGCATTCGCATACAATTGGCGTCATGTCAAGGCTAGAAAGTAGCCTAGCCAAAAACAATAAAAGGGAAAGATGACAATAGTGATTATTTTAACAAAAGTGACATAAACATGTAATCGACATAGTAATAAGGTGGACATATAAAAATAGATCTAGTGAGCATGTGATAATAAAACTAGATCTAACATACTAAGGATGTCATAATAGGCATGAATAAATAAGGATTCATATGTTCAATTAATGACAGATCTAAATTAGCCACAACATGATAAGTACCAAATGATCTAAAAAGAATTAAATCCATAAGCAGATTTAACATGATAACAGTTAAAATCCAATCAACTACAACATGATAGGTATGAATGATCTAAATAGAATTAGATCTAAGAAAGGTTTTAACTATCCAAATAATGACAGATCTAAATTAGCTACAAACATAGATAAAGGTTAAGATCCACAAATGTGACATGATAAATTAACTACAAGCGAATTAGATCTATAAAGGTAAATTTAGCATGACATGATAAATTAACCATAAGCGAATTAGATCTATAAAGGTAGATCTAACATGACATGATAAATTATCCACAAACGAATTAGATCTATAAAGGTAAATCTAGCATGACATGATAAATTAACCACAAACGAATTAGATATATAAAGGTAGATCTAGCATTATATGATAAATTAACCACAAACGAATTAGATCTATAAACATAGATCTAACATGACATGATAAATTATCCACATCATAGTTATGTCATAGTTTCAAAAGTCCCAATAGATCTGATATGATAAAGACGTAGATCCAAGTCATAAAATATTATAGATTCTCAAATTATGACAGATCCAGTATGATTCAAACATAGGCATGTATCTAAATCACAGTCATATCACATTTACTTTTAATCTTTTAAATCTAAAAGTAACTAACTCACAGTGTTTGGATTTTAGAAGATAGAAAAAAATTTGTTGGTGTTGAGTCTCATATTTATTCTTGAAACACTTGAATCTTTTAAACTTAATTTGTAGAAGAAGATATGATTAGATTCAGTTCAGGCACCGACGGCATCCAGCCTCTATTGTTTTAGTATGAGAAAACAATAGAATTGAAGTATATTTATAGCTGCTAGCCTCTAGAATTCGAATGCCACCTCAGCCCTAGGGTGAATCGGGCCATGGGTCGACACCCACTTGGGTCCGGGTGACCAAAAACATACATGAGCGCGCTTTATAGGTGCGCTAGTGCAAAAATACATTGGTGCACTTGTCAAGTGCGCCGGGAATTCATGCTATTTTCGCCAAACTTCTACCGTCTATAACTTCTTTATATGTTATCAGTTTTACGCAAACCAGGTGTCTACCTTGACCAGAATTTCGAGATGGACGCAAGGGCGCAGTCCTTTCCCTTAATTTTGAATATTAAATTAATTATTCATTAATTTATCCTCTTTTAATGTTGTTGAAATATGGGGTGTTACAGCAAGACCCAAAACAACTATGATCGAAGACATCTTGAGAATCGGTGCAAATATCTCTTCAAAGTCAATTTCCTTTCTTTGGTTGCATCCTTTTACTACAAGTCTTATTTTGTACCGAAGCATCTTTGCATTTTCATCTTGCTTCTGCTTGTAAACCCAAAGATTTTTTAAAGCCTTCTTTCCCTTCGGTAGTTTCACTAGATCAAAAGTTTTGTTATCATGCAATGACTTCATCTCTTCTTTCATTGCATCCAAACAAAATTTATTATCATCGCTGTCTATAGCTTCCTTAAAGGTCTCAGGTTCTCCTCCGTTGGTTAAGAGAACATACTCGAAAGAAGGATGCATAGCGGAAGGACGTTGTTCCCTGGTAGATCGCCTTACAAAGGTTGTTTGAGTTCCAGGAGAAGCATGATGATCAATTTCAATTCTTCATTATGGAGATCATCTTCTTCAGGTACAGGACCATCATTGCCATTTCCTTGTACATGCTTAGTTGGAGTTAGTGCAGGAGTTGCAGGATTCAAAGGAGGAAGATCTAAATCAACCAGATCATAGCCACTATGAGATGTAGTTTCTAGTGGTTTCTGAATGTCTTCAATTGTTTTATCTTCAACAAAGTCTACATCCTTGCTACGAATCAACTTCTTCTCGATAGGATCATAAAACCAATAGCCAAACTTGTCAAGTGTAACGACCCGTGTTTTTGCCATATAATATTTAATTTAATTTATTATTTTAAATATTTTAATTGGAGTATAAATAAATTTTAATATTTAATTCGTTATTTAAAAACGATATTTGAACATTAAATTCATAGTTAATATAAATCGAGCTCGAAACGGCGCTGCAGTTCGTAATATTGAATTTTTAACTTTAACTTGATATACAGAATCCAATATAAGTCGGATTTCTGTGAAACAAGAAATGTTAGAATCGTATTGATGATATTTTTCATATAAAAGAGAAAAACCTAGATTTAGTGTTATAATTTGTTATTTATGCCCAAATCAAATTTTGAAATAATCGCTGTGGAAATCATTATTAAAAATATACGCGTTAAAATAGCCGTTTTACAAAAGGACTCAGATTTCGATGAAATCAGTTTCGTTGGAACCGTGTCATTATATTATTGTACGGTGTTGAATAGCGTGGCAAACCGTTGTCGTATGTGACCACGGCAGCCACAAACGCCCATTCAATCTCTATAGCGCGTAATTAATTTTATAAAGGGTTATTTGGGTATAACTAGAACAGACGATCGAATTAAGCCACAAAACCAATTCCGTTAAGTTCGTATCGTCAATTAGAGTCAGGATAGGTATACAGTTTGTTATTTTTAGAGATCGGCAAATTTGGTGTTTAGAATGGCATTGCGGTGCGCGTAAAAATAGCCTACCTGGGAAACAGTCTCAGAATGCGACGAAACTATTGCCGTTGGGTTCGTATTGAAGAATTATTATAGGATTGCAAGGTTTCAAGTTGATTTGAATTATCTGGTGATTGTAAAAAAATTAAACATGTGTTTATTTCTGGTTTTATAAAGGAAAATTTTCCATACAACCTCGGATTTCGACGAAACTTGTCCCATTGAGTCCGGAATACCTTTTTACACCAAGATTAGCTTTTTAATCAGATAGCAGAAATCAATTGTGGTGGTTTTTATCAACTACTTTGCGGTGAAGTTTCGTAAACTAATATTTTATTTAATCCACCAAACTATATATACCCCTTAAGGCCATTCTAACCCTACTTTCTGTGAGCATCTTCAGCCGCCACTGCCACTATTCTCCCAATGAGAAACGCAAGTTAGAAATTCAGAAAAATTGAAAAAAGAAATCCTAAAATCACATCGTTAATTCCTTTGAATCCTCGCGACCATGAGCTTCACACTCATACTGTTTTCACTTGGTGCGATTATGGTTTGTGAAGCTCGGTTTTGACATGTCGCAGCTGGGGCTGCCATTTCCTCAACGACGGAGGGATGTTGGGGTAAGCTTTGTGAAGAAGACGGGTAGAGGGGAGGCTGCTCGATCCATTGACCCACTTTGGTGACCTCCGATCACCGGAGGAAGGCGGAGCGAGGATTCCAACGCAAATCAACTTGGGGTTTTCTGGCGTCGGCCAGTCAACTTGAAGGGATAAGTTCATTGATGGAGTACGAGGGGGCATAGGTGGTGCCGGCGCTGATCTCTGGTCGGGACCTGGGAGTCTAACGGTGGCGCAGCATGTATAAGGGAGTATGGGAGCGGTTATGGGTTTCAAAGGAGGAGCGAAGTGTACTGAAGCAGTGGGGAGGATAATCGGCTGGGTTCTCTTATTTGGTATTAAAGAAAACACTAATTAAAGGTGTAAGAACATATTAGTTTAATTAAACTATGTTAATTAAATTCATGACTTGGTACAGGCGTGAAGGGTTCTTTGGAAACTGGAAACATATGAAGGGAAGAGGAAGTTCTGTTGGCCCGTATATATTTAAAGCATAATCAAAACCTATATTAATAAGTAGATTAATAACTAGTTAATAAAAAGGGTTCATTTAGTATTAATACTTGGCGCAGGATTTTTGAAGAAGATGGGCTTGAGTTCTGAAATCGGAAGCCTGTTTTTAATGCCTGGAAGGAAGTAAACCCGTTAACGTTTTAAACAATGTAAATATTATATATATAGTTAGTCATTATAATTAAATCTAAATTGTGTAAAACCAAAATCGTGATTTTTGTTGCAGGTTCTATTTGGTATTTGAACAAAGAAAACAGAAGACGATTGAAATATTTAAACAAACATAATTGGTTTAATGATTATTTAGTTAAGGAATTAACTGTTTATTTAAATTAGTATAATTATAACGACCATAATGTATATGTATGTTATCAGAATTGGTCCAGACAAGGAGCAATGGAACAGTGGGAATGAATACTATATCTGGATCTACTCGGACAAAGTCAGAAATGACAGGAATCCTCGGTTAAATTAAGCATTTGTTTAATTTAACTGAAACTCGAATTTTGCTTAAGCGACAAAAGGAATCAACTCAAGGTGAGTTAAACTCACTCAGTACTTTTCCCATTTATATTTAATATAAATTGGGTTTTTATTTTGTGTGATTTGCTTGCCAATGGTTGACTGTTTGTTTGCTGATTTTACTGATGAAATTAAACCATTGGTTAATTTCAGTAAAATACCAAATCGTTATTCTAACGATTGGTTCCAATAAAGGTAACTCACCTTATTGGTCATGTTTATCAATAAACGTGTTTAATGGTTGAATTGTTTGATTGTTTGAATTGTTTGATCTATTTAAACTGTGTGGAGATTACTGTGTGTATACAGGGAAGAACAGGTTAGAGGGATCCGACCGGATTCCTCAAATTATATTATTTATTTCATATTATCATATGCACTGTCATGTTTGGCTAATTGATTTGAGTATCGATCATTGAGTGGAAAGTCAACCTGTGTTGTGTTTTAACCAATGGGTATATTGGTTGGGTAATCGGCAGTAATGGCCTAAAAGTAAATTGTTTTATTTATATCGATTTACCGTCAGGTAAATCGATTGAGCAGAAGTTATAAAATTTATTTTATAACAAAAGATGGATTTTGAAATACATATTTTGAATAAAGGCTTATTAAAAGGAAATAAATATTTATGTTTATAATTAAGTGTAGATTGATTTTGTAAAGTCAAATCTGATATTAATCAGATTTGTAAATGTGAGAATAAGGAAATTAACCTGACGATTAAATTTGGATAATTGTGTGGTTGAGAAACAATTCAATAGAATTATTTAAATTAATTAATTATATTATTAATTAATTTAAAAGGGAAAACGAATTGGAATCGGTTAATAAGATAACCGTGGTTTGAGTGGCTAGATCGACTCTTTAATTTTATTTAGTATGTTTTGAATATAAAATATTTTTAAAGAATATTGTTTAGATTATAATAAGATTCTAAAAAGGCATTTGAGGTGTTATATCGTTAATTCTAAATTAATGGTACTTAAGAAGATGGGATTAAGTACAATTGGAATTGAACTAAAGATTCCAAGCAGGAAATGATGAAATAAATTTGAAAAGAGATTTGAAGAAGTGAATTTGGATAAAGAAGGGGGTCATAAGGTTATATAACCAAATCTGGTTTTTAAATGAAATGGTTTTAAAAGGGAAAAGGTTAAAAAGTGGTGTTTTATAAAGTAGTGCTAATTATTGAATAAAGAAAGATGGTTATATCCGAGAAAGGGAATTTCAAAATAATAAGAAGGTTCTGAAATCGTATTTTTGAATATAATAGTTAAATGGAATTTGATTTGAGGTTGGAATGAAATATCGGTTTTGGATTACAATTTCTATTTATTTTATGGTATGAACGTTGTTGATCAAGGTCTGAGAGGTAACTAAAATACCCCAACTTGAACGACTTCGGGATTATCTTAGAATGATATGAGTTGTAATGGTAGATGTGGTGAATAAACTTTATTGTTTCATTAGTGAAATGATAAGGGAATATTTTTGGTGAAAATGTATATAAATGATGATTTCAAAGAAAAAGGGGAATAAAGGAGATTGCGTCAAATTATGGCGATATTCACGAGGTTAAAAGTAAATGTAAAGCTGGGTATTGATATAGATTTATTTTATAAATAAGCGTTGGTTATTGTTTTCAAGTATTGAACTGAAGGATATTTCGTAACGTTGTTTCGAGTAATAAGTGAATTGATTTCCAAGTAAAAATAGAAATTGAATACGATATAAGATTTTCCTATGTATTAAAGGTGAATCTGTTTATAGAATAATCTTATGTGAATAAGAAGCGAGAAAACTAAATTTATAATATAGAAAGATTTAAGAGTTTTAAATTTACATTTGTTGTAAGTTTAAGGGCCAAGTGATGCTGAATACTGAACCAGTGAACTCACTGGACTGTCATGTTTGAAACACTGTCTATTTTGATAGTTAAAACACCGACTATCAAATCTATTTAATACGATTGTTGGTATGGAAAGACCGGGATCGAATTTATATTCGAAAACCATTCCGACCAACAAATACGTGAAGATATCAAGAGATGATAGAGATGGAGCATTGAAGACCGTAAATCTTCATTAAACCGAAAGAACCGCTAATAATCTTTGGTTAGCTCCCAGAGATAAACTGTGGTTTTGTCGTGGGTGGAATCTACGGGTTGCAAGGACTTCTCGCTACTGATTCATGGGGTGATTCCTATATGAGATGCAGTGGCAGAGTGCCTTCGATTCATCCTGTTCCTGGATGACTTGTATGGACGGATGTCTGACAGAGTACTTCCGAAAGGATCGCGTACGTTGATTTCTTCAAACGTGCCATAGTTGGTTAGCTCCTAACTAGAGTATTTTTGTGGACGTTAATTAGCGATATCTAGTGGATTTGACGATGTGGCATTCAAAGTGAATGGCGATCAGATGTTTCAAAGTAAATTCTGGCCTCAAGCCTCACAACTAGTAAATGACAGAAATCGGGCAGGCAGCATAGCTATGTGGTTCGCTCCCATAAGGGTGTATAATCACCTATCTAGAGAAAATCCTTTTGTTTCTTAAATTTATTTCGATGCTGTCCCTTTTCGGGAAGACGGTGGGTAGCTCCCAACCATTGGTGATATACATTCGATACACTCAAGCAAAATGAGTGGTCGGTCATGTGTGGGCCGGGTTGCAAGACGTTCTTGTTGAACACAGTGTATTCGCCTCTAGAGATACACGATCGGCAGGTGGTCCCATACCTTGTCATAGTCATCGGAATCCAATCTCCAATAAGCGCCCGCGGTTTTGTTTGTATACTATATATGTAGAGCGTGAGATGCAAGCATTCTACTAGATTCTATTTACTTGTATTTAGACATTACTATAATATCATACAAGATATTGGTTTCAAAATTGTTTTGGGTTATCGTAAGGTAAAAACCGTCCGTGTTTATGTGTGGATTTGGTCTTACGATTATCCTTTTCTTTCGAAAGGATTTTAACTTTAAAATCAGGTTGTGTGATACCCTTAAACTTAGTGTTTTTATCTCACTTTGGTTCACCAGACTGACACGGTGTTTTGTAAATGCTCGGGTTAGTCCGGGGTGTACAGGTTCAGGTTATCGAGTGCTGTGAAGAGGCGAGCTAGAAGAGTCCAAACGTATGATATTATATATCTGCTATTTCGCTGTGTGTAGTGTATGAGGACAAGTTATTATAACTGTCCAGTGGTGTTGATGTACTCTAATAATTGTAAGTATTTTTAAAGCTCTTAGTAAAGATTTATTTCTGTATTATATTTTGTTCCGCTGCGATGTGAGACTCTGTGCTGTGTTGTTTCTTCTACTTCTTCTATTCTAATATTTCTTTCTTTCTTATCTCACCCTCTAATTTCTTTCTAATAACTATCCAGTGTTTTCGGTGCTTGGGAGGTCGGCATGAGTTACGGTAAAGGTATTTATGTCGATTTTCAGGGCCGGAAATCCTTGGGTCATTACAGTGGTATCAAAGCTATTGGTTTAGTGATAACCTTGGCTATGTGGTGTAACTCGATAGAGATGGGGTTAGTAATACCCTAGATTGGGTTTGAATATATATATATATATATATATATATAAGCACGTATTTGTAATTTGACATCAAATTATTTTTGAAATTATTTTCGCCCAATTTATTTTAATAATAAAAGTAAGGAATTTCTCAATTTATTATAATATGGGAAATCGATTGATTTGTTAATGTTGATTTGAATGGTGTGTTTGGATTGTGATGTTGATTGCTTGAATATAAATCTGAAAATGATAGACTTGGTTTAAAACCAATGCGAAATAAATAAGTTGGATAAATCAATCCAGATTTATGAACCTAAATGGATAATTAGAAGGAGTAAATGAAGTGATTATAAATAATTATAATCTCATGTGGATTAGATTGTGTGTAGAACTGGCTGCATTGTCTGAAATGGATATTTGAACCTAACTGATGTTATTTTGGGGATTAATGAAATTTATTTGAGTTGAGAACAGGTGCAGAAGTGCTAATTTACCTTTAAAATCCATCCAAGAGAAAATTCTGGAGTTAATTGAATCCAGTTTGAATGGAGCTGTATAATAACTAAGCAAGCTCGAATATAAAATATCGTTTATCGCGTAATAATGCTCACAAAAAGGTACGCCTATGCAGAATATGAAATTTTGGTTTTTATTCGAGTTTTGAGTTTGGTTTTTGAATTTCTCCGACCCTGTTGGTCGATGTATATATATTTCTTGAACCTGCGATATTGCAGATGTCCTCCGTACAGGGGAGACTCTGCCAAAAAATTTCCAAAATTTAAGATGTTAGAATTTTTTTGAAGATTTTTGGAAAATTCTTTTATTTAGAATAAATTGGTTTTAAAACCAATTAGATTAGTGTGGAAATAAAAATCGAGATTTAAACTTATTATTTTTATAAAGATAATGGGTTTGTGACATTCTTTCCTACCTTAGCAATTTTGAGGACGAAATTGTTTTAAGGAGGGAAGAATGTAACAACCCGTGTTTTTGCCTTCTAATATTTAATTTAATTTATTATTTTAAATATTTTAATTGGAATATTAATAAATTTTAATATTTAATTCGTTATTTAAAAACGATATTTGAATGTTAAATTTATATTTAATACAAATCGAGCTTGAAACGGCGCTGCAGTTCGTAATATTGAATTTTTAACTTTAACTGGATATACAGAGTCCAATATAAGTCGGATTTCTGTGAAACAAGAAACGTTAGAATCGTATTGATGATATTTTTCATACGAAAGAGAAAAACCTAGATTTCGTGTTATAATTTGTTATTTATGGCCAAATCAAATTTTGAAATAATCACTGTGGAAATCATTATTAAAAATATACGCGTTAAAATAGCCCTTTTGCAAATGGACTCAGATTTTGATAAAATCATTTTCATTGGAACCGTGTCAATAGATTATTGTATGGTGTTGAATGGCATGGCAAACCGATGTCGTATGTGACCACGACAGCCACAAACGCCCGTTCAATCTCTATAGCGCGTAATTAATTTTATAAAGGGTTATTTGGGTATAACTTGAACAGACGATCGAATTAAGCCACGAAACCAATTCCGTTGAGTTCATATCTTCGACTAGAGTCAGGATAGATATACAGTTTGTTATTTTTAGAGATCGGCAAATTTGGTGTTCAGAATGACATTGCGGTGCGCGTAAAAATAGCCTACTTGGGAAACAGTCTCAGAATGCGACGAAACTAGTGTCATTAGGTTCGTATTGAAGAATTATTATAGGATTGCAAGGTTTCAAGTTGATTTGATTTATCTGGTGATCGTAAAAAAATTAAACGCGTGTTTATTTCTGGTTTTATAAAGGAAATTTTTTCATACGACTTCGGATTTCGACGAAACTTGTCCCATTGAGTCCGGAATACCTTTTTACACCAAGATTAGCTTTTTAATCAGATAACAAAAATCAACTGTGGTAGTTTTTATCAACTACTTCGCGGTGAAGTTTCGTAAACTAATATTTTATTTAATCCACCACACTATATATACCCCTTAAGACCATTCTAACCCTAATTTCTGTGAGCATCTTCAGCCGCCACTACCACTCTTCTCCCAATGAGAAACGCAAGTTAGAAATTCAGAAAAATTGGAAAAAAAAATCCTAAAATCACATTGTTAATTCCTTTGAATCCTCGCGACCATGAGCTTCACACTCATACTGTTTTCACTTGGTGCGATTATGGTTTGTGAAGCTCGGTTTTGACATGTCGCAGCTAGGGCTGCCATTTCCACAGTGACGGAGGGATGTTGGGGTAAGCTTTGTGAAGAAGACGGGTAGAGGGGAGGCTGCTCGATCCGTTGACCCACTTTGGTGACCTCCGATCATCGGAGGAAGGCGGAGCGAGGATTCCAACGCAAATTAACTTGGGGTATTCTGGTGTTAGCCAGTCAACGTGAAGGGATAAGTTCATTGATGGAGTACGAGGGGGCATAGGTGGGGCCAGCGCTGATCTCTGGTCGAGACCTGGGAGTCTAACGGCATCGCAGCATGTATAAGGGAGTATGGGAGCGGTTATGGGTTTCTAAGGAGGAGCGAAGTGTACTGATGCAGTGGGGAGGATAATCGGCTGGGTTCTCTTATTTGGTATTAAAGAAAACACTAATTAAAGGTGTAAGAACATATTAGTTTAAATAAACTATGTTAATTAAATTCATGATTTGGTACAGGCGTGAAGGGTTCTTTGGAAACCGGAAACATATGAAGGGAAGAGGAAGTTCTGTTGGCCCGTATATATTTAAAGCATAATCAAAACCTATATTAATAAGTAGATTAATAACTAGTTAATAAAAAGGGTTCATTTAGTATTAATACTTGGTGCAGGATTTTTGAATAAGCTGGGCTTGAGTTCTGAAATTGGAAGCCTGTTTTGAATGCCTGGAAGGAAGTAAACCCGTTAACGTTTTAAACAATGTAAATATTATATATATAGTTAGTCATTATAATTAAATCTAAATTGTGTAAAACCAAAATCGTGATTTTTGTTGTTGGTTCTATTTGGTATTTGAACAAAGAAAACAGAAGACGGTTGAAATATTTAAACAAACGTAATTGGATTAATAATTATTTAGTTAAGGAATTAACTATTTATTTAAATTAGTATAATTATAACGGCCATAATGTATATGTATGTTATCAGAGTTGGTCCAGACAAGGAGCAATTGAACAGTGGGAATGAATATTATATTTGGATCTACTCGGACAAAGTCAGAAATGACTGGAATCCTCGGTTAAATTAAGCATTTGTTTAATTTAACTGAAACTCGAATTTTGCTTAAGCGACAAAAGGAATCAACTCAAGGTGAGTTAAACTCACTCAGTACTTTTCCCATTTATATTTAATATAAATTGGTTTTTTATTTTATGTGCTTTGCTTGCCAATTGTTGACTGTTTGTTTGCTGATTTAACTGATGAAATTAAACATTGGTTAATTTCAGTAAAATACCAAATCGTTATTCTAACGATTGGTTCCAATAAAGGTAACTTACCTTATTGGTCATGTTTATCAATAAACGTGTTTAATGGTTGAATTGTTTGATTGTTTGAATTGTTTGATCTGTGTGGAGATCACTGTGTGTATACAGGGAAGAACAGGTTGGAGGGATCCGACCGGATTCCTCAAAATGTATTATTTATTTCATATTATCATATGAACTGTCATGTTTGGGTAATTTATTTGAGTATCTATCATTGAGTGGAAAGTCAACCTGTGTTGTGTTTTAACTAATGGGTATATTGGTTGGGTAATCGACAGTAATGGCCTAAAAGTAAATTGTTTTATTTATATCGATTTAGCGTCAGCTAAATAGATAGAGCATAATGGATTTCGAAATACATATTTTGAATAAAGGCTTATTAAAAGGAAATAAATATTTATGTTTATAATTAAGTGTAGATTGATTTTATAAAGTCAAATCTGATGTTAATCAGATTTGTAAATGTGAGAATAAGGAAATTAACCTGACGATTAAATTTGGATAATTGTGTGGTTGAGAAACAATTCATTGGAATTATTTAAATTAATTAATTATATTATTAATTAATTTAAAAGGGAAAACGAATTGCAATCGATTAATAAGATAACCGTGGTTTGAGTGACTAGATCGACTCTTTAATTTGATTTATTACTAAATTATTATGTTTTGAATATAAAATAGTTTTAAAGAATATTGTTTAGATTATAATAAGATTCTTAAAATGGGTTTGAGGTGTTATATCGTTAATTCTATCGTTAATTCTAAATTAACGTTACTTAAGAAGATGGGATTAAGTACAATTGGAATTGAACTAAGGATTCCAAGCAGGAAATGATGAATTAAATTGTAAAAGAGATTTGAAGAAGTGAATTTGGATAAAGAAGGGGGTCATAAGGTTATATAACCAAATCTGGTTTTTAAATGAAATGGTTTTAAAAGGGAAAAGGTTAAAAAGTGGTGTTTTATAAAGTAGTGCTAATTATTGAATTAAGAATGATGGTTATATCTGAGAAAAAGAATTTCAAAATAATAAGAAGGGTTCTGAAATCGTATTTTTGAATATAATAGTTAAATGGAATTTGATTTGAGGTTGGAATGAAATATTGGTTTTGGATTACAACTTCTGTTTATTTTGAGGTATGAACGTTGTTGATCAAGGTCTGAGAGGTAACTAAAATACCCTAACTTGAACGACTTCGGGATTATCTTAGAATGACATGAGTTGTAATGGTAGATGTGGTGAATAAACTTTAGTGTTTCATTAGTGAAATGATAACGGAATATTTTTGGTGAAAATGTATATAAATGATGATTTCAAAGAAAAAGGGGAATAAAGGAGATTGCGTCAAATTATGATGATATTCACGAGGTTAAAAGGAAATGTAAAGCTGGGTATTGAAATAGATTTATTTTATAAATAAGCGTTGGTTATTATTTTCAAGTATTGAACTGAAGGATATTTCGTAACGTTGTTTCGAGTAATAAGTGAATTGATTTCCAAGTGAAAATAGAAATTGAATACGATATAAGATTTTCCTATGTATTAAAGGTGAATCTGTTTATAGAATAATCTTATGTGAATAAGAAGCGAGAAAACTATATTTATAATATAGAAAGATTTAAGAGTTTTAAATTTACATTTGTTGTAAATTTAAGGGCCAAGTGATGCTGAATACTGAACCAGTGAATTCACTGGATTGTCATGTTTGAAACACTGTCTATTTTGATAGTTAAAACACCGACTATCAAATCTGTCCAATACGATTGTTGGCACGGGAAGACTGGGATCGAATTTATATTCGAAAACCATTCCGACCAAGAAATACGTGAAGATATCAAGAGATGATCGAGATGGAGCATTGAAGACCGTAAATCTTCATTAAACGGAAGAACCGCTAATAATCTTTGGTTAGCTCCCGGAGATAAACTGTGGTTCTGTCATGAGTGGAATCTACGGGTTGCAAGGACTTCTCGCTACTGATCCATGGGGTGATTCCTATATGAGATGCAGTAGGAGAGTGCCTTCGGTTCATCCTGTTTCTGGATGACTTGTATGGACGGATGTCTGACAGAGTATTTCCAAAAGGATCGCGTACGTTGATTTCTTCAAACGTGCAATAGTTGGTTAGCTCCCAACTAGAGTATTTTTGTGGACGTCAATTAGCGATATCTAGTGTATTTGACGATGTGGCATTCAAAGTGAATGGCGATCAGATGTTTCAAAGTAAATTCTGGCCTCAAGCCTCACAACTTGTAAATGACAGAAATCGGGCAGACAGCATGGCTATGTGGGTCGCTCCCATTAGGGTGTATAATCACCTATCTAGAGAAAATCCTTTTGTTTCTTAAATCTATTTTGATGCTGTCCCTTTTCGGGAAGACGGTGGGTAGCTCCCAACCGTTGGTGATATACATTCGATACACTCAAGCGAAATGAGTGGTCGATCATGTGTAGGTCGGGTTGCAAGACGTTCTTGTTGAACCCAGTGTATTCGCCTCTAGAGATACACGATCGGCAGGTGGTCCCATACCTTGTCATAGTCGTCGGAATCCAATCTCCAATAAGCACCCGCGGTTTTGTTTGTATACTATATATGTAGAGAGTGAGATGCAAGCGTTCTACTAGATTCTATTTACTTGTATTTAGACATTACTATAATATCATACAAGATATTGGTTTCAAAATTGTTTTGGGTTATCGTAAGGTAAAAACAATCCGTATTTATGTGTGGATTTGGTCTTACGATTATCCTTTTCTTTCGAAAGGATTTTAACTTTAAAATCAGGCTGTGTGATACCCTTAAACTTAGTGTGCTTATCTCACTCTGGTTCACCAGACTGACCCGGTGTTTTGTAAATGCTCGGGTTAGCCCGGGGTGTACAGGTTCAGGTTATCGAGTGTTGTGAAGAGACGAGCTAGAAGAGTCCAAACGTATAATATTATATAGCTCCTATTCCGCCGTGTGTTGTATATGAGGACAAGTTATTATAACTGTCCAGTGGTGTTGATGTACTTTGATAATTGTAAGTATTTTTAAAGCTCTCAGTAAAGATTTATTTCTGTATTATATTTTGTTCCGCTGCGACGTGAGACTCTGTGTTGTGTTGTTTCTTCTTCTATTCTAATATTTATTTATTTCTTATCTCACCTTCTAATTTCTTTCTAATAACTATCCAGTATTTCGGTGCCTGGGAGGTCGGCATGAGTTACGGTAAAGGTATTTATGTCAATTTTCAGGGCCGGAAATCCTTGGGTCGTTACATCAAGACCATATCCCACAAAGATGCATTGACGAGTCTTAAAATCCAGCTTCGATCTTTCATCATTCGGCACAAGCTCTGATACCAGTTTGTTATGAATGACACTGACAAACCCAGCAAATGCACCATAATCATAAATGATTAATGCAAATAATCAACAAAACAAGAGACAATAATAAAGTAAGAACACATATGAATTTTTAACGTGGAAAACCTCTTCAATTTGAAGAGTAAAATCCATGGAACCAATGACGGGGGTCCTCCCAAACTTCTCTTACTATGATAATGGAGTGATACACTAATTCAAATCCAAGTCACAAAGTGAATACACAAATTATGCAACAATAGCTAGCAATAACAATATCAAAACAAAAGCGAGAAAGTGGATAATATCACCGGGAAACATAGCTCAGAAAAGATGAGAGATCTAGCAATAAACACTCCAGGAAAGGGCAATTTCAAAGTAGTAGAAGCAACCCAAAAAATCTTGAAGAAACTGACAAAGTTTTGATGTTGTAGTTGTGTATTATTTTCTACCCAAAAAATGGATGTATATATAGCCACCAAAGAGGCACCTCGAAATCTCCATTCAACCACCATATTTAATAAGATGACAATTCCCATAAAGGTGCAATTACCAAAGCACACCAAAGGTCAATAAGTCACATTTTCAAATAAAAAACACAAAATATCGTAGCAACACTTATTGCTCCAATTAATTCAATATGAGTATTTCCACATAGGAAGGGACCCATTTTGAACAAACCTCCTCCTCCCGACTATGTGGAGGTGGTTACCATTCCGGCAATTGAACGACAAGTCTCAAATTTGTCTTTTGCCAAAGCTTTAGTCATCATGTCGGAACCATTGTCATCGATATGAATTTTCTCAAACTCAATTAACTTATCATCAAGAAAATCACGTATCCAATGATATAACACATCAATAAGCTTCGACTTTGCATGAAAAGTGGAATTCTTAGCAAGACGGATTGCATTTTGACTATCACAATACAACACATACCTCTTTTGTGAAAATCCAAGCTGACGAACAAACTGCTTCATCCACAATAACTCATTACATGCCTCTGTCGCTGCAATAAACTCTGACTCAGTAGTAGACAATGCCACACATTTTTGTAGCCTAGATTGCCAAGACACTGCTTTCCCTGCAAAAGTGACCAAATAACCCGAAGTAGATTTTCTTGAGTCAATATCACCTACCATATCAGAATCTGAATAACCAACGAGACAAAGCTTATCACTCCCAAAACAAAGCTTCATATCAGCAGTACCCTGTAAGTATCTCATAATCCACTTCACAGCACTCCAATGCTCTTTACTTGGATTAGAAAGAAATCTACTAACTAAACCTACAACGTGAGCTATATCCGGCCGAGTGCAAACCATTGCATACATCAAACTACCAACGACGGAAGAATAAGGAACATGCACCATCTTTTCCTTCTCTTCTGTTGTGGAAGGACACTATTGAGAACTCAACTTGAAATGCATAGCAAGTGGAATTTTCACAGATGTTGCTTTCTCTATATTGGACCTTTTAAGCACTCTTTGAATATATGAGCAGCCATAACTTTCGAGCCTTGCGATCATGAATAATTTTCATTCCTAAAATGTTCTTCGCCGGACTAAGTTCCTTCATGGAGAAAGTCTTGCTCAACTGTTGCTTCAAACTAGCAATCCGTTCTACATTTTTCCCTACAATAAGCATGTCATCAACATAAAGCAGCAAAATGATAAAATCATCACTAGCAAATTTCTTCAAGAAAACACAATGATCATCATATGTCTTTTTGTATCCTTGCTCCCTCATAAAAGAGTCAAATTTGCGATACCATTGTCTTGAAGCTTGTTTTCGACCATACAAGCTCTTCTTCAATTTGCACACATATTCTTCCTTCCCCTTAACTTTGAATCCCTCTGGTTGTTCCATATAAATGTCTTCTTCAAGGTCACCATGAAGAAAAACGGTCTTCACATCCAACTGGTTAACTTCTAAATTCGAACTGGCAACAAGACCCAAAACAACTCTGATCGAAGACATCTTGAGAATCGGTGCAAATATCTCTTCAAAGTCAATTCCCTTTCTTTGGTTGCATCCTTTTACTACAAGTCTTATTTTGTACCGAAGCGTTTTTGCATTTTCATCTTGCTTCTTCTTGTAAACCCAACAATTTTCCAAATCCTTCTTTCCCTTCGGTAGTTTCATTAGATCAAAAGTTTTGTTATCATGCAATGACTTCATCTCTTCTTTCATTGCATCCAACCAAAGTT
Organism: Allium sativum; assembly: GCA_030737875.1. NCBI lineage: Eukaryota > Viridiplantae > Streptophyta > Magnoliopsida > Asparagales > Amaryllidaceae > Allium > Allium sativum. The sequence continues at coordinate 643,508,198 of CM060912.1, forward strand.
GTTTATCATCGTTGTCTATAGCTTCCTTAAAGGTCTTAGGTTCTCCTTTGTCGGTTAAGAGAACATACTCGAAAGAAGGATGCCTAGTGGAAGGACGTCATTCCCGGGTAGATCGCTTTACAAAGGTTGTTTGAGTTTCAGGAGAAGCATGATGATCAATTTCAGCATCTTCATCATGGGGATCATCTTCCTCAGGTACATGACCTTCGTTGCCATTTTCTTGTACATGCTCAGTTGGAGTTGGTGTAGGAGTTGCAGGAGTCAAAGGAGGAAGATCTAAATCAACCAGATCATAGCCACTATGAGATGTAGTTTCTTGTGGTTTCTGAATGTCTTCAATTGTTTGATCTTCAACTAAGCCTGCATCCTTGCTATGAATCAACTTATTCTCTATAGGATCATAAAACCTATATCCAAACTTGTCAAGATCATAGCACACAAAGATGCATTGACGAGTCTTAAAATCCAGCTTCGATCTTTCGTCAATAGGCACATGCTCTGATACCAGTTTGTTATGAATGACACAGACAACCCCAACAAAATGCACCACAATCACCAATGATTAATGCAAATAATCAACAAAATAAGAGAAAATAATAAAGTAATAACACACACGAATTTTTAATGTGGAAAACCTCTTTGATGTGAAGAGTAAAAACCACGGGACCAATGACATGGGTCCTCCCAAACTTCTCTTACTATGATAATGGAGTGATACACAAATCCAAATTCAAGTCACAAAGTGGATACACAAATTATCCAAAAATAGATAGCAATAACAACATCTAAACAAAAGCGAGTAAAGTGAAAAATATCATTGGGAAACAGAACTCAGAAAAGCTGAGAGTCTCACAAAAAACACTTCAAGAAAGGGCAATCTCAAAGTAGTAGAAGTAGCCCACAAAATCTTGGAGAAACTGACAAAGATTTGATGTTGTTGTTGTGCATTATTTGCTACCCAAAAAATGGATGTACATATAGCCACCAAAGAGGCACCTCGAAATCTCCATTCAACCATCATATTTAATAAGATGACAATTCACATAAAGGTGCAAGTACCAAAGCACGCCAAAGGTCAATAAATCACCTTTTCAAAGAAAAAAAACAAAATACCCTAGCAACACTTATTGCTCAAATTAATTAAATATGAGTTTTTCACATAGGAAGGGACCCATTCCCAATAGGTATCGGTGACGATTACTAGAATTTACAACTATCAACAATGGTTAAGGTTACGATTGGTGGTAATAATGACGGTTACCATAACCGTAACATCCCTAGTATTTTGAACAAGGCTTGACCGTGTGAGTGCATGACTTGGTTTGAATCCTGTTAGCCAAGTTTTTTTAAGCTTAGTTCTTTTGATTTTTTCTAAAGCTTAGTTTAGTTTGGTTTTAAAGTTGAGCCTGGTTTTGTTTTTTTAGTTAGTCATTTTGTTAGTTTAGTTTTTTTATTCTCTCCTTCCAATTTAGTTTTTATTGATATTTTTTGCTTTCACAAAAAAAAAGGAAAAAAAGAAAGTGAGAGAGAGGGATTAAAGTAAGAAAAGTGTTCAAGCAACAAATAGGGATTTCAAATGTCAAGCGATTTGAAACAGTGGAGTTGAATCGTTAGCACTACTCAATTGTTTTGGATGGACAACCAAACCCCGCTGTAAAATTTTATAAACTCTACAGGTGCTGCAGCTACTTAAAAATATATAGAAATTTCTTGTAAAAAATTTATGTAGGGGCAGGGGCTTGCTTGTACAATTTTTTCAAATTCCTATAATTATTCTTGTCTGGTTGTGGCTGAAATTTCAGAATAAATTTTGGTGAGGAACGAATTTCCATAACTAACCACTCTCGTCGATTTTCAATTATAAAACTCGATTTGGTTTCCAAAATAATTAACTATAAGAGTGTATTTTATAAAATTGATTCTCTCAAAGGTTTGATTGCGGATATATATTAGTTCAATTTACTGAACTTCTAGCAAAAGAGGTTGCATACTACCCGTAAAACATTGGATGTATCCCTTAGTACTTATACTATACATGATCGGCCATAAGACCCTCTTTCCCCTTCAAATCGAGATGATCAACTAATAAGATATACTTGAGTACGTTATTTATTTTATAATAACAGCTACTTGTGTCAAGTTTAAATTTAGGATATTTTTATATTTGATAACGACGAGTGAGAAAAGTGTTAGTCGCCATAATTCTCCTAGAGGTTTTCAGATAAACCAAAATTTTCCAAACGAGATGGATCAAAATCGAATAAACCAAAACTTTCAAAATCTCAGTGTCGAAATGGATAGACTCTTATCTCTTCGAGATCGATGTTACCCAACTAGGACTGTTCAACATTTTGTTATCGTATTTCCACTAGTTGAAGAAAATTTTGAGCTTAAACATTCTTTTATTCAAGGGGTACCAAATTTTACTAGATCTGAAAATGCTTATGAATTTGTAAGTGAATTTGAATTGTATGCATCCACAACTAAAATGCAATAATTATCTGATGAATCGATCAAGTTAAGGCTAATTCCATGTGCACTACTTGAAAGCGCTAAAAGATGGTTAAATTCTCTTCCAAAACATTCCAATAGAAGTTGGGATGAATTTGTCACTATATTCCTGAAAAAGTTTTTCCCTTTCCATAAAACTCTAAAAACCCGAACTGAAATAAATTGGTTCTCGCAAAACGAAGAGGAAACTTTTTCAAAATACTTTGACAGATTCAACCAATTATTATATAGTTGTCCTCATCATGAAATTCCCAAACATCACTTATGTCAAATTGCATATGAATGGCTAAACTATCAAACTCGAACACAACTAGAATCAATGTGTGGAGGAGAATTTATGTCTAAAACAGCCGATGAAGCTTAGGAATTCTTAGAAGATTATTCTGAAAATAACATGCAATGGGAGTCAATTCATGTTCTCGTTCGTGCTTCTACTAGAGGAGTGCATGTCGTGGATCCTCTTCATTTTCCCTTAGAAACTGAAAATCCCTAAACCGTAGAAGGGCAACCCCATTATTAGCCTCAAGACCAAGTCAATGTCATACCTCAAAATAGTCCCTACTCATCCACATATAACCATAGTTGGAGAAATCATCCAAATTTCTCATGGTCTAATCCTAATAGTGTCGCGAATCCATCTCACATGACTTCGAATTTGAATTACCAAGCTCCATTTTCTTCCAACCTTAAAATTCTCAAGCTCTACCTCAACCAAAGCCTTCGAATCAACTATACAGGCATTCTAACTTTCAATCTCCTTCATATTCTCAATCTTCTCAAGAAATTGTTCGATTGGAGAAACAAGTAAACGATCAAGACGCTAAACTCGAACAAATTACTAATATGATGAAGGAACTAATGAAAAGTAATGAGAAAGGAAAATTGTCTAGTCAACCCGAGATGAATCCAAAATACAATTCTCGGATTGAGACAACCCGTAACTTCCCCGGTAAGGAAAGCCCGGATTATCTTGAAAACAGACAAAATAGAACGCAAACAGACGAACATTTCATTGTTTATTACAACAATTCCATCAGAATACAAGAATATACAGAGTATGAATAAATATTACACATTTGAAAAATATCATAGATTTAGATTTAATTACATCACAATGGAAAATAATACAAAACACAACTGAAAGAAATACACGGATACAGAGCTTTCCGAGTATCGTTCCAGCTATAAACCAGGATCCTGTGAATATAAATCTGCAAAACCAAAACTACTAGCTTCCCGTGCGGAAAATAAGGGCATCCAGAGTTTAGGTTAAAACAATAAACTCCAGGTCAGTCATGTGACTGGTGTGAGAATTAAAACAATTATTAGTCTTTATTTTTAAAGTTAGGTAAATCAAGGGACCACGCCGTAACGGGTTTCCTCCCAAGAATACCAGTGCATAACACAAACAGCGCAATGCTAAATAAAGAAAAATGAAGCTATTATAATACCCAGGTCCCATCACACAATGCAACGCAAGCCGGAGGATAGGGTTTTTACCTTATAATAGCCAAAGAATGCTTGGTACGTTTAAAACAAATCATTTGATACTATTATAAGCGTATAGTGTCAAAACAATTTCAATCATAAATATCAATCATAGGCGGCATGAATGACCCATACCACTATGTCGCCATACTAGGTTCTACAAATAAAAACGAAAGTCACATATTGGAAATTGGATTTTCGTCATGAGTCGAGGCAAGGGGCAAGCTCCTCTCCAATTCGAGACACTCTAGCTAATGTCTCAGGACCACACATTGCGATCCCTTGGAACCTCCAAGGCCGGTCCTTTCTTAACTTTGAGGATTGGCAATTCCTGAACACACATTTCCCGGTCCTATAGGACCTATATATAATGGTCTGTACGTCCGCTCACATAGTGCCAGTTATCGACTATATATTTGAGGCGCCTCGCATTCCAACAACCACATAGGTGAAAAGCATATAAATGTCAGCCAGTTTAAAGCACTGACACCACCACTAGCTAGAAAGAAACGTCGTGCACTCCTTGGGTCCTTATCTCGTTTTTGACTCATACCGAGGTGTGATTCACGTTATACACAAATCTATGCCACACAGGACGTGCTTTGTTCATCAACCACAAGACTTTGCTTTTCAACAGAAGCCTTGATCATCTGCCACTTAGGCATGCCACACAGGCAATTCACTCCATGCGACTGATGTCCATCGATATACAACCTCTAAGCTCGTACGTCTCAGAGAAGGGCGTTAAGCAAGAGAATAAATTCTCCGCCGCCAAACAGATGTATATTTAATAGAGATCAATCAACACAGAATAAAATCCAATGTCAGACACACAGTCCATTTACAAGCTCATTCTGGGTCTGAATGAAACCGGAGGCACTTTCCTCGCATATCCATCGATCTCCAAGTACGTCTGGACAATCACCAACTGATTCCCTCCTCTTGGGTGTACAGCCCAATCAAGATCATCGGTAATCACCCAAACGATGTGAAGACTTCCGGTCTTCAACCACCGTCTTCATCTTCGACATATCGTCGAATCGGTTATTCAGAATGGGTATAAACCCGACCTTTCTGAATAACCCGCGTATATAATAAACACGTGTTACACAAACACAACATATGCCTCATTCCAATTCAGAATATTCTTTTATTCAAAAATTCACATTCTTAGGGAAAGGTTCCCATTAATTTTATCAAAGATAAATTCTTCTAAATTTATTCTTTAATCTTCCTTTGGATATCATTTCAAACCATATTATGGTTTTCCAAACTAGTCGGGATTAGCGAACCACACCGAAGTAATTATTTATTTTATTTCCCAATCCCAACCTATTTATCCCCTGGAGAAAAACTGGTAATACTCCATATCTGACACCACGGTGTTATCGGTAAAATTAATTACCATTTCACGTTCAAATCTAATTAAAGATTTAACTATCGCCCGGAGCAAAACTGGTGATACTCCATTCTCGATCATTTCAATCTAATTAAAGATTCATTAAAACTCCACTTAGTTTTAATCTTCCCACTAATCAATATCCTGTCTTTAACTGGGTTAAAGAACCGATGTCATCTAAAACACGATCGACGATAAACCCAAAATCACGTTCTATTCTTAATCGGGTTAAAGAACAGGTGTTATTCAAAACACCTCTCACGATAAACCCAAAAACCAATTTGAATTCAATTCCAATTAAATACCAATTAACTGGATAATTTCACTAAATCTTAATTAAAAGATTTATTGTTTTCTAAACTGGGTTCAGGAACAGTGTTATTTAAGACACCATTCATGACGAACCCAAAATCCCTTTTGATATTAAGTACAAGGCTCTGAATAGAAAATAGACCGGCTTATATTCAATATCAAATTCTGAAACCAACAATATCGTACTGGAAATAACAATATAAAATATATCTTTCAAATTTCCACAACCATATCTTTATAATCACGAAATCCAACATCGAAATATTCCAAAGATAGTTTCGATCCAAATCCATTCCAATTCACGTATATTGGAAATTCTGATTATTTTTAAAACCACTTCAAATTCAATTTATTTATTTCAAAAATAAATTTATTTTAATTCTAGTTCAAAACTAGTTCATTTCGATAAAAATTTATTTTTATCTTTTCAAATATGGAATTTTTCATCTTAGTTCTTTCCAATTCATATATTATGATTTTACACAAATTATAGATATTTTTAATAATTTTATCAAGGCCTGTACAGTCGATTTCAAATAACGGTCGTCGAACTGCACTTACAACGACCTTTTCCAAATTTGATTTGGACATAATTCCAAATCCAACCGTTAGATTTCAAATTTCTAATATTCATTGGAAATCTCTTTTCGACATGAACAAAATGGTTCCAGTTTCAGGAGAATCCGACGGTCGGATCTCCCACAACGTCAATTCGAATTCAATGGTCGAAATTCGCGAACTACCGCGGCGCGGCGCGTTCTATTCAGGCCATTTAATACATATAATATATATATTATATATATTTCATCAATTTCAATTCAAGACGTATTTTATAATTCGTTTTAAATTCGTTTTCGAAACAATTTCAACTTCATATTCAATTTCGAATCAAAATTGAATATTCCATATCAATAATATATAAATGATAATATTTTCAAAACGTTATATTTTGAAATCACTTCCTTTTCTATATTCATTATAAAAACAAATAAAATCGATATAAATATCGTTCGCGTCAAAATGGCGCATATCTCATCAACACGGCTTTATATATATTTTAACTTCGTTATTCTATTCAACAAATGAATATTTTCTCCTATTCAACACATGAATCTATATCTCTTTCAACACATGAATTTTCTCAACACATGAGCACCGTCAACACATGATTATTTTTGTTATTTAATATATTTTATTAAATTATGATAAAGATGTAAATTTTATTGTTTAAAGTATTTTACTCAACACATGAATATATATATATATATATTATTCAACACATAAATATATCTTTCTTCTATTCAACACATGAATATATATTTATTATATTCTTTATTTTCCCAATTGGAATGAGGCACAATCAATTACCATATAATGTTAATTATACGGATTTCATACAACACATGTATGTAATAGCAATGACTAATAATCAACCATCATTCAAAGTGCACTACACAACTACATAAGCATTAAATATAAATATTTAACGCTTACACAGCCTGTCAATCAAACGATCGACATATCACTAAACAATTGGGATTAGTGTACGCCAAATATCATCCCAACACCCGTGAGGGGCTCCAAATCAACAAACACATATTTTTATTCACACACACGTTAAAAATAATATTTTTAACGATCAAATATTTTTAACTATATAAATATTTTATTTCACATCACACAATCAATTTTCACCACAACCAACAATCAAACATACAAGCCATCCATGGTCTGTGGATGACGGGTGTCGGGTGTTGCTAAGCACGGTCTGCATCCTAGTATATATTTTAAACTAGAAATTCAAATTAAAGGTGAGGAGTTCTCACCTTTGGGATCCACTCCGCCATTCTTTCTTTCTGAACTGTTCGGATTGAATTTGTTTTTTACCAGTTCAATCGCAATTCTTTTCACGTTGTTCATAGTAAAAATCATATTTTTATCGCTTCATCCCAATAAATAAAAAAACATATTTTTATTTCTACTTCATATATTTTCACAACGCTTCTTTCTATATAAAAATTATATTTTTATATCTCTACTTCTTATATAAAGATCGAATTTTTATTTCGCTACAAATATAAAAATTATATTTTTATATTTCCTACTGTATATAAAAATCATATTTTTATATTTCCTATTCTACAAAAATCCTATTTTTAATTCTCTCCTCATATAAAAATAATATTTTTATATTCTTTGTTATATAAACAAAACATATCCTTTTATATAAACAAAACTTTTATATTTTCAAAAATCGAATCTTTTTGTTTCAAAGATCAAATCTTTTTATGCGCTACTTCATGGTAAAAATCACATCTTTATAACTTCAACTTCATGTTAAAAATCGTATTTTTATAACTTCAACTTCATTTAAAAAATCGTATTTTTATAACTTCAACTTCATGTTAAAAATCGTATTTTTATAACTTCAACTTCATGTTAAAAATCGTATTTTTATAACTTCAACTTTATGTTAAAAATCGTATTTTTAACTTGAAATCATATTCTTTTCTAACATGAAAAATCACATCTCTAATCTTGATAAAAATCGTGATTTTAACTAGATAAAAATCAGATCTTTAACTAAATAAAAATCATGTTTTTAACTTAATGATAGGTATAATAAAAATCAGTTCTTTACAATGAAATGTATAACAAAATCAGTTAACAAAACTTACGGTGCTCGTTTGAGACGAGGAAGTCTTTCGCATGTTGGGTGCCAAGGGGGAGTCACGGTTGCCGTCGCATGTGGTGGGGGTTGCGTCAGAGGTGATCAGGTGGTCGGGTGTGGATTGCAGAAGAGAGAGAGAGGAGCGTGGTTTCAGGGATCAAAGGAGGAGGGCGGATACTCCATCGCGCTGGCGGTGGGATGGAATGGCCGGACTCTGACAATGGTGCGGTGCAAGAAGCGGAGGGCGATGGTGGCTCTGAGGTGATAACGGAGGAAGCTGAGCTCGTTGGTTGTGGAGCGATTGATTGATTCGGTGGTGGAGTTCGATTTGAGGAAGAGGGAAGGAGGAGACGGTGGTGAGGACGGCTGACGACGGTGGAGGTATCGGAGGGGTGTGCGATGGTGAGATGGTGATCGACGTCCGCCATTTTTCAAATCGAGGAATCGATTTTCAGAAAAGGGGAAAATAGATTTTAGGTTTATGGAGAAAAACCCCGATTGGCCTATATTTATTTTTAAATTATTTTACTTTCTAAAAAGTTGACTTTCCCCTTGAACACCAAACGAGACTCAACGGCTGTCGTCCCTAGCTATTTACCCCCATTCCGAACACAATGGGATATGTATCGTAAGCCAGTTCAGCTGTTTCGATCAGTTTCCATCAAAATCAAAATATAAATCAATATATTGAATTTGAACGCACACTTTCAATTTACCTGGGCCACATACTGACTCAGAAAATTCCAGAAAAATATTTTCTAACTTCGTATTGACGATATGGTCCTAACAAAACTAGTTTCGTCAAATTCTGAGACCGTTTGAAAAATGGTCATTTTCCAGTCGATTAAAATCAACTAAAACTGGTCAAACACGTCTTCCTTCGCCACGCTCACATATTGATTCGCAAAATTACGAATTTTGAAACCTAGCAATAACTTGACATCCTGGATCCAACAAAAGTGGTTTCGTCAAAAACCGAGGTCGTTTGCAAAATTTCCATTTTTAAGGGCCAGAATTCCATAGCGACTATTCTGAATTTTCAACTGGGCGTAACTTTTGATTCCCGCTATGAAATTTCAATTTTTCGGATTCGTTGGAAAGATATTCTCAAATAGATTCAAATAATTTTGGTTTTGCCAAAACCCGGTTTATTTTGCACCCGGTATGTTCAATTGAAATTTGAAATCGAATTATCGAACTACCACGCCATTTTCGATTCCTTTTATAATTATAAATAAAATATTTATATTCTATCGACGATCTATATAAATATATGCATTCGAATTCTATTCAAAATAAATTTCTCGTCGATATTATTTAAAATAATTCATTTTAAATAATCAAAATTCATCAAAATTGCCAAAATAAAATTTTTTAATTGGCTCACATTTCCGGGTTATTACAATCTCCCCCACTTAAAACTTTTCGTCCCCGAAAAGGAACGAAACCGAAAGTTGTTTTACAAACCAACTCAACTTCCATTATTTTCTTTACGGCTTAAGTTCTTCAACTTTTCAGTTTTTAAGAACTTTTCAAATTTTTCAAAAATTTGGCTAACACCCTAAATTTTCGAAAAATTTCTCCATAACCTCCCCTGCACCGGGGACTTCGGGATATTTCATATAGCCTCCCATGGCCTTCTTAAATCCAAAAGAAAAAGAAAAAACCAAGCGGCTAGCCAATCAGCTCATAAAATCATCATTACCCAAACAAAACAGTAAATTATGGTAAATATGTACCTATTTGTCGGGCAAACAATTTTATTCTTCTCCTCTAGCCTCTTTGCTATGACCTGTTCAATGTAAGTACATGTATATGCAAGCAAATGCGACTAATTTTCAATACACTCACTATTCGGTTCCATTAGGCTAAATGGTTCAAAATTATCAAACAAATAAACAACAACACAACCATCAATCAATTAGTTTATTATCGTTTCAAATTCATAATTTTGATATATATAAAAAGTCAAGTTTTTGATGCCAATTCACAACAATGTATTCTAGCTATATTTTGGTTCTCACACCAGTCTAATGGAAATATATAGAAATCACACCTTCGTCACTTGAATATAAATACTGATAAAGCTGCATCCTTATCAGAATCATCCCCGGGCAACTAGAGTGTGATTCTATATCTATCCAATATATTAAAACTTCGAATATACGTTCATGACGCGTATATGCAAAATCTTTATATATTGGATTGTCCAAATTCAATACAAATAAGATATTCAAATACGAATAAAACGATTTAAATTTTCAAAACAATGTTGTTTTCATTTGAAATATATACTTTTCACACTCGTTCTAGGATACTACTGATCCCATCTCTAATGAGTTATTCTAATTGGATATTACTAATCCAATATCTGATGAATTCTTTCATTCGGTTCTAATGTGTCCTGTTCTCGAGCTTTGTAAACCAAAGCTCTGATACCAACTGAGACGACCCGTAACTTCCCCGGTAAGGAAAGCCCGGATTATCTTGAAAACACGACAAAACAGAACGCAAACAGACGAACATTTCATTGTTTATTACAACAATTCCATCAGAATACAAGAATATACAGAGTATGAATAAATATTACACATTTGACAAATATCAGAGATTTAGATTTAATTACATCGCAGCGGAAAATAATAGAAAACACAACTGAAAGAAATACACGGATACAGAGCTTTCCGAGTATCGTTCCAGCTGTAAACTAGGATCCTGTGAATATAAATCTGCAAAACCAAAACTACTAGCTTCCCGTGCGGAAAATAAGGGCATCCAGAGTTTAGGTTAAAACAATAAACTCTAGGTCAGTCATGTGACTGGTGTGAGAATTAAAACAGTTATTAGTCTTTATTTTTAAAGTTAGGTAAATCAAGGGACCACGCCGTATAACAAGGAACGGGTTTCCTCCCAAGAATACCAGTGCATAACACAAACAGCGCAATGCTAAATAAAGAAAAATGAAGCTATTATAAGACCCAGGCCCCATCACACAATGCAGCGCAAGCCGGAGGATAGGGTTTTTACCTTATAATAGCCAAATAATGCTTGGTACGTTTAAAACAAATCATTTGATACGATTATAAGTGTATAGTGTCAAAACAATTTCAATCATAAATATCAATCATTGGCGGCATGAATGACCCATACCACTATGTCGCCATACTAGGTTCTACAAATAAAAACGAAAGTCATGTATTGGAAATTGTATTTCCGTCATGAGTCGAGGCAAGGGGCAAGCTCCTCTCCGATTCGAGACACTCTAGCTAATGTCTCAGGACCACACATAGCGATCCCTTGGAACCTCCAAGGCCGGTCCTCTCTTACTTTTGAGGATTGGCAATTCCTGAACACATGTTTCCCGGTCCTATAGGACCTATATATAATGGTCTGTACGTCGGCTCACATAGTTCCAGTTATCGACCATATATTCGAGGCACCTCGCATTCCAACAACCACACAAGTGAAAAGTATATAAATGTCATCCAGTTTAAAGCACTGACACCACCACTAGCTAGAAAGAAACGTCGTGCACTCCTTGGGTCATTATCCCGTTTTTGACTCATACCGAGGTGTGAGGCTCGCGAATTCACGTTATACACAAAGCTATGCCACACAGGCCGTGCTTTGTTCATCAACCACAAGACTTTGCTTTTCAACAGAAGCCTTGATCATCTGCCACTTAGGCATGCCACACAGGCAATTCACTCCATGCGACTGATGTCCATTGATATACAACCTCTAAGCTCGTACGTCTCAGAGAAGGGCGTTAAGCAAGAGAATAAATTCTACACCGCTAAACAGATGTATATTTAATAGAGATCAATCAACACAGAATAAAATCCAATGTTAGACACACAGTCCATTTACAAGCTCGTTCTGGGTCTGAACGAAACCGGAGGCACTTTCCTCGCATATCCATTGATCTCCAAGTACGTCTGGACAATCACCAACTGATTCCCTCCTCTTGGGTGTACAGCCCAATCAAGATCATCAGTAATCACCCAAACGATGTGAAGACTTCCGGTCTTCAACCACCGTCTTCATCTTCGACATATCGTCGAATCGGTTATTCAGAATGGGTATAAACCCGGCCTTTCTGAATAACCCGCGTATATAATAAACACGTGTTACACAATCACAACATACACCTCATTTCAATTCAGAATATTCTTTTATTCAAAAATTCACATTCTTAGGGAAAGGTTCCCATTAATTTTATCAAAGATAAATTCTTCTAAATTTATTCTTTAATCTTCCTTTGGATATCATTTCAAACCATATTATGGTTTTCCAAACTAGTCGGGATTAGCGAACCACACCGAAGTAATTATTTATTTTATTTCCCAATCCCAACCTATTCATCCCCTGGAGCAAAACTGGTAATACTCCATATCTAACACCACGGTGTTATCGGTAAAATTAATTACCATTTCACGTTCAAATTTAATTAAAGATTTAACTATCGCTCGGAGCAAAACTGGTGATACTCCATTCTCGATCATTTCAATCTAATTAAAGATTCATTAAAACTCCACTTAGTTTTAATCTTTCCACTAATCAATATCCTGTCTTTAACTGGGTTAAAGAACCGATGTCATCTAAAACACAATCCACGATAAACCCAAAATCACGTTCTATTGTTAATCGGGTTAAAGAACAGGTGTTATTCAAAATACCGCTCACGTTAAACCCAAAAACCAATTTAAATTCAATTCCAATTAAATACCAATTAACTGGATAATTTCACTAAATCTTAATTAAAAGATTTATTGTTTTCTAAACTGGGTTCAAGAACAGTGTTATTTAAGACACCATTCACGACGAACCCAAGATCCCATTTGATATTAAGTACACGGCTCTGAATAGAAAATAGACCGGCTTATATTCAATATCAAATTCTGAAACCAACAAATATTGTATTGGAAATAACTATATAAAATATATCTTTCAAATTTCCACAACCATATCTGTATAATCACGAAATCTAACATCGAAATATTCCAAAGATAATTTCGATTCAAATCCATTCCAATTCACGTATATTGGAAATTTTGATTATTTTTAAAACCACTTCAAATTCAATTTATTTATTCCAAAAATAAATTGATTTTAATTCTAGTTCAAAACTAGTTCATTTCGATAAAAATCTATTTTTATCTTTTCAAATATGGAATTTTTCATCTCAGTTATTTCCAATTCATATATTATGATTTTACACAAATTATAGATATTTTTAATAATTTTATCAAGGCCCGTACAGTCGATTTCCAATAACGGTCGTCGAACTGCACTTACAGCGACCTTTTCCAAATTTAATTTGGACATAATTCCAAATCCAACCGTTAGATTTCAAATTTCTAATATTCATTGGAAAGCTCTTTTCGATACGAACCCAATGGTTCCAGTTTCAGGAGAATCGGACGGTCGGATCTCCCGCAATGTCAATTCGAAGTCAATGGTCGAAATTCGTGAACTACTGCGGCGCGGCGCGTTCTATTCAGGCCATTTAATATATATATTTCATCGATTTCAATTCAAAACGTATTTTATAATTCGTTTTTGAAACAATTTCAACTTCATACTCAATTTCGAATCAAAATTGAATATTCCATATATTAATATATAAATGATAATATTTTCAAAACGTTATATTTTGAAATCACTTCCTTTTCTATATTCATTATAAAAACGAATAAAATCGATATAAATATCGTTCGCGTCAAAATGGCGCATATCTCATCAACACGGCTTTATATATATTTCAATAACTTCGTTATTCTATTCAACAAATGAATATTTTCTCCTATTCAACACATGAATCTATATCTCTTTCAACACATGAATTTTCTCAACATATGAGCACCATCAACACATGACTATTTTTGTTATTTAATATATTTTATAAAATTATGATAAAGATGTAAATTTTATTGTTTAAAATATTTTACTCAACACATGAATATCTTCAACACATGAATATATATATTTTATTCAACACATAAATATATCTTTCTTCTATTCAACACATGAATATATATTTATTCTATTCTTTATTTTCCCAATTGGAATGAGGCCCAATCAATTACCATATAATGTTAATTATACGGATTTCATACAACACATGTATGTAATAGCAATGACTAATAAACAACCATCATTCAAAGTGCACTACACAACTACATAAGCATTAAATATAAATATTTAACGCTTACACAGCCTGTCAATCAAACGATCGACATATCACTAAACAATTGGGATTAGTGTACGCCAAATATCATCCCAACACCCGTGAGGGGTTCCAAATCAACAAACACATATTTTTATTCACACACACGTTAAAAATAATATTTTTAACGATATAAATATTTTATTTCACATCACACAATCAATTTTCACCACAACCAACAGTCAAACATACAAGTCATCCATGGTCTGTGGATGATGGGTGTCGGGTGCTGCTAAGCACCGTCTGCATCCTAGTATATGTTTTAAACTAGAAATTTAAATTAAAGTTAAGGAGTTATCACCTTTGGGATCCACTCCGCCATTCTTTCTTTCTGAACTGTTCGGATTGGATTTGTTTTTTTACCACTTCAATCGCAATTCTTTTCACGCTGTTCATAGTAAAAATCATATTTTTATCGCTTCATCCCAATAAATAAAAAACATATTTTTATTTCTACTTCATATATTTTCACAACGCTTCTTTCTATATAAAAATTGTATTTTTATATCTCTACTTTTTATATAAAGATCGAATTTTTATTTCGCTACAAATATAAAAATTATATTTTTATATTTCCTACTGTATATAAAAATCATATTTTTATATTTCCTATTCTACAAAAATCCTATTTTTAATTCTCTCCTCATATAAAAATAATATTTTTATATTCTTTGTTATATAAACAAAATCATATCCTTTTATATAAACAAAACTTTTATATTTTCAAAAATCGAATCTTTTTGTTACAAAGATCAAATCTTTTTATACGCTACTTCATGGTAAAGATCACATCTTTATAACTTCAACTTCATGTTAAAAATCGTATTTTTATAACTTCAACTTCATGTTAAAAATCGTATTTTTATAACTTCAACTTCATGTTAAAAATCGTATTTTTAACTTGAAATCATATTCTTTTCTAACATGAAAAATCACGTCTCTAATCTTGATAAAAATCGTGTTTTTAACTTGATAAAAATCAGATCTTTAACTAAATAAAAATCATGTTTTTAACTTAATGATAGGTATAATAAAAATCAGTTCTTTACAATGAAATGTATAACAAAATCAGTTAACAAAACTTACGGTGCTCGTTTGAGACGAGGAGGAAGTCTCTCGTATGTTGGGGGCCAAGGGGGAGTCACGATTGCCGTCGCAGGTGGTGGGGGTTGCGTCAGAGCTGGTCAGATGGTCGGGTGTGGATTGTAGAAGAGAGAGAGAGGAGCGTGGTTTCAGGGATCGAAGGAGGAGGGCGGATACTCCATCGCGCTGGCGGTGGGATGGAATGGCCGAACTCTGACAATGGTGCGGTGCAAGAAGCGGAGGGCGACGGTGGATCTGAGGTGATAACGGAGGAAGCTGAGCTCGTTGGTTGTGGAGCGATTGATTGATTCGGTGGTGGAGTTCGATTTGAGGAAGAGGGAAGGAGGAGACGGTGGTGAGGACGGCTGACGACGGTGGAGGTATCGGAGGGGTATGCGATGGCGAGATGGTGATCGACGTCCGCCATTTTTCAAATCGAGGAATCGATTTTCAGAAAAGGGGAAAGTAGATTTTAGGTTAAAGGAGAAAAACCCTGATTGGCCTATATTTATTTTTAAATTATTTTACTTTCTAAAAAGTTGACTTTTCCCTTGAACACCAAAAGAGACTCAACGGCTGCCGTCCCTAGCTATTTACCCCCATTCCGAACACAATGGGATATGTATCGTAAGCCAGTTCGGCTATTTCGATCAGTTTCCATCAAAATCAAAATATAAATCTATATATTGAATTTGAACGCACATTTTCAATTTACCGGGGCCACATACTGACTCAGAAAATTCCAGAAAAATATTTTCTAGCTTCGTATTGACGATATGGTCCTAACAAAACTAGTTTCGTCAAATTCTGAGACCATTTGAAAAATGACCATTTTCAAGTCGATTAAAATCAACTAAAACTGGTCAATCACGTTTTCCTTCGCCACGCTCACATATTGATTCGAAAAATTACGAATTTTGAAACCTAGCAATAACTTGACATCCCGGATCCAACAAAAGTGGTTTCGTCGAAAACCGAGGTCGTTTGCAAAATTTCCATTTTTAAGGGCCAGAATTCCATAGCGACTATTCTGAATTTTCAACTGGGCGTAACTTTTGATTCCCGCTATGAAATTTCAATTTTTCGGATTCATTAGAAAGATATTCTCAAATAGATTCTAATATTTTTGGTTTCGCCAAAACCCGGTTTATTTTGCACCCGGTATGTTCAATTGAAATTTGAAATCGAATTATCGAACTACCGCGCCATTTTCAAATCCTTTTATAATTATAAATAAAATATTTATATTCTAACGACGATCTATATAAATATATGCGTTCGAATTCTATTCAAAATAAATTTCTCGTCGATATTATTTAAAATAATTCATTTTAAATAATCAAAATTCATCAAAATTGCCAAAATAAAAATTTTAAATTGGCTCACATTTCCGGGTTATTACACAGATTGTGAATTCTAGCAAGGATGGAAATAATTCGATTAACGTTGTCACCACCCTTAGGTCCGGTCAATCGATTTACAACAATGTTAGAAATCCCAACAATCCTTCGATTTCGACTCCTATCCAAAAGCTTAACACTAATCCGATGGCTACCAAGGCCACTACTTCTGAACCTTCCAAATCTCCATCTTCTTCGAATGTTGGCAATCCCAACATCTCTTCTTCTAACGTCGGCAACCCCGACAATATATCTCCCTTTAATGTTGGCAATCTCAACATCTTATCTTCTATACCCTTACCTCCTTCACTTCCAATATTGAAACCTTCTTCGAACGATCAAAATTCTGAAAGAGTCTATAACACAAACTTAACAATAAGAAGGTGCAAATTTAAAAAAAAAATTTGAAATCTTCAAACAAGTTTGTGTCAATATTCAACTTGGACTAAGGGAATTGAAACCCACGAACATCATGATTCAACTGGTCGATCGATCTACAAAAAAATCATTAGGTGTAATTGAAGATGTTTTGATTCAAATTGAATAATTCTATTTCCTCGTGGATTTCATAGTCCTAGAAACCGAGCCTGTTTCGAATCCAAATAGTCAAATTCCATTGATATTGGGTCGTCCCTTCTTAACTACCTCAAATACTATCATTAATTGTAGGAGTGACCTACTTTAACTATTATTTGGGCATTTAACCATTAAATTGAATATTTTTCATCAACCCAAAGAGATCGAAATAGGAGAAGCCGGCATAACAGAAACGGTTTTAGATGATATCATTAATTGTAGGAGCAGCCTACTTTGACTATCATTAATTATAGGACCGACTTGACTATCATTTGGGCATTTAACCATTGAATTGAATATTTTTCATCAACCAAAAAAGATCGAAATAGGAGAAGTCGACATAATAGAAACAGTTCTAGATGATACGTCTGATTTGTCTACTCAGAAAACTTCACTTTCCTTAATTGACGTGTCCACTATGTCTTTTGAAGAATTATTCGAAGATGAGCTTACATTTTTAAATGACGAATTGGGAGTATTTCTTGAAGATAATCTTAGTTCCATACCATGGAATGAAATTGTTGTTAAAAACTCAAGTTCATAGGATTATGATAATCCTCAGTTGAATGGTATAAACTCTTGGCACGACAAAATTTTCATATGAAGGATTGTGATTTCAAAATTCACTAGTATGCCTATTGTACCTCACAAATCAAATATGAAATCATTATGCATCATTTTCGATAGAGGTCAGTGTGAGGGAAAGGAAACATCATTCTTCACAAAGCATTCATCATCATATAGATTCCATTTTGCATATAATTTTCATTCGCATATAGTGGCTAAAATTCATTTCATTTTACAAATCATTTTGCATCTCATCCACATCTGGGTACTATCTTTCAAATTTAAGAAACGTGTTTACAGTGTGGATACTATTTAGATCTAGTGTAGGGGGAGACTGCATAACATCCTTTTTATTTTTCCTTTATTTTTCTTTTTTTTTATTTTCATGCATTTAGATAGGACCATCATGCATTTTAGGTCATAGTAACATGCCAAATTATTATTTTTCTGAAATATGACTCATTTTAGATTGGTACAACGAAGCAAGTTAACAATATTTTTGGTCAGTTTATAGTAAAAGAAAAAAATCCCTCTCAACCAAGATTGAAAATAAAATAAAGTTTAATTACGAGCGACAATAGTGAAACTTGTACATAGGAAGATTCTTAGGTGAGGGCTAAGGCTGGCAATTAGAATCGAGACCCGAAAACCCGAACCGAACCGACCCGAAAAGACCCGAACCCGAACCGAACTCAATGGGTCTCGGGTCGGGTCTAGGTGATGAAAAATACCATCAAGACTCGATCAAACCCGACCCGCAT
The DNA here is from genome assembly GCA_030737875.1 of Allium sativum. Taxonomy (NCBI): domain Eukaryota; kingdom Viridiplantae; phylum Streptophyta; class Magnoliopsida; order Asparagales; family Amaryllidaceae; genus Allium; species Allium sativum. Next base: position 643,527,195 of record CM060912.1, read on the forward strand.
AGACCCGACTCGAAAGTCCCGAGCAAAAAGTATTGAAATATATGTTTTTAGTGTTATTATTCAACAGGACCCGAACCGACCCGCCCCGAACCGACCCGACCCGACCCGAACCGAAGCTCAAGTCGGGTCCAGATTTTTGAAATGTATAGTTAGACCCGACAAAACCCGACCCGCCTAGAACCGAGACCCGACGGGTCGGGTCCGGGTCCATCAGGTCGGGTCTAATTGCCACCCCTAGTGATGGCCTTGAAGTCTATTCAAAATTGTTGTTTTTTTTAATGAGTGGAGGACTTAAAATACTTATATTGGCTTTTCGAGTCTTTAAAACTAAGTTATGTTAAGCTGAAATCACATAACTCTTTCTTCTTCTTATATTCAATAATAATAGTAATCCAAGGGTATCCAACATTGCTTGTAAATCTAGCATTGGTATGCAAACCCGTCAAACTCTTTCCTAACTCTCACGTCGGTCCGTGAGGCAATGCATGAGCAGTATACAATGGTCTTATTTTATGAGTTGGGCACCTAAGGATTACCGACATCTAGTTGACAAAGTCAGCGTCGGTTTGCATAATCCGCCAAGCTCTGTCCCAACTCTCACGTCAGTCTGCGAGGCAGTGCATAGGTGATATATCTTGGTCTTTAAAGTTAGTTATGCGTAATTAATTATAAATTTAAATCTTTATAGAGATAGAGAGTAAGCAATGGATGCCCAAACAATTCTTGACCTTATTGATTTGACTAGTCATACACAACGAATTGAGAATACCATTTTGCAAACTGTGACAAGCAAACTAGAATTTATTTAATGACTGCACTATGCTATCAATTGAACCAACTGGCCAAACTAGAATTTAACATTTGAAGGCTTGAATTATACTGAAAATTTTAACGAGTGGAGGAACCAAAAATTTATATATATTGATTTTTAATTGTATAATGCTATGTTGTAACTTTTCTGAAACAAGTCGTGTTTTCATTTGCATATGTCCGTTGCATTCATGTAGTTGCATTAGAATCATAGCATACTGCATTTGGATTTTGTGGGTAGTATCCTCCGAAAACCCTCACGAGACACCACTCGTCCTACTAAAGACACCTAGAGGTTTAATGACTCGTTGCATACGCTCAATGCAATCGTGTTTTCTACGAAAGTGTAACCTATCTAGTCTAGTTTTCCATTTCGTGATTTACTCGAGGACGAGTAACAGATAAGTGTGAAGGTATTTGATTAACATGGAAATGTGTTTGTTTTATGCTCTTATACCTTAACTTTTGTATATAAATAAATATTACTCGAGTATTATTTTTTCATTTTTACAGATATGTCAAATAAGTCGAAAAAATAGAAAATAAAGATCAAAATGTTATGTATTTATATATGAAGACTTACAGATGAAGATCTCACATCAAATTGCTTGTTGGACAAGAAAATAATTGGTAGACAGCATATGCATATCACAAATCAAGGAAGACTTGTCAAGGAAGCAAGAGGAAAAGAGGAAAGACCAAAATTTAATAGATTTAACTGAGGTCCATACGTGATTGTATTAGGGTTTAGGTTAGCTAATCTATCGTATAAATACTCATGTATTCTCATTGTAATTTTATACCGATGAATTGAGAGTTCTTTTCTTTTCTATACTTCTCTTCGATCTAGTAAATTTGTGTCGTCTATTCAATTGGATTTGGTAGAGCATGGTTTGTTGTTGCATTTATTTTTACCATTAATGATTGACCGTCTGATTAGATTCAACGGTAATCCTAATCATATTTTTTTGTTTGTTTATTTCCTTTATTATTAGTACTTTGTTTTATTTTTCTTAGTTAATCATTGAATTTATTATAGATCCGATTAGATTCGAATCTATTGTAAATTCAATTGCAATTTTAATTTGTTTCAATTGATAATTGTGAATTGGTCGTCGATTCAATTAGATTTGTTCTGAATCAAATAGCAGTTTCAATTTTTATTATTTTCAATCAAATACTTCAAATTCGTCTAACTCGCTCACGAAATATATAAATAATAAAACTGAATTTTCCTCTTTGTGTTCAACTTGCATACTACACACCTATGTGTTTAGAGTAACTTATAATAAATTTGTGTTTTTCTATTCCATGAGAAAGTGTCAAACAAATAGCTACTAGAAGTTTTAATTTAAAGGTTACCACAATGGTGGGGTCCGTAGGGATAAAACCCATCACAAGTATTGGATTTAGGAGATACCTTATGTTTCAAGTACACACCATAAGCATTAAAAGCGGACTCCAACTCAAATTTTAAAGAGATCACCCCGATGTTTTGACTATATGCTACCGCATGTGATGATCCTACGGGCTAACCCACATGTGGTGATCCTATGACGCAAAAGATGGGCTGAGACCAACCACATGTTTGGATTAAGAGGTCGTTGCAAGTTACTGACCAAAGCAGTCATCACGTGTTTAACAACTATATATTGCAGCAATGCTGCATGTTTTAAGAGATCACCGCAAGTCTTTTATGGTTTAAACCATGGCAAGTTTGGATTTCAGAACAAAACTATAAGCCCAACTTAATACTTTAAAAACGATTATAAAATAGCATAGCTCGTTGCTTCAGAAAATTTATCATAACGCTAGCGTTTATAAAATATGGAAACAAATTGTCCTTGAATCCCAACCTGTTCTTTTTTAGTTAAATTACTAGCAGTTGATAACATACTGTTCCATGTGCTCAGTGTAAATAGACGAGTTTTGATCAAAAATGACGATCTTCCAGAACCTTATAAAAAGTTGATGTACGTACTGACATACTTGCAACGCTTTATTGCCAACAGACATAGTTATGAATGGTAGAAGCAAGAAAATTAAAGGAACATTGTTTGAGATGAGAAATGAAACATTGATGCAATGGGTATAAAACAATACAATCTGTTGCTGCCGAGCACCGCAGTTTACACTAGAGGCTACCGCCATGCAAATTGGTTGGCTGTCGTCCGTCGACCAAAACTACAAAATAGATCAGTCCGCGAACAACCAACATCCAATTTACACTATGGGCTTCTATTGCAAACTGCGGTGTCCTCAGCGTTACAGTAGATACACTGTAACTTTAGGTATCGACTTGGGATGTAATTGAGACAAACAAACAAAACCCAACCAGAACCTAACATAAGGGATGTTTTTGTGAAGGTGGGGGACTATTAGAACAGAATTAGTTGCCCCATATTATGGAAAACGATATCTAAGTAGAGGTAGCCACTTTTAACTTTGCATTCAAAGTTTCTTGAATCTCTTCATCCACCTCCATTCCATCAGCTTTCATCCTCATCACAACTTCATCTATTTCTCTATCTTCTCTAATGTAAGCTTTAATCAACGCATTATACATATCTCTGTTCATTGGCATAGCATTTTTCAACAGATTAACAAAAGTTTCCACAGCTTCTACATTGCATTCATTGCCAAGATACCGCAATACACTCTTAATCACATCCAAATTAACCGTCCAACCACAGTTATGAGTATAAACAGTAAGTGCATTCAACATAAGCTCATATGCTTTCTTAACATCTCCTTTTTCTGCAAAACCAACTGCCACGATACCCCAACTACTAGATGGTGGTTTTTTCCCTTTCCTCAAATATTTATCAAGCAATGCATCAGCTCTGTCAAGCAAGCCCCTTTCTCTATACCCAACGAGAAGCATATTCGGTATCCGAAAATCAAAAGAATTGTTACTATTCTCCCATTCGTTTAGTAACTTTTCAGCTTCTTCAATCTCTCCAAGCTTTACTAATGCTCCGAGCATGGTAGAGTAATCCCTGTTAATAAACCTCTTAAGGTTTTCCTTTTGGAGTGTCCATATTCTTTGCATTTCAAATTTGTTGCCTAGCTTTGCATAAAGAGATACAAGATGGTTGTAACATACTCCATTATTTCTGTCTAGTCTTTCTTCTGCTCTCTTTAACGCTGAGCAAGCTTTATCGATAAGGCCGGCTTTGATGTAAATATTAGCTACTACACTGTAAGTGTTCCAATCCACAACTATTTGAGGCTGATTACTCATTTCTATCAATAGGTTTTCCATACCATCAATATCTAATCTAGACCCGTAAGAATTTATACAGATTCGGTAACTGTAATTGTCAGGTAAAACTTTGTTGTTTTTCATCTCGGTTAAAACTGCAGGAACTTTTTCATACTGCTCGGTATATGTGTAGAGACACATTATGTCATTGTAGGACAAGGCTGATGAAGCAAACCCCAATTCTTTCATTTTCTGAAAGTGAGCCAAAGATTTTTCAACAAGGTGGTTTTGAACATAGCAGTTTAGTAGTGCACCGTAAGTTTTCTCAGTCAAATCCTCATCGCTCAAGTTAGCAAAGTAAGTTTCGGCATGTTCTAGTCCACGAACTTGGCCTATTAAGTTTAAGTGAACTGCGTGATCACTGTATGTAAATGACAGATCGCTTTTTTCCTTTAACCACTCGGAAACCTGTATGAACATACAAAACTTAGCAAGTTTGTAATTGGATACTAACAAATACTGTAACTACTATAGTGACCTGACTATGCTACATTTATGTAACCAGGTACTATACTGAGGAAAATGACTTAAAAGTTGTGTGTTTGTACTGGTAAGGTATAATTATTCATCCATAATTGCATTATTCTAAAGAATATTAAGGCGTAGCATATAAGCTGCAGCATAAAAGGCGCAGGCAATCTCTTTATATCAGAAACTCTATCGGGATATAAAATGAAACACAATTGATTTCGACAACTAAATCTCATTGCAGTTTGTCAGTGATCTAGCGGAGAATGTCGGAACGAGCGCAAATTTTGGATATATGATAATATATATGTGGACTGAACATCTACAAAATCTTGTTGAATTTGAATTAGTGTAACTCATGGTAGGGTAGAGGTGCTGCAAAACAGAGGTGCTTCGGAATGCTTCTCATATATATATATATATATATATATATATATATATATATATATATATATATATATATATGTATGTATGTATGTATGTGTGTATGTGTGTGTGTGCGCGCACGCGTGCATGCATGTATCAATCGTTTTCGAATTCACTATATCTCTACATGTGTTCATTCATCGGTCTATGGGTTACTCTGCAATTTTCAAATTCGTACGCAAAAGTATCTTCAAACTACCAAATGCTCATCGATACTAACTATACAAATACATTTATGTACTTAGTCAAAGACAATTAAAGCATCTTACGAAACTGATTCGAAACCATGCACAATTAAAAATAAATGCAAGTTCTCTCTTTTATCTCCTCTCTTTTTTGTTTTAAACTTAAATCTAATTAGATATTATGATTTGTACAACTCAACAAGGAATCGTACAAATCATTCTGAAATCGGTTTCAAATGATGACTTAATCTTTGAATGTTCTGGTTGATTTAGAATCTTACAATGTATGATGTTTTATCCTGCAATTTTGGTAATTTCTTTCTTATATCTTGTAACTTGTAGACACTACACCTACCAATAAAGCTATAACAACTTTACAGATGATAGTAATGCAATCTAAAATTGAAGAATCTGTGTTGTTTGAGACAGAAAGGTGTTAAACGTCAAGAATGACTATGAATGGAAAGAGATGCTTGCGACATATATTTTAATATAAAATATTTTACACAAAATAACTGTATAAACAATAACTATGTATTGCATGAAATTCAACTGGTTTTGATTAGACTATCAACTCTTTAGCAATATGTGTAATACTAAAATAAAACACTCTACTATAGTTGGTAGAAGTGACATAATTTATACATGATAAAATCTATATAATATGATAAACTATAATGAAATATTTGTATACAAAACATTCAAGCAAGCATCAAAACAAAAGGTAAGATGCTAGCAAACAAGTCCAACTTCTTTAATAGTCATGTTATTCAAAAAATATTTGCACAATATAGCAAAATGAAGTCATCAAAATTAAAACAAAAAACAAAATTGAGGAATTTTTTTAACTTTATCTTTATTTTGAACAGTATAGAGGAGCACTAAATTGATGTTGGAATGAAACATTGAAAGATGGATTAAGATTTGAAATGCTTTTAGAAGATGAAGAGTTCAAACAAATAAAGTAAACAGATGGTATTTTATCTTAATCGTACTCTCTTCTACTTCAGTGCTTTGTTCTACTTCACATCTAGTCGCAAACCAAAACATTAGGTTTTCATGGGGAGGTAATAAAATATGCATTTTCACTACGTACCAAGAGTATTTATCTGCAAAGTATTCCTGGCATGCAAGGGTGAGAAGTGTTATCCCCAATGTTGGACTGACAAAGGAACTTAAAGCACAACCGAATCAAATCAAAGATTGGGATCACACATGGATATCTATGCAACAAGTACACGGAACGATTAGATGTTAAAAGTTAAATTTAAAAAAAAAAAAAAAAAGAGCCTCCGCGTGCTGTTAGCCATAGCAAGCAATGTGGCATGTACGTGGATGCTTGTGTATAAATAGACATGGATGCTAAGACTTAATCCAGCTTACATGCGATTCACCTGTATCGTATTCTTTAGGAAGACTGGGTTATTTAGAGTCAATTTATGCTTTGCTTAAGGATCAAGTTGTGTGTGAATAAGCCTATAACATCCCTCTATAAATTTGTACATTATGTCTATTTATATTTCACTCAAAAAAAAAAAAAAAAAAAAAAAAAAAAAAAAAAAAAAGGGTATTTGCATTTGTATCTTTCCAGTTCTAGTTGAGGAATATGTTGTTCCTTGTATGTAGTTGACATGGGAGCAAAGATGACTGAAGTGTTGCAAATCAATCAAAACCTTTGCCATGTGATAAAACTAAGCTAGGAGTCGAAAGCGAGCAACACCGTTTTTCGTTTACTTGTCTTAATTGCAGGAAACCAGGGCATACTTAAAAAAATTTGTTGAGTCAAGCATTTCTGTAACAGGTACTGCAAACCAAGTTATATCATACACAGACATCAGATGAAAATTAAAAATGGATGGATAAGCGTTTATGAAACGAAAAAGAATGACCAAGTGAAGCAGGAACATTGCTACTCGATTGAAGTCGTCAAGAAGGAAAATAGGGCAGGGCTAGGTCTGAAGTCGAACACAAAACTAAAGTTGAAATGCACACCCACACGCATGCGCACACATATGCATGCATATGGATGTATGTATGTATATATAGACCAGGAACGGATTGCAGACTATGGTCAGGGGCGGAGCCACCTTCTTGCTGGCCTGGGCAAGTGCCCCCCCCCCCCCAAGGAAAAGAAAAAAAATACTGTAGCATTACAGAAACAGAAAGGAGGAAAACACCCTCTTCCAACATTCCAGCCTCCCTTCTCCCATCCGCCCAGTCCTCCACCGACCTATTCAACACCTCCCAACCGTGCAGATTGCCAAATGCAAAATTCTTGGAATGGGGAATGTCACTGCAACTGCAAGGTAACTTGGTTTAAATGCCGAGCCTTGTTTAATCCCATGATCTTTCTTTGCTGTTTGTTAAGTATGAATCTTTGAACCCTTTTCTGCTCACTGCCATATGCTAATTAATTAATGGCATGCGTGTGAGGAAAATGATTAAAGTTTGGATGGGATTTGATTTTTAAGTTAAAGCAATGATGCAATATATGATTAATGATGCTAAGCGCCATGATGGAATAACATTCTGGATTGTTTAGAAGAGCTGGGAGCGTACAACTAATACTAATACAGCATTGGTGGTAACTATTAAACTAGTACTAATACAGGATTGTTTAGAAGGTCAGATGTTTTGTTGGTTGATTTAATGGTTTGTTTAACAATATCAGGAAAAAAAAAATCTTTCGTGCTTAAGTTCTTGCCCCCCCCCCCCCCCCCCCAAACTGGAATTTCTGGCTCCGCCACTGACTATGGCTGTTAGCACCATGTTACGAGTAATGAATTTTACTTTCTGAAGTACACAGGGGCGGAGCTACATGGAGGCTGGCATGGGCACTTGCCCCTCCCAGCATTTTTGCGAAACGAAGAAAAAAAAATCGCGTACAGGAGGAAAAAAAAAACTAATTGACCGAAGATATGGCCACACCGAACCGCCCTCTCCCCTTTCCTCGTCTTCTATACGAACCCTAATCCTAACACACGAAACCCAGATCTACGCAAGCCCCTTAGTCAAAAAAATAAAAACTTATATCCACCAGCATGCGATTTAGCTAGTAACAGCAAGAGCTCACAGGCAATAAACGATGTAAATCGAGTTGTGGGCTCACGTGTCTTGAAGGGAAGCAAAAGGGATCTCTGGAAAGTATAGGAATTCTGGTAGCAGTATGTTTAGAAGAAGTTGGCTTGGGAACTCCTAAGTAAGGTTTTAAATCTCGGATATCGGTCGCGTTTCGTCTCGGAAATTTTATAGATTCGGTCTCGTATCGGGGGAGATCTCGGACGAGATGAGTCTAACTCGGGAGTTCGTCTCGGATTTTCATCTCGGGTCTGAAAGTTCATATCAGAACAATCTCGGGGTACATGATATTTTAAAAATGATATTTTAACAAAATAATTTTTATGAATGCTATCAAAAACATAGTAACTTAAACTTAAAATGCAAAATAACTTTATTATTCTTTATTTTGTGAAAGATCATTCATACTATAAATCGTAATATGCTTAAAACAGGAATATTGTTAGACAGGAAACATTAAAAGGATCCAAAACATTAAAAAAAAATCAGCATAAATAGACCATAAAATACATAATTTCATAAGTAACATGTATGTAAAAAGACAAATATGAAAATCATAAGCATTGTAAAACATATACAAACATACAATATAGTCATTTAACATGCAAAATGTAAAATAACAAAAGATTGATATGGCTAGATTTGAGTTTTTTTTATTATAGTTCTAGCTCAGGAACAAATTTAAATTTTAACAGAAAAAAACAAAGATCTCAGACGATATTCCAGTATTTCGTCTCGATCGATATATCATTCGATATTGCAATATCTCGGGCGATATATTCGAAAGGAGATTTAAAGTGATATTTGTTGTTTCGTTTCGGAAGGAACCCAAAAGGAGATCTCAGAAGAGATCTCGGGCGATATTTACGATATTTGAAATAGTGCTCCTAAGGGAAGGATATGAATGATTCAAACACTCTTGTAAGTAGTTGCAAGATAAAGGGTGGAAAAGTTCTTCTGAATTGCAACCTGCAAAATAGGGCTTCATCTGCACTGTCTCGGGTTGTCATGGATTGTGAGGTAGTAATTTGGTTGTCGATTTGGTTTCTTTTTGCTTCAGAATTTTAGTTGATGGGTTTCGTCGATACTTTGATTGATATATTTGACGGTAGACTGAAGGATTTACATCTCTGCACTTCGTGTCTTTTTGCTTCAGAATTTTAGTTGATGGTTTTTTTTACATCTAATCAAATGCTGAACAATGCGATTTTTTTTTCGGAGGCTGCCACCCCAGATTCCCTGCACTTCGTGTGTTGCTTTCCCCAGCCAAACTTTCTGGCTCCGCCACTGGAAGTACATCCACCTAAAGGAAAACGAGCTATTGTCACAACAAATAATACAACTCATCCAATCGCTGTGGAAAGCAGTTTGAAAGTAAGTGGATGGTGTAAATTACACTGACGTTGCTTGAGCAATGTTTTTTCATGTTCCGGGGCTAACTAAAATCTTCTACCTCAATGAGGTATGTTTTGTTTGATCCAAATGATGTTTTAATTATCGATAATTTGAAAATTTATTATGGTGATGTTCCTTTTCGGAAAGTGAAGATTTTTTTTATATGTATTATCTGCTAGTGAAGTCTATGTTGATGAAAACAAGCAAAAATGCTCAAGCCTCTCTTTGACATGCGCAGTGAAGAAGTTGGATGATGGTGTCCTTCTTTAAAGAGGTACACTAGGATATTGTACGTTTTGGATGACAATATAGCAAATCACATCGATTACTATATCGAAAATCATTAAACAGAGCTTCTTAAAAGTTCCAATTGCGCATTCAAATATAATGTGGCAAACAAAAACTCCTAGCTATAGTCGACTTTGCTATGTGACGTTATTTGTAAATGTTTTTCCTTGGTATTCATGGGATTATTTTCTTGAACACAACAGTGATGCATTTTCAGATTTTCATGATTCCAGCTGCTTATAGAGAAAATGCATGAATCAAAGGTTGTGGACCGATATGGCTAGAAAATTCTTTTCATATTGGGAAAATCAAGAGATTGTTACAAAAACGACATGCCCAAATACTTTGTAGTAAAATGACGTCGCTTAGTGTAAATTAATACATTTCACTCTTCTTAGCCTGTCATGGTTGCATGATAAAAATCTCTCAAAGGAATTATATGCAAAAGCTATACAACATTCTTGTCATATCATCAATTGGTTGCTTCTTGGTTAGGTAGCTCAAAATCACCTTTCGAAATTTTATTTAATTCCAAACCCAGTATGAGTTACTTCTGTATTTGATACCTTGTGTTAAAGCTCATATTGCTAAAACTAGCATAACAAAACCTGATCCAAAAGCTATTACAAGTGTATTTGTTGACTATGATTTAAACAGAAAAAGCTGGAGATGCATGGATCCTACAAGGATGAAGTTTATAGTTTCAAGGAATGTCAACTTCAATGAGCATTCAACTTATTGCTCCACTGATATTAAAAGAAAGGACTCATGATCCATAATTTCAAATTTAATCACTCTTGAACCGTTCTCAAATGAAGATGAATCGATCGACGCAGATGCTATTCGCATACCTGATGCAGAAGACGAATATGATGTTACATTACGAAGATCGACTACGCAGATAAAGCAACCCTCACATTTATTTGATAAGCAAGTTGAGATGAATAAATGCTCAGTTGCAGCTTTTTTCAGATGGGATATGCCTTCGAAAATGAACCAAAATGCTACAATATTGTTGAATGGGTAGATGTGATGGATGAGCTGATTAAATCTTAAAAAAAAAAAAAAAAAAAAAAAAAAAAAAAAAAAAAAAAAAAACACACATGGAAGCTTGTTCCAAGGCAAAAAGATATTGAGTTGTAAGTGGATTTATATGAATAGAAGAAGATGAAGGTGGAGTAGCAAGCCTGGGAATACATGAATTTCTAGGCTACATACTTTTAGTCCAGTAGGCGGTACATAAAATGATCGTTGTGCATGATACAATTTCAGTGCCTGCATGCAAAATATAGAGCATTGGCAACTGAAAATAAAAAATGCTTGCCTTTATTGTGAGCTGGATCATAAAATATTTTTGGAACAACCTCATGGGAAATTCCTAATCATGATTGTTGGCATAAAAAGTCAATATACAGTCTCAAGCAAGCCATGCGGAGCTTGGTATGGTGAAATTTCTCAGTATATTACATTTTGCGGGCTTTTTTTCCTCACATGGTAACCCTATCGTGTTTGTGAAGAAGAAATCATCCGTGTATATGCTTTTATTTTTATACGTAGATGGCACGATCATCATCATCAGATATGACAATGATAAAATTATTCATCTTTGTGATGACTTGTCCATTCAATTTGAAATGAAAATTCATGGATAGATGCATTGCTCTCTTAGGTTAGAAGTTAAGAAGGCTGATGGGTATTCTGTTTCTCAGCAAGGTTATTCTACAAGTTTGTTGAATGATCTTGGAATGAAAGATACAAAACCAGTCAGCACTGTCAAGGAATTGAATTTGAAGTTGCAGAAGCTTGAAGGAGATCTTTTAGAGAATGGTACATTGTTTCGCTAACTTGTTGGAAATTTATTCTGTTTAACTATTTATTAATTAAAAAAAAGATATAGCTTATTGTGGTGGTGTGATTCTCATTTCATGGATATGCCGTGTGGGTCATCTGTGGCAGCAAAGCGAATTCTTTGATATGTGAAAGGCACTGCTGATTTTGATTTGAAACATAAGCAAAACATATCATTTTCATAGTGTGGGTTTGGTGATGCAGATTGGGCAGATGACCTAAATTATAGGTGTTTAACTACTTGTTATTCCTTTGCCACACGTTTCTTTGCCATCTTTTGGTGTAGTAAAAAGCAAAGAGTTGTTGCACTTTCAAGTATCAAACCTGAATACACGGAAGCAAAATATCATTTGGATCAAGCGGCTACTTCAAGATATAACTGACTTTGATGGTTCTCCGTTTATCATATACTATGATGACCAAAGTGCAGTAAAACATGCTATGAATCATGTTTTTCACGCTCCATCTAGCAATATTGAAACACACCACCGTTTCTGTTAACACTGTTCTAGAACATGGTCCAAGAACTATATATTGGATGAAGTGCAAGAATGATGCATTGTTTACGTTGTTCAATTTGATGGAATCGTGCACGGCATGTATTAATGGGGCGGTTAGCACTCAACATATGGATCGCTTGTGGTATATTGAGCATGGATTGTGAATGGGCAGTGAATCCCCACGTGAGTTGGAATGAATGACATGCAAGCTTGTATAGTACACGAGCTATATTAATATTAGCAGCACGTGGACCGTTTTAAAGCATATGCAGGGAATAATTGTGTTTCATTTGCATGAGGACACTGGCGGATAAAGGCACGAATGGATCAATTTTATGTAAAGGTGACATTGCGGCACAACACAAAATACGTGTGTTGTACAAGTCGGTTCAACTTTTATGCAAAGCATCTCCAGGTCGCCATGCATAACCAGGCCGTTCGCCTTCGTCAGGCCATAAGGCCACATTAGGTCGTTCAGCGTGTATTGAAAGGCAACAACATGTATAACAATCAGGTCGTTACATCTAAAAGGCTGGGGACATGGCAATGATATTGAATTATGAAGCAGGTCGGTTTTATTCAAAAACAAGCCAGACCGTTAAACATTGATCAGGTCGCGAGTGAAGGATGCCCAGTAGGTCATTGGTCATTTCGTGTATATCAGGTCGTCCATGCACAATGAGCTTAGGTCGTTACTTGAGCAAGATCAGGTCGTGTCATCCAATACAACTGGGTCGTTGGCCCTAATTAAACGGCATGGAAACGTTGACAGCTGGATGTTGGCTGGAGATCAGATGGAGCGTGATATAAGGAAAATCCATGCAGCATATTATATAAAGAGGAGGCCACGTGTTTAAAAAAAAGGAAAAGAAAGGCGCATGAGTTGAATATTGCTATGCTTGTATTTAGATCGTATCAATTAAAAGAGCTTAGGTCGTACTAATTCAATTGACACGTGGCACAGTGACTCACGCATTTGGAGACAAATTATCCGGTAACTCTAAAACTCACTATACAATCACTTGTCTTATTGAGAGGGATAGTGGGCGTTACTGCACAATTCCATGCCATGAAGAGTGAAGTGGCTTCATAGGCCATTGAGACATTCATCTCGTGAAACGTGTCAGACCGTATGCCCACAATCAGACCGTCAAGCTCATCATTTGCCAGGTTGTAAAGTATCAAGAACAGCTCATCATTACTAGGTCGTTCACATATAAATGAAGTCAGACCGTTCAATATATAATATGGGTTGTATCTACTTTTAGACCGTCCTTAACGTAATTAGGTCGTTTCCCATGACTAACCAGGTCGATGTTGTACATGCTCAGATCGCACCACATAATTACAACTCTGTCATTCCTCTTCAACAACACCTATAAATACCTCATCACTCCATACATTTAGAGGACGGAATTTCTCCATGAAGTGCTGTTAAACTCATTTCTCCATCATTTCAAATCACTCCAACCTCCATTAATTCTCTCTCAAGTTTATATTCAACACAAAATCATCATGGAACCAAAGAAGATCATCTAAGTGTTTAAGTTGTTGAAGATCTATACAACAGTCATCACAATTCAAGAGATCTCATCCATCCCTTCGTGAATTCAAGTGAATCAAGAGCAAAAAAAGAGAGAAAATAAAGAAGATCATTGTAAAAGAGAGAAAATGTGTAAAATGAATGAATCGTGTACCTTGTAATCCAATGGTGATAATGAGAACTCCTTCCATAGTGGATGTAGGCCATTTCTAGGCCAAACCACTCTAAACCTCATTGTCTTTACATTTTTCTGTGTTTGTGGCTCCATATTTTTAGATCTTATCTTTTGGTGAAGTGTTACAAGAACACCTTGGGTGTTGTTGCTCATTTTTGACTTCAACGTTTTGGCGTCCACCGTGGGGCCACGTTCACATTTTCAAGGTTAAGTGCTCTGTGGAGGCATTGAGATTCGAAGTCTGTTTTTACGATAGATTCTTCAAATCTAAGATCCAGGCCGATTGACAAATTCCCATTGAAGTTCAAACCTTGTCCGTGATAATGACAAAGTCAAAGAAAGCTGTAAGTAAAACCGTTGGAGGATCCGATAATGTTGCTAACGAGGAAACACCGTTAACCAACCACTTTGAAGTTGGCAAAAACTCGGTAGGTGGAGCCGGTGTGACTAGGAATGAATTGGACGCCGCTATCGCCAATTTAAATCAACGGATGGAGACCTTTAATAAAGTATTGATGGATTCTAATCAAGCCTTGCAGGAAAAGATAAATGCTCTCAATGTTGCTCAAGCTAACCCCACACCTCCTCAAAGAGTTTTCGTCAATCTTGGAGAGAATGTGAATTCATTGGCCTCTGACTGTAATCGTAACAATAATATGGAAGGCCTCAATGGATGAGAAAGCGATAAGAACGAAACTGAAATTCAGGATTCGAAGCCGAAAACTAAAAGTCATTCCGACAGAAATACCCAAAGAGTTGCTAGTCCCACCAAGGGGGCACCTCCCCATAGTGAAGGTAGAAGACCTAGATCCTCTAACCGTGATCGCTCGCCAAGACGGATATCTGGCAAAGAGATCGAAGTCCGCCCTGCAGAACGCCACAACTCAGAGGAATGTATCGCGGATATGATAAAGCAAATCATGAAAGATAGCATGGCTCGCAATGATAGTGAAAGGGAATGAGACTTTTCTCCTAGCAAAAACACATTCACCAAGAGGATCCGCAAAGCAAAGTTTCTTAAAAACTTCACTCATCGTATTCTGCATCCATATAATAGGACTTCTGATTCGAATTATTTCCTGAACAAATATGAATGACACATGAATGCAGCCAAAGCGACATACGAGATCAAATGTCCATGCTTCCCTCTCTATCTAGAAGACGTGGCATCATTATGGCTCATGAAGTTGTCGCCCAAATCTGTTGATCGATTTGCTGATTTGACTCTCAAATTCAAGGAACAATTTAGGTTGCACGCTACGAAGGCTAAGGATGTTATCCCTCTAACATTGATGGAACAAAATCTGGGAGAGTTTGTTAAAGTTTTCCTCAAGAGATTCAATACCGCTTTGTCCGAGGTGGGGAATCCCGAGCCTCGTATGATCATGATGTGTCTAACCGGAGCCATAGATAAGAAGAGCGGATTTGGTAGATGGATTAAAATGAAAGTACCAAACACGCTTGAGAAATTCTATAAAAAAAAAAGCAGAGTATATGAGAGTGAATGATGAACCTATGCCTCTTCAGATTATTGATGGTAACAACCTTGTTGAAGCTTCCAAAAGTATTACTACTCAATATAATCAGAAGAATAATCAGGGAAAAAAGCGCGCTAACGATGGAAATGACAACAGAGATAATAAGAAGATTCGTCTTTTCAACTCATCAGAGCTCACCCCTCTGAGTGATACCCCGGAGAACATTTTTTCCGCCACCAAAGATGCAGAACACTATCCAGAACCACCATCGCTGAATATATCTAAGAGAGCTGCGAATTCTGAAATTTTTTGTCGTTTTCACAATCAACCCAGGCATGATACTAATGAATGTCGACACTTGAAGAACTTAATCGAGGAGTTGATCAGGAAGAACAGGCTGCAACAGTATGTGAAGAATCCGCAGGCCTCAATTTCTGCTCTAACTCTTCAGGGGCAAAGTGCACCCACCAATCAAACTGGTCCAAGTAACGAAACTCCAGCATGGGTAATGCAAGGTCGGTCATTAACTGACGACCATTGATTGGCACTCCAATTTCAATGGCTCAGAATAAGCGATTATCATCGCCACTGCTTTATCTCATGCTTTATTTCATGCTTTACTTCATGCTTTACTTCGTTCAGAAATTCTTGTAAAAAAGTCTGTAATATTTTACAAACATTGTACTGAACATTAACTCTATGAATAAGAGCATATCTGCTTGAATAATCTCTTACTTGCAAAAAAATTTGTCAAATCAAAATTTGTTTAAAGATGATTTCATATTGCAGGTTATCCGACGAGCGCTTGCTCCTTTAAAACTTGACAAGACGTCATGACCCTAACAAGACCAGTTCAAACACGAGTGTTTTACACATCAATATGCACATGCAAAGATTAAAAACACTGTTTTGAAAAGTGAATGGAAAGAGTTGTGAAAAGTAAAACAAGGAACAAGCGTCGCGGCAAATGAGTGCGCAAGGGTTGTAAATTTCACTAGGCACCTCCCCAAGTGAAAGGTCCAAGGCTTTAGTTCCTTAACTAAGATAGCCTGCCAAGTCAAGCGTCCAACAAAGGAACTGACGCCTGCCCCGTGAAACAATGCAACAACAAAAATCCTCCCAAGCGAGGCAAACGATTCCCAAGTTAAGCAGCTTTCCCTAGTGAAAATATAAGTTCTCCCCTAGCGGGGGCACAAAATATAAGTCTTCCCCTAGTGGGGGCACAAAATAAAAGTCCTCCCCTAGCGATGGCATAAAATATAAGTCTTCCCCCAACAGGGGCACAAAATATAAGTCCTCTCCGGGCGGGGGCACTAATTCAAAGACCTCCCCGAGCTGGAGCACTAAATCCAAAGGCTCTCCGAGTGGGGGCACTAAATCCAAAGACCTCCCCGAGCGGGGGCACTAAATCCAAAGCCCTCCCCGAGCGAGGGCACTAAATTCAAAGATCTCCCAGAGTGGGGGCACAAAGATATAAAAACTTCTCCAAGTTGAAGCACCAAACTAGCCAGTAAAGTCGAAATTCCTATTGTTTTAACAAAACTCAAAAACTTCACGTATGTTGGCAAGCTCAAATAGCTTTTGCTGATAAAGTTGAAACTTCTAGCACGTCAACTACAATCAAGAAATCCCAGCAAGCTGATACCATCCAGCTTTTGCGGCTCGTGACGATCCACGGTATGAGGGCAACACAACCATATTGGAATTGGGCAGCGCTCGGAAGAACATACCATGGGATCATCACGACGTCGCAATAAGCCAAAAAACTAATTAGCACTCATCAAAGAAGCTAATACACTTGAAAATAAGTGAGCTGGAGTGCAACAAACATAAGATTTCGCCTTCAAAAGTTGGGGCGACAAAATTGATATGCTCAATATGTCGATAAAACTCACTGCACCGATGAAAATCAATCCTGAGAAATTCAACTAGAATCTCTCAACGCAAAAGATTCCTTGTCTACGAAGCTCCAATCTTAATTAATTCAAAGGACCCGATGATATTTTGCTGCAAACCTCAAGAGAAGTGATGCTTAAAAGGCGACTGTGCAAATACGGCATAGTTTGGATCCAAAAAAGCAATAACGCTTCCCTAGAAATTGAAGTTAAATAGCCATCAACGGTATCAACATGAGTTATAAAAAGAAGATTGAGCAATAATCGTGCATTGGGGCAAGTCGTTAAGAGGTTGAGATTCAAGTTCCAATCTAAGCAAGAGTGATCTCTTTTCCAGAGCGAGTCATCTATCTGGTATTCGCTTTGCATATGGAACTTCGTTTTCCAACAAAGTATAGGTATACATTTCATAAAAAATAGACCATCGTACAACATTACAAAAGTCATTAAAAGAGCGAGGCTTGAAATCTGTAGTTGATATATATCGATTAGCAGAACTCAAGTGTCCGTGTGAATTCGGATTAGAATACCGTATCCATACAGACAATGTTTGACGAATTTTAAATAATTAAAATAATTCTGTATAGGCACGTTATTCAATCCCAGTCATAAAATTCGCTATAATTCATTTTAATGTTTAACTAATCCATTGTCGATGTGGACGGTCGATGACGAAGTATAAAGTCCAAAATTGTGCAAGTGCTTGTTTTACTTACAGAACAGGTGGCATGAAGTATATAAGTTCAACTGCTAAGCTTGGGTCACTCGAAGTCAACATGTAACAACCCGGAATTTTGGAACCAATTAAAAATTTATTTTTAATGGATTTTAAAGATTTAAGATGATTTATTTTAAATAATAACGATTTAAAATTTTATTTAAATCGAAGTTAGAACGTATGAATTTATAATTTAATTAAAACGAGCTTGAAATGACGCGGTAGTTTGAAAATTCGATTTTAAACTTTGAATGAATGTACAGAATTCAATATAAATCGGATTTCGTTAAAACCAGAAACATTTGAATCTATTTAATAATATCTTTCTAACGAATGTAAGAAACTGAGATTTCACTTTATAAATTGTAAGTTATGTCCAGTTTAAAATTTAGAATAGTCACTATAGAATTTATATATATTTTAAATATATTTAAGCCCTCAAAAATAGCTATTTTGCAAACGACCTACGTTTTCGATGAAACCACTTTTGTTGGATTCGAAATGTCGAATAATTGTTAGGTTCCAAATTTCATAATTTTTGAAATTAATATGTGAGCATGGTGAATTTAAACGTGTTTTGTTAATTTAGTTTTTAATCGACCAGAAAAAGGTCATTTTTCAAACAGTCTCCGAATTCGACGAAACTAATTTTGTTAGGACTGTATCGTCAAAACATACCTAGATTTAATTTTTCTATAATTTTTGAAGTCAGTATGCTGCCCCGGTAAATTAAAATATACGTTCAAATTCAATATTGATCGTTATATTAATTTATATTTTAATTTTGATGAAAATTAATCGAACCAGTTTAATTGGCTTACGAAACATATCACATTGTGTCTGTAACAGGGGTATTTAGTTAGAAACGACAGTCGTTGGGTTTGATTTGGAGTTCGGGTGTAAAATCTAACTTTTAGGAATTAAATAATATTAAATAATTTCTATAAAGGGTCAAAACCCTAGCCTCTCTCCCTCATAAATTCTGAGCCGCCGCCGTTCAAATGAAATCGAAGGCCAAAACCGCTCCAATCTTCTTCCTCATTGTTCTCTTCATCCACACAATGAAACCCGAATCTTCCTGAAGCTAAATCGAAGAGCTCTTCACCACCTTCGAATCCATACGGCTATGATCAGATATCATGTAATATTTTGATCGATTTTTGGCCTCAAAGGGCTCCAGTTCGCATGCAAATTCAGGGGAGGTGGGGCCTTTGAATGGACGGCGGTTCATGGTTGAGGTAGGCGGCGTCAAGGCGGTTGAAGGGGAAGTAATGGATCGGGGTCCGATCCTCTTGGATGGCGTGCGACGGAGATGATTGTGGTAAAGGAATGGGTTAACCGATTTCTAGGGTAAAACGATGGAAAGGGGTAATTAAATTAATTATAATTAGCTAATTAAAACTTTAATTATCTCCATAATGTAATTAATCTTTAAAAATTCATATATTTTTCATACGAGGTCGAAATCCGACGATTTCAGTTGCGTTGGATTCGCAACAACGAACACTACAACATGGAACTGACCAGAGGGAAACAGAAGCAGTTGTAGTTTTTGATAAAATTAAACGTCATTTAATTTTATTAAAACAATTCTTCAATAAAGAATGACGAAGTGGAAACAAAAGTGAAAATTCTCTCACTAAAATATTTGTACAGTTATTCAATTTATTTTATAACTGTAATATATAGAAATTGCCAGTGATGATTTTTATCTGTTTAATTATCACAAAAATGTTGTACGGTGCCTATTAGCTCACTTCACTATTGTTTGAAAACCTTGGATGATCTGATTGACTGTATTGTGTTGTGATTGTGATGATTAACATATTAAAAATAATGTTAACATTAATGTGGTAGTTGAAATTAAATTATAAATATTCATTTATAATTTAAACAGTGAAAATTGGTAAATTAGAAAAATAATTCGAATCAAATTAGAATTGGTTAAATTTATTAACCAGTGATTAATTTGAATCGACTGTTGTTGTTTGAAAACCCCACACGGGTATTGGGATGATATTTGACATACACTAATCTCAATATTTTGTTGTGTGTCAATCGATTGGTTGACAGACAATGATAAGCGTTATATAATTATTTAATGCTTATACAGTTGTAAATTGCACTTTGAATGTGAATTGACTGTTTAATAGTTGTTTATCATTATTTTTGTATACATGCGATGTATGAAATCCATATAACTAAAATTATATGTTAATTGATTGAGTTTGATTCCAATTCAGAAATAACGAATATTTTTAAATAATACTCGGTGTAAAGAATCAAAATATAATTTTGATGTCCGATTTTGGATTGATACGAAAATATTGAAATATATGAAGCCGAGTTAAGTAAATATACGTCATTTTTACTCGAACGGAATTTTCTGTCGATTTTATTTATTTCACAATGAATATCGAAAAGTTCAAAATCTGATATTTTGAAAATATTATCATTTTAATATTATAATGATATGGAATATTCAATTTGGATTTAAAATTGAAATAGAAGATGAAATCATTTTAAAACGAATGTATAAACGATTTATAAAATACGTTTTAAATGGAAATCGATGATACATATTATATATATATATATAATGGTTTGAATAAAACGCGTCGCGCAGCGACTGTTCAAGAATTTCAACCATTAACTTCAAATTGATGTAACGGGAGATCCGACCGTCGGATTCTCCAAAAAAAAGAACCATTGGATTCGTATCGAAAAGATCTTTCCAATGAATATAAGAGATTTGAATTTGAACAATTAGATTTTAAAATATGTCCAAATCAATTTTGGAAAAGGTCACTATGAATGCAGTTCGGTGGCCGTTATTGGAAACCGACTGTAAGGGCCTTAATAAAATTATTAAAAATATGGAAACATTGTGTAAAATCATAATAAATGATTTGGAAAGATTATGAACGAAAAATTCCAAGTTTTGAAAAGACAAAACATATTTTTATCGAAATGAACTAGTTATTAACTAGAATAATAATCCAATGTTTTTAAATAAATAAAACGGATTTGTAAATAGCTTTTTGAAATAACCAGAATTTTCCAATGAATAAATTGGATTAGATTTGAATGGAAATAATCTTCAGAATATTTCGATATTGGATTCCATGACTATACAGATATGGTTGAGGAATTTGGAAGATACAGATATCGTTATTCCCAATACGATATCCGTTGATTTCAGAATTTGATATTAAATATAAGCCGATATTAATTTCTATTCATAGCCTTGTGTTTAATATCAAATTGGATTTTGGGTTTATCGTGAACAATGTTTTAAATAACATTTGTTCTTTAACCCAATGAACAGTGAAGTTATGATTTGGAATTTAAGAATCTTTTTATTAAGATTTAATGAAAAATTTCCAAAGTAAGAATTTTCAATTTAATATATTAAATTGGAATCGAATGGAAATCGATTTGGGAAATAATCGAGATATATATGGGATTTAAAAGGCTTTGCCATTATTCCATTTATATTATTAGTCTGATATGGAAATTCATATTGGTTGTGCCTGATCTGATTTCCGTGAATCCATTTTAATGGAATATGATTTTGGGTTTATCGTGAACTGTGTTTTGAGTGACATTAGTTCTTTAACTCAATTAAAGGCAGGATTGATTTCCTAAAGTTGCATAATCATCAAATGATGATTTTTGGGATTAAAACTGAAGTAGAGTTTTAATGAATCTTTAATTAGATTGGAAAGTGAAAGAGATAATTAAATTTATCAAACAAGAGAAATGATCGAGATGGAGTATTACCAGTTTTGCTTCATGCGATAGTTAAATCTTTAATTAGATTTGAAACGATAAATGATAATTAAATTTACCGATAACACCGTGGGTGTTAGATATGAAGTACTACCAGTTTTGCTCCATTGGATAAACAGGTTGGGATTGGGAAAAATAAAATGGTTACTTCGGTAAGGCTTGATAATCCCGACTAGTTTTATAAACCTTAATTTGGTTTAAATTTGTTTAAAGATAAAATGGAATCATTTTGAAAATGATATCCAAAGGAAGATTAAAGAATAAGTTTAAAGGAATTTATCTTTAATAAAATTAATGAGAACCTTTCCCTAAAAATGTGAATATTTGAATAAAAGAATATTCTGAATTGGAATGAGGTGTATGATGTGTTTATATATCACTTGATTATAAAATACGCGAGTTATTCTGAAAGACCAGGTTTAACCCATTATGAACAACTGTTACGGCAACTAAAAGTCAAAGATATGAAGACGGTGGTTAAAGACCGGAGATCTTCACATCGAGTGGATGATTACTAATGTCTTGATTGAGCTGATCCCCCGAGACAAGGTAATAAGTGGTGATCGTCCATACGTACTTGGAGAGCGACTAGATACGCG
The DNA here is from genome assembly GCA_030737875.1 of Allium sativum. Classification (NCBI taxonomy): domain Eukaryota; kingdom Viridiplantae; phylum Streptophyta; class Magnoliopsida; order Asparagales; family Amaryllidaceae; genus Allium; species Allium sativum. Next base: position 643,549,658 of record CM060912.1, read on the forward strand.
AGGACCTCTCTCCTGCATTGGACATATGAGACGAGGAATAAGGTGTCTCCGGTTTCGTTCAGACCCAGAACGGACTTGTAAATGGATTATGTCTGACATTGTATTGTGTGTTATATTTGCTGATCTCTGCTAAATATATATCTGTTTGATGGCGGAGAATTTATTCTCTTGCTTAACACCCTTCTCTGAAACGTACGAGCTTAGAGGTTATATATTGGCAGAAATCAATGGTATGGTATGGATTGACAATGTGGCACGTTAAGATGCAAATGATCAAGGCTTTTGTTGGAAAGCAGAGTCTTGTGGATGATGATCAAAACACGGCTTTAATTAGCATAGCTTTGTGTATAGCGTTAATTCGCGAGCTTCACACCCCGGTATGAGCCAAAAACGAGATGAAGGACTGCATGGAGGACATGTGTTTCTTTCTATCTAGGAGTGATGTTATGGTATGGAGCCCAGACATTTTACTTATGTGGATGATAGAATGCGAGGTACCTCAGATGTGATGGTCGACATACTGACCAGATTTACGCCCCATATGACGGGGAAACGTATTGTTCAGGAATAACCAATCCACTAAAGTAAGTGTGGACCAGCCCTGAAGATCTAACGGTCGATGCGTTCTGTCCCTAAGGCACGGGCTAAAGTGTCTCGAATCGGAAGGAAGATCTCTTGCCTTGGTTCATGATGGAAACCCAATTTCTAATACGCGATTTTTCGGTTTTAGTTGTAAACCTATATGGCGACATAGTGGCATGAGACACTCATGTCGTCTAGGATTGATACATTTATATTTGAAGTTGCTTTGACGCTATGCACCTATAGTAATATCAAAATGATTTGTTTTAAACGTGCCAAGCATGTTTGGCTATTATAAGGGAAAACTCTATCATCCGGCTTGCGTTGCATTGTGTGATGAGACATGAGTCTTATAATAGCCTCATTTTCCAAAAAGCATTGCGTCGTTTTATTTTAAACTGAGATTCATGTGGAGTAAACCCGTTCCGTGACATACGGCGTGGTCCCGTGAATTACCCTATTTTAAAATAAAGTTAATAAATGTTTTAGTTCTCACACCAATCACATGACTGACTCAGAGTTTATTGTTTCTACCTAAACTCTGGGTGTCCATATTTTCCACACGGGCAGCTAGTAGTTTTGGTTTGCAGATATTTCTTTTCACATGATCCTAGATTACGGCCGGAGCTATATTCGGAAAGCTTTGTATCCGTGTATTTCCTTCAGCTGTGATAGTTGATATTTTCTGCTGCATATTATACTTATATATTATATTTCCGCTGTTTTGTAATGTAAATCTCTGATATTATTTTCCGCTGTGTAATATTTATTCGTACTCTGGTATTTTTGTACTCTGATGTAATTGTTGTAATAGCAATGAAATGTTACATTGTTTGTGTCCTGATGCGTCATGTTCTCAAAGCAATCTGGGCTCCTCCGTCTCTTCGGGGATTGGGGAAGTTTGGGTGGTTTCATCGTGGCATCCGAGCTTGGTTTGCAAAGCTAGAGAACAAGACACATTAGAACCAAACGAAAGAATTCATCAGAGATAGGATTAGTAATATCCTATAAGAATGACTCGTTAGAGATAGGATTAGTAATACCCTAGAATGAGTTTGAAGAGTATTATTTATAAAAAAACAAATTTAATTTTGAAAATTACGCTTTATTTTACGTATTTGAGTATTTTATTTTATATTGATTTTGGACTATCGGGTATAAGAAGATTTTGAATATACGTCTGGCTAGTCGACGTGTATACGAAGTCTCAAGTATACTTGGTAGATATAGAATCACACTCCAGTCGCCCGGAGATGATTCTGATGATGATAGCTACATCATCGATATTTATGTTCGAGTTTCGAAAGTGGGATATCTATATATTTCCAATTGACTGGTGTGAGAACCAAAACTTAGTTAGAATTTATTGTTTATGATTTGACACTAAAAATTGGATTTTTGAGTGTATATTAAAGATATATGGTTGGAAAGTTAAACGACTAATTGACTGTTGGTTGTGATGTTTGATTATTAGTTTAACTAATTAAAATATTGGAACAATAAAACCCATATGAGAATGAATAATAAATAAAACCAAACCAAATATAATATAGAGCTGAATAGAAAATTTAGTTCGAATTGGATTTATATATTAGATAGATATGTACATATATATAGATGCTGAGCAGGTTATGGATTTACTGTTGAGTAGAGAAATATATTTCGTGCCCGACAAACAGGTGCACATTAATGAGTTGGTTGCGCAATTTTATTTATTACATAAACTACTGTGAGTGTTTTTGGATGCGTTGTGATGGTTCTTCTGTGTGAGATTAAAAACATACGCTATAGGATAGCAACAAATAAATTATGAACTACATCGCACGGTGTACTACATGAAGACAACATATCATATCATATTCCATATAAGCATTTGGCGCTTATATGACGAGGTTTGGATTACTATACGGGCGAGACGCTTGCATGGCGATGACTGAATTACAGGTTGAACAGAAGACTGATTATGGACTCAATAAAACACATATAAAAGTGCTCGGGGCAGGATTTAATAAAAACCCTACACAGGTCTGGAGATGACAATAATTCACGTCTCTCTTATTTTTAAATAAGACACATGGATTATTTTATTTCCAACACTGGGGAAAGGTATGAGATTTCGACCTTTTTACACGTCTCCCTTAAGCATAGTTAGGTCACAAAAATTGTGTATGCTTTTTATTGATTTATTGGGTGCCTAATACAGCCCAATAAATTTTTAAAACCCTCCCCGTACAAAGGAGGTTATGGCGAAAATTTTCGAAAATTTAGGGTGTTAGCCAAATTTTTGAGAAATTAGAAAATTCTTAGAAACTCAAAAGTTGAATAACTCAAGCCAGAATGAAAGTTGAGTTGGTTAGTTAAACAACTTCCAGCTTCGTTCCTTTTCGAGGACGAAAAGATTTTAAATGGGGGAGATTATAACAACCCAGAATTTTGAAATCAATTTAAAATTTTATTTTTAATGGATGTTAAAGATTTAAAATGATTTACTTTAAATAATAACGATTTAAATTTTTATTTAAATCGAAGTTAGAACGTATGAATTTATAATTTAATTAAAACGAGTTTGAAATGGCGCGGTAGTTTGAAAATTCGATTTTAAACTTTGAATGAATATACAGAATTCAATAAAATCGGATTTCAGTAAAACCTGAAACATTTGAATCTGTTTAATAATATCTTTCTAACGAATGTAAGAAACTGAGATTTCACTTTATAAATTGTAAGTTATGTCCAGTTTAAAATTTAGAATAACCGCTATAGAATTTATATATATTTTAAATACATTTAAGCCCTTAAAAATAGCCATTTTGCAAACGACCTCCGTTTTCGACGAAACCACATTTATTGGATCTGAAACGTCAAATTATTGTTATGTTTCAAATTTCATAATTTTTGGAATTAATATGTGAGCGTGGTGAATTTAAACATGTTTTGTCAATTCAGTTTAAATATAATCGACCAGAAAAAAGCCATTTTTCAAACGGTCTCCAAATTCGACAAAACTAATTTTGTTAGGACCGTTTCGTCAAAACATAGCTAAATTTAATTTTTCTATAATTTTCAGAGTCAGTATGTGGCCCCGATAAATTAAAATGTACGTTCAAATTCGATATTGACCATTATATTTTAATTTTGATGAAAACTAATCGAAACGGTTGAATTGGCTTACGAAACATATCTCATTGTGTCCGGAACGGGGGTATTTAGTTAGGAACGACAGTCGTTGGGTTTGATTTGGAGTTCGGCTGTAAAATCTAACTTTTAGGAATTAAATAATATTAAATAATTTCTATAAAGGGTCAAAACCCTAGCCTCTCTCCCTCATAAATTCTGAGCCACCGCCGTTAAGACGAAATCGAAGGGCAAAACCACTTCAATCTTCTTCATCGTTTTTCTCTTCATCCACACAATGAAACCCGAATCTTCCTGGAGCTAAATCGAAGAGCTCTTCACCACCTTCGAATCCATACGGCTATGATCGGATATCGTGTAATATTTTGATCGGTTTTTAGCCTCAAAGAGCTCCAGTTCGCACACAAATTCAAGGGAGGTGGGCCTTCGAATGGGCGGTGGTTCATGGTGGAGGTAGGCGGCGTCAAGGCGGTTGAAGGGGGTAATGGCTCGGGGTCCGGTCCACTTGGATGGCGTGCGACGGCGATGATTATGGTCGAGGAATGGGTTAAGCGGTTTCTAGGGTAAAACAATGGAAAGGGGTAATTAAATTAATTATAATTAGTTAATTAAAACTTTAATTATCTCCATAATGTAATTAACCTTTAAAAATTCATATCTTTTTCATACAAAGTCGAAATCCGACGATTTCACTTGCGTTGGATTCACAACAACGTACACTACAGCATGAAACTGACCAGAACGGAAAAGGAAGCAGTTGCAGTTTTTGATAAAATTAAACGGTCTTTTAATTTTATTAAAACAATCCTTCAATAAAGAATGACGGAGTGGAAACGAAAGTGAGAATTCTCTCACTAAAATATTTGTACAGAATTTATTTTATAACTGTAAATATATAAAAATTGCCAGTAATGATTTTTATCTGTTTAATTATCAAAAAAATGTTGTACGGTGCCTGTTAGCTAACTTCACTGTTGTTTGAAAACCTTGGATGATCTAATTGACTGTATTGTGATGTGATTGTGATGATTAACATATTAAAAATAATGTTAATATTAATGTGGTAGTTGAAATTAAATTATAAATATCCATTTATAATTTAAACAGTGAAAATTGGTAAATTAGAAAAATAATTCAAATCGAATTAAAATTGGTTAAATTTATTAACCAGTGATTATTTGAATCGACTGTTGTTGTTTGAAAACCCCACACGGGTATTGAAATGATATTTGACATACACTAATCCCAATATTTAGTTGTATGTCAATCGATTGGTTGACAGACTGTGATAAGCGTTATATAATTATTTAATGCTTATACAGTTGTAAATTGCACTCTGAATGTGAATTGACTGTTTAATAGTTGTTTATCGCTATTTTTGTATACATGCGATGTATGAAATCCATATAACTAAAATTATATGGTAATTGATTGAGTCTGATTCCAATTCAGAAATAACGAATATTTTTAAATAATATTCAGTGTAAAGAATCAAAATATGATTTTGATGTCCGATTTTGGATGGACACGATATATGAAGCCAATTTAAGTAGATACACGCCATTTTTACTCGAACGGAATTTTCTGTCGATTTTATTTTTTTTCATAATGAATATCGAAAAGATTTGATTTCAAAATATTATATTTTGAAAATATTATCATTTTAATATTATAATGATATGGAATACTCAATTTTGATTTAAAATGAAATAAAAGATGAAATCGTTTTAAAACGAATTTATAAACAATTTATAAAATACGTTTTAAATGGAAATCAACGATATTATATATATATATATAATGGCTTGAATAGAACGCGTCGCGCAGCGACCATTCGCGAATTTCAACTATCAACTTTAAGTTGATGTAACGGGAGATCCGACCATCGGATTCTCCTAAAACCGAAACCGTTGGTTTCGTATCGAAAAAACCCTTCCAATGAATATAAGATATTTAAATTTTGAATGGTTAGATTTTAAAATATGTCCATATCAATTTTGGACTCGCTATGAATGCATTTCAGTGGTCGTTATTGGAAACCGACTGTAAAGGCCTTAATAAAATTATTAAAAATATGGAAACATTGTGTAAAATCATAATAAATGATTTGGAAAGATTATGGATGAAAAATTCCAAGTTTTGAAAAGATAAAAGATATTTTTATCGAAATGAACTAGTTATTAACTGGAATGATAATCCAATGTTTTTAAATAAATAAATTGGATTTGTAAATGGTTTTTTGAAATAACCAGAATTTTCCAATGAATAAATTGGATTGGATTTGAATGGAAATAATCTTCGTAATATTTCGATATTGGATTCCGTGACTATACGGATATGGTTGAGGAATTTGGAAAATACAGATATCGTTATTCCCAATACGATATCCGTTGGTTTCAAAATTTGATATTGAATATAAGCCGATATTAATTTCTATTCAGAACCTTGTGTTTAATACCAAATTGGATTTTGGGTTCATCGTAAACAATGTTTTAAATAACATTTGTTCTTTAACTCAATGAACAGTGAAGTTATGATTTGGAATTTATAAATCTTTTTATTAAGATTTAATGGAAAATTTCCAAAGTAAGGATTTCCAATTTAATATATTAAATTGGAATCGAATGGAATTCGATTTGGGGAATAATCGAGATGAGCTTCTGTGAAGAAAGACCGTTACTATATATAGGATTTAAAAGGTTTTGCCGTTATTCCATTTATATTATTAGTCTGATATGGAAATTCATAACGCCTGATCTGATTTTCGTGAAGATTCCATTTTAATAGAATATGATTTTGGGTTTATCGTGAACTGTGTTTTGAGTGACATTAGTTCTTTAACCCAGTTAAAGGCAGGATTGATTCCTAAAGTTGCATAATCATCAAATAATGATTTTTGAGATTAAAACTGAAGTAGAGTTTTAATGAATCTTTAATTAGATTGGAAAGTGAATGAGATAATTAAATTTATCAAACAAGAGAAATGATCGAGATGGAGTATTACCAGTTTTGCTCCATGCGATAGTTAAAACTTTAATTAGATTTGAAACAATAAATGGTAATTAAATTTACCGATAACACCGTGGGTGTTAGATATGGAGTACTACCAGTTTTGCTCCATGGGATGAATAGGTTGGAATTGGGAAAAATAAAATAAATGGTTATTTCGGTAAGTCTCGATAATCCCGACTAGTTTTATAAATCTTAATTTGGTTTAAATTTGTCAAAAGATAAAATGGAATCCTTTTGTAAATGATACCCAAAGGAAGATTAAAGAATAACTTTAAAGGAATTTATCTTTAATAAAATTAATGAGAACCTTTCCCTAAAGATGTGAATATTTGAATAAAAGAATATTCTGAATTGGAATGAGGCGTATGATGTGTTTATATATCACTTGATTATAAAACAGGCGAGTTATTCTGAAAGACCGAGTTTAACTCATTTTGAATAACTGTTACGACGACTAAAAGTCAAAGATATGAAGACGGTGGTTGAAGACCGGAGATCTTCACATCGAATGTATGATTACTGATGTCTTGATTGGGCTAATCCCCCGAGACAAGGTAAAAAGTGGTGATTGTCCAGACGTACCTGGAGGTCGACTGGATATGCGAGGACATCTCTCCTGTATTGGACATATGGGACGAAGAATAAGGTGTCTCAAGTTTCGTTTAGACCCAGAACGGACTTGTAAATGGATTATGTCTGACATTGTATTATGAGTTATATTTGTTTATCTCTGCTAAATATATATCTGTTTAGTGGCGGAGAATTTATTTTCTTGTTTAACACCCTTCTCTGAAACGTACGAGCTTAGAGGTTATATATTGGCAGAAATCAATGGTATGGTATGGACTGACAATGTGGCATGTTAAGATGCAAATGATCAAGGCTTTTATAAAAAAACAGTCTTGTGGATGATGATCAAAGCACGGCTTTAATTAGCATAGCTTTGTGTATAGCGTTAATTCGCGAGCTTCACACCCCGGTATGAACCAGAAACGGATGAAGGACTGCAAGAAGGACATGTGTTTCTTTCTAACTAGGAGTGGACATGGTATGGAACCCAGACATTTTACTTATGTGGATGATGAATTGCGAGGTACCTCGGATATGATGGTCGACATACTGACCAGATTTTACGCCCCATAATACGGGGAAACGTATTGTTCATGAATAACCAATCCACTAAAGTAAGTGTGGACCGACCTTGAAGATTCAAGGGTCGATGCATTCTGTCCTTGAGGCACGGGCTAGAATGTCTCGAATCGGAAGGAAGAACCCTTGCTTTGGTTCATGATGGAAACCCAATTTCCAATACGCGACTTTTCGGTTTTAGTTGTAAACCTATATGGCGGCATAGTGGCATGAGACACTCATGTCGTCTAGGATTGATACATTTATATTTGAAGTTGTTTTGAAACTATGCACTTATAGTAATATCAAAATGATTTGCTTTATACGTACCAAACATGTTTGACTGTTATAAGGGAAAACTATATCCTCGGGCTTGCTTTGCATTGTGTGATGTCACATGAGTCTTATAATAGCTTCATTTTCCAAAAAGCATTGCGTTGTTTTATTTTAAAACTGAGATTCATGTGAAGTAAACCCGTTTCGTGAGATACGGCGTGGTCCCGTGAATTACCCTATTTTAAAATAAAGTTAATAACTGTTTTAGTTCTTACACCAGTCACATGACTGACTCGAAGTTTATTGTTTTTACCTAAACGCTGGATGCCTATATTTTCCACACGGACAGCTAGTAGTTTTGGTTTGCAGATATTTCTTTTCACAAGATCCTAGATTACAGCTGGAGCTATATTCGAAAAGTTTTGTATCCGTATATTTTCTTCAGCTGTGATAGTTGATATTTCCACTGCACATTATACTTATGTATTATATTTCCGCTGATTTGTAATAGCAATATTATTTTCCGCTGTGTAATATTTATTCGCACTCTGATATTCTTGTACTCTGATGTAATTGTTGTAATAGCAATGAAATATTTTATTGTTTGTGTCCTGATGCGTCGTGTCCTCAAAGCAATCCGGGCTCCTCCGTCTCTTCGGGGATCGGGGAAATTTGGGTGGGTCGTTTCACAATATGTCAAGTAAGCGCGCTCAACAATTCGAGTTGATCAAACGACCCAAGGACTCAGGTCGTCTAATAACCCGAATGTTCAGTGCGTTCAACAACCCGAAGTCCCAGGTCGCTAGAACAACCTGAATGTTCAGTGAGTCCAACAACCCGAATTCCCATGTTGTTACAACGACCCAAAGGCCCGACGCTTTCGACAAACCAAAGCTTCAGGTCGCCCACGGATTCAAAACTTGGATCGTGCTTTGACATGAAAGTGTGGGTCATCATCAGATCAAAGACCACCAACAAACGCAGTCTAAGCAAAATGTTACAATTGGTTTTGAGACATGACCGACAAAAGAAAACCACATTTCAATGCAAGATCATGTTACCAAATACATATCAAAGTGTAAGTTGCTTAGGTCCGCGATGAGCAACGAGAAACTCAGCTTGGCACAAGATCCGTGACATATGCTAAGATTTTGAGTCGCAATACATTAAATTGCCCAATTGTCTCAAACAACAAGTACTGAAGAGTCAATATACTAAACGAGTCATAACTTAACTCGACATCAACAAGTTGCCAATACACGGTGAGAAATGACCATCGGAAGCTTTATACCCCCAAAAGTATAATCGAATTCATAAAGCTCATATAGATTGGAGCTTAAGATCAAATCCAAATTTGAATACAAGGTGCCGGGATCAGTGTTCATATGGCAATTGAGTCGCAAACGAAGAATCACAGTCAATATTTACAGAAAAATGGCCGAATCCGATCACTAAATATCAAAGCCTTAAAATTTGGTATTCCAGCTTATCACGCAAAGTCATCGTATAGAGAACCGACCCAAAACGTGATAACTCAAAACCCCTACACTCGCTGGATCTTATCAAAATTGAAAATTGAGTTCGGACATAGGTCAGCATCGATCAGATCTGGTTTCAGGCGAATTAACATCAATTTGAAGCCACAACTCGATCAAAAGTTCTAAAACAATCATCGTGTCAAACTTGATTCGATCTACTCATTAAGGGAAACAAGCATTTATACCGATTCGTTATATCTAGGGATGATCGGACTCTGGCAACACGGGTTTGCGTGGACTGGCAGCATCGAAATGGATTGGATCTGAGAGCAAAAGGAAAAAGCTTTTCAGCAGGAGGACAGAGTATAAGAGTAATGAAAGTAGTGGACACTAAAAAAATATAAGGCAAATTTTTACATGGGCTTGTTCGCTCGGTTGAGATGACTTAAAAGCACGACCCACTGTGATCAGCAGGTGACAACCCATCGGAAGGCAACGTCACCATATAAAATTTCCAAAGCTCACGATCCGTCAGACGTTGTTTTAACCGACCGTTTCGAATCCCATGTTTTATACAAAAAACACGAACTCCGAGGAGGAAATGTTAATATTGTTCAAGAACACGGTCCAAGAACTGTATATTGGATGTAGTGCAAGAATAGTGCATTGTTTACGTTGTTCAATATGATGGAATGGTGCACGGCATGTACTAATGGGGCAGTTAGCACTCAATATATGGATTGCTTGTGATATATTGAGCATGGGTCGTGAATATCAACAATGGGCCATAAATCCCTACGTGAGTTGGAATGAATGGCATGCAAGCTTGTATAATACACAAGCTATATTAATATTAGCAGTATGTGAACCGTTTTAAAGCATATTCAACAGAGGATAATTGTGGTTCATTCGCACGAGGACATATGGCGGATAAAGGCACAAATGGATCCATTTTATGTAAAGGTGACATGGGGGCACAACACAAAATACGTATGTTGTACAAGTCGGTTCCACTTTTATGCAAAGCATCTCCAGGTCGCAATGCATAACTAGGTCGTTCTCCTTCGTCAGGTCGTAAGGCCACGTTAGGTCGTTCAGCGTGTACTGAAAGGCACCAGCATGTATAAGACAATCAGGTCGTTACATCTAAAAGGCTGGGGACGTGGCAATGATATTGAATTATGAAGCAGGTCGGTTTCATTCAAAAACAAGTCAGACCGTTAAACATTGATCAGGTCGCGAGTGAAGAATGCACAGCAGGTCATTGGCCATTTCGTGTATATCAGGTCGTTCGTGCACGATGAGCCTAGGTCGTTACTTGAGCAAGATCAGGTTGTGTCATCTAATACAATTGGGTCGTTGACCCTAATTAAACGGCATGGAAACGTTCATAGCTGGATGTTAGCTAGACATCAGATGGAGAGTGATATAAGGAAAATCCATGCAGCATATTATATAAAGAGGAGGCCACGTGTTAAAAAAAAGGAAAAGAAAGGCGCATGAGTTGAATATTGCTATGCTTGTATTTGGATTGTTTCAATCAAAAAAGCTCAGGCCGTACTAATTCAATGGACACGTGGCACATTGACTCACGCATTTGGAGACAAATTATCTGGTAACTCTAAAACTCGCGATACAAGCACTTGTCTTATTAAAAGGGATAGTGGGCGTTACTGCACAATTCCATGACATGAAGAATGACGTGGCTTCATATGCCATTGAGACATTTAGCTCGTGAAACGTGTCAAATTGTATGTCCACAATCAGACCGTCGAGCTCATCATTTGTCAGGTTGTAAAGTAGCAAGAACAGCTCATCATTGCTAGGTCGTTCACATATAAATAAAGTCAGACCATTCAATATATAATATGGGTTGTATCTACTTTTAGACCGCCCATAACGTAATTAGGTCATTTCCCATGACTAACCAGGTCGTTGTTGTACATGCTCAGTCGCACCACATAATTACAACTATGTCACTCCTCTTCAACAACACCTATAAACACCTCATCACTCCATACATTTAGGAGACGGAATTTCCTCTCCACGAAGTGCTGCTAAACTCATTTCTCCATCATTTCAAATTACTCCAACCTCCATTAATTCTCTCTCAATCTTATATTCAACACAAAATCATCATGGAACCAATGAACATCATCTGACTGTTTAAGTTGTTGAAGATTTATACAACAACCATCACAATTCAAGAGATCCCATCCATCTCTTCGTGAATTCAAGTGAATCAAGAGCAAAAAAAAAAAAATAGAGAAGATCATTGTAAAAGAGAGAAAATGTGTGAAATGAATGAAATCATGAATCTTGTAATCCAATGGTGATAATGAGAATTCTTTCCATAGTGGATGTAGGCCATTTCTAGGCCGAACTACTCTAAATCTCCTTGTCTTTACTTTTTTCTGTGTTTGTGACTCCATATTTTTAGATCTTGCCTTTTGGTGAAGTGTTGTAAGAACACCTTGGCTGTTGTTGCTCATTTTTGACTTCAACGGTTTCTTTCAACTAAACCAACATATTAAATTGTTAAAAGTTAGAATTGCAGGTCATGTTACCGATGTGCTTATATAACACTACCAAAACTAAACTTAGAGGAGTTTTGCAGAGCTTTCGGCCTGGTGGATCGGAATTGGGCACTAAGATGGAGTGTTGATACTTAGTGCAGCTTACATGTGAAGCACGTGTGCCCTGTTCTTTAGGAAAACCGGTCAGTTGTCGAGTTATTTTATGTTTTACTGTTAGAGCATTCCCAAACTTGGGTTGGGTAGCAAAGCAATTGACCCTAACAGAGGGTTGGTTGTACTCTTGTGGGGTTGCCCTAGCAACGTTGCTTAGCCGGTTTTCTTTTAGCCGACTTAAAAAAAATGCTGTTGAGACAAAAAAAAATTCAAACATTCCCTTAGCCGGCTAAAAGAAATACGGATAAGGTGGTTCCCATTTTATTTCATTTTTACGTTGGAGGAGTGAAGGTCAACCAGGTTTGATTTGATCTCTCTCCCCTGTTCGGAATGCCCTTAGGAACAAGTAGTGTGTGAATAAGTATGAACTAGTATACTGCTATAAATTAGTGCATTATGTCTTGTTTGCATTTCAACAAGTATAGCAAGAAACAATACAAAACAGAACTCGCTCTAGTGATTGTATGCAATTGTATCTTTTCAATTTTAGCTGAGTACTAAATTGTTGTCCCTTGTATTTGTTCAAAATAGAGTCTGCCCATCCATTCAAATTCATAGTCAACCAGTTATAAAGAAGAAGAGAGGGGAAGTTCAGAAAAGAGAGTTTCTTCTGGACATTTGTAAAATTTCGTCTGTAGGAAGAAAATATATCTTCAACTTGTTTCAAGGCACTCGAACCTAACGTAACGCTACAGAACCATAGCTTGAATGCTTAAAGACTCTCGCACATAAGTAACAGAACTCTAACCGACATGAAACGGAAATAATAATAAAATACAATGTTCAGAGGAATTTGAACAAGCAATTAGTATGCAAACATGAATACGAACCTGAAGAGCTTGCTTGTACCTTTTTCTTCTCCGAAGATCGCGAACCAAGTACTGGATATCTACGTCGCGGACAAAGTTACCGTCTTGGACCCACGTATCGAGTACGGGTTTCAAATCAATGCTTGGATGACCCAATGGAAATATGGTGGATGCAAGCGAAGGGCGTCGTTGTGGTTTTTCAGTGCAGTAATGTTGTTTATGAAACTGATTGTTTTGAACATGATGATGGATGCCAGGTTGGCAGATTCTGGTTAGAATTGCAGATTTTACCCGATTTGCGACTGAGAAGATCGAAGAAGGGGCCATGCTTTCGAATTTGTACGACTTGGCGGGGAAAAATGAAAAAAACAACGCAAACCCCCTTATTTTGGGCCTGCCTCGAAAGAACTTTACTAGGGTGTCAGGAAAATACCGTGCGAGAAAAGTGCCGAAAGGAATTCATTGCTGAAGTTCGGGGTGCTAACATATTGGGCGACTTAGATCAGTCCCGCACCCCATTCGGGCACCTTTGCCTTCCTTGCAGCAGAATTGGTCTCAAAAAATGTCATTTTACTAGTATTACCGTACAACGGTGGGAAAACCGACTGTTAAATGTTCAATATGAAATATAAAACTACTAGTGAGTGGCACGTGCTACGCACATGGGTAATGTGTAGTATCCATTGATTATCTTGTTGTTTTAGGTGAACTAGTGGTATGTACAGAAATGCAAGCTTTAATATCACTATTAATGAAGTTTTAGAAATCTATGCGTTGTAACATTAACTTTACTCCAAAAGATCAAGATCAAAAACTTATGAAACTGTACTATTTGCACCGAACTGGTATTAGTGCACAAAACTGTTAGTGTTTATGGCAATCCCTGCGAGTATTCCCTGTTTGATACATTTGCCATTTTTGTATTTGTTATATTTATTAGTATTTATTTAATAATTTTTGTTGCCAAACACCTTCCCCCTTAGGAAACTGCCTATTTACAAGCCTAACAGCCACCCTTCAATGTTTCTCTGTTCCAATTTCGTTTTTTAGTGATAGTTTTCATAAATAAATGAAAAAAAGAATCACAATGCATTCATTTTCATTTCTTTTATGAAAAGGTAATTTTTATTTTTATCCACACATTACGTTGGTTAATCCACCATTTAACTTTAATAAGTTAATCCACAGCTATTTTGTAAGTTAATCCACAAATGGATTAACTTAAAGATTTCATATTAATCCACAAAACGTCAGAACCATGAGCTCGTGATTCTGTACAGTTAGTTCAAGGTAAATAACCTGACACTGATATTCCGGTGCAAGCCCAGATGCATTTCCATTTAATCAAACAATATAGCAGAAACGTGAGTTTCTTTCAAACGGTTTGTAAATATGTTTCTTTCAAACAGATGTTTCATAGTATTTTACCATATGAAGGTGCCGAAAGAAGCATATACGTTAGCTATAGGGATGGAAGTCCTATTCCCAAGGACGTAACTGATTTGGTGAATGAAATAATGAATGAAAATAGTGTCGATGTTGGGTGGAAAGAAGGTGATATTCTACTGGTGGATAATCTTGCAGTTCAGCATGGAAGAAGGCCTGGAAAACCACAAGACAAGTGCTGGCTTCTCTATCATATTGATTTGTTATTTGTGGGACTCTATCATTTTCATATGTATCCTTGTGTTCTATAATCTGTAAGTTTGCTCCATGTTCTGCTGCAAATTGCCTGAATTTTGTATCAAATGTTATGTTTTATTCAATGTGTGTAAATTGTTAAAGTAAATAAAACAACGTTGTTATTTGCGATATCAATTTGCTAAGAGCAAATAGTTACTAGAAAAATAACTGCATTATTTATACTTCTGACTAGGGGAAGGCATTAATGATTTAATATCTTTACAACATAATACTCCAATAATTAGCAGTCATTGGGAAAGTCATGAAATCTGCGTTCTCAGTATATTATATCTGAGGGTGATCAATACTAGGAAAAGTATGGTTTCCCTAGCATAATAGCTAAAAAGAGCTCTAATCTTTCACTAATAAAAAATCAAATGTTGATTTAGATCTTTAAAAACATAATTGCCAAAGCCACAAATAAATCTCATTTAAATGCTACCATCGTGGTCACTTGGTCATAAGCATGTACTCCTAAATTTTGATCAAAACCCTGAAAATTAGATCAATGTGATATGTAAAGGTGAATTTGGTTCAGTAAACACGGATTATACTTGAAACCATGCACCATGCTAGCTGATTTAGATGGTATGATGCCACAATCAACCAAATAAATCGTTATAGCAACATTTTGGTTTGCAGTTGGCATTGGCTGATGGTGAGCTTTTACCATTTAAAATATAACATATATAGAATCAACATCAAATGCAACTTCTTTTATGTATCAACTAAATTTTATGCAGTCAAACAAAAAAAAATCATTGTAAAAAGAAAGCAACCTGTTTTTTTGTAGATAAGAAACAAAGAAAAGCAAGCATTTATATTTCCGTTGTAATTATGCAAGTTATCTGCTAATTAATGCTAAAAGAATACTTGATATCACACCAAAATGCTCCATGAATTTACGAGCAAAAGCAAATTTTGTAATAAGTCTAGAGAGAGAGACCTAGCTTATATCTGCATTGCAGAAACTATTTATCACATAAGGAAGGAACGAAATAATAGAGCTCTTGATAATAAATATTTAAGAGCAGGGATGGATAATAATTTGTGATAGCAATATTATATATATTATATAAATCATCGAAGAAGAAAGTTAAAGAAAAAACTCATCTTCGACTAGGTATTACGAGAGAGACTTTCATAATGTATTTCAACGTGGGTTGTTGCTGACAAGTAAATAAAATTAAAGTTAAATAGATGGATTAATGGTTCTTCTTTAATCAAATAGGTTGCAGAGATAATGACATGCAGAACAAGACAGAGAAGAAAGAAAGAAGTATACGAACAAAGAAGAAAAATAGAAGGATATTTATGTATTTTAAGTGGATAAACTGATTAAATTTTAAATGTTAATAAAATTCAAAAATCCTATTTTATATGGTGGATTAACTGATTAAAAACGTGAACGAGAATAAAATTTACCTTATTAAAATCAACTAATCCGTTATTACATTTTACTTTTAAATTGCTGCATTGATGCATCTGCATTTATGCGTTTCTTTTGTACATTTGAACTTCTGCCTTTTTATAGATAATCATCTTTCACCACTCAATCTCCATTACATAACAACCTCATCAAGTAATCGTATTCTCAAACCATCCCTACTTCTGTTTGCACAAAACATAAAACTGCATTCACATTTGTTTCACAAAACATCAATCTGTCACTCAGCACAACCTACCGCACTTTAAATTCTCCCATCTAAACTCCATCAACTTCCTTCTTGTTTCCACCATAATCTACTACTTCAACAAATTGCCTCTTCCACGTCATCTGCCTCCTTCAAGCATTCATCAATATGGTACTTCAACATCACCAACTCCTCTCATCGTCAGACCAAACACCATTCACCTTCATTATGTTCTTAAATTATTTACACTTGGTCAAACCATTACCAGTTGAGCATTAATACTTTATCAAAAGAGAATAAGTTGACTGCTGCAAACAAAGTAATACTATCATTATGAGAATGGGAAGCAATCGATAAGAATACAAACATATGTAACTAAATATGAATTGTAACTTGTATAGTCATGATGAAATATGCTCTGTCTAGATCATCAAAAATAATGAAATCTTTATCGTACTCACATAAATTTATTACTTGACTTGGCTTAAAACGCACAAAGATAGAACTGTTAACTATAGCTTAGCAGATACATTAACTCTAACTGTTAACTATAACTAAAATTCCTTTTCAATTCACGGGCCACCCAATTTAGCATGATCAAAATAAAATATATTTCGATACTGATAAACAAAAACAAACCACCGATCATTTCCAGGTCAACAGACAAAAAGATTGAATCAAAATTTACAAATAACTCCAGCACAATCCAAACCTTTACAAACCTGGTGTCGATAAGTTCCATAGCCATTTGATCCAGCAATAAGAACATCCCATCTCGCTCTAATAGAGTCATCTTCAACATTCCACATTTCGTTAGTCAGCATCATCAATACTGATTCCGTTTCAACATTAAAGCCGAGTAATGGCGCCAGAGAAGCTAGAAAAAGAAAGGCGAAGAAGAAATTGTGTATCTTTTGTGTAATTTGGAATTATCAAAAAAAACATGATGAAGAAATTGAATAATAGAAATCAAAGAAAAACAGGAACGGACGAAAATCGGAGTAAAATAGGAATGAGCGAATACGACTGGAACACGGAGAGAAAGGCGGATGAAGAAATTGAATAATAAGAATCAGAGGAAAAGAGGGACGAAGAACAGTTCTTTCGAAAAGAAATAGGATGCGAGAAAAATATCGAGAAAGCCGCAATGTTTTTTGGCTTCAGAGAATTTGGTTTTGGGCAACTCACAGTAAGCAAACCTCCCTAATGGTCGGTTTGATTAATCTATTGATATATCTATTAAAGCTCTTCTAGTTTTCCCTATCCTCATAGAAGTCTTCCTAATCAAAGTAGGGGTGGATGGGATTCGATCTGGGACGGTTCGGAGTCCAAACTATTTCTGCACCACATCAAACTGTTGAATAAAAATACAAATCATTATACTAACATTTTAAACGGTTCGGTTTCGATGTAATACAGTTCAGTTCGGATTAAATCCGTACTAAATATGAAATAAGAAATTACTTCCATCAATGATCAATTTACAATTATGTGATGTTGTGTCACTTAAAGTTTAAAACACATAGTGTTATCCAAAAAATGATATGGAAACTAATATATTAAAACTATAAATAAAAAATTGGCATAGACGATTGGTTTTTAAGGTGACCGCAAACAACTTTTATCATGACTAGTATTAAAAATTACAGTATAGTACAGGTGACTGTAGTTAGCAGTCAGCTAAATTCGGTTTTTAAGGTGGATCGTCCACCACTTACGGAGTTTATAGTGTTCCGTCCACTCAACCTAAATAGGTTTAAAGCACTGGAGCTAGCTAATTAGTACACCATAATATTTACATGATCATACTCTCCACCCAGGGAGAGAATAATATAATAACATACTACAATTTGTAGTAAATTACAAATTGAATACAAGGATCACAGAAAAGATCTGTTCGAATAAAGGTAACGGTATTCAAGGGATTTCATGATTAGACCATAGCATGGGCAAACTCTAAAAAGTACAAAAGCTACAGTGCATCCATACAATAGCTAGCATGTTTTCTTGAGCGCCACACCATTGCATGCACAGATAACATGGCACGTTTACATTGAGGCCAATATAACAAGAGGCATGGAACAAGAAGGAAAAGAAAGATCACCAAATAAGCAGCAACCACAAGAGACGTAGATTCACCTACGTCACTAGAAATTGACGGCTAGAAATAAATTCCAGAGCGCAAATTCACACCACCCATCATAGCAAACCACGGCAAGCTCTCGCTCAACAACAAAAATATTGTACTGAGAGAAACCCAGAATCGGAAATCCATCGCCATGTAAACAACGACAAAAATAAGCGCCAGAGCGTCTCGTGTTATGTTATCATTCACCGTTGATGAACCTTCCATACAAACCGAACGCGTTACTAGCAGTAAGTAGGACTATGAAATAGAGCAGAGAACCTTACATACAAGACTTTGAGCTACAAACTCCATGAAGACAACCAAACTCCTCTTTAATAACAGGACTAAAACGACCCAGTACCGACATCAAGAAACAACTGTAACGTCCCGCATTTTATCGGTTGATATTTGAATATTGAATTCGTAATATAAGTGGATTTATATATTAATTAAAACGAAGTTTACCGTATAAAAATATATATTAAATAAAATCGAGCCTGCAATATCGCCATAGTTCGTAATTTAATGTTCTGAACTTCAACTGAGTGTACAGGACCCGTTATTAGTCGGATTTCTTTGAAATAAGAAACGTTTGAATCCGTTAAACTGTATTTTTCTAACAGGAGTGAAAAAACCAAGATTTCGTGTTATAGATTGTGAGTTACGTTTAAATCAAATTTCCAAATAGTCGTTATAGAATCGTTTATCGACCGTAACAGTTTATTTGATATAACTAGATACCGGTTGCAAATTTGGACAAGATTCTTTTGAAACGTAGTGATAATTTAATTTTTAGAAATTTACTGTAATTTTTAATTAATTAAATACGTAACTTTTTATTTGGAGTATTTTTCACCCTATATCGATATTTTGGGGTTTCACAATATAAGTTAACCTACCGATATTATTATATTTCTGGGATCGTGACACCTCGTCGGACACGACCGTACTCTTATATATGTCCATTACGGCTCGTACACGAACGAAGTGTTATATAATGGATATGCTAAACATCATAACTCAAACCATATTAAATATAAATATACAACAACCTTTGGCCTTAAGAAACCGATATTAAATAGGATCGGCCATACACCTTAGTTTGAAATATCATCATCCTACCCTAAAGCTTAAGGGGCAAGTCTTCTATGTAGATAAACACAGAGAAGGGACTAAACTCTACCAAGAATTGAATGTGAAAGGATACGCATGTGCATAGATTTCATATGTGGAGAATATACATGGATCCATATAGGGTGATGCTCCTCTATTAAGAATTGTACAGTGTGTTTCCCCTTCCCAATGCAAGCTATATCGTTGCCTATTCCCTATGACTACACACACACCAAATCATATCCATACTTAGTTCGTAAGCTATGTACACCAAACAATAATGTGTGAAAAGAAAACTCATATCCATTAAGAAATAAAATCGCAAACCCATACCTCCCAACATGCCTCGTACTTAAAAGAAAGGCACAGAAATCTATATACATATTTAGTTTGACCAAATTCCTTCACCTTTAAGTCTCCTACCCCAAATAAAGGCCTTAACGTGCTTGTATAGACTTCAGCATAGTCTTCCTATTTCAAATAAAACTAGCTACTGTAAATTATCCTCCTTACTGTGAAGTTAAATCAAAACCATAACCTAATCTACCCTACCACATCCTAATACTTCGCTATGAAGTTTTCAAAATAGTATAAAATACAAGGGGGGCTTTCATTCTCTTCATCTTTTTGGAAACCACCAAAAAAACAGAGAAAACAAAGAATTAAAACTTATATTTCCGTCTTTTCCTGGTGTGGGTTTCCACTTTCGCAGTTTCAAAACTTGGGAGCTCAATCGATTCTGGACTTCGGTAGTTAAAAGCGTATTAGGGTTCGAGTTACCATCGGTTCCGAGGTATGTGAGGAGAGCCGAGTTGTTCGGTGGTTCCATGGGTGTGCCGCGAGCTGTCAGAAAGTCGCAATCATTTGTGGAGGAGAAGTGACTGTAGACTTGCATGGTTATTAACAGTAGATTGAAACAAAGCAGAAAGTGGTGGCAAAACATGTACATTCGCTGATGGGAGCTTTGGTTTTCTTCGAGTTTGCAGTAGTTTTGATGCATCCGAGGTGGCGTTAAATTTGTAATGAGGTCTTATTTTTGTTCTAAACTTCTAGGATGGATTTTTCTAGGGAAACGTGAGATCTTCAGCAGTGGATGGACATGATGAATTTATTTGTGAAGATGGGTTAGTCGAGTTCTAACTTGTGAGGAAGTGGCGTTCGAAATACCGTGAGTATGTATGGTAGGAACAACATTAACACGGGAAGCTTTGGACCGGTTTGAATATGTGAAACGGGGTTGGTGTAAATAGCAGGTCACCGCATTCATCATTTGGGAAGGCACTGTACAAACGCGGATGGCTTCTCATGCAAGGATTTCGGCCAGTGTTCAAAGTAAAGCCCAATCACAGGAAAAATAAATAAACAGTAAAGAGCCAAAATTAAATAAGGGTTTAAAGAGGGAGGCGTTTGTTGTTATTGTTTGGTGTACAAGTGGATGTACAAATGAGGATATTGAGGTGTGATATTTACTAAAGTAAGACGTGGTGCCCGGCTGTTCAATGAACAGTGAAGTAAATGGTGAATAGATAGTGACATTTATTTATTTAAAAAGAAAATGGAAGCAGAGGCGTAAATATGTGGAGTTAAGCGGCAGACCAATAACGATGGAGGTATCGTTGTTTTTGGAGCAGTTTGGAGCTCGTCTTCATGGCAGAATTGAACGCCTGGTACAATCAACTGACGCAAATCGTTATTTAACGGTTAATGCATAAGGTGAGTAAAATCACTAACTCTGATCTATTTTAAAATATTATAATTATATTTTAAAAATGGTTGACTGTTGTGTGATGGTCGTTTAGGTAAATTACAGTTAAATTGGTTGAATTATAGATATATCGTTGCATATATACATCATTAGCTAGATACCAATTCTATCGATTAACATATTCCATATTATGGAATTTATGTGATTTGTGTTGACTAACATCTGTGGATGCAGGAAACCGGTTGGAGGAATCCAACCGGATTCCTCAATATTTATATATACTGTTTGTTTTATATATGCATTGTTTGAACCATGTTGAATGGAAATTCAACGTTGTGTTGATTTAGTAAATAGACGATATCGATTAAGAAAATGGCAACAGTCGACCATAAACCCATCTTTTTAAGAAGTTGATTGGCCGTCAGGAAAATCATCGAAGTTAATTATAAAAGTTTATTTTTATAATTAAAGCAAAGTTTTTAAACTGTAATAGAAGTTCTATTATAAACTAGTATTTTATAGTTCGTTTTATAAAGTAAATATAAACGATTATTTAGTTAAATAAGTATGAAGCTGTGATTATCCGACAAGTAAATAATTTGGATAATTATTTTAAAGCAAACAGTTAAGAAATATTATTAAATTAATTATATTAATCTAATGGTAAGAAGTAATTTCAAACCAGTTAACGAATTTACTGATGGAATGAAGTTGCTTAAATCAAATATTTATTTAGAAAATGATTATTAGATTAATTGGTCTTCAATTAATCTAATGAAAACAACTTAGCGGTAAACTGATCAAAAAATTAATAAGATTCCTTATTAATTACCCTTTTTGATTAATGAGGTATTAAATAATTATCGAACTAATATAATTAATTGGTTATATAAAGTGAACAATTAATCTATTTTAGATTAATAATGAAGTAAACTATTTTACTTCAAGGATGAATAATTATTAGTCAATTATTGTTCTCAAATGGGATTCATTTAAATTGGTATTAAGTTGTAATGAGATGTTTTACTTGAATTAAATAATTGGAATAAAGAGGGAATTGTCAAAAGACTAAGAGCGTTAAGGAGTTATAAATGGAGTTGTATAACGAGATTTAAGTGAAGGGTTAATATTTAATATAAATAGCCATAAACAACAGAGATTTCAAAGTAAGTATATGGCGTTATAAAACTATATTGTAAAATGAAACAAGAAATACAATTTGATTAAGATTAGAAATAATGAGGGGTTAGAGTTACAGACTTATATCTATTGTAAGATAAGAACGTTGTCGATTAAGGTCTGAGAGGTAAATAAAATACCCCAACTTGAACGATTTCACTATTATCGAGGAATGATATTAGTTTGTAACGAAAAGAGATATTGGGATTAGTTATAAAGGGGAATTTTGCAACGTATTACAAGTTTTTTGAATTATAACGATAAATTAAACATTGTTAACCAAGCTTATGCGTATTGCAATTTGTGAACTATAACGATAAATTAGCGTTGTTGACCAAGCTTAAGCGTGATTTTTATATATAGCACTACTCCTTAGGGAATGTAAATAGTTCGGTTTGAAATCCACTTATTCGAAAGTAATAAGTAACGATGTTTGTCCAAAGAAATATAAGAATAAGTTTAGAAAGAGAAATTAGAGAATCATTTCAGAAAATGATGACAATCATTTCGATGTTGGAATATGATTAGAACTAAACCATTAGGATTTGGATTTATAATTCGACAATGTCGAATATTATGAAAATAAGTTATTTTAGAAATTATAATCTGATAGGATAGTTAACATTTAGTTTTAAACCAATAAATTATAATAGGATATGTAATCAATATTTAGTTATAAACTTAATATTGATTTAACAAGAAATTGACTTAGAAACCGAGTTTATAAAGTGGAATGAGAATATAAAATTATGAAAGAGATTTTGGTAAACGAGATAAGGGTATTGATTACTCGAATAAAGAGTTATTTGATAAAGGTGTTTAGATTTCTATAATAGGTATGATATTCACATATTAAAGTGAATAATGTTTAAAAAGTGGACGTTTGGCAGATTAAAATATTTATAATGGAATTGGTGGAAATACTTTTCCAATGTAGATAGGGTATATTATCCAAGTGTAGAAAATAAAGAATGTAAAAACAATGGTTTGTCTCCGAACGTAAATAACGTATATTTTCTGGAACATGAGAGAATAAGTGTTTATAATAATTAGAAATGTTTTTCCAAGAAGTGTGAAAAGGCTAAAACGGGGTTTGAGAAGTATCTAGTAAGATATGGGAATTTGAATAATAAAACGAATGTTAAATAAAAGCGGCCGTGATTGTATGATGTTTAGTTATACATTAGAATGGATGTTTGTTTTTACTTTGATAGTTAAATAACCAACTATTGAAGATTTTTTATCATCGTTGTCTATACGGAGAGACCGGTTGGATATATTATCCGAAAACCACTCCGTATAGGCATAAGCGTTGCGAATTTGATTATGTTGAAGATAATTGAAGACAAAGTGAAATGCAAGGGTCGTTCTGTTCCAGACTGATGCTTTCTGTTTGTCCAGACCCAGGATAACTTGTATGGACGAGTGTCTGACAGAGTATACCTAACAAATCACATACGATTGATCTCTTAAAGGTATTACGTCTGGTGGCGGAGGAATCCGTTCCTCTTAGCTTTTTATACCCGTGATATTTTTGGAAATCGATTAGTGAATTGACGGGTTTGACGATGTGGCATTTAAAGTGAATGGTGATCAGATGTTCTTAAAGATAGACGTAGCCTCTAGCCTCACATCCGGGAAATGACAGAAATCGGGCGGGCAGCGTGGCTAGTTGGGTCATTCCCAAGCAGGGTATATTTGTCACCAATCTAGAGAAAATTCATTATTTATTCTTCTTTCGATTCTGTATCTTACGGATTACAGTTGGAGGGCCAACAACCGTGGGTGACAATATATTCGATACACTCAAGCTAAATGAGTGGTCGGTCATGTGTGGGCCGGGTTGCAAGATGTTCTTGTTGAACCCCAGTGTATCCCCTCTAGAGTACACTGATCGGGAGGTGGTCCCATACCTTGTCATAGTTGGAATCTAATCTCCAATAAGCGCCATGCGGTTTTTTTATTTTATACTATGTATGTGGAGCGTGAGATGCAAGCGTTCTACTGTTTGGTTATTTATTTGATTAGACATTATTATAATATCAATAGATTTTGATGTCAAAATATTTTGGGTTATAGTAAGGTAAAAACCGTCCATGTTTATGTGTGGACTGGTCTTACTATTATCCTTTCTTGTAAAAGATTTTTTCAAAGTTAAACAATATGGTTTGAGTTTACTCACACCAGTTCCATGACTGACCCAGAGTTTATTTTGTTTGTTTCCCTAAACTCTTGGGTGCCCAAATTTGTATGGGCAGTCAAGTGTTTCAGGCCTTGCAGATTCACTTGGAGGAGCTCGAAGCAGGAGGCTTCACTGCTAGTTATTTAGAGATCATTTCCACTGTGATGTATATGAATTATACTCTTATATGATATGTAAGTACAAAAATTCAGATTTGTATTTCAAAGTTATGTTGTAATATATTTTATTCGTTCCGCTGTGAGTTTCGTGTTTACTCTAATTTAGTAGCAGTTGTGACCTTCTTCTTCTTCTATTCTATTAGTTCTATCTTTCCTATATCATCCTCTAACTTCTTTCTATTAATGACATGGTATTTTCGTGCACTTTGAGTTGAATGTGTAGGATATTAGTCAGCTCAAATTGGTACGGATTTCCGGGCCTTTACAGTTGGTATTAGAGCTGAAGGTTAAGTGATTACCTTGGCTCTGTGGCGAAACTCAATAGAGATGGAGTAAGTAATACTCTAGATTGAGTTTGAGTGTTTATATAAGAGCGCGTATTTGTAAATTAATATAAAAACTTTTTTATATTGTGTTGACTAGTCAGTCGAGTGGTTTATGAATTCTGGTCGAAACAGTAATGCAAACTGTGTCGATAGGTGTTTCTAAACTCTTGAACTGAATAATTTGACATGGTATGTTTTGAAAAGAGGGTAAATGAAATAATTTTACCCAAAAATATATTTTGATATGGAAAAAGTATTTATATTGGAATTATTACAATATATATATATATATATATATATATATATATATTGAATGTGTCGATTGAAATTATGATCGAATAAGGTTATAATTGAATTGGTTATAAATAACCAATAAGAATTCACATGAGTATAATATATAAATCAGGTGAATTGATTCTGAATTTAAAACCAGAATTGAAATAAAACTCTAGAAACTTGGAAAGGTGTTGTAAATGAACTTTTAATTGAATATATGGAAAATTTAAAATCCTGGGAGAGACTTGGAAATATTTTCCAAGCATTTTGAAAAGATATTTTGAAGTGATTTTCAAATGAAAATGTTGAAAGTAAGTGTTTTGAAAGTAATATTGTATTGAACTCACTTTGATCACTGGAAAATAAATTCTGATGATGTCGGCCGCATTATCAGTGTTCATTTTCGAGTTTCTAAAGTGACGGATTACTACCAAAAGATATTGTTTAGGGAAAAAAAATTGAGAAAACAAATTATTTTGAATCCTAAAAAGGAATATTTAATCTAGAAAGGCAAAGCTGTTTAAAAACTCCCGAGATGATATTGTTTTGAATTAAAACAAGTATACAAGATGAATTTGTAATAATGGAAATAAAAATTTACTTAAGGAAGTTAAATAGGGATTGCGAATGCAAACAGAGATTTACTTAAAGCCAGTTAAGTGGAAACCAAAATTGGATTCTGAAATAAAATCAGGTTGAGCTTAAGATAAGGATAAATTAGTAAATGGAACATAGGAATTAACTTGATTAAATATATTGGATTGGGTAAAAGATGATCCAGAATGGAATTAAATTGTTGAGTAAGGATCTGCAATCGAAATTGGAATTGAAATAGAAATTTGGCTTAGTAAAAGTGAAAGATTGGTTTGAGAAAGGATTGATGGGAGATTAACAAAGGATGCTTGGATATATGTTAAAGTGATAGCAAATGGCAGGGATAGAGTTAAATGCCAACAAAAGGGTACAAGTTTACATTATATTCGAGTATGAGATTTATGAGCTATTTTTGGAAAGTCATTTAGCTATTTGATTTTTGGATTGGAAAATACCCAGAGAGGCAAGTGGTAGTAGTACCGAATGAGCCGTGCAGAGGAGATGCTGACAAAATTCTTTGAAAATTTAAGCTATTAGGAAATTTTTAGAATTTCTGAAAGTATTCATTAATAAGAAGGAATTAATATTTAATTAGAATTAATCGGTTCAGTTGAAACTGGAATCAAGAAACGAAATAAAAGATTTTAAATCTGGTTATAATAGGAATTGTAACAATTTTTCCAACTTTAGAAATTTTGGGGACGAAATTCTTTTAAGGGGGAAGGAATGTAACGTCCCGCATTTTATCGGTTGGTATTTGAATATTGAATTCGTAATATAAGTGGATTTATATATTAATTAAAACAAAGTTTACGTATAAAAATATATTTTAAATAAAATCGAGCCCATAATATCGCGACAGTTCGTAATTTAACGTTCTGAACTTCAACTAAGTGTACAGGACCCGTTATTAGTTGAATTTCTTCGAAATAAGAAACATTCGAATCCGTTAAACTGTATTTTTCTAACGGGAGTGAAAAAACCAAGATTTCGTGTTATAGATTGTGAGTTATGTTCAAATCAAATTTCCAAATAGTCGCTATAGAATCGTTTATCAACCGTAACTGTCTATTTGATATAACTAGATACCGGTTGCAAATTTGGACAAGACTCTTTTGAAACGTAGTGATAATTTAATTTTTAGAATTTTACTATAATTTTTAATTAATTAAATACGCAACTTTTTATTTGGAGTATTTTGCACCCTATATCGATATTTTGGGGTTTCACAATATAAGTTAACCTACCGATATTATTATATTTCTGGGATCGTGACACCTCGCCGGACACGACCGTACTCTTATATCTGTCTGTTATGGCTCGTACACGAATGAAGTGTTATATAATGGATAGGCTAAACATCATAACTCAAACCATATTAAATATAAATATACAACAACCTTTGGCCTTAAGAAACCGGTATTAAATAGGATCGGCCATACACCTTAGTTTGAAATATCATCATCCTACCCTAAAGCTTAAGGGGCAAGTCTTCTATGTAGATAAACACAGAGAAGGGACTAAACTCTACCAAGAATTGAATGTGAAAGGACACACATGTGCATGGATTTCATCTGTGGAGAATATACATGGATCCATATAGGGTGATGCTCCTCTATTAAGAATTGTACAGTGTGTTTCTCCTTCCCAACGCAAGCTATACGTTGCCTATCCCCTATGACTATACACACAACAAATCATATCCATACTTAGTTCATAAGCTATGTACAACAAACAATAATGTGTGAAAAGAAAACTCATATCCATCAAGAAATAAAATCGCAAATCCATACCTCCTAACATGCCTTATACTTAAAAGAAAGGCACAGAAATCTATATACATATTTAGTTTGACCAAATTCCTTCACCTTTAAGTCTCCTACCCCAAATAAGGCCTTAACGTGCTTGTATAGACTTCAGCATAGCCTTCCTATTTCAAATAAAACTAGCTACTGTAAATTATCTTCCTCACTGTGAAGTTAAATTAAAACCGTAACCTAATCTACCCTACCACATCCTAATACTTCACTATGAAGTTTTCGAAATAGTATAAAATACAAGGGGGGACTTTCGTTCTCTTCATCTTTCCGGAAACCACGAAAAAAACAGAGAAAACAAAAAATTAAAACTTATATTTCTGTCTTTGCCTGGTGTGGGTTTCCACTTTCGCAGTTTCAAAACTTGGGAGCTCAATCGGTTCTGGACTTCGGCAGTTAAAAGCGTATTAGGGTTCGAGTTACCATCGGTTCCGAGGTATGTGGGGAGGGCTGAGTTGTTCGGTGGATCCATGGGTGTGGCGTGAGCTGTCAAAAAGTTGCAATCATTTGTGGAGGAGAAGTGAATGTAGACTTGCATGGTTATTAACAGGAGATTGAAACAATGCGGAAAGTGGTGGCAAAACATGTACAGTCGTTGATGGGATCTTTGGTTTTCTTCGAGTTTGCAGCAGTTTTGATGCATCCGAAGTGGCGTTAAATTTGTAGTGAGGTCTTGTTTTTGTTCTAAACTTTTGGGATGGGGTTTGCTAGGGAAACGCGAGATCTTCAGTAGTGGATGGACATGATGAATTCATTTGTGAAGATGGGTTAGTGGAGTTCTAACTTGTGAGGAAGTGGCGTTCGAAATACCGTGAGTATGTATGGTAGGAACAAGAGTAGCATGGGAAGCTTTGGACCGGTTTGAATATGTGAAACGGGGTTGGTGTAAAGAGCAGGTCACCGAATTCATCATTTGGGAAGGCACTGTACAAATGCGGATGGCTTTTCTTGCAAGGATTTTGGCCAGTGTTCAAAGTAAAGCCCAATTACAGGAAAAATAAATAAATAAATAATAAAGAGCCCAAATTAAAGAAGGGTTTAAAGAGGGAGGCGTTTGTTGATATTGTTTGGTGTATAAGTGGATGTACAGATGAGGATATTGAGGTGTGATATTTACTAAAGTAAGACGTGGTGCCCGACTGTTCAATGAACAAAGAAGTAAATGGTGAATAGACAGTGACATTTATTTATTTAAAAAGAAAACGAAAGCAGAGGCGTATATGTTGGGTTGAGCAGCAGACTGATAACGATGGAGGTCGTCATTGTTTTTGGAGCAGTTTGGAGCTCGTCTTCATGGCAGAATTGAACGCCTGGTACAAACAACTGACGCAAATCGTTATTTAACGGTTAACGCGCAAGATGAGTAAAATCACTAACTCTGATCTATTTTAAAATATTATAATTATATTTTAAAAATGGTTGAATGCTGTGTGATGGTCGTTTTGGTAAATTACAGTTAAATTGGTTGAATTATAGATATATCGTTGCAAATGTACATCATTAGCTAGAAACCAATTCTATCGATTAAAATATTCCATATTATGGAATTTATGTGATTTGTGTTGACTAACATCTGTGGATGCAGGAAACCGGTTGGAGGAATCCAACCGGATTCCTCAATATTTATATATACTGCTTGTTTTATATATGCATTGTTTGAACCATGTTGAATGGAAATTCAACGTTGTGTTGATTTAGTAAATAGACGATATCGATTAAGAAAATGGCAACAGTCGACCATATACCCATCTTTTTAAGAAGTTGATTTGCCATTAGGCAAATCAACAAACTTAATTATAAAAGTTTATTTTTATAATTAAAGCGAAGTTTTTAAATGTAATAGAAGTTCTATTATAAATTGGTATTTTATAGTTCGTTTTATAAAGTAAATATAAACGATTATTTAGTTAAATAAGTATGAAGCTGTGATTATCCGACAAGTAAATAATTTGGATAATTATTTTAAAGAAAACAGTTAAGAAATATTATTAGATTAATTATATTAATCTAATGGTAAGAATTAATTTAAAATCAGTTAACAAATTTACTGATGGAATGAAGTTGATTAAATAAACTATTTATTTAGAAAATGATTATTAGATTAATTGGTCTACAATTAATCTAATCAAAATAACTTAGCGGTAAACTGATCAAAAAATTAATAAGATTCCTTATTAATTACCCTTTTTAATTAATGAGGTATTAAATAATTATCGAACTAATATAATTAGTTATTGGTTATATAAAGTGAACAATTAATCAATTTTAGATTAATAATGAAGTAAACTGTTTTACTTCAGGGATGAATAATTATTGGTCAATTATTGTTCTCAAATTGGATTCGTCTAAATTGGTATTAAGTTGTAATGAGATGTTTTACTTGAATTAAATCATTCGAATAAAGAGGGAATTGTCAAAAAACAAAGAGCGTTAAAGAGTTATAAATGGAGTTGTATAACGAGATGTAAGTGAAGGGTTAATATTTAATATAAATAGCCATAAACAACAGAGATTTCAAAGTAAGTATATGGCGTTATAAAACTATATTGTAAAATGAAACAAGAAATACAGTTTGATTAAGATTAGAAATAATGAGGGTTAGAGTTATGGACTTATATCTATTCTAAGATAAGAACGTTGTCGATCAAGGTCTGAGAGGTAAATAAAATACCCCAACTTGAACGATTTCACTATTATCGAGGAATGATATTAGTTTGTAACGAAAAGAGATATTGGGATTAGTTATAAAGCAGAATTTTGCAGTATTTTGCAAGTTTTTTGAGTTATAACGATAAATTATTGTTGACCAAGCTTATGCGTATTGCAATTTGTGAACTATAACGATAAATTAGCGTTGTAGACCAAGCTTAAGCGTGATTTTTATATATAACACTACTCCCTAGGGAATGTAAACAGTTCGGTTTGAAATCGACTTATTCGAAAGTAATAAGTAACGATGTTTATCCAAAGAAATATAAGAATAAGTTTAGAAAGAGAAATTAGAGAATCGTTTCAAAAAACGATGACAATCATTTCGATGTTGGAATATGATTAGAACTAAACCATTAGGATTTGGAATTATAATTCGACAATGTCGAATATTATGAAAATAAGTTATTTTAGGAATTATAATCTGATAGGATAGTTAAGATTTAGTTTTAAACCAATAAATTATAATAGGATGTGTAATCAATATTTAGTTATAAACTTGATATTGATTTAACAAGAAATTGACAAAGTTGAATAAGAATATAAAATTATGAAAGAGATTTCGGTAAACGAGATAAGGGCATTGATTACCCGAATAAAGAGTTATTTGATAAAGGTGTTTAGATTTCTATAATAGGTATGATATTCACATTTTAAAGTGAATAATGTTTAAAAAGTGGACGTTTGGCAGATTAAAATATTTATAATGGAATTGGAATTACTTTTCCAATGTAGATAGGGTATACTATCCAAGTGTAGAAAATAAAGAATGCAATGTCTCCGAACATAAATAACGTATATTTTTTGGAACATGAGAGAATAAGAGTTTATAATAACTGGAAATGTTTTTCCAAGAAGTGTGAAAAGGCTAAAACGGGGTTTGAGAAATATCTAGTAAGATATGGGAATTTGAATAATAAAACGAATGTTAAATAAAATTGTCCGTGATTGTATGATGTTTAGTTATACATTAGAATGGATGTTTGTTTTTTCTTCAATAGTTAAATAACCAACTATCAAAGTGTTTTGACCATCGTTGTCAATACGGAGAGACCGGTAGGATATATTATTCGGAAACCACTCCGTACAGGCATAAGCGCTGCAGATTTGATTACGCTGAAGATAATTGAAGATGGAGTGAAATGCAAGGGTCGCTCTATTCCAGACTGATGCTTTCTGTTTGTCCAGACCCAGGACAACCTGTATGGACGAGTGTCTGATAGAGTAAACCTAACAAATCACATACGATTGATCTCTTAAAGGTATTATGTCTGGTGGCGGAGGAATTCGTTCCTCTTAGCTTTTTATACCCGTGATATTTTTGGAAATCGATTAGTGAATTGACGGGTTTGACAATGTGGCATTCAAAGTGAATGGTGATCAGATGTTCTAAAAGATAGACGTAGCCTCTAGCCTCACATCCGGGAAATGACAGAAATCAGGAGGGCAGCATGGCTAGTTGGGTCATTCCCAAGTAGGGTATATTTGTCACTAATCTAGAGAAAATTCATTATTTATTCTTCTTTTGATTTTGTATCTTACGGATTACGGTTGGAGGGCCAACAACCGTGGGTGACAATATATTCGATACACTCAAGCTAAATGAGTGGTCGATCATGTGTGGGCCGGGTTGCAAGATCTTCTTGTTGAACTCCATTGTATCCCCTCTCGAGTACACTGATCGGGAGGTGGTCCCATACCTTGTCATAGTTGGAATCCAATCTCCAATAAGCGCCATGCGTTTTATTTTATTTTATACTATGTATGTGGAGCGTGAGATGCAAGCGTTCTGCTATTTGGTTATTTATTTGATTAGACATTATTATAATATCACTGGATTTTGATATCAAAATATTTTGGGTTATAGTAAGGTAAAAATCGTCCATGTTTATGTGTGGGCTGGTCTTACTATTATCCTTTCTTGTAAACGATTTTTTTCAAAGTTAAACAATATGGTTGGAGTTTACTCACACCAGTCCCATGACTGACCCAGAGTTTATTTTGTTTGTTTTACCTAAACTCTTAGGTGCCCAAATTTGTACAGGCAGTCAAGTGTTTCTGGCCTTGCAGATTCACTTGGAGGAGCTCGAAGCAGGAGGCTTCACTGCTAGTTATTTAGAGATCATTTACGCTGTGATGTATATGAATTATACTCTGATATGATATGTAAGTACAAAAATTCAGATTTGTATTTCAAAGTTATGTTGTAATATATTTTATTCGTTCCGCTGTAAGTTTCGTGTTTACTCTGATTTATTAGCAGTTGTGACCTTCTTCTTCTATTCTATTAGTTCTATCTTTCCTATTTCTTCCTCTAACTTCTTTCTATTAATGACCTGGTATTTTCGTGCACTTTGAGTTGAAAGCGTAGGATATTAGTCAGCTCAAATTGGTACGGATTTTCGGGCCTTTACAACAACCAACAAAATAATAACCAGTAAAACATTGAATACCTAGTTCGTAAATTGTTTCATCACTGACAAGTAGTCGAAACGTGAGAAAATAAAATGAAAAAGACGGTGCTGCTCACCAGTTAATTCCATACCAGTGCTCAGATCCTAACTATTATCATCAACATAAGTTGAATAACGTGCTTCAGAAGATCCTAGGGCACTTAGTTGCTTGAAATGGTTACCAACAACAGTAAGGGATGACTTCAGCACTGAATCAAGTTAGATCTGAGGAAAAGAGAAGTGATTGAGTATATTAGGGGAGTAGTAACTCAGAGTCAATTCGTGGGAAAAACTTAGATTTGGAAGCGAAAAATAGATTAATGAAAAAGACCATGCTTGGCGAAAGCATGGAGTTGATGAGGAGAGAAAATGATGACAGGAGATGTGGAAGAAGAGATGCAGCTGAGAAGAGAAGATGAAAATAAGGAGAACTATGTCGCCATTTACGGTCTTACCCAGAAATGAAGCTTTTTCAATTTATTCAACAAATGATAAAACTATAAAAAAAAATCTTTGCGATAACGATTATTATTAATATAATAACAACATACGTTGAAAATATAATATATATATATCATTGAAATAGAAAATTAGATATGAATCAGTTATATTTTTATCATAACACTACTAGTGTAGGTAAGCTGTTCGGTCCGGTTTAGTGCTGTTGGGTCAACAGTTTAAGCCACAACCGAACCATATCATTGCGAATCGATTCGGTTTGGGGTATTTGCTTTGAAGAGAGGATCCGGTTCGGTTTTCCGCACGGCTTTTGCGATCCGGTCTGGGCAGTTTCCGCATTATAGTACGGTTTATGCCCACCGTTAAATAAAAGCATAACACGTTATTGCATATTTTTAAACTTTGGATAGCACGTTGTTAAAGTCTTGATTTTATGAGTTTTCCCTTGTATTGTAGACTTTTAAACTTTGGATAACAGCATAACACGTTATAATAAGAGCTGAAAGAGACACGTTATCCCCCCACACCCCCTCCCCCAATAGGAAAATAATGTCAAAGACAAAATTATAGGTTTTTTCAGTCGTAAAGACGGCCTAACGAAATTTTATTCTAAAGGACAATGCATTAGATTTTAGCTATCGGTTTTACATTGTTTATGGTATCAGAATTTGACTACCAGTTTTTAAATATCAGTTTTAGAGTGTGTATGACATTAGAAATTAGCTGCCAGTTTTTAAGTATCAGTTTTACGGTGTGTATGGTTATCAGTTTTACAGTGTATTGTCCTTGAGAATAAATTTGTGGTGGGTTGTCCTTGTGCCTGAAAAGTCATCAAATTTGTCCTTCACAATAAAATCCCCATATTACAATCCCACATGTTTATTTTCTCTTAGCAAAGCCCACATGTTACCATACATGCACGTTATTAATAAAAGCATAACACATTCCAACTTTATTTACGCTGCAAAATATCAAAAAGAATTTCATGTTCTTCCAATCTGCACAAGTTCCAGCTTTAGGCAGCCCAATGCATACATATTACAGTCTTGGTTTGCATATTCCAGCTTTATTGACTCTGCATCATTTGTGAAAGACTGTTTATGTATAAACGGGAAGGATTAATATAGCATTTGTTATAATTCAAATATCATCTAAAAAATGAATTCAGGGTTCTTAGAGCAACTCCAACAGTTGCACTATTACTCCTCTTAATTTTGAATTATGCTTCATTTGATCCCCGACAAAGGTTGAGACAAGTAATATTACGAGAAATATTCAAGGGCCAATCCTAAATTCGGAACTGGCCCCGTGCATCGAAATTATCGACGCTTTATGAAGCGCGCTGAATTAATCGGCGATATACGTAGAGCCCCAATAATTTCGGCATTGTCCCTCCTCACCCTAAAACACTTAAAAATCCGGTTGTTTTTACGATCCAAACGGCTATACAACGATCATATTTTCGTCCAATGAATATAAAACGTTCATATTTTCGTACACCTTCTAAAATGGTCATAATACAGTTACAAAGGCTATATTCACTAAGACTTGAATGCGTGTTTTATTTATTTTCCTACCTTTCTCATTATCTGATAGCTTTATACGTTTTAATACTTACTGCTTAATAACACTTAAAAATACAATAGAATGCTTATGTTTAAATAAAGAACTAAATCATCATTATGCATAATTTCGTACAATCATAAAATAAAACACAAGTTCAGACAAGCATACATCAACATAAATGAATTATGATAACTAATCATCCCCATAGTGGTTCCATAAATGATTCATACGATCTTTCTACAACCTATTATGGAGTTGTGCATCTCTAAACGCAAGCTAAGGGTCTAAATGAATGTTGAATTCCTCTTCTTTTATTTGTGTGTCGTGTCGGAATACATCGAGTGGTTGCGATGCACCTTCGTATTCTTAGTGCTTTTGCCCGTCATTCATATCTCTTTCATCTTCAATGATCATGTTATGTAGAACAATGCAGGAAAACATGATTGTAGATATCCTTTTTATAGACCACAGACGACATGGGTTACTGATCATTGCAAATCTAAACTGTAAAACACCAGATGCTTGTTCTACATCATTTCTTTGTTCCTTCTACATTACCGCAAATTTCGCTTGTTTAGGCGTTAATGGATTTGAACATGTTTTAACAATGGTGCTCCATTTCGGGTATATGTCATCACCTAGGTAATAGCCATGGTTGGAAGTATTTTGCCCAATGGTAAATCTTACAGGAGGTACCTGGCCTTGAGCAAGATCATTAAATAGATAAGACCTTTCTATAACATTTAAGTCATTATTCGAACTAGATATTTCGAAGAAAGCATGCCATATCCACAAATCGTAGGATGCTATAACTTCCAAAATGATGGTTGGTCGCCTTTCTTTGCCGTTGTACGAACCTTGTAATGTCTTAGGGCAATTTTTCCTTTCCCAATGCATACAGTCCAGACTTCCTAACATGCCCGGCCAACTCCTGCTTTCGTCCATTTCTCTGATGCGCACTATATCGGCTTCGTTCGGGACCTTAAGTACTCCCCTTCGTAGACATCCACCACAGCCTAATAGAAAATTTTCAATTATTTCAAGTGTCGTGCTTTCCGCAATTCAGTGTGCATCGTCCAATGCATCTACAGGAGTTCCATAAGCTAACATTCTCATAGCGGCCGTCATTTTCAGTTCACTGGTGAGCCCCTGTGTCTTTGATGCATTTTGTTTGTACTTAAAGTATTCATTCTTACATTGTATACCTTCCAATATTCAAAGAAATAGATCTATCTGCATTCTGTATCTTTTACGAAACATATCAGGCCCATAAGTGTAGTTGTCGTTAAAGTAATCTTGCATCAGAGATTTATGGTATGAAGCTTGGTTTCGATTAATAAACTTCCTTCCAAGAACCGATCTACGTCGAGTTATGGATGATGAACCATAAGCTTCAGGGTATATGTCGACAATTTCTTGTATTTCTTCAACTTCCTCTTCAAGGATATCTTCTTCCTCAGAATCACTGTCAAAAGCTACCATACATGGCATAAAATAGGTTTCCACTTTTGTGTGTAAACTTTTTTAGATATGAGATATGATTTGCAATGTTGCTTCCATATATAAGGTATGAGGTATTGGTTAGTGTGCAGCTTTATTGTTATGTGTGTAGACTTATTGGTTCGAGTGTAGCTTTGTCGATAACTGTGCAGTAGCAGTGTTTAGTGTTTCTCTTTATTGGTTGGAGTGTAGCTTTATGGATAATTGTGTATTTGTAGTATTCCACTTTATTGGTTCGAGTGTATCCTTGTCGATAACTGTGTAGTTGCAGTGTTTACTATTTCGCTTTATTGGTTCGAGTGTTTGCTTTGTCGATAAGTGTGTATTTGTTGTGTTTAGTGTTCCTCTTTATTGATTGGGGTGTAGCTTTGGGATAATTGTGTCCTTGTAGTATTTAACTTTATTCGTTCGAGTGTTTGCTTTGTCAATAAGTGTGTATTTGATGTGTTTAGAGTTCCACTTTATTGGGTGGGGTGTAGCTTTGTGGATAATTGTGTCCTTGTAGTGTTCAACTTTATTGGTTCCAATGTTTACAACGTAGCTTTGCCATGTTACATTCATGCTGCCAAATTATTTGGACGTAAAATATATAATAATCCCACGTTCGAAAGGTAGCAAAGAAGTTAAATCGTTTTACTCCTTAGCTATAATATAGGGTAATCCTACATTGGAAACATAGCTAAGGGGTTAAATGATTAGGGTCGTCCCCTATTATAGCTAAGGAGTTAAACAATTAGGGTTGTCCCTTGTTATAGCTAAGGAGTTAAACGATTAGGGTCATCCCCTATTATAGCTAAGGAGTTAAATGATTGGGTCGTCCCCTGTTATAGCAAAGGAGTTAAACGATCAAAGTCATTCCTTAGTATAGCTAAGGAGTAAAACGATTTCAACGTATGGAGTTTGAGCTGCTAATCGTCCATTTGTATGGAATATTTACAAGGAACTTATTAATTAATCGACATTTGAACGTACAATTTATAAATTATTTAAAAACGAACTCGTAACATCGCGGTAGTTCGTGGTCATTTGTTTTGAACTTCAATCAAATCTACATGGTCCAATATTAGTCGGAATTCTTTGAAAATATACTCGTCCGGATCTATTTGATTATGGATTTGTAATAAAAGAGAAAAACCGAATTTCCGTATTGTAGATTTCGAGTTATGTTAAACTCAAATTTTTGGAAGGTCGTTGTATAATTGTTTATGAAATATAATGATTTATTTAATAAAACAAAAGGAATATTTATAAGGAAATTATTAATAAATCGACATTTGAACATATAATTTACAAATTTTAAAAAAATGAGCACATAACGTCATTGTAGTTCGTAGTTATACGTTTTGATCTTCAATCAAATCTACATGGTCCAATATTGGTCGGAATTCTTTGAAAATATACTCGTCCGGATCTATTTGATTATGGATTTGTAATGAAAGAGAAAACCTAAATTTTCATATTGTAGATTTTGAGCTATGTCAAACTCAAATTTTCAAAAGGTCGTTGTATAATCGTTTAAGAATTATAACAGTTTATTTAATAAAACGAAACGAATATTCATAAGAAAATTATTAATTATTCGACGTTTGAAAGTATAATTTGTAAATTATTTTAAAACGAGCTCGTAACATCGCGGTAGTTCATAGTTATACATTTTGAACTTCAATCGAATCTACGTGGTCCAATATTGGTCGAAATTCTTTGAAAATATACTCTTCCGAATCTATTTGATTATGTATTTGTAATGAAAGAGAAAAACCATATTTTCGTATTGTAGATTTCAAGTTATGTCAAACTCAAATTTTCAGATGGTCGTTGTATAATCGTTCATGAACTATAACGATTTATTTACTAAAATATAGACTTCAAGATGAATAAATATAGACTTCAACATCAATAAACATACCAGATAGATCATATAATCCAGCACAACACGAATAAACATGACATATAAATATGAATAAACAAGGTAGAACAACATATACTCTAGTACAACATAACAGATACATAAATACATCATTATAAAATACCCTCAACATCATGATCGTGATCCTAATCAATGTCGATGTAAATTCATAACAGCAGCATCATCATCGTCGTCCTCAGACTCCTTACCATCATCATCATCGTCCATGTCAGCATCATTAGCATAAGGAATATCATCTTCATCGTCACCACCAACTCCTGATCGTCATACACCACTTAAGCCCACTTAAGCCCCATGCACCACCTTATCCTCCTACATCACCTGATCCTCCTGCACCACCACCACCTAACGCGGTCAGTCGGGCATGTAGGTCGTCGATTTAGCTCTGCAAACCCTGCACTATCTCCTGGTGCTCCCGGTACAATGACTGAGAATGTAGCAGTGCCATCTGTTGAATAGTGGCTATATGTAGTCTGTGCTGGTCTAGCCTGGGTGCAAACTGTAATAGAAGAACATTTACACTCAGTTTATCTATCTTAAAAATGTATAAGCTAATAAATTTACAAGTATGAATATTACCTCATGCGCAAGATACAACCCAGACGTGAGGATGCCAACAACCATGTGATCAGGTAGATAGATAATAGGCTGGGCTATCAATGTACCGTTAAGATCGTATGCCCTGAATGAGTCGTCAAGAGAAAAATCCATAGGCTGATCGGAGTAATGTGATGGGGTCGGATCAAAAGTAAATAGTGTTCGATGAACTCTACATGTAGCCACTCGTGGTTCTATATGATCGGAGTTCACACCCCGACTGTAAACAGGCAGCATCTACCGCCGAGGAGCAACTCTATGCCAATAAGTATCAAAATCTGCTCCCAATTATTAAAAAAAGCCTGTATATCAACCCACTCTACTTGTCTAAGATCATGTATATACTTTCTGGCGATAGTATGCCGCAACCCGAACATATCATAAACAGAAAGTGGATCTCTGAGTACATGCAATTTGCCTAGCCCCTGAAAATAACAACGATCTCCTAAGTACCAAACTGGAAGGGAGGTCGGTGGGAACAAGACGACACGTCGTAGAGATAAACGTTATGCAATGGCTAAAGGGTGTGCATGATTAACATAGAAATGTATTTATTGTATGCTCTTATATTTTCTTTTGTGTATAAATAAATATACTTGGGTATTATTTTGTTCCTTTTACAGATATGCCAACTAAGCCATATAGTCAGAAAAATCGAAAATAAAGATCAAATTGCTATGAATATATATATATATATATATATATATATATATATATATATATATATGTGTGTGTGTGTGTGTGTGTGTGTGTGTGCGCGCGCGCGTGCGCGTGTGTGTGTGTGGATTTGCAAGATTTCACATTGTGTTTCTTTTGGAGTCTAAGATGTGTTCATGTTTGGTAGAAGAAATCATCTGAAATCTTATCTCCCAATAATTAATCACATGCCAAAAGAAGGAATATGTAGGAGGAATAATTGCTAATCAAGAGGCATAGATATTCTCAAAGATACTCACAAGTTATTCTCCAGATTATTTCCTCAAAATCAAGTCAAGAAAAGGGTATGAGTTATTCTTGAGTAAACAGGTCCATATATGCATAGATTGGATTAGGGTTTTAGGTTGGCTATTTATCCTATAAATACCCATGTATTCTCATTGTAAAATTTTATCCATGAACTGAGAGGTTTTTTTTCTATACTTCTATTGGGTCTAGTAAATTTATGCAGTATACTCAATTAGATTTGGTAGAGTACAATTTACTATTGCATTTATTTTCGCTTTAGTGATTGACCGTCTGATTAATTTCAATGATAATACTAATTTTACTTTCCTATTGTTTATTTCTGTTCTGCAATTTTATTTTCAGTATTCTGTTTTTTCTTAGTTACTCATTGAACTTATTGTAGATTCGATTAGATTCGAATTTGTAGCAAATTCAATTGTTGTTTTAAATTGTTTTTAATTGATAATTGTGATTTAGTCGTCGTTTCAATTAGATTTGTTCTGAATTAAATTGCAATTTCAATTTTTATTATTTTCAATCAAATCCTCCAAATTTCGTCTAACTCACCCATGAAATATGTAAATAATAAAATTTAATTTTCCTCCCTGTGTTCGACCGACATACTACACACATGTGCGCTTGCAGTAATTTATAATAAATTTGTGTTTTTCTAGTTTATAGAAAGTGTCAAACAAGTTTTTGGCACTGTAGCCGGGGAGCCAATAATTTAATTTTATTATTTATTTAATTTCAAATTCGTGTTAGTTTTTATTTTTATTTTTTCCCTTTTATTTCTGGTTATATATAGAAGAAAATTCTTGATTAGGTGATAGGGTATTTCATATTAATACTGCAATCATCTAAACAAGAGAAAAAAAATCTTGTCGTTTCCTTTTTTTCTTTCCTCTTTTCAATTTCCTTTCCAACTTTTTTTGCAATTACTTTCCTTTCTTCTTCTACAAGTCTCCAATAAAAAAAAAATTCCTTTTTCTATTTTTTCTTCCTCTGTGGCTTTTGTTCTTCACCAATTATATCATCCTAGGCTTCACCAATTCAACCTGTCGTAAGTTCCATCTCTGTCCACATCCCATACAAACACCATCATTAGAATATCTACATAAACTAACTGGTCAACCTTCATTACCCTGTTTCCTATTCACAACATCACCAAAATCCAATCGATCTACCACCACACCACGCAAGTTCTTAGCCGCAGTCTTCATTACACAAATTCTATAATCAGCCTCTTCTAAGCAATCACCTACATCAACATCGACAACCTAGCTCATGCATTCACTAAACCACGTTCACAACTCCGACCTTTAGATCGAGAACCTTCCTCACATCCCCAATCCAACCTACCATCATCCTCATCAGACAATCACGCAAACAACACTACCTCTAGTTTGCTCCGCAATTGATCCATGTAATTACAAACCCCAAATCGCAAAACCCAATTCGAAAATTTCCAAATCACCAAATCGATACACAGGTTAAATTCACGAGCCAACAAACTTAAATCTCGAAGACCCGAAACCTCAAATGCAAACCAAACTCCTTCAAATCACCGAACAGTACCAAGCCGAGAACAACATACAGCAACATTAACCCCACAAACTCATCAACGATCATCAGCTTCTACACAACACTATTATACAAGCGCAGAAAACCCAAATCGCACTTTCAATTCAAATTGATTCGGGGGAATTTTGATTATAGGAATGGAAATAAAGGGGATAAATTTCCCTTATTTTGTTAAGTTTGAATTTTCTTACTAATCACGAAAAAGGTGAGAACGAAAAGGGGGCACGATTTCTTATTGTCTCGTTTGAGAGAGACCAGTTCGATTTATTTTTTTACTAAGAACCAAAGGAAGGGGGACATGATTTTTATTTTGGGGGTAGATCTCGAATTGCTGGAAATAAAAGGGGCATGACTGATGTAAGGGGGTGCGATTTGTT
The DNA here is from genome assembly GCA_030737875.1 of Allium sativum. NCBI lineage: Eukaryota > Viridiplantae > Streptophyta > Magnoliopsida > Asparagales > Amaryllidaceae > Allium > Allium sativum. The sequence goes on from CM060912.1 coordinate 643,591,701, forward strand.
TCCTTGAATTTTTTCGGTTTAAGGGTTTTTGATTTCAAACAAAAACAGATTGTTTTACCATAATTACTTTTTATTTTATTCTTTTTGAGTATGCAAGTGAGTGTAATATTTTTTCCCTTATCCAAGCCAATTTGATTGTGAGCATTGTTTTGGGTGGTGACCATGTTTAGTTTATTTCAAGTATTGGTTTGTTTATTTTTATCTTGCTATATTTAAGTGTTGTTCTGTTTAGTCCTTGTTTTTTGTTAGATTTAGTTCTTTCTTTTTTTAGCTTAATTTTTAGTTCCTTCTAGTTTCGTTCCTTTTTTCTGTTTTCATCAAAAAAAGAAAGGGGGAGGTTCAATCAATCAAAGATCACAGAAAAGAAAGGGTTTAACCTATTCAATTACTCTGGATGGACTGCTATAACTTACTGTAAAATTATTCTAACTCTGTAGGTGTTGCAGCTGCTTAATAAGTATAAAAATTGCTTGTAAAAAATTCCTTAGGGGTAGCGACTTGCTTGTACAATTTTTTCTTAATTTTTGTAGTTATTATTGTTTGATTGTCGTATGGTTGAAATTTCTAAATCAATTTGGTCAGAACGAATTTCCATAATTACAACCATCACTCTCATCGTTTTTCAATAATAAAAATTTGATTCTGAAAATATTTAACTACAAGAGCGTATTTTGTGAAATTGATTCTCTCAAGGGTTTAATCGCAGAGATATATATATATATATATATTAGTCCAATTTATTTGAACTTCTAGCAAAACATGTTGCATACTACCCGTAAAACATTAGTCGTTTCCTTAGTATTTATAGTATACGTGAACGACCATACGACCCTCTTTGAAACGACCCAAACTTCCTCATAAAGGAAAGTATGGATTGCTTTGAGAACAACACTCATTAGAACACAAACAGAAGAACATTTCATTGCTTATTACAATAATTTACATCAGAGTACAAGAATATAACAGAGTATGAATAGATAATATACATACAATATCAGAGATTTAAATTACATTTAAAAAGCAGTGGACAAATAATACAAAATACAATTGAAAGAAATACATGGATACAGAGCCTTCCGAATATCGCTTCAGCTGTAAACCAGGATCCTGTGAATATAATATCTGCAAAACCAAAACTACTAGCTGCACCCAGAGTTTAGGTTAAAATAATAAACTCCAGGCCAGTCATGGGACTGGTGTGAGAACTCAAAACAATTATTAAACTTGATTTTAAAGTTGGGTAAATCATGGGACCACGTCGTATAACATGGAACGGGTTTACTCCACATGACCCCTAGTTTAAAAGAAAACAACGCAATGCTTTTTTGAAAAAATGAGGCTATTATAAGACTCAGGTCCCATCAAATGATGCAACGCAAGCCGGAGTATAGATTTTCCCTTATAATAGCCAAAAAACTTGATACGCGAAATTTCATCTTTTATTATTACTACAAGTGAAGAAATCAACTTTGAATATAAATGTATCAATCATAGGCGGCATGGGTACCATATATCATGTCGCCATACTAGTTCTACAATCGAAACCATATGATGTCATATTGGAAGTTGGATTTCCATCTATGAACCAAGGCAAGGGATCGTCCTTACCGAATTCAAGACACTCTAGCCCGTGCCTCAGCCGTAACTGCACCTAGGAGCGCTAAGGCTGGTTGTAATGTCCCGTATTTTTAATGCAGTATAATAATTAATTTTATTTAACTATTTAAATAAAGGTTTGGTAAATTAAAATGACCAGAAGTAAATAATATTGAATATTTAATTTATATAAATAATAGAATAATATATTTAATTTCGAATAGTCGGAAATAGTTAATTGACGATATAGTGTGAACTGGACAATTTAAAATATATAATTCAGTTTAGAATTGAATTAGAATAACAAATATATTTAAATAACGACAATTTGAACGTGTAATTATAATATAATTATAATCGAGCTCAAAATGGCGCGACAATTCGCTATTTGGCGATTCAAACTTTAAACGAATATACAGAATCAGTTTTAAATCGAATTTCTGTGAAACAAGAAACGTACGGAGCTGGTGAAGTATTTTTTTCTAGTGGAAGAGAAAAATCGGGATTTCGTTAGGTAGATTTTGATTTATGTTAAAATAAAATTTTCAAAAAGTCTCTATGGAATTCCTTTATAAATTTTAACGATTTATTTATATTATAAATGGATTTTTCAATATAAATTGAATATCGATTCAACCGGGATTTTAGTATCGAGTTATAAATCCAATTGGAGCTATACGATATTCTGTGTGAATATATATACGATAATATATATTTATTTATATTTAATTTAATTGTTTTTAAATATATTTATATATTTAAATGGGTTATTTAGAGCTTTAAAAATAGCTAGTTTTACAAACGACCTCCCTTTTCGACGAAACTAATTTTGTTGGATTCGTAATATTAATTATTGTTAGATTCCAAGTTTTGTGATTTTCGGAGTCAATATGTGGCCGTACGAATTTTTAATGTGAAAAACAGTCGATATTTTAATGGTTAAAAATATGATGTGTGAGCAAACGGAGTCGGAATTCGACGAAACTAGTTTCGTTGGTTCCGTAATGTCGAACTCTAGTTATATGTCCATTTTCATGATTTTTGGATATCATGTGTGATCACACGAATTTTTAGAAGGCAAAACGAATATAAAATGATAAAAATATCCCAAAATATCTAAATCACTTTTCCTATAAATACCCTTTGTTCACTGTTAAGACCTAAGAAATTTCCATCTCCTATAACAAAATAATAGGCCGCCACTTTTCTATTCCTTTTCAAACTCGTATGAGTGAGAGTTTCTCAGGGGTATCCTTCTTTTGGGTTTCGAGCTTTGTTTCTGGAGCTCTATTTTTCCAACGGGATAGGGTTTGGTCATGGGGGAAACTCGGGGACATCGAAGGCCAAGGGAGGTGTCGTGGAGCCCAGGGTCGGAAAAACGAGTTGGAGGAGGGTGGTTTTGGCGGGTGCGAGGCTTGGTGGCGGAGTGTGATAGTGGTTGTCGCTCGTCTGGGGCAACAGTTCAATTTTTATAGTTGGGATCAAATGGGACCTAGGGGACGATGGGGAGGAGAGCAGGACGCCGAGTTGAATGGTGAAGGCGACGCCGAAAATGGGTGACCGAGGTGGAAGCGGTGGGTGGTCAAAAGGGGGTCAACGACTTGAAATTATACTGGAGGGAATCGGTTAAAAATTTGGGGAAGAAATACAAGGGAGGTGGCTGTACATGTGATGTAAGGGTGAGATGTTTAAAGAGTGAATTAATTTAAATAATTATAATTTTAATTGTGTATTAACTTGTAAACCCTATAACCAGTTCATACGAAGTCCGTTTTACGAACCGTCAGTTGTGCTGGGTTCGTGGCGAAGAATATTACGTGCCTGAAATGGATTGGTATTATTCTGGAGAGTCTATAATTTTATTTAATTTCAAACAGCTATTCAAAATTAGATAAATTAGCATCGAATCGACGATTGAATGGATGGTGATTTTAACTCACATCTATCGCAATATTGTTGTACCGTATGATAGTATTGGCTGTTATTGAACTTTATTACATCTGTATGTGTTGATATATGAACTGTGATGCAGGGGAACTGTAACACCCCGTATTTTCTGTGAGCATTAAAGTAACAAATTAAAGTATACTTAATTTTTAGGAGAATAATTAAGGGAAAAAAATTACACCATTGCGTTCGTCTCGGAATTCTGCTTGAGATAGAGTCTGAGTTTGCGTAAATCGGACTCTGTATGAAGAAGTTATGACCTTCAAAAGTTTCAGAGATTTAAATAAAACAGCCCAGGTTTGAAATTTGAAATTCAAATCACACCCGGGCTGGGCGGGAAATTTCCTGCCCAGGACCCAGGTCGACCTGGGTCACACAGGTCGACTAGGGGGTCGTCCTGGGGGTCGACCTCCCCCTATTTCCAGATCCGAGGACAGATTCATTTTTCTGCATTTGGACGCCCGTTCTGACCAGATTCATTGATCCTTATGCTATAAAAACACCCCTAATGCTACAGTTTTCTCTACACAACTTCATTTTGCCTAAACTCTACCCTAATTCACATCAAAATAAATCTAAGACGGTGTTATGCTGCTCAAGTCGTTCGTAGAAATCAAGTTTAAAATTCTAGTAGAGATTCAAAAGACAATTCAACGACTTCAACAACTATTTCTAAGAATCAAATCAAATCTAAATTAGAAGAACAAATAGTCTACTTCAAGGGAGAGCTATTCAGTTTCAGAATATAGATCCCAGAATTCAAGACGCTTCTGTAATTTGTAAGTTCATGTTACTTTCAGAAATTAAAGTTAATTTTGATTCTAACATTGTAATAAATCTGAATCTGAGATTATGCCTATTTCTATCTGTCTTTCTATATCCATTGGATCTATCTCATTGATAATATTATGTCCATTCTTTGTCTCTTCTTTCCTTCTTCCCTTTTTGTTTTATAGTTAGGCTACTGCGAGCCTGTGCCAGATCTCATAAGAGATGAACGTGCGTTGGAAATAAAATTGGGCATAAAATACGATTTGGACATGACCAACGCTAAAATTTGGGAAAAAGTATTAAATTTTGTATAATTGGGCATAATTGAGTTGTAACTGATTTGAGGACATAACACATGTTGTATTTAAAACATAAAGTATTGGACATATGACTTGGGATTTGAGGCATAAAGTATTGGATATATGACTTGAGATTTAAAACATAAATTTATGATTTGGAAGAAGAAGATTAGTGTGTATAGTGATGTATGGCTTAGGCATGAAAACAAGATTTGCCTTTGTTTTGTAAGTCAGTTACTTTTTAGATTTGAACACCTAAATCTAATTGTGACATGTAATAAAATGGATATGAGAATATGCCTGATGTAAGCTATCCTTTCATTGAAATCTGTGCTTGAGTATATATATATATATCTTTGGGAATCATTTTTGACTATGAAACTGGTCCAATCATATCTATCCTTGTTGTATATCAGAATTGTAATCCGTTTTTAAGTTCATTATATAATTCTTATCATATCTATATGCCTGCGATGTATTCCATGCAAAACTTATCTTTTTAGTACACCAAGTTTATTGGACCAATAGTTCTTATCATCATATTACTATGCCTATCCTTACGATGTTCCATCTTGCTTCTCCCCTTATTTTATGAATCTTGGGTTGAATCTCAAAATACGTACGTTATGAATACAGGGGTAATTGGATATAACATGAAATTGACATTATTTGGCATAATTTGGAACATGTAGTATGGCATGACTGTTAAGATGCAATTTGGGAAAATTTGTCATGAATTATGGAATATGTAATTTGACATATTAAACCTAGAATTGGCATGAATGATAAAGTATGAAATTGGCATATAAATCAAGTTTTGGGCAAAATTGTTATTGTTGCGAATTTGGGGTAACTTGAGCACTAAATCTAGATTGGGCGTAAAATGTAACATGACTAGTTTTGGTGAATTTGGTAATTAGCATGTAAAATCTAGATTTGGGTATATAGGGTAAATGTGTAGATTAAAGATGAACATGCCTAACCCGAGGTTAGATTGAGTTATGGTGTAAAACTGCCCAGAACCGCCCGACACATCCAGTAACCACAACAACACCTATCTAATGTGAGAGGTTAGTGCATCATGCCCAAGAAAAACCCGAGGTTAGATTGAGTTGTGGTGTAAAATTTCCCAGAACCGCCCGACACATCCAGTAACTGCAACAACACATATCTAATGTGAGAGGTTGGTGCATTAATAAATCAATTAATGCTAATGAACAAGATGAATGACTAGGGTTAAGTTCATAGGAACACTTAACCAATATAACAAGATGAATGGGTAGGGTTAAGTAATAAGAAACACTTAACCAATATAACTTGATTTGTGGTAAGGTTAAGTTAAAACAAGAGAGAAACACTTGACCAATATAACTTGATTTGTGGTAAGGTTAAGTCAACACAAGAAGGCAACACTTAACCAAAGTAACATGACATGATGAGTAGGTGGGTTAAGTTAACTTGAATTGATTGATGACACTTAACCAGTACAACATGGCGAACACGTGGGGTTAAGTCAACAAGAAACACTTAACCAATCTAACATGATAAGTGAGGAGGGTTAAGTTAATAAGAAACACTTAACCAACATGACATGATGAATGGGTGGGTTAAGTTAACATGAATGGACAACACTTAACCAATATGACATAATGTGCGGGAGGGTTAAGTACATATCGGGTTGGTGGGTAATATTAGTAAATATAGGTCCACAAACTTAACCATTAAATAAACATGCTTGAATCGGTGGGAAGGTTAAGTACATCTCGTGTAGGTGGGTAATATTAACACATATAGGCCCATAAACTTAACCATTAAATAAACATGCTTGAATCGATGAGAGGGTTAAGTACATCTCGTGTAGGTGGGTAATATTAGTAAATATAGGCCCACAAACTTAACCGTTAAGAAAACATGCTAGAATCGGTGGGAGGGTTAAGTACATCTCGTGTAGGTGGGTAATATTTGTATATATAGGCCCACAAACTTAACCAGTAGGAAACCCTAGTAGCGGGGACCCATTTCAGCAGTAACCCACATAGATGTATCATGGTACCCTGCAACTAGGCAGGGTGGGGCACGATTACTTGGCGATTATAAGCGGTCAAAACAGCGGCAGGGGGTACGTCAGTGTAGGTTCCGACGGTTTACGGACGTGAATGTACTCGGGAGTGGGAAAAAGAAAGCACTATGTACCAGTAGTTATACACCGTGCATCTTGAATCGTGTCGGGTCGCCATCGTAAGGATTGATACACCTTATGGTGGGACCAGCACAGGGTATCTACACGTAAGAGAGGGCTGATTGACATAGACACATGGAACATTAATGCATGTAAAGAGCCGATCGATAGGGTAGTAAGGGTACATCTAACATGTTCATGGCAATTAGGCAGATTGAGGTGGAATCCTCACGATAGATGTACACCTGAAGGCTACCACAATTACGGGGATTGGGATCACATTATCATTTTATACAGTTTACTAGTTGGGACACTAGTTAGGTGGTGCAGAGATAGATATAGAAATCAGAATAACAAAGTAGTAGCGAAGCAGAGAAAGAGTAGAAGCACATTCAGTTTATCTTGCCTTATCATATCTATACTAATCATATGTTATCTTGTTGTCCTTGTTCTCACGGTATTATATTATATTCAGTTTATTCATGTCATGATGCTTTTGCCTGTTTATATGCTGAAAGTCACTGGACTTACCAGACTTATGTCTGACCTAGTTTTGTTTCGCCTCTTTTCTTCCGTTCACCCCCAGGTTCACAGGGAGGAAATGTTATCACTTAGCTCAGTTTTCTTTCCAAGCTCGAAGATAGTCGATGTATTGCTTTGGACTCTCTCTTCCACTGCTATGGCAGGTTCATGCTTTATTGGGGAATATCATTGTTGTTTTTATGCTTTTTTATATTTGGAAGTTTTTAGACCAAGACAGAAGTTCTATGTATTACTTTTAAGTATGATTGAGACAACTGTTGTAAAAGCTTGACTGAACCATATTGTTTATAAAATGACTTTGTTTCCCGCTGCTTTATTTGTCTGTCTTGTAATTTATCTGCATCTTTTACCTAAAATTCTCCACCAAAGTTAAGGCATTCCCTTTGTGAGTGACCTTAACGGAGGTGGAGAGTTTCACTTGGTTTCATATCTAAAGGTTACCGGATCAGATAAAAGATTTGAAAAATTATTTTCAAAACGATTTTAAAAGAAGCATTTTCAAAAGAAAAGTTTTGTTTTAAAGGCATATTCCCCAAAGCCATATGCACTATCCTTTTGTTCCTCTATTTGAATCCTTGTTTCCTTCTTTCCTGAGTCTCCGGGGCTCCTGGCTTTCCGGCAGGTAACCTCATCGCGGCGTGGTTCTGTAGGCTTGATGAGACTACGACACCTATCAAAGGGCGAAGAAGTGCCCAACTTCCATCTATAGCCACTGTACTTTCACCTGTGCCTAATTTTCTTTCGAACTTTGTAGGATTTTCCTTACGACGGAGGCAGCTTTTGAGAGACTTGTCAACGTGTTACACAAGGATAGTAAAGATGAGAATAAGGGAGTTTGGTTAAGGAGCACAACCCAAGGACGAGAAACTCAAGGATATGGACTTGGTTCACAAAGGAGACAAAAAGGAAGAGGTGTAAGTGGAAGAATCACAGGACAAGAAGGAGGAAGTATCTTTATTATGGTATAACGGGTCATATGATTAAGGACAAGGGCAAGAACAAAGAACAGGATTTTCAGGAGGGCAAGTGCATGCTTCCATCGCCAGTGTACCTGAGAGAGAGGTAGTAAGGTTTCTGTTGAAAGAGTTTAGTTTCTCCTCTTTGATCATCCTGTTAGTACTCTTTTTTATTTTAGCACTTCACATTCGTTTATATCTGCTTCCATAGTGGAGTCTCTGCACCTTAGTACTTGTATAGTAGAAGATCCCATTATTGTCTCAAATCCAATTTGTGGTTCGACTCATTTATCTTTGGTTTGTAAGGATTTGAGATACTTATGTTTTTTGATTCATGGGCTATGGGTTGATTCTAGGCATGGATTGGTCAGCTAGTAATTGTGAAAGGAGGGTAGTTAGACTTTTGACTTGCCTCGGGAATACCCTCGAGATTTCGTGCGATCCTAAGGGATCAGTTTGTCTTAGCTACCTAGAATCATTTTATGTATTTATCAACGATTTTCGATCCGTTAGAGTAGTCCATGAGTACGCAGATGTTTTTGATTAAGGTTAGGGGTTTGTCCCCTAAAACGTGAGGTAGACTTCCACATACATCTAGTTGACAATGCAAAGCCAGTTATGCGATCAATGATAGTTTTGGAGCAAGATTGGCGAGGATAGCCAGAGTAAGTTAAGTGCTCAATTGTTTGGTTGTTTTGCTAGTATCATCTCATATAAGTCATCCAAATTCGGAGGAGGTATTCCTTGGGTGCTTGTCTGATATTGGTTTAGGCCTTTGGGGCTTGTACTTGAGGGATGTCAAGTTCGACTAGGATGGTTTGCGTGAGAGATATCGACCCTCAGATTTTTGACATGATGGATAAGCCAAGTAGAAGAGAGACCTCTAATCATCTTAGTATATACACTTGGTATCATGGTTAATATTTGTTTATCTTGGAAAGATAGTTCGACTACATTGGATACCCTCTAGTATAGTAAGTGATTGAGGTCCCATCTTTACGAGTTGGTTTTGGAAATGGAGGTCGAGAAGCTTCGCAATCGTGAAGTTAGATTAGTTAAGGTACAGTGGAGTGAAGCTCAAGAAGATGCGACTTAGAAGACTAAAGACTAGATACGCGCATCATACCCTTTTTGAGGGTATATCCTTGATTCCACTTTCTCTGTAATATTTATTTGCATGCTAGTCTTTATCTTTTAGGTATATCCTCTCAGTCCTATCCTCGATCCTTAGGTAGAAGCCAATGGATGTAAACATGTAACAACCCGGAAAATTTGAACCAGTTTAAAATTTTTAATTTGGCTATTTTTAGGGAATTTAAAATATTTAAAATAAATATTTTAAATAATAACGAGGAAAAGTAAGTTTGAATCAACGTTTGAAAATAAATATAATTAATTCTAATTATAAACAAGGCATGAAATGGCGCGGCAGTTTCAAATTTTCATTTCAAACTTTGACTGACTGTACCGGATGCAAAACAAAACGGATTTGAGTGAAACCAAAAATATTTAAATTTGTTAGTGAATATCTTTCTAACGAATCTGAAAAATCGAAGTTTCATAGCGGGAAGCAAAAGTTATGGCTAAATGAATTTTCAGAAAGGTCGCTATAGAAATGATATAGCCCGTGAAAATGGCCATTTTGCAAACGACCTCAGAATTCGACGAAACAATTTGTTGGACCCAGGATGTTAAATTATTGCTAGGTTTCATATTTCATAATCTTTGAAGCTAGTATGTGAGCGTGGCAAAGGAAAATGTGTTTGGTCGATTTCTATTAAATTGGATCGACCAGAAAAGGGCCATTTTTCAAATGGTCTCAGAATTCGACGAAACTAGTTTTGTTGGGACTGTATCGTCAAAACATAGCTAGATTTATTTTTCAGGAATTTTTGGAATCAGTATGTGGCCCCGACAAATTGAAATGTATGTTCAAATTGAATATTGAATGTTTTATATTTTAATTTGAAGAGAAACTGACTCAAATAGTCGATTGGTCCTACGAAACATATCCCATTGTGTTCGGAATGGGGGTATTTAGCTAGGGACAACAGTCGTTGGGTCTGGATTGGGGTTCGTGTGTGAAAGAGGGCATTTTCGAAATTTAAAAATTATAAATTAATATAAAAATTCCCATTGGGCCACATCATATTCTCTCTCCCCATCTTCTTCTCCGAAACCCCTCAAAACGACAGCGACAGATCTTCAATACTTCCTCTCTCGTTTTCTCATCCCATACTCAACGAAACCCACCCCTCCTTTGGAGTTTTTTTAGAGCGTCAAGAGAGCTTTAAATCCATACGACTCTCGCCCGGTAGCGTGGAATATTTTCGTCGAACTAACCTCCAGAAGTCGCGCCGTTCGAGGGCAAAATCCGCCGCCACCACCAAGTCGAGTTCATCAGGGTGGGCAGCGCCAGGTACGCCTCTCGGAGAGCTAGAAGGTGGCATAGTTCGATCGTCATACCGTGCTTCAGATTACTTGAGAAATCGATACCTAGTTTTGAACATCGAAAGGAAGGTAACGGCCTAAATTATATTTAACTATTTAATAGCACTTTAAAGCGCTACGGTTTTTGATTTCACTGTAAAAATCATATCTTTTTCATTTTTTGACGAAATTCAGTGAAACAAGAGACAGTGGACTCGTGTGGACGTCTTCTACATTCTAGAAGAGACCGCATATTTTTCTGAGCCTTCTGCTATTTTTGGTGGAGTGGAACCCAATGTGAGATTTCTAAATTATAAACGATTTGGAAAACGACGATGTATAAATTATATAGTCGATGTATGAGTTATATAAGCGTTGTACAAGTCATGTATAAGCATTGTATAAGTTGTATGTTCAATGTATAAGTTATATAAGCATTGTAAAAATTATACATGTGTTGAATAGAAGTGAAATATACTTATATATATATATATATACACACACCCCTCGTCCACAAACCATGGACGATATTTATTGGTTGTGATTGGTGTGAAAATTGGTTGACAACGAATGGTTGATTTGAATTGTTTGTGGTTGGAATTGATTGATTGTGGTTGAAAAATACCCGTTTGTGGTTGAGAATTATTTGTTGAAACCACATAGGATTAGTTTGTGGAAAAGAAAGAAAAAAAATATACATGCCGCCTGCGTGCGAACTAGATGCATGAAATCCCCATTGTCAAAAGCTGCGAGGCTTTAAGGTAGAGCGAGGAGCCATACTAGGGACGGCCCCGGTTTTAACTACCCTGCCGTTATGCTGCCGAAATTTTGAATAATATTCATTTGTAGAATTATTTTCATGTGTTGAAACTATATTCGTGTGTTGAATATAAAACCTTCATGTGTTGAATAGAAATTCAATCGTTGAATAATATTCATGTGTTGAATGGTATTCGTGTTTTAAATAAATTGTTTTAACAATAAAAATCACATTTTTATTCTATATACACGAACTATAGAAAACCTTCATGTGTTGAATAGAAATTCATTCGTTGAATAATATTCATGTGTTGAATTGTATTCGTGTTTTAAATAAATTGTTTTAACAATAAAAATCACATTTTTATTCTATATACACGAACTATAGAAAACCTTCATGCGTTGAATAGAAATTCATTCGTTAAATAGAAATTCATGTGTTGAATGGCATTCGTGTTTTAAATAAATTGTTTTAACAATAAAAATCACATTTTTATTTTATATATACAAACTATAGAAGACCTTCATGTGTTGAATAGAAATTCATGTGTTGAATGGTATTCGTGTTTGAAATAAATTGTTTTACAATAAAAATCATTTTTTTTATCATCTATATGAACTATATAAAATAGTCATGTTTTGAAATAAATTGTTTTATAATAAAAATCATATTTTTATCATCTATATGAACTATATAAAATAGTCGTGTTTTGAAATAAATTGTTTTATAATAAAAAACTTATTTTTAACATCTATATGAACTATATAAAATAGTCGTGTTTTGAAATAAATCGTTTTACAATAAAAATCACATTTTTACTATATACATTAATTGTTAAAAATAGTGAAGTGTCGAAATAAATGTCTGTTGGATAAAAATATCATTTTTATCAAATGTATGAAAAGCATATGATTTTGAAATCGAAGAATAGATTATATTTGTATATATATATATATATATATATATATATATATATATGTAAATATAATTAAAATGAATCGAATAACGAAGCTGTAGTTCGTGTTTTGAAACCGTGATTTCAAATGATTAGTGCGGAAGATCCGACCATCGGATTTTCCCGAAACCGAAACCATTGGGTTCGTTTTGGAAATATCTTTCCAACGACACCAACTTTGTAAAGATCCAACGGTTGGATTGTCTGGAATGTTTAATTCAAATATGAAGAAAAACAGCGCCATAATCGATTATATATATATATATAATTAATTAAATTAATCGAATAACGACGCTGCAGTTCGTATTTTGAAATCGAAACTTCAAACGATTGTACCGGGAGATCCGACCGTCGGATTTTCCCCAAACTGAACCGTTGGATTCGTTTTGAAAAGATCTTTCTAATGATATAAATTTTGTGAAGATCCAACGGTTAGATTTTCATATATGTGTAAATCAAATCTGAAGAAAAACAGCGTCATGGCCGTGTTATGGCCTGAAGCATCGTTTAAATAAATTGGCTATTTTTAAATAAATAAAAATAGCGATAAATCATTATAAAATATTATAAATGATATGGAATGTGAAATTTAGAAACTAACTGAAGGTTATCTAAGTCGAATGGTTTCCTGGGTTTTGATCTGATGTTGGTTTCGGCCTTCGGGGTTAATATTTGGGAAATCGTTCTCTTACTGATTTACGGTTAGTGACTAATGAATTGGAATAAGGCGTATGTGGTGTTTGTGTAGCACTTGTTTATTATATACGCGAGTTGCTTAGAAAGACCGGGTTAATCCCATTCTGAATAACTGAATCGACGATAAGAAATCGAAGATGAAGACGGTGGTCGAAGACCGGAGATCTTCACCTCGGTTGGATGATAACTGATGTCCTAATTGGAAGGCATCCCGAAATATGGATAATGAGTGGTGATCATCCAGACGTACGTGGATATCGATGGTTATGCAAGGTATATAGTGCCTCCGGTTTCGTTCAGACCCAGAACGGACTTGTAAATGGACTGTGTGTCTGACATTGGAATTCATTCTGTGTGATTGATAGCCATCAGTTGCATGGTGTGAATTGCCTGTGTGGCATGCTAAGATGCAGTGATCAAGGCTTCTGTTGAAAAGCAAAGTCTTGTGGTTGATGATCAAAGCATCGCCTGTGTGGCGTAGCTTTGTGTATAATGTGAACTCGCGAGCGTCACACCCCGGTATGAACCAGAAACGGGAGAGGACATCAGGGAGGGCATGCGTTTCCTTCTAGCTAGAGGTGGTGTCGGTGCTTAAACTGGCTGATATTTATATTATTTTCACCTGTGTGGTTGTTGCTGTTGCAAGGCGCCTCGGTTATATAGGTCGATCCGGGACCGATGGAGTCATTCGTTGGCTCATTTACGCCCCAAAGGGTGGGGAAACGCAGTGTTCAGGCATTTTAATCCACATCAGTGGACCGACCCTAACGATCCAAGGGTCACTCGAGCTCTGATCCTGAGGCTCGGGCTATAGAGTCTCAAGTCGGTAAGGACTATCTTTTGCCTTGGTTTATGATGGAAATCCAATTTCCTAATACGACATCGTGCGGTTTTGATTGTATATACATATGGAGACATGATATATGGTACCCATGTCGTCTATGATTGATAGTTATGATTGAAATTGTTTTTGAAACATATAAACACTAGCAATAATATCAAATTCTTTTGTTTTATCCGTATCAAGCATATTTTGGCCATTATAAGGTAAAACTCTATCCTCCGGTTTGCGTTGCATTGTGTGATCGGAAACGAGTTTTATAATGGCTTCATTTTTGTAAAAAGCATTGCGATGTTTAAAAGAATTACTTGTTTTAAAGCACTGGCAATCCAATGGAGTAAACCCGTTCTGCGAAAGTGGCATGGTCCTGTGATTAGCCAAATTATAATGTGTTAAGTAGATTTCTCATACCAGTCCCATGACTGACTCCTAGTTTGTTTCACTTGCAAACTCGGGTGCCCCTTTTTCTACATGGGAAGCCTTGTATTCAGGTTTTAGCAGGCTCTTTCTGGATAGCTGGAGCTGAAGATGGATTCTATTATTTATCTCTTTTTATGCTGTTCAGCTCCTATTGTACATATTATGTTTGTTTCCGCTGTAGACATTTATGTATAGCTGAACTGTATTTGTACTAAGTATGATCCTGTATACTGTGTAACTCTGATGATTATGTTTATCCAGTGTATTTATTTAATTCTGTTCTGCTATTATCTGTTTATGTATTATATTCCAAAGATTACCCTTAACGCCGTCGTACGGGGTTTTGGGGTCGTCACATCGTGGTATCAGAGCTTTGGTTAAGCTTAGTGCTGGAATATAACATATTAACGAACTCGTCAGAAATAGAATCAGTAGTGTTCTCGGACGAATAACTCATTACAGATAGGATCAGTAATATCCTAGTATGAGTATAGTAGAATGAGATAACACCTCGATAGATGCATTTACATTCAAGTATATGTTTCTATGTGTTAAAATATCTTTTCTGTGACCTGACACTTGATTTGCTATTTGCAGAAGTACTAGAAAAATGAGTGTCAGAAACAGAAGGAATGCAGAACCAGATATTGAGGCCCTATTAATTAAGTATCAAAATATGGGTGGAATACCATTCTCGGGCGAAGAATCTATTATGAGAACACAAGCTTGGATTCGATCTGCCGAGAAAATCTTTGACGGTTTAAAGCTGAGAGATGAACAGAAAAGATTACTGGCATCTTGGGCACTCAAAGACGAAGCTTTGTTCTGGTGGGATTCTATTATTGAGGATAATCCAGAAGGTGATATCACCTGGGATAGATTCAAAGTGATTTTCCTGGAAAGATTTACTCCTCGCAAAGCAACTGAGCGGTTATATGATGAATTTTCTTATCTGATACAAGGAGATATGACCATTCCAGAATATCATAAGAAATTCAACGAACTCTCTCATTTTGCCCCTCATTTGATTAAAGACCCAAAGAGGAAGAATCTGAGGTTTATTCATGGCCTGCAAAGAAAATATCAGAATAGTGTAATGAGGAATGTGAAGCTTCCTTTTTCAAAAATGATATACATGGCTTATCAGTATGAGGATCTCGACAAGAAAGGTATGTTACGTTACGAAGAGGAAGTCAGTTCTAATAATAAAGGTGAGTCTGAAACTGATTATCCTGAGGCCAATACGATGTCTGAGGTCATTAAGAAGCCCAGTGCCAAGAGGAAAAGGGCTAAATCTGAGAAGGAACCAGTAACGACAGCTGTATGCTCTAACTGCAATAAGCAAGGCCATTTCTTGATAAGATGCAGAGCTTTAAAGAAACATGGAAAGTTTCCAGAGAACAGAAAGTGTAATCGATGCCACCAGGCCGGTCATCTTTCCAGGGCTTGCCCGCTATTCAGAAAACCTGAAGCAGTGCATGTAAATGAAGTAGTAGAAACTTCTGAGCCCTCAGCTAGTCAGGGAAGGCCTGATGTTTTAGAAGGCACGCTTAATGTCAAAAACATTCCAGTTAAAGTACTATTTGATACAGGCGCGTCGCGAAGCTTTGTTGCGAAGAATGTGGTTAAGAAACTAGATTTGAATTTGAAGAAGCTCAAAGAACCAATGACTGTCCAGAATCCAGTTGGGGGTTCCCTTGATCTCAGTTGGGTTTGTGCGGTACCTGTCTCTTTTTCCTGTTATAAGTTCCCTACCATCTCTATCGTCATGAATTTTACTAAATTCGATCTTATTTTGGGATTGGATTGGATAACAAAATATGAGGCATAGGTTAGATGCGCCGAGAGAGTTGTTAAGGCAAAGATAAAATCAGGGAATTATATAACCATACCATGTGAAGGCCCGAATTCAAATAGAAAATACTTTTGGTCAGCTCTAGATGTTTCTCCTGCTCAAATAGAAAATATCCCTGTAGTCACAGAGAATATTACGGACCTCATCAAAGATATTCCTGTCGTAAAGAATTATGCATATGTGTTCGAAGAAGTTGCCAGCTTACCTCTGCAGAGAGAAATTGATTTCAAGATCGCTTTAATTCCGAACGCAAGGCCAGTAGTGCACGCTATTTGGAGAATGACTCTAATGGAGAAAGAAGAATTAGACAATCAAACTCGATAGCTTGTATGGAAGGGTCTGACCTGTAACAACCCGTAAAATGCGAGCCAGTTTGAAATTTTTGTTTTGGCAATTTTAGCGAATTTTGAATATTCAAAATGAATTATTTTAAATAATATCGTCGAAAAATTTATTTTGAATAGAATTCGAACGAATATATTTATATACGTCGTCGTTAGAATATATAATAATTATATATAATTATAAATAGAATTGAAAATGGCGCGGTAGTTCGAAAATTCGATTTCTAATTTCAAATGAATATACAGAATTCAATATAAGTCAGAATTGAACGAAACAAGAAATATTTGAATCTGTATAACTATGTCTTTGTAACGAAGTTAACAAACTGAGATTTCATCTTAGAAATGATAAGATATGTCCAGTTTAAAATTAGAAATAGTCGCTGTGGAATTTATATATATTTTTATATATATAAGGCCCTTAAAAATAGCAATTTTGCAAACGACCTCGGATTTCGACGAAACCACTTTTGTTGGGTCCGCAGTGTAAAGTTATTGCTAGATTTCAAATTTCATAATTTTTCGAATCAATATGTGAGCGTGGTAAAGGAAAACGTGTTTTGACCATTTCAGTTGATTTTAATCGACTGGGAATTGGCCATTTTTCATACGGTCTCAGAATTCGACGAAACTAGTTTTGTTAGGACCGTATCGTCAATACGAAGCTAGAAAATATTTTTCTAAAATTTTTAGAGTTCGTATGGGGCCCCGGTAATTTGAAATGTACGTTTAAAATTCAATATAAGGATTTAAAATGTAATTTCAACGGAAACTGATTGTAACGATCAAACTAGCTTACGATACATATCCCATTGTGTTCGGAATGGGGGTAAAACGCTATGGACGACAGGCGGTGGACCTCGTTTTGAGGTCGTATGTAAAAGTCAACCCTTTGGCAAAATTTAATAATAAAATAAAATAAAATTTTTTTTACCTTCCCTCCTTTTCTCTTCGTTGCCCCCCCCCCCGTTTCATTATACAGAAAAGATAAGAAATATAAAAAAAAAAGAAAAAAAAAACTTAACCCTAAGTTCATCGAATCGCGCCGCCTGACCCTCAACCCGCCGACGAGCCCTTCGCCGAAGCCCCCACCGCCAGACTTCCTCCCTCCAGACGCCGCCGACATCGAATCGAAGCAACCCTCGAACCCCTGCCGCGAACCTCCACGAACGCCTCATCGCGAGCACCACTGGACCACCGCCGACTCCTCCTCCTCCCATTCGAAATCTCGGTGAGTGTTTAAGTTATTTTGTTTTGTTTTTATTTTTGTTTTAACAGTGAATAGAAAATTGTATTTTTTATATAATTTAAAAACTGTTTTGTTTTTAAAAAGAATAAAACTGAATTTTTATTTTAAGTTATAAAAACTGTTTTTTTATAAAGTTTTAAAACTGTCTTTTTTTTTAGGAATAAAAAAAACTGCATATAAAGAAAACAAAAACTGTTTTGAAAAGAAAACAAAAACTGTTTTGGAAAAAAAAGGATTTGGACTTGAAAATAAAGATCATATTTTTAAAAATAGAAAAGATGGAATTTTTGTTAAGTAGAAGAAGTAAGGTATGATTCTCATATTTTTAAAGCAATAAAAATATGATTTTTACATCAAAAGAATAATAAAAATATAATCTTTATATTTAATAGCGAAGTCAAAATGCAATCTTTATATATTGAATAACATAGTAAAAATTCGATTTTTACCTATGTAGAGGATACAGTCAACGAAAGCAACAAGAAGGCGAAGTAGGCGAAGATTTCTATTAAGGAAAAAATCGTGTTAGTGGATAGCTATTGGTGAGAATTTCTCACTCTAAATTTCTTTTCTAGTTATATATATATATACTAGGATGCAGACGGTGCTTAGTAGCACCCGACACAATCGTCCACAGACCATGGACTTGTTTGTTTGGCTGTTTGGTGATTGATTGCGATATTGGTTTGAATGTGGTTTGTGGTGTGAAAAATCGAATCGATAAATTGGTTAGGATTAGACGTGCGCCGTTATAAGGCGAAGGAGTAAGGCTAGGTTAGACCCTTACTCCAAATTTTGTGGTTTGCATAACGAAAGTGAATTGATTGATATGTGAATGGCGTGGGCCTTCACTAGACCGGGGATTAGGCTAGGCCTTGTCCCGTTTCTAGTATCGTGCCGTTATGCCGCCGAAATTTTCTAAAATATGTTAGAAAAATAAAAATATCATTTTATTGAATAAATGAATTGAATAGAAATTCATAGGTTGAAATAAAATGTTTTATCGTTAAAAATATAATTTTTAACGTGAATATGAAAATAGTGAAGTGAATAAATAAATATTCATTTACAAACCAGATGGTTTGTTTATGTACACTTATTTGAATGACATTGATTGGGACGATAAATTTTACACATCGCCCAACTGCACAACTAAAATCTGTGTTTGATTGTTTGAAACCCCACACGGGTGTTGGGATGAAATATGAATTTCACTCATCCTGATTGATTAAATATGTCGATCGATTGATTGACAGGCTGTTATAAGCGTTGAATATCTATATTTGATGCTTATACAGTGTAGTGCACTTTGGTTGATGGTTGATTATTTTCAATGTTATTATATACATGTGTTGTATGAAAATCCATATAATTAATTTTATATGGTAATTGATTGGGCCTCATTCCAATCGTGAAAATAAAGAATATTTTGATAATAACAAATATTTTGATAATAGGAAATATTTGAAATAGAATATTTGAAAATAGAAATTTATGAAGCCGTGTTGATTAGATTGACGCCATTTTGACGTAAACGATATTTATATCGATTTTATTCATTTTAAAATGAATATTGAAAAGTAATCTCGAAATCGAATATTTTGAAATGAATTGAATTGAAAACGATTTCGAAATGAATTGAATTGAAAACGATTTCGAAATGAATTGAATTGAAAACGATTTCGAAATGAATTGAATTGAAAACGATGTCGAAATGAATTGAGTTGAAACGATTTCGAAATGAATTGAATTGAAAACGATTTCGAAATGAATTGAATTGAAAACGATTTCGAAATGAATTGAATTGAAAACGATTTCGAAATGAATTGAATTGAAAACGATTTCGAAATGAATTGAATTGAAAACGATTTCGAAATGAATTGAATTGAAAACGATTTCGAAACGAATTGAATTGAAAACGAATTCAAATTGAATTGAAAGCGAATTGAAATGAATTCAAATTGAATTGAAATTTGAATTGAATAGAAATGAATTTTGAAACGAATTTATAAAGAAGAATTCAATTTTGCTTTGAATTGAAATGGAAGTTGAAATAGGTTTTGAAACGATTTTAAAACTATTTATATAATTCGTTTTGAATAGAAATCGACGAAATATATATTATATATATTATATATATAATATAATGGCCTGAATAGAACGCGCCGCGCCGCGGCAGTTCGTGAATTTCGACCATTTATTTCAAACGGACATTACGGGAGATCCGACCGTCGGATTCTCCTAAAACCGGAACCGTTGGGTTCGTATCGAAAAGAGCTTGCTAACGAATATTAGAAATTCAAAATCTAACGGTTGGATTTGGAGATACGTCCAAATCAAATTCGAAAAAGGTCGCTGTAAGTGCAGTTCGATGGCCATTGTTGGAAATCGACTGTACGGGCCTTGATAAAATTATTAAAAATGGTGATAATTTGTGTAAAATCATAAGAAATGATTTAGAAAGAATTGGGATGAAAAACTCCATATTTGAAAAGATAAAAATAGATTTTTATCGAAATGAACTAGTTTTGAACTAGAATTACAATTCTATTTATTTTTAAATAAATAAATTGAATTTGAAATGGTTTTGAAAATAACCAGAATTTCCAATGATTGCATTGGAGTGGATTTGAATCGAAATTGTCGTCGGAATATTTCGATGTTGGAATTCGTGATTATACGGATGTTGTTATGGAAATTTGAAAGATATATATTTATATCGTTATTTCCAATACGACATTTGTTAGTCGTAGGATTTGATATTGAATATAAGCCGATATATTTTCTATTCAGAGCCTTGTATTGAATATCAAATGTGATTTGGGTTTGTCGTGAATGGTGTCTTCACTAACACTGTTCTTGAACCCAGTTGAGAAAAGATTAAATCTTTTTATTTAGATTTAATGAGGTGTACCAATTAAATAATATTTAATTGGAATTGAATTGATATTGATTTTTGGGTTTATCGTGAACAGTGTTTTAAATAACACTCGTTCTTTAACCCGATAATTAATGAATGTGATTTTGGGTTTATCGTGAACCGTGTTTTAAATGACACTGATTCTTTAACCCAGTTGAAGATTAAAACTAAGTGGAGTTTTAATGAATCTTTAATTAGATTGAAATGATCGAAAATGGAGTATCACCAGTTTTGCTCCAGGCGATAGTTAAATCTTTAATTAGATTTGAACGTGAAATGGTAATTGAATTTACCGATAACACCGTGGTGTTAGATATGAAGTATGACCAGTTTTACTTCATGGGATGAATAGGTTGGGATTGGGAAATTAAAACAAATGATTACTTCGGTAAGGTTCGTCAATCCCGACTAGTTTTGAATTGATATTCAAAAGTAGATTAAAGAATAAATTCAAGGAATTTATCTTTGATAAAATTAATGGGAATCTTTCCCTATGAATGTGAAATTTAGAAACTAACTGTCGGTTAGCCAAGCAGAATGGTTTTCTGGATATTGATCTGATGTTGGTTTCGGCCTTCGGGGTTAATATTTGGGGAACTATTCTCTTGATTAATTTGCGGTTAGTGACTGATGAATTGGAATGAGGCGTATGTTGTGTTTGTGTAACACTTTTATAATATATACGCGAGTTATTCGGAAAGACCGGGTTTATCCCATTCTGAATAATTGATACGACGATAAGTCGAAGATGAAGACGGTGGTCGAAGACCGGAGGTCTTCACGTCGTTTGGGTAATTACTGATGATCTTGATTGGGCTGTACACCCAAGAAGATGGAAACAGTTAGTGATCGTCCAGACGTACTTGGAGATCGATGGATAGGCGGGGTACTAGGTGCCTCCGGTTTCGTTCAGACCCAGAACGAACTTGTAAATGGACTGTGTGTCTGACATCGGATTTCATTCTGTGTGACTGATATCGGTTGCATAGGATGGTTTGCCTGTGTGGCATGCTAAGATGCAAATGATCAAGGCTTCTGTTGAAAAGCAAAGTCTTGTGGTTGGTGATCAAAGCACGGCCTTTGTGGCGTAGCTTTGTGTAACGTTTACTTCGCGAGTTTCACACCCGGTATGAACCAAAAACGGGAGAGGACATCAGGGAGGACTTGCGTTTCTTTCTAGCTAGAAGTGGCGTCAGTGGTTTTACACGCCCTGACGAGTTTGACTTATGTGGTTGTTGCTGTTGCGAGGCGCCTCGGATTGATCGGTCGTTCTCGAACCGATGGAGTCATTTGTTGGCTCGTTTACGCCCCATAGGGCGGAGAGACGTATTGTTCAGGCATAATAATCCACATCGGTGGACCGGCCCTGACGATCAAAAGGGTTGATGCGTTCTGATCCTGAGACATGGGCTAGATTGTCTCGAATCGGTTGAGGACTATCTTTTGCCTCGATTCATAGACGGAAATCCAATTTCCAAATACGACATTGCGGTTTTGATTGTAAACCTATATGTGGCGACATAGTGGCATGGGACGCTCATGTCGCCTATGATTGATTCTTATGATTTGAAGTTGTTTTATACACTATGCACTTATAATAGTATCAAATGATTTGTTTTAAACGCATCAAGCATTCTTTGGCTGTTATAAGGGAAAACCCTATCCTCGGCTGCGTTTCATTGTGTGATGGGACCTGGGTCTTATAACAGCTTCATTTTTCTTTATTTTAGCATTGCGCTATTTGTTTTATGCACTGGTATTCTTGGGAGGAAACCCGTTCCGTGTTATACGGCGTGGTCCCTTGATTTACCTAACTTTTAAAATAAAGATTAATAACTGTTTTAGTTCTCACACCAGTCACATGACTGACCTGGAGTTTATTGTTTTAACCTAAACTCTGGGTGCCCTTATTTTGACACGGGCAGCTAGTAGTTTTGGTTTTGCAGATTTATATTCACAGGATCCTGGTTTACAGCTGGAACGATATCCGGAAAGCTTTGTATCCGTATATCTCATTCTAGTTGTGTATTGTATTATTTTCCGCTGCTATGTATTTAAATGTAATTTAAATCTCTGATATTTCTGTGTAATATTCATTTATACTCTGTACATTCTTGTAATCTGATGCATTGTTGTATATACAATGAAATGTTCTTCAGTATGCGTTCTGTTTTGTCGTGTTCTCAAACAATAGGGCGTTTCGAACGGCCTGGATCGGTTTAGCGACTGGTTCGGACCGAGCGAAATTCTTTGCCGTCACAGTTGGTATCAGAGCTTTGGTTTACAAAGCTAGAGAACAAGACACATTAGAACCATACGAAAGAATTCATCAGATGTTGGATTAGTAATATCCAATGGGAATGACTCGTTAGAGATGGGATCAATAGTATCCTAGAACGAGTGTGAAGAGTATATTTTTAAATTGAAAACAAAAATTTGTTTTGAAAATTTAAATTAATTATTCGTAGTTGATTATTTATTTATATTTATATGGACAATCCAATATATAAAGGTTTTGTATATACGCGTCATGAACGTATATTCGAAGTTTTAATATACTGGATAGATATAGGATTACACTGTAGTCGCCCGGAGATGGTATTGATGATAGCGATCGCATCATCGGCATTTATGTTCGAGTTTCGAAGGTGTGATTTTCTATATATTTCCATTAGGCTGGTGTGAGAACCAAAACTTATATAGTTAGAACACTTTGTTGTGAATTGGCATCAAAAACAAGATTTTTTGTATAAGTATCAAAATTATGAATTTGAAACTCTAATTCACTAATTGATTGATGTTTGTGTTGTATGTTTATTTGTTTGATAATTTTTAGCCATTTAGCCTAATTAAATCAAATATTGAACTGTATTGAAAATTGGTCGCATTTGCTTGCATATACATGTATATCATTGAACAGGTCATAGCAAGGAGGCTAGAACCGAAGAATAAAATTTGTTTGCCCGACAAATAGGTACATGTTTACTACATAATTTCCTGTTTTGTTTGGGTGATGATGATTTTGTGAGCCTATTGGCTAGCCGCTTGGCTTTTTCTTTTTGAGATCTGAAGGACCGGGGAAGCTATTTGAAATTCCCCGATGCTCCCGGTGCAGGGGAGGTTATAGCGAAATTTTTCGAAAATTTAGGGTGTTAGCCAAATTTTTGAAAATTTGAAAACTCTCAGAAACTAAAGAGTTGGAGAATAGAAGCCAGATCGAGCGTAGAGTTGGATAATCAAACCACTTTCGACTTTGTTCCTTTTCGGGGACGAAAAGTTTTAAGTGGGGGAGATTGTAACAACCCGTAAAATGCGAGCCAGTTTGAAATTTTTGTTTTGGCAATTTTAGCGAATTTTGAATATTCAAAATGAATTATTTTAAATAATATCGTCGAAAAATTTATTTTGAATAGAATTCGAACGAATATATTTATATACGTCGTCGTTAGAATATATAATAATTATATATAATTATAAATAGAATTGAAAATGGCGCGGTAGTTCGAAAATTCGATTTCTAATTTCAAATGAATATACAGAATTCAATATAAGTCAGAATTGAACGAAACAAGAAATATTTGAATCTGTATAACTATGTCTTTGTAACGAAGTTACAAACTGAGATTTCATCTTAGAAATGATAAGATATGTCCAGTTTAAAATTAGAAATAGTCGCTGTGGAATTTATATATATTTTTATATATATAAGGCCCTTAAAAATAGCAATTTTGCAAACGACCTCGGATTTCGACGAAACCACTTTTGTTGGGTCCGCAGTGTAAAGTTATTGCTAGATTTCAAATTTCATAATTTTTCGAATCAATATGTGAGCGTGGTAAAGGAAAACGTGTTTTGACCATTTCAGTTGATTTTAATCGACTGGGAATTGGCCATTTTTCATACGGTCTCAGAATTCGACGAAACTAGTTTTGTTAGGACCGTATCGTCAATACGAAGCTAGAAAATATTTTTCTAAAATTTTTAGAGTTCGTATGGGGCCCCGGTAATTTGAAATGTACGTTTAAAATTCAATATAAGGATTTAAAATGTAATTTCATCGGAAACTGATTGTAACGATCAAACCAGCTTACGATACATATCCCATTGTGTTCGGAATGGGGGTAAAACGCTATGGACGACAGGCGGTGGACCTCGTTTTGAGGTCGTATGTAAAAGTCAACCCTTTGGCAAAATTTAATAATAAAATAATAAAATAAAATAAAAATTTTTTTTACCTTCCCTCCTTTTCTCTTCGTTGCCCCCCCCCCCGTTTCATTATACAGAAAAGATAAGAAATATAAAAAAAAAAAAAGAAAAACCTAACCCTAAGTTCATCGAATCGCGCCGCCTGACCCTCAACCCGCCGACGAGCCCTTCGCCGAAGCCCCCACCGCCAGACTTCCTCCCTCCAGACGCCGCCGACATCGAATCGAAGCAACCCTCGAACCCCTGCCGCGAACCTCCACGAACGCCTCATCGCGAGCACCACTGGACCACCGCCGACTCCTCCTCCTCCCATTCGAAATCTCGGTGAGTGTTTAAGTTATTTTGTTTTGTTTTTATTTTTGTTTTAACAGTGAATAGAAAACTGTATTTTTTATATAATTTAAAAACTGTTTTGTTTTTAAAAAGAATAAAACTGAATTTTTATTTTAAGTTATAAAAACTGTTTTTTTTATAAAGTTTTAAAACTGTCTTTTTTTTTAGGAATAAAAAAAACTGCATATAAAGAAAACAAAAACTGTTTTGAAAAGAAAACAAAAACTGTTTTGAAAAAAAAAGGATTTGGACTTGAAAATAAAGATCATATTTTTAAAAATAGAAAAGATGGAATTTTTGTTAAGTAGAAGAAGTAAGGTATGATTCTCATATTTTTAAAGCAATAAAAATATGATTTTTACATCAAAAGAATAATAAAAATATAATCTTTATATTTAATAGCGAAGTCAAAATGCAATCTTTATATATTGAATAACATAGTAAAAATTCGATTTTTACCTATGTAGAGGATACAGTCAACGAAAGCAACAAGAAGGCGAAGTAGGCGAAGATTTCTATTAAGGAAAAAATCGTGTTAGTGGATAGCTATTGGTGAGAATTTCTCACTCTAAATTTCTTTTCTAGTTATATATATATACTAGGATGCAGACGGTGCTTAGTAGCACCCGACACAATCGTCCACAGACCATGGACTTGTTTGTTTGGCTGTTTGGTGATTGATTGCGATATTGGTTTGAATGTGGTTTGTGGTGTGAAAAATCGAATCGATAAATTGGTTAGGATTAGACGTGCGCCGTTATAAGGCGAAGGAGTAAGGCTAGGTTAGACCCTTACTCCAAATTTTGTGGTTTGCATAACGAAAGTGAATTGATTGATATGTGAATGGCGTGGGCCTTCACTAGACCGGGGATTAGGCTAGGCCTTGTCCCGTTTCTAGTATCGTGCCGTTATGCCGCCGAAATTTTCTAAAATATGTTAGAAAAATAAAAATATCATTTTATTGAATAAATGAATTGAATAGAAATTCATAGGTTGAAATAAAATGTTTTATCGTTAAAAATATAATTTTTAACGTGAATATGAAAATAGTGAAGTGAATAAATAAATATTCATTTACAAACCAGATGGTTTGTTTATGTACACTTATTTGAATGACATTGATTGGGACGATAAATTTTACACATCGCCCAACTGCACAACTAAAATCTGTGTTTGATTGTTTGAAACCCCACACGGGTGTTGGGATGAAATATGAATTTCACTCATCCTGATTGATTAAATATGTCGATCGATTGATTGACAGGCTGTTATAAGCGTTGAATATCTATATTTGATGCTTATACAGTGTAGTGCACTTTGGTTGATGGTTGATTATTTTCAATGTTATTATATACATGTGTTGTATGAAAATCCATATAATTAATTTTATATGGTAATTGATTGGGCCTCATTCCAATCGTGAAAATAAAGAATATTTTGATAATAACAAATATTTTGATAATAGGAAATATTTGAAATAGAATATTTGAAAATAGAAATTTATGAAGCCGTGTTGATTAGATTGACGCCATTTTGACGTAAACGATATTTATATCGATTTTATTCATTTTAAAATGAATATTGAAAAGTAATCTCGAAATCGAATATTTTGAAATGAATTGAATTGAAAACGATTTCGAAATGAATTGAATTGAAAACGATTTCGAAATGAATTGAATTGAAAACGATTTCGAAATGAATTGAATTGAAAACGATGTCGAAATGAATTGAGTTGAAACGATTTCGAAATGAATTGAATTGAAAACGATTTCGAAATGAATTGAATTGAAAACGATTTCGAAATGAATTGAATTGAAAACGATTTCGAAATGAATTGAATTGAAAACGATTTCGAAATGAATTGAATTGAAAACGATTTCGAAATGAATTGAATTGAAAACGATTTCGAAACGAATTGAATTGAAAACGAATTCAAATTGAATTGAAAGCGAATTGAAATGAATTCAAATTGAATTGAAATTTGAATTGAATAGAAATGAATTTTGAAACGAATTTATAAAGAAGAATTCAATTTTGCTTTGAATTGAAATGGAAGTTGAAATAGGTTTTGAAACGATTTTAAAACTATTTATATAATTCGTTTTGAATAGAAATCGACGAAATATATATTATATATATTATATATATAATATAATGGCCTGAATAGAACGCGCCGCGCCGCGGCAGTTCGTGAATTTCGACCATTTATTTCAAACGGACATTACGGGAGATCCGACCGTCGGATTCTCCTAAAACCGGAACCGTTGGGTTCGTATCGAAAAGAGCTTGCTAACGAATATTAGAAATTCAAAATCTAACGGTTGGATTTGGAGATACGTCCAAATCAAATTCGAAAAAGGTCGCTGTAAGTGCAGTTCGATGGCCATTGTTGGAAATCGACTGTACGGGCCTTGATAAAATTATTAAAAATGGTGATAATTTGTGTAAAATCATAAGAAATGATTTAGAAAGAATTGGGATGAAAAACTCCATATTTGAAAAGATAAAAATAGATTTTTATCGAAATGAACTAGTTTTGAACTAGAATTACAATTCTATTTATTTTTAAATAAATAAATTGAATTTGAAATGGTTTTGAAAATAACCAGAATTTCCAATGATTGCATTGGAGTGGATTTGAATCGAAATTGTCGTCGGAATATTTCGATGTTGGAATTCGTGATTATACGGATGTTGTTATGGAAATTTGAAAGATATATATTTATATCGTTATTTCCAATACGACATTTGTTAGTCGTAGGATTTGATATTGAATATAAGCCGATATATTTTCTATTCAGAGCCTTGTATTGAATATCAAATGTGATTTGGGTTTGTCGTGAATGGTGTCTTCACTAACACTGTTCTTGAACCCAGTTGAGAAAAGATTAAATCTTTTTATTTAGATTTAATGAGGTGTACCAATTAAATAATATTTAATTGGAATTGAATTGATATTGATTTTTGGGTTTATCGTGAACAGTGTTTTAAATAACACTCGTTCTTTAACCCGATAATTAATGAATGTGATTTTGGGTTTATCGTGAACCGTGTTTTAAATGACACTGATTCTTTAACCCAGTTGAAGATTAAAACTAAGTGGAGTTTTAATGAATCTTTAATTAGATTGAAATGATCGAAAATGGAGTATCACCAGTTTTGCTCCAGGCGATAGTTAAATCTTTAATTAGATTTGAACGTGAAATGGTAATTGAATTTACCGATAACACCGTGGTGTTAGATATGAAGTATGACCAGTTTTACTTCATGGGATGAATAGGTTGGGATTGGGAAATTAAAACAAATGATTACTTCGGTAAGGTTCGTCAATCCCGACTAGTTTTGAATTGATATTCAAAAGTAGATTAAAGAATAAATTCAAGGAATTTATCTTTGATAAAATTAATGGGAATCTTTCCCTATGAATGTGAAATTTAGAAACTAACTGTCGGTTAGCCAAGCAGAATGGTTTTCTGGATATTGATCTGATGTTGGTTTCGGCCTTCGGGGTTAATATTTGGGGAACTATTCTCTTGATTAATTTGCGGTTAGTGACTGATGAATTGGAATGAGGCGTATGTTGTGTTTGTGTAACACTTTTATAATATATACGCGAGTTATTCGGAAAGACCGGGTTTATCCCATTCTGAATAATTGATACGACGATAAGTCGAAGATGAAGACGGTGGTCGAAGACCGGAGGTCTTCACGTCGTTTGGGTAATTACTGATGATCTTGATTGGGCTGTACACCCAAGAAGATGGAAACAGTTAGTGATCGTCCAGACGTACTTGGAGATCGATGGATAGGCGGGGTACTAGGTGCCTCCGGTTTCGTTCAGACCCAGAACGAACTTGTAAATGGACTGTGTGTCTGACATCGGATTTCATTCTGTGTGACTGATATCGGTTGCATAGGATGGTTTGCCTGTGTGGCATGCTAAGATGCAAATGATCAAGGCTTCTGTTGAAAAGCAAAGTCTTGTGGTTGGTGATCAAAGCACGGCCTTTGTGGCGTAGCTTTGTGTAACGTTTACTTCGCGAGTTTCACACCCGGTATGAACCAAAAACGGGAGAGGACATCAGGGAGGACTTGCGTTTCTTTCTAGCTAGAAGTGGCGTCAGTGGTTTTACACGCCCTGACGAGTTTGACTTATGTGGTTGTTGCTGTTGCGAGGCGCCTCGGATTGATCGGTCGTTCTCGAACCGATGGAGTCATTTGTTGGCTCGTTTACGCCCCATAGGGCGGAGAGACGTATTGTTCAGGCATAATAATCCACATCGGTGGACCGGCCCTGACGATCAAAAGGGTTGATGCGTTCTGATCCTGAGACATGGGCTAGATTGTCTCGAATTGGTTGAGGACTATCTTTTGCCTCGGTTCATAGACGGAAATCCAATTTCCAAATACGACATTGCGGTTTTGATTGTAAACCTATATGTGGCGACATAGTGGCATGGGACGCTCATGTCGCCTATGATTGATACTTATGATTTGAAGTTGTTTTATACACTATGCACTTATAATAGTATCAAATGATTTGTTTTAAACGTATCAAGCATTCTTTGGCTGTTATAAGGGAAAACCCTATCCTCGGCTGCGTTTCATTGTGATGGGACCTGGGTCTTATAACAGCTTCATTTTTCTTTATTTTAGCATTGCGCTATTTGTTTTATGCACCGGTATTCTTGGGAGGAAACCCGTTCCGTGTTATACGGCGTGGTCCCTTGATTTGCCTAACTTTTAAAATAAAGATTAATAATTGTTTTAGTTCTCACACCAGTCACATGACTGACCTGGAGTTTATTGTTTTAACCTAAACTCTGGGTGCCCTTATTTTGACACGGGCAGCTAGTAGTTTTGGTTTTGCAGATTTATATTCACAGGATCCTGGTTTACAGCTGGAACGATATCCGGAAAGCTTTGTATCCGTATATCTCATTCTAGTTGTGTATTGTATTATTTTCCGCTGCTATGTATTTAAATGTAATTTAAATCTCTGATATTTCTGTGTAATATTCATTTATACTCTGTACATTCTTGTAATCTGATGAATTGTTGTATATACAATGAAATGTTCTTCAGTATGCGTTCTGTTTTGTCGTGTTCTCAAACGATAGGGCCTTTCGAACGGCCTGGATCGGTTTAGCGACTGGTTCGGACCGAGCGAAATTCTTTGCCGTCACATGACCAGGCCTAGTTTCTCTGATTGGGGAGCAACAGTGGTGTCTGTCCCAAAGTCTGACGGTACTCTGCGACTATGTGTGGATTATCGTGACTTGAATAAGCAGACAATAAAGAATAAATATCCATTGCTGCGAATCGATGATTTATTGGATCGTCTGAATGGTGCACAAGTATTTTCAAGGATGGACCTAGCTACAGGCTTCCATCAGCTTCGTATTGCCGAAGAGTGTGTTCCTATGATAGCATTCAGAGGTCCAGACTTATTCTATGAGTGGTTAGTAATGTCGTTCGGCTTATGTAACGCTCCAGCTTACTTCGTCGATTTAATGAATCGAGTGTTCAAAGGAGTCTTGAATAAGTTTGTTCTGGTTTTTATTGACGATATTCTAATCTTCTCTAAATCAAAGGCCGAACATGAAAAACATTTGGAGCAAGTTCTAGAAATTCTGAGAAGGAATGTATTAAAAGCTCAACTGTCCAAATGTATATTCTGGCAAGATGAAGTGAAATTTCTTGGCCATGTCGTATCGAAAGAAGGAATTGCTGTGGATCCAAGTAAAATCACAGCTATTCAAAATTGGAAACAGCCCAGTACTCCCACAGAAGTCCAAAGTTTTCTTGGATTGGCTAGTTATTACCGGAAGTTCGTTAAAGATTTTTCGAAGATATCTAGTCACTTAACAAAGCTTACAAAGAAGCACTCAAAATTCAAGTGGACTCCAGAATGTGAGGAGGCTTTTGAGGAGCTAAAGTTAAGATTAACAACGGCTCCAGTGTTAACGATAATCGATGGCAATCAGGACTTGAAAGTTTGGACAGATGCCTCTAGAGAAGGCCTTGGTGCAGTATTAATGCAAAGAGGTCAAGTTGTTGCTTATGCTAGCCGCCAGCTGAAGCCACATGAAAAGAATTACGTCACTCATGATCTTGAGTTGTTGGCTATCGTATTCGCTTTGAAAATTTGGAGACACTATCTTCTGGGTGAGAAATTTGAACTGTTTACATACCATCAGTCATTAAAGTATCTGTTCACCCAGAAAGACTTGAATCTGAGGCAGCAACGTTGGCTAGAATTTCTGGCAGCATACGATTTTGAGATTCCGTACACTCCAGGGAAAGCCAATGTCGTGGCCGATGCGCTGAGTAGAAAAAATGTAATGATCGCCAGTTTTATTATTACGACTTCATTGATTGATAAAATATCTGCTCTTCAGAAGGATGATCTCTTCATTCAGAAGATTAGAGATATAATTCAGAAAGGCGAGCCCTCGAGTTTCCTGATTGATAACCAAGGGATTCTAAGGCTAAAAGGTCGAATCTGTGTTCCTAACATTTCTGAGCTCCGAAAGGAAGTACTGGATGAATGCCACAAGTCAAAACTTAGTATCCATCCAGGGGTAAGCAAAATGTATAATGACATCAAATGCACTTTCTGGTGGAGGTCGATGAAGGGGGACATTTCTTTATATGTTAGCCGATGCCCTACTTGCCAACTAGTCAAAAGCGACCAACAGAAACTTGCTGGTTTGTTGCAACCGCTGGACGTTCTAGGTTGGAAGTGGGAACAAATTTCCATGGACTTCATAGATGGTTTGCCCAGAACCAGAAAAGGAAATGACAGTATTTGGGTGATCGTAGATCGCTTCACGAAGACCGCCCATTTCATACCTGTCAGATCGAACCGAACTGCTCAGAGTCTGGCGCAAATATATTTCAAGGAAATTATTAGACTACACGGAGTGCCGATCAGTATAGTTAGTGATAGAGATCCAATATTCACTAGCAAATTCTGGGAGGAATTTCAAGTAGAACTGGGAACAAAGCTGAATCTAAGCACCGCCTATCATCCTCAGACAGATGGTCAAACTGAGAGGGTGAATCGTATACTAGAAGATTTATTGCGGGCTTGTGTTCTAGATTTTAGTGGATCATGGGAAGACCATTTACATTTGGCTGAGTTCTCATACAACAACAGCTACCAAGCAAGCCTGACAATGTCGCCATTCGAAGCATTGTATGGTAGACCGTGCCGATCTCCTGCTTGTTGGGTCGAACCTGGTAATAGACTTGTATTGGGACCTGATATGATCCGCGAGGCTGCGGTCAAAGTCGATTTCGTTAAGAAACGATTACTCGCCGCTCAAAGCCGACAGAAGAGCTATGCCGATAAGAGAAGAAGAGATATATCATTTGCTGTTGGCGACTATGTATATTTGAAAGTATCGCCGATGAGAGGAGTTACCCGGTTCGGTAAAACAGGGAAATTGGCGCCCAAATTCATTGGTCCGTTTCCTATTCTTGAACGGATTGGAACTCTCGCTTATAGAATTCAATTGCCGGATTGGTTGCCTGGAGTGCATGATGTATTTCACATATCTCAACTTCGAAAGCACGTTCATGATCCAGACTTGATCGTGGAAGAAGCCGCCCAGCAGGATATTGAAATTACTCCAGAATTGGCTGTGAGAAGAGAGCCGCTAATGATCATTGGCAAAGAAACCAAAGAACCGAGGAACAAGAAGGTTCACTTAGTCAAAGTGCAATGGAGTGGAGATCTGTGAGATTGTACTTGGGAAACTGAGGAGAGCATTCAAAAAGCCTATCCTAAGTGTCGGGTGGATATCTCTGATTGACTCTGGTGCAAGGTACATTTACCATACTTTGCATTACCATTTAGTTATCTACTTTGTTGTTATTTTCTTTCCATGGATGTGCACTTTTAATTCTATCGTCTGATTAATTTAAAAAAGAGTGTATGAATTAATTTGTATGATTTTGAAAAGTTAAAAACAAATTGATTGTTGTTTGTGTTGTGTGATAGTGGATTTGATTAATTAAATGATTAGAATGATAACTAATTTAATCAAGAAGAGAATGATGGTAAATTTATGAAATTAAATCACGTATTGAACTGATTTAAAAATAGATAGCAATATATACATGTGCATCATATATGTTTGAATAGGTAAATGGATAGCTGTTGAGTAAAGAAATTATTTGCGTGCCCGACAAATAGGTAAACCTTAATGAGTTGGATGCGAAATATTATTATATCAACTCCTGTGAATGCCATTGGATGCGGAGTGCTGGTTGTTCTGTGTGTAATAATAAATGTCGCCATAGGATAGTAACAATTAATTTTGAACTACACTACATGGCATACTTCTTGAAGACAGGCATACTTCATCATATACCACACAAGTATTTGGAGCTTGTGTGACGAGGTTGAAGATTTACCATACGAGCGAGAGGCTTGTATGGCGATGACTACATATTATAGGTTTAACAGATGACTGATATGGACCATATAAAATGTAATGATAAATTGCAAGATTAATAAAAACCCCACACGGGTCTGGAGTTGACAATAATCACGTCTCTCTAGTTATTAGATACGACACATGGATTATTTATTTCCCACACGGGACGAGGTGACGAGAATTTATTCTCTGGAGTAATTAAAAATACACACTCCCTCAGGCTTATACAGGGTGACGAGAATTTGTTCTCTAGAGTTATTATCTATATACGCTCCCATGTAAACACCAGAATATATCACTATAAATTTGTGTATGCTTTATAGGATTTATTGGTTACCTAATACGGCCAAATAAATTTCCAAACCCCTCCCCGTACAAAGGAGGTTATAGCGAAATTTTTCAAAAATTTAGGGTGTTAGCCAAATTTTTTGAAGAATTTGAAAATTCTCAGAAACTGAAAAGTTGTGGAATGGAAGCCAGATTGAAAGTAGAGTTGATAAATCAAGCCACTTTCGACTTTGTTCCTTTTCGGGGACGAAAAGTTTTAAGTGGGGGAGATTGTAACAACCCGGAAAATCTGAACCAGTTTGAAAATTTTAATTTGGCTATTTTTAGGGAATTTAAAATATTTAAAATAAATATTTTAAATAATAACGAGGAAAAGTAAGTTTTAATCGACGTTTGAAAATAAATATAATTAATTCTAATTATAAACAAGGCCTGAAATGGCGCGGTAGTTTCAAATTTTCATTTCAAACTTTGACTGACTGTACCAGGTGCAAAACAAAACGGATTTGAGTGAAACCAAAAATATTTAAATCTTTTAGTGAATATCTTTCTAACGAATTTGAAAAATCGAGGTTTTATGCGGTAAGCAAAAGTTATGGCTAAATGAATTTTCAGAAAGGTCGCTATAGAAATGATATAGCCCGTGAAAATGGCCATTTTGCAAATGACCTCAGAATTCGACAAAACCACTTTTGTTGGATCCGGGATGTTAAATTATTGCTAGGTTTCGAATTTCATAATTTTTGAAGCTAGTATGTGAGCATGGCAAAGGAAAATGTGTTTGGTCGATTTCTATTAAATTGGATCGACCAGAAAAGGGCCATTTTTCAAACGGTCTCAGAATTCGACGAAACTAGTTTTGTTGGGACCGTATCATCAAAACAGAGCTAGATTTATTTTTCGGGAATGTTTAGAATCAATATGTGGCCCCGGCTTATTGAAATGTACGTTCAAATCAAATATTGAATGTTTCATATTTTAATTTGAAGAGAAACTGAAACACCCTACCCTCCATTAAGGTCACTCACTAAGGGAATGCCTTAACTTTGGTGGAGGTTTATAGGTAAAAGTCACAGATTAAACACAAGACAGATATAAACACATATATATAAGCAGCGGAAAACAATAGACTTTTTATTTCATAAAATACTTGTTCATACAAAACACTTCCATAACTGTCACATAACACTTCCAAAACATTACATCATCATTTCTGTCTTGGTTATTAAATAAAGAAGCGTAAAACATAATTAAAACTGCATAAATCCCCATGATTGTATCCAACAGCCAGAGCCAAAGCAAGAGAGTCCAAACCATACATCTACTATCTTGAAGCTTTGCAAAGAGTCTGACTAAGCTGAGTTGTTTCCTCCCTGCGGACCGGTGGGGGGGGGGGGCAAAGGAAGAAAAGAAGACGAAAGAAAATAGGGTCAGATATAAAGCCTGGTAAATCTAGTGACTCTTCAGTATGTGAATAAGAACAAGGGCATGATAGGTATATACTGGAAATAAGAAAGTATCATAAACTAAGATAAAGCAGTTTGAATTGAATATCCTATCACACCCCACACTATATCTCTGCACCTACATGTATTAGTTCTGAACTGGCACCCCGTGATGAGGGTAAAGTGATCCCCTTTATCTTAAGATCGGATCCTACTCGCATAATCATCTATGTCTTATGGCCCCCCAATGATTGTAGATACCTATCCTGGTCCCACCATGGGGTGTATCAAGACCCATGGTGGCGGCCCGACACAATCCTTAGAATACATAGGTTACACTACTGATGCGCCAGTGCCCTCTTTGTCTGCTCCGAAGTGTGTGCATGCCCGTACTCCGTTAGAACCCACAATGTGCACCAACCACCGTCGCTTTTGACTGCTTACAATCAGCCCAGTAATCGTGCCCCAACCTGCCTAGTTTCAGGGTACCAAGATACCTAATTTGGGTTACTGCTGAAACGGGACCCTCGTTACTAGGGTTTTCTAGTCAAACATGTTAAGTGGTTAAGCGTTTGTATTAACCTAACCCCACCCATCAATTCTTGTTAACATGTTGAATTTGGTTAAGTGTTTTAGTTAACTTAACCCTACCATCTGTCCTTAGCCTCTTAAAGCACCGACCACTCACATTAGATAGATATTGTTACGGTTACAGGATGTGCTGGTCGGTTCCGGGCAGATTTACACCGTAACTCAGTCTATCCTCGGGTCCTTATTGGGCTCCATGCTTAATCACCCACATTGGATAGGTATTGTTGTGACTATTGGACAGCCAGGCGGGTCCGGGCAGGTTTACATCACAACTCAATCCAACCTCGGGTTAAGCATACCGTATTTTCTAAATTTACATATTTGTCTTTATTACCTGTTATATGTAAATTTGTTAACCATTAAAGGTTATGGCCCACATTCCAAGTTTAACATTTTTGGTATCAAGATTTATACCATTTTAAATGCCACCAATTTTGGCATGTGACAAACATGCCAATTTCATATATTTTTATGCCAAGTTTTCCTATCCATTTTACCCAACGTTACCCCGTCTAAATATTAGGATAACAACTCTTAGCCTAATTTTCGTTCGCATGACTTTAACATATGATATTAGGATAAAAATTTAGCCTAATTTAGCGCACAAATTTTGCATAAAGGAATCTATCTACATAACATGTCATAGGTGTAAACTTATACATAATAGGGGTGAACTTGCAAAATGATCATCATGAATGTCATAGGTGTGAACTTGGCATTTTGGCATAGTCATTATGAACATAATAGGGGTGAACTTGCAAAATGACTAATCAACATACATGTGAATTTACAACATAGTCTAAATCACTTTCATATATGTGAACTTGCATTTAAACAGGGATCTAACCAAATAGGTGTCACATAAATTAACATATGATTTAGACAACATAAGCCTAAACATGTTTTGGATCTAGGCATAACATCGAACATCACTAGCATATGACAAGAATATGATATTTTCATAAGCATGTATAATTTTATGACAAGGGTGCGAACTAGATCCAATTATATATCTAATTACAACATGGAACATGTA
This sequence comes from Allium sativum, assembly GCA_030737875.1. NCBI lineage: Eukaryota > Viridiplantae > Streptophyta > Magnoliopsida > Asparagales > Amaryllidaceae > Allium > Allium sativum. The sequence continues at coordinate 643,628,808 of CM060912.1, forward strand.
TTAAAGCGGATCTTGGCATGGATCCAATTAACTTGCAAATTTCTTACAAACATACTAGCATGTATGTGAACATAATCGTTTAGGCATAAAGGTTATAACATATATATATATATATATATATACATGACATCTTAATCACATACAACCTATATAATCACATAAACATATAGGTGTCGATTACAACATGAACTATACAACTTGCATGTGATTTTATATGTACAATAGGATCAATATCAATTCATCTATACCACAAACATCACAGTACTACAATCATTTCAATACATAGATGTGAATTAACATCGTTGTTACACAATAACACAATTCCATTTCCATTTTACATCGAACCAAATCCTAACTTTTATTCACATCGGAAAAATCACTATACTTAAAATAAACGACAGTCTAATTTTCTGATTTCTGAATTCTGAATTTGATATGCTTTCCTTTGGGTAGACTAACGTTGATTTGATTCGTGTTTTAACTTTAATTTGGCTCGTCTCTAAGCTTTTCTACAAGTGGAGGCTCCTCTCAATTTCCTTCCGACAGCATGGCGGCTCCGTCTCTAATTTCTTATGTGAATTTAGGTTGGAGTCTTAGGTTGTATTTATAGAATTTTAGATTGATTTGAGCCATCCGATGATCCTTGATGAATTTAGACCATTCACTTTGAAAGGAGCCAACCAAAATGCGACATGTCAGCCCTAGTGACAAAGCCAAGCCTCAGAAATCGACCAGAACCCGACCAGGCCAGCCAGGGCCAAACCAGGTCGACCCCCAGGTCGACCTGGTCACCCAGGTCGGTCACCCAGGTCGACCCCCTGGTCGACCTGGTGCTTGGGCGGGAATTTTCCCGCCCATCCCAGTTTGGGTCTGATTTTGAATTTTGAACTTCGTTTTGAACTGTTTGAATTTTAATTTGAATTCTGAAACTTCCGGAGGTCATAACTCCTTCATACGGAGTCCGATTCACGCAAACTCGGACTCTATCTCAAGCAGAATTCCGAGACGATCGCAACGGTGAAACCCTTTTCCCTTAAATATTTCATTAAGAATTAATTATACTTAAATTTGTTATTATACAGTAAACAGAAAATTTGGGGTGTTACATTCTCCCCTCCTTTTAGGATTTCGTCCCCGAAATGTTCAAGTCTGGAAGAACGTAAATCCTAACATCCAATCGTCCATCTACTCAACCATCAAACACAGGCGTCCATTGTCCTTAAAAGACTTCTAATGCTTTATGATCATATGCATAGTGTGTATACATGTCCTTATCTAATGCAAAATCAGGCGGTCTACTGATTCAGTTGACCTCCTTAATGCAAATCATGTAAGTGCCAAGAATCCATTATGTATGCAAAAATTTGTCCTTACTCGTAATTCTACATGAGTGTGCAACCATTTATACAAATGCAACATTCATATGATGACATATCAAGTTTCAACCACATACAAATATGAATACATATATGCATATGCAGTATGAAGTGACTGAGCCGATCTAAACCTAGGTTGTGTGTGTATATGCATCCACGAGCAACCACTAGCAACCACTTGCAACCACTTGCAGCCATCAATCATAACATGTTTCAAATACATGTTTACATCCAAAGGGGTTTCTACCTAAGGACAAAGGATAATATCGAGGAGATATACCTAAAAATATAGATAAAGCACAACTTAAGGAAAAAGAGAGATCAAGGATATACCCTCAAAAAGAAAAGGGTAAGCCGCGCGAATTCTATCCTCAGTTTCCCAAGTCGCGTCTTCCTCGGCGTCGCTCCACTGAACTTTGACGAGCTTTACTTCGCGGTTGCATATCTTTTTGATTTCAGTTCCTACGATTCGAGTTGGAACTCTCCTTACAGTTGCTTCACATTCTACCTCGGCTTCTTCTAGAATGCTTGGCTCCACCACTTCCGCAGATTCATGTAGACATTTCCGGAGATGAGAAACGTGAAAGACGTTGTGAATTCTAGCCAACCTTTCAGGGAGCTCTACTCTATAAGCCATTTTCCCAATCTTCTCGATGATAGGGAACGGTCCTACAAATCTTGGTGCTAGCTTTCCTGCGGATCCGAAGCGAACGACGTTCCTTAAAGGGGATACCTTAAGGAAAACCCTGTCCCCAACCTCAAACTCAAGGTCGGTCCTTCTTTTGTCGGCGTAGGATTTCTATCTGCCTTGGGCTGTCTTCATTCTTCTTTGTATCAAGTCTACTTTCTTTGAAGTCTCTCAAATCATGTCCGGCCCAAGTATAAGTTTGTCAGTAGACTCCCACCAACAAGTTGGTGATCGGCACGGTCTTCCATATAGAGCTTCGAAGGGCGCCATACCGATGGTGGCTTGGTAGCTGTTGTTGTAGGCGAATTCCACCAAAGGAAGATAATCCTCCCATGTCCCTCCAAAGTCAAGCATGCAAAGTCTCAAAAGATCCTCTAAAACTCTATTCACCCTTTCCGTCTGGCCATCGGTTTGGGGGTGATTGGTCGTGCTCAAACATAACTGTGTGCCTACAGCTTCTTGCAGACTCCGCCAAAATTCGCTTGTGAAGATAGGGTCTCAGTCACTAACAATGCTGGAGGGTATCCCATGGAGTCGAACTATTTCCTTGAGATAAAGAGACGCCAGAGATGAGGCAGTCCTTCTACTCTTAACAGGTAAAAAGTGGGCGCCTTTTGTGAGCCTGTCTACTATTACCCAAATGCTAGTATTGTCCCTTCTTGACCTAGGCAGTCCATCAATGAAGTCCATTGAAATGCTATCCCACTTCCAATGTGGGACCTCTAAAGGATGAAGCAGTCCTCCAGGCTTCTTCTGTTCCGCCTTGACCTGTTGGCAGGTCATGCACTTAGAAAAGAAATCTGCCACGTCCTTCTTCATGCCGCTCCAAAAGAAAGTTCTTTTTATATCCTTGTACATCTTATCTCCGCCAGGGTGTATAGTCATCTTGGAATGATGTGCTTCCTCGAGAACCTTCTTTGTCAACTCCCTTGCTTGTGGGACGCACAGTCTTCCATCTTGCCTCAGCCAACCCTTATCATCGATGGTGTATCTATTGAGGTGACTAGAAGTATCACCCCTAATAAGTTTATCAATCACATCAACGAGCTGAGGGTCTTCACGTTGCGTAGTCCCTATTGAGTCCAAGAGAGTAGGGCGTACTTCGAGAGATGCTAACAAACCCGGTACAAAATCCGAGGAGGGCCTAAAGTTAAAACTGGATATATACTCCAAGCTTTGCCTTTCTACAAAGAGAGGGCTTAAAGTCAGTTTCTTTCGGCTCAACGCGTCTGCTACTACGTTGCCTTTGCTGGGAGTATAGGTAATTTCAAAATCGTACGAGGCAAGAAACTCCATCCACCTTTGCTGCCTCAAGTTAAGATCCTTCTGCGAGAAGAGATATTTCAATGATTTATGGTCAGTGTATAATTCGAACTTCTCACCTAGGAGATAATGGCGCCAAGACTTAAGTGCAAAGACGATGGCGGCCAACTCAAGATCGTGTGTTGGGTAGTTCTTTTCATGAACCTTCAATTGCCTTCAACCATAAGCTACTACCCTCCCTTCTTGCATTAGAACAGCGCCTAGTCCTGTTCCATATGCATCCGTGTATACTATGAACATTTTGCTTCTGTCAGGCAGAGTTAGAACTGGGGCTGTTGTAAGAGCCCTTTTTAGGCGTTGGAAAGCAATGTCACAGTCCAAATCCCAAGCAAATGCTAGATTCTTCTTTGTTAGCCTTGTGAGTGGAGCTGAGATTTTCACGAAATCCCTAATGAACTTTCGGTAAAAACCTGCTAGCCCAAGAAAGCTTCGGACTTCGGTTGCATTTCTTGGTGTCTTTCAATCTTGTACTGCCACCACTTTCGCGGGGTCCACCGCCAACCCTTCTTTGGACACTATATGTCCAAGAAATCTTACTTCTTCTCTCCAAAAGTGGCACTTGGAGAATTTGGCTTTTAGCTGATGAACTCGAATAGTTTCCATGATTTCTTTCAGATGCTGAGCATGTTCTTCCTCATTCATTAAGAAGATCAAAATATCATCTACGAAGACCACCACAAATTTGTTGAGGAATTCTCTGAATACCCTGCTCATTAGGTCTACGAAATAAGCAGGTGCGTTTGTCAAGCCGAAAGGCATGACAAGCCACTCGAAGAAACCATCTGGGATTCTGAACGCTGTTTTATCGATGCTATCTTCAGCTACTCTTAGCTGATGGAACCCAGTAGCTAGACCAAGTTGGGAGAAAACCGACGCACCTACAAGCTGATCAAACAAATCGTCGATTCTGGGAAGAAGGTGCCTATTCTTTTTGGTCAGCTTGTTTAGCTCCCTATAGTCCACACAAAGACGTACTGAACCATCTGCTTTGGTGGCGAACACCACTGGAGCACCCCATTCCGAGATACTCCTTCTTATAAACCCTTCTCGAGAAGCTCCTTAACTTGCTTACTGAGCTCCTTTCTCTCCTTTGGAGCCATGTGTCTAACAGGCAGAGCCACGGGCTTTGCATTATCAATAAGATATATGCGGAAGTCTATTTCCCGCTTCGGAGGTAAGCCTTTCACCTCTTCAAAGACATCCGGATATTCCCGGACCACTCTAACCGACTGTAAATTCTCAACAGAAGCGTCAAGCGACTCTAGATAACTAAGCATAACAGCATTCAAGGGATTACAAGAAATTTCTAGAGTGTTACCGAGCCGAGTCAAGAGCCTAACCACTCTTTTCTCACAATCAAGAATAGCACTATTACTGGATAACCAGTCCATGTCTAAGATCAATCCATATCCTGAGAAGCCCAAAACAAAGGCGCTACATCTAAATTCAACACTTAGAATAGAGAGTTTCAAATCCAAGCAAACCATCGACAAATAAGCCGAGCCCCCAATTGGATTTGAGACAACCAAGGGATCTTATACCATACTAGTGTCTAGGTGTAGAGATTCTACTAAAGCAGATGAAATAAAGGAGTGTGATGCACCAGAATCAAAGAGAGTGCGAACTGGGTGATCATAAAAATAAACTAAGCTTTCTACAGAAATATTTCTACCTAAGGTTCTCAAGATAGGATTGAGAAGATAAGAAGGATAAAACAAAGCATCTAGGAGAAGAAGTTAAAGATGTACCCCTAGAAGGTCCTGCTTGCGGGTCTTGCCCTTGCTTCTGAGGGCAGTTCTTGCTGATATGTCCAATATCACCACACTGAAAGCATGCTCCCACTTCATCTTTCTACAATCCTGGACTATATGCCCAACAATGCCACAGAAATAACATTTCCTTTTCTCACGTGTCTTGTTATTATTGTTGTGGTCCTTTCCTCCTTGACTATTATCCGTCTTCTTGTTCTGCGACTTTTTCGCTTGCTGTTTCGCATAGAGGAGGAGTAAAAGCGTCTGTAGCTGGGGAGTAGGGTCCCCAGACATGCTAAAACGAGAAAGGAAAGATTCAAGACAAAAGGATAGAGAGATAGTGCGTATGGCTTTGGGGGACTATGCCTTTTAAAAACAACACTTTTTCTTGAATACAATGCTTCTTTAAACTTCTCTTTTGAAAATAGTTTCAAAAACTTTTATCTTATCTGGTAAACCTATGCTCTGATACCAAGTGAAACACCCCACCCTCCATTAAGGTCACTCACTAAGGGGATGCCTTAACTTTGGTGGAGGTTTATAGGTAAAAGTCATAGATAAAACACAAGACAGATATAAACACACACACACACACACACACATATATATATATATATATAAGCAGCGGAAAACAACAGACTTTTTATTTCATAAAATACTTGTTCATACAAAACACTTCCATAACTGTCACATAACAATTCCAAAACATTACATCATCATTTCTGTCTTGGTTATTAAATAAAGAAGCGTAAAACATAATTAAAACTGCATAAATCCCCATGATTGTATCCAACAGCCATAGCCAAAGCAAGAGAGTCCAAACCGTACATCTACTATCTTGAAGCATTGCAAAGAGTCTGACTAAGCTGAGTTGTTTCCTACCTGCGGACCTAGGGGGGAAACGGAAGAAAATAAGACGAAAGAAAATAGGGTCAAACATAAAGCCTGGTAAATCTAGGGACACTTCAGTATGTGAATCAGAATAAGGGCATGATAGGTATAAACTGAAAATAGGAAAGTATCATAAACTAAGATAAAGCAGTTTGAATCAAATATCCTATCGCACCCCACACTATATCTCTGCACCTACATGTATTAGTTCTGAACTGGCACCCCGTGCTGAGGGTAAAGTGATCCCCTTTTTCTTAAGATCGGCTCCTACTCTTATAATCATCTGTGTCTTACGGCCCCCAATGATTGTAGATACCTATGTTGGTTGTAACAACCTGGAATTTTAGGGCCAATTTAAAATTTTATTTTAAGGAAATTATGATAGAAAATGCGTCAGAATTTAAAAATTCCATTTCTAAATTAAATTTATTATTAAAAAAAATAAAAAAAAAATAAAAAAAAAAGAAGAAGAAGAAAAGAGTATGAAATAATAAGGATATAATTTCGCCAATAATGTAATAAGGTTACATGATATTAAAATGTAATATAAATGTAAAGGTATTAAAAACAATGCATATAAATTACCTAATAATAATAGGAACATTAGTATTTGGTTCAGAAGAAGGGTATGAAATGTAGGAATTAACATTTATTTCAAACGCAGAATACAAAGAGATGGTTATGGTCATTTATTTGCGCTAGAATATAAAATTGTTAAAATTAATACATATAGAATGATAAGAAATAAATATGGGTAATAAGTGCATTAATTCACAAACATACATACTTTATTCATCCAAAGCATGTGTAACAAATGCTAGTTATTGGTACTAAATAGGTAAAGGTTTAGGTTAGGTTGGAATTTGAAATGTCCTCCATTTATTACTATTACATATAATAAATGGAATATTAACAATTACAACCATGTAGTTTTGAGGGAAGTAAATGTACTAATAAATTAGTATGGAATTAGTGTGTTTAGTTTTATATAATTTTATTCTTTCCTTGTTCGTGCTCCTTTGTATTTATGCCTAACATTCTGGCTTTCGATTTCATTACTTGTATTTGACAAATTTGAGTATTTTAAATTTTGCTGTCTTACTTAACATATTTATCTATTTCAACTCAAATCTATTTGCGTTGTAAACCATTGTATTTACCGGTTTTATATTAGAAATATCTTATTTTGAACATAGTATTCACTTTGGAATTAAAATTACTTTTGTAAATTTATTTTTCTAATGTAATGTTCTAGCATAATTTACATCATTAACAAATTTGAATATTCAATATTAGAATTCTTTAATGATAAGAATATTTCTTAAATATAATACTTTCCCTAGTTATTCAAACTATAAGGTTCATTAATGTGGAAAGTTGCAGCAAGTTTTCAATGCGTTTTCCATTCCTTATTGCAAGCGCATGCATCCATGCTATATATTTGGTGTCATTTTATGAACAAAAATAAATAGAATTTCTTTTATTTTTTCTTTTTCTTTTTGCAATTAAATTTAATGTAATAAATGGTAATATGTGATTATAGCTATAGCAAATGTGAACGTGATTTGAAATTCAAAAGGTTACAATCAATTTGAACATAATAAATGTTTTCAACTTTAAAATAAACGGAAATTTAATTGAGAACAATTAAACATACAAGGGGGTAAAGGGAAAATTCATCTCCACTATAGAATATCCTAAACTCCTCCCATAACCTAACACAAACTCTCATTCACCTCCTCCTTCTTATCAATGGCCACGACTGCTCTTTTCTCCTCTTTTTTTTTTTTTCACGAAATGAAATTAGAAACTCATATAGGAAAGATCGAAGAGATTTTTAGGAGCTTCAAGATCATACGGATGTGATCATATTTCGTGAACTGTGGAGGGTGAATTCGAAGCTCAAAACGGCGGAGTTCGTCGCCATTTTCAAGTGCAAGAAACCCCCTCACCTCCTCTCCAGCGTGCCATTTTCTGATTGCCTTCAAGCTTCATCGATTTGGAGAAAATAGAAACCCCAGATCTGAAATCGTCTTGAATTGGAACACCGAACCTGAATCACCTCCTCTGACCAAACATGGTGAGAGTTTCAAACCGCAATTTTTTTTTTTTAATTGAATAAATTGTTGAGTGTTTATGTGGATAATAATTGGGCATCATAATTATATGCTATGCTATGACGATGAAATTGTCACCATTATTTTTGTGATGCTATAACGATAAAATTTGACACCGTTTAATTTGCGATGTTATGACATGATAAAATTTGACACCGTTTAATTTGCGATGTTATGACATGATAAAATTTGACACCGTTTAATTTGCGATGTTATGACATGATAAAATTTGACACCGTTTAATTTGCGATGTTATGACATGATAAAAATTGTCACCATAAATTGTTTGATGTTATGACATGATAAAATTTGACACCGTTTAATTTGCGATGTTATGACATGATAAAAATTGTCACCATAAATTGTTGGATGTTATGCCACAAGGAATTGATACCATAAATTGTCCGATGCTATGACATGTAAAATTTGACGTTGTATGTAGCGTAGTGTTGACAGTAAGTTTTGGGAACAAATTGGCAATGTAATTTGATTGACATTTTTTTTTGTCAATGTTTATATAAGAAAATAAACACCGTATGATGATTGACATTTTTTTTTTTGTCAATGTTTATATAAGAAAATAAACACCGTATGTTGATTGACATTTTTGTCAATATTTTAAAATAGAATTTGTCGCCATTTGAGATAAGTATATTTTTGTTCATTTACAAAATAGAATTGGCCGCTATATGTAATGAACTAATATTTTGTTCATTATCAAAATAAGAAAACATCGTATGTAAGTGAATATATTTTGTTCATTATCAAAATAAAGAGCACCGTATGTTGAATGAACAAATTTGTGTTATTATAAAATTTGCATTGCATAAAATAGTATTTTGTCATGATAGAAAAATAGAAATTTGCTTTGCATAAAATAGTATTTTGTCATGTTAGAAAGAATAGAAAATGCATTGTATGTATATCATCGTTTTTTGTCAAGTTAAAAGCATAAAATGCATTATATGTAAAATAAGTAAATAATGCATTGTATGTAAAATAATGCATTGTATGTATGCATATTATTTTATCAAAGTTAGAAAATAATGCATTGTATGTAAAATAATGCATTGTATGTATGCATATTATTTTATCAAAGTTAGAAAATAATGCATTGTATGTAAAATAATGCATTGTATGTATGCATATTATTTTATCAAAGTTAGAAAATAATGCATTATATGTAAAATAATGCATTGTATGTATGCATATTATTTTATCAAAGTTAGAAAATAATGCATTGTATGTAAAATAATGCATTGTATGTATGCATATTATTTTGTCAAAGTTAGAAAATAATGCATTGTATGTAAAATATAAAAAGAATAAAGCATTGTATGTTAATGAATATATTTTGTTCATTATATAAAAAGGAGAAAGCATCGTATGTTAATGAATATATTTTGTTTATTATAAAAGTTAAAAATAAGAAAGCACCGTATGTTGAATGAATATTTTTTTTTTTTTTTTGTTCATTATAAAAGTAAGAAAAGCACTGTATGTGAATGACTATATTTTTGTTCACTATAAAATAGAATATGGCATTATATGAAATGAACAATATTTGTCATAAATAAGAAATATTTGCATTGTATGAAAATAGCATATTTGTTAATATTAATATAGAAAATTTGCATTGCATGAAAATAGTGATTTTGTCAATTTAGAAAAAAAAAAATCAAATGCATTGTATGTATAGTATTTTTGTCAATTTAGAAAAGTACTAAATGCATTGTATGTATGCATTTTTGTCAAGTTAGAAAAATATCAAATGCATTGTATGTAAATAGTATTTTGTCGAGTTAGAAAAGTATCAAATGCATTGTATGTAAATAATATTTTGTCATGTTAGAAAATATTAAATGCATTGCATGTGAAAATAGTGTTTTTGTAATGTTAATAAATAGAAAAAGGCACCGTATGTAATATTAACATTATCTTTAATGTTAATAAATAGAAAAAGCACCGTATGTAATATTAACATTATCTTTAATGTTAATAAATAGAAAAAGCATCGTATGTCAAGAAGGATAGTTTAATCATAGGATTCATATACATTTATTTTCAATGTTATTAAAAAGAAAATGAAGTGTATGTAAATTTGACATCATTTACAATGTTATTTTACAAGAGGATTCACCGTATGATTAATTAACATATTTTTAATGTTAATATTAAAATATCTACACCATATGGTATTAACATCATCTTTAAATGTTGAAAATAAGAAAAACTTTCATCGTAGGAAAATTTCATTTTTTTAACGTAATAAAAAGAGAAATCCACCGAATGCTATTTACATTATTTTATAAGTATAATATAATTGAAATTCATAGCATGATGAAATTAACATTGCTAATGTTAATGAAATAAAGGTAATTTCACCGTAGGATGTAATTAATATTTTTTTAAATGTTAATATAAAAAGAAATTTATGCCGTAGGATAAGATGTTCATTATTTTATAATGTATATAAAAGAGAAAAATGCATCGTAGGAAAAGTACATTATTATTATTTTTATGTTAAATAGAAAGGTAATCTACATCGTAAGATGAAGTGTACATTATTTATAATGTGAATAGAAAGGGAATTCCATCGTAAAATAAAATTTCATTTTAATGTAATTGATATTGAAAATGCATTTAAAAAGAGAATTAACTGTAGGATGAGTTACATTATTTTATAATGTGAATTAAAAGAAGAATTGCACCGTAGGATGAGAATAACCTTATTTTTAATTTAAATATTAAAAAGAGTTTAACGATAGGATTAATATACATTATTTTTAATGTAGATAATAAAAGAAAGTTTAATCAGAGGATAAGTTACATTATTTATAATGAAAATTAAAGAGAATTGACCGTAGGATTGAATTATATTATTTTAATTAAAAGGTAATTTAACATAGGATGAGTTACATTATCTTAATGTAAATTAAATGTAATTTACATCGTAGGAAGTTAACTTTTATGTTAAATGATTAACGTTAAAGAAGGATTACAACGTAGAATGAGTTAACATTATTTTTGATGACAATATATAAGAATGCGACATGTAAATGCAAGTTTACATTTTATTCATTGTAAATAAGTAATAATGTGACATGTAATTGCAAGTTTGCATTTTATTAAATGTAAAGAAAACAAGAATGCGATATGTAATGAAAGTTTACATTTTAATTAATGTAAATAAAAATATGATTTTGAGAATTCGTCGTTAAATAAGAAGTTTGACTATTTTAAATAATTAAAATAGAATGAATTGTTAATAAAAATAATTATTAACAAATAAGGAGGATTTTCAAAAATATATATACGTATATATATACAAGGATTGTTTGGGAAGTCCGAGATATTCTCATCCCAAATTAATCCAGCGGCGTTAAAGATCGAAGTAAGAAGACGAAGCATGAAGACCGTAAACCTTCCCTCGAATGGACAGCAATCGAGACCCTGAATTGACTTGCTACCAATTCATGGGTCAAGGTCATTGCCCAGACGTACGTGTTGGTTTCACGGATTTGACTTTCGTTCAGACCTAGAGCATAAGTTTAAATGGATGGTGTGTCTGACATCGTACTTCGTTATATATCATATTGTTGATTTTCTGTTAATATATAAATATTGGTGGTGGAGAATTTATTCTCTACTTAACACCCATTTATGTATTGATGGAGAAGCAATGGTATGGTATGGAGTGACAGTGTGGCATACTAAGATGCAATGATCAAAGTTTATTGTTGAAAAGCAGAACCTTGTGGAGACGATCAAAGCATGGCCTGTTTAGGCGTAGCTTTGTGTATTACGTGACTTCGCGAGCCTCACACACCGGTTGAGTCAAAAACGGGCGAAGGGAACGCAGGGAAAGCAGCACGTTTCTTTCTAGCTAGAAGTAGTGTCAGGGACCTCCCAGCGCTGATACTTTACTTATGTGGATGATGGAATGTGGCGCGCCTCGGATAGGTCCTATAGGACCGGGAAACGTGTGCTTAGGAATAACTAATCCTCTAAGCTGTATGTGAGGACCGGCCCTGCCATTTCCAAGGGTTAACTGCGGGTAATCCTGAGGCACTAGCTAGAGTGTCTCGAATCGGTAAGGAGCTCCGCTCTAGCCTTGACTCATGATGGAAACCAAAATCCAAATACGAACCGACGAATTTGATTGTATTACTAGTACGGAGGCATAGTATATGGTACCTATGCTTCCTAAGATTAATACATTTACTTTGAAATGCTTTCATATACACTAATAATAATATTAGATGCGTATTTGCCGTATTTAGCATGTTTAATCACCATAAGGTAAAACCCTATCCTCTGGTGTGCGTTGCATTGTGTGATGGGACTTGGGTCTTATGGTGATTCCATTTTTCCAAAAAGCATTGCGTTGTTTACGATGTTATGACACTTTAAATTATGCACTGCAATCCATTAGAGTAAACCCGTTCCGCGTTAGCGGCGTGGTCTTTGGATTTGCCTTATATCTACTAGTATTTTACTTAAGAATTCTCACACCAGTCCCACGACTGACCCATAGTTTGTTTCACCTTTTTACAAACTTGGGTGCCCTCTTTTCCACACGGGCAGCCAAGTAGACAGGTTCATTCTTTGCTTGGAGTCTTTTCTTTGGAGCTGCTTATTCTATCTTTTGGATTTGCTTTTGTGGAGAGGTGATGACTTGGAGCTTGAAGACATTTATCTTTTGTTTTCTATGGCATCTTTTCTTTTCTTTTTAGTCATCAAATTTATTTCTTTTCTGCAACTTGTTGTAATAGCTTAGTTTCGGCGACTGTGGATTTTCTGTGATTGATGACATTATATTTTTCCGCTGCTATAATGTTATTACTCTATGAATTTCCTTTGCTATATTGTATCTGTGTTCTGTTTTATTGTATTTATGTTGTATTCCAAAAATGATCACTCCTACTTTCACCCGTGGAAGTATGGGGTCGTCACAGTTGGTATCAGAGCTTTGGTTTACAAAGCGGAATATAACATATTTATAATAATTCGTTTACGTAGAATCACTATATTCTACGGCGAACAGTTCATGAGATACATAATAGCCAGTCACTTTATCGTCATCTTTTTCATTCATCCTTCGATCTTTTCTATCTCTTAAATCACCATTTCAGTTGTTTTGACTCTTCCCTTAATCGTGCATTCGAAGAAGACTAAGAGAAGTGGCGATGCTTAATTGGCACACGTTTACGAATGAGCGAAAGGACCAACTTCTTCAATGCCAGCTTTTACTGAAGGAGGAGGAAAGCCTGTTGTCTCTAAAGGTACGCCTAGAATAAGTTACGTTCTCCATGTTTCTTTCTATTCTTTTTTTTTTATGAGCCGTTGCTTGGCTTTCTCTCTCTCTTATCCTCTTTCTTCTTTCTCTTTCTCCTTTTCGAGGACGAAAAGTTCTTAAGTGGGGGAGACTGTAACAACCTGGAATTTTAGGGCCAATTTAAAATTTTATTTTAAGGAAATTATGATAGAAAATGCGTCAGAATTTAAAAATTCCATTTCTAAATTAAATTTATTATTAAAAAAAAAATAAAAAAAAATAAAAAAAAAATAAAAAAAAGAAGAAGAAGAAGAAAAGAGTATGAAATAATAAGGATATAATTTCGCCAATAATGTAATAAGGTTACATGATATTAAAATGTAATACAAATGTAAAGGTATTAAAAACAATGCATATAAATTACCTAATAATAATAGGAACATTAGTATTTGGTTCAGAAGAAGGGTATGAAATGTAGGAATTAACATTTATTTCAAACGCAGAATACAAAGAGATGGTTATGGTCATTTATTTGCGCTAGAATATAAAATTGTTAAAATTAATACATATAGAATGATAAGAAATAAATATGGGTAATAAGTGCATTAATTCACAAACATACATACTTTATTCATCCAAAGCATGTGTAACAAATGCTAGTTATTGGTACTAAATAGGTAAAGGTTTAGGTTAGGTTGGAATTTGAAATGTCCTCCATTTATTACTATTACATATAATAAATGGAATATTAACAATTACAACCATGTAGTTTTGAGGGAAGTAAATGTACTAATAAATTAGTATGGAATTAGTGTGTTTAGTTTTATATAATTTTATTCTTTCCTTGTTCGTGCTCCTTTGTATTTATGCCTAACATTCTGGCTTTTGATTTCATTACTTGTATTTGACAAATTTGAGTATTTTAAATTTTACTGTCTTACTTAACATATTTATCTATTTCAACTCAAATCTATTTGCGTTGTAAACCATTGTATTTATCGGTTTTATATTAGAAATATCTTATTTTGAACATAGTATTCACTTTGGAATTAAAATTACTTTTGTAAATTTATTTTTCTAATGTAATGTTCTAGCATAATTTACATCATTAACAAATTTGAATATTCAATATTAGAATTCTTTAATGATAAGAATATTTCTTAAATATAATACTTTCCCTAGTTATTCAAACTATAAGGTTCATTAATGTGGAAAGTTGCAGCAAGTTTTCAATGCGTTTTCCATTCCTTATTGCAAGCGCATGCATCCATGCTATATATTTGGTGTCATTTTATGAACAAAAATAAATAGAATTTCTTTTATTTTTTTTTCTTTTTGCAATTAAATTTAATGTAATAAATGGTAATATGTGATTATAGCTATAGCAAATGTGAACGTGATTTGAAATTCAAAAGGTTACAATCAATTTGAACATAATAAATGTTTTCAACTTTAAAATAAACGGAAATTTAATTGAGAACAATTAAACATACAAGGGGGTAAAGGGAAAATTCATCTCCACTATAGAATATCCTAAACTCCTCCCATAACCTAACACAAACTCTCATTCACCTCCTCCTTCTTATCAATGGCCACGACTGCTCTTTTCTCCTCTTTTTTTTTTTTCCCACGAAATGAAATTAGAAACTCATATAGGAAAGATCGAAGAGATTTTTAGGAGCTTCAAGATCATACGGATGTGATCATATTTCGTGAACTGTGGAGGGTGAATTCGAAGCTCAAAACGGCGGAGTTCGTCGCCATTTTCAAGCGCAAGAAACCCCCTCACCTCCTCTCCAGCGTGCCATTTTCTGATTGCCTTCAAGCTTCATCGATTTGGAGAAAATAGAAACCCCAGATCTGAAATCGTCTTGAATTGGAACACCGAACCTGAATCACCTCCTCTGACCAAACATGGTGAGAGTTTCAAACCGCAATTTTTTTTTTAATTGAATAAATTGTTGAGTGTTTATGTGGATAATAATTGGGCATCATAATTATATGCTATGCTATGACGATGAAATTGTCACCATTATTTTTGTGATGCTATAACGATAAAATTTGACACCGTTTAATTTGCGATGTTATGACATGATAAAATTTGACACCGTTTAATTTGCGATGTTATGACATGATAAAATTTGACACCGTTTAATTTGCGATGTTATGACATGATAAAATTTGACACCGTTTAATTTGCGATGTTATGACATGATAAAAATTGTCACCATAAATTGTTTGATGTTATGACATGATAAAATTTGACACCGTTTAATTTGCGATGTTATGACATGATAAAAATTGTCACCATAAATTGTTGGATGTTATGCCACAAGGAATTGATACCATATATTGTCCGATGCTATGACATGTAAAATTTGACGTTGTATGTAGCGTAGTGTTGACAGTAAGTTTTGGGAACAAATTGGCAATGTAATTTGATTGACATTTTTTTTGTCAATGTTTATATAAGAAAATAAACACCGTATGATGATTGACATTTTTTTTTTGTCAATGTTTATATAAGAAAATAAACACCGTATGTTGATTGACATTTTTGTCAATATTTTAAAATAGAATTTGTCGCCATTTGAGATAAGTATATTTTTGTTCATTTACAAAATAGAATTGGCCGCTATATGTAATGAACTAATATTTTGTTCATTATCAAAATAAGAAAACATCGTATGTAAGTGAATATATTTTGTTCATTATCAAAATAAAGAGCACCGTATGTTGAATGAACAAATTTGTGTTATTATAAAATTTGCATTGCATAAAATAGTATTTTGTCATGATAGAAAAATAGAAATTTGCTTTGCATAAAATAGTATTTTGTCATGTTAGAAAGAATAGAAAATGCATTGTATGTATATCATCGTTTTTTGTCAAGTTAAAAGCATAAAATGCATTATATGTAAAATAAGTAAATAATGCATTGTATGTAAAATAATGCATTGTATGTATGCATATTATTTTATCAAAGTTAGAAAATAATGCATTGTATGTAAAATAATGCATTGTATGTATGCATATTATTTTATCAAAGTTAGAAAATAATGCATTATATGTAAAATAATGCATTGTATGTATGCATATTATTTTATCAAAGTTAGAAAATAATGCATTGTATGTAAAATAATGCATTGTATGTATGCATATTATTTTGTCAAAGTTAGAAAATAATGCATTGTATGTAAAATATAAAAAGAATAAAGCATTGTATGTTAATGAATATATTTTGTTCATTATATAAAAAGGAGAAAGCATCGTATGTTAATGAATATATTTTGTTTATTATAAAAGTTAAAAATAAGAAAGCACCGTATGTTGAATGAATTTTTTTTTTTTTTTTTTTGTTCATTATAAAAGTAAGAAAAGCACTGTATGTGAATGACTATATTTTTGTTCACTATAAAATAGAATATGGCATTATATGAAATGAACAATATTTGTCATAAATAAGAAATATTTGCATTGTATGAAAATAGCATATTTGTTAATATTAATATAGAAAATTTGCATTGCATGAAAATAGTGATTTTGTCAATTTAGAAAAAAAAAAATCAAATGCATTGTATGTATAGTATTTTTGTCAATTTAGAAAAGTACTAAATGCATTGTATGTATAGCATTTTTGTCAAGTTAGAAAAATATCAAATGCATTGTATGTAAATAGTATTTTGTCGAGTTAGAAAAGTATCAAATGCATTGTATGTAAATAATATTTTGTCATGTTAGAAAATATTAAATGCATTGCATGTGAAAATAGTGTTTTTGTAATGTTAATAAATAGAAAAAGGCACCGTATGTAATATTAACATTATCTTTAATGTTAATAAATAGAAAAAGCACCGTATGTAATATTAACATTATCTTTAATGTTAATAAATAGAAAAAGCATCGTATGTCAAGAAGGATAGTTTAATCATAGGATTCATATACATTTATTTTCAATGTTATTAAAAAGAAAATGAAGTGTATGTAAATTTGACATCATTTACAATGTTATTTTACAAGAGGATTCACCGTATGATTGATTAACATATTTTTAATGTTAATATTAAAATATCTACACCATATGGTATTAACATCATCTTTAAATGTTGAAAATAAGAAAAACTTTCATCGTAGGAAAATTTCATTTTTTTAACGTAATAAAAAGAGAAATCCACCGAATGCTATTTACATTATTTTATAAGTATAATATAATTGAAATTCATAGCATGATGAAATTAACATTGCTAATGTTAATGAAATAAAGGTAATTTCACCGTAGGATGTAATTAATATTTTTTAAATGTTAATATAAAAAGAAATTTATGCCGTAGGATAAAATGTTCATTATTTTATAATGTATATAAAAGAGAAAAATGCATCGTAGGAAAAGTACATTATTATTATTTTTATGTTAAATAGAAAGGTAATCTACATCGTAAGATGAAGTGTACATTATTTATAATGTGAATAGAAAGGGAATTCCATCGTAAAATAAAATTTCATTTTAATGTAATTGATATTGAAAATGCATTTAAAAAGAGAATTAACTGTAGGATGAGTTACATTATTTTATAATGTGAATTAAAAGAAGAATTGCACCGTAGGATGAGAATAACCTTATTTTTAATTTAAATATTAAAAAGAGTTTAACGATAGGATTAATATACATTATTTTTAATGTAGATAATAAAAGAAAGTTTAATCAGAGGATAAGTTACATTATTTATAATGAAAATTAAAGAGAATTGACCGTAGGATTGAATTATATTATTTTAATTAAAAGGTAATTTAACATAGGATGAGTTACATTATCTTAATGTAAATTAAATGTAATTTACATCGTAGGAAGTTAACTTTTATGTTAAATGATTAACGTTAAAGAAGGATTACAACGTAGAATGAGTTAACATTATTTTTGATGACAATATATAAGAATGCGACATGTAAATGCAAGTTTACATTTTATTCATTGTAAATAAGTAATAATGTGACATGTAATTGCAAGTTTGCATTTTATTAAATGTAAAGAAAACAAGAATGCGATATGTAATGAAAGTTTACATTTTAATTAATGTAAATAAAAATATGATTTTGAGAATTCGTCGTTAAATAAGAAGTTTGACTATTTTAAATAATTAAAATAGAATGAATTGTTAATAAAAATAATTATTAACAAATAAGGAGGATTTTCAAAAATATATATATGTATATATATACGAGGATTGTTTGGGAAGTCCGAGATATTCTCATCCCAAATTAATCCAGCGGCGTTAAAGATCGAAGTAAGAAGACGAAGCATGAAGACCGTAAACCTTCCCTCGAATGGACAACAATCGAGACCCTGAATTGACTTGCTACCAATTCATGGGTCAAGGTCATTGCCCAGACGTACGTGTTGGTTTCACGGATTTGACTTTCGTTCAGACCTAGAGCATAAGTTTAAATGGATGGTGTGTCTGACATCGTACTTCGTTATATATCATATTGTTGATTTTCTGTTAATATATAAATATTGGTGGTGGAGAATTTATTCTCTACTTAACACCCATTTATGTATTGATGGAGAAGCAATGGTATGGTATGGAGTGACAGTGTGGCATACTAAGATGCAATGATCAAAGTTTATTGTTGAAAAGCAGAACCTTGTGGAGACGATCAAAGCATGGCCTGTTTAGGCGTAGCTTTGTGTATTACGTGACTTCGCGAGCCTCACACACCGGTTGAGTCAAAAACGGGCGAAGGGAACGCAGGGAAAGCAGCACGTTTCTTTCTAGCTAGAAGTAGTGTCAGGGACCTCCCAGCGCTGATACTTTACTTATGTGGATGATGGAATGTGGCGCGCCTCGGATAGGTCCTATAGGACCGGGAAACGTGTGCTTAGGAATAACTAATCCTCTAAGCTGTATGTGAGGACCGGCCCTGCCATTTCCAAGGGTTAACTGCGGGTAATCCTGAGGCACTAGCTAGAGTGTCTCGAATCGGTAAGGAGCTCCGCTCTAGCCTTGACTCATGATGGAAACCAAAATCCAAATACGAACCGACGAATTTGATTGTATTACTAGTACGGAGGCATAGTATATGGTACCTATGCTTCCTAAGATTAATACATTTACTTTGAAATGCTTTCATATACACTAATAATAATATTAGATGCGTATTTGCCGTATTTAGCATGTTTAATCACCATAAGGTAAAACCCTATCCTCTGGTGTGCGTTGCATTGTGTGATGGGACTTGGGTCTTATGGTGATTCCATTTTTCCAAAAAGCATTGCGTTGTTTACGATGTTATGACACTTTAAATTATGCACTGCAATCCATTAGAGTAAACCCGTTCCGCGTTAGCGGCGTGGTCTTTGGATTTGCCTTATATCTACTAGTATTTTACTTAAGAATTCTCACACCAGTCCCACGACTGACCCATAGTTTGTTTCACCTTTTTACAAACTTGGGTGCCCTCTTTTCCACACGGGCAGCCAAGTAGACAGGTTCATTCTTTGCTTGGAGTCTTTTCTTTGGAGCTGCTTATTCTATCTTTTGGATTTGCTTTTGTGGAGAGGTGATGACTTGGAGCTTGAAGACATTTATCTTTTGTTTTCTATGGCATCTTTTCTTTTCTTTTTAGTCATCAAATTTATTTCTTTTCTGCAACTTGTTGTAATAGCTTAGTTTCGGCGACTGTGGATTTTCTGTGATTGATGACATTATATTTTTCCGCTGCTATAATGTTATTACTCTATGAATTTCCTTTGCTATATTGTATCTGTGTTCTGTTTTATTTTATTTATGTTGTATTCCAAAAATGATCACTCCTACTTTCACCCGTGGAAGTATGGGGTCGTCACATTGGTCCTACCATGGGGTGTATCAAGACCCATGGTGGCGGCCCGACACAATCCTTAGAATACATAGGTTATACTACTGATGCGCCAGTGCCCTGTTTGTCTGCTCCGAAGTGTGTGCACGCCCGCACTCCATTAGAACCCACACTGTGCACCAACCGTCGTCGCTTTTGACCGCTTACAATCAGCCCAGTAATCGTGCCCCACCCTGCCTAGTTTCAGGGTACCAAGATACCTAATTTGGGTTACTCCTGAAACGGGTCCCTCGTTACTAGGGTTTTCTAGTCAAACATGTTAAGTGGTTAAGTGTCTGTATTAACCTAACCCCACCCATCAATTCTTGTTAACATGTTGAATTTGGTTAAGTGTTTTAGTTAACTTAACCCTACCATCTATCCTTAGCCTCTTAAAGCACCGACCACTCACATTAGACATATATTGTTATGGTTACTGGATGTGTCGGTCGGTTCCAGGCAGATTTACACCGTAACTCAGTCTAACCTCGGGTCCTTATTGGGCTCCATGCTTAACCACCCACATTGGATAGGTATTGTTGTGACTACTGGATAGCTGGGCGGGTCCGGGCACGTTTACATCACAACTCAATCCAACCTCGGGTTAAGCATATCGTATTTTCTAAATTTACATATTTGTCTTTATTACCTGTTATATGTAAATTTGTTAACCATTAAAGGTTATGGCCCACATTCCAAGTTTAACATTTTTGGTATAAGGATTTATACCGTTTTAAATTCCACCAATTTTGGCATGTGACAAACATGCCAATTTCATATATTTTTATGCCAAGTTTTCCTATCCATTTTACCCAACGTTACCCCGTCTAAATATTAAGCTAACAACTCTTAGCCTAATTTTCGTTCGCATGACTTTAACATATGATATTAGGCTAAAAACATAGCCTAATTTAGCGCACAAAGTTTGCATAAAGGAATCTATCTACATAACATGTCATAGGTGTAAACTTATACATAATAGGGGTGAACTTGCAAAATGATCATCATGAATGTCATAGGTGTGAACTTGGCATTATGGCATAGTCATTATGAACATAATAGGGGTGAACTTGCAAAATGACTAATCAACATACATGTGAATTTACAACATAGCCTAAATCACTTTCATATATGTGAACTTGCATTTAAATAGGGATCTAACCAAATAGGTGTCACATAAATTAACATATGATTTAGACAACATAAGCCTAAACATGTTTTGGATCTAGGCATAACATCGAACATCACTAGCATATGACAAGAATATGACATTTTCATAAGCATGTATAATTTTATGACAAGGGTGCGAACTAGATCCAATTATATATCTAATTACAACATGGAACATGTATTAAAGCGGATCTTGGCATGGATCCAATTAACTTGCAACTTTCTTACAAACATACTAGCATGTATGTGAACATTATCGTTTAGGCATAAAGGTTCTAACATATATATATATATATATATATATATATATATATATATATATATACATGACATCTTAATCACATACAACCTATATAATCACATAAACATATAGGTGTCGATTACAACATGAACTATACAACTTGCATGTGATTCTATATGTACAATAGGATCAATATCAATTCAACTATACCACAAACATCACAGTACTACAATTATTTCAATACATAGATGTGAATTAACATCGTTGTTACACAATAACACAATTCCATTTCCATTTTACATCGAACCAAATCCTAATTTTTATTCACATCGGAAAAATCACTATACTTACAATAAACGACGGTCTTGTTTTCTGATTTATGAATTCTGAATTTGATATGCTTTCCTTTGGGTAGACTAACATTGATTTGATTCGTGTTTTAACTTTAATTTGGCTCATCTCTAAGCTTTTCTACAAGTGGAGGCTCCTTTCAATTTCCTTCCGATAGCATGGCGGCTCCGTCTCTAATTTCTTATGCGAATTTAGGTTGGAGTCTTAGGTTGTATTTATAGAATTTTAGATTGATTTGAGCCGTCCGATGATCCCAGACGAATCTAGACCATTCACTTTGAAAGGAGCCAACCAAAATGCGACATGTCAGCCCTAGTGACACATCCAAGCCTCAGAAATCGACCAGAACCCGACCAGGCCAGCAAGGGCCAAACCAGGTCGACCCCCAGGTCGACCCTATGGTCGACCTAGTCACCCAGGTCGACCCCTTGGTCGACCTGGTGCTTGGGCGGGAATTTCCCCGCCCAGCCCAGTTTGGGTCTGATTTTGAATTTTGAACTTCGTTTTGAACTGTTTGAATTTTAATTTGAATTTTGAAACTTCCGAAGGTCATAACTCCTTCATACGGAGTCCGACTCACGCAAACTCGGACTCTATCTCAAGAAGAATTCCGAGACGATCGCAATGGTGAAACCCGTTTCCCTTAATTCTTTCATTAAAAATTAATTATAATTAAATTTGTTATTATACAGTTAACAGAAAATTTGGCATGTTACAGAAACTGACTCAAACAGTCGAATGGGCCTACGAAACATATCCCATTGTGTCCGGAATGGGGGTATTTAGCTAGGGACAACAGTCGTTGGGTCTGGATTGGGGTTCGTGTGTGAAAGAGGGTATTTTCGAAATTTAGAAATTATAAAATAAAATAAAAATTCCCATTGCGCCACGTCATATTCTCTCTCCCCGTCTTCTTCTCCGAAACCCCTCAAACCGACGACGACAGATCTTCAATCCTTCCTCCCTCGTTTTCTCATCCCACACTCAACGAAACCTACCCCTCCTTTGGATTTTTTTTAGAGCGTCAAAAGAGCTTTAAATCCATACGACTCTCGCCCGGTAGCGTGGAATATTTTTGTCGCACCAACCTCCAAAAGTCGCACCATTCGAGGCCAAAATCCACCGCCACCACCAAGTCGAGTTCATCAGGGTGGACAGCGCCAGGTGCGCCTCTCGGAACGCTAGAAGGTGGCATAGTTTGATCGTCATACCGTGCTTCGGATTGCTCGAGAAACCGATACCTAGTTTTGAACATTGAAAGGAAGGTAACGGGCTAAGTTATATTTAACTATTTTATAGCACTTTAAAGCGCAACGGTTTTTTATTTCACTGTAAAAATCATATCTTTTTCGTTTCTTGACGAAATTCAGTGAAACAAGAGATAGTGGACACGTGTGGACGTCTTCTACATTCTAGAAGAGACCGCATATTTTTCTGAGCCTTCTGCTATTTTTGGTGGAGTGGAACCCAATGTGAGATTTCTAAATTATAAATGATATGGAAAACGATGATGTATAAATTATATAGTCGATGTATGAGTTATATAAGCGTTGTACACCTCATGTATAAGCGTTGTATAAGTTGTACGTTCGATGTATAAGTTATATATGCGTTGTAAAAATTATATATGTGTTGAATAGAAGTGAAATATACTTATATATATATACATATATACGCCCCTCGTCCATAAACCATGGACGATATTTATTGGTTGTGATTGGTGTGAAAATTGGTTGATAGCGAATGGTTGATTTGAATTGTTTGTGGTTGGAATTGATTGATTGTGGTTGAAAAATACCCGTTTGTGGTTGAGAATTATTTGGTTGAAACCACATAGGATTAGTTTGTGGAAAAGAAAGAAAAAAATATACATGCCGCCTATGTGCGAACTAGATGCATGAAATCCCAATTGTCAAAAGCTGTGAGGCTTTAAGGTAGAGCGAGGAGCCGTACTAGGGACGACCCCGGTTTTAACTACCCTGCCGTTATGCTGCCGAAATTTTGAATAATATTCATTTGTAGAATTATTTTCATGTGTTGAAACTATATTCGTGTGTTGAATAGAAAACCTTCATGTGTTGAATAGAAATTCATTCGTTGAATAATATTCATGTGTTGAATGGTATTCGTGTTTTAAATAAATTGTTTTAACAATAAAAATCACATTTTTATTCTATATACATGAACTATAGAAAACCTTCATGTGTTGAATAGAAATTCATTCGTTGAATAATATTCATGTGTTGAATGGTATTCGTGTTTTAAATAAATTGTGTTAATAATAAAAATCACATTTTTATTCTATATACACGAACTATAGAAAACCTTCATGTGTTGAATAGAAATTCATTCGTTGAATAGAAATTCATGTGTTGAATGGTATTCGTGTTTCAAATAAATTGTTTTAACAATAAAAATCACAATTTTATTTTATATATACGAACTATAGAAGACCTTCATGTGTTGAATAGAAATTCATTCGTTGAATAGAAATTCATGTGTTGAATGGTATTCGTGTTTGAAATAAATTGTTTTATAATAAAAATCATATTTTTATCATCTATATGAACTATATAAAATAGTCGTGTTTTGAAATAAATTGTTTTATAATAAAAATCATATTTTTATTATCTATATGAACTATATAAAATAGTCGTGTTTTGAAATAAATTGTTTTATAATAAAAATCTTATTTTTAACATCTATATGAACTATATAAAATAGTCGCGTTTTGAAATAAATCGTTTTACAATAAAAATCACATTTTTACTATATACATGAATTGTTAAAAATAGTGAAGTGTCGAAATAAATGTCTGTTGGATAAAAATATCATTTTTATCGAATGTATGAAAAGCATATGGTTTTGAAATCGAAGAATAGATTTTATTTGTATATATATATATATATATATAATTAAAATGAATCGAATAACAAAGCTACAGTTCGTGTTTTGAAACCGTGATTTCAAACGATTAGTGCGGGAGATCCGACCATCGGATTTTCCCGAAACCGAAACCGTTGGGTTCGTTTTGGAAATATCTTTCCAACGACACCAACTTTGTAAAGATCCAACGGTTGGATTGTCTGGAATATTTAATTCAAATCTAAATAAAAACAGCGCCAGAATCGATTATATATATATATAATTAAATTAAATTAAATCGAATAACGACGCTGTAGTTCGTATTTTGAAATCGAAACTTCAAACGATTGTACCGGGAGATCCGACCGTCGGATTTTCCCAAAACTGGAACCGTTGGATTCGTTTTGAAAAGATCTTTCTAATGATATAAATTTTGTGAGGATCCAACGGTTAGATTGTCAGATATGTGTAAATCAAATATGAAGAAAAACAGCGCCACGGCCGCGTTATGGCCTGAAGCGTCGTTTAAATAAATTGGCTATTTTTAAATAAATAAAAATAGCGATAAATCGTTATAAAATATTATAAACGATATGGAATGTGAAATTTAGAAACTAAATGAAGGTTAGCTAAGTCGAATGGTTTCCTGGGTTTTGATCTGATGTTGGTTTCGGCCTTCGGGGTTAATATTTGGGAAATCGTTCTCTTACTGATTTACGGTTAGTGACTAATGAATAGGAATAAGGCGTATGTGGTGTTTGCGTAGCACTTGTTTATTATATACGCGAGTTGCTTAGAAAGACCGGGTTAATCCCATTCTGAATAACTGAATCGACAATAAGAAATCCAAGATGAAGACGGTGGTCGAAGACCGGAGATCTTCACCTCGGTCTGATGATAACTGATGTCCTGATTGGGAGGCATCCCGAAATATGGATAATGATTGGTGATCGTCCAGACGTACCTGGAGATCGATGGTTATGCGAGGTATATAGTGCCTCCGGTTTCGTTCAGACCCAGAACGGACTTGTAAATGGACTGTGTGTCTGACATTGGAATTCATTCTTTGTGATTGATAGCCATCAGTTGCATGGTGTGAATTGCCTGTGTGGCATGCTAAGATGCAGTGATCAAGGCTTCTGTTGAAAAGCAAAGTCTTGTGGTTGATGATCAAAGCATCGCCTGTGTGGCGTAGCTTTGTGTATAATGTGAGTTCGCGAGCCTTACACCCTGGTATGAACCAGAAACGGGAGAGGACATGAGGGAGGGCATGCATTTCCTTCTAGCTAGAGGTGGTGTCGGTGCTTAAACTGGCTGACATTTATATTATTTTCACCTGTGTGGTTGTTGCTGTTGCGAGGCGCCTCAGTTATATCGGTCGATCCAGGATCGATGGAGTCATTCGTTGGCTCATTTACGCCCCAAAGGGTGGGGAAACGCAGTGTTCAAGCATTTTAATCCACATCGATGGACCGGCCCTGACGATTCAAGGGTCACTTGAGCTCTGATCCTGAGGCTCGGGCTAGAGAGTCTCGAAGTCGGTAAGGACTATCTTTTTCCTTGGTTCATGATGGAAATCCAATTTCCAAATACGACATCGTGCGGTTTTGATTGTATATATATGTGGCGACATGATATATAGTACCCATGTCGTCTATGATTGATAGTTATGATTGAAATTGTTTCTGAAACATATAAACACTAGCAATAATATCAAATTCTTTTGTTTTATCCGTATCAAGCATATTTTGGCCATTATAAGGTAAAACTCTATCCTCCGGTTTGCATTGCATTGTGTGATGGGAACTAAGTCTTATAATGGCTTCATTTTTATAAAAAGCATTGCGATGTTTAAAAGAATTACTTGTTTTAAAGCACCGGCAATCCAATGGAGCAAACCCGTTCCGCAAAAGTGGCGTGGTCTTGTGATTAGCCAAATTATAATGTGTTAAGTAGATTTCTCATACCAGTCCCATGACTGACTCGTAGTTTGTTTCACTTGCAAACTCGAGTGCCCCTTTTTCTACACGGGCAGCCTTGTATTCAGATTTTAGCAAGCTCATTCTGGATAGCTGGAGCTGAAGATGGATTCTATCATTTATCTCTTTTTATGCTGTTCAGCTCCTATTGTACATATTATGTTTGTTTCCGCTGTAGACATTTATGTATAGTTGAACTGTATTTGTAATAAGTATAATCCTGTATACTGTGTAACTCTGATGATTATGTTTATCCAGTGTATTTATTTAATTCTGTTCTGCTATTATCTGTTTATGTGTTATATTCCAAAGATTACCCTTAACGCCTTCGTACGGGATTTTGGGGTCGTCACAAAACATGTGTTTGAGACATGTTATGTTTGGTGGACGCAAGTGGTTGCAAGTGTTTGCTAGTGGTTGCTCATGGATGCATATACACACATTAGGCACTAGATCGGCTCAGTCACTTTCATATTGCATATGCATATGAATGTATTTGTATATGGATTGAAACTTGATGTGTTATCATATGGATGTTGCATATGGATGAGTGAATATGCACACATATAGTATTTACATGATTAGGGATATTTGCATACATGTTGGACGCATGACACTCTCATGATTCGCATTAAGGAGGTCAACTGGATCAGTAGACCGCCTGATTTTGCATTAGATAAGAGACATATACACACACTCTGCATATGTTCATACAACATTAGAAACCTTTTAAGGACAATGGATGCCTGTGATTGAATGGTTGAGTAGATGGATGTTGGATGTTAGGATATACGTTCTTCCTAACTTGAAGATTTCAGGGACGAAATCCTTTAAGGAGGGGAGAATGTGACACCCCGTATTTTCTGTGAACTTTAAAGTAACAGATTAAAGTTTACTTAATTTTTAAGAGAAGAATTAAGGGAAATGGGTTGTTACGCCGTTGCGTTCATCTCGGAATTCTACTTGAGATAGAGTCCGAGTTTGCGTAAATCGAACTCCATATGAAGAAGTTATGACCTTCAGAAATTTCAGAGATTTAAATAAAACAGCTCAGGTTTGAAATTCGAAATTCAAATCACACACCCGGGTTGGGCGAGAAATTTAACGCCCAGGACCCAGGTCGACCAGGGGGTCGACCTCCCCCCTATTTCCAGATCTGAGGACAGATTCATTTTTCTGCATTTGGATGCCCGTTCTGACCAGATTCGTTGATCCCTATGCTATATAAACACCCCTAAGGCTACAGTTTTCTCTACACAACTTCATTTTGCCTATACTCTACCATAATTCATATCAAAATAAATCAAAGACAGGGTTATGCTGCTCAAGTCCTTCGTAGAAATCAAGTTTAGAATTCTAGTAGAGATTCAAAAGCTAATTCAACGACTTCAACAACTATTTCTAAGAATCAAATCAAATCTAAATTAGAAGAACAAATAGTCTAATTCAAGGGAAAGCTATTCAGTTTCAGAATACAGATCCCAGAATTCAAGAACCTTCTGTAATTTGTAAGTTCATGTTACTTTCAGAAATAAAAGTTAATTGTGATTTTGACATTGTAATAAATCTGAATATGAGATTATGCCTATTTCTATCTGTCTTTCTATATCCATTGGATATATCTCGTTGATAATATTATGTCCATTCTTTGTCTCTTCTTTCCTTCTTCCCTTTTTGTTTTATAGCCAGGCTACTGCGAGCCTCTGCCAGATCTCATAAGAGATGAACGTACGTTGGAAATAAAATTAGGCATAAAATATGATTGGACATGACCAACGCTAAAATTTGGGAAAAAGTATTAAATATTGTATAACTGGGCATAACTGAGTTGTAACTTATTTGAGGACATAACACATGTTGTATTTAAAACATAAAGTATTGGACATATGACTTGGGATTTGAGGCGTAAAGTATTGGACATATGACTTGAGATTTAAAACATAAAGTATTGGACATATGACTTGGGATTTGGGGCGTAAATTGAACTATAGATATAAGGCATAGTACATGCTGTGGTTTAAGATCTAAAATTGGGGCATATATATATGATAGTTTATGATTTGGAAGAAGAAGATTAGTGTGTATAGTGATGTATAGCTTAGGCATGGAAACAATATTTGCCTTTGTTTTGTAAGTCAGTTACTTTTTAGATTTGAACACCTAAATCTAATTGTGACATGTAATAAAATGGATATGAGAATATGCCTGATGTAAGCTATCCTTTCATTGAAATCTGTTCTTGAGTATATATATCTTTGGGAATCATTTTTGACTATGAAACTAGTCCAATCATATCTATCCTTGTTGTATATCGGAATTGTAATCCCTTTTTAGGTTCATGATATAATTCTTATCATATCTATATGCCTGCGATGTATTCCATGCAAAACTTGTCTTTTTAGTACATCAAGTTTATTGGACCAATAGTTCTTATCATCATATGACTTTGCCTATGCTTACGATGTTCCATCTTGCTTCTCCCCTTATTTTATGAATCTTGGGTTGAATCTCGAAATACGTACGTTATAAATGCGGGGGTAATTGGGTAAAACATGAAATTGACATTATTTGGCATAATTTGAAACATATAGTATGGCATTACTATTAAGATACAATTTGGGAAAATTTGACATGAATTGGACTATGTAATTTGACATATTAAACCTAGAATTGGCATGAACGACAAAGTATGAAATTGGCATATAAATCAAGTTTTGGGCAACAATGTTATTTTTGCGAATTTAGGGTAACTTGAGCATTAAATCTAGATTGGGTGTAAAATGTAACATGACTAATTTTGGTGAATTTGGTAATTAGCATGTAAAATCTAGATTTGGGTATATAGGGTAAATGTGTAGATTAAAGACGAACATGCCGAACCCGAGGTTAGATTGAGTTGAGGTGTAAAACTGTCCGGAATTGCCAGGCACATCTAGTAACCACAACAACACCTATCTAATGTGAGAGTTTAGTGCATCATGCCCAAGAAAAACCCGAGGTTAGATTGAGTTATGGTGTAAAACTGCCCGGAACCACCCAGCACATCCGGTAACCGCAACAACACATATCTAATGTGAGAGGTTAGTGCATTAATAAATCAGTTAATGCTAATGAACAAGATGAATGACTAGGGTTAAGTTCATAGGAACACTTAACCAATATAACAAGATGAATGGGTGAGGTTAAGTAATAAGAAACACTTAACCAATATAACTTGATTTGTGGTAAGGTTAAATTAAAACAAGAGAGAAACACTTAACCAATATTACTTAATTTGTGGTAAGGTTAAGTCAACACAAGAAGGCAACACTTAACCAAAGTAACATGACATGATGAGTAGGTGGGTTAAGTTAACTTAAATTGATTGATGACACTTAACCAATACAACATGACGAACACGCGGGGTTAAGTCAACAAGAAACTACTTAACCAATCTAACATGATAAGTAAGGAAGGTTAAGTTAATAAGAAACACTTAACCAATATGACATGATGAATGGGTGGGTTAAGTTAACATGAATGGACAACACTTAACCAATATGACATAATGTGTGGGAGGGTTAAGTACATATCGGGTTGGTGGGTAATATTAGTAAATATAGATCCACAAACTTAACCATTAAATAAACATGCTTGAATCGATGGGAAGGTTAAGTACATCTCGTGTAGGTGGGTAATATTAGCACATATAGACCCACAAACTTAACCATTAAATAAACATGCGTGAATCGATAGGAGGGTTAAGTACATCTCGTGTAGGTAGGTAATATTAGTAAATATAGGCCCACAAACTTAACCGTTAAGAAAACATGCTAGAATCGGTGGGAGGGTAAGTACATCTCATGTAGGTGGGTAATATTTGTATATATAGGCCCACAAACTTAACCAGCAGGAAACCCTAGTAGCGGGGACCCATTTCAGCAGTAACCCACATAGATGTATCATGGTACCCTGAAACTAGGCAGGGTGGGGCACGATTACTGGGCTGATTGTAAGCGGTCAAAACAGCGGCAGGGGGTATGTCAGTGTAGGTTCCGACGGTTTACGGGTGTGCACGTACTCCAGAGTGGGAAAAAGTAGGCACTGAGTACTGGTAGTTATACACTGTGCATCTTGAATCGTGTCGGGTCGCCATCATAAGCATTGATACACCTTATAGTGGGACCAGCACAGGGTATCTTATGGTAGGTCCAGCACAGGGCATCTACATGCAAGAGAGGGCCGATTGACACAGACACATGGAACATTAATGCAAGTAAAGAGTCGATCGATAGGGTAGTAAGGGTACATCTAACATGTTCATGGCAATTAGGCAGATTGAGGTGGAATCCTTACGATAGATGTACACCTGTAGGTTACCACAATTATGGGGATTGGGATCACGTTATCATTTTATACAGATTACTAGTTAGGACACTAGTTAGGTGGTGCTGAGATAGATATAGAAATCAGAGTAACAAAGTAGTAGCGAAGTAGAGAAAGAGTAGAAGCGCATTCAGTTTATCTTGCCTTATCATATCTATACTAATCGTAGGTTATCTTGTTGTCCTTGTTCTCATGGTATTGTCTTATATTCAGTTTATTCATGTCATGATGCTTTTGCCTGTTTATATGCTGAAAGTCACTGGACTTACCAGACTTATGTCTGACCTAGTTTTGTTTTGCCTCTTTTCTTCCGTTTCCCCCCTAGGTTCACAGGGAGGATATGTTATAACTTAGCTCAGTTTTCTTTCCAAGCTCGAAGATAGTCGATGTATTTCTTTGGACTCTCTCTTCCATTGCTATGGCTGGTTCATGCTTTATTGGGGAATATCATTGTTGTTTTTATGCTTCTTTTACATTTGGAAGTTTTTAGATCAAGACAGAAGTTCTATGTATTACTTTTAAGTATGATTGAGACAACTATTGTAAAAGCTTGACTGAACCATATTGTTTATAAAATGACTTTATTTCCCGCTGCTTTATTTGTCTGTCTTGTAATTTATCTGCATCTTTTACCTAAAATGCTCCACCAAAGTTAAGGCATTCCCTTTGTGAGTGACCTTAATGGAGGTGGGGTGTTTCAGGAACAGGTTGGAGGAATTCAACAGGATTCCTTAATATTATTGTTATCGTATTTACATTCATATGTTGTATTTTGAATTGATTGTGTGTTAAGCCTGACTATGGACCCCATGGACTATATAACGTTGTTATATGTGAAGTTATCAGGAAGTAAATATATTATTTTATATAATATATTGAGTTTGCCCATTTCACACAAATGGATGTGTTTGGCATAACGAGTGCTGAAAAGTCGGGTCGTTACACCATAAGAAATACTAGAATGTAAAAAGGGAAATTTTCAAGATGTATATTAAAAATAAAGTATATTTATAAAATCAAATGATTTTATAAAAGATAAAAGGAAATATTTGTAAACCATTTACAAATAGAATTGAAAAGGAAAATATTTGTGAAACAGGTATAAAAGGAAAATATTTGTGAAACAAATAGGAAAGAAAAATATTTGTGAAGCAAATAGGAAAGGAAAATATTTGTGAAACAAATATAAAAGGAAAATATTTGTGAAACAAATAGGAAAGGAAAATATTTGTGAAACAAATATAAAAGGAAAATATTTGTGAAACAAATAGGAAAGGAAATATTTGTGAAACAAATAGAATAGAAAAGGAGATAGTTAGAAAGTAAATAGAGTTATAAAAGGAAATATTTATTTATGAAATAAATAGAGTTATAAAAAGGAAATTTTAAATGTGATTTAAGTGTTAGAAATAAAAAGGAGATTTCGTATGAATAATTCTATAAATAGAAGTATACAAAGAATTTGGAAATGGGATACTATTTTGAAATACGAAATCAAACTTAACAGAGTTAATTGATTAGAGTTAATCAAATAGAATTAATCGATTAGAGTTAAATGGAATTAGAGTTAATCGATTAGAGTTAAATCGAAGTAGAGTTATTCAAATAAAGTAATCAAGTAGAATTATTCAAAAAATTAATCAAGTAGAGTTACTCAAATAAAGTAATCGAGTTAGAGTTAATCGATTAGAGTTAGTCGAATTA
This sequence comes from Allium sativum, assembly GCA_030737875.1. Lineage (NCBI taxonomy): Eukaryota > Viridiplantae > Streptophyta > Magnoliopsida > Asparagales > Amaryllidaceae > Allium > Allium sativum. Next base: position 643,661,762 of record CM060912.1, read on the forward strand.
GAATTAATCGATTAGAGTTAATTAAATTTGTTAATCGATTATAGTTAATCGAAATAGAGTTAGTCGAATATTAGTTATTCGAATAGAGTTAATTGAATTAGAGTTAGTCGGATTAGAGTTATTCGAATATAGTTTATTCGAAAAGAGATTATCAAATATTAATTATTCGAAAGGAGTTAATCGAATATAGTTTATTCGAATATAGTTAAAGGAGTTAATCGATTCGAATAAAGTTAAAGGAGTTAATCGAATATATTTTATTCGAATAGAGTTAGGGGAGTTAATCGAATATAGTTTATTCGAATAGAGTTAAGGGAGTTATCAAATATTAGTTATTCCAAGAAAGGTTATCGAATATTTGTTATTCGAAGTGAGGTTATCGAATAATAGTTTATTCGAAGGAGTTAATCGAATATAGTTTATTCGAAAGGAGTTAATCGAATATAGTTTATTCGAAAGGAGTTAATCGAATATAGTTTATTCATAGGAGTTAATCGAATATAGTTTATTCGAAAAGGAGTTATCGAATAGAGATTTTTCAAAAGAGAGTTATACGTTGAAATTCGAATATATCAAATTCGGGAAAGTACTATTAACTTTTTGTTTTAATCAAGATTTATTTATTTATAAATAAATTAGTTGTTTTTTTATTTATCCAAATTTATAAATAAAAGTTATACTTAAGTTATTATATTTCAGAAGCATGGATTATAACACTATTGTTATAATCAAATAATTTCTGTAAAAGAAGTGGATTCATAAATAGAATCCGAGAGTTACGTAAGGAAGTTTGTTAAAGATTTAGAAGGTGAACTTCGTCTATTTTCGAAATTATAAATGTTGTTCAGTTAAGGTCTGAGAGGTAGTTATACCCCAACTTGATTGACTCCATTTTTAACTAAGGAATGGTTAAGGTTCGATAGTGAAGGTTGGTTAAGTGAATTTAGTTAATGAGTGTAATGGTTTGAGTTGGCATAGCGATGTTTTATTTAAACATCTGTTTAAATCCAAAGGTAGGAGTTTTGGAAATGTTTTCCAAATAAGAATCAGAAATGTTTTCTAATATAGAAAATAAGAAATGGAAATGTTTTCCAATGTTTATAACGTATATTTAAATTTAGAAGATAAGAAATGTTGAATATATGGAAATAGGAGATGAAAAATGGCCAAAAGAGATAAATGTTAAATGATGTTTGATCGATATAATTTCCATTTGGAAATAATATTGTTGTATGCATATGTGTTTTCTTTGATAGTTAACTCACCGACTATCGAAGTTTTTGACCATCTTACCGTTGTCAATATGGAGAGACCGGGATCAGATTCATTATCTGAAAACCACTCCGTATGGGCATTATCGTTGCGAATCAAATATGATCAAGATAATTGAAGACGGAGTTATGCAAGGGCTGTCCTGTTTACAGAATAGTGCCTTCGGTTTGTCCAGGCCCAGGACGACCTGTATGGAAGAATGTCTTACAGAGTATATTTAATAGATCGCGTAAGTTGATCTCTTCAAACGTATGTACGTTTGGTGGCGGAGGAATTTGTTTCTCTTAGCTGTATACCCGTTGTATTTTTGGGGAAATCAATTTGTGATTTGGCGGGTATGACGATGTGACATTTTAAGTGAATAATTATGTGATCTGTCAGAGATAAGCGTGGCCTCTAGCCTCACAACCGGGAAATAACAAAAATCGGGCAGGCAGCATGGCTAAGTGGTTGGATGCCAAGTAGGGTGTATTATCACCTATCTAGAGATATTCATTTCATTCTTTAATCTATTCGATGCTGTCCCATTCGGGAAACGGTTGCTGATCCCAACCGTTGGTGATATACATTAGATACACTCAAGCGAAATGAGTGGTTGGTCTTGTGTGGCCGGGTTGCAAGATGTTCTCGTTGAACCCAGTATATTCCTCTCTAGAGGTACACTATCGGAAGGTGGTTCCATACCTTGTCATGGTTGGAAATCCATTAACCAATAAGTGCTCGCGGTTTTGATTGTATACTATATATGTGGAACGTGAGATGAAACCATTCTGCTTGATGATTATTATATTGTGGTTGATAGACACTATTATATTATCAAAAGAGTTTTGATATAAAAGATTATTGTTTCTTTCAAAATGATTTGAAAGTTAAATCAAATTGATTTGGATTCTCATAAGGGAAAAACCCGTTCCGTTATACGGCGTGGTCTTATGAGATATCGTTTAATTGCTCAAACCGTTTTACTCACAGCAGTCACATGACTGACCCAGAGTTTATTTTGTTTTCCCTAAACTCTTGGGTGCCCAATTTTGTACGGGCAGTCAAGTAGTCAGGATTTTACAGATATATTTGGAGATCTTAGAGCAGGAGGCTTCAGGATTTTATAGCTATTGATATTTCCGCTGTGTTGTAAGTTTTGTACTCTGATATGTTACTGTATACATATACTGATTTTATTTCAAAGATATGTTATCTATTATATGTTGTTCGTTCTACTGTGAGATTCGTGTTACTCTGATGTTGTATGTTCTTCTTCTTCTTCTTCTTCTATTTTAAGTTTCTATCTTATCTATTCTCACCCTCTGTTTTCTTTCTATTAGTTTTCTGGCTTCCAGTGCAATGTGGGTTGGACTTGTGTTATTTGGTCAGCTCAAATTGTACCGGAATTTCGGGACACTACACCGGTCATCCGACTATGATTGGCAATACCATAAACTTTATGTTAGCCTGCCCTATGGGGCATAAAATAATCTGGTTAGTAATGTCGACCAGAGGCGCCTCTCTATCCATCAAGTAATAAGCAACATCCACATGAGTAAAATGCCAAGGCTTGTAAACGCTGACACCACTCCTAGCTGGAAACTAACATATTCCATTTCCCTGGGGTCCTTCTCCCATTTCTGGTTCATACCGGGGTGTGAGGATCGTGAAGTAACGCTATACACAAAGCTATGCCTAAATAAGCTGTGCTTTGATCATCAACCACAATGCTCTGCTTTTCAACAAAAGCCTTGATCATTTGCATCTTAGCATGCCACATTGTCAATCCATACCATACCATTTATTTCTGCCAATATATAACCTCTGAGCTCGTACATCTCAGAGAAGGGTGTTAAGCAAGAGAATAAATTCTCCGCCACCAAACAGATATATATTTAGCAGAGATTAACGAATACAGCATAAAGGAATACAATGTCAGACATGCCATCCATTTACAAGTACGTTCTGGGTCTGAACGAAACCGGAGGCACCTTATTCCTCGTCCAATTTGTCCAATACAGGAGAGAGGTCCTCGCATATCCGTCGATCTCCAAGTACGTTTGGATGATCACCACTTATTACCTTGTCTTGGGTGTATGGCCCAATCAAGACATCAGTAATTACCCAAACGATGTGAAGAACTCCGGTCTTCAACCACCATCTTCATCTTCGACTCTTGATCGTCGTATTAATTATTCAGAATGGGTTAAACCCGGTTTTCCGAATAATTCACGTATTTTATAATCAAGTGCTATAAAAACAATCATACGCCTCATTCCAATTCAGAATATTCTTTTAATAAAATAATCACGTTATTAGGGAAAGGTTCCCATTAACTTTATCAAAGATAAATTCTTTGAAATTTATTCTTTAATCTTCCTAAAATTTACAAGATACATTAAAACACCAATTTGGTTTTAATCTCCAAAAATCATTACTTAATGGTTATTCAATTTTAAGACTTTACTCTTATCTGTAACTGGGTTAAAGAATAAATGTTATTTAAAACATTGTTCACGATAAACCCAAATCATCTTCCATTAAATATGGAATCTTCATGAAAATCGGATCGATATATAATCGATATAAATTTCCGTATCAGACCAATAATATAAATAGAATAACGGCAAAGCCTTTTAAATTCCGTATATAGTCACGGTCTTCATTCACAGAAGCTCATCTCGATTATTACCAAATCGAATTCCATTCAATTCCAATTTAATATATTAAATTGGAAAATTTACTTTGGAAAATTTCCATTTAAATCTTGATAAAAGATTTATAAATTCCCAATTTATATTTTCACTGTTAATTTAGGTTAAAGAACAAATATCGTTAAAAACACAGTTCATAATAAACCCAATTTACATTTCCTTTCATTCCAATTACTAAATATAATTGGAAACTCTAATAATCTTAATTAAAAGATTTTTAAATTCCAAAATTATATTCTATTTAATTCCTTTTTAATATTAATTGGAAAATTTCATTAAATTTTATTTAAAAGATTTATTCTTTTCTAATCGGGGTTTAAGAACAATGTTATTAAAGACACCGTTCACGACAACCCAAAATCCAATTTATTCTCTTTAATTCCAATTAAATATTAATTTATTGGATTTTTATTCTAGTTAATAACTAGTTCATTTCAATAAAAATATATTTTTATCTTTATAAAATTGGAATTTTCATCCAAATTCTTTCCAAATCATTTATTATGATTTTACATAATTTTTCCATATTTTTAATAAATTTAATACCGCCCGTACAGTCGGTTTCCAATATCGGCCACCGAACTGCATCCATAGCGACCTCTTCTGAAATTGATTTAGACATATAACCGTTAGATTTCAAATATCTTATATTCATTAGAAAGCTTTTTTCGATACAAACCCAACGGTTCCGGTTTTAGGAGAATCCGACGGTCGGATCTCCTGTTACATCCATTTGAAGTTAATGGTCGAAATTCGCAAACGGTCACTGCGCGACGCGTTCCATTCAGGCCATTAAATATATATAATATATATTATGTTATATATATATTTCATCGGTTTCCTTTACAGCTTATTTTATAAATCATTTATAAATTCGTTTTAAAACGATTTTAACTTCATTTTCAATTTTAAATCAAAATTGAATATTCTAAATCTTTATCATATTAAAATGATAATATTTTCAAAATATTATATTTTAAAATCATTTCTTTTCGGTATTCATTATAAAATGAATAAAATCGATCGATAAACCCGTTCGGGTTAAAATAGCGTTTGCTACTTAATTCGGCTTCATATTTTTATATTTTTGTGTCCATCCAAAATCGGACATTAAAATCTTAATTTTACTCTTTATAGATTATTGTTTTAAAATATTCGTTATTTTAAAATATTCTTAATTTTTTAAAGATTCTTTATTTTGAAATATTCTTTATTTAAAATATTCTTGACATTAAAATGTCCTTTTACATTACTTACATTAAAAATGTTCTATTACATTAAAATGGCTCTTTTACATTATAATGATTCTTTTACATTATTTACATTTAAAATGTTCGATTATATTAAAATGATTCCTTTACATTATTTACATTAAAAATGGTTCCTTTCATTAAAATGTTCTTTTATTTAAAATATTCTTTTCATTAAAATGCTTCTTTTACATGAAAATGTTTCTTTACATTGAAATGTTCTTTTTATATAAAAATGGATCTTATACTTAAAAATGTTTCTTTTATTTTGAAATGTTCTTTCATATAAAAATGGTTCATAAAAATGTTTCTTTTATTTTGAAATCTTCTTTTATATCAAAATGACCTTTATATTAAAAATGTCTTTTTACATTCTGACATGTCTTTTATATTCTAAAAGGTCCTTTATATTCTAACATGTCTTTTATATTCTAATGTGTTATTTTATCTAAAATGTCTTTTTCATTCTAAAATGTTATTTTATTCTAAAATGTCTTTTTCATTCTAAATGTTATTTTATTCTATTTTCATGATCATGTTAAAAAGGTGACATTTTTAATGTACAAAATATATTTTAACATATACTTCTTTTATTCTCTATACATACAATGAAAATGTGATTTTTATTGTTAAAATGTTTTATTTTAAAATATTCTTTATTTAAACAAAAATATTCTTTATTTTAAAATATATACTTTATTTAAAATGTCCTTTTACTTCTGAATCGGAATGCGACTCAATCAATTACCATATAATTTCAGTTATATGGATTTCATACATGGCAAGTATGCAACAATAATGATAAATAATCATCAAACAGTCCAATCACATCTAGAGTGAAATTTACAACTGTGTGAGCGTTAAAATAAATAACTAACGCTCATCACAGACTGTCAATCCATCGATTGACATACAACTAAATATTGGGACTAGTGTATGTCAAATATCATCCCAATACCCGTGTGGGGTTTTCAAACAACAGTTTATTTAAATAAATTATTGGTTAAGAAATTTAACCAATTTTCACTGTTCAAATTATAAATGAATATTTATAATTTAATTTCACTATCCTATTAATATTAACGTTTTTAATGTGTTGAACATTTCGCATCACAAACAACATGCAATACAGTCAATTTAAATCGTCCAAGGTTTGTGGATGAGAAAAGTGATCTAACAGGCATTGTATAAAGTTTCTAATGATTAAACTGATAAAAAATCTAAACTGGCAATCCTATATATTTTCCAATTATGAAAATAAATAAAAACTGTGCAGAATTTTTAGTGAGGAGTTCTCACCTTTGGTTCCACTCCGTCAGTGTGTATTTCTAAATCTCTAGTACGGTTTGGATTTGCCTGAATTTCCAACGCAATCTGTTTCACGCAGTTTGTGTAAAAATCATATTTTAATAACGCTATACATATATTAAAAATCATATTTTTAAACTGTTCCATATATATAAAAATCACATTTTTATTTCAATGCGATGTATATGAAAATCATATTTTTATTTCAAAGCTGGTGGATACCCAGTGCAGAAGGCTCCCGTACTCAAGCGTGAGGACTTCCTAGATAGTCTCCCATCTGGTACTATTTCAAATCTATTTAAATAAAATCACATTTTTATTTGATGTTATTTATATTTAAAACAGTGCCAGTTCATTTTAAAACCATGCTATTTTCATTTTTTAAAACAATGGTATTTTCATTTTTGAAAACGATGACATTTTTATCTTTTAAAACAAAGACACAATGCTTTATTTTTCTTTTCAAAATAATGTATATTTTTCTTTTAAAAATTGCATCTTTAAACAATGCATTTATTTCTTTAAAAAAATATTTTTTATTTAATAAAATATTCTGTCAATTTTATTTTTATAAACAATGTTCATTTTATTTACAAAACACCGTTAATTCTTTTTACAAAACAATGTTAATTCTTTTATTCAAAACAATGTTTATTTTTGTTATTCAAAACAATGTTTATTTTATCTCTATAACCAATCTATTTTTATTTTGAAAAACAATTTTATTTTCAAAAAGAATGCTCTTTTTATTTAAAAAAGAATGGTCTTTTACATTTAAAAAGAACGGTCTTTTATATAAAAAAATGTTCTTTATAAAACCATGATATTTATTAAACAATGATTTTTATAAAACAATGTTTTTATATTTTAAATCTGAAATTTTAAAGTAATTTTATTTAAATATAAATCTGAAATTTTAAAGTAATTATAAATTGCTTAAGAAAAACCCAACCCTTTCTATCTTCTTCTTCACAGAATTCACAGCCTACATCGAACAAACCCTCCCACCTTCCATCTGAAACCGCGTGTCAATCGCCACCGCAATCCAATGATCGGGACCCACCATGACAACCGCCATCAGCCTCTCCTTCGTCGCCCAGAACCCCTGCTCACTCGAAGGCCCCACATGATCGGAAATAGGGTCAGAACGATGTCACTTTGAGTGAGAAATTCGCTCTAGTTTCAGCGCTAGACATGATCATCACCGTAGGGAATTATAGAGGGCAGGAATCTCTTTGATATTTGTTTTGAATTCATGTTGTGATTTGAATTCGTTTGGGAGAAATTGTGGATTTAAAGTTGGAGGTTTTTAGCCATTGAAACGATGAAGATGGCGGCTCCGTATTGGGAATTAGGGTTTCGGTATTTTGGGGTGTATTTATACCATATTTCTATGATTATTTTATTTAATTAATTCAATTTATTTCCAATAATACTAGTTTAGCACCTCGAACTCCAAACGAATCCCGACGATTGTTGCCCCTACCTAAATACCCCCATTCCGGACACAATGGAACATGTTTCATAACCTAATTCAGCTGTTATGATCAGTTTTTATCAAAATCAAAATATAAAACAATATATTTTAATTTAAACGTACATTTTAAAGTACCGGGTCCACATACTGACTCCGAAAATTACAGAAAAATTATTTATAGTTATGTTTTGATGATACGGTGTTAACAATACTAATTTTGTCGAATTTGGAGACCATTTGAAAAATGACCATTTTCTGGTCGATCCAATTTGACTGAAATTGACAAAACACATTTTCTTTTACCATGCTCACATATTAATTCCAAAAATTATGAAAATTGGAATCTAGCAATAATTCGACATTCCGGATCCAATCAAAGTGGTTTCATCAAAAACAGAGGTCGTTTGCAAAATGGCTACTTATACGGGCTATATATTATATTAAATTCCATAGCGACTATTCTGAATATTCAACTGGCCATAACTTTTGATTCCCGTTATGAAATTTCAATTTTTCAGATTCGTTGGAAAGATATTTTTAAACAGATTCAAATATTTCTTGTTCACTGAAATCCGATTTATTTTGAATCTTGTACATTTAATTGAAATTTGAAATCGAATTTTCAAACTGCCGCGCCATTTTAAATTTGAAATCGAACTGTTCACTGAAATCTGATATTTTTGAATCTTGTACACTCTTCACACTCATTCTAGGATACTACAGATCCCATCTATAACGAGTCATTCTTATTGGATATTACTAATCCAATCTCTGATGAATTCTTACGTTCGGTTCTGATGTGTTTTGTTCTCGAGCTCTGTAAACCAAAGCTCTGATACCAAATGAAACAACCCAAACTTCCTCGTAAAGGAAAGTACATATTGCTCTGAGAACAACACTCATTAGAACACAAACAGAAGAACATTTCATTTCTTATTACAATAATTTACATTAGAGTACAAGAATATAACAGAGTATGAATAGATAATATACATTGGAAATACAATATCGGAGATTTAAATTACATTTAAATAGCAGCGGAAAAATAATACAAAATACAACTGAAAGAAATACACGGATATAGAGCCTTCCTGTAACGACCCGCCTTTTTGTCCGATTCTCGTCGGTAATTAAACCAACTTAAACCGTTTACAAAGACGAATTGTTACGAGTACATACATACATTGAACAAAATAAAAGAACTTTTTCATTGAATAGTTCAATGTTACATCAGAGTTACATGAATATCAGAGTTACAACATAAATATATACAATGGAAGATCAAAATGATACAGCGGAAACTTCAATCCCAAGCATGGACTCCAATTCAGAAAGCGCTTCGAACTTCGCTCCAATGAACTATAACTGCAAAACTAAACTACTATCTGCCCGTGTGAAAATTAATGGGCACCCAAAGTTTAGGAAGGAACAATAAACTCCAGGTTAATCATGGGACTGGTGTGAGAACATAAGAACAATTGTTTTAACGTTTATTTTAAAGTTGGGAATTTCACCGGACCACGCCGCTAACGCGGAACTGGTGTACTCCATGTGAATGCCCGTGCATATAAATACGTAATGACTTTTGAAAATGAAGCTATCGTAAACTCGTCCCACATCACACAATGCAAGCGCATACCAGATGGGCGAGGTTTATCTTATGATAACAAATATGCTTTCATACGTGAAGATCCTCTTTCAATATTATTACATAGTGTGGAAATCATTTCGCAAATAAATGTATTAATCCTAGACGGCATAATACCCATAATATTATGTCTCCATATACAAATATACAACCCAAAATCGGCTCGTATTGGAGATTTGGGTTTCCAACTTGATGATTCCTGGCACGAAAGATCAATCAAAACACAAACGAAATGTAATCACGGGTTTTTCATCCATACGCGGACACCAATACAAATCGCGAGGTAGATCAACGGTTTTTGACCATACACGCCCCCCCCGAACATGCCCTATTCCATAAGTCATAAGTGGTTTCCCACAGCTGCAGCGGTCATCAACAATTCATATATATACACAACCTAACCGCTAGTTTCTCATCATCTGGGGTGTGAGGTTTGTCAATGTCACGTCATACATAAAGCATGCCTAGAAAACGATGCCTAGATCATACAAGCTCATTTCATATCTTAAGTATGTCACATTATCTATTCACAACATGACCACTGATTTCCATCCATACATAACCACTTCGAGCTTATACGTCACAAACCAGATACACACCAACAGAAATCAGTGTTATGCCGTCCGTTACAATGTCAGACACACAATCCATACAAGTCCGTCCTGGGTCTGAACGGAACAAAAATCCGAAAGTTCTCCCAATACGTTCGGACTTTCTGCCACTCCGGTAATAGAAGCATCTCTCTACTATAGCTATCAGTAAAGAAACCAATCAGCAGGTGGTCTGTTCGATTTGTGAAGAACCACGATCTTCATTCATCGATTCTAAGTCTTGAATTTGCTTCATGCATCGTATTATTACTTGGAATGGTTTTCGGACTTAATTCCGATCCTGGTCTTCCCAAGTAATAAGCGTATTCTTAAATCAATAGTCATGGATCATACGGACTTTTCAATTCAATTTCCTTCCAAATCATTTTAATTCATTGCAATATCAAGGTTGAAATTTTCCATAAATTCTTTCATCATTTTAACTTCTCTTTGAAATCAACATATTCGATTTACCAACCTTTATTCCAACAAAACCCTTCGATCCTTATACTCAAAACAAAATCCTTAAATTCCTTAAATCTTCACCGAATCTTTATTTGGATTGGAATTCCATTAACGATAATCCAAACAATTCATACTCAAACACAAGTCTAATAGAGTTAAATCGACTTATATTTGATATAAATTCACAACTCAATCAAACACTATCAGAACATTGAGGTAAATATTTTCTAATGCTTCTGATAGTATTTGTTCAACTTTGGAATTACATATCGAATATCTGTCACAAACTCCATCCAACTCATTTCCTTTTAAATTCTAATATTTAGAATTAATAAATAATTCCAGTTCAATTATTTAAAATCCTTCCGAATCATTTTCAATCTTTTTAACCATTTAAATAATGGTTTACATTATAAATTCAAATCCGTTTATCTTTGGAATTTAGATAATAATGTTTGAACGTTATTAAACGCTGCAATAACCATTTAATTCAAATATATTCCAAATCATTTCAAAATTCCAATAGTTCATTCTAATTACTTTAAATTAATAAAGTAAAACTTATCATGAATTCTCTCTAACTTAAAAACTGGTTTTATTTTGAATTTCCGTTATGGTTGCAAAACTGCACGTACAACGACCTTCCCAAATTTGTTTCTGAACATACTTGAAATCATACGCTGAAATTTAAAAATTTCTTTTCTATTCAAAAATTGTTAATATTTGAAAATCAACGCTTCTTGATTCAAGTCAACCGATTTCAACGGTTAAGTTATAATCGTTTGAAAATTTAAATTGATATTTACGAACTGTCGCGTCATAGCGCATTATAATTCAATTTAAATATAATTCCTTCAAATCTTTTCGAATTTGATTTAAAATTTCAAAATAACTAAATTTCAAAACCGATTATTAGGTTAAATCAAATATCATTTTTCAAAATTCCAAATTAAATTTAAATTTAAATAGGTGTTAAAGTATATGAATTCAAAATCCTTTTTAATTTAAATTTAAACTTCATTGAATGGTCATTTACTCAACATTTATTATTTTAATTCCAATTGATTACTAAGTTTAAAACAATTACAAATTCAAATTCAAATTATATTTGAATTAACCGTTCCGTCCGTCGGACCAGTTAAGGATAGCCAGGGAGAGCAGGAAACTGGATTTCCAAACCCAAGCCAAGACACCATCCTCTCTGTCATCCTAGAACGGTCTGGTATATTTCATTATAAAATTTAAATTTCCAAATTTCTTTTCAAATTAAATTGGACTTAAAATAATATTTTAATATTTGGAAAAATCAAGTTTCACTTATATGGAAGGAACATTGAATTGATCATCTGTATAATTTCACAACCAGCGTATAGTGTGTGCATCATGCAAACAAACTAAATCAACCATATAAGTCGGATGATCATGGATAATAATCATCGTCGATAAACAAACAATTTAGCTGTGCATAAGCGTTACTGTTAATAACGCATTTCAATGTTCGGTGTTTATCTAATTACATGCACATCCATTCACACAATAACATCCATATTCAAACAACAACTAATAAATCTCATCTAATTATAATTATTCAATAATTACTAATTTATAAAATAATTAAATTAGATTAAATGTTCTCATCGACAAAGCTCCATAAATCTTCATTATCGGGTTTCCTTACGAACAAGCCAACGAATAAAAGCTACTGCTACCAACCAATTTCTATTAACAGTTGATGCCCTTTTTTTTCTGTAAATTTTCGTTACATATTTTTATCTAGATTAATAACCGATTTCATTAAATTCCAAATTTTATCCTTAATCATAGTTATCAATAATTCACCCGAATGCATTCTTCTTATCAACATGACTTTAACGAACCCAACGATAAGTTAAATAGATTTATATGGAACGGTTTAGACATTTGTTTATAGTTTAGACTAATAAACCAAAATAATTATTAAAACATACTCAAAATCCTTGGCCCAAGGCCCATTTGCTCAAGCCCAGCCATGCTCTTCCCTTCTTCTTCTCCCCTCCTCCTCCTGTTCTTTTACGCTTTCCTGAACCCGCCATTTCCATGCACGGGTGTGCATATGGACACACCCAACGCACCACCGTTCTTCGATCCGAGACTACACATGAGCTCCTTTTCTCCTCCTCTTCTGAAAGCAACAACTCACCATCTTCTCGGAGTTCACCATCGAAATGCGCCTCGAGACCGAGACTTGGAAGCAGAAAAACCCGTACGCCTGTTCAAAAGGTGCGATACCAAACAGATGCGAACTCCGCCAAACTTTGCCACAACGAAGCCCTCTCCATCCTGATCACAACGCCATCCTCCGATTCTCCTATCGTCGTTTGAATCTTCGACAAACTCTAAACCTAATTTCCGACCATCAAAATCGTCGATACGAAAAACGCATCAAACTTACACCAAAAATACTACTCCTCCTGTTGATCGGAACAGCACTGACGGCGCTGATTAATTCTAAGCGGATTGGGAGAAATGATTTTTAGAAGTTTCCAACACCAAATTTCCTCTTTGCTGCAAATCAAAGATATCTCTTTTGATAGTTGATGAAATATAGATCCGTCAATTTTTAAAAATCGGTAATGATAATCCAGACGATATCGCGTTGGAGATGGAGGCTAAAATAGAAAAATTTGATAGTTATGGAATTTTATTTGAGAGGAAGAGGGGTTTTCATTTTACTGTATATGTGAAAACAGAGAAGAGGAATGGAACGAGAGATGAATGCTGAAGAGGAAATTTGTGTGAGCCTATATTTATTTTATTTAGTGAATTTTTCTCTTGTTTTGCATAATTAAGACACTCTGAAAATCAGGTTACATGCATGAAGACAAATATACCTTTAATTATTTTAATTAAATTCCACCTAATGCATGCTTGCCAATATTGCCTTAATTATTTGTTTATTGAAATTTAAATTTTAGTTACACCTTAGTAATGCTTATGAATGTAGCAAGTTAACAATACAAATATGCGTAATCAACATTTTACATAAGATTTTATAAAATACTTAATATTTCAAAATATTTATTCATTATTATTTTATCAAATATAAATTAAAAATCAAGTTCAGATACACAACAAATCTTTATGGAAATATATTATTTTAAAAAAGTACATAATATTACCAGTTATTAGTAAAAAAATTAAATAAAATCTTAAGATAGATTATTCATATCCAAATAAATCAAAACAAAATACTTATTCAATCTCATATATATATAATATCTTTTAAAACAAAATTTGTGTTCGAAACTTATTAAATTCACTTGGTATTCAGAAAAATTGAAATTTATAGCATATATTAACATTGGAAATTTTTGGTTCGTTACAATCTCCCACACTTAAGACTTTTCATCCTCGAAAAGGAGAGTTAGTAAAATTACACATAAACAAAATAAATCTTACCTATAAATTTCAATTTAGAAATCTCAAGATGATCTCTCGGACTTAGAATCTCGTTTCCCATTTCAAATTATTGAAATACTACATATTCCTTTCATATAGAAAATCATACTTCACTTCGGGATTTCCAAAACCAAATTTGCTTTCAAAATTTCGAATATGCTATGATGAAATCTATATGTTATTGGTTCGAGAAGTTCATCCGCATAACAGGGCAACCGAGTATCACCCGTCGCATGAAATCCACATCACAACCCAGTTTTAGTCATGGTTACTCGAACAAACCAAATCATTTCATATCCCGAAGCTATAAATCATTTTGCAACCATACTTTACAAATACTTATTGTTTTCTAAACATTTCAAAATATTGGGACTCTAGTCGTTGAAACCATTGTTTATTATAAACAGTATATAACCTACTTATGTAACGACCCAGAAAATCTGAACCAATTTAAAATTTTTAAATTGGCTAAAATAATGGATTTTAAATATTTAAAATAAATATTTTAAATAATGGCGATGAAAACTGAGTTTGAATCGACATTTGAAAACGAATATAATTAATTATAATTATATATAGAATTGAAAATGGCGCGGTAGTTCGATAATTCGATTTCAAACTTCAATTGAATATACCGGGTGCAAAACAATCCGGATTTTAGTGAAACCAATGATATTTAAATCTGTTAGTGAATATCTTTCTAACGAATCCGACCAATCGAAATTTGATAGCGGGAATCAAAAGATATGTCCAGTTGAAAATTCTGAATAGTCGCTATGGAATTTAGGCCTTAAAAATGGACATTTTGCAAATGACCTCGGATTTCGACGAAACCACTTTTGTTGGATCCGCAGTGTCAAGTTATTATTAGGTTTCAAATTTCATAATTTTTCGAATCAATATGTGAGCGTGGCAAAGGAAAACGCGTTTGACTAGTTTTCGTTGATTTTAATCGACTGGAAATTGGCCATTTTTCAAACGATCTCAGAATTCGACGAAACTAGTTTTGTTAGGACCGTATCGTCAATACGAAGCTAGAAAATATTTTTTTTGGAATTTTTCTAGTTAGTATGTGACCCCGGTAATTTGAAATGTACATTTAAAATTCAATATAGTGATTTAAATGTAAATTCAACGGAAACTGATTGTAACGATCAAATCAGCTTGCGATACATATCCCATTGTGTTCGGAATGGGGGGTAAAACGCTATGGGCGATAGGACTCGTTTCGAGGTCGTATGTAAAAGTCAACTTTTTTGCAAAATTAAATAATAAAAAAAAATATTTTTAATTCCCTCCCTTTATCTTTCGTTCTGGCCCCCCGTTCATTTCAATTTCAAACGAAAAGGAAAAAAAAACCCTAAAAACTATCGACAGAGCCCCAGTTCGACGCCACCGACCCACCGCCCCCTCCGTCCAGCCTTCCTCCTTCCAGTGGCGCAACCCCCGAAGCCCCCCCCAGATCGCACGAGCTCCGACGAAGACGACGCCCCCCAGTTCGAGACGCTGAAGCCGCCGCCCCCCCTAGAAGCCAGCTCCGACGAAGACGACGCCCCCCCTTCTTCGCAGTTGAAGTAAGTTGTTTTTACTTTATTTTATTTTATTTTAAAACTGATTTTTTATAAAGGATAAAACTGATTTTTTATAAAGGATAAAACTGATTTTTTATAAATGATAAAACTGATTTTTTATAAAGGATAAAACTGATTTTTTTTATAAAGGATAAAACTGATTTTTTGTAAAGGATAAAACTGATTTTTTTATAAAGGATAAAACTGATTTTGATGAAAAGGTTTAAACTTTAAATAGAAAAAGGTTTGAATTTTAAATAGAAAAAGATTAGAACTTTAAAAAGAAAAGATCAGATTTTTTAGAATAGAAAAGATCATATTTTAAAAATAGAAAAGACGGAATTTTTATTAAGTAGAAGAAGTAAGATATGATTTTTATATTTTTAAAGTAATAAAAATATAATTTTTACATCATAGGAATATTAAAAATATAATCTTTATATATTGAATAGCGAAGTCAAAATTCGATTTTTATATATTGAATAACATAGTAAAAATTCGATTTTTACATATGTAGAGAATACGGGCAACGAAGCGACAAAAGGCGAGATTGGCGAAGATTTCTATAAAGGAAGAGTCGTGGTATTGGATAGCTATTGGTGAGAATTTCTCACTCTTCAATTTCTTTTTCTATATATATATGTGTTGAAATAAAATTGAATTGCTATATATAATATATATATATATATATATATATATATATATCTACGCCCCTCGTCCACAAACCATGGACGATATTTATTGGTTGAAATTGTTGTGAAAATTGATTGATAGCGAATGATTGTTTGGGATTGTTTGTTGTTGATATTGATTGATTGTGGTTGAAAAATACCCGTTTGTGGTTGAGAAATATTTGGTTGAAACCACATAGGATTAGTTTGTGGAAATGAAATAAATATATACATGCCGCCTGCGTGCGAACTAGATGCATGATCCCCATTGTCAAAAACCGCGAGGTTTTAAGGTAGAGCGAGGAGCCGTACTAGGGACGGTCCCGGTTTTAACTACCCTGCCGTTGTGCTGCCGAAATTTTGAATAATATTCGTGTGTTTGAATTATTTTCATATGCTTAAACTATATTTATTCATTGAATAGAAAACCTTCATGTGTTGAATTGATATTCATTCGTTGATTAGAAATTCATGTGTTGAATGGTATTCGCGTTTTAAAATGTAAAAATCACATTTTTATCTATATATAGAAACTATAGAAAACATTCATGTGTTGAATTGATATTCATTCGTTGATTAGAAATTCATGTGTTGAATGGTATTCATATTTTGAAATAAATTGTTTGATAATAAAAATCACATTTTTATCTATATATAGAAACTATAGAAAACATTCATGTGTTGAATTGATATTCATTCGTTGATTAGAAATTCATGTGTTGAATGGTATTCATATTTTGAAATAAATTGTTTAATAATAAAAATCACATTTTTATCTATATATAGAAACTATAGAAAACATTCATGTGTTGAATTGATATTCATTCGTTGATTAGAAATTCATGTGTTGAATGGTATTCATATTTTGAAATAAATTGTTTGATAATAAAAATCACATTTTTATCTATATATAGAAACTATAGAAAACATTCATGTGTTGAATTGATATTCATTCGTTGATTAGAAATTCATGTGTTGAATGGGATTCATATTTTGAAATAAATTGTTTGATAATAAAAATCACATTTTAATCTATATATAGAAACTATAGAAAACATTCATGTGTTGAAATGATATTCATTCGTTGATTAGAAATTCATGTGTTGAATGGTATTCATATTTTGAAATAAATTGTTTGATAATAAAAATCACATTTTTATCTATATATAGAAACTATAGAAAACATTCATGTGTTGAATTGATATTCATTCGTTGATTAGAAATTCATGTGTTGAATGGTGTTCATATTTTGAAATAAATTGTTTGATAATAAAAATCACCTTTTATCGACTATATGACCTGTGTAAAATAATCTCGTTTTAAAAGAAATTGTTTTATGATAAAAATCATATTTTTATCACCTATATGAACTATATAGAAAAATAGTGTTTTGAAATGAATTGTTTTACAATAAAAATCACATTTTTATTGTATGCATAAATCGTTGAAATGTGAAGTGTTAAAAATAGCCACTTGTTCAAAATAAACATATATGAGTTGAAATATTCATTAATTAGCTGATGAAATGATTTGCTCCTATTTATGTAACATTAGAATGAATGGTGTTTTTAAACCAGATAGAAATCAAATATGAAGTTGAATAGAAAATGATAAATGATAAGAACTGTATATATATGTACATGCATATTCATTGAACAAGTTATAGCAAAGGGGCTAGAGAAGAGGAATAAAATTTTGTGCCCGACAAATAGGTACACATTTACTGTTTTGTTTGGGTGATGATTTTATGAGCCTGTTGGCTAGCCGCTTGGCTTTTTCCTTTTCTTTTTGAGATTAGAAGGACCGGGAAAGCTATTTGCGATTTCCCGATGCTCCCGGTGCAGGGGAGGTTATGGCGAAATTTTCCGAAATTTTAAGGCGTTAGTGAAATATTTGAAGTGAAAACGATATTGAAATCATTGAATGTTTTCTATAGTTTCTATATATAGATAAAAATGTGATTTTTACATTTTAAAACGCGAATACCATTCAACACATGAATTTCTAATCAACGAATGAATATCAATTCAACACATGAAGGTTTTCTATTCAATGAATAAATATAGTTTAAGCATATGAAAATAATTCAAACACACGAATATTATTCAAAATTTCGGCAGCATAACGGCAGGGTAGTTAAAACCGGGACCGTCCCTAGTACGGCTCCTCGCTCTACCTTAAAACCTCGCGGTTTTTGACAATGGGGATCATGCATCTAGTTCGCACGCAGGCGGCATGTATATATTTATTTCATTTCCACAAACTAATCCTATGTGGTTTCAACCAAATATTTCTCAACCACAAACGGGTATTTTTCAACCACAATCAATCAATATCAACCACAAACAATCCCAAACAATCATTCGCTATCAATCAATTTTCACAACAATTTCAACCAATAAATATCGTCCATGGTTTGTGGACGAGGGGCGTAGATATATATATATATATTATATAGCAATTCAATTTTATTTCAACACATATATATATAGAAAAAGAAATTGAAGAGTGAGAAATTCTCACCAATAGCTATCCAATACCACGACTCTTCCTTTATAGAAATTGTAGCGACCCGGGGATTTCGACACCTGAATCTTGACATTAATACGACCCATGCCCAAAACTCAAGTACCGAAAACCCTAGAAAGCTAGGAGAAAGAAGTTAGAGGGTGAGATAAGAAAGAAAGAAAGTTAGAATAGAAGAAGAAGGAGAACTAACACAACACAGAGTCTCACATCGCAGCGGAACAAAATATAATATAGAAATATATCTTTATTGAGAGCTTGAAATAAAAAACTTACAATCAGAGTACAACTTATAGTCAATACATCTGGGCAGTTATAATAGATTGTCCTCATATATATAACACACAGCGGAATAATAATGGTATACATCATACGTCTGAACTCCTTCAACTCGTCTTTTGGACTTCACTGCATCTGATAACCTGGACCTGTACAACCCGGTCTAACCCGAGCATTTACAAAACACCGGGTCAGTCTGGTGAACCAGAGTGAGATAAACTCGCACAGTATTAAGGGTGAATCATCCAACTTGATTTTTAAGTTCAAAAATCTTTTCGAAAGAAAAGGATAATCGTAAGACCAGCCCACACATAAATACGGACGGTTTTTACCTTACGATAACCCAAACCAGCTTTGAAATCAATATCCTTTCTGATATTATAATAATGTCTAGATACAAGTAAATAACAATCTAGTGGAACGCTTGCATCTCACGCTCCAGGTATATATATACAAACAAAAACCGCGAGTGCTTATTGGAGATTGGATTCCGACCTTGACAAGGTATGGGACCACCTGCCGATAGTGTATCTCTAGAGACGAATACACTGGGTTCAACAAGAACGTCTTGCAACCCGGCCCTCACATGACCGACCATTCATTTCGCTTGAGTGTATCGAATGTATATCACCAACGGTTGGACTCAAACCACCGTTCCCGAATGGGCAGAATCGATAGATTAAAGAAGCAAAAGGAATTTCTCTAGATAGGTGATTATACACCCTAATGGGAGCGACCCACATAGCCATGCTGCCTGCCCGATTTTTTGTCATTTCCCGGTTGATGAGGCTTGAGGTTATAATCGACTTTTGAAACATCTGGCCGCCATTCACATCGTCCATACAAGTCATCCAGGAACAGGATGAACCGAAGGCACCCTCCTATTGCATCCAATATAGGAATCACCCCATGGATCAGTAGCGAGTAGTCCTTGCAATCCGTAGATTCCAATCACGACAAAATCATTATCGAAATATCTCTGGGGATCAGCCAGAGAAATTCAACAATAGTTTCTCCGCTCATGAAGATTTACGGTCTTCATTGCTCCAACTCGATCAACATCTTCTACGTTTCGTATTCATTGGTCGGAATGGTTTTCGAATATAAATTCGATCCCGGTCTTTCCGTACCAACAACGTTGGGCAAGATTTTTGATAGTCGGTTATTTAACTATAAAAAAAAAACAATCAATACAACAAATTCATTGGTTCAATATACAGCGTCACTTGGCCATTACAAATACATCAGTTGTAATACCAAAATAATGTATCATTTTTAATATATCGATATTCTCAAATCATCTATTTATACACTTGGAAAAATATATCTTAATAATCATATCCAATTTTTGTTAACTATCATTTCAAACTGTTTGCTATAATTTTTCTTATTATCAAATATTGGGTATTCGATCATTGCAAACCCTCGTTATGATATCCCCCTTGTTTCGTTACTCGACCGCCATAATCGTCACTTTCCCTTTCAGAATAATCTCATTTTAAATATCATCTCCTTACGTTGCAAATATCGTTATATCTTCGCATACCTCCTTTTGTCTCTTTATTACGGAAATACCATTCCATATTCTCACACCCTTTTTAAATCCCTTTTTTGAAATCCCATCGTATGTATTCCAAATTCTTCAACGATACACTATTAATTCTCAAATAAATCACTTTTAACACCTTCACCACTGCAACTAATATCATCTTCCGACAATCATGCAGTTGATCAAGTTGGGGTATTTTAATTACCTCTCAAACCTTAATCAACAACATTCTTGTCTTCAGATAGATGCCAGTTGCAATACCCAAAACCGATATTTATTCCCAACATCAAACAAATACCATTTCTTATTCTATCTTGATGAAACATCATCTTTTGAAAATCATGGATCTATACTTCATCTTTTTAACTTCACTCGTTTAACTATTCTAACTCAAATTGGGGTTTTTGTTTGGTTTCCATTTTATATCCCGACTTGTTTATTTATTCGATAAAACTTGGGTTTGGAACTCCGTTCAACTTTGACAAAATTCCATTGTATAGAATTTCAAATAAGAGTTCACTTTAAAAGTACAACTTAAACTTAAATTATCACTAATATAATTTGCTTTTTAATTATCAATTAATTATAAATAGGCCATACCATTTATACACCTCTATTATTGCCTTTAAAATCCCATTTCCACATTGCTAATTTCCAAATATCAACATTTAAGAAAATCTTTATTTAACCATTAATTATTACAAATAAATAAATTTATACATCCATTTCAATTAACACAATTGACTTAGTTTACTCTAAACATGATTAACTTCATTAATCAATTCTCATTTCGTCTTTCCATTTCAATTAATTTCAAATTAAATTACTTTAAATAAATAATAATCAAATCAATATAATCTCATTTTAAATTGTTACTTAAAACAATTTACCTCAGTTATTAAACATCACATTAATATTCGCTCACTCGCTAATCAGTGTTGTAAATATAAGAATCATTTCTTTATAAGATCGTTTAATAATTGAAACGAAGCACGTGCTTCGCATATGGATAATTTTCAGTACCAAAAATGATGATTGGTGTTTAAAATAATCAATGTATATACAGTTGTTTATTTTCTTATTATAAACCCAATTAAAATAATATATTTAAAAATCTATATCCGGTTATAAATGAATTTCCTAACTTTACTTCTATCGGTTAACCTGACGGTGAATTAACCTTTATAAAACAGTGTATAATTGGCCATCTGCTATAAATTCTCAAACCAATACAGTTCATTGGTTAATACCAAATAAACGTTGAATTCATGTTCCACACTCCACAATCAAATCAATGATCAAATCGGTTAAACAGTTCATGTAACGATCATATGCACATAAATAACCAATTCAACTGATAGTGGTCAACCAATAATAAGTCAAACACCCAATTCAATCTAAATACGTTTATATTTTTATAAATGTAACCAACAAGGTAAGTTACCTTGTTTGGAAATCATCGTAAAAATAACGATGTCGTTTTACTTAAATTAAACAACGTTTAATTTAAATAATCGGTATAACAATATCTAACAACCATTCAAACAATCATCTAATCAACCAATATTCAGCAACCATAGCAAATAAATATTAAACCCGACCTATAATAAATATAAGTGGGGAACTGAGTGAGTTTAACTCACCTTGATTTTCGTTCTTGAAATAACAACCGCTTTCAGTTTTGTCCGTTCCAACTCCAGAATGTAGCGCTCATTGATATGATATCACAGTTCTTGTTTTGTCCCTTGCTGTTAACATATGAGCCCATTATATACTCCCTAAATTCCCTTAAATTTAATTATAATTTTAAATTAACTATTTTCATTCGATAACCTGAGTTAAATATTCATCGATTCGTAAATTACTGTTTAGGCATGTACATATAAATCCAGTCTGTTATTATATACCTTGACTAAAAATTTCTAATCACTAGTTATATGGTTTATATATGAAGGGTTTGCATTTTCCCCGTATTCTATCTAACTAGTGTTATAATATGTAATTGAAACAAAGTACTTAAATCGAAATACGGTCCCGAAAGCATTGATGGAAAGTATTCTTGGATCAACTGAGTAAAATAGTGTGGCCTTTGTCTGTATACTTTGGCATTAATATGGACTTAAATAGGACACGTGATGTGAGTCAAAGTGTCAAACACATAAAAAGGTTGGCCATGTCCTAAATTTCGCGTCAAAAAAAATGATAATTAGGCTTAAGAAATTCTTCCCTCAAAACATTACCTGCTCCTTGATTTTGAACCACGGCTTCAACAATACTTTCAGCCTTTGAACAGTATCCTCACTGCATGCAAATTCAGCCTTGTACCTTCCCATCGAATTCTTTTCCCAGCGTCTTTTTTTTTCTAAAGCCCAAAAGCACCACCGCATAAATACAGTCCACGTCACTTCTCTCATGTATCGTTTCCATCCACTCCTTCTTCCTTATACTGCTTCCTCACGCAATGCTTTGCCTCTTTTATATATATATATATATATATATATGGAATCCGATGCTTCAGCAAATTAAACTGACAACCCCATTTTAAAAACACGAACAGAAATGCGGAGCTTCGAGCTGTCGTCGCCGGCGACTGACCACACCGGACCCCTTGACTCCGCCTCCCCCCTGACCACCTTTGACCACCCTTTCCACTCCGACCGGTTCCAACACCATTAACGATCTGTAGGCCCCACAAATGCTGAAAGAACGGAAGTGTCCAAATTTTGTTTGTCATCCCCTAGCTCCATGTACGGCCACCAACTCCACCGCGTCGACTTCCTCGTTACCGCCTGACCTAGGACTCACTTCCCCTGTTGATGCCAACTCCTGAAACTGCTGCAACTTGAGGCTGATTTCCCCTTCGCATGAAAAACTGCTGCGGTTGTATATATATGCGGCTTCTCTTTATATTTTATTTTATATCTTTTTTTCCGATATTTATTTCTGTGTAGAGGAGAGAAAATGGGATTGGTTTATATAGAAAGGAGAAACTTGGTAGCCACGTTTGCTTGGGGGGCACGGTGGAGTTAGTTTGACTGCCAAGAAAAAGAAACATCGTGGCCGTCACGTTTCGAAATGCTTTGCAGTGAAGGAATGCCATATAGAGTGATAGAGTGGGTAGGCATGTTAGGATAGCTGATGGGATTAAACAATGAAAGCTAAACCCAGCTGATGGGATTAAACAATGGAAGTTATACCTTGCAGCGTACGGAAAGAAGATATAGTCATTAGCTGGAAAATTTAAGATGCAGTGGATTTTCTTTTCTACTGTCTATGTATTTCAGTTGTTTTTTTTAAAAATAGGTCTGTGCTATGATGTTCCCTTTTATAGCAGTCAAGCAGTTGCTCTTTTCCCATCAGTAACTGATAATGAATTTCCGAACAGTGTAGATTTTATTTCTTTTAATTTATTTTGATTTGTTTTTAGTGAAACTGACTAACGGGTTTTAGTTTAAAGTTAGCATACCCCGTATATATACAACATCATCCGCATACGATTTATTATCGACCGAAATAAAATTTCCATTGTGTCCAGCATTGTGCTACGATCACAAAAATATAATAACATTGGTTGTTTAACACATATTGCGAAACCCCAAAATGCTGATATAGGGTGCAAAATACTCCAAATAAAAAGTTGCTTATTTTGTTAATTAAAAATTACGGTAAAATTCTAAAAATTAAATTATCACTGCGCCTCAAAAGAATCTTATCTAAATTCGAAACCGATATCTAGTTATTTCAAATAAACCGTTATGGTCGATAAACGATTCTATAACGACTATTTTAAATTTTGATTTGGACATATCTTACAATCTATATGATGAAATCTCGATTTTTCTTTCCTATTAGAAAACTATAGTTAAATCGATCCTAATGTTTCTTGTTTCACATAATTCCGACTTCAAACGGGTTATGTATATTCAATTGAAGTTCAAAATTCAATACTACAAACTACCGCGCCATTTCGAGTTCGTTTTATATTAAATATAAATATAACGTTTAGTCGTCGTTAAATAACGAATTCAATATTACAATTCATTAATATTTCCAAATATAATATTTAAAACAAGTTTAAATATTCAAATCAAATAGCTGAAAAATCCGGGTTGTTACATTCTTCCCCCCTTAAAATAATTTCGTCCCCGAAATTTCTAAGTTAAGAAGAATGGTCTGAACCCAATTATTTTCAAAATAATTTTATTAAAATATTATTGAAAATAATTTCTAAGTTTAAAAACTTAACGAAAATTTTTTCAGTACCACCTCTGTACTGTTCGATCCCATCACTACAACTTGCCACTCCGGGCCTCACATCGATCAAAAGAAAACAAAGCCAAATGGCTAACCCATCTCAAGGGAAAAATCAATCACCAATCCATATAATATTAAGGTTTACCTTTTTGGTCGTGCAACCCATACTCTAGTCATGCGGCCAATCAACTAACGGCTCTTTCTCTTCCAACCTGCACTTATCTCACTATCCAATGCCAATAACAGATACATGGTTCAATCGTTTCAGTTTTCATTCCATATTTGATTTTATTCAGATTCATTATCCTGAATATAATTTCCCTTGGTTTCAATTCATTTTACTGATGATGAATTTTACGCTCAATCACTCTATTATTCAACAAAAAAACAATTAACATACACAACCATTTCAACCAAATTATTTATTTCTAACTTATTTTGGTTTACCTAATTTCATATTAAAATTCTTATTCACCAATTTCTTTGGTTATATTAAACCATTTAAATTCACAATTTTATTTGAATCTTCATTCAAATAAATAATCATCAAACCAATATCTCAATAGTTGAGAAAAATCATTTCTTTTTATATAAGAAAATATAATTTGGCAAAATTATTTTGCTTACCCACATTACAAAACAATATTGCATTGATTAGCAGTTCAACTTGAACCAATCAAACAAAGCAATACAAAACATTTATATATATAAAATTTACAAATACACTCTCGTATATATACACTCAATCTCGATCTAGGGTATTACTAACCCAATCTCTATCGAGTAACACCACAGAGCCAAGGTTATTCCTAAACCATTGCTCTGATACCAACTGTAGCGACCCGGGGATTTCGACACCTGAATCTTGACATTAATACGACCCATGCCCAAAACTCAAGTACCGAAAACCATAGAAAGCTAGGAGAAAGAAGTTAGAGGGTGAGATAAGAAAGAAAGAAAGTTAGAATAGAAGAAGAAGGAGAACTAACACAACACAGAGTCTCACATCGCAGCGGAACAAAATATAATATAGAAATATATCTTTATTGAGAGCTTGAAATAAAAAACTTACAATCAGAGTACAACTTACAGTCAACACATCTGGGCAGTTATAATAGACTGTCCTCATATATATAACACACAGCGGAATAATAATGGTATACATCATACGTCTGAACTCCTTCAACTCGTCTTTTGGACTTCACTGCATCTGATAACCTGGAGCTGTACAACCCGGTCTAACCCGAGCATTTACAAAACACCGGGTCAGTCTGGTGAACCAGAGTGAGATAAACTCGCACAGTATTAAGGGTGAATCATCCAACTTGATTTTTAAGTTCAAAAATCTTTTCGAAAGACAAGGATAATCGTAAGACCAGCCCACACATAAATACGGACGGTTTTTACCTTACGATAACCCAAACCAGCTTTGAAATCAATATCCTTTCTGATATTATAATAATGTCTAGATACAAGTAAATAACAATCTAGTGGAACGCTTGCATCTCACGCTGCAGGTATATATATACAAACAAAAACCGCGAGTGCTTATTGGAGATTAGATTCCGACCTTGACAAGGTATGGGACCACCTGCCGATAGTGTATCTCTAGAGACGAATACACTGGGTTCAACAAGAACGTCTTGCAACCCAGCCCTCACATGACCGACCATTCATTTCGCTTGAGTGTATCGAATGTATATCACCAACGGTTGGACTCAAACCACCGTTCCCGAATGGGCAGAATCGATAGATTAAAGAAGCAAAAGGAATTTCTCTAGATAGGTGATTATACACCCTAATGGGAGCGACCCACATAGCCATGCTGCCTGCCCGATTTTTTGTCATTTCCCGGTTGATGAGGCTTGAGGTTATAATCGACTTTTGAAACATCTGGCCGCCATTCACATCGTCCATACAAGTCATCCAGGAACAGGATGAACCGAAGGCACCCTCCTATTGCATCCAATATAGGAATCACCCCATGGATCAGTAGCGAGTAGTCCTTGCAATCCGTAGATTCCAATCACGACAAAATCATTATCGAAATATCTCTGGGGATCAGCCAGAGAAATTCAACAATAGTTTCTCCGCTCATGAAGATTTACGGTCTTCATTGCTCCAACTCAATCAACATCTTCTACGTTTCGTATTCATTGGTCGGAATGGTTTTCGAATATAAATTCGATCCCGGTCTTTCCGTACCAACAACGTTGGGCAAGATTTTTGATAGTCGGTTATTTAACTATCAAAAAAAAAAACAATCAATACAACAAATTCATTGGTTCAATATACAGCGTCACTTGGCCATTACAAATACATCAGTTGTAATACCAAAATAATGTATCATTTTTAATATATCGATATTCTCAAATCATCTATTTATACACTTGGAAAAATATATCTTAATAATCATATCCAATTTTTGTTAACTATCATTTCAAACTGTTTGCTATAATTTTTCTTATTATCAAATATTGGGTATTCGATCATTGCAAACCCTCGTTATGATATCCCCCTTGTTTCGTTACTCGACCGCCATAATCGTCACTTTCCCTTTCAGAATAATCTCATTTTAAATATCATCTCCTTACGTTGCAAATATCGTTATATCTTCGCATACCTCCTTTTGTCTCTTTATTACGGAAATACCATTCCATATTCTCACACCCTTTTTAAATCCCTTTTTTGAAATCCCATCGTATGTATTCCAAATTCTTCAACGATACACTATTAATTCTCAAATAAATCACTTTTAACACCTTCACCACTGCAACTAATATCATCTTCCGACAATCATGCAGTTGATCAAGTTGGGGTATTTTAATTACCCCTCAAACCTTAATCAACAACATTCTTGTCTTCAGATAGATGCCAGTTGCAATAACCAAAACCGATATTTATTCCCAACATCAAACAAATACCATTTCTTATTCTATCTTGATGAAACATCATCTTTTGAAAATCATGGATCTATACTTCATCTTTTTAACTTCACTCGTTTAACTATTCTAACTCAAATTGGGGTTTTTGTTTGGTTTCCATTTTATATCCCGACTTGTTTATTTATTCGATAAAACTTGGGTTTGAAACTCCGTTCAACTTTGACAAAATTCCATTGTATAGAATTTCAAATAAGAGTTCACTTTAAAAGTACAACTTAAACTTAAATTATCACTAATATAATTTGCTTTTTAATTATCACTTAATTATAAATAGGCCATACCATTTATACACCTCCATTATTGCCTTTAAAATCCCATTTCCACATTGCTAATTTCCAAATATCAACATTTAAGAAAATCTTTATTTAACCATTAATTATTTCAAATAAATAAATTTATACATCCATTTCAATTAACACAATTGACTTAGTTTACTCTAAACATGATTAACTTCATTAATCAATTCTCATTTCGTCTTTCCATTTCAATTAATTTCAAATTAAATTACTTTAAATAAATAATAATCAAATCAATATAATCTCATTTTAAATTGTTACTTAAAACAATTTACCTCAGTTATTAAACATCACATTAATATTCGCTCACTCGCTAATCAGTGTTGTAAATATAAGAATCATTTCTTTATAAGATCGTTTAATAATTGAAACGAAGCACGTGCTTCGCATATGGATAATTTTCAGTACCAAAAATGATGATTGGTGTTTAAAATAATCAATGTATATACAGTTGTTTATTTTCTTATTATAAACCCAATTAAAATAATATATTTAAAAATCTATATCCGGTTATAAATGAATTTCCTAACTTTACTTCTATCGGTTAACCTGACGGTGAATTAACCTTTATAAAACAGTGTATAATTGGCCATCTGCTATAAATTCTCAAACCAATACAGTTCATTGGTTAATACCAAATAAACGTTGAATTCATGTTCCACACTCCATAATCAAATCAATGATCAAATCGGTTAAACAGTTCATGTAACGATCATATGCACATAAATAACCAATTCAACTGATAGTGGTCAACCAATAATAAGTCAAACACCCAATTCAATCTAAATACGTTTATATTTTTATAAATGTAACCAACAAGGTAAGTTACCTTGTTTGGAAATCATCGTAAAAATAACGATGTCGTTTTACTTAAATTAAACAACGTTTAATTTAAATAATCGGTATAACAATATCTAACAACCATTCAAACAATCATCTAATCAACCAATATTCAGCAACCATAGCAAATAAATATTAAACCCGACCTATAATAAATATAAGTGGGGAACTGAGTGAGTTTAACTCACCTTGATTTTCGTTCTTGAAATAACAACCGCTTTCAGTTTTGTCCGTTCCAACTCCAGAATGTAGCGCTCGTTGATATGATATCACAGTTCTTGTTTTGTCCCTTGCTGTTAACATATGAGCCCGTTATATACTCCCTAAATTCCCTTAAATTTAATTATAATTTTAAATTAACTATTTTCATTCGATAACCTGAGTTAAATATTCATCGATTCATAAATTACTGTTTAGGCATGTACATATAAATCCAGTCTGTTATTATATACCTTGACTAAAAATTTCTAATCACTAGTTATATGGTTTATATATGAAGGGTTTGCATTTTCCCCGTATTCTATCTAACTAGTGTTATAATATGTAATTGAAACAAAGTACTTAAATCGAAATACGGTCCCGAAAGC
Source organism: Allium sativum (assembly GCA_030737875.1). Taxonomy (NCBI): domain Eukaryota; kingdom Viridiplantae; phylum Streptophyta; class Magnoliopsida; order Asparagales; family Amaryllidaceae; genus Allium; species Allium sativum. Next base: position 643,691,424 of record CM060912.1, read on the forward strand.
ATTGATGGAAAGTATTCTTGGATCAACTGAGTAAAATAGTGTGGCCTTTGTCTGTATACTTTGGCATTAATATGGACTTAAATAGGACACGTGATGTGAGTCAAAGTGTCAAACACATAAAAAGGTTGGCCATGTCCTAAATTTCGCGTCAAAAAAAATGATAATTAGGCTTAAGAAATTCTTCCCTCAAAACATTACCTGCTCCTTGATTTTGAACCACGGCTTCAACAATACTTTCAGCCTTTGAACAGTATCCTCACTGCATGCAAATTCAGCCTTGTACCTTCCCATCGAATTCTTTTCCCAGCGTCTTTTTTTTTCTAAAGCCCAAAAGCACCACCGCATAAATACAGTCCACGTCACTTCTCTCATGTATCGTTTCCATCCACTCCTTCTTCCTTATACTGCTTCCTCACGCAATGCTTTGCCTCTTATATATATATATATATATATATAGAATCCGATGCTTCAGCAAATTAAACTGACAACCCCATTTTAAAAACACGAACAGAAATGCGGAGCTTCGAGCTGTCGTCGCCGGCGACTGACCACACCGGACCCCTTGACTCCACCTCCCCCTGACTACCTTTGACCACCCTTTCCACTCCGACCGGTTCCAACACCATTAACGATCTGTAGGCCCCACAAATGCTGAAAGAACGGAAGTGTCCAGATTTTGTTTGTCATCCCCTAGCTCCATGTACGACCACCAACTCCACCGCGTCGACTTCCTCGTTACCGCCTGACCTAGGACTCACTTCCCCTGTTGATGCCAACTCCTGAAACTGCTGCAACTTGAGGCTGATTTCCCCTTCGCATGAAAAACTGCTGCGGTTGTATATATATGCGGCTTCTCTTTATATTTTATTTTATATCCTTTTTTTCCGATATTTATTTCTGTGTAGAGGAGAGAAAATGGGATTGGTTTATATAGAAAGGAGAAACTTGGTAGCCACGTTTGCTTGGGGGGCACGGTGGAGTTAGTTTGACTGCCAAGAAAAAGAAACATCGTGGCCGTCACGTTTCGAAATGCTTTGCAGTGAAGGAATGCCATATAGAGTGATAGAGTGGGTAGGCATGTTAGGATAGCTGATGGGATTAAACAATGAAAGCTAAACCCAGCTGATGGGATTAAACAATGGAAGTTATACCTTGCAGCGTACGGAAAGAAGATATAGTCATTAGCTGGAAAATTTAAGATGTAGTGGATTTTCTTTTCTACTGTCTATGTATTTCAGTTGTTTTTTTTAAAATAGGTCTGCGCTATGATGTTCCCTTTTATAGCAGTCAAGCAGTTGCTTTTTTCCCATCAGTAACTGATAATGAATTTCCGAACAGTGTAGATTTTATTTCTTTTAATTTATTTTGATTTGTTTTTAGTGAAACTGACTAACGGGTTTTAGTTTAAAGTTAGCATACCCCGTATATATACAACATCATCCGCATACGATTTATTATCGACCGAAATAAAATTTCCATTGTGTCCAGCATTGTGCTACGATCACAAAAATATAATAACATCGGTTGTTTAACACATATTGCGAAACCCCAAAATGCTGATATAGGGTGCAAAATACTCCAAATAAAAAGTTGCTTATTTTGTTAATTAAAAATTACGGTAAAATTCTAAAAATTAAATTATCACTGTGCCTCAAAAGAATCTTATCTAAATTCGAAACCGATATCTAGTTATTTCAAATAAACCGTTATGGTCGATAAACGATTCTATAGCGACTATTTTAAATTTTGATTTGGACATATCTTACAATCTATATGATGAAATCTCGATTTTTCTTTCCCATTAGAAAACTATAGTTAAATCGATCCTAACGTTTCTTGTTTCACATAATTCCGACTTCAAACGGGTTATGTATATTCAATTGAAGTTCAAAACTCAATACTACGAACTACCGCGCCATTTCGAGTTCGTTTTATATTAAATATAAATATAACGTTTAGTCGTCGTTAAATAACGAATTGAATATTACAATTCATTAATATTTCCAAATATAATATCTAAAACAAGTTTAAATATTCAAATCAAATAGCTGAAAAATCCGGGTTGTTACAGAAATCTTCGCCAATCTCGCCTTTTGTCGCTTCGTTGCCCGTATTCTCTACATATGTAAAAATCGAATTTTTACTATGTTATTCAATATATAAAAATCGAATTTTGACTTCGCTATTCAATATATAAAGATTATATTTTTAATATTCCTATGATGTAAAAATTATATTTTTATTACTTTAAAAATATAAAAATCATATCTTACTTCTTCTACTTAATAGAAATTCCGTCTTTTCTATTTTTAAAATATGATCTTTTCTATTCTAAAAAATCTGATCTTTTCTTTTTAAAGTTCTAATCTTTTTCTATTTAAAATTCAAACCTTTTTCTACTTAAAGTTTAAACCTTTTCATCAAAATCAGTTTTATCCTTTATAAAAAAATCAGTTTTATCCTTTATAAAAAATCAGTTTTATCCTTTATAAAAAAAACCAGTTTTATCCTTTATAAAAAATCAGTTTTATCCTTTATAAAAATTCAGTTTTATCCTTTATAAAAAATCAGTTTTATCCTTTATAAAAAATCAGTTTTATCCTTTATAAAAAATCAGTTTTAAAATAAAATAAAATAAAGTAAAAACAACTTACTTCAACTGCGAAGAAGGGGGGCGTCGTCTTCGTCGGAGCTGGCTTCTAAGGGGAGGGGCGGCGGCTTCAGCGTCTCGAACAGGGGGGCGTCGTCTTCGTCGGAGCTCGTGCGATCTGGGAGGGGCTTCGGGGGTTGCGCCACTGGAAGGAGGAAGGCTGGACGGAGGGGGCGGTGGCGTCGAACTGGGGCTCTATCGATAGTTTTTAGGGTTTTTTTCCTTTTCGTTTGAAATTGAAATGAACGGGGGGGGGGGGGGGGGGGCAGAACGAAAGATAAAGGGAGGGAATTAATTTTTTTTATTATTTAATTATTTAATTTTGCAAAAAAGTTGAATTTTACATACGACCTCGAAACGAGGCCTACCGCCTGTCGCCCATAGCGTTTTACCCCCATTTCGAACACAATGGGATATGTATCGCAAGCTGATTTGATCGTTACAATCAGTTTCTGTTGAATTTACATTTAAATCACTATATTGAATTTTAAACGTACATTTCAAATTACCGGGGCCACATACTAACTAGAAAAATTCCAGAAAAATATTTTCTAGCTTCGTATTGACGATACAGTCCTAATAAAACTAGTTTCGTCGAATTCTGAGACCGTTTGAAAAATGGCCAATTTCCAGTCGATTAAAATCAACGGAAACTGGTCAAACGCGTTTTCCTTTGCCACGCTCACATATTGATTCGAAAAATTATGAAATTTGAAACCTAACAATAACTTGACACTGCGGATCCAACAAAAGTGGTTTCGTCGAAATCCGAGGTCATTTGCAAAATGTCCATTTTTAAGGGCCTGAATTCCATAGCGACTATTCAGAATTTTCAACTGGACATATCTTTTGATTCCCGCTATCAAATTTCGATTGGTCGGATTCGTTAGAAAGATATTCACTAACAAATTTAAATATCATTGGTTTCACTAAAATCCGGATTGTTTTGCACCCGCTATATTCAATTGAAGTTTGAAATCGAATTATCGAACTACCGCGCCATTTTCAATTCTATATATAATTATAATTAATTATATTCGTTTTCAAATGTCGATTCAAACTCAGTTTTCATCGCCATTATTTAAAATATTTATTTTAAATATTTAAAATCCATTATTTTAGCCAATTTAAAATTTTTAAATTGGTTCAGATTTTCTGGGTCGTTACAATCTCCCCCACTTAAAACTTTTCGTCCCCGAAAAGGAACAAAGTCGAAAGTGGTTTGATAAATCTACAATCACATAACACAACAACCAATCCAATTGTTTTTAACCTTCAAAAATATACTAATCAAATCCTATACCCTTTAAAGATCATTCAGACTATATAATTAAAAGTGCACATCTATGAAAAGAAAATAACAATAGAGTAGAGAATTGAATGGTAGTGCAAAGTAGGTTAAATGTACCTTGCACCGGAGAAAATGTATTTTTAAAATATAGAAACACATACTTCAAATGTAAATGTGTCTATCAAGGTGTAATTTCATTCTGCTACTCATACTAGGATATTTCTGATCCTATCTGTATAGAGTTACCCGTCCTAGAACACTACTGGTTCTATTTCTGATGAGTTCGTTCAAATGTTATATTCCAGAACTAAGCTTAACCAAAGCTCTGATACCACGTTGAGACGACCCAAAATCCCGTTCAGACGGAAACAGGGTTATCTTTGGAATATAACACAGAAACAGATAACGGCAGAACAGAATTAAATAAATACACCAGATAATGAACAATAGAATATACTGGATAAAAGTAATCATCAGAGTTACACAGTATACAGGATCTTACTTAGCACAAATACAGTTCAGCTATACATAAATGTCTACAGCGGAAATAAACAAAATATGTACAATAGGAGCTGAACAACATAAAAAGAAATAAATGATAGAATCCATCTTCAGCTCCAGCTATCCAGAAAGAACCAGCTAAACCTGAATACAAGGCTGCTCGCACAGAAAAAGGGGCACCCGAGTTTGAAAGTGAAACAAACTACGAGTCAGTCATGGGACTGGTATGAGAAATCCACTCAACACATATATAATTGGCTAATCACAGGACCACGCCACTTTCGTGGAACGGGTTTACTCCATTGGATTGCCAGTGCTTTAAAACAAATCTTTCTTTTAAACGTCGCTATGCTTTTTTAAAAAAAAATGAAGCCATTATAAGACTCAGTTCCCATCACACAATGCAACGCAAACCAGAGGATAGAGTTTTACCTTATAATGGCCAAAATATGCTTGATACGAATAAAACAAAGGCATTTGATACTATTGCTAGTGTTTATATGTTTTGAAAACAATTTCAAATCATAACTATCAATCATAGGCGACATGAGCGTCCCATGCCACTATGTCGCCAAATATCTATACAATCGAAACCGCATCGTCACGTATTTGGAAATTGGATTTCCGTCATGAACCAAGGCAAAAGATAGTCCTTACCGAATTCGAGACAATCTAGCCTACCATGTCTCAGGAACAGCCGCAACTGCCCCCTGGATCGTCAGGGCCGGTCCACCGATGTGGATTATTATACCTGAACAATACGTCTCCCCGCCCTTTGGGGCGCAAACGAGCCAACGAATGGCTCCATCGGTCCCGTATCGACCGATATATCCGAGGCGCCTCGCAACAGCAACAACCACATAGGTGAAAAGTATATAAATGTCAGGGCTGGTAGGTCACTGACACCACCCTAGCTAGAAAGAAACGCATGTCCTCCCTGAGGTCCTTCTCCCGTTTTAGGTTCATACCGGGGTGTGAGGCTCGCGAATTCACGTTAAACACAAAGCTACGCCACACAGGCGGTGCTTTGATCATCACCACAAGACTTTGCTTTTCAACAGAAGCCCTGATCACTGCATCTTAGCATGCCACACAGAATAAATCCTATGTCAGACACACAGTCCATTTACAAGTCCGTTCTGGGTCTGAACGAAACCGGAGGCACTAAATACCTCGCAAACCCTTCGATCACCACGTACGTCTGGACGATCACCACTCATTATCCATATTTCGGGATGCCTCCCAATCAGGACCTCGGTTACCATCCAAACGAGGTGAAGATCTCCGGTCTTCGACCACCGTCTTTATCTTCGACTTTCATTCGTCGGTCAATTATTTGAAGTGAGAATTAACTTGGCCTTTTCAAATAATTCACGTATATTTAGAATTTCAAATCAATTTATTTCAATGGTTAAATTATTCGACAACACCAATTTTGTTCTTTAATGTAATTTTCACACCAAAACACATTCAACCATCAAAAGCCACATAAATCAAGCAAATTCAGTTTATTTCCATTCCATATCCTTTATGATATTTTATAATGATTTATCGCTATTTTTATTTATTTTAAAATAGCCTATTTATTCAAAACGACGCTTCGGGCTATAGAGCGGCCGTGGCGCTGTTTTTCTTCAGATTTGTTTTACACATATCTGAAAATCTAACCGTTGGATCTTCACAAAATTTACATCATTAGAAAGGTCTTTTCAAAACGAATCCAAAGGTTCCAGTTTCGGGAAAATCCGACGGTCGGATCTCCCGGTACAATCGTTTGAAGTTTCGATTTCAAAATACGAACTGCAGCGTCGTTATTCGATTAAATATATAATTATATTTATATATATATATAAATATAATCGCTTCTGGCGCTGTTTTTCTTCATATATGAATTAAACATTCCAGACAATCCAACCGTTGGATTTTTACAAGGTTGGTGCCGTTGGAAAGATTATTCCAAGGCGAACCCGACGGTTGAGGTTTCGGGAAAATCCAATGGTCGGATTTCCCGTACTAGTCGTTTGAAATCACGTTTTTCCAGACAATCCAATGGTCGGATTTCCAGACAATCCAATGGTATTCGCGTTTTAAAATGTAAAAATCACATTTTTATCTATATATAGAAACTATAGAAAACATTCATGTGTTGAATTGATATTCATTCGTTGATTAGAAATTCATGTGTTGAATGGTATTCATATTTTGAAATAAATTGTTTGATAATAAAAATCACATTTTTATCTATATATAGAAACTATAGAAAACATTCATGTGTTGAATTGATATTCATTCGTTGATTAGAAAATCATGTGTTGAATGGTATTCATATTTTGAAATAAATTGTTTGATAATAAAAATCACATTTTTATCTATATATAGAAACTATAGAAAACATTCATGTGTTGAATTGATATTCATTCGTTGATTAGAAATTCATGTGTTGAATGGTATTCATATTTTGAAATAAATTGTTTGATAATAAAAATCACATTTTTATCTATATATAGAAACTATAGAAAACATTCATGTGTTGAATTGATATTCATTCGTTGATTAGAAATTCATGTGTTGAATGGTGTTCATATTTTGAAATAAATTGTTTGATAATAAAAATCACCTTTTATCGACTATATGAACTGTGTAAAATAATCTCGTTTTAAAAGAAATTGTTTTATGATAAAAATCCTATTTTTATCACCTATATGAACTATATAGAAAAATAGTGTTTTGAAATGAATTGTTTTACAATAAAAATCACATTTTTATTGTATGCATAAATCGTTGAAATGTGAAGTGTTAAAAATAGCCACTTGTTCAAAATAAACATATATGAGTTGAAATATTCATTAATTAGCTAATGAAATGATTTGCACCTATTTATGTAACATTAGAATGAATGGTGTTTTTAAACCAAATAGAAATCAAATATGAAGTTGAATAGAAAATGATAAATGATAAGAACTGTATATATATGTACATGCAAATTCATTGAACATGTTATAGCAAAGGGGCTAGAGAAGAGGAATAAAATTTTGTGCCCGACAAATAGGTACACATTTACTGTTTTGTTTGGGTGATGATTTTATGAGCCTGTTGGCTAGTCGCTTGGCTTTTTCCTTTTCTTTTTGAGATTAGAAGGACCGGGAAAGCTATTTGCGATTTTCCGATGCTCCCGGTGCAGGGGAGGTTATGGCGATATTTTCCGAAATTTTAAGGCGTTAGTGAAATATTTGAAGTGAAAACGATATTGAAATCATTGAATGAACTATATTTATATAATCCAAAACGGTTGAAAATATAATTTCCAAGCAACTTATGTCGACATCAACATTTCAAGTTTTGAATTCATACCTAACTTTGTGAATTTCAATTTTCATTCTTTACATAAGTTGAAAATTTTCCTTATCGACTCATATTATCATAAATTGGTCTTATGCAATTTCAAACTTACATTCCAGCCGTTTAAACTTCATACATAGCATTAACTTCTTTTAAAATTCAATATTGCTTCAACAATTCAAGACTTTTATATATTTTCCATGAGTCCAATTCCATAATTTAGAAGTCATATTCATAAAATCGAACAACTTTTCTTTTTGTTTGTATTTCAAGATCTACGACATTTATTCATTCTTGTTTCAAATCCAAATCTTGTTTGGAAAGTTACTTCATTCAACAAGTTTAGCGAAAATCTTTGAAACATTCCTTTCAAATTACCACAAAGCTTTCGCTGCGCTACCCCGATTTAACGTTTACATATTTCAAACAATTTGTCCCAAACACTAAAAATTGATTTTGAAGATTCTCCGAAACGAAAATCTTTATATTTTGAAAAATCAAATTTTTCCTAGTTTTGTTGGGTACTTAGATTTTTTTCCATTAACTTTTTTTGAGTAAATCTCACTTCAAATTTCGTTTTCCACTGTATCGTAGGAGATTACTCTTTAATACTTTCTATTTGTATAGCTCATACAGTTTTAATAGGGAAAGATAGTTTTCTCCCCCACTTAGAATATTTGTTGCAGTTTAAACCATTTTTTTCCAAAAAAATTCTCTACTTAAGTAAAATTACCTTCAAATTCTTTGAGGGAAATTTGATTGCCGAAATATATTTCCGAGAAGAATAGCTTAATCTTGCATTTTACCGTTTACAATAGGTTCGACTCTATTGCTTAACACTTATCGAGGAATATGATATCTTCTCTGATTATACTTATATATCTTAATATTTATATTCAAACATTCGTTATGACTTGATCAATTACTTTGTTTCAACGGAGTGATGTTCGATGCTTATGATTAACAAATAAGCTTACGTATGTGCATATTCAAGATTCATTTTCCAATTCTTCAGACGAACTTTACTCTTAAACATTTTTTCCAGCTATTTATAAGCTACTCATGACTTATTGTCCAGGTTAATTATGTTTTCATCTTATCTACCTTATATTAAATTCCTTTAATATTTCCAATATACCAAGATAATTTAAGTATTTCACGATGTCATAGCTGGAATCATATAGTTATCCCACTTTCGAAACTCGAAAATCACTACTGATGGTGCCATGGTCATTAGTAAATTCATCCTCGAGTGACTAGAATGTGATTCTATATCTATCTAGTATGTATTGGACTTCGTATATACGTTGATCAGACGTATATTCAAAATCCTTACATACTCGATAGTCCAATCGCGACGTCGAATACAATACTCAATAACCCTTCATTTCAATTACATTTCAAAGTTTTATTTCAAAATACTTATCATTTTCAAAGCGATTTACTAGTTTTGAAATAATTTATATAGATTTCAAAATACTCCCTCTCAACGGGATATTCCAAAATCTCATTCTAGGGCATTTCTAACCCTATCTCTAATGAGATACTATAACTCTTATGAGTCCTATCTCTTGTTCAAAATATGTCATACCCAAAGCTTTGTATAAACCAAAGCTCTGATACCAACTTGTAACGACCCACCTTTTTGTCTGATTCTCGTCGGTAATTAAACCAACTTAAATCGTTCACAAAGACGAATTGTTATGGGTACATACATACATTGAACAAAATAAAAGAACTTTTTCATTGAATAATTCAATATTACATCAAAGTTACATGAATATCAGAGTTACAACATAAATATATACAGCAGAAGATCAAAATGATACAGCGGAAGCTTCAATCCCAAGCATGGACTCCAATTCAGAAAGCGCTTCGAACTTCGCTCCAACGAACTATAGCTGCAAAACTAAACTACTAGCTGCCCATGTGAAAATTAATGGGAACCCAGAGTTTAGGAAGGAACAATAAACTCCAGGTCAATCATGGGACTGGTGTGAGAACATAAGAACATTTGTTTTAAGGTTTATTTTAAAGTTGGGAATTTCACCTGACCACGCCACTAACGTGGAACGGGTTTACTCCATGTGAATGCCCGTGCATATAAATACGCAACGACTTTTAAAAATGAAGCTATCATAAACTCGTCCCACATCGCACAATGCAAGTGCACATCAGATGGACGAGGTTTATCTTATGATAACCAAATATGCTTTCATACGTGAAGATCCTCTTTCAATATTATTACATAGTATGGAAACCATTTCGCAAAGAAATGTATTAATCCTAGACGGCATAATACCCATAATATTATGTCGCCATATACATATATACAAGCCAAAATCGTATGGCTCGCATTGGAGATTTGGGTTCCCAACTTGATGATTCCTGACATGAAAGATCAATCGGAACACAAACGAAATGTAATCACGGGTTTTTCATCCAGACGCGGACACCAATACAAATCGCGAGGTAGATCAATAGTTTTCGACCAGACACGGCCCCTACGAACATACCCTATTCCATAAGTCATAAGTGGTTTCACCCTGCTGCAGCGGTCATCATCAATTCATATATATATACACAACCTAACCGCCAGTTTCTCATCATCCGGGGTGTGAGGTTTGTCGATGTCACGTCATACACAAAGCATGCCTAGAAAAGGATGCCTATATCGTACAAGCTCATTTCAAATCTTAAGTATGTCACATTGTCCATTCACAACATGACCACTGCTTTCCATCCATACATAACCACTTCGAGCTCATATGTCACAAACCAGATACATACTAACGGAAATCAGTGTTATACCGTCAATTACAATGTCAGATACACAATCCATACAAGTCCGTCCTAGGTCTGAACGGAGCAAAAATCCGAAAGTTCTCCCAATACGTTCGGACTTTCTTCCACTCCGGTAATAGGGGCATCTTTCTACTGTAGCTATCAGTAAAGAAAACAATCAGCAGGTGGTCCGTTCGATTTGTGAAGAACCACGGTCTTCATTCATCGATTCCAAGTCTTGAATTTGCTTCATGCGTCGTATAATTACTTGGAATGGTTTTCGGACTTAATTCCGATCTCGGTTTTCCCAAGTAATAAGCGTATTCTTAAATCGATAGTCATGGATCATACGGACTTTTCAATTCAATTTCCTTCCAAATCATTTTAATTCATTGCAATGTCAAGGTTGAAATTTGTCATAAATTCTTTCATCATTTTAACTTCTCTTTGAGATCAAAATATTCGATTTACCAACCTTTATTCCAACAAAACCTTTCAATCCTTATACTCAAAACAAAATCCTTCGATTCCTTAAGTCTTTATCGAATCTTTATTTGGATTGGAATTCCATTAACGATAATCTAAACAATTCATACACAAACATAAGTCTGATAAAGTTAAATCGACTTATATTTGATATAAATTCACAACTCAATCAAACACTATCAGAACATTGAGGTAAATATTTTCTAATGCTTCTAATAGTATTTGTTCAACTTTGGAATTACATATCGAATATCCATTACAAAATCCATCCAACTCATTTCCTTTTATATTCTAATATTTAGAATTAATAAATAATTCCAGTTCAATTATTTAAAATCCTTCCGAATCATTTTCAATCTTTTTAACCATTTAAATAATGGTTTACATTATAAATTCAAATCCGTTTATCTTTGGAATTTAGATAATAACGTTTGAACATTATTAAACGCTGCAATAGCCATTTAATTCAAATATATTCCAAATCACTTCAAAATTCCAGTAATTCATTCTAATTACTTTAAATTAATAAAGTAAAACTTATCATGAATTCTCTCTAACTTTAAAACTGGTTTTATTTTGAATTTTCGTTATGGTTGCCAAACTGCACGTACAGCGACCTTCCCAAATTTGTTTTTGAATATACTTGAAATCATACGCTGAAATTTAAAAATTTCTTTTCTATTCAAAAATTGTTAATATTTGAAAATCAACGCTTCTTGATTCAAGTTAACCGATTTCAACGGTTAAGTAATAATCGTTTGAAAATTTAAATCAATATTTACGAACTGTCGCGTCATAGCGCGTTATAATTCAATTTAAATATAATTCCTTCAAATCTTTTCGAATTTGAATTTAAAATTTCAAAATAATTAAATTTCAAAACCGATTAGTAGAATAAATCAAAAATCATTTTTCAAAATTTTAAATTAAATTTAAATAGGTGTTAAACTATATGAATTCAAAATCCTTTTTAATTTAAATTTAAACTTCATTGAATGGTCATTTACTCAACATTTATTATTTTAATTCCAATTGATTACTAAGTTTAAAACAATTACAAATTCAAATTATATTTGAATTAACCGTTCCATCCGTCGGACCGGTTAGGGATAGCCAGGGAGGGCAGGAAACTGGATTTCCAAACCCAAGCCAAGACACCATCCTCTCTGTCATCCTAGAACGGTCTAGTATATTTTATTATAAAATTTAAATTTCCAAATCTCTTTTCAAATTAAATTGGACTTAAACTAATATTTTAATATTTGGAAAAATCAAGTTTCACTTATATGGAAGGAACATTGAATCGATCATCTGTATAATTTCACAACCAGCGTATAGTGTGTGCATCATGCAAACAAACTAAATCAACCATATAAGTCGAATGATCGTGGATTATAATCATCGTCGATAAACAAACAATTTAGCTGTGCACAAGCGTTACTGTCAATAACGCTTTTCAGTGTTCAATGTTTGTCTAATTACATGCACATCCATTCACACAATAACATCTATATTCAAACAATAACATAATCTCATCGAACTATAATTATTCAATAATTACTAATTTAATAAATAAGTAAATTAGATTAAATGTTCTCATCGACAAAGCTCCAAAAATCTTCATTATCGGGTTTCCTTACGAACGAGCCAACGAACAAAAGCTACTACTACCAACCAATTTCTATTAACAATTGATGCCCCTTTTTTCTGTAAATTTATATTAAAACTTAAATTAATAATGACCATCATTACATATTTTTATCTAGATTAATAACTCATTTCATTAAATTCTAAATTTTATCCTTAATCATAGTTATCAATAATTCACCCTAATGCATTCTTCTTATCAACATGACTCTAACGAACTCAATGATAAGTTAAATAGATTTATATGGAACGGTTTAGACATTTGTTTATAGTTTAGACTAATAAACCAAAATAATTATTAAAACAAACTCAAAATCCTTGGCCCAAGGCCCATTTGCTCAAGCCCAACCATGCTCTTCCCTTCTTCTTCTCCCCTCCTCCTCCTGTTCTTTTACACTTTCCTGAACCCACCATTTCCACGCACGGGTGTACATATGCACACACCTAACGCACCACCGTTCTTCGATCCGAGACTACACACGATCTCCTTTTCTCCTCCTTGTCTGAAAGCACCAACTCACCATCTTCCTGGAGTTCACCATCGAAATGTGCCTCGAGACCATGACTTGGAAGTAGAAAAACCCATACGCCTATTCAAAAGGTGCGACACCAACCACAACGAAGCCCTCTCTATCCTGATCACAACGCCATCCTCCGATTCTCCTATCGATGTTTGAATCTTTGACAAACTCTAAACCTAATTTCCAACATCAAAATCGTTGACACAGAATCGCATCAAACTTACACCAAAATACTACTCCTCCTGCTGATCGGAATAGCGCTGACAGCGCTGATTAATTCTAAGCGGATTGGGAGAAATGACTTTTAGAAGTTTCCAACACCAAATTTCCTCTTTGCTGTAAGTCAAAGACATCTCTTTTGATAGTTGATGAAATTCAGATCCGTTAATTTCTAAAAATCGGTAATGATAATCCGGACGATATCCGCATTGGAGATGGAGGCTAAAATAGAAAATTTTGAGAGTTATGGAATTTTATTTGAGTGGAAGAGGGGTTTTCAGTATACGTGAAAACAAAGAAGAGGAATGGAATGAGAGATGAATGCTGAAGAGGAAATGTGCGTGAGCCTATATGTATTTTATTTAGTGATTTTTTCTCTTGTTTTGCATAATTAAGACACTTGGAAAATCATGTTACATGCATGAAGACAAATATACCTTTAATTATTTTAATTAAATTCCACCCAATGCACGCTTGCCAATATTGCCTTAATTATTTATTTGTTGAAATTTAAATTTTAGTTACACCTTAGTAATGCTTATGAATGTAGCAAGTTAACAATACAAATATGCGTAATCAACATTTTACATAAGATTTTATAAAATACTTAATATTTCAAAATATTTATTCATTATTGTTTTATCTAATATAAATTAAAAATCAAGTTTAGATACACAACAAATCTTTATGGAAATATATTATTTTATAAAACTACATAATATTATCACTTATTAGTAAAAAAATTTAAATAAAATCTTAAGATAAATTATTCATATCCAAATAAATCAAAACAAAATACTTATTCAATCTCATATATATAATATCTTTTAAAACAAAATTTTTGTTCGAACCTTATTAAATTCACTTGATATTCAGAAAAATTGAAATTTATAGCATATATTAACATTGGAATTTTTTGTTTCATTACACTTCCGAATATCGCTTCAGCTGTAAACCCGGATCCTGTGAATATAATATCTGCAAAACCAAAACTACTAGCTGCCCGTGTGGCAAATATGGGCACCCAGAGTTTAGGTTAGAACAATAAACTCCAGGTCAGTTATGGGACTGGTGTGAGAACTCAAAACAGTTATTAAACTTGATTTTAAAGTTGGGTAAATCATGAGACCACGCCGTATAACACGGAACGGGTTTACTCCATATGACCCCTAGGTTAAAAGAAAACAACGCAATGCTTTTTGGAAAAATGAAGCTATTATAAGACTCAGGTCCCATCACACAATGCAACACAAGCCGTAGGATAGAGTTTTCCCTTATAATAGCCAAAAATGCTTGATACACAAAATTGCATCTTTTATTATTACTATAAGAGAAGAAATCGACTTCGAATATAAATGTACCAATCATAGGCGGCATGGGTACCATATATCATGTCTCCATACTAGTTCTACAATCAAAACCGCATGATGTCGTATTGGAAGTTGGATTTCCAACTATGAACCAAGGGAAGGGATCGTCCTTATCGAATTTGAGACACTCTAGCCCTTGCCTCAGGACTTAGCCGCAACTGCACCTAGTAGCGCCAAGGCCGGTCATCCGTCAATGATTGGCAATACCATAAACTATATGTTAGCCTGCCCTATGGGGCATATTAATCTGGTCAGTAATGTCGACCAGATCACTATCGATATATATATCCGTGGCTCCTCTCTATCCATCAAGTAATAAGCAACATCCACATGAGTAAAATGTCAGGGCTTGTAAACGCTGACACCACTCCTAGCTAGAAACTAACATATGTCCATTTCCCTGGGGTCCTTCTCCCGTTTCTGGTTCATACTGGGGTGTGAGGCTCGCGAAGTAACGCTATACACAAAGCTATGCCTAAATAAGTTGTGATTTTATCATCAACAAAAAGGCTCTGCTTTTCAACAAAAGCCTTGAACATTTGCATCTTAGCATGTCATTTTGTCAATCCATACCATACCATTGACTTCTGCCAATATATAACCTCTGAGCTCGTACGTCTCAGAGAAGGGTGTTAACCAAGAGAATAAATTCTCTGCCACCAAACAGATATATATTTAGCAGAGATCAACGAATACAGCATAAAGGAAAACAATGTCAGACATACCATCCATTTACAAGTCCGTTCTGGGTCTGAACGAAACCGGAGGCACCTTATTCCTTGTCCCACATGTAACACCCTGAACTTTCTTTGAATATTAAAATTAACAATCCTAAGAATACTTAATTGTTAAAGTGAGAATTAAGGTAAATGGGTTGCGCCATTGCGTTCGTCTCAAAATTCTGCTTGGAATAGAGTCCAAGTTTTTGTAAATCGGACTTCGTATGAGGAAGTTATGGCCCTCGGAAGTTTCAGTGATTTTATATAAATTAAAACAGTTCAGAATAAAAGAAATTCAAAATTCAAACAGGGGAGCAGCCTGGGCGGGAATTCTCCCGCCCAAGGGCCAGGTCGACTAGAGGGTTGATCTGGGGGTCGACGTACCCATACAGGTTGACCAAGGGGTCGACCTACCCCCCCGGGCAGATCTAAAATGTGACTATTTCTGACTCTCTGCTGAGTCATTAGGGCTGATGTGGCTATTCTAGATGACTCTATCTAGTCTGGATGGTTGGATTTGTTCCTATGATAATTTAATGGCTTAGATTGATTCAAACTTCTATAAAAGAGTGCCTAGACTCAAACCCTAAACCTAAACAAAAATTTGTCTCTTGGGCACCATGCTGCTCCTAGGATAATTCTCCTTCCTAAAGCTTAGGATTTAGGAAGTCAGAATTCTAATTCAAAAGACGAACGAACCATTCTCTTTTCTAACCTATCTTTATGAGTACTATTTCTTTCACAATATAATTAATAAATTATGATGAGTTGTAATTGGATTATGAGAACTTGTCTGTTGAATCACGTGATGTTGTTTAACTTTGTTATCTTATGTTGGTAGATCTATTTCATATGTCCAATTATACATGTTTAACTTGATTCATTTTATGCAAGTTTGGGATAAGAATCATATGCTAATTCGTATGTGAATTTTATGCAAGTTTGGGATCTGAATCATATGCTAATTCATATGTGAATTTTATGCAAGTTTGTGATGTGAATCATATGCTAATTCGTATGTGAATTTTATGCAAGTTTGGGATGTTAGATTGTATATGAATCTTATGCAAGTTTATATGTGAATTGTATACAAGTTTATATGTGAATCAAGTATA
Organism: Allium sativum; assembly: GCA_030737875.1. NCBI lineage: Eukaryota > Viridiplantae > Streptophyta > Magnoliopsida > Asparagales > Amaryllidaceae > Allium > Allium sativum. The sequence goes on from CM060912.1 coordinate 643,708,066, forward strand.
TACATATGCTAGTTTATATGCAAAAACATGTGATAAATTCATATGCAAGTTGTAGAAATTCATATGCAAGTTTAGCTGAAAACTATATTCACATTTTTAGATGAATGTTATATTCACATATGCAAGTTTAAGTGAGACCCATAATTCATATATACAAGTTCACAATTTCATGTTTAGACCCATATATAGATCCATGGTAGTTTATGCAAATATACGATTCTATATGACCATTGTCTATGTAAATTATTGGCTATGCAAATTTATGTCATAATTCCTATTTGCAAGTTAGATCTATTTATATGTGTTATGCAAGTTGTGATGTTTCTTTTTTTTATAAGCTAGACTATTTGCGAGTCTAACATATTTCATATTTGAACGTACGAATAGCATGGGGACAATGGGAAAATATTAATTATGTAAATTGTGAATTGACATAAAATGGCTTTAATAGCATATAATTAAAGTGAGACATAAATTGGTATAATTTTTATACCTAAAAAGTATGGACATAATTTAGGTGACAATTATGGACATAATTAATTTGGAAATTATTGAAAATTTGAATAGGGATAATTAATTCAAATTGGGGTGAAATAATGTGTAATAATAAACGCCTAAGACACGAGGTTAGACTCGTTTGTGGTGTAAGACTACCCGGACCCGCCCGACAAATCCAGCAACCACAAATGGTAGTCTAATGTGAGAGGTCGAAGGCATAAATTAAATGCGTAACAATTGTAAAGACACGAGGTTAGACACATTTGCGGTATAAGACTGCCCGGACCCGCCCGGCAAATCCAGCAACCGCAAACGGTAGTCTAATGTGAGAGGTCTTACAAGGTTACGGTTATAATGAATTAAGTGACACTTAACCAAGATAAACATGTGGTGGGACATGGGGGTTAAGTGGGTGACATGTGAAATACGATTAGAAACACTTAACTAAATTGAAACATGTAAGAAGACATGAATAAGAAGGGGTTAAGTATAAAATTCTAGTGGGGACCAAGCATAGGTGGAAGGCTTGTGTCAAACATGGGGGACCCTTTTCAAACCAGTAACCCATTAAGTATCTTTGTGAGCTCGAGTTAGATCGAGGACAGGACACGCTTTTTCCACTTTAGGAGTGATACACCCCACTGTGGGACCAGCACGAGTATCTACGAGTTAGGGAGCCAATTGCATGGGGGTATTGGGCACAACTAGTGGAGATAGGGGCAGGCGACACCTATGGAGACAGCTAGGGGTACACGAAACTACCATTATAATTATTATGTTCAGTAGGCGGGATCAACTGATTGACATAGAAATGTGTTTATTTTATGCTCTTATATCTTATCTTTTGTATATAAATAAATATTACTTGGGTATTGTTTTGTTACTTTTACAGTCTTTCCCTTTCTTCTTGTACAAATTCCTAAAAAAAAAAAATTACAAATTTCTTTTTTTCTTTTTCTTCTGCCATCTTTCTACCAACCCACCTCTGAAACTAGCAGATCCAAATCCCTACCGACCTTTCACCTGGCTTCACCTTTCAGACAAATAACCCCAGTTCAGCCATCTTCAACCACATCAGTTCTCCTACCTCAACACTCAATAATCACCACGCATCAATCTTCCTGATCCGAACAAAACCCGCTCACCAATTTACCCTCCTTTTCGTCAGCCTTCACAAACTTGCAACACAACAATTTCAAACCAACCAGTGCCATAAACGCCACCCTCCCTCGGACATCACTCACCACTACTCCATCCAGAACTGTTCAACACTTCCATCTCACCCTTTTCCCTCATCTTCATATCATAACCTACGCAAACATACCATTCACACAGAAACAGTGCAAAGCCCTTCCTTCATCACCAACAAATTCACCTCTCACGCATACCCCATATCCCAAAACCTCATCGTGAATCCGCTACAAACCTAATTCGCACCGTCCTTACACCACATCACTCTGTTATTCTTCACCGATAGTCACCGCAAACCAGTTCCCCAACCTCTGGAACTGATGCTAACCCACAACTGTCCAAAAAAAAAAAAAAAACCCTCCATCCATTTCAAACAAAAATCAACACCACCCATATTCCTTGCAAGAAAGCCTGTCACACAAGCATCATTCTTCCCGTTCATCACGCAAACATCCAAAGCATCCCCTCCATCAAAACTGACCACAAATCCCCAGCGTCACACAGTGCTCCTCACGGTACCCTCCGCCAACACAAAGCAAACTCCTTCAACTATAACCGCACATCACCCTGCTGAGCACATCAGCCCAATCATCTACAAACAACCGTTCCCACCTTCATACCACTTCCAAGGACGCAAAACCTCCATTCACCTCTACGTCAAAAATCGGACTCTACCCACAACCATCGGCATCAAGTCCCACCACCACCATCCTCATCTCCAGATCCAAAATACATCTCGGATCCATCTGCTATCCTCCTCAACTCGCACTGAAATTCTCCATAGAAAACAAGGCCTCAAATCCAATTTCAAAGAAAACCCTAACTACCAATAACGCCGATACCAAATCAAATTAGAAATCCATTTCGAATAAAAAGAGGGCCTGAATCAAACTTCGAATCGGCTTCGATTTTGAAAAGAGAAAAAGAACATGTGTTTTGTGGTTTCGACGTTTTTTTTATTATGTTGATTTGGGAGAAACTGACGAAACAAGGAGGGTTGTGACCAATTTAAGGATCATAGGTCAGTATACTGTGACCGTTGATTTTATTAGTCGTGATTGATTCAAGGATTTAGTACACTTGTTTATTTTGGTATTTGTCGCCTTAATTTTTGACAATCTTTCCTTCCTATTTTTCTTGGGTGAGTTTCCTTTTATTTTTTTTAGTGCGTGAGTTCTTGATTTGTGGCAAGTGTAGTTTTTGTTTTTCTCTAAGTTTAGCGTTTTAGTTTTTAATTGATTTCATTTTTTTCTTAATTTAATTCTTTGTTAATTTCCTTTTCTTGAGTTTTTTTAAAGTTGTTTGTTGCTTTCTTAAAGAAAATCCTTAGAAAAACAAAAAAAAAGGTGAAATCTCAGATCAAACTAGGCCAAACTGAAGGAGCGAATTCGACCAAACCAGCAACAAGGAATTCAGAGATCAAACAATTGCAAACATGGGGATTTGAATCGCTAGCACCACTTAAATTTTCTAGATGGACAGCCATACCCCACGGTAATATTTTTGTAAACCCTACAGGTGCGGAAGCTGCTTTGAAAATATAGAAATTGCTTGTAAAAATCTTCTACAGGGGCAGCGGCTTGCTTGTAAAAAAAAATTTAATTTTGCAATTTATATTTCTATGACTGTTCTGTGACTAAAATTTCTGAATATATTTGGTGAGGGACGAATACCCATAATTACAGCCATCACTCTCATCGTTTTTCAACAATAAAATTTTGATTTTCAAAATAATATAATTGAAAGTGGTGTTTTGTGAATTTGACTGTCTCTTATAATTGGATCGCGGATATATAGTAGTTCAATTTATTGAACTATTAGCAAAAGAGGTTGCATACTACCCGTAAAACATTGGTCGTATCCCTTAGTATTTATACTATACGTGAACGGCCATAAGACCCTCTTCCCCCTTCCAATTGAGTCAGTTAATTAATAGAGCACAACTCGTTCTTTTATACTATTTTGAAGTTAGAATAATTTATGTCTTACCCTGACTTCATTCAAATGTCTAATTCAAAAAAATCCTTGAGAGAAATGTGGGATAATAGTCGGAGTAGACGTCCTCTTGAAGAGTATGAGTATGAATTGCAACTTATGAAACAAGATTTCCCAAAATTTCGTGAGCCCAATGTCAACAATTTTCAAAATTTTCCAACTGACCAACATTTTCAATTTCATGGATATAATCAAAATTACGATTTCAATTCAAATTTCGATAATTTCAATTATGGGCCACACCCATATCAAAATAGCTTGGAATCTCAACATGCCTTTGATCAACATCAATATGGGGTTGGAAACCAATTCGAAAATAATTTTGAAAATGATTTTCAAATCGATCAGAATTTTGAAAATTACAACCCATATCCACATCTTGAGATTAACCAAAGTTGCAATTTTCCTTCAAATTTCAACAGTTTTGGTTACGAACCTAATTTTCAAAATCAAAATGATTTCCAATATCAATGTCAATTTTCTGAAAACTCAGATAATTTTGAGAATCAAGAAATCCAAAACGAGAGCTCTCAAATCAACGATCGTCTTAACATTCTTAGAGAGAGGGAAGAAAGACTAAATAAAAAGGCTGATGAACTTCTTTGTTTATTGACATCTTTGAAAGAACAACGAGAGCAACAAAATCAAATTCAATGCGATAAACCAGGAAATAATCCATTCTTTACTGATATTGAATATTTCAGATTACAACTTTAGAAATTGAGAATAACCATCTAAATGAAGTTGTTCACAATTCAGCAAATGATTTAGACTTCAATTCTTTTCAAGAAAAAGATTTAAGCTCAGATTTTGATCTTCCTCTTTCAGGCTGTGAGAAAATTGAAAATTTTGAAATTGAACAGAATAAAGATGTTGAATTTTTCAATTCAAATTTGGAAAAGAATTTTAACGAACATGAATTCTTTGGATTGTACGAGGATGAGTTGCCAAATAAGGAAGTGGATTCACGTCACGAGTTCGAAAATTTTAACTTTGGGAAACGTTCAAACGAACTTGAAACTGTCAGTGTCGAAAATACGTTGTCAAATAATGATGAGAAATGTGATCACATAGTTTTGAACAACACTGAGAATTCAAATTTCACTGAATTTATATACGATCACAAATTTTTGAACAATTACACTGATAAATTTGTTGAACACATGAACTATCTTCGGAATGCTGGCTTGGTTGAAAAACTTCATATTAGGACGACCCTGGATATTTATCTCCTGGACTATAAATCTAGGTTTAAACATGAGATGGTTTTCAAAAACCTTTGCTTATTAGAAAACGTACCTAGACATAATGGGAACAGAACTCATAGGGCTAGAACCAAGTGTGGGGGAAAAAGATGGTGGTATTCTTTGCATCGCGTGCACCGCAAACACATATATCATTGTACATATGATCCATTCTTACATATAGTTAGACTGCATTTCATTTTACAAATCATTTTACATTTAATTCACCTTTGGGTATAATCTTTCAAATTTAGGAAACGTTTACAGTGTGGACACTGTTTAGTTCTAGTGTGGGGGGGAGTCTGCATTTCACTCATTTTCGTTTTTTTTCTTTCTTTTCATTTTCATCCATTTAAATAGGACCATCATGCATTTTAGACTGTAGTAACATGCCATTTTTTTTATATACGACTCATTTTCAATTGATACAACAAAATAAGTTTACAATTTTTAGCCAGTTGATAGTATTTTTTTCTCTCTACTTAGATCGAATAAGAAATATAATGAAAAGGTTAGTTTTGAGGGATAATAGTGTAACCGGTACATAGGGAGATTCTTAGGTGATGGCCATGAAATCTATTCTATATTGTAGACTTTGTTTAAATAAGTGGAGGACTTAAAATACTTATATTGGCTTTTCAAATCTTTAAAACTAAGTTGTGTTAAGTTGAATTCGCGTAACTCTCTTTTGTGCTTATATTTTCAATAAAAATAACAGTAATCCAAGGGTATCCAACATTGCTTGTATATCAAGCGTTGGTGTGCAAACCCGCCAAGCTCTATCCGACATGTTGTTGACAAAGTTAGCGTTGGAATATCTTGGTCTCATTTTATGAGATTGGACACCTAAGGATTTCCGACACGTTGTTGACAAAGTCAAAGTCGGCCTGCACAATCCACCAAGCTCTTTACCTACTCTCCGTTAGTCCGCGAGGCAGTGCATGGGTGGTAAACCTTGGTCTTCTAAGTTAGGTGTATGTACTTAAACATAAATTTTAAAATTTTATAGAATAAAGAATAAGCGATGATGCCCAAACACTTCTTGACCTTATTGATTTGACTAGCCATACATGAGAAAACAACAATACCACTTTACAAACTGTGCCAAGCAAACTAAGAATCTATTTCATGGCTACACTATGTTATCAACCGAACCAACTGGCCAAACTAGAATTTAACATTTGAAAATTTGATTTATATTGAAAATTTGTGACAAGTTGAGGTATCTAAAATAAAATCAACTGATTAAAATTTGTCAACTTAATTTGTTGTACCACTTTCTTGAAATAAGTCGTGTTTTCAACTATTGTTTTCAATTGCATAAGTCCTCTGCATTCATGTAGTTTCATTAGAATCATAACATACTGCATTTGGATTTTGTGGGTAGTATCCGCTGAAAACCCTCACGAGACACCACTCGTCCTATTAGGGACACCTAGAGGTTTAACGGCTTGTTGCATATGCTCAATGCAATCGTGTTTCCTACGAAAGTGTGACCTACCTAGTTAGTTTTTTTTTACTCAAGGACGAGTAAAAGATAAGTGTGGGGGTATTTGATTGACATAGAAATGTGTTTATTTTATGCTCTTATATCTTATCTTTTGTATATAAATAAATATTACTTGGGTATTGTGTAAAGACCCGCAAATTCCCACCATTTGGATCGACCATAAACTACACAGGTCTGACCCAAAAAGTGAAAATCTACGAATACTTTAACTTTGGGAATACAACATATTAAAACAACAACAGAAGACTTTTACAACATATCATATAATGTTACATCAGAGTACAGAATATACATATCAGAGTACGTTGGAATATAATTACAGCGGAAGATAAATATAAAAAATGTAATATACTACAACGGAAGAACACAGCGGAAGACTCTCTATCTCTGGACACAGCTTTAAGCTTCAACCCAAAATCCTGCTTAATATATCTGCAAAAATAGCTACTCGACTGCCCGTGTGGAAAATATGGGCACCCGAGTTTGCCAGTGGACAAACTACAGGTCAGTCATGGGACTGGTGTGAGAATTCTACTTAACCTATATAATATAATAAGGCTAATCACAGGACCACGCCACTTTCGCGGAACGGGTTTTCTCCTATAGATTGCCAGTGCATGACTAAAGTAAATCGTCAAAATAACGCAATGCTTTTTAGAAAAATGAAACCATTATAAGACCCAAGTCCCATCACACAATGCAACGCAAACCGGAGGATAGGGTTTTACCTTATAATGATCAAAAGATGCTTGATACGATAAACACGGTATTATATAATAATAGTGTGCAACCAATTTGAAATACATCAAAGTAAATGTATTAATCCTAGACGGCATGAGTGCCCCATCCCACTATGTCGCCATATATAGGTATACAATCAAAACCGCGTGATGTCGTATTGGAAATTTGGGTTTCCATCTGAGTCAAGGCTAGGGAGGAGATCCTTACCGATTCGAGACACTTTAGCAAAAGCCCCAGGATTGGTACTCTGTCCAACCCTTAGATCCTGCAGGGCCGGTCCACACTTACTTTTGTGGATTAGAAATGCCTGAACACACGTTCCCCGGTCCTTTTGGACCTATAATACGGCCAGTGGCGACCGCATAAAACCGAGGCCTCGAAAAATCCAACAAGCACAATGAATAAATGCCAACGCTGGTAGGTCCCTGGCATCACTCTAGCTAGAAAGAAACGTGTGCACTCCCTGCGTTCCCTTCTCCCGTTTTAGACTCTACCGGGCTGTGAGGCTCGCGAAGTCACGATATACACAAAGCTATGCCTAAATAGACTGTGCTTTGATCATCAACCACAAGGCTCTGCTTTGCAACAATAAGCCTTGATCAAGTGCAACTTGGCATACCACATCAACAACTCATATCATGCGATCGGTAATTATTTAACATACAAAAGGGTGTTAAGCAAGAGAATAAATCCTCCGCCACCATGCATTTATATATTAAATAAAAACCAATTTAGTTACATGAAATAGATTTCAATGTCAGGCATGCTATCCATTTACAAGTCCGTTCTGGGTCTGAACAAAACAACGTATCCGTCGATCTCCAGTACGTCTGGAAGATCATCACTTTTTACCTTGCCTTGGGGGATCAGTCCCAATTCAAGATATCGGTCATCATCAACCAAACGATGTGAAGTTCTCAGGTCTTCAGTCACCGTCTTCATCTTCGACTCTTGATCGTCGTGATGATTATTCAGAATGGGTTAGACCCGGTCTTTCTTAATAACTCGCGTATTTGTAATTAAAACCAACCATACGCCACATTCCAACTTTGAATATCCTTTTAAATAAAAATTATTATTTACGTTAAAAGGTTCTCATTAATTTTATAAAAGATAAAATAAATTACATTTTAATCTTTCTAAAAAGATTTATTAATATTCCAATTTTGATTTTTAATACAAAAATCATTGTTACAAGATTATTAATTTTAATAAGCCAATCTTGTCTTAAATTGGATTAAAGAACTATTGTCATTTAACACACAGTTCACGGTAAACCCAAAACCAATTTTCAAAATATGGAATTTCTACAGAAATCAAATCAACAAATAATCGTTATAAATTTCTGTAACTTTTAAATTTATAAAATAGATTTACAAATTTCAAATAGTAATTTCAGTGTAAATTGGATTAAAGGATAAATGTTATTTAAAACATCGTCCACTACAAATCCAATCTACATATCAATCACCAAACATAAATGTTAAGATCTAATGATCTTAAATAAAAGATCTATCCTAAAAATATTAATTCATTACTATATAAAAAAAACATATTTTAAAATAATCAATAAAATATTCTATATATAAAAGATTCTGAATGTAAAATATTCTTTATAATACAAAATCTTTTATTTTACAAAAATCCTTTTATTATATAAAAATTCTTTATTTAAAATGAAATTCTGCATTGGAATGCGACTCAACCATGTACCATATAATTTGGGTCATATGGGTTTCATACATTTCATATATAGGATAATAACAGGAAATAATCCTCAATCCATCCATTAACAACCAGAGTGACGATTTCAACCGTGTGATCGTTAAAATGAAACAATAACGCTCATCGCAGCCTGTCGATCAATCGATAGACATATAATTAAACATTGGGATTTGTTTCAGTCAAGTATCGTTCCAATAACCGTGTGGGGTTTTCAGCCAACAACAGTTCATATAAATAAATAAATACAGAATTGGTTAATAGGTTTAACCAATTTCAATTTCACTAAACATGTCACTTATAGCGAGTAAAATATATTTTACTCGTATGACTTCCCTATATACTTCTAAAGTCACATAAACAGTAATTTATTTATATAGCCTTATTGCGGATGACAAATGGAATATAAATTCCATTATATTTGTATGAAGTTTCTTAACAATACTTTTCAGTGTATATTTTGACCAACAATACAATTGTATATTAGAATATAAATTCTAATGCAAGTTTTGCAAATAAAAATTGGATTTTATATTTGCGTATAAATTCTACTGTATATTATGCAAATAAAAGTGATTCTTATATTTTCACATAATTTCTGTTTTCAACAAAGATGAGTAAAGTGATACTCTCATTTTGTTAGCAATTCTATTTCAACAAATACAGTGTAGATAAAAGTGTATTTCTAATCTTGTACTTTTATTTAACAAAACAATGGTAAATAAAATGTCTTTTTAACTCTTTTACTTTTATTTAACAAAACAATGACAAATAAAAGTATAATTTTCTTTCTATGCTTTATTTGCATCTAAAAATGCAAATAAGAAATATAACCCTCTTTTTACTTTTTCTTTACAATAGAAAATGTAAATATGTGTATTTCTAAATTCCATTCTTCTTATTTACATAAGAAAATGTAAATAATTGTAATTTCAAATTCCATTCTTTTTACTTACATAAGAAAATGTAAATAATATATATTTCTAAATTTTATTCTTTTTATTTACATAAGAGAATGTAAATAATTGCATTGTACATGTGATGCGAATTTCACGTCTTTTAATTACATAAGAATGTAATTTTCCATATCATGCGAATTCTCAAATCTCTAGTTACATATAAAAGTGTAATTCTTAATCTACAATGCAAATCCTCATTTCTAATTACATAAAATGTAACTTTTTAATTCACGATGCAAATTCTCTTATCTCATTACATAAAAATGTAATTTTTAATTTATTCGTGAATCTTACTTCTTTATTACATTATAAAAAATGTAATTTTTATTTTTACATTATAAATTCATGTCCCAATTACATAAAGAAGTGTAATTTTCATAATACAATACAAATTCATATTTTAATTTCATTGAAAAATATAATTTTTATCATACCGTTATAACTCATATATAAATTACGTAGAAAAATGTAATTCCTATCATATGACATAAATTCATAATTAAATTACATCTAAAAATATAATTTTTATCCTACAGTGCAAATTCACATTTTAATTACATGTAAAAATGTAATTTTCGTTCTACCGTTATCATTCATTTCTAAATTACATAGAAAAATGTAATTTTAATCATGGAATGTAAATTTAAATTTTAATTACATAGAAAAATGCAATTTTTGTCATAAGGTGTAACTTCATATGTAAATTACATATAAAAATGTAACTTTTGTTATGCAAAGTAAATTCACCTTTTTAATTACGTATAAAAATGTAATTTTATTCATACGGCGTACATTCATTCATAAATAACATATAAAAATGTAATTTATTTCATGTGATGAAAATTCATTCATAAATTATGAAAAAAAAATGTTGTTTATTTCATGCTGTGGAAATTTATTCATAAATTCCATAATAAAATATACTTTATTTCACACAATGTAAAAACGCCTTCTTTTTATGTACAATACAAAATTATCATCTTTTTGTATTTATAATATATTAACTTCACTATTTTACGATGTAAAAATATGATCTTTTATATTTTACAAAGTAAAAATATCAACTTTACTATTTTACAATGTAAAAATATAATCTTTTCTATTTTACAATGTAAAAATATTCATTTTCCTATTTTGCAATGTAAAAATATGACTTTTTCTAATTTACAATGTAAAAATATGACTTTTTCTAATTTACAATGTAAAAATACGACTTCTTTATTTGAAATATAAAAAGATCGTCTTTTTATTTTCATCGTCAAAATTTCATCTTTTTGTTTACAATATAAAAAGATTGTCTTTTTATTTTAAATATAGAAAGATTGTCTTTTCCTTTTCAACATCAAAAAGATCGACTTTTTATAATAAAAAACAAAGTTGTAATTTTTGTAACCGAAATCAAGTTATAATCTTTGCAAACAAAATCAAAGTTGTAACCTTTGTTAACAAAACCAAAGGTATAATCTTTATTAAAAAAACCAAAGGTTCAATTTTTATAAATAAAAATAAAGTTTTAATCTCTATAACCAAAAATAAAGTTTCAAGCTTTATAAACCAAAAACAAAGATTTAATCTTTTATAAACAAAAACAAAGATTGGTTCTTTGTAAACAAATCAAAGATTCCTTCTTTTGTAACCAAAACAAAATTTCATCCTTTATAATAATAATAAAAAAGAATTAGTCTTTATGAATAAAAAAAAAAGGTTTCATCTTTATAAATAAACAAAAAAGATTTCATGTTTTATAAATAAAACAAAGATTCATTTTATACAAACAAAAACAAAGATTCATTTTAATGAATCAAAAATAAGGATTGAATCTTTATTAATGTTATTCATTTCAAAATAAAAATCAAAACTTTGATTTGTCAATCATGATAAAAGATTAAACTTTATTTATAAATCAAAACCAAAGATTAAACTTTTTATTATAATCTTTCTACTTGTCATCGAATAACAATTCCCACAATCAATTCCAACACCAATCATACAACACATCAATAACAATATAGGCCACAAACATCAATTTCCACCCTACAACAATTCAATCCATACAACATTCATTTTGTATAATGATAATATAATTAAATTAAATTAATTATAAAAAAATATAGAATCTCACCTTGCTTGTTTCTGAAATGAAGTGATTTAAATCGGATCTCGTGTTTGGAGTCACAGCGGTTACGGATCTGAAAGATTTCAAATTGAAATTTATGTAAAAATTAGAATTCTGGCCTTTAACAACTGACACAGTGACGCTTAAAAGCGTGACAAAATATGAAGCTATTTACCTCAATTTTCAGAATTGTTCAAAACTTTGAATGCGGATTTCGGGAGCTATAGTCGACGGTTTTATGAACGGTTTGCGGGAGATTGAAGAGCTACGAGAGGGCTATCTTCACCGGGAAGATGAAGGGGTGCGGCTGCAAGGAGGAGGTGCGGCGGCGGCATGTTTGGCCGAACTTTGCGGAGGTAAATCGAGAGCTACGGGCAACGGTTTGATGTGAGATTTGTTGGAGAAAAAATAGGAAGAAAAGAGCTTCAAAAAGTTTCACTACGGCATGATCTTATTCTTAGTGGTTTGGGAGATAGGGAGGAGACAAGTTTCGGCCATGATGGGTTCCGTGGAGCGGCTACATCACATTGGAGGAAGAAGAACCCGTCGTTTTATAATATTATAATATTAGGGTTATTTAATTATTATTTAATTAGCCCGTTAAAGCCCGTTTTGGCCCGAACTCCGATTTAGGCCCAACGACTATCGTTCCTACCATTTAGCCCCATTTCGAACTCATCTAGACATGTCTCGTCAGCCCAAACTGTCATCTAGGCCTCCGTTTTGCAGTTTTAAAATTTAAGTCCTTTATTTCTAATTTTTCCGTACAAATAATTTTACCGGGACTACACACTAGCTCAGAAAAATCCAGAAAAATTATTTTTGGCTTTCTTATGATGATACGGTCCTAACAAAATTTATTTCGTCGAATTCTGAGACTTTTTGAAAAATGACTATTTTTAAGGCATTTAAATTTAACTAAAATAGTCAAAACACATTTTCTTTTCCCACGTTCACATATTAATTCGAAAAATTCTGAAAATTGAAACCTAGCAATAATTTGACATTCCGGTTCCAACAAAAGTGATTTTGTCGAAAACCGAGGTCGTTTGAAAAATGACTATTTTTAAGGCCAATATATTTAATATTAAAAATACATTTTTAAACAAATAAATCCCGAAACTCAAAATATATAAGTGTTTACTGTTTTTCAATGTAGAAACATCATTCTGAACTCAATGGAAGTGGTTTCGAGTTCAAATTCCTTCGTATGCAAAAAGTAGCATTTTGACCTTTATAAATTTCATAGCGACCTTTCTAAATATTGAATTGGCCATAACTTTTGATTTCCGCTATGAAATTTCAATTTTTCGGATTCGTTGGATAGATATTTTTAAAGAGATACTAATATTTTTGGTTTCACTAAAATCCGTTAAATTTTGCATCCTGTACGGTCAGTCAAAGTTCAAGTTTGACTTTTCAAACTACCGCGTTATCTCTAACTCTTTTGTTAATTAAAATTAAATCATTCATTCTAACTTCGATTTGAATCAAATTTGTGATCATTATTATTTAAAATAGATTATTTAAATATAAAACTTATTAAAATCACTTAAAATAAATTTTAAATTGGCCCCAAAATTCCGGGTTGTTACATATTGTTTTATTACTTTTACAGATATTCCAACCCAGCCCGCATGCAACCAGAAAAGTAGAGAAATAGAGATGAAATTGATATATATTTACATTTTGAAGAATTGTGGATGAAGATCTCACATCTAGTTGCTGTTGGACAAGAAAAGGATTGATAAAAAGGCTTTGCACATCACAAATCAATGAAGAAGTGTCAAGGAAGCAAGAGGAAAAGAGAAAAGGCCCAATTTTGCTTTATTTATCTACGGCCCATTTATGTTTCTTATTGTAAACTCTATTGTGATTTCCCTAAGGCCCATTTATCATTGTATTAGGGTTAGGGTTAGGGTTTGGTTATCTCCTATAAATACCCTTGTAATAGCATTGTAGCCACCATCTCATTTCTGTATTCCATTACTCTAATAAAAATTCTTCTTCTTCTTCTTTTACTTTATGCATTTTTCTTTCTTAGCAATCGGTGTTGTCTTCACAATTAGTTTTGGAAGAACACCAATTGTATTTTACATTTGTTTCATTAGTGATTAGTCGTTTGATTAGTTTCAACGACAATCCTAATTTTAATTTTTGTTGTTCTTCTTATTTTGCACTTTTATTTTCTGCATTGTTGTTCTTGTTTTGCAATTTACTTTCTTTAGTGATTAATCGTTGATTAAATTCAACGATAATCCTAAATTCGCAATTTCAATTTGTTTTTATTTCAACAAAATCTCCAGGCTTCGTCTAACTCGCCCAAGAGATTAGATAAATAATTTGATTTTAATTTACCTCCCTGTGTTCGACCTGTATGCTACACACCTGTGCGCTTGCAAAATTTTATTACAAATATCGCGCTTTTCTAGCATCGATCATCAACCTTTAGGGTGACTAGTAGCGGTGCAGTATAGTAATTATCCTATAGTGATTAGGAGCGAGATTAACGCCAGAATATTCCTCTTGTTTGTTCTGTCTTGCCCACTTATTTCATAGTCATTCCTTGTTTTACCAGTTTATGCCTTATCCTAATTACTTGAATAGTTATATTGTTAAAGTTATGGTACCCGCCAGACTTTATGTCTGACCCCCCCTTTGTTTTCACCTCTTTTCTTCCTCCCCCTCCCCCCGGCCCCACGTTCTCAGGGTGGGACTAGTACTAGTGGAGCTTGATCTGGATATTTCTCTCTCTTTTGGAAGTGCTTGGATTGCTAAAAGTAAAGTTCAGCTCATCTCTTTTATGGCTACTTATGTTGGGGTTTTGCTTTTTTACTTTATGTACTCAGACAACAATTTTTCAAGATGGTTACTAAGTGACTTGTTTTTTCTGTTGGTTTATGTTGTTGTTGTAATCAAACTATTTCTCCATTGCAATAAAAGTTGTTTTGAATTTTCCAACTACCAATATATGTATTTGTCTTGTTATATTCTGTTCTATTCACCAATAATACTCCATGAAAGTTAATGCATTCCCTTTGAGAGTGACATTAATGGATGTGGGGTGTTACACCATATGTCCTAAACAGGAGAGAGGTCCTCGCATATCCGTCGATCTCCAAGTACATTTGGACGATCACCGCTTATTACCTTGTCTTGGGTGTAAGGCCCAGTCAAGACATCAGTAATTACCCAAACGACGTGAAGAACCCCGGTCTTCAACCACCGCCTTCATCTTCGACTCTTGATCGTCGTATTAATTATTCAAAATGGGTTAAACCCGGTCTTTTCGAATAACTCGCATATTTTATAATCAAGTGCTAAAAAAACAATCATATGCCTTATTCCAATTCAGAATATTCTTTTAATAAAATATTCACATTATTAGGGAAAGGTTCCCATTAACTTTATCAAAGATAAATTCTTTGAAATTTATTCTTTAATCGTCTTGAAATTGACAAGATACATTGAAACACCAATTTGGTTTTAATCTCCAAAAATCATTACTTAATGGTTATTCAATTTTAAGACTTTACTCTTGTTTGTAATCGGGTTAAATAACAAATATTATTTAAAACATTGTTCACAATAAACCCAAATCATCTTCCATTAAATATGGAGTCTTCATGGAAATCAGATCAATATATAATCGATATAAATTTCCGTATCAGACCAATAATATAAATGGAATAACGGCAAAGCTTTTAAATTTCATATATAGTAACGGTTTTCATTCATAGAAGCTTATCTCGATTATTACCAAGTTGAATTCCATTCAATTCCAATTTAATATATTAAATTGGAAAACTTTACTTTGGAAAATTTCCATTTAAATCTTGATAAAAGATTTATAAATTACCAATTTATATTTTCATTGCTAAATTGGGTTAAAGAACAAATGTCGTTAAAAACAAAATTCACAATAAACCCAATTTACATTTCATTTTATTCCAATTATTAAATATAATTGGAAACTCTAATAATCTTAATTAAAAGATTTTTAAAATTCCAAAATTATATTCTATTTAATTCCTTTTTAATATTAATTGGAAAACTTCATTAAATCTTATTTAAAAGATTTATTCTTTTCTAATCGGGGTTTAAGAACAATGTTATTAAAGACACCATCCACGACAACCTAAAATCCAATTTAATCTCTTTAATTCCAATTAAATATTAATTTATTGGATTTTTATTCTAGTTAATAACTAGTTCATTTCGATAAAAATATATTTTTATCTTTATAAATTTGGAATTTTCATCCAAATTCTTTCCAAATCATTTATTATGATATTACATAAATTTTCCATATTTTTAATAAATTTAATATCGCCCGTACAGTCGGTTTCCAATATCGGCCACTGAACTGCATCCATAGCGACCTTTTCTGAAATTGATTTAGACATATTTCCAAATCTAACTGTTAGATATCAAATCTATATTCATTGGAAATCTCTTTTTGATACGAACCCAACGGTTCCGGTTTTAGGAGAATCCGACGGTTGGATCTCCCGTTACATCCATTTGAAGTTAATGGTCGAAATTCGCGAACGGTCGTTGCGCGGCGCGTTCTATTCAGGCCATTAAATATATATAATATATATTATATTATATATATACATATTTCGTCGGTTTCCTTTACAATGTATTTTATAAATCATTTATAAATTTGTTTTAAAATGATTATAACTTCATTTTCAATTTTAAATCAAAATTGAATATTCTATATCTTTATCATATTAAAATGATAATATTTTCAAAATATTATATTTTAAAATCATTTCTTTTTTATATTCATTATAAAATGTATAAAATCGGTCAATAAACCCGTTCGGGTTAAAATGGCGTTTGCTACTTAATTCAGCTTCCTATTTTTATATTTTTGTGTCCATCCAAAATCAGACATCAAAATCATAATTTTATTCTTTACTGAATATTATTTTAAAATATTTGTTATTTTAAAATATTCTTAATTTTTAAAAGATTCTTTATTTTAAAAGATTCTTTATTTAAAATATTCTTGACATTAAAATGTCCTTTTACATTACTTACATTAAAAATGTTCTATTACATTAAAATGGCTCTTTTACATTATAATGATTCTTTTACATTATTTACATTAAAAATGTTTGTAACGACCTGCATTCTACGCATCATAGGATCGTAGGATATTTATTTCTGTCACATACGAAGTCGTATCGTCATGTAACTTTGGGAGACGACTATTGGGGTCATTTCCCATGTTCATGATTTTTCCCGATTTTTAAATGACCATTTTACCCCTAATTGGCACTGTTTTGGCCATAACTTTTGACTGGAAAGGAATTTTGACCTGAAACCACTTCCATTGGCTTCGGATGATGGTTTCTCTTTCCGTAGAGTGGTCACATTAACCAAACGGACTTACCGTTTGGGAGATATGGCTGAAACAAGTTTTAGATGGTGAAAAACAGCTTAATTGGGCTTAACCGGGTGATTAGCAGCTAGGCCCACAGGGGAATTTCGGGTTTAGAGGTATAGGAGGACTGATTAGGGTTAGGTTATCACTTTCATTTCAGTTTTGAGCCGCCACAAACCTCCTTGAGACCTTAGTAATGGCCTCCATCCTCTAAAACCACTCCAAAACACATTTTTAGTGAAGATTAAGCCTAAACTACATCAAAACAAGGCCAAATAGCAACAAAGCAAGGTTGGAGCTGCTGCTATACATAGAAATTCGACCCAAACAGAGGATATTTCAGATTGGTGTTTTATTTTGTGGCCAAGGTGAGTGATAGCATCATTTTGACACTAATTACGGTTAATTAAGGGTAATTAGTGAGGATTAGCGAATTTATACACTAATAAATTCTGGAAAAATGTTTAGAAATTCGTAAATAATATTTTATGCCTCTGTTAGAAATTTGGTTCGATTTGATTAAGTTTTGTTAACCCTATGATTAGTTTTACTTAACATGCTTAAGGGAAAATAAGGGGTTTTGGGCACATTTGATCCGTTTTGACATATGAATTCATTGTTTTGGTATTTGTGGTTAGTTTGCTATGTTGCTATGACTCTATGGTATGTTTCATGATTGATTGGAATAGTTAAATTGGTCGAAAACGTCGTCGAATGACGTAGAAAGCTAGCTGGAAAGTTGCAGAAATGTGCAGGTCCCGAACCGGTTCGGATCGGAGCAGGGGTCGGATCGGACTAGTGAACTGACCAAGGGAATCCGAACTGGATTGGGACTTGTCACTGGAAGAGGTTTGGCAGGAAGGAAGGCCATTGCTTAGAGTTGGAATTGGACAGAAGATCGGATCGGAGCAATAGAGCAGATCGGATTGGAGAAAGGGAACAGGACGGATCGAAGCAGGCAAACAAGTTAAATAGAAAGAATCGGATCGGATGAACTACCTCCGAACCGAACTCAAGCAGAGACACCCGAACCGAACCGATATCTGAAGGGGGAGAATCACTGAACCGACCCGACCCGGAGGAGGACACCGACCCGACCCCGAAGTGGAGTATCCGACCCGAACCGATGAAGGTGATGACTACCGACCCGAACCGATAAAGGCGGTGACTACCGAACCGAACAGAATTCTAGAACTATTAATGCGCGACGACTCTTTTGAAGACCAACTCCAATTCGACCAAACCCGAGATGCAAAGGAAGTCCAAATGAGAAGTTAGAGCTCAAGGTTCAGATGGGAATCAACGAGTTCGCTTCATGGTTGGGCTTTGCTGTGGGACGCGTGCCAAGGAGTTATCGACGTCTATAGCTTTGAACCACTATGGTAGGAGGTACGAAGGCGGATTCAGGGCCATTATGGCATCGGTAGAACCAAGGGCTACAACCAATGAAGTGGGTCATTGAAATGTTTGGTCATGACTCCATATGTTTAGCTTGGTCATAGCAGGGTTTCTATAAGTCGGGATTCGTCGTTGCCTCAGTTTGTCTAGTGTTTCAAAGTGGTAGATATCGTATGCTTTACGCACTGAGTGAGAGATGTGAGGATGGCTGTTATGGTTGATTTGGTTGCTATCATTATGACATGCACACCCCACCCCCATATTCTTACACTGTTTATTATGGCACCTTAGAGTATTGTACGGTATGTGGTACTAACTCTTTGGTTGCAAGTCCAGGTTCAGGTATGGTTTAGTATACCTGTTATCATTCTGTTTAGATGCTTATCGCTCACACCAGGCTTTATGTCTGACCCAGAGTTTTATGTCTCTTCTTATTACTCTGGGTGCTCACACGAGCAGACTAGAGACAGGTTAGCTGGTGATGCACGGGTAGATGATCCGGAGACGAGCAGGAGGCTTCCACGTAACATATATAGTATTCTCCCTGTATTGTTGAAGATCACTGCTTGGGCATTGGTGGTGCATATTCTACTTTAGTTTTCTTTTGTTAGAGACAGAAAATTTGGAAAGTTGTAATAAGCTGTATTTGGATTTCCGCTGCTCTGATGTTGACATTGATTATTAGTTATCAGCTTATGCACTGTCTCGCCTGTTTTGTGTCAAGTATGTTATTATTATATTTTATTCCATGCGCTGTGAGACATTCTACAGGTTTCTTGATTTGTTCATTCTCTTCTTTCCTTTCTCTTGACGTCCGTCCCGTGCTAGTCGGGCATGTATACAGCGCACTTTCGGAGGAAATGCAGGCTGGTGCGGGGCGGGCCGTCACACTTGGTATCAGAGCTCTAGGTTGCGTAGTTAACCTAGGGAAGTTATCAGGGAGAGATAATACACGTATACGAGGGAGCGTATTTGTGATTACTTTGGTTTTTAAAAGCTATATATATACATACTATTAGTAGTATAAGGATGAAGTCGTACTGCACTAGCACCACTATGGAGTCGTTAATCGTTTCCTTTTTCAGATTGACGATGAGCCGATATACTAGAGGTGCTGGTAGGGGAGCCAATAATGGGAATGCTGCTGACATGAGGACGATGTTCACTGACCTCATGAGAGAGATGCTTAGAGATGTGCAGAGGGCAGCTCCCAATGGTGGAAATGGTGGTGGTCCAATAGTGCAGGCGCCGAGAGTCGACTTCGCCAAGTTGAATAAGGATTATACTAGCCTTGGTGGGAAGTCGTTTCACGGAACGGAGTCGGCCACGGATGTTCAAGATTGGTTGGATAGTTGCGAACGTATCTTCGAGGATTTGGGTATCGAAGATGCGATGAAGAGAAAGCTAGCGTCCCGTCAGCTGCAAGGGCGGGCAATGAATTGGTGGAATGCTATAAAGGCAGCCACTCCCGAAGATCAGATTACTTGGGAGCAGTTTAAAGCTCACTTCAGTGAGAAGTTTATCCCAGCTGCTCAGAAGTCAATGCTGTTTAAGAAATTCTTGGAGCTCAAGCAGAATGGCAGAGCTGTCTCGGAATATATTGCTGAATTTGACACTTTGTCAAAATATGGGTTATCTCTTATTGATACTGCCGAGAAAAAGAATGAGAAATTCATAACTGGTTTGGATCAGTACTTGGGGGAAAAACTTATTAACCACATCGATGAGACGTTTGAATCGATTGTGGGGAAAGCATTAAGATCAGAAAGTCTCTACCCTAAGTCGAAGACTGAGGTTGCATCTGCAGAAGAGTCAAAGCCACAAGCAAGTGGTGGAGGCAAGGGTGGTTCCCAGAATAAGAGAAAGCAGAACCAAGCTAAGGATGGCCAGAAGAAAAAGAATAAGCAAGATGTTGAGTGCTTCAGCTGTGGTAAGAAGGGCCATTATGCTAGTAATTGTCGGGCCAAGCCAGCGGATAGGAAGTGCTTCAACTGTGGCCAAATGGGACATCACAAGGACAAGTGTCCACAGCCCCCTAAGGAAAAGCAAATGGTGAAAGCCTACGCTCTTAATGCTATTCCTTCTTCGTCGAATGCCCCAACAACGGCGGAGAAGGGAAAGAATGTCGTCATTCAAGGTATGCTTTCTGTTTATGATGTTCCTGTTAGAGTTTTGTTTGATACTGGAGCTTCCAGTTCTTTCATATCTAGTGACCTGGTAGATAGGTTGGGATTGGAGTCAGAGATTGTCGATAGACCTTTAGTAGTGACGAACCCGATTGGTGGTTCAACTAGCCTTAGCATGATTTTTCGTAATGTGGTCTTATCGAGTCATGGATGCATGTTTGTTTGCGATTGCTTTGTTTTGGGCTTTACTGGGTTTGGCATTATTTTGGGAGTAGATTGGCTCCAAAGATACGGGGTGGTGGTAGACTGTGAGGGCTTGTTGGTGACAGCTAGAGCGGATGATGGGCGGAGGATAGTGTTTGGTGGTCTACCCAGTAAGGGGGTATTGGCTAGTTTTCTAAACTCCCTCGACATTCCGCATAGTGAGTTGTCAGGTTTGCCCGTGGTTGGCCAGTATCCGGATGTTTTCGAAGAAGTGACCGGACTTCCACCACACCGAGAGATTGAGTTCCGTATTGATTTGGTAAAAGATGTCAGACCTATAGTGATGCCACTTCGTCGTATGGCACCAAGAGAGCAGCGTGAGCTCGAGGTGCAAGTCAGCGATCTTCTGAAGAAGGGATTTATCAGAAGGAGTGTTTCTGAATGGGGAGCACCAGTTGTGTTTGCTACCAAGGCAGATGGTTCCCTTCGTTTGTGTGTAGACTACCGCGAGTTGAATAAAGTGACGAGGAAGAACAAGTATCCTCTACCGCGGATAGATGATTTGTTCGATCAGTTGAGTGGCGCGAGAATATTTTCTCAGTTGGATCTCGCGACAGGTTTTCATCAGCTTAGAGTGGAAGCTGAGAGTATAGCTAAAACGGCATTTCGAACGCCGTCTGGATTTTATGAATGGTTGG
Organism: Allium sativum; assembly: GCA_030737875.1. NCBI lineage: Eukaryota > Viridiplantae > Streptophyta > Magnoliopsida > Asparagales > Amaryllidaceae > Allium > Allium sativum. Next base: position 643,729,866 of record CM060912.1, read on the forward strand.
TTATGCCATTTGGGCTGACTAATGCCCCGGCATATTTTGTGGATCTTATGAATAGGGTATTCAGAGATCAGTTGAATAAGTCTGTTCTTGTGTTCGTGGATGATATTTTGGTCTATTCGAGGACAGAGGAAGAACACAAGGAACATTTAAGAGTAGTGATGGAGGTGTTGAGAAAACACCAATTGAAAGCAAAGTTTTCTAAGTGTCACTTCTGGAAGAGGGAAGTGAGGTTCTTGGGCCATGTTGTATCAGAGAATGGTATTGCCGTGGACCCGGCAAAGGTGGCTACGGTACAGGATTGGCCTACGCCCAAGAACGCAACAGATGTAAGAAGTTTCTTGGGATTAGCGGGATATTATCGTAAGTTTATCCAAGGCTTCTCCAAGATAGCAGCACCGTTGACTCAGTTGACAAAGAAGAATCAAGCTTTTGTCTGGAATGAAAGGTGCGAGAATGCATTCAGGAGTCTAAAGGACAAGTTGACAAGCGCACCAGTGTTAGTCATTCCTAAGGGGGATGAAGAGATGACGGTATACACGGATGCCTGTGGTACCGGACTGGGTGCTGTATTGATGCAAGGCGGTAGGGTTGTAGCTTACACAAGTCGGCAGTTGAAACCGCACGAGAGAAGATACCCTACCCATGATTTAGAATTGGCAGCGATCGTGTTCGCGTTAAAGATGTGGAGACACTATCTCTTGGAAGAAAGATTTGAGCTGTTTACATATCATAAGTCGTTAAAGTATCTCTTCTCTCAGAAAGATCTGAATCTCCGTCAGCAGAGACGGTTAGAGTTCTTAGCTTCCTATGATTTTGACATCGCATACACACCAGGAAAGGGCAATGCGGTGGCTGATGCATTCAGTAGAAGACATGCCAGCTTGGGGGCTATGTTCCTTGAATGGAAGCAACTGGAGTTTATCGCGGGGTTTGATTTCAGACCAAAGTGTGAATTGAATCCAGAAATGTTAGCAAGTTTGACGATCAGACCCACTTTGATTGAGCGGATCGGCTCTAGTCAGAGGGACGATCCTAATGTATTGGAAATCATCTCCAAATTAGAGGTGGATATCGATGAGGGGATGAACAAGTATGGGCTTGATCGAAATGGATGGCTTAGAAAGAATGGAAAGCTTGTTGTACCCAATGTCAATGGATTGAGAGATGAAGTGCTTAGAGAATGTCATCACTCAAAGCTAACTATACACCCCGGTGGTAACAAGATGTATCGAGATATGAAGCAGACTTACTACTGGGAAGGAATGAAAAGAGACGTTGGGAAGTTTATATCCAAATGCATGAATTGCCAGCTAGTTAAAGCCGAGCAAAAGAAGCCTAGTGGTTTGTTACAGCCCTTAGAAATTCCCGAATGGAAATGGGAGCAAGTCTCAATGGATTTCATCGATGGTTTACCAAGGACTAGATCGGGACATGATAGCATTTGGGTGATTGTAGACCGATTGACTAAGAGTGCAAGATTTATACCAGTCAAATCAACCAGAACGGCAGCTAAGTTAGCAGAGTTGTATATGAAGTGGGTAGTGAGATTTCATGGAGTACCTAAAAGCATTGTGAGCGACCGAGACCCGTTGTTCACTAGTGGGTTTTGGAAGAGCTTACAAGAGGCTCTAGGGTCGGAGTTACATCTCAGTACCGCATATCATCCTCAGACCGACGGTCAGACGGAGAGGGTGAACCGTATTTTGGAAGATCTCTTGAGAGCATGTATATTGGATTTTGGTGGATCATGGGATGACCATTTGCATCTAGTAGAGTTTGCATATAATAATAGCTACCAATCCAGTATTGGTATGGCTCCGTTTGAAGCTTTGTACGGAAGACCGTGTAACTCACCATCATGTTGGATAGAGACTGGCGAGAAGTTTATGCTTGGACCAGATGTGGTGAGGGAAACTTCAGATAAGATCAAGATCATTCAACAACGAATGAAGGCTGCCCAAGATAGGCAGAAGAGTTATGCTGATAAGAGGAGGAGAGACTTAAAATTCTCCGTTGGCGACTTGGTGTTTGTCAAGATTTCTCCGTTGAAGAGCGTAATACGATTTGGCAGGAGAGGCAAGTTGGCACCAAGATTCGTTGGCCCATTCCCTGTTCTCGAACTAGTCGGGAATTTGGCATATAGAATTGACTTACCAGAGAAGATGGCGGGAGTTCACAACGTATTTCATGTTTCCCAACTAAAGAAGTTCGTTCACGACTCAGATATGACTATTTCACCTGATCAGTTAGAGGACTTCGAAGTAGAACCCGAGGCGGTTGGGAACCGCAAGCCGGCCCGTATTGTCGAGCACGACATGAAGCAACTTCGAAGGAAGGCGGTGAAGCTAGTCAAGGTACAGTGGAGCGAGGACGAGAGTGATTGTACTTGGGAGACAGAGGAGGACATTAGGAAGACACACCCAGAACTCTTTGCCTGGTAAGATTTTGACTTTGATTTAGTTTTCCGCATGCTAGGATAGACTTGTTTGCTTGTTTTGCATGTTTGATTGTTGTATGTGGTTGTTAGGCATGCGGGATCCTTTGTATGTTTTGGGTTAAGGAATTTCGGGGACGAAATTTCTTAAGGGGGGGGAGAGTGTAACGACCCGCATTCTACGCATCATAGGATCGTAGGATATTTATTTCTGTCACATACGAAGTCGTATCATCATGTAACTTTGGGAGACGACTATTGGGGTCATTTCCCATGTTCATGATTTTTCCCGATTTTTAAATGACCATTTTACCCCTAGTTGGCACTGTTTTGGCCATAACTTTTGACTGGAAAGGAATTTTGACCTGAAACCACTTCCATTGGCTTCGGATGATGGTTTCTCTTTCCGTAGAGTGGTCACATTAGCCAAACGGACTTACCGTTTGGGAGATATGGCTGAAACAAGTTTCAGATGGTGAAAAACAGCTTAATTGGGCTTAACCGGGTGATTAGCAGCTAGGCCCACAGGGGAATTTCGGGTTTAGAGGTATAGGAGGACTGATTAGGGTTAGGTTATCACTTTCATTTCAGTTTTGAGCCGCCACAAACCTCCTTGAGACCTTAGTAATGGCCTCCATCCTCTAAAACCACTCCAAAACACATTTTTAGTGAAGATTAAGCCTAAACTACATCAAAATAAGGCCAAATAGCAACAAAGCAAGGTTGGAGCTGCTGCTATACATAGAAATTCGACCCAAACAGAGGATATTTCAGATTGGGTGTTTTATTTTGTGGCCAAGGTGAGTGATAGCATCATTTTGACACTAATTACGGTTAATTAAGGGTAATTAGTGAGGATTAGCGAATTTATACACTAATAAATTCTGGAAAAATGTTTAGAAATTCGTAAATAATATTTTATGCCTCTGTTAGAAATTTGGTTCGATTTGATTAAGTTTTGTTAATCCTATGATTAGTTTTACTTAACATGCTTAAGGGAAAATAAGGGGTTTTGGGCACATTTGATCCGTTTTGACATATGAATTCATTGTTTTGGTGTTTGTGGTTAGTTTGCTATGTTGCTATGACTCTATGGTATGTTTCATGATTGATTAGAATAGTTAAATTGGTCGAAAACGTCGTCGAATGGCGTAGAAAGCTAGCTGGAAAGTTGCAGAAATGTGCAGGTCCCGAACCGGTTCGGATCGGAGCAGGGGTCGGATCGGACTAGTGAACTGACCAAGGGAATCCGAACTGGATTGGGACTTGTCACTGGAAGAGGTTTGGCAGGAAGGAAGGCCATTGCTTAGAGTTGGAATTGGACAGAAGATCGGATCGGAGCAATAGAGCAGATCGGATTGGAGAAAGGGAACAGGACGGATCGGAGCAGGCAAACAAGTTAAATAGAAAGAATCGGATCGGATGAACTACCTCCGAACCGAACTCAAGCAGAGACACCCGAACCGAACCGATATCTGAAGGGGGAGAATCACTGAACCGACCCGACCAGGAGGAGGACACCGACCCGACCCCGAAGTGGAGTATCCGACCCGAACCGATGAAGGTGATGACTACCGACCCGAACCGATAAAGGTGGTGACTACCGAACCGAACAGAATTCTAGAACTATTAATGCGCGACGACTCTTTTGAAGACCAACTCCAATTCGACCAAACCCGAGATGCAAAGGAAGTCCAAATGAGAAGTTAGAGCTCAAGGTTCAGATGGGAATCAACGAGTTCGCTTCATGGTTGGGCTTTGCTGCGGGACGCGTGCCAAGGAGTTATCGACGTCTATAGCTTTGAACCACTATGGTAGGAGGTACGAATGCGGATTCAGGGCCATTATGGCATCGGTAGAACCAAGGGCTACAACCAATGAAGTGGGTCATTGAAATGTTTGGTCATGACTCCATATGTTTAGCTTGGTCAGGGTTTCTATAAGTCGGGATTCGTCGTTACCTCAGTTTGTCTAGTGTTTCAAAGTGGTAGATATCGTATGCTTTACGCACTGAGTGAGAGATGTGAGGATGGCTGTTATGGTTGATTTGGTTGCTATCATTATGACATGCACACCCCACCCCCATATTCTTACACTGTTTATTATGGTACCTTAGAGTATTGTACGGTATGTGGTACTAACTCTTTGGTTGCAGGTCCAGGTTCAGGTATGGTTTAGTATACCTGTTATCATTCTGTTTAGATGCTTATCGCTCACACCAGGCTTTATGTCTGACCCAGAGTTTTATGTCTCTTCTTATTACTCTGGGTGCTCACACGAGCAGACTAGAGACAGGTTAGCTGGTGATGCACGGGTAGATGATCCGGAGACGAGCAGGAGGCTTCCACGTAACATATATAGTATTCTCCCTGTATTGTTGAAGATCACTGCTTGGGCATTGGTGGTGCATCTTCTACTTTAGTTTTCTTTTGTTAGAGACAGAAAATTTGAAAAGTTGTAATAAGCTGTATTTGGATTTCCGCTGCTCTGATGTTGACATTGATTATTAGTTATCAGCTTATGCACTGTCTCGCCTGTTTTGTGTCAAGTATGTTATTATTATATTTTATTCCATGCGCTGTGAGACATTCTACAGGTTTCTTGATTTGTTCATTCTCTTCTTTCCTTTCTCTTGACGTCCGTCCTGTGCTAGTCGGGCATGTGTACAGCGCACTTTCGGAGGAAATGCAGGCTGGTGCGGGGCGGGCCGTCACAATGTTTGACTATATTAAAATGATTCTTTTACATTATTTACGTTAAAAATGGTTCCTTTCATTAAAATGTTCTTTTATTTAAAATATTTTTTTCATTAAAATGTTTCTTTTACATGAAAATGTTTCTTTACATGAAAATGTTTCTTTACATTGAAATGTTTCTTTACATTGAAATGTTCTTTTTATATAAAAATGGATCTTATACTTAAAAATGTTTCTTTTATTTTGAAATGTTCTTTCATATAAAAATATTTCTTTTATTTTGAAATGTTCTTTTATATTAAAATGACCTTTATATTAAAAATGTCTTTTTACATTCTGACATGTCTTTTATATTCTAAAAGATCTTTTATATTCTAACATGTCTTTTATATTCTAACGTGCTATTTTATCTAAAATGTTATTTAATCTAAAATGTCTTTTTCATTCTAAAATGTTATTTTATTCTAAAATGCCTTTTTCGTTCTAAATGTTATTTTATTCTATTTTCATGATCATGTTAAAAAGGTGACATTTTTAATGTAAAAAATATATTTTAACATATACTTCTTTTATTCTCTATACATATAATAAAAATATGATTTTTATTGTTAAAATATTTTATTTTAAAATATTCTTTATTTTTAAAGATTCTTTATTTTTTTTAAAAATATTCTTTATTTTAAAATATATACTTTATTTAAAATGTCCTTTTACTTCTGAATCAGAATGCGACTCAATCAATTACCATATAGTTTCAGTTATATGGATTTCATACATCGCATGTATGCAACAATAATGATAAATAATCATCAAACAATCCAATCACATCCAAAGTGAAATTTACAACTGTTTGAGCACTAAAATAAATAAATAACGCTCATCACAGACTGTCAATCCATCGATTGACATACAACTAAATATTGGGACTAGTGTATGTTGAATATCATCCCAATACCCGTGTGGGGTTTTCAAACAATAGTTTGTTTAAATAAATTATAGGTTAAGAAATTTAACGAATTTTCACTGTTCAAATTATAAATGAATATTTATAATTTAATTTCACCATCTTATTAATATTAACATTTTTAATGTGTTAAACATTACACATAACAAGCAACATGCAATATAGTCAATTTAAATCACATTTTTATTTCAATGCGATGTATATGAAAATCATATTTTTATTTCAAAGCTATTTAAATAAAAATCACATTTTTATTTGATGTTATTTATATTTAAAACAATGCCATTTCATTTTAAAACCATGCTATTTTCATTTTCAAAACAATGGTATTTTCATTTTTAAAAACGATGACATTTTTATCTTTTAAAACAAAGACACAATGCTTTATTTTTCTTTTCAAAACAATGTATATTTTTCTGTTAAAAATTATATCTTTAAACAATGCATTTATTTCTTTAAAAACAATATTTTTTATTTGATAAAATATTCTGTCAATTTTATTTTTATAAACAATGTTCATTTTATTTACAAAACATTGTTAAGTCTTTTTACAAAACAATGTTAATTCTTTTATTCAAAACAATGTTCCTTTTTGTCATTCAAATCAATGTTTATTTTTGTTATTCAAAACAATGTATATTTTATTTCTATAACCAATCTATTTTTATTTTGGAAAACAATTTTATTTTGAAAAAGAATGCTCTTTTTATTTTAAAAAGGATGGCCTTTTATATTTAAAAAGAACGGTCTTTTATATAAAAAAATGTTCTTTATAAAACCATGATATTGATTAAACAATGATTTTTATTTAACCATGACTCTTATAAAACAATGTTTTTATATTTTAAAATCTAAAATTATAAAGTAATTTTATATAAATATAAATCTGAAATTTTAAAGTAATTATAAATTGTTTAAGAAAAAACCCATCCCTTTCTGTCTTCTTCTTCACAAAATTCACAGCCGACATCGAACAAACCCTCCCACCTTCCATCTGAAATCGCATGCCAATCGCCACCGCCATCCAATGATCGGGACCCACCACGACAACCGCCATCAGCCTCTCCTTCGTCGCCTAGAACCCCTGCTCACTTGAAGGCCCCACGTGATCGGAAATAGGGTAGTGAGAAATTCGCTCTAGTTTCGGCGCTAGACATGATCATCACTGTAGGGAATTATAGAGGACAGGAATCTCTTTGATATTTGTTTTGAATTCAGGTTGTGATTTGAATTCGTTTAGGAGAAATTGTGGATTTGAAATTGGAGGTTTTCAGCCATTGAAACGATGAAGGTGGCGGCTCCGTAATGGGAATTAGGGTTTCGGTATCTTGGGGTGTATTTATACCATATTTCTATAATTATTTTATTTAATTAATTCAATTTATTTCCAATAATACTAGTTTAGCACCTCGAACTCCAAACGAATCCCAACGACTGCCGCCCCTACCTAAATACCCCCGTTCCGGACACAATGGAACATGTTTCGTAACACAATTCGGCTGTTACGATCAGTTTTTATCAAAATTAAAATATAAAACAATATATATATTTAATTTAAACGTACATTTTAAACAACTGGGGCCACGTACTAACTCCGAAAATTACAGAAAAATTATTTCTAGTTTTGTTTTGATAAAACGGTCCTAACAAATATAATTTCATCGAATTTGGAGACCGTCTAAAAAATGACCATTTTCTGGTCGATCCAATTTGACTGAAATTGACAAAACACATTTTCTTTTACCATGCTCACATATTAATTCCAAAAATTATGAAAATTGGAATCTAGCAATAATTTGACATTTTGGATCCAACCAAAGTGGTTTCGTAAAAAACGGAGTACATTTGCAAAATGGCTATTTATACGGGCTACATATTATATTAAATTCCATAACGACTATTCTGAATATTCAACAGGCCGTAACTTTTGATTCCCGTTATGAAATTTCAGTTTTTCCGATTCGTTGGAAAGATATTTTTAAAAAGATTCAAATATTTATTGTTTCACTGAAATTCGATTTATTTTGAATCCTGTACATTCAATTGAAATTTGAAATCGAATTTTCAAACTACCGCTCCATTTTATACTCCTTTTATAATTAAATTAAAAAATTTCATTCTATCTTCGATTTATATAAATTTTTCGTCATTATTATTTGAAATAAATTATTTTAAATTCATTAATATTTCTAAAATAAAATTTTCAAATTGGTTCAGAATTTCTGGGTTACTACACTCTCCCCCCTTCAAATTGAGATTATCAACTAATAAGATATACTTGAGTTCATTATCTATTTTGTAATAATATTTGATTGTGTCAACCTTAAGTTTTGGATTTTCTATATTCAACAATGATGAGTGAAAAGAGTTTTAGGCACCATAATTCTCCTAAGGGGTCTCAGATGAATCAAATTTTTTCAAATGAGATGGATCAAAATAGAATAAACCAAAATTGTCAAAATCTTATTGTCGGAATGGATAGACCCTTATGTCTTTGAGATCAATGTTTCCCAACTAGGACTGTTTAACTTTCTGTTATTGTATTTCCATCGGTTGTAGGAAATTATGAGCTTAAACATTCGTTTATTCAAGGGGTACCAAAATTTACGCTTCTGAAAAATCTTACGAATTTTTAAGTGAATTTGAATTGTATGCATCCACAACTAGAATGCAACAATTATCTAATGAATCAATCAAGCTAAGGCAGATTCCATTCGCGCTACTTGAAAGCACTAAAAGATGGCTAAATTCTCTTCTAAAACATTCCATAATAAGTTAGGATGAATTTACCACTAGATTCTTGAAGAAGTTTTTTCCTTTCCGTAGAACTTTAAAAATCTGAACTTAAATAAACCAGTTTTCTCAAAATGAAGGGGAAACTTTTCAAAATACTTTGAGAGATTCAACCAATTATTATATAGTTGCCCTCATCATGCAATTCCCAGACATCACTTGTGTCAAATTGAATATGAAGGGATAAACTATCAAACTCAAACACAACTAGAATCAATCTGTGGAGAAGAATTTATGTCCAAATCAGCCGATGAAGCTTGGGAAATCTTAGAAGATTATTCTGGAAAGGACATGCAATGGGAGTCAATTCGTGTTCCCATCCATACTTCCACTAGAGGAGTGCATGCCGTGGATCCAGTTCATATTCCCTTAGAAACTCAAATTTCTCAAATTGAAGAAGGACAAACCTATTATTACTATCAAGACCAAGTCAACGTTATAGCTTAAAATAATCCTTACTCATCCACATGTAACCCTAGTTGGAGATATAATCCAAATTTCTCGTGGTCTAATCCTATAATGTTGCGAATCCATCTCACATGATACCAAATTCAAATTATAAAGTTCTAATTTCCAGTCCTTAAACTTCTCAAGTTCCACCTCAATCTAAGCATTCAAATTAGCCATACAAGCATTCTAACTTTCAATCTCCTTTATCTTCTCAAGAAATTGTTCAATTAGAGAAACAAATGAGCAATCAAGATGCAAAAATCAAACAAATGATGGATATGATGAAGGAGTTAATGAAAAGTAATAAGAAAGGAAAACCGCCTTGTCAACCCGAGGTGAATTCAAGATATAATTCTTGAGCTATGATTTCTTGTGAGGATAGAAATAATTCGGCAAACGTTGTCACCACGCTTAGGTATTGACAAACGATTTACAACAATGTCAAAAATCCTGATAATCCTTTGATTTCGACTTCTATCCAAAAGTTTGACACTAATCTGATGGCTACTAAGGCCACTTCTTCTAAACCTTCCAAATCTCCATCTTCTTTGAATGTTGGCAATCCCAACATCTCTTCTTCTGATGTCGGTAACCCTGACAATATATCTTCCTCCAATGTTGGCAACCCCAGCACCCCATCTTCTATAGCTTTACCTCCTTCACTTCCCTTGCCGACACCTTCTTCTTCAAATGAGCAAACTCCCGAAAGAATCTATAAACCAGTAGCTCTATATCCTCATAGACTTGACAATAAGAAGAAGGATGTGAATTTCAAAAAAAATTTGAAATCTTCAAACAAGTTCGTGTTAATATTTCACTCTTAGACACCATCGAACAAATTCCTCAATATGCCAACTATCTCAAGGAGCTATGCACCCGAAAATGAGCTACTAGTGTTCCTAAAACTGCCTTCTTGACTGCGAATGCTAGCGTTTGTTTTCTCAAATCTATCACCAATCAAGTATAAGGACCATGGTTGCCCTACAATCGGCTGAAAAATAGGAAATACTCACATTAATCTTACCCTACTTGATCTTGGTGTAAGCATCGATCTTCTTCCCTACACTATTTATCGTCAACTTGGACTAGGATAATTGAAACCTACAAACATAGAAATTCAACTTGCCGATCGATCTACTAAAAAACCATTGGATGTAACTAAAGATATTTTGATTTAAATTGAACAATTCTATTTCCCCGTGGATTTCATGGTCTTAGAAACCGAGTCTGTTTCGAATCCAAATAGCCAGATTACATTAATTTTGGACCATTCCTTCTTAGGTACCTTAAATGCTATTAGTAATTGTAGGAGTGGCCTACTTCGACTATCATTTGGGAACTTAACCATTGAATTGAATATGTTTAATCATCCTAAAGAGATTGAAATAGGAAAAGTATATATAACAGAAACTGTTTTAGATGACACGTCTGATTTATCTCCTCAGAAAACTTCATTTCCCTCAATAGACGTGTCCATTATGTCTTTTGAAGAATTATTTGAAGATGAGCTTAAATTTTTAAATGACAAATTGGGAGTATGTCTAGAAGATAATCTTAATTCCATACCATCGAATGAAATTGTTGTTAAATATTCAAGTTTATGGGATTATGATAGTCTTTAGTTGAATGATATAAATCATTATCACGACAAAATTTTCATTGGAAGGATCTAGATTTCAGAATTCACTAAAATGCCTATTGTACCTTACAAATCTGATAAGAAATCATCATGCATCATTTTCGATAGAGGCACGTGTGGAGAAAAGGAATTTTCATTCTTCACAAAGCATTAATCATCATCATAGATTTCATTGTGCATATGATTTTCATTCGCATATAGTTGCTAAACTGCATTTAATTTTACAAATCATTTTGCATCTCATTCACCTTTGGGTATAATTTTTCAAATTTAGGAAACATGTTTACAGCGTGGAAATTGTTTTATCCAAGTGTGGGTGGAGTCTGCATTGCATTCTTTTTTTTTTCATGCATTTAGATAGGACCATCATGCATTTTAGGTCGTAGTAACACGCCATATTTTTGTTTTTTGTTTTTTTTTTTGAAATGCGACTCATTTAAATTGGTACAATGAAGCAAATTAACAATTATTTTGGTCAATTAATTGTAATTATTTTCTCCCAACTAAGATCGAATAAGAAATATGATGAAAAGTTGAAATACAAGCGATAATAGTGTAACCGGTACATAGGAAGATTCTTAAGTAATGGTCATGAAGTCTATTCTAAATTGTAGTCTTTGTTTAATGAGTGGAGGATTTAAAATACTTATATTGGCTTTTCGAGTCTTTAAAACTAAGTTATGTTAAGATGAAATCACGTAACTCTTTCTTCTTCGTATATTCAAAAATAATAGTAATCCAAGGGTATCTAACATTGCTTGTAAATCAAGCGTTGGTATGCAAACCCACCAAGGTCTTTCCTAACTCTCACGTCAGTCTGCGAGGCGGTGCATGAGTGGTATACCTTGGTCTCATTTTATGAGTTGGGCACCAAAGGACTACCAACATCTTGTTGATAAAGTCAGCGTTGATTGCACAGTCCGCCAAGCTCTGTTCCAAACTCTCATGTCAGTCCACGAGGCAGTGCATGTGTGGTATACCTTGGTCTTTAAGTTAGGTGTGTGTAATCAGGTATAAATTTAAATTTTTATAGAGATAGAGAATAAGTGATTATGCCCAAACATTTTTTGACCTTATTGATTTGACTAGTCATACACAAAGAAATGAGAATACCACTTTGCAAAGTGTGACAAGAAAACAAAGAATTTATTTCATGGTTGCACTATGTTATCAACCGAACCAACCAGCCAAACTAGGGTTTAACATTGAAAACTTGAATTACGTTGAAAATTTGCGACAAGTTAAGGATCTAAAATTTTCTGTTGATTGACTTCCAATTATATACTGATATGTTGAAACTTTCTGAAACAAGTCATGTTTTTATTTTTGTTTTCATTTGCATATGTCCATTGCATTCATGTAGTTGGACTAGAACCGTAACATATTGCATTTGGATTTTGTGGGTAGTATTCGCTGAAAAACCTCATGAGACACCACTCATCCTACTAGGGACACCTAGAGGTTTGACGGCTTGTTGCATACGCTTAATGCAATCGTGTTTCTTATGAAAGTGTGACCTACCTAGTTTAGTTTTCATTTTTGTTTTACTCGAGGACGAGTAAAAGATAAGTGTAGGGGTATTTGGTTAACATAGAAATGTGTTTATTTTATGCTCTTATATTTTTCTGTTGTGTATAAATAAATATTACTTGGGTATTATTTTGTCACTTTTACAGATATGCCAACTAAGCCACATGCAGTTAGAAAAAAAATCAAAAATAAAGATCAATTTTTTGTGCATATATATATATATATATATTTCATATTGTGTTTCTTTTGGAGTCTAAGACGTGTTTAGGTTTGGTAGAAGAAATCGTTTGCAATCTTATCTTCCATTAATTAAGCACATGCAAAAAGAAGGAAGATATGGGAGGAATAATTGTTAATCAAGAGGCACAGATATTCTCAAAGATACTCACAAGACATTCTCAAGATTATTTCCTCAAAATAAAGTCAAGAAAAGGACATGAGATATGATAGAATTATTCTTGAGTAAACAAACCTATATATGCATAGATTGAATAAAGGTTTTAGGTTGGCTATCTATCCTATAAATACCCATGTATTCTCATTGTAAATTTTATCGATGAATTAAGAGTTTTCTTTCTTTTCTATACTCCTCTTGGGTCTAGTAAATTTGTGTCGTCTATAATTATATTTGGTAGAGTATAATTTACTGTTGCATTTATTTTCTCTTTAGTGATTGGCCGTCTAATTAAATTCAATGGTAATCCTAATTTTACTTTCACTTTTGTTTATTTCTGTTCTGCAATTTTATTTTCAGTATTCTGTTTTCTCTTAATTAATCATTGAATTTATTATAGTTTCGATTAGATTCGAATCTGTAGGAAATTCAATTGTAGTTTTAAATGGTTTTAAATTGATATTTGTGATTTGGTCGTCAGTTCAATTAGGTTTGTTCTGAATCAAATTTCAATTTTTATTGTTTTTAATTAAATCCTCCAAATTTCGTCTAACTCGCCCATGAAATATATAAATAATAAAATTTAATTTTCCTCCCTATGTTCGACCTGTATACTACACACCGGTGCGCTTGTAGTAATTTATAATAAATTTGTGTTTTTCTAATCCATAGGAAAGTGTCAAATAGTGCATCACCGAGCTGGCCTGTATGTGTCAGAGAAATCCAATAAAACGCCCACAGTGCTAGTAAAATGTTGCCCCTAGACCTCAGATCAATCTGAGATCGAGCCTCCATCAAGTCATGTCTGACACCAGTAGGAATATGCTAGACTACGTGACTACTCTCTCATCGAAGAATGCATGGGAAAAAAGACTCGGGGGCATGACAGGCCGTCTTAACTATGTGTGGATGCATGTAGGCCGTGTACTCGTCGTACCAAGATGACAACATGTACCAAAAAGCAAACATCTGCTAAACCTCTCCAAAAGCGTACGAGTCAAGTGCAATGTATAGACATCCCGAAATAGCCAAGCACCAGTCAATCATATGGAGACGCTCTAAATCGGCCAGTGATGCTAGGTGGCGCAATCAAATCGTACTCTTTTGGTTCGAAAAGAATGTCGAACCAAAGATATATAAAAGAGAAGCATGGAGTACAACATCCTTCATATCCTCCATATCCATATGTGCTAGAATATAATCATGCAAACATGCAAGAATAACGGCTTCAGAGGAGATATGACCCGGCAGCGAAATCGGGAAAATACAACAAGTAAGGCTCGGATGACTCATAGCTAGAGTCAAAAGGGTATGGCACTCTATCAACAGCCTATCTCAATCCCCGTAAGCATATAGAAATCTGCTTGGGTGATACTTAGCTTAAAATCTAGAAAGTGAAAAGTATGTGTCGTAGGCCACCATCTCTCAACTAAGTCCCCTAGCAGTGGTCTATTAAAGGATTGGGCTGGTCTAATCTGTAAGAAACGACCGAATGGACTAGCAAGTAGCTTCTGTTGAATACTAAGAGAGAGAACATCAAAGGTATGTATAACTAACTTCGCCCAACTCTCATGAACGTAAATTTAGCTTGACTAGTAAAAATATTTTTGTGCTTGGTTACTATACTATAAAATAACAGTACATACGACCAACGAATGTTTGTAAATGTAACACCCCGAAATTTTAACGACATTAAAGATGATGAATTAAAGAATAATTAATTTAATAATCAGAATTAAGTGAAACAGACTGCGTCGTTGCGTCCGTCTCGAAATTCTAGTCAAGTTAGACATTTGGTTTGCGTGAAACGAATACGGTATGAAGAAGTTATTAAGGTTTGAAGTTTGTATACATATAAGGAGCTTATATGTGTGTGTGTATGTGTATATATATATATTAAATAAATATATCCAGAAAATTCGTAAATCAGTTCAAAATCAAAATTCACAAGGCAGGAGTTTGGGCGGGAATTTTGCCCGTTGGGGGTCGACCTACCTGAAGGTGTGTCAACCCACCCGTGGGTCTGGAAACTTCTTTCTGAACCTAGACGATTTTGGAGCTAGATTCGTTGGTTCTACGCTATATAAAGGACCCTAAACCTAGGTTTTATTCATCTAAACATGGTGGCGATGGCGGAGCTCTGCTGCAACGTAGATTAAATGGCCCAGTCTTCTCCAAAACCTATTCAACAAGCATTATACAAATTCAACGATTGCTACAACAAATTCAACGTGTTCTTCGCAGTAATTTGGATCCATTTCCTTAGATCTATACACTGTGAGTTCATGTTATTTTTAGATCTGAATATTTAAATAGTAATCGTGATATGTATATAAAAATTGGACCTTGAATCGGTGCCTAATCAGTTCTACTATGACATATTCCTCTGATCTGTTCTTATATGCTTATATCATCACCAAGTATCTTGTCATAATATGTCCATTCATTTTTATGCCTATTTCTACCGTTATGTTATTGATTCGTTATTATGCCTATTCTGATTCTCTTCTCTCCCTCTTTTCCCTTTTATTTTTATATAGCTAGGCTACCTTCGAGCCTAGGCCTAACGCTGAAAGATGAGAACGTGTGAAATTGGGAACGGTTGGGAAAGACATAAATTGGGGGCATAATTGGTATTGGAAATTACAAATATAAATTTGGGCATAAAAATTGGAAAATATACCAATATGGATTTGGGGGACATATTGGATAATATGAATATGAAGCTAGGCATATATTGGAAAGTAGGTGAACATGAATTTGGGTAAAATTTGCATTGGAATGTGTAAATATTGATTTGGGGTATAAATTGGAACATATGTAATTATGAAATTGGGTATAGATTGTGGCATATGCAAATGTCAATTTGGGGCATAAACTGGAACATATTTGAATATTGATTTAGAGAAACCTATAATTGAAATAGAGTAATTGTAAATATGAATTGAAAGGGGGCATGAAAGTCTATATTTGGAATAGGGAAATTTATTAGAATATGCCTAAAATAATGGAACCGTAGTAACGCTTAGACATGACGTTAGGTAGCATTAGTGGTGGAAGTTTGCTTGGACCCAACCGACATATCCAGTAGCCACTGATGTTGAACCTAACGTGAGAAGTCTAAGTATGCAAATACAAGACGTGCTTAGATACGAGGTTAAGCCCAATTTGTGGAATAAGTCTGCCAGACACGACCGACATATCCAGCATCCACAAATGGCAGGCTTAGTGTGGGAGGTCTAGCATACTGTAACCATAAATGAAAATACAGTAATAAATCCTGAATACTTAATCTAGTTGAATTCATAGGGATTGTATGAATATAAACTAAAGTTGAGGTTAAGTAAAATTGGGTGAACAATGGGTGGGTTAAGTAAATTGGAGGGGGTGGGTAATATTTACATATGTGCCCATAAACTTAACCCGATAAGGTTATGTAATTAAAGACACCTAGTGGTATACATAACTGGTAGAAATAATAAAGTTATGTAACTAAAAGACACCATTTAGGGTAAGAATAATGTAAGGAAATGAGACAACTTGTGTAATAAGATAAGAGGTACTTAATTATAAATTAAGTAATCTAAAAGTCTGGAACCTGCTGATGTGAACATATTTAGGCCTATCCTAGGGACAAGAGGAAATTATAACATAAGTTATAATTAGTGGGTTGAGAAACTTGTTAATGGGACTTAGTTGATAAAATTAAGTTAATAAGTAAACAACGATAAGTTGTAGTGACGGTGTACATTGAAATTATGAATAGATGAGAAAGGAAGAGGAAAACTTATGAAATGATATAAGTTATATTTAATCAATGACATGTTATAAAAAGGAAATATGTAAAATGAGACATACTTAATTACACATTAAATAAGAACATGTTATTGTAACTATGGAATCGGACGATGAAAATATAAAAGAGATTGTGGATTATAGACCTTGGGCCACAATCTAGAGAATAATATGTTGGGGGCTTATTAATGAACTTAAAGGGGTTAAGTTATATAACCAAAATTAATAAGCAAGAGGAACTTGGTAACTTGATTAAGAATTCAATATGAATGGGGATAACCAAGTTAAATGGAAACCCGAGGAGGAAAAGAAAGCGCGTAATAGAATGATTAGATATAGGGTCTAATAACATATTAAAGTGAGGCGCTTGGACCAGTCCGCACGTTGGAGGGTGAATAACCCAACATGGTAGATCATCAAGGTGTTATAAGGCACGAGGGGAGCGCATATTCATCTGATTGTTTTGACGGCTCCAAGGGACTAGAAGGGGAAGCACACGGCTTCCTGAGGTACGTAAGGTGCTCCTAGTAGTCCTTTGTGTGGTGACAGATGTCTTAGGCTGTACTTGTAGAGGTTGGGTGTGCACGTAACTACTAGGTGGGTGGGCCTTGACTGCAGATGTAGCTATGCAGTCAGAATACTGTGACAAGGTGACACAAGAGTGGTTCGGCTGTTGCCTTACGAGGAGGCAGAGGGTCACGACCAATAAGGATAGTAGATCGTCGGATACCCATCATCGGCAGCCAACGGGATGCGAAAAGACTAGAGCTAAACCCAAGATACCATTTCACCTTTCACTGTCAAGGTACGGGGTTGAGGGGAGACGCCACATGGATGTTTAGATTGGTTGTTATTAGAGGCAGTCGCTTAGCTCTTGTAGTCTTTACTAATTGAGGGGAGGGGCCGTGGTGAGACCATAGCCACCATGGAAAACAGACCCTAGGAATATTTGTATTTGGAGGCTCTTAAAGGCGGGCCTGTATAGGTATGGAAAAGCTCCCGGCCGAGTTCCGTGTTCTTGTTTAGCCCTGCCATGGAACTCGATGCACATTAGAGGACGTGCGATTGAGGCATCGAGCTACAATTACAGAGTGTACATGGGACAGATAGATGCATATCTGCTCTAGGTGATGTATCGTAGAGTAGAGGGCATTATTCCGATAAGGAATCTGATTTGATCGATGGTGGCAGTCCATACGCTTACGTAGCATAGTAATGACATATATATGTGGAACATAACATTGTTATATAGAGATCCGTACGTCACTCCGACATAGGATGAGGGACTGCATTCATTACGGTGGAGACCGTGCAAGTGGGGTACCATGGCGTGTATCTTAATATTGAAAGGTAGCTACATATATTTAGGTGAATCCAGGGGAAAGTAAATGGGTACGATGCGCGGATAAGTCTTGAGTTCTACTAACCCAAGTAACCTAATAATAAAAAATGTAATGGAATGACATTGGTAGGGACAATTCTATTTCTGATATACTAGTATCGGTGCGGTGCAGAGAAATGTATAAGAAGCGCAATATATCATGTTCATCTTATCTTGCTCAGTTCACACTTGTTATTGTTATCTTGTTCTTCCAGTTTTATATACCTGCCATGATACTTGTAACACCCCATATTTTCTGTGAACATTAAGGTAACAGATTAAAGAATACTTAATTTTAAAAAGTGAAAATTAGGGGAAACGGGTTTCGCCATTGCGTTCGTCTCGAAATTCTGCTTGAGATAGAGTCCAAGTTTGCGTGAATCAGACTCTATATGAAGAAGTTATGGAGTTCAGAAGATTTTAAGTTTAAACGGAAATTGAATATAAATAGTAATTAAATTAAAAAGCAGTTCAAATTCAAAAAATTCCGAGAGAAGCGGCTGAGCAGGAAAATTCCCGCCCATAGGGGTCGACTCCCCCCGAGAGGAGGGGGGTCGACATAGGTGTCGACCCGCCAAGAGGGGTGTCGACCCACCTGTAGAGGTCGACCCCCTCGACCAGATCTGGACTGTTTTGTCCAGTGGCGTTTTTCTGAGTCATTAGGGCATATGTGGCGACTTCCAATTGGCTCTGTTTGGTCTGGATGGCTCTGATTACTCTTAGGTTGATCTAATGGCTCTCGTTAATCTAAACTTCTATATAAACAACCCCAACCCTCAACCGTAAAACCACATAAAATTGCTCTCTGAAGCCGTCATTCAGTCCAGGGCCAAACTAGCGCAGCCTCCATTTTTTTCTAAAGTACAAGTCAATTTAAGAAGTCCCAAATCAAATCAAAACTAGAGAATCAATAGTCTACATAAAAGGATAGCTTTTCAGTTTCAGAAATCAGATCCCAGAAAACAAGATTTGTTCTTTTGTTTGTAAGTTCAGTTATTCTTTAGATTTGAACAAATAAAAGTCATAACTTGTAATGAAGAGAAACTAGAACTGTGCCTAGTTGTAAGATAATTGTATTCCGATTCATGTTGCAATTCTGAAATTACCTATGCCTACATGACTATTGTGATTGATGCAACCTATCATGTTGTATATTAATTTGGTGATGAACCTATCATGTTGTATATTAATTTGGTGATGAACCAATCATGTTGTATATAAATTTGGTGATGAACCTATCATGTTGTATATTAAAATGGTGATGGACTTATCATGTTGTATGTTAAATTGGTGATGAACCTATCATGTTGTATAATAATTTGGCAATGAACCTATCATGTTGTGTAAAAATTTGGTGATTCCTTATGTTATGTTATATGCAAGATCATAAGCTACGTCATGTTCATATATGCTTATATGTCTAGATCTACATGCTTAGATGTTTAGATCTATGTTAATTTGGTCCAACTCAAATTCAAGTTCACATTTACATGCTTAATTAAATTTGTGTAGTACTATGCAAAATTTACATCACTCATGCTTAGTTGATTTATACTGTTTTATGTCGTCGGAATGTTACATGTCCCTTTTGCTTTTCCCTTTTTTTTATGAATTAGGCAAATTTGCGAGCCTAACGCTCTATGTAATTTATGCGAACGAATAACGGGGGATACGTTGGAAAAAATATTATATTACATGCTATTAGGTTGGCTCATAATCATGTAAATGATTAATGGCATGAAATGGTATAATTTGTATACCTAAGAATTATGGACAAAATTTAGAAGGGTAAATGGGGCATGACTTGAGTTGACAACATTGGTGGATAATTTACATATAAACATAAATAGTAAATATGTAAATTAATTAAAAGACAAATATGCCTAACCCGAGGTTAGATTGAGTTACGGTGTAAGACTGCCCAGAACCGCCCGACATATACAACAACCGTAACAATACAGATCTAATGTGAGAGGTTAGCGCATTAAGCCAAAAAACCCGAGGTTAGATTGAGTTGCGGTGTAAGACTGCCCGGAACCGCCCGACACATCCAGCGACCACAACAATATAAATCTAATGTGAGAGGTTGATGCTTTAATGAATGAATTAAAGATAAGAAATATGCAGGCTAAGAATGGTAGGGTTAAGTAAATTAAGGCAACACCTAACCAGTACAACATGTTAATTAAACAAATGGTAGTGTTAAGTTAACTAAGGCAGCACTTAACCAGTACAACATGTTAATTAAACAAATGGTAGGGTTAAGTTAACTAAGTCAACACTTAACCGATATAACATGATGTATGGTAAGGTTAAGTACCACTAGAAGGCAACACTTAACCGATATAACATGATGTATGGTAGGGTTAAGTAACACTAGAAAGCAACACTTAACCAATATATATAACATGATGTATGGTAGGGTTAAGTAACACAAGAAGGCAACACTTAACCAATATATATAACATGATGTATGATAGGGTTAAGTAACACAAGAGGGCAACACTTAACCAATATAACATGATGAACGAGTGGGGTCAAGTTAATAGAAATCACTTAACCAATACAACATGATATGTGGGTGGGTTAAGTTAACATGAAGGGACAACACTTAACCAATATTACATGAACGAAGCGGACAGGGTTAAGGCAAGCTTAACCAATAATACGTATTGACTTGATCATTGGGAGGGTTAAGTACATCTCGTGTATGTGGGTAATATTAGTATATATAGGCCCACAAACTTAACCGTAAAATAAACATGCTTGAATCGGTGGGAGGGTTAAGCATCTCGTGTAGGTGGGTAATATTTGTATATATAGGCCCACAAACTTAACCAGTAGGAAACCCTAGTAATGAGGACCCATTTCAGCAGTAACCCACATAGATGTATCATGGTACCTTGAACTAGGTAGGGTGGGGCACGATTACTGGGCTGATTATAAGCGGTCAAAATAGCGGCAAAGGGTATGTCAGTGTAGGTTCTGACGGTTTATGGGCGTGCATGTACTCCAGAGTGGGAAAAAGCAGGCACTGGGTACCAGTAGTTACACACTGTGCATCTTGAATCGTGTCGGTTTGCTACCATAAGGATTGATACACCGTATGGTGGGACCAACACAGGGTGTCTACACGCAAGAGAGGGCCGATTGTCATAGACACATGGAAGATTAATACAAGTAGGGAGCCGACCAATAGGGTAGTAAGGGTACATCTAACATCTTCGTGGCAATTAGGCTGATTGAGGTAAGATCCTCCTACTAGATGTACACCTGAAGGCTACCACAATTGCGGGGATTGGGATCATGTTGTGATATTATCATTTTATACAGATTACTAGTTGGGACACTAGTTAGGCGGTGCAGAGATATAGAAATCAGAATAATAGGGTAGTAGTGAAGAAGAGAAAGAGTAGAAGCGCGTTCAGTTTACCTTGGCTTGTCTTGTCTTAAGTTATCTTGTTTTATGGTATTGTCCTATTTTCAGTTTATTCATGTCATGATCCTTTATGTTGTTTACATGCTGAAAAATCACTGGACTTACCAGACTTATGTCTAACCTGTTTTCTTTCGTCTTCTTTTCTTTTGTTCCCCCCAGGTAGTCAGGGAGGGAATAGCTCAGCTTAGTTTGGACCGTTTCTCTTTCCAAGCTTGGAGATTCTGTGATGTATAGCTTGGAACCTCTTATCTTCGGCCATGGCTGTGATTGCACTTTAATTTGAGGACTTATGCTACTTTGCTATGTTTTATACTTCTTATATACTTGGAAGTTTTTGAATCAAGACAGAAGTTTTACGTAATACTTTTAAGTATGATTGAGTCAATTATTGTAAAAGTTTGACTGGACTACGTTTCTTATGAAATAAAATTTAGTTTTTCCGCTGTTTATTTGTCATTCTTGTAATCTATCTTCGTCTCTTACCTATAACACTTCACTAAAGTTAATGCATTCCCTTTGTGAGTGACATTAACGGAGGTGGGGTATTTACACTTGGTATCAGAGCTGAAGGTTACTAAATCAGATAAAAGATTTGAAAAATTATTTTCAAAACGGTTTTAAAAGAAGCATTTTCTAAAGAAAAGTTTTGTTTTAAAGGCATATTCCCCAAAGCCATATGCATTATCTTTTGATTCTCTATTTGAATCCTTGTTTTCCTTCTTTACTGAGTCCCCGGGGCTCCCGGCTTTCTGGGAGGTAACCTCATCGCGGCATGGTTCCGTAGGCTTGATGAGACTACGACACCTGTCAAAAGGCGAAGAAATGCCCAACTTCCATATATAGCCGTAGTAGTTTCACCTATGGCTAATTTTCTTTCAAGCTTTGTAGGGTTTTCCATGTGATGGAGGCAGCTTTCAAGAGACTTGTCAACAAGTTACACAAAGATGGCAAAGATGAGAATAAGGGAGTTTGGCTAAGGAACACAACCCAAGGATTAGAAACTCATGGATATGGACTTGGTTCACGAAGGAGGAAAGAATAGAAAAATCTAAGACAAGAGGAAGTGTCGTTATTATGGTATAACGGGTCATATAATTAAGGACAAGGGCAAGAACAAAGGACAGGATTTTCAGGAGGGAAAGTGCATGCTCTCGTCGCCAGCGTACCTGAGAGAGAGGTAGTAGAGTTTCTGTCGAAAAAGTCTAGTTTTTCTTTTTGATCATCCTGTTAGTACTCTTTTTGATTTTAGCGCTTCACATTCATTTATATCTGTTTCCATAGTTGAGTCTCTGCACCTTAGTGCTTGTATAGTAGAAGATCCCATTATTGTCTCAAATCCAATTGGTGGTTCGGCTCATTTATCTTTGGTTTGTAAGGATTTGAGAATAGCTATATTAAGTATTGAGTCTAAGTGTAATGCTTATGTTTTTGGTTTCATGGGCTATGGGTTGATTCTAGGTATGGATTAGTTAGCTAGTAACTGTGAAAGGATGGTAGTTAGACTTTCGACTTGCCTCAGGAATACCCTTAAGATTTCATGCGATCCTAAGGGATCAGTTTGTCTTAGCTACCTAGAATCACTTGATGCATCTATCGACGATTTGCGATCTGTTGGAGTAGTCCATGAGTACGCATATGTTTTTGATTAGGTTAGGGGGTTGTCCCCTAAAACGCAAGATAGACTTCCTCATATATCTAGTTGGCAATGCAAAGCCAGTTGAATTACCTGTACGACACATGAATCCAAGGGAAAGGAAGGGCTCAGTAAACAAGTAAAAGAGTTACTTGAAAAAGGGTTCATAAGGCGAAGTATTTCTGAATGGGGTGCTCCAGTCGTTTTTGTTACAAAGGCGGATGGTTCACTTTGCTTGTGCATAGATGATATTTTGGAATGAGGAAGAACATGCTTTGCATCTAAGGGAAGTCTCGGATACCCTCCAAGCGCATCAACTTAAGGCGAAGTTCTCCAAAAATGCCATTTTTTGAGAGAAGAAGTAAGGTTTCTTGGACATGTGGTGTCCAAAGAAGGGATAGCAGTAGATCCCGCAAAAGTAGTTGCGGTGCAAGACAGGAAGGTCCCAAGGAATGCGATAGAAGTATGAAGCTTTCTTGGACTAGCGGGCTAATATAGGAAGTTCATTAAGGACTTTGCAAAGGTATTATCCCCACTTACAAGATTGACGAAGAAGAATCTAACCTTTGCTCGGGATATTAATTGTGATATTTCTTTCCAACAATCGAAGAGGGCTCTTACAACGGCCCTAATTTTGACTTTTACCTTACGGTAGTAAAAGGCTTACGGTATACACGGATGCATGCGGCACGGGACTAGGAGCCATTTTGATGTAAGGGTAAGGTCGTAGCGGATGCCTTAAGAAGAAAAAGGTTGACTTCAAGTCCTCTTTATGTGAAAAGGAAAAGTTCAGAATACATATCAAACTTTGATTTTAAAACCTTCGGTTAAGTTAGTTGTCGGCATCGCTAGGAGTAAGACCTACCCTTTTGAATTAAATAGGGACTTCACAAAGAAAAGACTCTCAGATAGTTGACGCAATGGATAAGTTAAGTAGAGAAGAAACCTTTAATCACCTTAACAACTACACCTGGTAACATGGTTAGCATCTGTTTATTCTCAAGAGATAGTTCTTCCACATGGAATACCCTCTAGTGAATTTTGGAAGACCTTTTCAGCATGACACAGCAGAAGTTGTAGTGCTGAGTATACTAGAAGGAGAAGAGGTGAAATGAGAGGCGATAGTGAAATGAGTTCCAACTCATATTTTGGAAACAAAAAATTAAGAAGCTACACAATCGTGAAGTTAAGACAGTTAGAGCACAATGGGGTGAAGCTCAAGAAGATGCGAGTTAGAAGGCTGAAGACTAGATACGCGCATCATACCCTTTTTTAGGGTATATCCTTGATCTCTCTTTTTCTTTAAAGTTTATTTGCTAGTCTTTATCTTTTAAGTATATCTCCTCGGTCCTATTCTTGACCCTTAGGTAGAAACCGATGGATGTAAACATGTATATGAAACATGTTATGATTGGTGGTTGCAAGTGGTTGCTCGTGGATGCATATACACACACATTAGGTACTAGATCGGCTCAGTCACTTTCATATTGCATATACTTTTGTATATGGATTGAAACTTGATGTGTTATCATATGGACGTTGCATTTGTATGAATGATTGTGCACTCATGTAGAAAGAATGATTAGGAATAATTGCATAAATAATGGACTCATGGCACTATCATGGTTTGCATTAAGGAGGTCAACTGAATCAGTAGACCGCCTGATTTTGCATTAGATAAGGATATATACACACACTATGCATATAGTCATGAAAGCATTAGAAATCTGTTTAAGGACAATGGATGCCTGTGTTTGATGGTTGAGTAGATGGACGATTGGATGGTAGGATATACATTCCTCTTGACTTGAAGATTTCGGGGACGAAATCCTTTAAGGAAGGTAGAATGTAACACCCCGTATTTTCTATGAACATTAAAGTAATGAATTAAAGAATACTTAATTTTAAAAGTAAAAATTAGGGGAAACAGGTTTTGCCATTGCGTTCGTCTCAGAATTCTGTTTGAGATAGAGTCCGAGTTTGCGTGAATCGGACTCCGTATGAAGAAGTTATGTAGTTCAGAAGATTTCAAGTTTAAAAGAAAACTGAATATAAATAATAATTAAATTAAAAAGCAATTCAAATTCAAAAATTCCGAGAGAAGTGGTTGGGCGGGAAAATTCCCGCCCATAGGGGTTGACTCTCCCGGGGAAAGGGGGGGTTTCGACATAGGTGTCGACCCCCCAAGAGGGGTGTCGACCCCCCTGTAGGGGTCGACCCCCTCAGCCAGATCAGGGTTGTTTTGTCCAGTGACGTTTTTCTGAGTCATTAGGGAATATGTGGCGACTTCAGGTTGGCTCTATTTGGTCTGGATGGCACTTATTACTCTTAGGTTGATCTAACGGCTCTCATTAATCTAAACTTCTATATAAACAACCCTAATCCTCAACCCTAAAACCACATAAAATTGCTCTCTGAAGCCGTCATACTGTCCATGGCCAAACTAGCGTAGTCTCCATTTTTCTCTAAACTATAATTCAATTTAGGAAGTCCCAAATCAAATCAAAACTAGAGAATCAATAGTCTACATCAAAGGATAGCTTTTCAGTTTCTGAAATCAGATCCCAGAAAACAAGATTTGTTCTTTTGTTTGTAAGTTCAGTTATTCTTTAGATTTGAACAAATAAAAGTTATGACTTGTAATGAAGAGAAACTAGAACTATGCTTAGTTGTAAGATAATCGTATTCTGATTCATGTTGCAATTCTGAAATTACCTATGCCTATGTGACTATTGTGATTGATACAACCTATCATGTTGTATATTAATTTGGTGATGAACCTATCATGTTGTATATTAATTTGGTGATGAACCAATCATGTTGTATATAAATTTGGTGATGAACCTATCATGTTGTATACTAAATTGGTGATGGACTTATCATGTTGTATGTTAAATTGGTGATGAACCTATCATGTTGTATAATAATTTGGCAAAGAACCTATCATGTTGTATATAAATTTGGTGATTCCTTATGTTATGTTATATGCAAGATCATAAGCTAAGTCATGTTCATATATGCTTATATGTCTAGATCTACATGCTTAGATGTTTAGATCTACGTTAATTTGGTCCAACTCAAATGCAAGTTCACATTTACATGCTTAATTAAATTTGTGTAGTACTATGCCAAATTTATATCACACATGCTTAGTTGATCTATACTGTTTTATGCCGTTGGAATGTTACATGTCCCTTTTGCTTTTCCCTTTTTTTTATGAGTTAGGCTAATTTGCGAGCCTAATGCTCTATGTAATTTATGCGAACGAATAACGGGGGATACGATGGGAAAAATATTAAATTACATGCTGTTAGGTTGGCTCATAATCATGTGAATGATTAATGGCATGAAATGGTATAATTTGTATACCTAAGAATTGTGGACAAAATTTAGAAAGGTAAATGGGACATGACTTGAGTTGACAACATTGGTGGATACTTTACATATAAACATAAATAGTAAATATGTAAATTAATTAAAAGACAAATATGCCTAACCTGAGGTTAGATTGAGTTACGGTGTAAGACTGCCCGGAACCGCCCGGCATATACAACAACCGTAAAATACAGATCTAATGTGATAGGTTAGCGCATTAAGCCCAAAAACCCGAGGTTAGATTGAGTTGCGGTGTAAGACTACCCGGAGCCGCCCGACACATTCAGTGCCCGCAACAATATAGATCTAATGTGAGAGGTTGGTGTTTTAATGAATGAATTAAAGATAAGAAACAGGCAGGCTAAGAATGGTAGGGTTAAGTAAATTAAGGCGACACTTAACCAGTACAACATGTTAATTAAACAAATGGTAGGGTTAAGTTAACTAAGGCAACACTTAACCAGTACATGCTAATTAAACAAATGGTATGGTTAAGTTAACTAAGGCAACACTTAACCGATATAATATGATGTATGGTAGGGTTAAGTAACACAAGAAGGCAACACTCACTACAACAAAATGACCCTATTACAACGGTGGAACACCGTTGTAATAGGGTTTTTACAACGGTGGGCAAACCGTCGTGTCTTAAGAAGTTGTAATAGCCTAATATCTTTTACAACTTTTTTGCACTGTTGCAAGACCGTTGTAATATGTATATTTTACAACTTTTTTCCACCGTTGTAATAAGTTTATTACAACAGTTATGCACCGTTGTTGTTTTAATTTTTACATTTTATTACAATTTTTATATTTTACAATTGTAATATATTCACAAATTATATACATATTACTAATAAAAGAATTCATTGCAGAACATATTATCTACAAAACTGAAAATATCAAACAAACTTAAACTATGAACCAAAACAATATATTATTAATTTCAAACTCATCATTTTTTTTACATAATACATTGACAAAACTGAAGATACAAAGACTTTATAACAGTTCTAACTTTCTTCTGCTCCTGTTAATCTCCTTGTGCTCCTTTTTCTCCTTAATATCCGTTCCTAAGAAAGAAATTATCAAACTGTTAGTGCTGCAGTATAGATTTATGCATGTAACAAAAATTGGAAAAATGTGAGTGCACAAAATAAACAGCTAATACAATGCATTCAAACCATTATATACGTAAATAACCTGACCATTATATACAATGCATGTAACGTTGGACGATTCATTTTGTTATATACAATGCACTGAAAAGCTTTGCCGTGGCAAAGCTATGCAGTGCAATCACTTTGCCGCGGCAAAGCTTTGCAGTGCAAAGCTTGTTGCGCCAAAGCTTTGCACTGCTACTTGCAGTGCAAAGATTTGCTGCAGCAAAGCTTTGCATAGCAAAGCTTTGGCAAAGCTTTGCACAGTGTGCAAAGCTTTGCTGCAGCAAAGCTTTGCACTGTAAATAGCAGTGCAAAGCTTTGCCGCGGCAAGCTTTGCATTGCAAAGCATTGCCGCGGCAAAGCTATGCACTGCAAAGCTTTGCCGCGGCAAAGCTATGCAGTGCAATTACTGCATAGCTTTGCACTGCAAAGCTTTGCCGCGGCAAAGCTTTGGCAAAGCTTTTACATAGCAAAGCTTTGCACTGCAAATAGCAGTGCAAAGCTTTGCCGCAGCAAAGCTTTGGCAAAGCTTTTGCACAGCAAAGCTTTGCCGCAGCAAAGCTTTGGCAAAGCTTTTGCACAGCAAAGCTTTGCACTGCAAATAGCAGTGCAAAGCTTTGCAATGCAAAGCTTAGGCAAAGCTTTGCAAGCTTAGGCAAAGCTTTGCAGTGCAATCACTGCATAGCTATGCCGCAGCAAAGCTTTTTTGCATATTCATCAAGTTTATAAGCAAAATAGCCTCCTGTGCCTAGAATTAGAACACAAAATGCACAGACAAACCAAAATAAAACTTGCAAGAACAGATCACAATAATCCCAAGCAGCAAAACCATAGAACCACAAGGCTGCAAAACCATAGAACCACAACAAACCCTTCGAAACTTCCTCAAAACCAACAACCAACTAACAGTTCCTCAAATTCCTCGATAACTCAATAAACCAATTCCAAAATCCACTCAACAAGCAAAGAACCCATCGAAAAAAGCAAAATAGACATACCGTAGCAGTGCAAAGCTTAATTCGTATCACACCCAATACGAAATCATATCTGAAATCAGACAATCTGATGGTCGAACTATAGATCTAACCCAATACGAGCCCCATGGTTCTGAAATCACATGAATCGAAATATAGATCTAACCCAAATTAAACAAACAAAATATTACAGCTAATTTAAAACGAGTAAAAAGGAGAAACTTAGATTAATTCGAGATCGCTCGTCGTGAAGGCTCGGGGGTTGGCTGGCGATGGCCGAACTGGTGGTCTGTGGGGGTTTAGGGTTGATGGCGAATCATTGAGGAGGTCGAAGGGGTAGTTGCGAAGTCGGTTATCTCGTGTTACGGAGGAAGAAATGGGGATCTAGGGTTTTTCTTCAATTCGGTTTTGAGAAATTTGTGAGGCGGCTTGAGTGAATGAAGGGGGTTACGATGGAATTAGGGTTATAAGGGATGGCGGGTCGGGTACGTTTGGTTGGGCCGACGGATCATAAGGGTAAATATACTTATTAATAGTATTAGATATTACTTTTTGTTATTAGTTATTACCTATTAATGTTACATATTAAATATTACTTATAAATGAAATATTAAATGTTAAATATTGATCATCAAACATTTGATGTTAAATATTAAATTATAAATAATGACGTGTAT
Organism: Allium sativum; assembly: GCA_030737875.1. Classification (NCBI taxonomy): domain Eukaryota; kingdom Viridiplantae; phylum Streptophyta; class Magnoliopsida; order Asparagales; family Amaryllidaceae; genus Allium; species Allium sativum. The sequence continues at coordinate 643,759,203 of CM060912.1, forward strand.
AAGTTATTATCAAGAAAAACCAATTATAAAAACCCTTTATTACAAATGTCGAGAAAAATCAATTTTTATAAATTTGTTATTGCAATTGTCGTCTATCGAACGTTGCAAATATTTAGTTAATTGTAATATGGTGATTAATTTTGAATTATTAAATATTTTGTTACATATTGATTATTTATTAAATTTATTTTTATAGTTATTATTAGTTAATAATTATTAAATTAAAAAATTACGTTCATCATGGATTATAAACTAATTGGTACATCTTAAAAAAAACATACTTGAACCTCACACGCAAATACATGTGAACTCCAGACAGATGAATTATTTGTAAATTATTAATTAATTAAGTAATATTTATTTGTTTACTTATTATTGATTATTAATTATTACTTACTAATTAGTTATTAATTAAATGTTAATTATTAATTAGGATTATTTCATATTAACAATAGTTATTATTTAACTTTTACTTATTTCTACTTAGTTATAATCGAGTAATAACTATTAAAAGCTTATAATGTATATGTCACCTAAATATTAATTAATAAGCAGTTAACATTAACTATTAAACATTAATTACCACTTATTAACTATTAATTATTTAATAAATATTATTGATTCCTAAGTTTATTATTAATTATTAATTATTATTAAATATTAATATAATTAGTTATTAAATATAGATATTATAAACATGAAGTTTGTAATGGGCATCTATTACAACTAACAAAACAAAAAGTTGTTAAAAATATGTTTATTACAACTTTAGGGAATACCACCATTGTAAAAAACCATTTATTACAACGGTGCTTTTACCACCGTTGTAAAAAACCATTTATTACAATGGTGTCTTTACCACCGTTGTAAAAAACCATTTATTACAACGGTGCGTTTACCACCGTTGTAAAAAACGATTTATTACAACGGTGCTTTTACCACCGTTGTAAAATTAAAGTTGTAATATGGTGTTTTTGTTGTAGTGACTTAACCGATATAACATGATGTATGGTAGGGTTAAGTAACACATGAATGCAACACTTAACCAATATATATAACATGATGTATGGTAGGGTTAAGTAACACAAGAAGGAAACACTTAACCAATATATATAACATGATGTACGATAGGGTTGAGTAACACAAGAGGGCAACACTTAACCAATATAACATGATGAACGGGTGGGTCAAGTTAATAAAAAACACTTAACCAATACAACATGATGTGTGGGTGGGTTAAGCTAACATGAATGGGCAACACTTAACAAGTATTACATGAACGAAGCAGATAGGGTTAAGGCAATCTTAACCAATAATACGTATGGACTTGATCAGTGGGAGGGTTAAGTACATCTCGTGTAGGTGGGTAATATTAGTATACATAAGCCCACAAACTTAACCGTTAAATAAACATGCTTGAATCGGTGGGAGGGTTAAGTACATCTCGTGTAGGTGGGTAATATTTGTATATATAGGCCCACAAACTTAACCAGTAGGAAACCCTAGTAACGAGGACTCATTTCAGCAGTAACCCACATAGATGTATCATGGTACCCTGAACTAGGCAGGGTAGGGCATGATTACTGGGCTGATTATAAGCGGTTAAAATAGCGGCAGGGGGTACGTCAGTGTAGGTTCCGACGGTTTACGGGCATGCACATACTCCGGAGTGGGAAAAGTAGGCAATGGGTACCAGTAGTTACACACTGTGCATCTTGAATCGTGTCGGGTTGCTATCATAAAGATTGATACACCTTATGGTGGGACAAGCACAGGGTATCTATACGCAGGAGAGGGCCGATTGACATAGACACATGGAACATTAATACAAGTAGGGAGTCGATCGACATGGTAGTATGGGTACGTCTAACATCTTCATGGCAATTAGGCTGATTGAGGTAAGATCCTCCTACTAGATGTACACCTGAAGGCTACCACAATTGCGGGGATTGGGATCACATTGTGATGTTATCATTTTATACAGATTACTTGTTGGGACATTAGTTAGGCGATGCAGAGATATAGAAATCAGAATAACAGGGTAGTAGGGAAGCAGAGAAAGAGTAGAAGCGCATTCAGTTTACCTTGCCTTATCTTGTCTTAAGTTATCTTGTTTTATGGTATTGTCCTATTTTCCGTTTATTCATATCAAGATCCTTTATCTTGTTTACATGCTGAAAAATCACTGGACTTACCAGACTTATGTCTGACCTGTTTTCTTTCATCTTCTTTTCTTCCGTTTCACCCCCAGGTAGTCAGGGAGGGAATAACTCAGCTTAGTTTGGACCGTTTCTCTTTCCAAGCTTGAGATTCTGTGATGTATGGCTTGGAACCTCTTATCTTTGGCCATGGCTGCGATTGCACTTTAATTTGGGGACTTATGCTACTTTGCTATGTTTTATACTTCTTATATACTTGGAAGTTTTTGAATCAAGACAAAAGTTTTATGTAATACTTTTAAGTATGATTGAGTCAATTGTTGTAAAATCTTGACTGGACTACGTTGTTTATGAAACAAAATTTAGTTTTTCTGTTGTTTATTTGTCTATCTTGTAATTTATCTTCATCTCTTACCTATGACGCTTCACTAAAGTTCATGCATTCCCTTTGTGAGTGACATTAACGAAGGTGGGGTGTTTACAATACTTCTATTTATTTATATTTAGAAGTAACTGGACTCGCCAGACTTTATGTCTGACCCTTTTTGTTTCCTCTTCTCTCTCTTCCGTCCCCCCCTCAGGTTCTCGGGTGGAAGTGCTTAAAGTTGATTTGGATTCTTTTAGCCTAGCTTGGATTTTGGATATAGATGTACTGCTTTGACTTCTTGTCAACTCTCTTATGGTTTTGCAAGGGAAATATGGTTTTATACTTTTGTACTCTGATATTTTTGGCAAGATAGATTATTAATGTAATTGGTTACTTCAAGCTAATGATGTAAACTCAGTATTTGGGACCATGATGTTTTGATTTAAATAAAGTTTTTAATTTCGCTGCTATTTTACATGTCTGCCTTATGATATTATGTTCTTATTTACCTATAACGCTTCACGGAACTTAATGCATTCCCTTAGTATGTGACATTATGGACATGGGGTGTCACAGTAAACATGTAACGAACCGCAAATCAGTACTATCTGAGTTGACTACATACATCACACGTCCAACCCAAATATCATAGAAATACGAATCATTTTTTTTGAAGAAGAGAAAGGTAGAAGAAGAACATAAATAACAACACAGAATCTCACATCACAGCGGAACAAAATATAATACATCATAACTTTTGAAATGAAATTTTTTTACTGTATAACATACAATTATCAGAGTACAACACATACAACATAGTGGAAATAAAACACTATATATCTGACACCGAATCCTTCTACTCCAAGCTCCTTTAGATAGATCTGTAAAATCCCGAACTACTTGACTGCCTGTAAAAATTTGGGCATCCAAGAGTTTTGGTAAAACAAAACAATCTCTGGGTCAGTCATGGGACTGGTATGAGTAAACAATTTAAAACAGTTTGAGAAAATAAATGATATCTCATAAGACCACGCCGTATAACACGGAAAGGGTTTTTCCCTTATGAGAATCCAAAACACTTGATTTAACTTTCAAATCCTTTTGAAAGAAAACGATAATCTTTATATCAAAACTCTTTTGATATTATAATAGTGTCTAAATCAAATAAATAGAAATCTAGTGGAACGCTTTCATCTCACGCTCCACATACATAATATACAATCAAAACCGTGAGCACTTATTGGGTAATGAATTTCCAACTATGACAAGGTATGGAAACACCTTCCGATAGTGTATCTCGAGAGGAGAATACACTGGGTTCAACAAGAACATCTTGTAACCTAGCCACACATGACCGACCACTCATTTCGCTTGAGTGTATCGAATGTATATCACCAACGATTGGGATCAGCAACCGTTTTCCCAAATGGGACAGCATCGAATAGAATAAGGAATTAAATGAATTTCTCTAGATAGGTGATAGTACACACTAATGGGAGCTACCTAAATAACCATGTTGCCTGCCCGATTTTTTTCATTTCCCGGTTGTTGAGGCCTGAGGCTACGATTACTTATCATTTATTGATAACACAATTACTTTGAATGCCACATTTGTCAAACCCGTTAATCATTAAATGATTTGCACAAATATATTCTGGATATTATGCTAAGAGAATAAATTCTCCACCACCATATATATCTATATAGACCAACACATGCGATCATTGGAAATACTCTGCAGACATTCGTCCATACACTTCGTTCCGGGACTGAACGAAATCGAAGGCACAATTTCTATTAATAAAAAATTCCTTGCACTTTACTCCATCTTCAATTATCTTCATATAATCTGATTTGCAACGTTACTACCAATACGGAGTGGTTCACGGATAATAATCCAACCGGTCTTTCCATATTGACAACGATATTGGCAAACCCTTCGATAGTCGATTATTTAACTATCGAAGAAAAACAAACATTCATTCAAAGCATCAAACAAATCACTGGGCCTTTTAATTAATATTTCATTAATTAAAACACTTCTCCATTTTCTTATCCATATTCGTTAACATGATATTTTCGATAATCATCTTGACCTCTTACGCTATTTGGAAAACATTTCCATATATCGCCTTCTTTTATATTCTATACTTATAAAATATATTCTATTTATAATTGGAAAACATTCCAATTACTTATCTCTTCCACGGCCTTTCATTTATTTTTATACTCAGGAAATATTTATTATTATATTTCCAAATTTCCACTTACTTGGGTTAAAACGAATGTTGTGTAAAACATCGTTACAACAACCCAAAACACTGCATTCAACTAACTCTTATTCAAACATTTCTCTTCGAGATTGGATCTTGCTATTTATCGGTTAAAATGAAATCAGTCAAGTTGGGGGTATAACTATCTCTCAGACCTTGAATGAAAACATCCTTAACTTCAAAACGGACAAGACCACTTACCTCGAATAATCGCCGTCATACAAACAAATTATTCATTTTTAAACCCGTATACATTTCTCTTTCTAATTTTACCAGATTTAATTATAGATTTTCTTTTTGTTTATAGTATTCTATTTTCAAGTTCGTTTCCTTATCGAATTCTACATATATCGATACATTGATTTCTAACTATCAAAATTTCTTAAGAGTATTCTAACTCCTTAAATTTCTGAAAAATTTCGCCATAACCTTCTTTGTACGGGTCACTCGGTACAGCTACAAAATGCCTCTCTGGGCCCTTTCCATTCAAAAAGAAAATCAAAAAGCCAAGCGGCTTGCCGATTCAGTGCATAAAATCTCATATTAATTTAAATATGTACCTTTTGGTCGGGCATTTCAATTTATATCTCTTCATATGCTTCATTCCAAACCTGCTTAACACATATCCAAATATTCCCATTTGGTTACAACTCAATCCATTCGTCTTAATCCAATTCGCTAATTTATTTTCTAATTAGCTATTTTGCCTATTTCACTTCTTTGTTTGAACATAACATGTTCAAATAAAACATTATCTTGCTTATAAAAAAATTGAATTCCATTTTCAATTCAAGTTTCCTTTTCGATTTCGAATATAAATTTCCAAATCAAATTCACTTATTCAAAGCCCAATTTCAATTCAAAATCTCATTAACTAATTAGTATTCACATTTGTTAATTTTATTCAATAATTAAAAATCTGATTTTTGTTTCAAAAATCAATCCATTACTCTACTTGAGTTCAGATATATTTTACAACTCAAGTTTGGATTTTTCTAATGTAAATGTAAGTTTTATTTGCCTAAAACCTTATATTTAATTAAATAAACCGTCATGGTTTTATAATGGTTATGGCACTGTTTTTCTGAAAATTTGATTTTTACACAACTCAAAATCTATTCGACGAAATCTGGATTTTTCTCTTCCATTAGAAAACTATTATCTAATTGGTACTGACGGTTTTTGTTTCAAATAATTCTGACTTAATTTGAGTTCTATATACTCAATTGAAGTTTAAAATGCCAATTTACGAACTACCGCGCGATGGCGATTTTGTTTTAATTTTATTTAATTTATAAACGTTTTGAACTTCGTTTATATATAAATTCCAACTCTATTCTAATATATTTTAATATATATTAAACTAATTTTCCCAATTTAACTTAATATTTCCGATTATCTGTAATTATCGATTTTTCCTTACTTGGTAATAAATTTATTTATACTATGATCTTCTATATTTAATTCCAATTCCTTTTATAAATAAATTATTTATAAAATTCGATATAATCGAATTTCAATTATAAACCCATTGGATTTTTCTCAATTCAGCTTATATTTCAAATTCTGAAATATAATCAATCATTTTATTTCAAAACACTTCCCAATTTACATTTAAATCCATATTTGAATTTAAATGTTTTGAATTATCCAAATGATAATTATCTCACTTAATTTATAAACACCGTTTATAAATTTAATTTCCTTGTTTTATATATTAAAACATGTTTCCATTTCAAAATTCTATTTGAAACTCCATTCCTTTTATATTCCGAATTCCGGAATATAAACCGTTGTTCCCTTTCAAATGATTTCAACTTTCTATTTTAAATTCAACATGAATTTAAAATTTCAAATTATCGTCTGATAATTAATTCGCTACAATTATAACATTGCTTATAAATTTACTTGTTTTATATTTTAAAACAAGTTCCATTTCGAAATTCTATTTAAAACCAAAATCTTATTTTGGAATATTCTGTTTATTTTAACTTATCTATATAAATATAGAATCTATTTCCATATTTAAATTTAACTTCTATTTAAATAAATTCAAACTAATCAAATTCAAATCATAAATCCTTATGGATTTATTTTAGTTCAATTTATACACTGAACATCAGAATAAATTTCATCATTTAGTTCTTTAAAACGATACCCCATTTCTATTTTTAAATTCACATTTGAATTTAAATATTCAAATTATCAAATGATAATTTTTTCCATTTTACTTATAAACATTGTTTATAAATTTATTTCAATTCCCTGATTATTCAATGAAAATCATTCCATTTTATTTATAAACACCATTTATAAATTTACTTCAATTTCCTACGTTCTTTAATTTATAAACATCGTTTATAAATTCACCACTTAAATTTCCATAGCCCATTCGCAATTCAAATTCTATTTTAGAAAATAGATTTTTCCGTTTTAAATCTCAAAATCTCCTTCACGATATTTTTATAAATCAACATTTAGACCCAGTGATATTTCAAACAATCAAAACATCCCATTTCCAATCACAGGATTTCTAACACATCATATATGGTAACATATATGAAACAAACAAATAATAATATTTTTGAGGAATCCAGTTGGATCCCTCCAACCTGTTATCCTGCATCCACAGACATTAGCCAACATAAATAATACTCTTCCTGCTTCGAGGCAGGATATCGCGGTATAGAAAGTCATCCACTATCATAGCGTGGGACGTATAAGGTCATCTGCTAATGATACTGCGGGCATCTGCTAATGATACCGCGGGAATCTAACCACCAATATATACAATAACCACAAATACCAATCCTAAATAACTAATATATATTTGATAATAGTCACAGTAATATTTTAATGCAAGCAAACAACCATCGAACAATTATTTTTAACAAATAAAAATAATTCTAAATAAAAATGGAGTGAGATTTACTCATCGGAATTTTCCATTGTTGAATATTCTGTTTTAATCCTGTACCGTCGGCTACGAACCCACTCAAATTAAATTTATCGTGTACCTATGATATTCTATTTAAATTTACTGATTAAACATTTATTCATTTAAATTAACTATTTAAGCGAATAAATAATTTTTCTATATATTTTTCCATCTTTTAATTAACAAAATTAAACATTAATTTGCACGCTCAAACTATTAGTCTAAGGATTTTATTTTTATACCAATTAATTTCTTTATATAAACTGATTATATAAACTAATTTACTTCCAATAAATTACCAATTATATAAATCAATTTCCTTGTAAATTCTGAATTTAAAAATAAAATAAAACAAAATTACCTTAGTCCATCCCATAACATGGCAACTCTATCCAGAAGTCGACCATTTTCCGTGTCGCTAACCACCATCAACCATCCCATTTCCATTCCCTTATACAAAAAAATTGCTTTGTCAAAAACCTGTCCTCAGCCCCTTTTCGATTTCACCAAAATCAATCGAACTGTTGCGGTTCCCCAATTCCACATTCCGACCATCCGACTCTAGTTGCTCCATGCCATTACTACTGCATCGATTTTTCCTTACATCGAATATCCCTAAATCGAAATACCTAACACGAGGTGTTCTTGAAATCGAACTCCAGAAAGTCACGGTTTCCATTGCGATACTTCATCTGATTTCCCTTTTCTTCATACAACAATTTTGAGTGTTAAGAACGTGTTCGAGCTTCAAGTTGCCATCGTGATCCGAACCCTATTGCGATCTCCCCACTGTCGCGCTCTCCAACAAATGTCGAATCCAAACCGTGTCGCACCCTCGCACACACCCATCGGATTGTAGATCTTAGGCCATGAAAACGAAGATACATGTTTTGAGTTTGAATTGGGGGTTTTGGCCATTTTCGATTTCAGGATTTTGAATTTTGAATTTGATGGGTTATCACTGTTTAAATGAATAAGAGGGAGGTCGGCTTCTTCTTTCGATTGTTAGTTGAATATGATTTTTCCTTTTTATTTCTTCACGAACAGATTTCATTTGAGTATTAAAGACTGGCCATTTCAGGTTGGCTTTTTAGAAGAAACCAATGGGGAGAGTTATACGCGATTTTATAAAGGAAGATAGTTTAGACACGAAGAAAATAGGTTAGCTGAAGTACAACTAGGTAGGGTAAGACTTTGTAGTGTACTTCATTTCTTAGCTTAGAAGGAAAGTAAATGTTTTATATTATTTTTATTTTTTCTATTTTGAGTTGAACCGGCGATTTTACCATATTTAAAATACCCCGTGATCCCAGACTCCTTTTTTAACATAACAATAGGCATTCCTAGGGTTATAACACTATTCTGAACACGTTGGGACAAGTATCAAAGCCCAATTCGATCATATGGAGAAGATATTAATTTACACCAATATAAATTAAATTTAAAACAAATAAATTCTTCGATAATAGATTAATATTATTATTCTAATTCAAACAGAAGTTTGTATTGATCATCTGAACTGTTTTCAATTCAGTTTTAAAATTTGAATTTAATTAAATTCATTTTTGTATTACGATGACTATATATATTCGAAATAAATCATATTTCGACAATTAAATTGATAACTTAATATAAAAATTCATTTATATTATCAACTCAATATTTAAAAAGATATTAAATATTTAAAAATTAATCGATCAGAAATCCGGTTCATTACAAAACAATTAAGTTGTGCAATTAAAAATTATGTTAAATTAAGAAAATTTACCTAAACGGTGTCGAGAGCCTAAACATATGGTGAGTGAAACCTTGGGGTAACTCATGTAGGATCCGTAGGTCCTCAATCTTCATCTCTGTTGTGGCCGGGGTGTGCACTAGACCAGCTGTCTCATTAAGCTGTGCTCGAACGGTCCGTCGAGCGGCCTTCGTAATGCACAGCAACATATCGACGTAATAATCGATTAAAAAAATTAAAAAGGAGAAATTACGAGGACTTTTGGAAACTTTCCTTAATCTTACGCATTGAAAAATTCGGTGCGTGTCGATAAATTCGGCGTGCACCTGCTGGGAAAAAAAAATCTGAAACCTCCTCTTAATCTTACGCCTTGTAATATTATGAGGCGTAAGATTGTTGGAGATGCTCTTAGTGTGGAAAAGAAATGTAGGGTTCAATATTGTAATTAACCATTAGCATATGTATTGTAGAAAATAACAACCATGACGTAACAACAACCTGCTAAAACAATGAACAAAATGAAAACAATAATAAGAAGCAACCCTCTACATTCACACAAAACTGGGGTGTAAATGGGTCGGACCGAACCGAACGGAGGTGTGTCCTAGTCCTGTCCCATAAGAGATTCGGACGAACACAGACCGGACACCATATAGTCTCGGAATGAGCCGAACAACGGACTGTCCTGTCTGATATAGCCTTGGATAATAGAAAAACATTGAACATTTTGGATCGGACCGAACATTGGTGTGTCCTAGTCCTGTCCTATAAGAGAATCATATGGACATAGATCGGACACCATATAGCCTCGGACCGAGCCGGACAACAGGCCGTCCTGTCTGATATACAGTCCTACACAAAACAAATAAATGGATTGCATGTCATAGAATTATATGTAGTAATAAAAGGAATACCCAATATTTCAACCTAGTCAATTTCATTTCAATTCGGAAGGATTCTTAAAATTTATGACAAAATCTTCCCCTTTATCCTCGGTTAATGCAATTATCTAGATACAAACGTATCATAACCTAATCATCTTTCTTATATAAACAGAGCACATAAACAATTATCTACTGCATAAAGTTCAGATCACATTTTATTACTATTTTTTATATCTTTTTTCTCAATCTAATATGTATTTACAAAATTTTATGCATAAAAAAATCAAAATCTTTTATGTACATTATATAAAACTGTATATCGGTTTCTTAATCTAAATGTGGATGTATACAAAAAATTGAAAGTAATGATGACTTCATACATTTTAGTTATTTCTTATCCTATTTCTCAACCTAGATATTCTCTATTATCTCAATTTCTTATTCAAATAAATTCTTAATATATTTGCAGTTTTTCTTTATTTACTATTTGTGTTAGTTTTTTTTAAAATATTTATAGTTTTGCTCATAGGTAGCGAAAATAATGAAATTCAACTATTGTAGTTTACAATCTCTAGACCTACGTACAAGGACTGATAAATCAAAGCGAGGGTTTCTAGAATATCGGAGTCAATTAATTTGAAGAACAATGAAATTTTCGTAATCAACGTGTATCCATTAATTTTTGTTTATTAGGGATACCAACTGGTGACAATCATACCAAAAATTTTGATCGACAAGTTTCAGTCTAAATTATGGAAGGATCAATATTTGAAATAAACAAGTTCGATGTCAAGAACCAAAAGCAAACTTATCAGGTCGTGGAGGAGCCATACAACATTCAAATTTCTTCCTAACACATGCATAATAAAACTAATGGAGGATGAAATACAGATTCCGAAGTACAATTTTTTTCCCATTAGATGAAATAGAATCTCAGTATGAAAATGACACATGCTTATTAGGTATGATTGTACTAATATAAATATAACGAATCGGTAGAATCTAATTTAGTTAGCAATGTATTAATATCTTTGCAGACGTGATAGGCAAATTATGTTTGATGTCAAATATTGAAGAAGTTACCAAGTATAATGAGCTAAAAAGAAATAGTTGGAGGAGGGGTATCATCATCACAAATTCCAAGTGGTAATTTTAATTTTCATTACCATTAATTTATTTATACAGAATATTGCTATAATTTTTTTCTCTACAGTTGTGCAGTTATTCCCCGCTATATCCTCGCTATAACGTGTAGCGGATTTCTACCATTACGCTATTTCCAAAAAGACTCTAAAATATCCTTTCTGTTCAAATCCCACTATATAATAATATTCCTAATATATCTCATTATTTAAGCTGCATTCTGCTATTCCCGTTATATCTTCTATAAAATAAATGAAATGAAAATTGACTTTTATACATTATAAAATTTATAACATTAGCTTTTTAATTAAAAAAAATATCTTTTTAACATAAAAAATTAACACATATTTTTCAAAATATAAAATACTATGATATTTTATTAGATTTGACCAATCTAAATAAACGTTTACATGTATTTACATATATTTGCACATGTTTTTATTTAAAAATTAAAAATGAACTAATTATAATTAAATTAAATGTTAAATTTCCATTTATTTATCATTTATATATTTGTAAAAGTAGTTAATACAAGTTATATATGCTTTTTAAGACTCATCCGCTATATCCCGTTATTTCCTTATTTTATCCCCGCTATAACTTCTTGCACGTCTACTGCATTGGATCCGCTGAGCGCTTTAACTGCACAACTCTACAGTGACAAAATCTGTATTACCTTATGAGGTGATTTAGTTAAACAATGCAATGAAGAAGATATATCAAAAATTAAAGGAATCATTGTCATAATAGTTACTTCTGCTATAGTACAAAATTATGGAGGTAGAAAGAAAAATATTTCATCATATAACATTTGATGCATTATTAAATAATTATTTTCCATAAACAAGGGTATGGTGTTGTGAAAATTGCGCCTTTGCGGAAGAACAATAAGCCAGATCTAGATTTGTTAATTGTACATCAATCTAATCTGATAACAATTATTCTATTACATCAACAAAATAGTAAATAACTATAGCAGAGAAACAAAGAGACTCACAATATTTATACTAGTTCCACTATCCTCCAGATAGTGTACGTCCAGTCCAAAAGAGAGATTTTATTCCACATGAGAGAATCACAAGAGATTACAAAATAAGAGTTTACATATCCAAACCTCAATCAGGCTTAACTAGAAGAGACACCATTGGGGATCACTGGCTCCATGCCAGGATGGGTTTACACTAAAGTCTACCCCTCAATATATAGCCAGTGCAAATCTATGTGAGTCATCAATTAAATTACCAACATATGGTAATAATATAATGGAGGCAAATTATCATAACAACAAATGTGCAAACATAGGAAGTAAATCAATCCGTTTCTTTAGCATAGATGGAAGAAATTAATCCCTTCATTTACCACCTCATCAAATGCAATCAATGCATTCCCATTATAAAAATATTTACTTTCCATTCTTTGCAAATTTGTTCCAATCAATTTGTGATTTTGTATCACCAAATTTAACACTCCACCTTGATGCAAAATCACATATCTGCAAGAACCCCATCTCCAATCAAATTCTCTTCACATCTTAAAACTCTTCAGCAGAACTCCACCTTCAATCTAAATCTCACAATGAGATAGAAACCAAAAATGAATATTTTCCTAATGGGTTCCAGCAAAGCTACCCCCCATCACACAATTGTTAATGAGCTCAGACTACGTCCCCGCCCGCCAACAAAATGTTGCAAATATCCAAAATAACAAAGAAGGCAGACACCAATGTAATCTCAACACCGCCAAGACCAAAATTTAATTCTCTCAATCGCCAAAAAATCTCTCTCCTGCCACTTAATCAAAACCATAACAAGCTTCACCCATCGCCTGCAAAAGATGCATCTACCACCATGAGCTGCACCACGCATAAACCAACGGGCTAAAAGTGCTTGCAATACACATCAACACCCGTCTAACACTTGACCTGAGCTTCTTCCTCTATCACCCCGGATCCCTCGAGCATCATCAACGTGAAGACCCCTGTCTAAACCACAATGATCTCTGTCTTGACACCCGTCTATCACTTGACCTGAGCTCCTTTCCTGATCATCTTGGATCCCTAGAGCATCATCAACATGAAGACCCCTGTCAGAAACATGATCAAAACTTCCCAAATCCAATAGTCCCTTCAACACAGTAAACTCCATATCACGTCAAAGTTCCCATACTGGAACGCTCTTCACTCTCGACATAATCTCCTCCACCAAAGTCTCCTTTTCTCCAAAATAGTAATAGCATAATCACCACTGAATCTACCAACCTTTGTAGAAATAATTAATGCACAATTCAAAACAAATCGCCTCGCTCTGATACCAATCTGTTGTGAAAATTACGCCTTTGTGGAAGAACAATATTCAAGATCTAGATTTGTTAATTGTACATCAATCTAATCTGATAGCAATTATTCTATTACATCAACAAAATAGTAAATAACTATAGCAGAGAAACAAAGAGACTCACAATATTTATACTGGTTCCACTATCCTCCAGATAGTGTACGTCCAGTCCAAAAGAGAGATTTTATTCCACATGAGAGAATTACAAGAGATTACAAAATAAGAGTTTACATATCCAAACCTCAATCAGACTTAACTAGAAGAGACACCATTGGGGATCACTGGCTCCATGCGAGGATGGGTTCACACTAAAGTCTACCCCTCAATATATAGCCAATGCAAATCTATGTGAGTCATCAATTAAATTACCAACATATAGTAATAATATAATGGAGGCAAATTATCATAACAACAAATGTGCAAACATAGGAAGTAAATCAATCCGTTTCTTTAGCATAGACGGAAGAAATTAATCCCTTCATTTATTTCTTTACCACCTCATCAAATGCAATCAATACATTCCCATTATAAAAATATTTACTTTCCATTCTTTGCTAATTTGTTCCAATCAATTTGTGATTTTGTATTACCAAATTTAACATATGGTTCTTGCAATCAACGAATGCTACAAAACTGTATTTCAATTTGGAAGTACCGAAAGTTTCAATCATGTTAAGAAGGTATGTTTTATCAAAAAATTAAAGACTTAATTTCATTATGCTTATCTTATATACATATTTTAGTTTACACATCTTTAATGTCTCAGGGAAGAGACAGTTTTAGATGACTCAACAGTACAAATCATCAACAAAAAGGATGGTACTACAGAGGCAATTGTGGAAGAAAAAACATTGGAGGAACTACTGCTTGAAAAGAAAAATTAAAACAACAAACCAATAACTATTTTTATCTACTGACCTTTCCATAAAGCCTATTTTTTCATTTTTTACGATTAAGCAAGCCAATAAATAAATTTAATTTTTTAAAAACTGTAATTTAGTCATACTTAGGAGACAATTCCATTATCCGTCACCTACTCCTAAGAAATTATCAACCCTATATTTATTCACAACACCTTCTATAACTTTAGACAAATTGTACACACCATGCTTTAATCTGTACTTTTTTAAAATTTACAATTAAAAGATCTGCAAAATACATTTTAAGTAAAAAAATTAACATACTTTTCCAAAATGGTTACATCTTCTTCTTGTCACTATAGAATTTTAGTGCTTTGGTTTCAAGATTTTTTAAATCACCATGACCAAATGCTGCTTCTTGCATAGTATCTGCCTTGTGTTTAGGCCAATCAAAATGCTTCAAAATTGCTCATTCGTCCACCCTTATATAAAAAATTATATTCAGAATAACCTATATGTGTAACACTTAATTATTAAAGAAAAAGACCAAGAATGGGAGTTTGTCATCAATCAACTTGACAAAGGTCAAAAGATCTTCTATTGTTGTAAATGATGCTTTGTTATTTCTTTTATCAAAGATGTTATAGGCTCATCTGAAAAGAGATAAGTAGTATTTCATTCATATATTCAAATATAATGGCTACCATACCATATTCAAATATAATGATTTTAGTTTACCATACCATATTCAAATATAATGATTTTTTTCATTGTATAGGGAATTAAGTTCAATTGTCATGCTAGTATATTGAAAATTTATGATTGATATGGTTGGAGTTACATGTCTTACGCAAAATGCAAAAAAGATCGTGGGAAGGATAGAAGAAATATTCTACTGTGACAAGTGTAATACTGAAACAAGATACCTAATTCTATGGTAAAAATAATAATAAAGTTGGTCATTATTTACAAATCAGACATACGACCAACCTATGATATTGCTTTTAGATACAAACTCGATATGCGAATTGAGGATGATTCTGGATTTGATTGCTATTAAGAAGAAAGTTGAACATTTATTAATATATATAATAAAAGAGTTAACTGAACTCGAAGCACACGATATTTTTTGTATATCACAACTTTCATATAAAAATAATTTTTTTAATTTATTTTAAATTGAATTACAACTGTAAAAAAGGAAAACGGAAAGGAAAGGATTACTTCTATATTCAATGACCTTGTTGGGACAAAAATAGTCTTCCAAATAAAAAAGACGAACTGCTATATAAATAACTGGGAAAAGAGGAATTTTACTGCAAATAAAATTCAAAGAGACAACATAGATCAAAAAAATTTGAGCACAACAGAAGAAAAGAAAAAGGTAAAACTATACTAAAAATTAAGCATGTTGCGTATCCTTGATGATAACTTAATATATTTCTATTCATTTAGGAGGATAAATTTAGACCACACAAATCAAAAAGTACACTGGGAAAAAGAGAAGTTAGACGTGGAAACGACTATCTACAAGAGAAATTGCAATGGCCTAGTATAAAAAATGATTTTTGTTTCAATATTTTTTTGTGTATTTGAGAATAAATATGTAATTTGGTACTTCAATATTTATTTTAGGACATTTTAGTGATTTTATTTATTATAATAACTTATTTGCTAATAGTAATATTTATTTGATATTTTAGGTCATTTAAAACTTATCCCCTAATATTCAGATCAACAAAATTGGTAATAAAATGAAAGACTTGATAATGAAAGATCAACATAACTTATAATATCATGTTTCAAAATGATTTTTGATACATTAATTGGACTGGATCATGTTATACCGATCAGCAATGAAAGACTTGCTAATGTTGCATATATTAGACTGGAAATAAATATTTTGTCGTTAGACGGTTTTAAGGGTTGGTTTAGTATAAATATGCAGTTAGCAAGAAAATCAACCTAAAAGAGCGTGTCGGTGCATACTTTATGAAATATAATACTAATAAAGGTTGCTCTCCAAGAATCTAAGAGGTTTTCATATCTTATTCTTTTGTATGTTTGCAATATTTACATATTCCCGTATACTTGCATATTTATAAATGCCTATATATATACAATGCCAAAATGTGCTGTACCTATCTGATTTTCCTTCTCTTTGGGTGCTAAATCTAAGTCATTGTAATCATAATCATTTAACATGATATTTACAAAATCTTGTTGCATTAAACTTCTAGTTGGATCTGTGGAAGATGGATCATCATTTTGATTGCAAACAATCTCCTAGAATCAGGGTCGATCCTAGGATATTTGGTGCCCAAAGCTGAGCACGAAACCAAGGCCCTTATAAAGAAACTAAAATTATATCATTGACTAAACAATGAAAGTAATTTATATTAACAAACAATGAGTAGAGAGAAAAAAGAAATAACTTTATTCGTAGTAATAATTTAAGTTCTACTAAAAAAATTAAGTGCTTATAATTTCTAGCCTTCTAACTTGCAATATTACAAATAGTATTTTTATATTCAAATTCCACTACACCAAAACAGGTGATTCCGAGCGAGTATAACCATTGCAAATAATTTCAGCAAATGCTTATTAGTGTTGTTATGAGGGTATGACAATTTATTACCAACACATATAAGCATTGGTTGATCTTCTCTCCAAACGCTTATAAATATTGGTATATTTTCGTTCACAACGCTTATAAGCATTGGTATATTTTCATTCGCAATGCTTATAAGCGTTGGAATATTTTTGTTTGCAACGCTTATACATGTTCCAAGTTTTTTTGGCAAGACTGACGGGGTTGAGTGGACCCCTACCACTTTATTAATCCACCGGAGAAAAAAGAAAAATACAACACACACACACAAAAGAGAACATAGAAACATGGCACATCAAGCACGAAGAAAACAACAAGGAGAACACATATATACATTTAAATTATAGCAATAAATTCAGGATGCTCGGATCAAAAGTAAAGCCAAGTTGCTTCATACCATCCCACAAATTCATTTTCACACATTTCTTGGACTGCTCAAAATCTTTAGCATCTTCAGGTTTGAAATTTCTCTTTCCCTCTAAATCGAAGGTACGAATTTCTTGAGGGTGGAACATAATAATCTCCTCTTACTTCTTATCCTGCTAGTATTCTTTTCCAATTTTCTCCATTCTGAAACATTATTTTGACATACACCATTACTCCTGATGATGTGTACGAGCTCCTCCCAAATGGGAAAGGTTTTGCTGCATTCAAAGTACAAATGTTCTAGACTCTCATTTTGTATTCCATGCATCACACACAACAAATTAGTTTGCATACCCCCATCATGCAACTTATCTTTAATTAATAAAGTTTTTCTAATGATTTTCCAAAGCATTAGATTTTCCTTTTGGCAATTGCCATTAAACCATACTCTTCTACTCCATTTACATTTGCTCATTGAAACATATCCAAAGAGTATAAAGTTCATACATTTAATCTGGTATTATTTGTCTTGATTTTCCCATTGAGTGGTTATTCCAAGAACACTATGCACCTTAAGATTGCGTGCATTTCTCCACAGGCGATTTATTCTAGCAACAGAGGTATCAAGAATGCATATCACATCATCCTGAATGTATTGATTAACAGTAGTGTTCCTGCTCATACCAGTTGCTTCAATCTCAATATTACTTAACTCATTACACATTATATAGCCTTCCTTCAACCATGGATCTTGCTAAAAGTCGGTAAGAGTAGATAAGGTCACTCCGTATTTGAAGAAAGGAAGGATATGCTCTTTATGTTTAAATATACACCTCCAAGTCCAACTTAATTTCTGTAGTTGAAGCCACTACACCAAATAGCTCTTTTTGTAACACATATCCGCTTTTCAATTATACCAGTTATAACCATTACAAGGATCTAACGGTTATTTCCATAATAGGTATTTATCATGTTTATAACCGTTAGTATGTATGGTCGTTCTTAATCAATTTACGATTGTTAGGGTAACTTTGTAATTTACTTGCTTCTACACTTAAAATATTATCACGCTTCTTCCTGTCCTCAGAAAGCTCAGTTTCACGTTCATTCAGCTAGGGTTCGCTGGTTTTGTTCTTCGCTATGCCTTTCTCTGCATCGCAAGTTGTCATTGGTGCCATTCTTCGTCTTGATCGGGGTACCATTCTTCGCCTCCATCAGTATCAGGTCTCGTTGTCTGCTTCAAATAACTCAGGTATTGTGTTTGAATTTAGGGTTTCTGATCTCAATTTGATTTTTTTTCCTGATTTGTTACCTATCTAACATTAGAAAATGTACCGTCGATTTGGTATTGGATGTTATGTAAGATGTTTATTGTACTACAAGGATGTATCGTAATTTTGACTTTAGGAATTTTTGTATTTGGGATCTATTTAGGAAAGCAATATGATTTTTCATCTAAAAACTATTTTTTCTTTATTGTGATGATACAACCTCAACAAATAGTGGAATTTGTCCTACGTATCTGAAATACCATTCAAATCTCATTTTTCTTCATATTTGTAGTTTTCCTCTTTCTTCTCCTTTTCATTTCCATTGTACCCCAGCATAATGCCTTCCTTGTCAATCAAATTAACAGCAAAAGATAACATTTATATACATCCCCAGCAATAAAGTTAAGGATGAATTCATCACCTCGCAATGTAAAGCATAAAACCAAAAATGAACCTTCTGATGTATGATTGCTGACAAATTTGAGTTTGACTTCTTCCAATCTTCAATCTGTTTTTTCTTAAAATAATTTGAGAAGCTCAGCAACATGATAGTTGTACCACTAAAAAATAAATTAAATCAAATAAGGAAAAAATAAATTAAATGAGAAACTAAGCCTAAGTCAGATATCAAAAGATACGTTCAAAAATGATCTAGAAATGAATGACTATCTGTATAATACGACCGCCTATAAAGCTTCAAAAACATTGTTCTTATTTTGCTTGCATAGAGAAAATATATTTATTTTTCTATAATTTCAAATGATGTGTATTTATTATTCTATTAACGAAGTTCCTCAAAAATCCAATGTTGTTTGGTTTTAATTTTTCATGATACGACTTGCACATTCCTTTGTTTGCAGTAAATATGGTTTTTAGCAAGAATCTATTTACATTGCCATAATAGTATATATCCACATTGCTTCTACCAGTCAACAAACGTAGTAAATATTTACGCATTGGAAAATACTTGCACTTTTTTATAAAATAATGTTTATGGAAAATGCTTGGTTCTATCTTTGATGAGTTGAAAAAGATTGCATTCCCGATATGGTAATAAAAACCAACCTATTTTTATTTTATTTTTTATATGTGTAAAACTGTAAGAATAGTTCATGAGAAGAAGGTACCATATATTCAAATGTGAAATGCAACATACCATCCTCTTTCACGATATCCCATATTTTCTTTGCCTTGGGATGGTTCTATGCCAGGGTTAAACTTTGTAATGACCCACAAATTTATCTCTTTGATTTTTTTTTTAAATATTCAAAATATGGTTTTACAGCACAAGTTATAGAATTTGAACGCAGTAGTAGTATACACCAAAATAGTCATTTTGTAACGCACAAGTTATATCTTTTTTGCAGTTGGTCTTTTGTGCTTTTCTTCTTATCGTGTGGCCTTTTTCCCTTTAACTTTTATTAACTAAATCATGAAAAAAGAATATCTCGTGAATTTTGAAGAGATCGTTCATTGTTGTTAAGAAATCAAATGACTAGCTAGTATACGTCTAAGGACTAGAGAGAAAAAGGGTAAGTCAAATGACGTTACACATGTGAACATTTTTATTTTCATAGTGAAACTGCAAATAAGAAGAATAAGGAGTAAAGAAGATTTCCGTTTCTATCTGTAAATATATGGAACTATACTTGTGGATTTGCAAGTATTCTGAATCCAAATATTCTTATTTGTATCTTCAGTTGAATAATGTACCTTGCTACACTATCCATATTATTTGTTTCAATAGCACAGAGAGTCTGTTTGTTGTTTATGTGCTAGCCGGATTGCGAATAACACTGCACTTACATGGGCTTCAGTGAACAAAAGTTAAAAAAAAAACAGATATAATATTGTATTCCTGTTCCATTATACTTTTCTCTGAAATGTTATATCATATTTTACTGTATACTAATGTTGTTGTATACCAACGTATACTTGGTTTATGCTGACGGATGCATTTTTAATGAAAGACGAACACATTCTCGTGTTGTGAATAGAGTGTTGCATCTGAACTATTCAGTTCAACTTGTTTAATCCAAATAACTTGGTTCGTCAATTTAATTTTTTGATGAACGCCTTAAAAGCCCAAACCAGGTAACTCCTAGCACGGTTCTAAGGAGTGAATAATCCGATTGTTGTCGGATATGCTTTCAGAAAAATGAGGTTATAGCATCTAACATACAATTAAACTTCATAATTAAATATACTATATGTTTTACATATTTTATGTAGCAGAGGGAAAATCAGGAAAGTAAGCCTATGCTAGTTATGGCTTGGAAAGTGGTACATAGAAGCAAAAGAACATGGGAAGTACTTCCATGTGCATATTGTGCAGCCAAAAAATTGTAATTAATCCATCTTTTTGGTTTTTATATGGATAAACAATTTTTGGAATTATTATTGGTTGGAACTAAGCCATTGCTCTCAGTTTTTATATAGTTAAACAGTTTTTAAAATAGCATATGAATCTCCATTTTTGAAACTGACCATTGCTCAGTTTTTGAAACTGAGCGGTGCAAAAACTAAGCATCTCTCGGTTTCGATTTCTGAAACTGAAGCCAGTTTCAAGAAACTGAGCTATGCTCAGTCACTCAGTGCCTTGGTTTTGATTTTTGAAACTGAAGCCAGTTTTAGTTTCAAGAAACTGAGCTACGCTCAGTTGCTCGGTGTCAATTTTTAGAAACTGAGCGTAGCTTAATTTCTTTGAATCGAGGGCCAGTTTCAGTTTCATTATTGATTTAGCTTCAAGAAACTAAGACATAACCTCAGTTCATTATTATTGCTTCTTTTCAAATCTCTGCCAATGTTTCATTTTCGACTTTGAAAATCTCGTTTCAAATTCCATTATTAAGTAACGTTAATTTAAAATTTAATGTCTTGGCCTCATGCCCTTTTTTATAAAAACTCGTTTATAAACTCTGCTTTAATATAAAACTCTTTTTCCTGCTTTCCTTTACTTAATTTAAATGTTAAGTAAACGTTATACTTAAGCTATTCTCTTTTATAACTTCTTTATAAAATTGGGTTTTAAATATATGCTGTTTGTCAATTCCCTTAAAAATTCAACGAAATTCCATTACCCACTTTAATTACCTAATTAAACGAATCTCATTTAAACATTAACCTCTTAAATTATTATTAATTAAAATAATAATTTACTGTAATAACCCGGAAATCTGAGCCAATTTAAATTTTTTATTTTGGCAATTTTAGTAAATTTGATTATTTAAAATGAATTATTTTAAATAATAACGACGAGAAATTTATTTTGAATAGAATTAGAACGTATATATTTATATACATCGTCGTTAGAATATAAATATTTATTTATAAATATAAAAGGAATTGAAAATGGCGCGGTAGTTCGATAATTCGATTTCAAATTTCAAATGAATGTACAGGATTCAAAATAAACCGGATTTTAGCGAAACCAAAAATATTCGAATCTAATTGTGAATATATTTCCAACGAATCCGAAAAATTGAAATTTCATAGTGGGAATCAAAAGTTATGCCCAGTTGAAAATTCAGAATAGTTGCTATGGAATTTCGGCCCCTAAAAATAGCCATTTTGCAAACGACCTCGGTTTTCGACGAAACCACTTTTGTTGGATCCGTGATGTCAAGTTATTGCTAGGTTTCAAAATTCGTAATTTTCTGAATCAATATGTGAGCGTGGCAAAGGAAAACGCGTTTGACCAGTTTTAGTTGATTTTAATCGACTGGAAAATGACCATTTTTCAAACGGTCTCAGAATTTGACGAAATTAGTTTTGTTAGGACCGTTTCGTCAATACGAAGCTAGAAAATATTTTTCAGGAATTTTTAGAGTCAGTATGCGGCTCCGGTAAATTAAAATGTGCGTTCAAATTAAATATATAATGATGTATATTTTAATTTTGATAAAAACCTATCAAAACGATCGAATTAGCTTATGAAACATATCCCATTATGTTCGGAATGGGGGTATTTAGCTAGGGGCAATAGTTGTTGGGTTCGATTTGGAGTTCATCATGATTTAGAGTTTTAAAGTGAATTAAAATAATATTAAATATATTATATATAAGAAGGATTTTCTCTTCTACCCTAAGTCAAAGCAAAAACCCGTGGTCAACCCTCCCCTTCTTTACAGCCGATATCCCAAGGCCGACGATTTACATCGTCCCAATTTCTCCACCTCCGATCTCCCTCCCCACTTAATAAAAATCGAAATCACTAAAGCAAATCGGAAGAGCACGTTGTGATCTTCGAGTTCAACGGCGGTGATCGCCCCTAGGGTTTTCAGGCGATCGTATTTCCGCCTGGAAGTGGTGATGTTGGAGGCCAAATTCCAGCACTGATGGGCCGACGAGTTCTTCAGAAGGGGGCGGCGCCGATGGAGCTTGCAACGACGATCAGTGGGGTGTACTTGGATGGTGGTCCGACGGCCATGTGGAGGTGCGGTGGCGGATCTTCACTTTGAAAGGAAATGGGTTTCAACGGTCGGGCAATTACAGGAAGAAAGGGGTAATCCCCTTGACACAGTAATTAAGTTATGAAAAGCATAGTTTTAAATAAAAGAATAAAAAATTTATTTTTGTTTTAAAATCTGAGATTTTAAAAATGAAATAGATTTAAATAAAAATGTAATTTTTTTAATAAGACATTGATCTAAAGAAGTGATTTTTAAAAATTTGAAAGGCATGTTGAAAGTGTGATTTTTATACATGAAGTTTTGAAGTAAAAATATAATCTTTTTATATAGAATAGCATAGTAAAAATATAATCTTTTTATATAGAATAGCATTGTAAAAATATAATCTTTTTATATAGAATAGCATTGTAAAAATATAATCTTTTTATATAGAATAGCATTGTAAAAATATAATCTTTTTATATAGAATAGCATTGTAAAAATATAATCTTTTTATATAGAATAGCATAGTAAAAATAGAATCTTTTTATATAGAATGGCGTTGTACAAATATAATCTTTCCTTGTATGAAGTAGCGAAGTAAGAACGTGATTTTTATCATATATATAGCAAAGTAAAAATACAATTTTTATTATTAGAATGGTAAAAAAATATATATGATTTTTAAATTGAAAGGGAACAAATAAAAATGTGAATTTTATTTTAAAGACAACAGTATAAAAATGTGATTTTTATATATGTAGTGAAAGAAATTGACGAAGGGCGAGCACGACGAAGGTTTCCTACATATGAAGAGTCGTGGTGTTTGGTTTAGCTACTCGGTGAGAACTTCTCACCTTTAATTTAAATTTCTAGTTAAAAATATATACTAGGATGCAGACGGTGTTTAGTAGCACCCGACACCCGTCGTCCACAGACCATGGACGGCTTGTATGCTTGTTTGTTTAATTTTGATGTGTAGTTGATTGTGTGATGTGATGTGAAATGAAATAAAATATTTATATAGTTAAAAATATTTTATAGTTGAAAATATAATTTCTAACGTGATTGTGAATAAATAAATATTAGAATGTGAATAAATAAATATAAACAAATCGGACGATTTTTTTATATACACACATTTGACTGATATTGATTGGGACGATAAATTTTACACATCGCCCAACTGCACAAATAAAATCTGTGTTTGATTGTTTGAAACCCCACACGGGTATTGGGTTGATATTTGACGTACAGTAATCCCGATTGTTTAGTTGTATGTCAATCGATGGGATGACAGACTATGTAAGCATTAATTATTTACATTTAATGCTTATGCAGTTGTGTGGTGCACTCTGGATGATGGTTGATTATTTATCATTGTTATTTATACATGTGTTGTAGAAAATCCATATAATTAACATTATATGGTAATTGATTGGGCCTCATTCCAGTTTTGAAAAGAAATATTTGAAAAGAAATATTTGAAAAAGAAATATTTGAAAAGAAATATTTGAAAAGAAATATTTGAAAAAGAAATATTTGAAAAGAAATATTTGGAAAAGAAATATTTGAAAAGTAATATTTGAAAAGAAATATTTGAAATAGAAATATTTGAAAAAGAAATATTTGAAATAGAATATCTGAAAATAGAAGTGCGAAGCCGTGTTGAGTAGTTACACGCCATTTTAACACGAACGGGAATTTTGTCGATTTTATAATGAATATTGATAGTGATTTCAAAATCGAATATTTAGAAATGAATCGAATTGAAATTGAATAGAATTGAATTCAAATTGAAATTGAATAGAATTGAATTCGAATTGAAATTGAATAGAATTGAATTTGAATTGAAATTGAATAGAAATGAATTCGAATTGAAATTGAATTCGAATTTTAATTGAATAGAATTGAATTCGAATTGAAATTGAATAGAATTGAATTCGAATTGAAATGGAATAGAAATGAATACGAATTGAAATTGAATTAATTTAAAATTCAAATTGAATTGAAAACGAACTGAAATTGAATTAAAAATTGATTTGAAATGAATTTAAAACGAATTTGTAAGGGAAAATTCAATTTTGATTTGAATTTGAAAAGGAAGTTGAAATCGTTTTGAAAACGAATTTAAAACGATTTATAAAATACGTTTTAAAAGGAAATCGATGAAATATATATATATATATATGTGTGTGTGTGTTTGTGTGTGTGTGTGTGTCTATATATATATATATATATATATATATATATATATATAATGGCCTGAATAGAACGCGCTGCGCCGTGGCAGTTCGCGAATTTCGACCATTGACTTCGAATGGACATTGCGGGAGATCCGACCGTCGGATTCTCCTAAAGCCGGAACTGTTGGGTTCGTATCGAAAAGAGCTTTGTAACAAATATTAGAAATTAGAAATCTAATGGTTGGATTTGGAATTATGTCCAAATCAAATTAGGAAAAGGTCGTTGTAAGTGCAGTTCGATGGACGTTGATGGAAATCGACTGTACGGGCCTTGATAAAATTATTAAAAATAGTAATAATTTTTGTAAAATCATAAGAAATGATTTGTGAAGAATTGGGATGAAAAACTCCATATTTGAAAAGATAAAAATAGATTTTTATCGAAATGAACTAGTTTTGAACTAAAATTAAAATCATTTTTTTTAAATAAATAAATTGAATTCGAAATGGTTGTGAAAATAACCACAATTTCCAATATATATAAAGTGGAAATGGATTTGAATCGAAATTGTCTTTGGAATATTTCGATGTTGGATTTCGTGATTATACAGATATTGTTATGGAAATTTGAAAGATATATTTATATTGTTATTTCCAATACGATATTTGTTGGTCGTAGAATTTGATATTGAATATAAGTCGATATATTTTCTATTCAGAGTCTTGTATTTAATATCAAATGGGATTGGGTTGTCGTGAACGGTATCTTCAATAATACTGTTCTTAGACCCAACTGAGTTAAGAAAATCAGAAACTAACTGGAGATTAGTTAAGTTGAATGGTTTCTTGGGTATGGATCTGATGATGGTTTCGGCCTTCGGGGTTAATACTTAGGGAATTGCTCACTTGCTAATTTATGGTTAGGGATTGATTGAAATGTGATGTGATTTTGGGTTTATCATGAACCGTGTTTTAAATGACATTGATTTAACCCAGTTAAAGATTAAAACTAAGTGGAGTTTAAATGAATCTTTAATTAGATTGAAAAGATCGAGAATGGAGTATCACCAGTTTTGCTCTAGGCGATAGTTAAATCTTTAATTAGATTTGAACGTGAAATGGTAATTGAATTTACCGATAACATTATGGTGTTAGATATGAAGTATAACCAGTTTTACTTCATGGGATGAATAGGTTGGGATTGGGAAATTAAAACAAATGATTACTTCGGTAAGGTTCGTTAATCCCGGCTAGTTTGGATAAACCATAATTTGGTTTGAATTGATATTCAAAAGAAGATTAAAGAATAAATTTGAGGAATTTATCTTTGATAAAATTAATGGGAACCTATCCCTAAGAATGTGAAATTTAGCAACTAACTAAAGATTAGTTAAGAAGAATGGTTTCCTGTGTATTGATTTGATGTTGGTTTCGGCCTTCGGGGTTAGTATTTGGGGAATTGTTCTCTTACTAATTTACGGTTAGCAACTGATGAACTGGAATGAGGCGTATGTTGTGTTTGTGTAACACTTGTTTATTATATACGCGAGTTATTCGGAAAGACCGGGTTTATCCCATTCTGAATAACTGATACGACAATAAGTCGAAGATGAAGACGGTGGTCGAAGACCGGAGGTCTTCACGTCGTTTGGGAGATTACTGATGATCTTGATTGGGCCGTACACCCAAGAGGAGGGAATCAGTTAGTGATCGTCCAGACGTACTTGGAGATCGATGGATATGCAGGGTACTAGGTGCCTCCGGTTTCATTCAGACCCAAAACGAACTTGTAAATGGACTATGTGTCTGACATTGGATTTTATTATGTGTGATTGATTTCTATTAAATATATATCTGTTTGGCGGCGGAGAATTTATTCTCTTGCTTAACGCCCTTCTCTGAGACGTACGAGCTCAGGGGTTATATACTGATGGATATCAAACGCATGGAGTGAATTGCCTGTATGGCATGCCTAAGTGGCAGATGATCAAGGCTTCTATTGAAAAGCAAAGTCTTGTGGTTGATGATCAAAGCACGACCTTTGTGGCATAGCTTTGTGTAACGTTTAATTCGCGAGTTTCTCACCCGGTATGAACCAAAAATGGGAGACGGATATCAGGGGGGCATGCGTTTCCTTCTAGTTAGAAGTGGCGTCAGTGGTTTTACACGCCCTGACGAGTTTGACTTATGTGGTTGTTGCTGTTGCGAGGCACCTCGGATATATATCGGTGACTATGTGAAGCCGATGGAGTCATTTGTTGGCTCATTTACGCCCCATAGGGCGGGGAAACGCAGTGTTCAGGAATTATAATCCACATCGGTGGACCGGCCCTGACGATCCAAGGGTCACTCGAGCTCTGATCCTGAGGGGTGGACTAGAGACTCTCGAATCGGTGAGGACGATCCCTAGCCTCGGTTCATATCATAAATGATAACCCAACTTCCAATACGACATTTTGCGGTTTTGATTGTATACCTATATATGGGGACATATTGGTATGGGACATTCATGCCGCCTATGATTGATATTTATGACTGTATATAAAATCAAAAACTAACTGGAAACGAGCTAAGATGGGTGGTTTCCTGGGTATTGGTCTGATGTTGGTTTCAGCCTTCGGGGTTAATTCTTAGGGAATCGTTCTCTTACTAATTTACGGTTGGAGTCTGATTAAGAATTAAAACATGAAATTTAGCGTATCAAGCATTCTTTGGCTATTATAAGGTAAAAACCCTATCCTCCGGCTTGCATTGCATTGTGTGATGGGACCTGGGTCTTATAATAGCTTCATTGTTCTTTATTTAGCATTGCGCTATTTGTTTTATGCACTGGTGTTCTTGAGAGGAAACCCGTTCCGTGTTATACGGCGTGGTCCCTTGATTTACCTAACTTTAAAATGAAGATAAATAACAGTTTTAGTTCTCACACCAGTCACATGACTGACCTGGAGTTTATTGTTTTAACCTAAACTCTGGGTGCCCTTATTTTGACACGGGCAACTAGTAGTTTTGTTTTGCAGATTTATATTCACAGGATCCTGATTTACAACTGGAACGATAATCGGAAAGCTCTGTATCCGTGTATTTCTTCTAGTTGTGTATTTAATTATTTTCTGCTGCTATGTAATGTATTGTAATCTCTGATATTTTATACTGTGTAATATTTATTCATGCTCTGTATATTCTTGTATTCTGATGGAATTTTTGTAATTAACAATGAAATGTTCTTCTGTTTGCATTCTATTTGTCGTGTTCTCAAAACAATCGGGCGTTTCGAACGGTCTTGATCGGTTTAGCGACTGATTCGGATCGAGCTAAATTCCCGGTCGTTACAATGTGGTATCAGAGCTTTGGTTTACAAAGCTCGGAGAACAAGACACATTAGAACCAAACGAAAGAATTCATCAGAAATTGGATTAGTAATATCCAACGAGAATGACTCGTTAGAGATGGGATCAGTAGTATCCTAGAACGAGTGTGAAGAGTAGTGTTTTTGAAATAAAAGTGAAAACAAATTTTGTTTTAAAAATTTAAATCAACTATTCGTATTTGATTATTTATATTGATGTGGACAATCCAATATATATAGATTTTGCATATACGTCTGATCCACGTGTATTCGAAGTGTTAATATACTGGATAGATATAAAGTCACACTCTAGTCGCCCGGAGATGATTCTGATGATTGTAGCTACATCATCAGAATTAGTGTTCGAGTTTCGAAGGTGTGATATTTATATATTTCCTGTTGACTGGTGTGAAATCCAAAATTAGATAGGGCCTATTGTTGTGATTTGGCACCAAAAATGTGATTTTTGACTATATATCAAAGTTATGAATTTGAAAAGCTAATCAACTAATTGATTGCTGATTGTGTTGTTTGATTATAGTTTGATTAATTAAAATGTTGAACCTTTAGCCAAATTGAACCAAATATTGAGTTGTATTGGAAATTTCTCGCATTTGCATGCATGTACATGTACTTACATTGAACAGGTCATAGCAAGGAGGCTAGAGCAGAAGAATAAAATTGTTTGCCCGACAAATAGGTACATGTTTATTGTATTTCTTGAGTTTTGGGTGATTTTATGAGCCGATTGGCTTGCCGCTTGGCTTTTTCTTTTCCTTTAGGATTGAAGAAGGCCATAGGAGGCTATATGAAATATCCCGAAGTCCCCGGTGCAGGGAAGGTTATGGCGAAATTTTTCGAAAATTTAGGGTATTAGCCAAATTTTTGAAAAATTTGAAAAGTTCTTAGAAACTGAAAAGTTGAAGAACTTAAGCCGTAAAGAAAACAATGAAAGTTGAGTTGATTTGTTAAACAACTTTCGGCTTCGTTCCTTTTCGGGGACGAAAAGTTTTAAGTGGGGGACATTGTAATAACCCGAAAATCTGAGCCAATTTAAAATTTTTATTTCGACAATTTTAGTGAAATTTGATTATTTAAAATGAATTATTTTAAATAATAATGACGAGAAATTTATTTTGAATAGAATTAGAAAGTATATATTTATATACGTCGTCGTTAGAATATAAATATTTATTTATAAATATAAAAGGAATTGAAAATGGCACGGTAGTTCGATAATTCAATTTCAAATTTCAAATGAATGTACATGATTCAAAATAAACCGGATTTTAGCAAAACCAAAAATATTCGAATGTAATTGTGAATATCTTTCCAACGAATCCGAAAAATTGAAATTTCATAGTGGGAATCAAAAGTTATGCCCAGTTGAAAATTCAGAATAGTCGCTATGGAATTTCGGCCCCTAAAAATAGCCATTTTGCAAACGACCTCGGTTTTCGACGAAACCACTTTAGTTGGATCTGTGATGTCAAGTTATTGCTAGGTTTCAAAATTCGTAATTTTCTGAATCAATATGTGAGCGTGGCAAAGGAAAACGCGTTTGACCAGTTTCAGCTGATTTTAATCGACTGGAAAATGGCCATTTTTCAAACGGTCTTAGAATTTGACGAAATTAGTTTTTTTAGGACCGTATCATCAATACGAAGCTAGAAAATATTTTTCGGGAATTTTTATAGTTAGTATACGGCTCCGGTAAATTAAACTGTGAGTTCAAATTAAATATATAATGATGTATATTTTAATTTTGATAAAAACCTGTCAAAATGATCGAATTGGCTTACGAAACATATCCCATTATGTTCGGAATGGGGGTATTTAGCTTGGGGCGATAGTTGTTGGGTTCGATTTGGAGTTCATCATGATTTAGAGTTTTAAAGCGAATTAAAATAATATTAAATATATTATATATAAGAAGGATTTTCTCTTCAACCCTAAGTCAAAGCAAAAACCCGTGGTCAACCCTCCCCTTCTTTACAGCTGATATCCCAAGACCGATGATTTACATCGTCCCAATTTCTCCACCTCTGATCTCCCTCCCCACTTAATAAAAATCGAAATCACTGAAGCAAATCGGAAGAGCACGTTGTGATCTTCGAGTTCAACGGCGGTGATCGCCCCTAGGGTTTTCAGGCGATCGGATTTCAGCTTGGAAGTGGTGACGTTGGAGACGAAATTCCAACACTGATGGGCCGGCGAGTTCTTCAGAAGGTGGCGGCGCCGATGGGGCTTGCAACGACGATCAACGGGGTCTACTTGGATGGTGGTCCGGCGGCCAAGTGGAGGTGCGGTGGCGGATCTTCACTTTGAAAGGAAATGGGTTTCAACGGTCGGGCAATTACCGGAAGAAAGGGGTAATCCTCTTGACAGAGTAATTAAGTTATAAAAAGCATAATTTTAAATAAAAGAATAAAAAATTTATTTTTGTTTTAAACTCTGAGATTTTAAAAATGAAATAGATTTAAATAAAAATGTAATTTTTTTAATAAGACATTGATCTAAAGAAGTGATTTTTATAAATATGAAACACATGTTGAAAGTGTGATTTTTATACATGAAGTTTTGAAGTAAAAATATAATCTTTTTATATAGAATAGCATAGTAAAAATATAATCTTTTTATATAGAATAACATAATAAAAATATAATCTTTTTATATAGAATAGCATTGTAAAAATATAATCTTTTTATATAGAATAGCGAAGTAAAAATATAATCTTTTTATATAGAATAGCATTGTAAAAATATAATCTTTTTATATAGAATAGCATAGTAAAAATAGAATCTTTTTATATAGAATGGCACTGTAAAAATATAATCTTTCCTTGTATGAAGTAGCGAAGTAAAAACATGATTTTTATCATATATATAGCAAAGTAAAAATACAATTTTTATCATTAGAATGGTAGAAAAAAAATATGATTTTTAAATTGAAAGGGAACAAATAAAAATGTGATTTTTATTTTAAAGACAGCAGTATAATAATGTGATTTTTATATATGTAGTGAACGAAATTGACGAAGGGCGAGCACGACGAAGATTTCCTACATATGAAGAGTCGTGGTGTTTGGTTTAGCTTCTCGGTGAGAACTTCTCACCTTTAATTTAAATTTCTAGTTAAAAATATATACTAGGATGCAGACGGTGTTTAGTAGCACCCGACACCCATCGTCCACAGACCATGGACGGCTTGTAAGCTTGTTTGTTTGATTTTGATGTGTAGTTGATTGTGTGATGGGATGTGAAATGAAATAAAATATTTATATAGTTAAAAATATTTTATAGTTGAAAATATAATTTCTAACGTGAATGTGAATAAATAAATATAAACAAATCGGATGATTTGTTTATATACACACATTTGACTGATATTGATTGGGACGATAAATTTTACACATCGCCCAACTGCACAAATAAAATCTGTGATTGATTGTTTGAAACCCCACATGGGTATTGGGATGATATTTGACGTACACTAATCCCGATTGTTTAGTTGTATGTCAATCGATGGGTTGACAGACTGTGTAAGCGTTAATTATTTACATTTAATGCTTATGCAGTTGTGTGGTGCACTCTGGATGATGGTTGATTATTTATCGTTGTTATTTTATACATGTGTTGTAGAAAATCCATATAATTAACATTATATGGTAATTGATTGGACCTCATTCCAGTTTTGAAAAGAAATATTTGAAAAAGAAATATTTGAAAAGAAATATTTGAAAAGAAATATTTGAAAAGAAATATTTGAAAAGAAATATTTGAAAAAGAAATATTTGAAAAGAAATATTTGAAAAAGAAATATTTGAAAAGAAATATTTGAAAAGAAATATTTGAAATAGAAATATTTGAAAAAGAAATATTTGAAATAAAATATTTGAAAATAGAAATGCGAAGCCGTGTTGAGTAGTTACACGCCATTTTAACACGAACGGGAATTTTGTCGATTTTATAATGAATATTGAAAGTGATTTCAAAATCGAATATTTAGAAATGAATTCGAATTGAAATTAAATTGAATTCGAATTGAAATTGAATAGAATTGAATTCGAGTTGAAATTGAATAGAAATGAGTTCGAATTGAAATTGAATAGAATTGAATTCGAATTGAAATTGAATAGAATTGAATTCGAATTGAAATTGAATAGAATTGAATACGAATTGAAATTGAATTAATTTGAAATTCAAATTGAACTGAAAACGAACTAAAATTGAATTAAAAATCGATTTGAAATCGAGTTGAAATGAATTTAAAACGAATTTGTAAGGGAAAATTCAATTTTGATTTGAATTTGAAAAGGAAGTTGAAATCGTTTTGAAAACGAATTTAAAACGATTTATAAAATATGTTTTAAAAGGAAATCGACGAAATATATATAATATATATATTATATATATATAATGGCCTGAATAGAGCGCGCCACGCCGCGGCAGTTCACGAATTTCGACCATTGACTTCGAATGGACATTGCGGGAGATCCGACCGTCGGATTCTCCTAAAACCGGAACCGTTGGGTTGGTATCGAAAAGAGCTTTCTAACGAATAGTAGAAATTATAAATCTAACGGTTGGACTTGGAATTATGTCCAAATCAAATTTGGAAAAGGTCGCTGTTAGTGCAGTTCGATGGCCGTTGATGGAAATCGACTGTACGGGCCTTGATAGAATTATTAAAAATAGTAATAATTTGTGTAAAATCATAAGAAACGATTTGTAAAGAATTGGGATGAAAAACTCCATATTTGAAATGATAAAAATAGGATTTTTTCGAAATGAACTAGTTTTGAACTAGAATTAAAATCAATTTTTTTTTTTAAATAAATAAATTGAATTTAAAATGGTTGTGAAAATAACCAGAATTTCCAATATATAAAAAGTGGAAATGGATTTGAATCGAAATTGTCTTTGGAATATTTCGATGTTGGATTTCGTGATTACACAGATATTGTTATGGAAATTTGAAAGATATATTTATATCGTTATTTCCAATACGATATTTGTTGGTCGTAGAATATGATATTGAATATAAGCCGATATATTTTCTATTCAGAGCCTTGTATTTAATATCAAATGGGATTTGGGTTGTCGTGAACGGTATCTTCAATAATACTTTTCTTAGACCCAACTGTGTTAAGAAAATCAGAAACTAACTAGAGACTAGTTAAGTTGAATGGTTTCTTGGGTATGGATCTGATGTTGGTTTCGGCCTTCGGGGTTAATACTAAGGGAATTGCTCACTTGCTAATTTACGGTTAGGGACTGATTGAAATGTGATGTGATTTTGGGTTTATCGTGAACCGTGTTTTAAATGACATTGATTCTTTAACCCAGTTAAAGATTAAAACTAAGTGGAGTTTTAATGAATCATTAATTAGATTGAAAAGATCGAGAATGGAGTATCCCAGTTTTGCTCCAGGCGATAGTTAAATCTTTAATTAGATTTGAACGTGAAATGGTAATTGAATTTACCGATAACACTGTGGTGTTAGATATGAAGTATAACCAGTTTTACTTCATGGGATGAATAGGTTGGGATTGGGAAATTAAAACAAATGATTACTTCGGTAAGGTTCGTTAATCCCGGCTAGTTTGGATAAACCATAATTTGGTTTGAATTGATATTCAAAATAAGATTAAAGAATAAATTTGAGGAATTTATCTTTGATAAAATTAATGGGAACCTATCCCTAAGAATGTGAAATTTAGCAACTAACTGAAGATTAGTTAAGAAGAATGGTTTCCTGTGTATTGATCGGATGTTGGATTCGGCCTTCAGGGTTAATATTTGGGGAATTGTTCTCTCACTAATTTACGGTTAGCGACTGATGAACTAGAATGAGGCGTATGTTGTGTTTGTGTAACACTTGTTTATTATATACGCGAGTTATTCAGAAAGACCGGGTTTATCACATTCTGAATAACTGATACGACGATAAGTCGAAGATGAAGACGGTGGTCGAAGACCGGAGGTCTTCACGTCGTTTGGGTGATTACTTTTGATCTTGATTGGGCCGTACACCCAAAAGGAGGGAATCAGTTAGTGATCGTTCAGACGTA
The DNA here is from genome assembly GCA_030737875.1 of Allium sativum. Taxonomy (NCBI): domain Eukaryota; kingdom Viridiplantae; phylum Streptophyta; class Magnoliopsida; order Asparagales; family Amaryllidaceae; genus Allium; species Allium sativum. Next base: position 643,794,143 of record CM060912.1, read on the forward strand.
CTTGGAGATCGATGTATATGCGGGGTACTAGGTGCCTCCGGTTTCGTTCAGACCCAGAACGAACTTGTAAATGGACTGTGTGTCTGACATTGGATTTTATTCTGTGTGATTGATTCTATTAAATATATATCTGTTTGGCGGCGGGGAATTTATTCTCTTGCTTAATGCCCTTCTCTGAGACGTACGAGCTCAGGGGTTATATACTGATGGATATCAAACGCATGGACTGAATTGCCTGTGTGGCATGCCTAAGTGGCAGATGATCAAGGCTTCTGTTGGAAAGCAAAGTCTTGTGGTTGATGATCAAAGCACAGCCTTTGTGGCATAGCTTTGTGTAACGTTTAATTCGCGAGTTTCTCACCCGGTATGAACCAAAAACGGGAGACGGATATCAGGGGGGCATGCGTTTCCTTCTAGTTAGAAGTGGCGTCAGTGGTTTTGCACGCCCTGACGAGTTTGACTTATGTGGTTGGTTCTGTTGCGAGGTGCCTCAGATATATATCGGTGACTATGTGAAGCTGATGGAGTCATTTGTTGGCTCATTTACGCCCCATAGGGCGGGGAAACGCAGTGTTCAGGAATTATAATCCACATCGGTGGACCGGCCTTGACGATCCAAGGGTCACTCGAGCTCTGATCCTGAGGGGAGGATTAGAGGCTCTCGAATCGGTGAGGACGATCCCTAGCCTCGGTTCATATCATAAATGATAACCCAACTTCCAATACGACATTTTGCGGTTTTGATTGTATACCTATATATGGCGACATAGTGATATGGGACATTCATGCCGCCTATGATTGATATTTATGATTGTATATAAAATCAGAAAGTAACTGGAAACGAGCTAAGATGGGTGGTTTCCTGGGTATTGGTCTGATGTTGGTTTCGACCTTCGGGGTTAATACTTAGGGAATAGTTCTCTTACTGTTTTACGGTTGGAGTCTGATTAAGAATAAAAACATGAAATTTAGCGTATCAAGCATTCTTTGGCTATTATAAGGTAAAAACCCTATCCTCCGGCTTGCGTTGCATTGTGTGATGGGAATTGGGTCTTATAATAGCTTCATTGTTCTTTATTTAGCATTGCGCTGTTTGTTTTATGCACTGGTGTTCTTGGGAGGAAACCCGTTCCGTGTTATACGGCGTGGTTCCTTGATTTACCTAACTTTAAAATAAAGATAAATAATTGTTTTAGTTCTCACACTAGTCATATGAGTGACATGGAGTTTATTGTTTTAACCTAAACTCTGGGTGCCCTTATTTTGACACGGGCAGCTAGTAGTTTTGGTTTTGCAGATTTATATTCACATGATCCTTATTTACAGCTGGAACGATACTCGGAATGCTCTGTATCCGTGTATTACTTCTAGTTGTGTATTGTATTATTTTCCGCTGCTATGTATTGTATTGTAATCTCTGATATTTTATACAGTGTAATATTTATTCATACTCTGTATATTCTTGTATTCTGATGGAATTGTTGTAATTAACAATGAAATGTTCTTCTGTTTGCGTTCTATTTGTCATGTTCTCAAAACAATCAGGCGTTTCGAACGGTCTTGATCGGTTTAGCGACTGATTCGGATCGAGCGAAATTCCCGGTCGTTACATTTACTTCCCCGTTAATTGCATAGACATAGTTATTTTCTTTATTAACTAAATAAATAATAATTCTCTTTTCTTTTAATCTTATTAAATGTTTGCGAACAAATTAAACAATTGAAAACAACTGTTAAATTCGTTTGGTTTTCCTAACCAACAAGGGTTGTTGTAAAGGGTGTCGAACTCTGGGACCAAAATTATTTAAATTAATAAATCCAATCAAGTTATTCCAGAGGTTTGATTGGTTGAAAATAACAGAAAATATATGAAAATGCGAGTTTTTAATAATAAAAGAAAGCAATTAGGGAGCAATGACATAAACTAGATTAACATGAATAAATAACCAAACAGATTAATGCAGATCTAATTCATGTTTTTGTCACAAATATGAATCAACGATAATTAGGTTCCTATAAACAAATAGGTGAATAACTAAAAGTATAGCCTATGCAGGAGCTACGCTCTTAACCAACCATAGGCTATCAGGACAGATTCATTATTTTATTTCTAAAACCCTAAAAGTTAGATCTAAATCTGATAGGCATTATATCGAACATGAATATACCCTGTGAAGGAGCATAGCTCTTAAACGACACAGAATACGAAGATTCAGATCTAACCCTTGGTTCAGAACTTGATATATATACATGAAGTTCTAATCTCTTTGGCTATGTGATTCATATTGAATCTAATCTAACCATCATCACCCCCTAATTAAAGAAGATTAGCTAGACATAGCTAAAGAAGAAGAGAAAAAGAAAATAAACAACATAAATAAAATACAATAAAAAGTAAAGAGAAAGGAAGAAGAATGATTTTATTCCAAGAGAAAGTTTACAGAATAAACCTAATGTAATTCTAAATGAACAAGATACAAGTGTATTTATAGCTGATATGACAAAGGCTAATTGGCTAATTACACAATGTAGGACTAAAGATTTAGCCCAAATAACACATAAGCCAGTGTGAACGCAACTGCAGAGTGCGAGGCCTTGCAAATGAGCCAATGTGAACGCAGTGTGAATGGATCTGCAATTGGCACAGCTTGCGGGCATCAAATAGCATCAATTTCAATTATTTTGGGCATGAATAGGAACTCTATAACATCTGCGATAAGCTATCTTTATGAAAAGGCATTGAATCATTAAAATATGCGGCAGAAGGTGGTTGAACAACAACATTTCTTCAAGCTTTAATCTAGCTCTCAAAATCAACACTCTTCATACACCAATTCTTGAAGCTCAACAATAGTTAAGTGCATTTATCCATTCATCATAAATAATCCGAAAACACAACTATAAATACACAGTATCAATTATTTTAAATACAAAATAAGATAAATAAGAGGATAAAATATACAAATTTACGTGTGTATCATTAAATTAAAACAATATTCATTAATTTATTTCATTAGATTAATTCAAAATAAATCAATCAAATAACCAATCCCCACTTAAATTAGTTGACTTTGTCAACTTAAACCATGATTATCTCGTTAATCAACTCCAGTTAGTCCTATTAATTAATAATATAATTAATTTAAATAATTTCATTTAATTTTCTCTGAGAAATACTTAATCCAAGTCTTAATCATTTTGTTAATTTCCTTTCGTCTGCTTATAAATCTTATTAACAAAAGAATCGATTTATAAAATCACTTAAAAGTTACTTATTGACTTATGTAATAAATAATAAATATTAATTTCCTTTTTATAATCATTTATTTCAAATAATAAACTTAAAAATCTATCTTCAGTTATAAATTTTATAACTTTATTACCGTTGATTCAACTGTCGGTAAATTAACATTTGTAAAACGATATATTTTGGGCCAACTGCTACCAATTACTCAACCAATACGGTCTATTGGTTAAAACTAAACAAACGTTGAATTTCTAGTCAACAATCAATAACCAAACCAATCATCCAATCAGAACAGTTCATATAGTGATAATATGAAAATAAATAACATTAATAAATTTGGGGAATCCAGTTTTCCCTGTATCCAAATATGTTACCTCAAATAATATCAGATATAATATTTAATAATCAGACCATAACAGCTATCCAAACATCCATTTACGTTTATATTATTATAAACATAACCAGCGAGGTACGGTACCTCATTTGGAAATAATCGTTAAAAATAACGATTAGTTTAAACTAAATTAAACAATCGTTTAATTTAATCAGTTCAATCAACATATATAAATATATTATTCATCATCCATCAAACCATTAACAATCATAGCACACAAATATTTAAACCCGACTTATATAAAATATTAGTGGTATAAAACTGAGTGAGTTGAACTCACCTTGACTTGTTGTCAAATCGGTTCGTTTATAAGCTTCCAACAGCATTCAATTCCATCAGTTCCAATTTCAAAATGTTATGTTCGTTGGTACGGATCCGACGTCACTTATTTCGTCTGATCTCATTGCCGTGTGACATAGTTATAAATTAAATACAGTGTTCATTATAACTTAATATTATTAATGACTTAAATAATATTTTAAATTGGTACTTTCTAATTTACGCTATATATATGGTCTTTATTAGGCATAATTTAAACTATCATTAGGCATTTAATATTTGATTTCAGTCACGTTATAGTATTTAACTAGCTACGGTAAGGCACGATAATCATGTTATTATTAATTCTACACGAACCTTACTATACTGTCATTCCATATATCTAGGACCCATTTAGAGACATACGTAATTGTAAACTATACTCCATCATTCTGTATCTAACACATGTAAACTGTCTTCTTGGATGTTGTAAATGGATTAACTCTACTACTCTATGCATACTCCCACATGTACCATTTAGTTTAGTCATAGTTTTTGAAAAATACAATATACAATTTAGAAGACAGTGAAAGTAACATGTACAGTAAATTTGAAAATACTTTTTGACTAATACCAAAAGTTTTCCATAATTATGTACTTTTGAAAAAGAAAATAAATCCTGAAGAAGCATATTTAAGGACACAGTACCAATCTATGGTTCCTATATCTGAGTCAAACACGACATTTGATTGGTCAATTTATGGACTGAATGTTGTCAATATCAATTGTGTCACAGGTATAGTTTGCATCACTATATGTTTGATAAGATCTAGTTAAGTTGAATTAGGCAATGTAAATTATAAAATTCATATTCGGTTGGGTCATATAGGTATGGGCCGCGTTGCTTTTATATGTAAATCAAAACTAAACTATACTAAATCTTGAAGCTGGGCCTTATGTAAAATAAAATGAGCCCAATCATTTATTTTCCGCGTCCACTTATTATTTTATAACTCCAGGATCTTCTTGAATTGTTCTGCCCTATCCCTCGGTGTGTCCACCCAATCACAACCCCCTGATTTTCACCTTTTGTAGTTAAAACCCTCAATTGTTGTGGGATTTAATTGCAAAAGGTGGAGACTAGGGAAATCCAGGCCGTTGGGCACACGGGGACAGGGGGGTTGGGGACAGAAGAATTGGCCTGCCTGCTCATATATCTGCTACACTTCTTCTTGTCATTTATATTTTTCTGCTACTATTGAAAACATAGCCACACAGTCTTTCCCCACCGCACTCTCCTCCTTACTGATACCCACGTCCCACACATGCTCTGCCTTGTCCCATGCGAACACCACGTCGGACAACCAACCCCATTCGCCATCACCCCCTAACACCGACCACTGCCAATATATGCTACCTCACGCAAGCTTCCATACTCACCTTCAAACTCCAAAGCCAGCGAAACCTAACCCATTCTTCCCTGCTACGCCACCAGACCCATCTCAACTCCACCAATAAAACCACACCCCGCTGAACTACCGCAGATTCCCGTCTGAACCCACCTTTCGTGATACCATGCACATCCAAGCTTCATGAGTTTACCACCATCGTTCACCACTTCTCTCCCGACACTGCGGAAATGACAGCAGCCCCCCAATCCCCAACCGTGTTTTCACGTTTGCACTTAGCCCAAAAAGGCAGAAAAACATTGCTGCAGCGCCGAACCAAAGAGCTCTACTGAATTGATTTTATTCCGTTTCACGCGAGTATAAATTTGTTTGGGAATGCATCCCCAATTGGGTGGTAAATTTCGTCCAAGGCTAAATAGCGGTGAGAGAACGATAGCTAACAAAATGACCTCACACACACACACACACACACACACATATATATATATATATATATATATATATAGTGGATTACATACCCTACAAATTGACACGACTCTTTGAAAGGACATGACTCTTCACTGAACGAACACGACTCTTCGTTGAACCGACATGACTCTTCACTTGAACGGACACATCTCTTCACTTGAACGGACATGACTCTTCGTTGAACTGACATGACTCTTCACTTGAACGGACACATCTCTTTACTTGAATGGACATGACTCTTCGTTGAACTGACATGACTCTTCACTTGCATAGACACTTTGAATACATGAACCAACATTAAACATAAATAGCAAAAGAACAGTTCAAATTACATTCCAACACTCTCTCCTAATTTGAAATTTTCTTTCTTACTCTTTTTCGGTTGAGTGGCTCGAGTTTTATAGGTTGTATCTTCTTTCCATTCAAGCCCTTTCCTTTTTGTTTTCATCTTCATAATACTTAACAATATTCTTCACATCACTGCGAACAGATTGCACAGTTGCACAAGCTTCCAACTCTACCTTTATAGACTTGCATTCAGACTTTTCCATTCGTTCAACTACTGAACTCAACCTTATGTCATTAACAGAAACACGTCTTCCACAACCAATAGGAAAATTCTGAACAACTGATAATTGTCCTTTCCTTTTAACGAAATGGTGACTATTCCTATTACAAGGTCTTACCTTGACAACTTGGTCTTCTTTGTCTTCTATATTGTCCTCCGCTTGAGCGTGTTCAGCTTCAACCATTCTGACATCCATCTTTTCATTCTCACTTCTGTCTTCTCGTTCCACATCCATTTTTCCTTCACTGTTGTTTTCTTCTATGTACGTCATCTCCACATTATCTGCTTCTGAATTGCTCTGTTCACCTGCTTCCTTATTTTTGTTTGTGACATTCTCACCTTTCAAATCTTGTGCGTTGTTGTTCTCTTCCGCTTTGTTATCATCATTTTCATTTTCCAAATCATATTTGAGGTTTACATCAGCATCTTTTCCACCATTTTTTCCTCCACATCAATTTGTTTTTCATCATTAATACTAATGTCTTCTTTAATATCAGTTGTTTCTTCATCAATCTTGTTTGCAACATCTCCATACTTCATATTTCTTTCATTATCTTTCACATCATTGGTTGACTTGACCTCTTCAATGTGCTCTTCAGCTTCAACATCTTCCTCCTCAATATTCTTCGCGTTCTCTTTGTCAAATACAATTATCTTCTTCTACCAATCTTGAGTCATCCTTCGCATATACCTCTTTCAATAACTTCCACGAATCTTTTGTGGAGCTTTCTCCATGAATATGAAAATATGCTTCTCCATCGAGGTTCTCACTCATCACAACACGAGCTTGAAGATCTTTTCTTCTTATACTTGCAAATGGTTTTCTTTCTTTCTCCGTCATATTCTTAACATCTTTTGGCCATTCGTAGCCACTTTCAACGATCTCCCATAACCCTTTGGAAATCAGCTCTTCTTTCTTTTTAATACTCTATTCTTCAAAATTTTCTTTTGTGAGAACAGTGAGAAGAAACGATGAAAGAAATATATGTGCCTTAATTTCAACCAGGCTTTGATACCACTTTATTAGAGTAAGAGAAATAGAGGAAGAATACTTAATTTAAGTGAAGAACTTCTTTGAATTTCTTGCCACCTTATGTAACGACCAACATTTTTAATATTTTATTATTTAATTTAAAATTTTGATTTTTGATTTCATTTTATTTATTTAAAACTCAATTTGGTTTGAATTTTATTGAAATAACTATTTTGATTGATTTATTTATTTTATATAGCAAATGAATTTATTTGATATGAATATATTAAATATTACAAATCAATATTTGCTATATCAGAACTTATTATTTTATTAAATTGTATCAATTTTGTTTATTTGAAATTGAATTCGTTTTATTTATTTATTTTATTTTAATTTATAAAATCGAATTATTATATATTTTTCTTACGATATTAATAAATATTATTTCTCTTTTCGATTGCCATTTGTATTGATCTTGTTATTGCAAATATAGTTCAATTTCCATTTTTCAAATATGCTTGCTTATAATATTTCAAAACCGTTCATTTTAAATTCAAACATCCGTTCGCTTTCCATATTTGAATGTTCGTTATATTTTTAAACCGTTCATTTTTATTTTCTAACATTCGTTCACTTTCTATATGTTAAATGTTCATTCTTCTTTTAATATAAAACCATTTATTTTATATTTAAACCGTTCATGTTTTTAAATTGCAAATATCCGTTCATTTCTATATTTTAAAAACATCCATTTCATTTTAATTTTTATTTAAAACCATTTGTTCACTTTTATTTTAAACCCCATCGTTTCCTTTTTAATTTAAACCGTTTACTTTCGTTTGCCAAGGTTTGAGAAAGTATATGCTAAATCTTCTTTTGTAAATATTCGTTGCTTTGTAATTCGTTTTCAATACATCATTCAAAATTTTACCGCATCTTTCTTTTAACGTTTCAAGAAAAAGTCCAGGCTCCTTTTATTTTGCCAAAGAATCGCTCCTTTAATCGCTAACTGTCACTTTCCTTTCTACGTTTATATTCCCTAGGACTCGTATTTAATAACTTGGCAATTCCATTTTCTTCCTTATAGCCGATCCCTTTACCAGTTGAGTCCTTCACCCTATCGCCATTTTCCATGCCAAACCCCTTCTCCCTCAGTTCGCACCAGTTCTGAACCAAGCTCCTCCGCCCTCTCTAACCACAAGTCCAACCTCCCTCTCACCTGGCCGACCATCCAACCCTCCTCCGCGCCTTCCCCTCCGCCTGAATCCCGCCAAGCTCCGACCCCCGAGCCCCGCTTATCGGCCTTCCACTCTCTTCTTGTTCCATGAATGCTGCCGAACCACCGCTCCGACCACCCATAGCCGGCTCGGCGACCCTCCGCCGAAACCACAACCACCGAACGGCCTTTGCCTGCCCAGTCCTGGAACCCACCGCACCCTCTTACCAACCAAAAACCTCAGAACCAGTTTAGCCATGAACCCCAAAACCCGAACCAGTTCGACCACCACCGAACCCACCTGTTGCCGCCGAAACCCAGCTCTCCGACTTCTCTTAACCTTGGACCTGCATTCGATCCCTCCTTGCAGCTGCATTGCGCATGTTGTGGTGGGTGAGTGCATGTATGTTTTGGGTTTCTTTCTTGCGTGCGTTTTATTTTATGTTTGTGTGTGTTTATATTTACTGGTGTATATTTTATCAGGGTATTGGTGCGTGAGTTACATTATCAGTGTGTGTTTGTTGCGATGTGTGGCGTGAGTGCATGAAGGGTGTGTACTATTATATATACATGTGTATTCCTGTGTTTGTGCGTGAGTTGTGTGTTACTGTGTGTGTATAGTATTATATATATTTTGAGTAAAGGGATCTATGTGTTTTGTATTGTTGTGGGAGTTGTGTATAGTATATACATAGTTGTTATATAATTTTGGGAGTGCTATATAATTTAAAAAATATATATATTTATATTATGATTTTCTATGTATAGAAATACTTATATAATATTATGTAAATAAATTTGTTGTGTTTATTTTTTTGAAATCGGGATTGGTGGTGAGTATGAAATTGTTCCGAATCCAATAGTTGTATTGTGCCGAACCCAATAATCGTACCGGTCCATTGAAATCCATTACCCTTCTCTTATTGAAATAAACTAATATTGAGCGATCATCGAGTGGATCCACTCTGAATCGTGCCTGGAAGTCGTCGGTTGATTCAGTGTCAGTCCGTCTACTATCTTCAATTCTTTGCCATGGAAGGTGAGTTTATCTCACACCTGACTTACATTTTTCATGGATGTTAGATCAATAATGAACTGTTATATGAAATGTGTATGTTGCTAGTAGAAATTGTTTGATTTGATATGTATACACATTTCATATGCGACACGATATATTCATATGACACGTAGTTGCACTTGTAATATATATGTTGTGATTGATGTTATGTGATTGTTGTTGTGATTGTTGATACCCTAGTTTTAGGAAAATCACTAAGGGTTGAAATGATATATACCCGAACAAACATTAGAATAGGGAAAAATCGTTATGGGTTGAAATGATAGACCTGAACGATTTTTACTGAATTTGGGATCGCGGGTTGAAATAATAGACCCGTAGATTTATTTTTTAAACTGCGGGTTGGAATAATAAATATCCGTATCACTTGACCATAGGGTAGAAAACTATACACGGACACCGTCGGTCAAGTTTTCGAAGTAAAATGAGTTTTATTTTAAAATATTTACTTAAGACTTTATATTTTATATTTATATTTTATTTAAATTTAAATTATTTTGCATATTTCAAATTATGTGTTTTAAAATGATTTATCTGTAAATAGGGATTTAAATGTTTATTTAAGATTTTACTTATAAATTTATTTATTTTAAACCATATAATTTATTCCTATAAGTATTTTAACATTTTTATATTTTATAAATATTTCTTTAAATCTACTTTTATATTATTTTAAACTTATATATGTTTATAATCTATTTCTAATTTATTTTAAAATTTTATAAACTTATATATATATATACATATCTATTTTCAAAATTAATTTTCTTTTATATATTTTATAAACTTTAATAAAGTCAAGATGGATAGCTTAGATTTCGCGATTTAAATTAGAAGTTTAAAGATGTAAATTTATATAACAATATTTGAATAACGAATGAACTCATATCAAGTTATGAATTGGAATCGATACGAATTTCAGTAGAGATGAACTTGAATTTGGTAAAATTAAGAAATTGAATTTGATTTGGCTTAAATTTTGAACCTTGATAAGAAATGAATGTGAATTGGGTAAATTGATTTATTTTGAATTTATAATCGATAAGAATTGAATTCAATTTTAAGTGATTAATTATGAATTGGAATATATAGATGTTATATGCGGAATTGATTTTTATATCATTTGGGTTGAATTAAGAATTTATTAAATCAATGTATAAGAATGGTTTTAAATCGTAATTTGGTTGAATGGAAATATAAGATTTTGATTTGGAGTGTAGAAGAAACAGTTTTGAGCTATATGACTTGAATTATAAGTTATAAGACGATTTGGTTTATATTGAAGTTTAGGATTTCGTTTTGAATTATATAAAAGGAAATTTGAACCTAAGTGTCAAATTTCATTAATCGACTAAAATGAATGCTTTAACGGGGTAAAACCAAATTATATGAATTGTTTATATTTATGAATAACGATTTCGAATTATATGACCTGAATTACATAACTGATATGTTTGTTTAAATTGAAGTGTAAGTTTTGAATTGAATCTCATATTTTGAATTTCGAACCAAAGTATTGGATTCAAATGAATCGACTTGAAACGATTTCTTATAAAGGAAAATTTTGAATCATTTGAATGGTTTCAACTTGAATTTTTGCGAATATAAGCTGAACCAAAATTATAATCGAAGTTGAAGGTTTTAATATCAATTTAAACGGAAATTGAGATATTTAAGGTATAACTTAAATATAAGTCGATTTGGGATTTGGAAGTTGTTATGTGTTTTTTGTCGGAAAACTTATATAAAATCGAAGTTAAATAGTATAGTATTTGCTTATACTATGTTTTGAAATCTTTTCGATATGGTTTTAAATCGATTTGATTTGAGCGACTCTCGGGAGATGTTTTCAAAATTGAATATATTCGAAGTTAGATATTTAATTTTGAATTCAAATTCGAATATGAGCTTTCGTATAAATAATTTTATAAAGTGATTTATAAAATGATGACCATAGTGTGAAAAGTGTAAACGTTTGGTTGTTAAAGAGACCAGGATCGACTATTGTCATACTCTCTACCAATACCAAAAACCACTTTTAACAACTGTGTACGCGGTGGAGTTCCAGAATAAAGGGGATGATTTGGCGAACGACTCCATTTTATTTTATTTCATATTAATTATGAGACCCTGACTACCTTGAGTCAGCTTGATGTGGCTAAAACAGGAGCTATGCACGGACCAAGTGAGGTCATGCCTCTTGTAACGACCCGAATTTTCAGCCGTTGAATTCTGAATATTTAAATTGGTTTAAATATTTTATTTGAATTATATATAGGAATTTATAACGAATTTATTTATAAAACGATATTTAAACGTATAATTTATAATATAATATAAAACAAGCTCGAAATCGCGCGGCAGTTCATAATATGGAGGTTTGAACTTCAACTGAGAATACAGGATCCGATATAAGTCGGATTTTGGTGAAACAAGAAACATTTGAATCTATTAAACTGTATCTTTCTAATGGAAGAGAAAAATCGAGATTTCGTATCGTAGATTTTGTTTTACGTCCAAATCAAATTTTCAGAAAGTTGCTGTGGAATCATATATGAGCCATAACGGTTATTAAAATATAATTAAATATTGGATTTGAATTTGGACAAGGTTTTTTTGAGACGTAGTTATAATTTAATTTTTAGAATTTTACTATAATTTTTAATTTATTTAAATACGCAACTTTTTATTTGAAGTATTTTGCACCCTATATCAATATTTCTGGGTTTCATAATATAAGTTAAATTACTGATATTATTATATCTCCGGGATCATAGCGCATTATTTGGCACTATGGTATTTTTAAGTTTGTCGATAGCATTTTATACGAGAGTGGAATTTTATTCGATCAAGTTCTTGAAAATATTACAAAGGCATTTAGCACAAATTTTGCTTAGTTGGATTCTAAAGAATATTTCAAATTTATACATGGATAATGCTGAAAGGTTGGAACCATTTGTTAAGTAATAAATACATTTGTTTTACTGAATACCTTCCACTAACAAATGAACATTTTAAATGGATAATCTTCGAACAGCTTGTTCCCCAAATACAAGCATTTATGAACTAGTGTGTGGACGTTTATAGTTTAACACATTCCATCCTGATACTTTCCCATCCTTATAAGTTCATACAACCGCATGCACCAACTGCTATGTTAATAAGAAACATTAACATATAGCCTGCCAATCTTTACACAGCGTGATTGCCAAGCACATAAAGGAACCGTGACTACCAATATTTTCAGAAGCGTGCTCCCCAAACTACCCCACTGCCGTGCCTGCCAATCAAATGAATTTCGTGAGTGCCAAGGCAACAAATGCCATAGTGGCCAAACCATCTTTCCCTTTTAAATATGGGTGTCTGCAATTCATTCTTCAGACCCACAACAATAAATCCCAAAATTCCCGTCCCCAATTCATTTTTACTATCCATACGATTTTCAAGCCGTCTCTTCTTTTCCTCAGAGTTTTCTTTTAAGTCCTACACTCAACGAAATCACTTGCGAATTGCTCTGCCAAAACTCTCCGAACTTCCACTGGTATAATAAATTGTTGGAGCTCGAACGAAACTCTCTAGCTTTCAGTTTTGAGAACAACCAACCTAGGGTTTCCGACATCGAGCCATCGGAGGCAAACTGGATTGAAAGGACACTGGCGCCGCACTGGAGTTTAGGGCGATGAGGAAGTGATATGAGTCGGCGTTGTGATGTCGAGTCCAACTTAAGGCTCGGCTGAAGGGGAGAATGCGTTGACAGGGAGGCTTACGACCCTCCGGTGAACTGTGTGGAGAAGGCAAGGGCTTGTAGTAGTTCTGGGGGTGTTGCGGTGGTAGTTAATGGCGAGATGGTGTAGCGAGGAGATGTTGTTTTGACGCATTTCGTACTAGGGCGTGAGTTGGTTAATATGTGTATGCAGGGGTTATCGTTTAGGTGGAGTTTGCATTAGGAATGGTTCTTGGATGTTTACTGATGGACGGAAGGAAGGGACTGGATTAATGTTGTTAGTAAGGGGCGTTGGTTATGTGAAGTAAAAAAGAGGATAGAAGCAGGAGTATCGATGGATGTATAGGCATTATTATAAGGATGACGTGGAAACTCGTTTTTACCGAAGTGCTCAAGGAGGGTGTTTTTAAACGATTGAGAGTCTATTGGTGGAGTTGGTTTTGATTTAAGCTGAGTAGAGGAGGGAGAAGGATGTTGGTATGGGCCAAAGGAGGAAATGGTTTGAAAAAAACCATGAATTACTATAGGTGGGAGCGTATATCTTTGGGGGAAGGTGGTGTAACTGAAGTTGGTTTGAGGGCGAGGCGGGTATAAAATTTTGAGTGTGTTTTTGTTGTAAGGGAGTTCGTGCTTTTCTGTCCAGTGTTGCTATGTGCTGGTCGACGGAAATTACATGAAGAGGCCGAGTCTTGCTTGGTTGATACAGAGTGATGGAGTTTGGCAAGGTGAGTTTATTAGTTGTCATTTCACGTGAAATGGAGAGGGAAACATGGATTATAGTCGGTTGTGATTGGTTTCATTACTGGAGAATGCGGTATCAGGCTGTACGGGAAGACGTATTAGCATATAAGACGTGGGTTCTTTGTTTGGAAGCAGGCGGCTTTGAAAATGTATACAAACAAAGGTGATGGAGGAATTCACATGCAATTTGAGAGCAGAGGTACTAGCGTTTTTGCTAAATGTGAGGAAGATTAGTTTTTTCTGCGTAGTAATTAAAAAGAGCAGAAGCTGGTCGTGGTGAAGTGGGAGAAGGAACCGTTCCACTTTGGGTCCGGCATGATGGTATTGGTATTGGGCTACGGTGAGGTCTAATTAAAGATAAATTTTAAATTTAGTAAATTTAATAATATATAAATTGAAATTACAATAACCTATCCATACATGTACAGAATTCAGCTAAATGAGTAGCAACGGAATCGTATCGGAAAATATTATGCGTACGAGCTGGAATAGGATGACTCAGATTCAACTGGAATTTTATGTAGTTTCAAACTTTTGTTTGAAACAATATAAAACAATGCAGAAATCGTCAACTGCAAAACAAAGTGAGTAAACTCACTAACTCTGACTCGTTTATATTTTTATATAAACGAGTTTTTAAATTTATTTTATACTATGTGATGGTTGCTTGGTTGAATAGTTGATAAAATTGGTTGATATGATTACATGGTTGATCGGTTATTAGTTCCGATATTTCAAATTGAGGTGAAATAATATTATTGATGTTAATTAACATCTGTGGATGCAGGGAAACAGGTTGGAGGGACCCAACTGGGTTCCTCAATATTTACATTACAGTTTTTCCTTGATTTTGATGTGTGGTATGATATATATAGTAACGGATTGATTTTGTTGTGTTTGAGCTACCCTGGCCCTAGAATTTTAGTATTTTAATACCATAAAATATACTCAAATAGAAAATAAAATTTGAGATTTAAAAAGAAAATATATTTTCCAAAAAGTTAAAAACTTGTTTTATCAAAACAAGAAGTTGATTTTAAACGAGCATATAAATTAAGTAAATTAGTTATTGTTGGATAAATTGAAATATAAATCCAAATATGAATTTATATGGGAAAGGGGAAATGGAATTTGAAACCAATATTTGAAATAAGATTGGAACTTAGCAAATTATAAAGGGAATTATAAACGAAAATTTAAATAATTGGAATAAGAATGAGATTAGTATGAAAACTCGGAATAGAGTTTATAAATAGAATTTGGGTTTAAAATAATATTTTTAAGTATGAAAATCAAACCGATTTGATTATATATAAAAGGAATATATTTACGATTAAAGTGAATAATGGTTTAAAGGAAATATTTTGCAATGAAATACTTATAAAGGAATTTAAAGGATAAATTCAATAGTGAATTTTGAAATTTGAATTTACCTGAAATGATAAATAAATTCTGAAGTTCAGAATATAAATCGAATATAGAGTATTCAAATGAAAGTTGTTTATTGGAATTCGATTATATCGAATTTAGGGAAGTAGATATTTTACTTTCTGTTTGAATCAAATTTAATAATTTATTTATTTGCTTACTAATTTATTTATTTAAATAAATAATACAAGTTGCATTTTTGTAAACCAAATATTTTTAAATAGCGATTTTAAACGCTACCGTTATAATAAATGTTTTGGTAAATCTAAACAGCGATTTTAACGCTGCCGTTATAATAACTGTTTTGTAGCGATCTTAACGCTATTATAATAAGCGTTTTATAATACTACACAGTGATTGTAACACTGTTGTTAAAAGCAATGTTTTATAAATCAAATATTTGGAAACAACGATTATAACGCTACCGTTATAATCAATATTTTTCTGTAAAGAAAGTATGTTCTTAGATCGAATCCGAGAGTCGCGTAAGCGACGGTTTGTTTAAAGTTGTGAGCTTTGACTATTTAAAAGTTGAGAATGTGGTTCAATTAAGGTGTGAGAGGTAATTATACCCCAACTTGATTGACTTCATGATCGATGGAGGAATGGTTAAGGTTCGATGGTGAAACTTGGTTAAGCAATATGGTTAGCTAATAAATGTTTAGTGGGTTAAGTTATAATAACGATGTTTTATAACATCGCGTTAATTTGAAATGTTTCCCAAATAAAATAAGAGTTATTTTCTACGCATAAAAAATGAAATAAATTGATCAACGAGGAATTAAGAAAAGGGAATTCGGAAATATTTTTCGATATTAATAATGTATATTTTCTGAATATAGAAAATAAGGATCCGTGAATATTTAGAAATATTTCTAACTAGAATAAGAGATATTTTCTTGAATAAACGAATTATAATATTGAAAATGTTTTTCAAAGAATCGAGAGGGGAAATCGAGCTTCAAAGAATACGAAAGACGGGAAATGAGAATTGTAAATGATAATATAATAAGGAAATGATTTAAAGGGGCTAATGTTGATTGATGATTGATTGATCGAATTCCTACCTGGACATAAGATTGTTGGTTATACACTTATTTTTCTTTAATAGTTAAATCAACGACTATCGAAGTTTTTGACCATTTTTCCGTCGTCAATACAGAGAGACCGGAATCATATTCAATATCTGAAAACCACTCTGTATTGGTATAAGCGTTACGTATCAACGTATGCTGAAGACAATTGAAGACAGAGTAAAATGCAAGGGCTGTTCTATTAATTCTAGGTAGAAATTGGCTAAGATGGATTAATAGAATGGTGCCTTTGGTTTGTCCAGACCCAGGACAACTTGTATGAACGAGTGTTTGACAGAGTATTTCCAAAGGGATTACGTACGTTGATTCCTTTAAACGTACGAAGTTGGTGGCATAGAAGGGAAACTTCTTTAGCCTAACACTCTGAGTATTTTTGTGGGAATCAATTAGTGATTTCCGATGGATCTGACGATGTGGCATTCAAAGTGAATGGTGGCCAGATGTTCTGGAAGACAATTCAAACCTCAAGCCTCACAACCCGGAATTGACAAAAATCGGGCAGGCAGCATGGCTATGTGGGTCGCTCCCATTAGGATGTATAGTCACCTATCTAGAGAAATTCCATTTGTTCTTTAATCTATCGATGCTGTTCCTTTCGGGAAACGGCTGCTGATCCCAACCGTTGGTGATATACATTCGATACACTCAAGCGAAATGAGTGGTCGGTCATGTGTGGGTCGGGTTGCAAGACGTTCTTGTTGAACCCAGTGTATTCGCCTCTAGAGATACACTATCGGTAGGTGGTCCCATACCTTGTCATGTTGGAAATCCAATCTCCAATAAACGCCCTGCGGTTTTTGATTTTATATTATATATGGAGCGTGAGATGCAAGCGTTCCGCTAAATTCTATTTATTTGATTTATACACTATTATAATATCGCCAAATTTTGATATCAAATTGTTTTGGGTTATCGTAAGTTAAAAACCATCCTTGTTTATGTGTGGATCGGTCTTACGATTATCATTTCTTTTGAAAGGATTTTGAAAGTTAAACAAATGGTTGGAGTTTACTCACACTAGTCCCATGACTGACCCAGAGTTTATTTTGTTTGTTTTCCCTAAACTCTTGGGTGCCCAAATTTGTACAGGCAGTCAAGTAGTCAGGATTTTACAGATTCACTTGGAGGAGTTTGAAGCAGGGGGCTTCACCTGTTAGCTATAGACTATCATATTTTCCACTGTAACTATGTTGTATCTGGAAACAGGTGTTTATAACTGTTCCAGAAATGGCTATTGAGCTTTGATGATGGTGTGTATATCAAGTTACTTAATTATATTTCAAAGTTTATGTTATCTAATATATTTTATTCGTTCCGCTGTGAGTTTGTGATCTTCATTTTCTTCTATTCTAATATTTCTTTCTTTCTATTTCTCATCCTCTAACTTCTTTCCAATAATGATTCATATTTCTGTGCAATTTGGTTTGAACGTGTGGTGTTATTAGTCGACTCAAAGAGTACGGAAATTCGGGCCATTACAGTTGGTATCAGAGCTGAAGGTTAAGTAATTACCTTGGGTCTGCGGCGTGACTCAATAGAGATGAGGTTAGTAACACCCTAGATTGAGTTTGAGTATATATATGAGCGCGTATTTTTAGATTTGATATAAAATGGTTTTATACTGTGTTGGCTGGTTTTTTGAGTTGTTTATGAATTCTGGTCGATGCAGGATGTACAAGTGTATCAATAGGTGTTTCTAAACTCTCGAATAAAACAATTCGACACAGTATTATTTAAGAAGTGGGTAAATGAAGTAATTTTACCCAAAAATTATATTTTGATATAAAAAGAAATAATTTTCTCAAATTCCTATAATATACAGATGTGTTGATTTTTATTACAATCAAATCAAGTAGATTTGGTTATATATAATCAAATATGATTTGTATATGGGTAAAATATACAAATTGAAATTGAATCCAAACCAAAATATGGAATTTAAATCCCGTAAAGTTAAAGAATATTTCTGGAGTGTTTTGAAAGTAATAACGAGGTATTTTGAAGGGATTTAAATCGAAATTTGTTTAAATGGATTTTGAAAATTTTAAAGCATTGTAATCACTTCAGTCACTAGAAAATAATTCAGATGATGATGGCCACATCATTTGTATCTATTTTCGAGTTCTAAGTGAGAAACTGCTACCATGGGAAGATTTTTAACGAAATTGGGTTGAGAAACAAGTTGCTTTGAGAATTCAAAAGTTTTGAATTATTATGGTTATATATATGTATAAATATATATGATTTTAAAACAATTTGAAATAAAACCCGGGAATTTAAATTCTGAAATTAAAATTTAGCGTGTACAAGTTAAATAAATTGAAATGGTGGAAGTAAACCAAATGAATGAAATTTAACTTAACTAAAATCAGACTAGATTAGGGATAATCCAAAATGAAATTAAACAAAGAGAAATGTTTGGATTAGAATTATTAAAGGAAATTCGACTTATGTAACAAGTTGAATATATTGGATGATGGGGATTGAAATTGAATTGTATAAAATTTGAATTCAAGCAGAATAAGTGGATTGAATTTGGAAATGAAATTAAATTGGTATCATAGAATAGATGTGAACTAATCAGAAGTTAATTAGAGTGTTAAAAATTGGAAGCTGGATTGATTTGAAACCAACTGGAAATGGATATATGAATGCCGAGCAGATATTGGATGGAAGCAAATGTAAGAGATAGAATTATGCCCGACAAAAAGGTACACGTTTACAATATTACTTGGTTTTGATGATTTTTTGAGCCTATGGGGCAAGCCGCTTGGCTTTTTGATTTTCTTTTGGATTGGAGAAGGCCTAGATAGGCGAGTTGTGGTTGTACCGATTGAGCCGTGCAGAGGAGATGCTGCAGAAATTTTTAGAATTTAAAGTGTTAGAAAATTTTCAGATTTTTTGAAAATTTTTGTTAGTAAGAATAAAGAAATATTTTAATTGAAATAAATTGGTCCACTTAAACTGAAGTTAAGAAGTAAACAAAAAGGATTTTTGGACCTAGTTAATAGGGTATGTAGCATCTTTTCCTACCTTAGCAATTTCGAGGATGAAATTATTTTAAGGGGGAAGGAATGTATCGACCCGGATTTTCAGCCGTTGAATTAAGAATATTTAAATTAGTTTAAATATTTTATTTGAATTATATATAGGAATTTATAACTAATTTATTTAAAAAACGATATTTAAACGTATAATTTATAATATAATATAAAACGAGCTCGAAATTGCGCAGCAGTTCATAATATGGAGGTTTGAACTTCAACTGAGAATACAGGATCCGATATAAGTCGGATTTCTATGAAACAAGAAACATTTGAATCTATTAAACTGTATCTTTCTAATGGAAGAAAAAATCGAGATTTCGTATCGTAGATTTTGTTTTACGTCCAAATCAAATTTTCAGAAAGTCGCTGTGGAATCATATATGAGCCATAACGGTTGTTTAAATATAATTAAATATTGGATTTGAATTTGGATAAGGTTCTTTTGAGACGTAGTTATAATTTAATTTTTAGAATTTTACGATAATTTTTAATTTATTTAAATACGCAACTTTTTATTTGAAGTATTTTGCACCCTATATCAATATTTTGGGGTTTCATAATATAAGTTAAACTACCGATATTATTATATCTTCGGGATCATAGCGCATTATTTGGCACAATGGTATTTTTATGTTTGTCGATAGCATTTTATACGAGAGTGGAATTTTATTCGATCAAGTTCTTGAAAATATTACAAAGGCATTTAGCACAAATTTTGCTTAGTTGGATTCTAAAGAATATTTCAAATTTATACATGGATAAAGCTGAAAGGTTGGAACCATTTGTTAAGAAACAAATACATTTGTTTTACTGAATACCTTCCACTAACGAATGAACATTTTAAATGGATAATCTTCGAACAGCTTGTTCCCCAAATACAAGCATTTATGAACTAGTGCGTGGACGTGTATAGTTTAACACATTCCATCCTGATACTTTTCCATCCTTATAAGTTCATACAACCGCATGCACCAACTGCTATGTTAATAAGAAACATTAACATATAGCCTACCAATCTTTACACAGGGTGATTACCAAGAAAATAAAGGAACCGTGACTGCCAATATTTTCAGAAGCGTGCTCCCCAAACTACCCCACTGCCGTGCCTGCCAATCAAATGAATTTCGTGAGTGCCAAGGAAACAGATGCCGTAGTGGCCAAACCATCTTTCCCTTTTAAATATAGGTGTCTGCAATTCATTCTTCAGACCCACAATAGCAAATCCCAAAATTCCCGTCCCCAATTCATTTTTCCTGTCCATACGATTTTCAAGCCATCTCTTCTTTTCCTCAGAGTTTTCTTTTAAGTCCTACACTCAACGAAATCACTTGCGAACTGCTCTGTCAAAACTCTCTGAACTTCCACTGGTATAATAAATTGTTGGAGCTCGATCGAAACTCTCTAGCTTTAGGTTTTAAGAACAACCAACCTAGGGTTTCCGACATCGAGCCATCGGAGGCGAACTGGATTGAAAGGACACTGGCGCCGCACTAGAGTTTAGGGTGATGAGGAAGTTATATGAGTCGGCGTTGTGATGTCGGGTCCAGCTTAATGCTCGGCTGAAGGGGAGAATGCGTTGACAGGGAGAAGTACGACCCTCCAGTGAACTGTGTGGAGAAGGCAAGGGCTTGTAGTGGTTATGGGGGTGTTGCGGTAGTACTTAATGGAGAGATGGTGCAGCGAGGAGATGTTGTTTTCAAGCATTTCGTACAAGGGCGTGAGTTGGTTAATATGTGCATGCAGGGGTTATCGTTTAGGTGGAGTGTGCATTAGGAATGGTTCTTGGATGTTTGCTGATAGACGGAAGGAAGGGACTGGATTAATGTTGTTATTAAGGGGCGTTGGTTATGTGAAGTAAAAAAGAGGATAGAAGCAGGAGTATTGATGGATGTATAGGCATTATTATAAGGATGACGTGGAAACTCATTTTTACCGAAGTGCTCAAGGAGGGTGTTTTTAAATGATGGAGAGTCTACTGGTGGCGTTGGTTTTGATTTAAGCTGAGTAGAGGAGGGAGAAGGCTGTTGGTATGGGCCAAAGGAGGAAATGGTTTGAAAACAACCATGATTACTATAGGTGGGAGCGTATTTCTTTTGGGGAAGGTGGTGTAACTGAAGTTGGTTTAAGGGCGAGGCAGGTATAAGATTTTGAGTGTGTTTTTGTTGCAAGGGAGTTCGTGCTTTTCTGTCCAGTGTTGCTATGTGCTGGTCGACGGAAATTACATGAAGAGGCCAAGTCATGCTTGGTTGATACAGAGTGATGGAGTTTGGCAAGGTGAGTTTATTAGTTGTCATTTCACGTGAAATGGAGAGGGAAGCATGGATTATAGTCGGCTGTGATTGGTTTCATTACTGGAGAATGCGGTATCAGGCTGTACAAGGGGAAGAAGTATTAGCGTATAAGACGTGGGTTCTTTGTTTGGAAGCAGGCAGTTTTGAAAATGTATACAAACAAAGGTGATGGAGGAATTCGCATGCAATTTGAGAGCAGAGGTACTAGCATTTTTGCTAAATGTGAGGAAGATTAGTTTTTTCTGCGTAGTAATTAAAAAGAGCAGAAGCTGGTCGTGGCGAAGTGGGAGAAGGAACCGTTCCACTTTGGGTCCGACATGATGGTATTGGTATTGGGCTATGGTGAGGTCTAATTAAGGATAAATTTTTGTTTTAGTAAATTTAATAATATGTAAATTGAAATTACAATAACCTGTCCATA
Organism: Allium sativum; assembly: GCA_030737875.1. Classification (NCBI taxonomy): domain Eukaryota; kingdom Viridiplantae; phylum Streptophyta; class Magnoliopsida; order Asparagales; family Amaryllidaceae; genus Allium; species Allium sativum. Next base: position 643,816,503 of record CM060912.1, read on the forward strand.
CATGTACAGAACTCAGCGAAACGAGTACCAACGGAATCGTATCGGAAAATATTATGCGTACGAGCTGGAATAGGATGACTCGGATTTAACTGGAATTTTATGTAGTTTCAAACTTTTGTTTGAAACTATGTAAAACGATGCAGAAATCGTCAACTGCAAAACATAGTGAGTAAACTCACTAACTCTGACTCGTTTATATTTGTATATAAATGAGTTTTTAAATTTATTTTATACTGTGTGATGGTTGCTTGGTTGAATAGTTGATAAAATTGGTTGATATGATTACATGGTTGCTCGGTTATTAGTTCCGATATTTCATATTGAGGTGAAATAATATTATTGATGTTAATTAACATCTGTGGGTGCAGGGAAACAGGTTGGAGGGACCCAACTGGGTTCCTCAATATTTACATTACTGTTTTTCCTTGATTTTGATGTGTGGTATGATATATATAGTCACGGATTGATTTTGTTGTGTTTGAGCTACCCTGGCCCTAGAATTTTAGTATTTAAATACCGCAAAATATTCTCAAATAGAAAATAAAATTTGAGATTTAAAAAGAAAATATATTTTCCAAAAAGGTAAAAACTTGTTTTATCAAAACAAGAAGTTGATTTTAAACTAGCATATAAATTGAGTAAATTAGTTATCGTTGGATAAATTGAAATATAAATCCAAATATGAATTTATATGGGAAGGGGGAAATGGAATTTGAAACCAATATTTGAAATAAGATTGGAACTTAGCAAATTATAAAGGGAATTATAAACTAAAATTTAAATAATTGGAATAAGAATGAGATTAGTATGAAAACTCGGAATAGAGTTTATAAATAGAATTTGGGTTCAAAAAATTATTTTTAAATATGAAAATCAAACTGATTTGATTATATATAAAAGGAATATATTACGATTAAAGTGAATAATGGTTTAAAGGAAATATTTCGCAATGAAATACTTATAAAGGAATTTAAAGGATAAATTCAATAGTGAATTTTGAAATTTGAATTTACCTGAAATGATAAATAAATTCTGAAGTTCAGAATATAAATCGAATATAGAGTATTCAAATGAAAGTTGTTTATTGGAATTCGATTATATCGAATTTAGGGAAGTAGATATTTAACTTTCCGTTTGAATCAAATTTAATAATTTAATTATTTACTTATTAATTTATTTATTTAAATAAATAAATACAAGTTGCATTTTTGTAAACCAAATATTTTTAAATAGCGATTTTAAACGCTGCCGTTATAATAAATGTTTTGGTAAATCTAAACAGCGATTTTAACGCTGCCGTTATAATAACTGTTTTGTAGCGATCTTAACGCTATTATAATAAGTGTTTTATAATACTACACAAAGATTGTAACACTGTTGTTAAAAGCAATGTTTTATAAATCAAATATTTGGAAACAACGATTATAACGCTACCATTATAATCAATATTTTTCTGTAAAGGAAGTATGTTCTTAGATCGAATCCGAGAGTCGCTTAAGCGACGGTTTGTTTAAAGTTGTGAGCTTTGACTATTTCAAAGTTGAGAATATGGTTCAATTAAGGTCTGAGAGGTAATTATACCCCAACTTGATTGACTTCATGATCGATGGAGGAATGGTTAAGGTTCGATGGTGAAACTTGGTTAAGCATTATGGTTAGCTAATAAATGTTTAGTGGGTTAAGTTATAATAACGATGTTATATAACATCGCGTTAATTTGAAATGTTTCCCAAATAAAATAAGAGTTATTTTCTACGCATAGAAAATGAAATAAATTGGTCAACGAGGAATTAAGAAAAGGGAATTCGGAAATATTTTTTGATATTAATAATGTATATTTTCTGAATATAGAAAATAAGGATTCGTGAATATTTAGAAATATTTCTAACTGGAATAAGAGATATTTTCTCGAATAAACGAATTATAATATTGAAAATGTTTTTCAAAGAATCGAGAGGGGAAATCGAGCTTCAAAGAATACGAAAGATGGGAAATGAGAATTGTAAATGATAATATATTAAGGAAATGATTTAAAGGGGCCAATGTTGATTGATGATTGATTGATCGAATTCCTACCTGGACATAAGATTGTTGGTTATACACTTATTTTTCTTTGATAGTTAAATCACCGACTATCGAAGTTTTTGACCATTTTTCCGTCGTCAATACGGAGAGATTGGAATCAGATTCAATATCTGAAAAGAACTATGTATTGGTATAAGCGTTACATATCAACGTATGCTGAAGACAATTGAAGACGGAGTAAAATGCAAGGGCTGTTCTGTTAATTCTAGGTAGAAATTGCCTAAGATGGATTAATAGAGTGGTGCCTTCAGTTTGTCCAGACCCAGGACAACTTGTATGGACGAGTGTTTGACAGAGTATTTCCAAAGGGATTACGTAGGTTGATTCCTTCAAACATACGAAGTTGGTGGCATAGAAGTGAAACTTCTTTAGCCTAACAATCTGAGTATTTTTGTGGGAATCAATTAGTGATTTCCGATGGATCTGACGATGTGGCGTTCAAAGTGAATGGTCGCCAGATTTTCTGGAAGATAATTCAAACCTCAAGCCTCACAACCTGGAATTGACAAAAATCAGGCAGGCAGCATGGCTATGTGGGTTGCTCCCATTTGGATGTATAGTCACCTGTCTAGAGAAATTCCATTTGTTCTTTAATCTATCGATGTTGTTCCTTTCGGGAAACGACTGCTGATCCCAACCATTGGTGATATACATTCGATACACTCAAGCGAAATGAGTGGTCGGTCATGTGTGGGCCGAGTTGCAAGACGTTCTTGTTGAACCTAGTGTATTCGCCTCCAGAGATACACTATTGGAAGGTGGTCCCATACCTTGTCATGTTGGAAATCCAATCTCCAATAAGCGCTCTGCGTTTTTTGATTTTATATTATATATGGAGCGTGAGATGCAGGCGTTCCGCTAAATTCTATTTATTTGATTTAGACACTATTATAATATCACCAGATTTTTGATATCAAAATGTTTTGGGTTATTGTAAGTTAAAAACCATCCATGTTTATGTGTGGATCGGTCTTACGATTATCATTTCTTTTGAAAGGATTTTGAAAGTTAAACAAATGGTGGGAGTTTACTCACACCAGTCCCATGACTGACCCAGAGTTTATTTTGTTTGTTTTCCCTAAACTCTTGGGTGCCCAAATTTGTACGAGCAGTCAAGTAGTCGGGATTTTACAGATTCACTTGGAAGAGTTTGAAGCAGGGGTCTTCACCTGTTAGCTATAGACTATCATATTTTCCGCTGTGTACTAAGTCGTATCTGGAAACAGGTGTTTATAATTGTTCCAGAAATGGCTATTGAGCTCTGATGATGGTATGTATATCAAGTTACTTAATTATATTTCAAAGTTTATGTTATCTAATATATTTTATTCTTCCGCTGTGAGTTTGTGATCTTCGTTTTCTTCTATTCTAATATTTCTTTCTTTCTGTTTCTCATCCTCTAACTTTTTTCCAATAATGATTCGTATTTCTGTGCAATTTGGGTTGAACGTGTGGTGTTATTAGTCGACTCAAAGAGTACGGAAATTCGGGCCATTACACCTCTTATTGAGCACACTTCTTCGATATTATTCTATTACTGTTGAGATTCGATTTGGGCCGTTTTGATTATGGGAGTGTGTATCGAGGTGGGCGGTAATAGCTACTGTGCGTTACCACCAGTCCGGCTCTGCAAACGGTGAATCCACCCTGGCATTCCTTGCGTGCCTTGTCGCATGCCTTATACGATCCCACTATGACTTTGTTTTGTACTGTTATATATGGAGTGCCCTCTGATCAACCTCCAGTTTACTGAGGAGTTACGGTACTATATATACTATGGGAATATATAAATGGTGTAAGGGTAATCATGGTAATCCCGCTTACGCTATTTTGATATTTTACTTTACTGATAGACACAATTGTATATAGCGTATTATATTATACAGTATTAGTTTGACGGATCCTTAGAGGATGGTGATCCCAAACATCCTTTAAGTTACTGATTGCATTTCATCGAACATTTCATTTGAGTTGATTTACTTCCATGAGAATGTCAGTCCTGATCCGAGTTGTTTTGTTTTGCATTATTGCTCGGGTCAGATCGAGTATTCCAGTTTCGAGATTCATCTTTGGAGTTTGGAGCTTATATTGGATTTTCGCTCATGTACATCTACATGTTGATCAGTTGTTCCAGTCATCCAGTCATTTCTGTTATTATGTTCCAGAATGTTATCATTTATTTATTTTATTAGACTTCCGCTGTATTATTTATGTAAACTCTGATGCAAAAATTTATTTAGTAGTTTCATGAACTACTATTGTATTTTGTATTTCCGCTGCGAGACATTATATTATTCTGTATCTGTGTCTGTGATATGTGATTCTGTGATTTATTCTATTTACCTCAGAAGCTAATAACAATCTGTTGTTTTGGACGTTTCGAGTTGACATGTTTTGTCGATTCGGCAAGGTCAAAATGGCGGGTCGTTACATTTGGTATCAGAGCTTTGGTTTATCAAAGCTTTAGCCTATGGGGTAAAAGCTCATTAGAGATAGGGTAGCGATACCCTTGAATGAGTGGAATCAGTCGCACAATCCTTCTTGAGAGAGCATATTTTAGAAAGTATAAATGTTTTAAAATGTTTTAACAAATATTTTGGATATAAATTTTTCCTAATCGTTTTTTGAAATTTCTCTTTGGTTTGAATCCATCTTCCTTCGTAGATCCTCTTTGATTAGGTTCTTTCGTTCGTTAAGCCTTTACTCGAATTCTATGACTTATCCTTGTCCCTAACAAGGTAAGGATTAGAGGGGGAGTAAATGTCTTCTTGCTAGTTTATTCCTATTCAATATTGGTTTGAAATTAGTATTTTGAAAAGTATTATAATATGATATTTTCTTATAATATGAAATTTTGATATATTTGTGGAAGATATATATTTATAAATAACCTTATTTTTTGGGAATACCAATAATATTTTGTAAAGATTTTATAATTATACTTTCAGATTATTTTAAACCATATATTTTGTATGAGATTTAAGACGTATATTTTGTAAGAAATTAATTTTATCTTGATAGAATAATTTTGTTATGTAATTGATTTAATAATAATATTGTTAGCATATTTATTATGATTGAGATTAAATTTTAATAAATAAATGAGTGGGGGAGAGATGTAAATTTTCCATACTTAAATTTTTTAATGATCTGAAATATATTATTTATAATATATGATTTGAAAATTTGGTATATATTCTGTTTAAATATAGAAAATGTTTTGAGTACTTGCTTGACGCTAAAGTTGGCCTATTGAATACTTAGGGATTTGGGTATACGTCTGATCAACGTATATTTTAAATCCTATGCGTATTAGATAGATATAGAGTCACATTCTAGTCGCTTGAAAATGATTCTGGTGATGACCGCGACATCATCGACATCTATTTTTGGGTTTCGAAAGTGGAACAAATATATATAGCCAATCATAACGTCGATTGAATACTCGGAACTTTTTTGAAATGATTGAAATATTTTAACTTTTGATTTATATATATTTCAAATTATATATATATGTATGATAATGTAGATATGAACCATTAGTTTAAAAATATTAATTATTTAAGTGAAAATTAGGCTCACATCCTTAGAATTAATCCTAATTAAGCTCACATCCTCCCTATAAAAAAAAGTTTAAATTACATCCTTCTTTTTAAACTAACCTCCAATTTGTGACTAATTTGCCCCTTTTCAATATTTCGGCTGAACGTAAGGATTTAAATATCGATTAGGGATTTATTTTTTGCAGAAACAAAATTTTATAATCCATGGTGGCGGCGGCTCCAGAACCAAAACCTAAATCGTGAGCCCCTATTTGCAGCAACCAGCGACCGTCGCTCCAGCACCATCGATCATCCCCCCTTCAATCGACGCCACTCCAGCACCAGGATCCGCCGCCAAAGGAAATCGCGATCAACCCCCCTTGATGATTGGATTTGTGAGGGAGGCGTCCGATTTGGGTGTTGAGATGAACGGTGGTGGAAGTTTGGTGACTGACGTGGATTGTTTGAATGGTTTTGACTTGTGATTTGGGTGTGGGTTTCACGGCCAGTGGTGACAGTTCGGATTAAGGGCTTTCGAAGGGTTTGAGGGTGATGGATGTTTCAAAGATCGGAGCTTGATGATCGGACCTGCAAAGATCGGAGCTTGATGATTTGCAAAGATCGCAGCAGGTTTTATTTCATTATAATTGTGTTATTTTTATTTCACTTAGTTGCATTGTTAGCTTAAAATATTCCTGCAATTAATTCATGAAACTGTTGTTAGAACTCGTGAATTTTTGCTGAACTTCTGATAAAAAGTTGCGGACAAGTATGCATCTATTCTAAATATATGCATATCTGTATGCAATTTTTTATCAAACAATCTGAAAAACATATTATTTTACAAATATATTCATATTTCTATGCATATATGTAGAATACTTGCATATAAATATTCATAAATTATTGTTATTTGGCTGAATTGTACGCATGTATTTATATTAATCTGAAGCTGTTTTTTTCCTTTTCTTTTTTATTTTATTTGTACGATAAATATAATTTTTTTATTAGCATAAAAATACGATTTTTCATATGATAAGGACCTGAAAAAAACATATATCCATGAAACCATTGTTAGAACTTGTGGGTTTTTGCTGAAAATCTGATTAAAAGTTGCGGACAAATATGCATCTATTTTAAATATATGCATATCTGTATGCAATTTTTTATCAAACAAACAGAAAAACATATTATTTTACAAATATATTCATATTTCTATGCATATATGTAGAATACTTGCATATAAATATTTAGAAATTATTGTTATTTTGCTGAATTGTGCGCATGTATTTATATAATTCTGAAGCAGTTTTTGTAATTTAGGTTACTGCACATTAATCTTATTAATGTTGTTTTTCTTTTTTTAATAACAGTGTTCCGGCGGATATTGGTGTTATCGTGATGTTGAAGATTGGTCGTCCATCCTTTTCCAAATGATTTAAATCTGCATGTATTTCTACAAAGACTACTAGATGTGGTTTGCGCAATAATCTGGGTCTTGAACAAAATTATTTGTTCTTCAAAAGACCATCATCTCTGCTTTGTAAATGTTCTGAAATTTTTGATGTAGTACATGTAAATATGGTTTGTACTTATTTTTTGATGTAGTACATGTAAATGTTATGAAATTTTTCATGTAAGTATGCACATATTTCTGTTATTTGCATATATATATGCATCGTGTTATAATTATCTGTATTTACTTTTTTGTCATCTCTTTTGTTTCAGCAATTATGCAGTACAGTTCTGTATATGTATGCAATTATTTCACTTAGTTGCGCAAAACTAATAGTTTATTTTCTGCATAATATAAATATATGTATGCAATTATTACACTTAGTTGCATAAATGTTTGCAATTTTACGTAATATATGTATATAATTATCTAGTTTTTCGTAAAAATAAAAAAAACTAATAAAAAAATCATTTTACGTAATATATGTATATATTTGTCTAGTTTTTCGTAAAAATCAAAAAAAGTAATAAAAAAAATCGCTGTTGGAGTGATCGACTATTTTCCAGAATTGTTGGATTAGGTTTATGAGCGAGATAATAGGAGCGGTAGACTGAGTAAATGAGGACAAATAGTTGTTGGATAGTTTTTTAGGTGTGTAAGGGTAGATCTGGAATTTTTTTAGCGGAAATTCAAAAATAGGGATGTTTTCTATATTATTTTTATCACCGGGTTTTTTTATATTTTGAAACTTAATAGGGACCTGTAAAAAACGCACCCATTTTTTAATTACCATTTCCCTGCATTTTCCCTTTTCGGGGACGAAAAGGTTTGAGTAGGGGAGACTGTAACGACCGACATTTTTAATATTTTTTTATTCAATTTAAATTTTTTATTTTTGATTTCAATTTATTTATTTAAAACTCAATTTGGTTTGAATTTTATTGAAATAACTATTTTGATTTATTTATTTATTTTATATAGCAAGTGAATTTATTTGATATGAATATATTAAATATTACAAATCAATATTTGCTATATCAGATCTTATTATTTTATTAAATTGTATCGATTTTGTTTATTTGAAATTGAATTCGTTTTATTTATTTATTTATTTATTTTATTTTAACTTATAAAATCGGATTATTATATATTTTTCTTACGATATTAATAAATTTTATTTCTCTTGTCGATTGCCATTTGTATTGATCTTGTTATTGCAAATATAGTTCAATTTCCATTTTTCAGATATGCTTGCTTATGATATTTCAAAACCATTCATTTTATATTCAAACATCCGTTCGCTTTCCATATTTGAACGTTCGTTATAATTTTAAACCATTCATTTTTATTTGCTAACATACGTTCACTTTCTATATGTTAAATGTTCGTTCTTCTTTTAATATAAAGCCATTTATTTTATATTTAAACCGTTCATGTTTTTAAATTGCAAATGTCCGTTCATTTATATATTTTACAAACATCCGTTCCATTTTAATTTTTATTTAAAACCATTTGTTCACTTTTATTTTAAACCCCATCGTTTCCTTTTTAATTTAAACCGTTTACTTTCGTTTGCCAAGGTTTGAGAAAGTATACGCTAAATCTTCTTTTGTAAACATTCGTTTCTTTGTAATTCGTTTTCAATACATCATTCAAAATTTTACCGCATCTTTCTTTTAACGCTTCGAAAAAGTCCGGGCTCCTTTTATTTTGCCAAAGAATCGCTCCTTTAATCGCCAACTGTCACTTTCCTTTCTACGTTTATATTCCCTAGGCCTCGTATTTAATAACCTACCAATTCCATTTTCTTCCTTATAGCCTATCCCTTTACCAGTTGAGTCCTTCACTCTATCGCCATTTTCCATGCCAAACCCCTTCACCCTAAGTTCGCACCAGTTCCGAACCAACCTCCTCCGCCCTCTCTAACCGCAAGTCCAACCTCCCTCTCACCTGGCCGACCATCCAACCCTCCTCCGCGCCTTCCCCTCTGCCTGAATCCCGTCAAGCTCCGACCCCCAAGCCCCGCTTATCAGCCTTCCACTCTCTTCTTGTTCCATGAACGCTGCCGAACCACCTCTCCGGCCACCCATAGCCGGCTCGCCGGCCCTCCGCCGAAACCACAACCACCGAACGACCTTTGCCTGCCCAGTCCTGGAACCCACCACACCCTCTTACCAACCAAAACCCTCTGAACCCATTTAGCCGTGAACCCCAAAACCCGAACCAGTTCGACCGCCACTGAACCAATCTGTTGCCATCGAAACCCAACTCTCTGACCCCTCTTCACCTTGGACCTGCATTTGATCCCTCCTTGCAGCTGTGTTGCACGAGTTGTGGTGGGTGAGTGCATGTATGTTTTGGGTTTCTTTCCTGTGTGCGTTTTATTTTATGTTTGTGTGTGTTTATATTTAATAGTGTATATTTTATCAGGGTATTGGTGCGTGAGTTACATTATCAGTGTGTGTTTGTTGTGATGTGTGGCGTGAGTGCGTGGAGGGTGTGTAATATTATATATACATGTGTATTCCTGTGTTTGTACGTGAGTTGTGTGTTACTGTGTGTGTATAGTATTATATATATTTTGAGTAAAGGGATCTATGTGTTTTGTGTTGTTGTGGGAGTTGTGTATAGTATATACATAGTTGTTATGTAACTTTGGGAGTGCAATATAATTTAAAATATATATATATATATATATTTTGATTTTCTATGTATAGAAATACTTATATAAAATTATGTAAATAAATTTGTTGTGTTTATTTTTTTGAAATCGGGATTGGTGGTGAGTATGAAATTGTTATGAATCCAATAGTTGTACCGTGCCAAACCCAATAGTCGTACCGGTCCATTGAAATCCATTACCCTTCTCTTATTGAAATAAACTAATATTGTGCGATCATCGAGTGGATCCACTCTGAATCGTGCCTGGAAGTCGTCGGTTGATTCAGTGTCAGTCCGTCTACTATCTTCAATTCTTTGCCATGGAAGGTGAGTTTATCTCACACCTAACTTACATTTTCATGGATGTTAGATCAATAATGAACTGTTATATGAAATGTATAGGTTGCTCGTAGAAATTGTTTGATTTGATATGTATGCACATTTCATATGCGACACGATATATTCATATGACACGTAGTTGCACTGATAATATATATGTTGTAATTGATGCTATGTGATTGTTGTTGTGATTGTTGATACCCTAGTTTTAGGAAAATCACTAAGGGTTGAAATGATACATACCCGAACAAACATTAGAATAGGGAAAAATCGTTATGGGTTGAAATGATAGACCTGAACGATTTTTACTGAATTTGGGACCGCGGGTTGAAAGGATAGATCCGTAGAATTTTTTTTTAAATTGCGGGTTGAAATGATAAATATCCGTATCACTTGACCATAGGGTAGAAAACTATGTACGGACACCGTCGGTCATGTTTTCGAAGTAAAATGAGTTTTATTTTAAAATATTTACTTAAGACTTTATATTTTATTTAAATTTAAAGTATTTTGTATATTTTAAATTATGTGTTTTAAAATGATTTATTTGTAAATAGGGATATAAATGTTTATTTATGATTTTACTTATAAATTTATTTATTTTAAACCTATAATTTATTCCTATAAGTATTTTAACCTTTTTATATTATTATAAATATTTCTTTAAATCTATTTTTATATTATTTTAAACTTATATATGTTTATAATCTATTTCTAATTTATTTTATAACTTTATAAACTTATATATATACATATCTATTTTCAAAATTAATTTTCTTATATATATATTTTATAAACTTTAATAAAGTCAAGATGGATAGGTTAGATTTCGCGATATAAATTCGAAGTTTAAAGATGCAAATTTATATAACGATATTTGAATAACGAATGAACTCAAATTAAGTTATGAATTGGAATCGATACGAATTTCAGTAGAGATGAACTGAATTTGGTAAAATTAAGAAATTGAATTTGATTTGGCTTAAATTTTGAGCCTTGATAAGAAATGAATGTGAATTGGGTAAATTGATTTATTTTGAATTTATAATCGATAAGAATTGAATTCAATTTTAAGTGATTTATTATGAATTGGAATATATAGATGTTATATGCGGAATTGATTTTTATATCATTTAGGTTGAATTAAGAATTTGTTAAATCAATGTATAAGAATGGTTTTAAATCATAATTTGGTTGAATGGAAATATAAGATTTTGATTTGAAGTGTAGAAGAAACAGTTTGGAGCTATATGACTTGAATTATAAGTTGTAAGACGATTTGGTTTATATTGAAGTTGAAGATTTCGTTTTGAATTATATAAAAGGAAATTTGAACCTAAGTGTCGAATTTCATTAATCGATTAAATGATTGCTTTAAGGGGGTAAAACCAAATTATATGAATTGTTTATATTTATGAATAATGATTTCGAATTATATGACTTGAATTACATAACTCGATATGTTTGTTTAAATTGAAGTGTAAGTTTTGAATTGAATCTCATATTTCGAATTTCGAACCAAAGTGTTGGATTCTAATGAATCGACTTGAAACAATTTCTTATAAAGGAAAATTTTGAATCATTTGAATGGTTTCAACTTGAATTTTTGCAAATATAAGCCGAACCAAAATTATAATCGAAGTTAAAGGTTTTGATATCGATTTAAATGGAAATTGAGATATTTAAGGTATAACTTAAATATAAGTCGATTTGGGATTTGAAAGTTGTTATGTTATTTTTGTCGGAAAACTTATATAAAATCGAAGTAAAATAGTATAGTATTTTCTTATACTATATTTTGAAATCTTTTCGATATGGTTTTAAATTGATTTGATTTGAGCGACTCTTGGGAGATGTTTTCAAAATTGAATATATTCGAAGTTAGATATTTAATTTTCAATTCAAATTCGAATATGAGCTTTCGTATAAATGATTTTATAAAGTGATTTATAAAATAATGACCACAGTGTGAAAAATGTAAACGTTTGGTTGTTAAAGAGACCAGGATCGGCTATTGTCATACTCTCTGCCAATATCGAAAACCAATTTAACAACTATGTACGCGGTGGAGTTCCAGAATGAAGGGGATGATTTGGCGAACGACTACATTTTACTTTATTTCATATTAATTACGAGACCCTGACTACTTTGAGTCTGCTTGATGTGGCTAAAACACGAACTATGCACGGACCAAGTGAGGTCATACTTCTTATCGAGCACACTTCTTCGAAATTATTCTATTACTGCTGAGATTCGATTTGGGCCCTTTTGATTATGGGAGTGTGTATCGAGATGGGCAGTAGTAGCTACTATGCGTTACCACCAGTCCGGCTCTGCAAACGGTGAATCCACCCTGGCATTCCTTGCGTGCCTTGTCACATGCCTTATACGATCCCACTATGACTTTGTTTTGTACTGTTATATACGGAGTGCCCTCTGATCAACCTCTAGTTTACGGAGGAATTACGGTACTGTATATACTATAGGAATATATAAACGGTGTAAGGGTAATCATGGTACGCTATTCTGATATTTTACTTTACTGATAGACACATTTGTATATAGCGTATTATATTATACTGTATTAGTTTGACAGATCCTTAGAGGATGATGATCCCAAACATCCTTTAAGTTACTAATTGCATTTCATCGAACATTTCATTTGAGTTGATTTACTTCAATGAGAATGTCAGTCCTGATCCGAGTTGTTTTGTTTTGCATTATTGCTCGGGTCAGATTGAGTATTCCAGTTTCGAGATTCATCTTTGGAGTCTGGAGATTATATTGGATTTTTGCTCATCTACATCTACATGTTGATCAGTTGTTCCAGTCATCCAGTCATTTCTGTTATTATGTTCCAGATTGTTATCATTTATTTATTTTATTAGACTTCCGCTGTATTATTTGTGTAAACTCTGATGCAAAAATTTATTTAGTAGCTTCATGAACTACTATTGTATTTTGTATTTCTGCTGCGAGACATTATATTACTCTGTATCTGTGTCTGTGATATGTGATTCTATGATTTATTCTATTTACCTCAGAAGCTAATAACAATCTGTTGTTTTGGACGTTTCGAGTTGACATGTTTTGTCGATTCGGCATGGTCAAAATGGCGGGTCGTTACACCTTACTTTCTACCTTCATTACAACATTCTAGTTTCTCTTACAAACACCACAAAATGACCATATATATAGTGGATTACATACCCTACAAATAGACATGACTCTTTGAAAGGACATGACTCTTCAATGAACAGACACGACTCTTCGTTGAACTGACATGACTCTTCACTTGAACAGACACATCTCTTCACTTGAACGGACATGACTCTTCATTGAACTCACATGATTCTTCACTTGAATGGACACATCTCTTCACTTGAACGGACATGGCTCTTCGTTGAGCTGACATGACTCTTCACTTGCATAGACACTGTAATAACCTGGAAAATCCGAACCAATTTAAAAATTTTATTAGTCAATTTTAATGAATTTTGAATATTTAAAATGATTATTTTAAATAATAACGACGAGAAATTTATTTTGAATAGAATTAGAATGTATATATTTATTTTAATCGTCGTTAGAATATAAATAAACTATTTTATTTATAAAAGGAATTGAAAATGGCGTGGTAGTTTGAAAATTCTATTTCAAATTTCAAATTTCAAATGAATGTACAAGATTCAAAATAATCCAGATTTTAGCGAAACCAAAAATGTTAGAATCTATTTGAGAATATCTTTCCAACGAATCCGAAAAATTGAAATTTCATAGCGGGAAAAAAAAGTTATGCCCAGTTGAAAATTCAGAATAGTCGCTATGGAAATATAGCCCTTAAAAATGGAATTTTTGCAAATGACCTCCGTTTTCGACGAAACCACTTTTGTTGGATCCGGGATGTCAAGTTATTGCTAGATTCCAAAATTCATAATTTTTGAAATCAATATGTGAGCGTGGCACAGGGAAACGTGTGTTCAGGAATTGCCAATCCACTAACGTAAGTGTGGACCGACCCAGCCGATTCCAAGGGTCCTCTGCGGGGAATCCTAGGGCATTTGCCAGAGTGTCTCGAAGCCGGTGAGGAACTTTCCACTTGCCTCGACTCATGATGGAAATCCAATTTCCAATACGCGACATTTCGGTTTTGATTGTAGAGCCTAGTATGGCGACATAGTGGTATGGGGCACTATGCCGTCTATGATTGATACATTTATATTTGAAGTTGTTTTCATACACTTTACACTATAATAGTATCAAAATGATTTGTTTTAAACGTAACAAGCATGTTTGGATATTAGAATGTAAAACCCTATCCCCCGGCTTGCGTTGCATTATGTGATAGGACCTGGGTCTTATAATAGCTTCATTTTTTCAAAAAGCATTGCGCTGTTTTGTTATATGCACTGGCATTCTTGGGAGGAAACCCGTTCTGTGTTATACGGCGTGGTTCCTTGAATTACTCTCTTTTAAAGTAAAGTTTTAAATAACTGTTTTAGTTCTCACACCAGTCACATGACTGACCTAGAGTTTATTGTTTTAACCTAAACTCTGGGTGCCCCTATTTCCACACGGGCAGCTAGTAGTCTTGGTTTTGCAGATTTATATTCACAGGATCCTGGTTTGTAGCTGAAGTGATATTCGGAAAGCTCTGTATCCGTGTATTTCTTTCAGTTATGTTTTGTATTATTTTCCGCTGTAGTAATGTATTGTAATCTCTGATATTTTTCTGATGTATAATATTTATTCATACTCTGTATATTCTTTTATTCTGATGGAATTGTTGTAATAAGCAATGAAATGTTCTTCTGTTTGTGTCCCGATGTGGCTTTTTCTCAACTCAATCCGTGCTTTCCTTCATAGGGAAGTTTGGGTCGTCTCAGTTTGGTATTGGAGCTTTGGTTTACAGAGCTCGAGAACAAGGCAATTATAACCAAATGAAAGAATTCATCAGAGGTCGGATTAGCAATATCCAATGAGAATGACTCGTTAGAGATGGGATAAGTTGTATCCTAGAACGAGTGTGAAGAGTATTATTTTTAAAATAAAAAAAATGAAAACAAGCTTTGTTTTGAAAATTTAAATCGTATTATACGTATTTGAATATTTATTTTAAATTGATTTGGACAATCCAATATATAAAATTTTTGCGTATATGCCTTGCAAACATATATTCAAAGTTTTAATATACTAGGTAGATATAGAATCACACTCTAGTCGCCCGGGAATGATTCTAATGATGGGGCCCAGGTGTCATTTTCAAGTTTCGAAAGCGGGTTATCTATATATTTCCAATTAACTGGTGTGAGAACCAAAACTAGATATGGTTACTTGTTGTGAATTGGCATCAAAAATATGATTTTATGTATATGTATCAAAGTTATGAATTTGAAACGTTAATTTACTAATTGATTGATGGTTGTGTTGTATGATTATTTGTTATCTAATAAAACCATTATATGAAAGAAAGGTAAATTTTGGCCACATTGAATCAAATATTGAACTATATTGCAAATTGTTTGGAATTACATGCATATACCTCTGTATACGTTGAACATGTCATAACAAGGAGGCTAGAGAAGAGGAATAAAATTGTATGCCTGACAAATAGGTACATGTTTACTAATTTCTAGGGTTTTGGATGATTTTATGAGCCGATTGGCTGTTTTTTTTGGATTGGAGAGGCCTGTATGGCAATTTCAAGATTTTCCTGGTGCTCCCGTACAGTGGATGTTATGGCGAAATTTTTCGAAAATTTAGGGTGTTAGCCAAATTTTTGAAAATTTTGAAAAGTTCTTAGAAACTGAAAAGTTGTAGAACTTAAGCCATAATGAAAAGAATGAAAGTGAGTTGGTTTATAAAACAACTTTCAGCTCCGTTCCTTTACAAGGGCAAAAAGATTTTAAGTGGGGGAGATTGTAATAACCCGGAAAATCCGAACCAATTTAAAATTTTTATTTTGGCAATTTTAATGAATTTTGAATATTTAAAATGATTATTTTAAATAATAACAACGAGAAATTTATTTTGAATAGAATTAGAATGTATATATTTATTTGAATCGTCGTTAGAATATAAATAATCTATTTTATTTATAAAAGGAATTGAAAATGGCACGGTAGTTTGAAAAGTCGATTTCAAATTTCAAATGAATGTAGAGGATTCAAAATAAAGCGTATTTTAGTGAAACCAAAAATATTAGAATCTATTTGAGAATATATTTCCAATGAATCCGAAAAATTGAAATTTCATAGCGGGAATAAAAAGTTATCCCCAGTTGAAAATTCAGAATAGTCGCTATGGAAATATAGCCCTTAAAAATGGAAATTTTGCAAACGACCTCCGTTTTTGACGAAACCACTTTTGTTGGATCCGGGATGTCAAGTTATTGCTAGATTCCAAAATTCATAATTTTTGAAATCAATATGTGAGCGTGGCACAGGGAAACGTGTGTTCAGGAATTGCCAATCCACTAACGTAAGTGTGCACCGTCCCAGCCGATTCCAAGGGTCCTCTGCGGGGAATCCTAGGGCATTTGCTAGAGTGTCACGAAGTCGGTAAGGAGCTTTCCCCTTGCCTCGACTCATGACAGAAATCCAATTTCCAATACGTGACATTTTAGTTTTGATTGTAGAGCCTAGTGTGGCGATATAGTGGTATGGGGCACTACGCCATCTATGATTGATACATTTATATTTGAAGTTGTTTTTATACACTTTACACTATAATAGTATCATAATGATTTGTTTTAAACGTACCAAGCATGTTCGGCTATTATAAGGTAAAACCCTATTCCCCGGCTTGTGTTGCATTGTGTGATAGGACCTGGGTCTTATAATAGCTTCATTTTTCCAAAAAGCATTGCGCTGTTTTGTTATATGCACTGGTATTCTTGGGAGGAAACCCGTTCCGTGTTATACGGCGTGGTCCATTGAATTACTCTCTTCTAAATTAAAGTTTTAAATAACTGTTTTAGTTCTCACACCAGTCACATGACTGACCTGAAGTTTATTGTTTTAACCTAAACTCTAGGTGCACCTATTTCCACATGGGCAACTAGTAGTTTTGGTTTTGCAGATTTATATTCATAGGATCCTGGTTTGTAGCTGAAGTGATATTCGGAAAGCTTTGTATTCGTGTATTTCTTTTAGTTATGTTTTGTATTATTTTCTGCTGTAGTAATGTATTGTAATCTCTGATATTTTCTGATGTATAATATTTATTCATACTCTATATATTCTTGTATTCAGATGGAATTGTTGTAATAAGCAATGAAATGTTCTTCTG
This sequence comes from Allium sativum, assembly GCA_030737875.1. Classification (NCBI taxonomy): domain Eukaryota; kingdom Viridiplantae; phylum Streptophyta; class Magnoliopsida; order Asparagales; family Amaryllidaceae; genus Allium; species Allium sativum. Next base: position 643,833,876 of record CM060912.1, read on the forward strand.
TTTGTGTCCCGATATGGCTTGTTCTCAACTCAGTCCGTGCATTCCTTCACGGGGAAGTTCGGGTCACCTCAGACACTTTGAATACATGAACCAACATTAAACATAAATAGCAAAAGACCAGTTCAAATTATATTCCAACTATTATATATATATTTCTTTTAATATTGACCATTTGAAGCACAGTTTAACACAATAAGAAGAGGAAGAAATGCGTGGAGTTTGGAAGAATGCATGGAGTTTGGTGTGACATATATATATATATATGTGTGTGTGTGTGTGTGTGTGTGTGAAGAAACCTGGATTCCACGCTTTAGAGTTGGTAGGTTAGTAGCAGCTAGGTCCTTCATCACTGTGTTTTCATTTCCTAAATTCTACGTAATGGAGTAAGTTTGATGGAGAAAATACATACCGGGTGAAGACGTGAAAGATCGACAGATAGGATGGGAGGAAACAATATAGAGCTGTAGCTCTAATTGTAGTTCTTGAGCGCAGGATGCTTTTCGGGGAGGTTAAGAACCTCTTCCATAACAGATCGTCCACCAGCTTTGCTACCTTGGCATCCCATTTCGAAAGTCAATCCCAATCCCTCATTCTGAGAATAGTGAGAAAAGAAGTTACTTTTTCGTCTAAATGTCGGAAAAATGGAGTACACTTCGCGTTAAGGGGACCAACGGGACGGCTTGGTGATGGAGAAATATGTGTAGCTGGGTGTTAATATTCGTAGAGCTGTACGTGTGTTGATTTTAAAAAAAGAAGTAGAAGGCTAGCTGTGTTTTACATAGCATTGAGGCTTGGAGCTGAAGTAAATAGGTTTGTTGAAAATGGTCATTTTCAGGTTTCACAATGACATGTGCATGTTGTTTCTAAAAAAATATTGGCTCAGCTTTAATTTAAATGGGGAAAAAGCTTAAAGAGGAAGTAACAGGGTAGGTTAGGCACTGTCATTTGCTTAGGTATGTATTCGATCACTTCAATTGAATTGTATTTGTACTTGGTATTTTATTTATTTTAATACGATATCTAATTTCCACCGCTAACCGTTGTTTAATGGTAATCATTAAATTTGTATCATCACATGTAAGCTCCAAATACAACGAAAATGGATACATCGCTACATCTCAATATTCCGGTCCCAATGAAATTAATTTTATTGAAAAAAGGACCCCGTTTGTACAACGACATTATTTTAATTTACCGGTTCACCTTTGAATTTCTCGCACCAATAAAACAACTCTGATTTTCTCCAAACTGGAAATCTAGCAACGATTAATTATACGTTTTCCAATAAAACTTGTTTCGTCGAAAACGGAGATTGTTTGAACAAAAAACTATTTTAAGGGCTTAAATATAATATAATTAAATCCAAAACAATATTCAATTTAAATAAAAATAAATTATTATTATCATATCTTTCATACAGCTTCAGAATAAACCAATATATATGTTAAACACAACAATTACAATCCCGGACTAATGATATTCAAAATGTACATATAAAACCCTTATATCTATTTAATAAACATTATCATTTTTTAACAAATTCCATAGCGACTATTTGAAAATCTGGATTGGACAGAACTCACAATTTGTAATATGAAATCTCCATTTTTCTCTTTCATTAGAAAATTATAATCAGATCGATTTAGACGTTTCCTGTTTCACAGAGTTCCAACTTATACCGAACTCTGTATATTCAATTGAAATTCAAATCGGAAATTACGAATTATCGCGTTGTTTCGATTTCATTTTATAATTATATAAAAATTTAACATTTATACTTCGTTATATAACTGAATTATATATTATAAATCCATAAAAAATTCTAAACCAATATTTAAAATAATAAAATATATTAAATATCTGACTACCACAAATACGGGACATTGAAAAAAATACAATTATTTTTTTGTTTTGTTTCTATTTTGAATAAAAGAAAATCATTTGAGGAGATTCTTTACAATTAAAAGGCATGGTCATAAAAACAGAAAGGTAGAGTGTTTATCAAGATTTGTGGATGCAACTTTTTACGCTCAACTTATTTAAATTGTGTTTGTGATTTCTCTTTAATATCAAATGGCTATGTGGAACATAATTAAAACCACAGATGTAGAATTTATATCAGATGTAACTAAGTTATGTTAGATACAACCTTTTTCTTCTACTCATCCCTGCCGACGTGAATGCATTGACAACAAACGTATCAACTTTACGCTATCATTTTCAGTTAGCCGAGGTTTTAACATATGCCATTATCGAAATAATAGTCAAAATCAATTTGCAGTAAATGCAAGACTAGCACCTTTTTGAGGCCAAACTTATTATAAAAGCAATGGAATATTATATATTACACTAACATGACTTTTTGAGTCTAGCTACCGTCCAAGCCCCTATGTATATTCTAGCGAACTCATTGGCCCAAATATAGTAGTCCTGCTACTGCTAACCGCGTGATGATAGTACCAGCCATCCATGTACATTAATTTTTGAATATGTTAACCCACATTTAATAATCTATTAATCATGGTTCAGGTTCAAAAACGGTAGAGTCATATAACATTTATGTTTCATTCATATAACATACAAAAGTGAATCCCTTATATTGTTGGGTCATGGGAAGTTATTTGATTATCATGTCTCGTTTTCTTATGATTTTAATGGGCTGACGAAATGAACAAAGCAACCCTTAAACACCAAAAAGAAGTGGAGGAGAAGAAGGAAGATGCAAAGAAATCTTACACCAAGTTCAATTCTTTTGGCCAGGTGATAATATAAATTTTATTATAATTTTCCTATTATTAGCACTGGATTTCCTGATAACATATGCGTAAAATTACGTAAAATATTGGTCGATGTGGCTTACTTACCTGGTGGCAAAAGCTAATCAGGTCGAGATGGGATATTGGGGCCATGACGGGACCTTCTATGCTAACTTGGGTGGATCAGATTTGATGGATTTTGAAGCTGACCTGCTCGATCTAAAAGGTTACAAATTATTTTCCCTTATTGTCACAAACAAGTATTGATTAATTGTATGTTCACAACGTTCCCCTACTATTACTAAATCTATTTAAAAACAGCCAATGTCATCTGCTTAAATACTTAAAAAGTTACTACCATGGTTGATTTATTTTTCCTACCTTTTCTTGCTTATAATTTTGTAAACTACAGTTCTTGATTAAGCATATTGCGCATATAGAGCGGAATGTTTTCCTAGCACAAATAAAAAGTCTTTGACATTGTGCATTTCTGCTATGATAGTTGATATTTTATTATTGTTACAAAGGGGAAAATTATGATTTGATCAATATTTTCAATAAACTGGGAAGAATATTTGACAAATACTATTTTGATTTCATATTTATATGATATATCACAAATGTAGGAGGAGGCATCCCCATCGTTAGAAACATGTTCAAGAAAGTTTGCTGCTAATTCTCGTTTGTATTGCTGGATGCATAAATTAGGTTGGATTCCGTTTTGACCGGTACTGTGTTCTAAAATCTTTAAAAGTAGTGAACCACAAACTTTTTTACATGTCAAAAAAAAAAAAACCTTCGTCTGACTTTTATTTGATGTAAACCATATGAATGAGAATTAAGATTTTTTATCACGGGAATGGAAAAAAAAAATTCTAGCTATTTTTTCTCTTATCGCTTACATTCATTTATTACGTAGTATTACAAGTATCCGTATTTGGAAATTGATTTAGATAAATGGTTTTATGTAAGGATGATGATATATTAATTTATGGGGAAAGTTTGTTCTCTACAGGCCTAGAATTACAAGTATCTCATTTGTAAGGAAGATGATATATTAATTTGTGGGAAGCTGTGGAGCACCGAAGCCATTCACATGTATTAGCTCTAGAATTACTACGGTGTTCAATCCATTGAACATGATTTCACTACATGGTAACTTGAAATTAGAAGAGATTTTTTTTTTGGAAAAATACAAGTTTTTAGCACTAGTGAAACTTGTAAGCTTCTACATATTTTGTACTGGTTTCTTGTAGTTTGGCTAGAAAGTCGCATTCGTTTCTGTAAGCTTCTACATATTTTGTACTAGTGAAATATGAAGGTTTCACAATGAACTTTGTAGCATCTTGATGATTTATTTAAAATTATTGTTATCTTCTTTTCAGTTTGGTGAAATGTTAGTTTGAAATTTGGTTGCATGTTTGGTATTGCTATAAATTTGATATGTGTAGTTGAATGAAATAATATGATATTGTATGCTATTACAAGATGTTGAATGTGATATGGTTCAATAGTACAAAAGCTGTAACACTTATAAGTGTTGGTATTTTAGGATTTATATATGTGTGGAAAGATTTGTCCTAACACTTATAACCGTTGGAACAACAAGTCAGTCTAATGGTTGATACAAAGTAGTTCTAACAGCGTTTCAAAAGTTGTGTTTATAGTGCCAACATCAGGTTTGTAGAAGGTAACGAGATCATTTGCGAACATAAGGGAGGAAATTCTTGGTTCATTGCATTTAGGGTGTAACTGAAAGAGGCATCTATCAATATTATTGATCAACATTTGTATTAATATTTCCATAACAAGAATGAATAGATAAGCAGAAAGAGGGTCACCCTGTCTTATCCCCTATTTACATGTTGTAAGATTTTCATTCACAACAAATATAAATATTAATAGTAACGGAAATATGTATTAGTAATTCCCATGTTCTAATATTAATAATCAATTAATAACTAACATGATTATAGTATAGATGATATTTAATATGAATCAAAAACTAATATTATTCTCAATTTAAAAAGTATAACTTAATGAACACTAATAGACAACATTCATAGTTAAGTAAAGACATAGAATATCAGTTAACAGACAAGTACTAATCAAATATTAATAGCTCTAGCCACTTTTACTTGTTTTATAGAAGAAGTACAACCAATTGCTCGACAATAATTTTTTTTCATGTCGGAACCAAAAGCTTCTACAATTGGATCATTTTCAAGATCTTCTACTGCACCATTAGAACTACCATCTAATTTCCTCTTTTCTTCCGCTTCCTCTAGAAGTGCCTGCATTCATTTATTAAAATTTTCGGTTCCTTTAAAAACAAAAAACATGAGTATTATAATGATAAGCACAATTGTACGGGATATCGATAGGCTTTGTTTAAACTGAGCCTGATGGCTCAGTAAAATTGAGTTTCAACTTTGTTTAAATGGTCATAATAAATGTATATCATAATTAATTGGTCATATGAAGAGACAATATGGCCATACAACCAATCTCTGATCCAACTGCACTAAACGATTGATATAACACAGTTGAAGATATCAATCAATATATCGTTACAGCTAGCATATAAATAAGAAATGAGTGAAGAAGGGTAATTTTAAAGTAGAAAGAAAGCACTAAATGTTTGGAAGATTATTGGATTTTCAAGCTGTTTGACTGGGAATAAGCATCACAACGAGAACCATTTGCTCCTTGCAAAAAAATAGTGAACTAGAAAAAAAAATTGATTCCAGTAACAACAGTGAAGATTTATCTCAGAATTCAAAATCAAGTGAAGTTTAAACTTTACTGAATTGTCATAAGTATTGATTCGGTAAGGATGTATAGATTGCTTAGTTTAAACTTTAAAAATGCTACTATTACCTAGACTTAATATCCTAATACTTCATCAAAAATAATGCTACTGACCCGTCTTGCAAAGTAAATGAAAGCTTGTCCGTATATGACTCGATAAAAATCATCGTCGACGTCATTTCGACTTGATACACTAAAATACTAATATCCAAAACTTTTAGGAAACTTAGGGAATGATGTTCTCATACATATAAATAAAATCACACAGTGGTTTTTCGAATATAGGACTAATATTCTTTCAACACTGTTGTTTGACGCTTTCTAAGAATTAGAAAAGCGCAAATTATGTATTAAATTACTGCAAGCACACAGGTGTGTAGTATGCAGGTCGAATACAGGGAGGAAATTAAATTTTATTATTTATATATTTTGTGGACGAGTTAGACAAATTTTAGAGGATTTGATTGAAACAATAAAATTAGGATTACTGTTGAACCTAATCAGACGGTCAATCACTAATGAAAATTGAAATTGCAAAGACAACTTGTGTTCTACCAAATCTAATTGCGTAGATGACACCAGTTGCTCGAAAAATAAATTGCAGAAAAGAAATAAATGTAGAAAATAAAAGTGTAGAATGGAAATAACAAACAAAAATAAAAATTAGGATTACCATTGAATCTAATCAGACGACCAATCACTAATGGGAAAATAAATGCAATAGAAAACTATATTCTACTAAATCTAATTGAATACGGCACAAATTTTCTAGATCCAAGCGGAGTATAGAAAAGAAAACTCTCAATTCATGGATAAAAGTACAATGGGATTACATCAGTATTTATAGGGGATGTAGCCTTCTTTCTAGGTGAATATTTGGCCTACGAAAAATATATAAAATATTTTCTTTACATATGCAAAAGATATGATTGGATGAGATATTCCTTGGAGATCTCCGTCTTTGACATGTGGCAGCTGATTGGGCTTCCTTTTGGTAATGATCCTATCAAATCTTCTTCTCTATGGCAATTAAATATGAAAGATTTCAGTTTGATTTCTTTTAGAGGAATATGACAAACTCTTCAAATCTTTATTGGTGCATCTATTATATACATACATATGAATATATATATATATATATATATATATAACACTAGTCCATATATTCTTCAGAGCAAAGGAGTTAATGTGTATGTCCCTTTCTTCGGCAAAAATAAGGCTTGACAGGGAATGACCTCAGGTCACTCTGTCCAACTTTCCAGGCCTTTACCAGTGTGCTATGGCTTCTTTTGTGATTGAAAACTTTTTGATAAGGGAAAGAAACTTTTTTCCTTAGCAAATGGTCTTTAGTTGAATGAAGGAGACATTTATTGAACCTGTGAAAACACATGAAAAATACCCAAAGTAATATTTCTTTATTTACAAATGATAACATATAAGAGGATAAAATAAACATAATTCTATGTTAATCAAATACCCGCACACTTATCTTTTACTCGTCCTCAAGTAAAAAAAAATGAAAAATAAAAATAAACTAGATAGGTCACACTTTTGTAGGAAACACGATTGCATTGAGCGTATGCAAAAAGCCGTTAACCTCTAGGTGTCCCTAGTAGGACGAGTGGTGCCTCCTGAGGGTTTTCAGCGAATACTACCCACAAAATCCAAATGCAGTGCGTAACGATTTTAATGCAACTATATGAATGCACAGACATATGCAAATGAAAACAAAAAAATAAAATGAAAACACGACTTGTTTCAGGGAAGTGGTACAACAAATTAAGTTAACAATTTTGAATCAGTTGATTATATTTTAGATACCTCAACTTGTAACAAAATTTCAACATAATTCAATTTTTCATTGTTAAACTCTAGTTTGGCTAGTTGGCTCGGTTGTAACATAGTGCAACCATGAAATAAATTCTTATTTTGCTTGTCATAGTTTGTAAAGTGGTATTATTATCTCCTCGTGTTTGGCTTGTCAAATTAATAAGGTCAAGAAGTGTTTGACCATCATTGCTTATTCTCTATCTTTGTGAAAATTAAAACTTACGATTAGTTACACACACCTAACTTAAAAGACCAAGGTATACCATCCAAACGTGGGAATTGGGTTAGAGCTCAGTGGATTATGCAGACCGATGCTGACTTTGTCAACAACATGTCGGTAATCCTTAGGTGTCCAACTCATAAAATGAGACCAAGATATACCACTCATGCACTGTCTCGCGGACTGACATGGGAGTTAGGATAGAGTTTGGCGGGTTTGCACACCAACGCTAGGTTTACAAGCAATGCTAGATCCCCTTGGATTACTATTATTATTGAATATAAGAAGAAAAAAGAGTTACGCTAATTCAACTTAACACAACTTAGTTTTAAATATTCTAAAAGCCAATATAAGTATTTAAGTTCTCCACTCACTAAACATAGACTATAATTTAGAATAGACTTCATGGCCATCACCTAAGAATCTTCCTATGTACCAATTAATCTATTATCGCTTGTAATTCAACTTTTCATTATATTTCTTATCCGATCTTAGTTGAGGGAAAAAATGGGGGATTGTAAAAGGGACTCCACTTTTGGTTAAGGGGGGTTCAATTTTAAGGGGACTCCAATTTAATTTTTATTTGTTGGGGGGGGGGGGGAAGGGTTTGGATTTTATAAAAATAAATATATATAGACTAAAACACCATTGTCTTGTGACATACACTTTTGGCATACATAGTTCTTCCAGTAATTCAATTGACTTCTTTATATATTCTACGTCGCTCCAACTTTGTTATTTTCAATTACTTGATTTTCCATTGTTGCACTTGAGTTTTTGATATGGCTTATCTGTGAAAGTATGGGAAACAATATTGAAAAAGTTGTCGATGAATAATATAAACATAACATATTTATACAGGTACCTGCTAATTATTTCCCTCCTTTTATTTTGACTTGGTCCTTACAGTTATTATTTACATGTGTAAACATGAGTTAAAATTTTGAAATTTCTTCGCTGACTTGATGAATACGTCAAACATTGCTTGCTTGAAGATGATATACTAAGAATAATTTATTTTAGTCTTATTTTGTTTATAACAATAAATTGGCTTTGAAAAATTCTTTCCAGATTTCATGTAGAATGCTATTCTTCAATTATTATAAATATACACTACTTGATTTTTAGTTTTGTATGATAAGGGTTAGTTCTGGAATGTTTATTTTATGTTTATTTAGTTTTGGAATGTTCCTTTAACAATCCCGGAAAAATACTATCAATTGACCAACAATTATTAACTTATTTTGTTGTATCAAACTAAAATGAGTCGTATTTCCATAAAAAAATATGACATGTTACTACAACCTATAATGCATGATGGTCCTAAATGAAAGGAAAGAATTTTTTTTAAAGAAAAATGGAAAGAATGCAATGCAAACTCCACCACACTAGATCTAAACAGTGTCCACACTGTAAACATTTGTAAAATAAAATGAAGTTTAGCCATATATGCAAATGAAGATCATATGCAGAATGAAATCTACAGTGATGATGAGTATTATGTGAAAAATGAGACTTTCCTCCCACACTAGCCTTTATCGAAAATGATGTATGATGATTTTGTATATGATTTGTGAGGTATAAGAGGCATGTCAATAAATTCTGAAATCAAAATCTTCTCCATGAATTTTTTTTCGTGACAACGATTTTTACTTTTTATATGAACATTACCATAATCCCATAAATTCGAGCGTTCAACCACAACTTCTTTTGATGATATGGAATTACGATTATCTTTGAGATGTTCCATCGTCATTTAAAAGTTCATGTTCGTCTTCAAAAAGTTCTTCAAAAGATATAGTAGACATGTTTATTGAAGTAAAAGATGCTTTCTGAAGAGCTAAATCTGACGTGTCATCCATATGTTTTTCTATTACAACACCAGAAAAGGCTTTTTATCACAGTTATTACTGTGACTAATTACGTTTGTAACAGTTATAACCGTTACAACAGTATACATGACAAACTGTTGTAACGAATATTGTAGCGGTTATAACCGTTATAAAGTGTACATATTGTAACGGTTATTACCGTTATAAGATATGTGCTTTGTAACACTTATAACCGTTAGTACTAATTTTTTTATAACATTTATAACCGTTATAATCATTATTTTTATAACAGTAATAATTGTTACAAATATGCTTTATGTAACCACTATTACTGTTAGCATATAAAACTGACTATTTCATAAAATAATTTAATAATGGTTATAAATGTTATAAACGTGAATATTATACCAAGACTGCAAGGTAATTTCATACGTCATACACCAAAAATAATATACAACATATAATATAACAATATCTCAAAGCAAATACAACATATCACAATTTATATCCTAAAGGAAATTCCATTTCGACCAACATTACAACTTAACAAACAATCATAATACCATTCATCATCCATAAAAAATACCAAAATAACATCTAAGTATCATAATTTAACATACAACCATTACACGAAATGCAAATAATTAACGGACCAAATTACAAATCCACCATCGACAAGATCAGATATTGTGTACATACCATTTTGGGGTGTGTTAAAAATTAATGCATCTGAATATAGAATTTCCTCCACCCAAATGGCTTCTCTCCTTCTAGTGCAGTTTTACGATGAAAAACTTTTTGCACTCCCATATATCCCTTCGCTACCTCCTTTAATGCTGATGACAATAACACTACCGACTGTTTATCTCTCGTGGATGATCCAATGGCATCGTTAGAAGTAGTTGTATGTAGATTGTTATTACCTCCATCAGAAGCAACTTCTTCTCGTGGTGTCGTATTCCCTCCTTGATGATTGATAAGAAGCTTCATAGATTATTGCAAGTACGCTAAAACTGAGTTCATTGATTTGGTTTCTTCATGCATTTGATTTTGGTTGTTCTCCAATTTAGTTAACTGTTGCTTAGTTGCATTCACTTTTGCCGCGGTAATTGGTTTTGAGGCTTGTGTTATTTTTACTTGCTTTACATTGCATGTAGAGCTGATAGCACGACAATAACTTCTTCTTTTATCATCTCCAGAAACTTCAGCAATGAGATCTTTATTAAAGTTATCTAGACTTAGAGCATCCTCGCCACCTTCTAATCTTTTTCGTGCTTTCACTGCTTCAACCAAAGCCTACGATGTTCAACAAATACAATGATATGAGTCTATGCTTGATTAAAAAACAAAGAAAGTTTAACTGAAGATGCTTGATTAAAAACAAACAAAGAACTGCCTGACATTCTGTCAGCCAAAGAAAGTTTGACATTCACTTTACTGAGCCTACAAGGCTCAGTAAACCAAGCCACTCAACTCAGGTTTACAGAGCCTGGCTCAGTCTAACTGAGCCACTCGGCTCAGGTTTACTGAGCCTATAAGGATCAATAAACTGAGCCTACAAGGCTCAGTAAACTGAGCCACTCGGCTCAAGTTTACTGAGCCTGGCTCATTGTAAACTCAGCCTATGGCTCAGTAAACCTGAGCCGAGTGGCTTAGTTTACTGAGCCTACAAGGCTCAGTTACTCTTGTCTCTTGCTCTGTACATATTGAAATGAAAACGATATTGCAAGAATAAATAATTTCACTTGGGATGCAGAAAGAAGTTTAGATTACTACAGAAGGAAAAATCTAATCAAACATGCTAGCATAAAGTAAGAGAGTAAATTCAAGATCCCAAAAAGGCGCTTCTATAAGTGTCAATACAATAAGTGGTGTGGTATATGATACAAATACATATTTCTCACAAACGGAAAAATAGAATCATAGAATTCAGGTCTGTCCTCATGTGCCTGTGTATCTTAATAAAGCAACAAACACGGATACAGACTGTTGTACCCCACAAACATGTCCAGATAAGTGCTCGTGAATAATGGATAAAAGGTCACTGCAATTCCAATTAAATTATCTCATAATACTGTCGCCGTGTCTACTAAGGAAAATTAAAGTTTGAACCCTAGACATAAACATCCAAATGTCTTGCAATATGCAAGTGGTTCTTGGAAATAATGTCACGTGTTCCTAACATATACCTACATGCATATATAACACAATCAGGAACCTGTTCTATTTACATCTGTGACGGCCCGCCCCACACTTGTCTACATTTCCTCCGAAGGTGCGCTGTACACATACCCGACTAGCACGGAACGGTCGCCAAAGAAAGGAAAGAAGAGAATGAACTAACAAGGAACCTGTAGAATGTCTCACAGCGCATGGAACAAAATATAATAACAACATACTTGACCTAAAATAGGTGAGACAGTGTATAAGCTGAAACAAACTATCATAGCAGCAGAAAATCCAAAGTACAGCTTATGATCCAAAGCCAACATTATTACAACTTTTAAAAACTATCTCAAAAAGCTAAACAAGAAAGGTACACTACTAATGCCCAAAGTAGTGACCAGCAACGACACAGGGAGGATATCTATATATACCATACGTGGAAGCCTCCTGGTCGCCTCCGAATCCGCTACTCGCGCATCACCAGCTAACCTGTCTCTAGTCTGCTCGTGAGAGCACCCAGAGTAATAAGAAGAGATATAAAACTCTGGGTCAGATAAAAAGTCTGGTATGAGCGATAAGCAGCTAAACAGAACAGTAACAGGTATACTAAACCATACCTGAACCTGGACCTGCAACCAAAGTGTTAGCACTACATACTGTACAACACTCCAGGGTGACAAAACAAATGGTATAAGGAATACGGGGGTGGGGGTGTGCATGTCATAGTGATGGAAAACAATCAAGCATAACAACCATCCTCACATCTCTCACTCAGTGCGTAAAGTATACGATATCCACCACTTCGATAACCCAATACTTTGCTATGATCACTCTGCCCCATGAAATCACAACGACTTCACTGCACTGATCCATAGCCACTAATCCTTCGCTATGTCCACTTTGCCCCATGGAGTTGTACACACCCCACTACACTGGCTCATAGCCTTACTAATCCTTTACTATGCCCACTCTGCCCCATGGAGTCACAATGGCTCCAATGCACTGGCTCATAATCTTACTACGATCACTTTGCCCCTCGAATCACGGTGAATCTACTGCACTGATACGTAGTCCTGCCACGATCACTTTGCCCATCGAGTCATAATGACTCTACTGCACTGGTACGTAGCCCATCATTCCTTTTCAGTGGTGAATCGAAGTTATGAGCGTCGACAACTCCTTAGCACACGTCCCGCAGCAAAGCCCAACTATGAAGTGAACTCATTGGTTCCCAACTGGATCCTGAGCTCTAACTTCCATTTGGACTACCTTTGCATCTCGGGTTTTTGGTCATCACTGGATCGATTCGGTTCTCAGCTCTTCTTCTCCGTCAATTCGGATCGGTCTCATCCAAGTGCTCCGGGTCGGATCGTGGCCTCCAAGTCCCTTCGTAGTACATCGGTTCGGTTCGGGTGCTCTCTGGCGGGTCGGGTCAAGTAGATGCATCTTGGTTCGGTTCGGTGTACCCTTGCTCCATCGGTTCGGTTCGGGTTCCTGGTCTCCGATCCGATCCACTTCCCCTTCCGTTCCGATCCCCTTCTCTTCCCTCCAGTCGATCTGATTCCCCCTTCTTTAGCTCGATCTGATCTCAGTTCAACCATTGTGGCCTTCCTTTTTGCCATACTTTCCCTTGTGCCAAGCCTCGGTTCGGTTCGGTGATCCCTTGCCCAGTCCACTATCCGGTCCGAGCCCATTCCCCCGATCCGATCCGAAATCCTGCACCATTTTTCTGCAACTTTTTCCAGCGAGTGTTTTACGCCATTCGACGGCGTTTTTGACCATTCTAACTATTCTAACCAATCACAAAGCATACCATACAGTCATAGCAACCAGTAGAAGTGACCTCAAACACCAAAACATAAATATGATAGGTTAAAATGGATCAAACATAGCCAAAACCCCATATTATCCCTTAAACATGTTCAAGCATAATTAACGATAGGATTAGTAAAACTTAACCGAATTAACCCAAGTTCATATCAGAGGTCTAAAACATCATTTAAGAATTTATAAGTATTTTTCCAGATTTTTATCATGTTTAAATTCGCTAATTAACAATAATCACTCTTAATTAACCATAATTAGTGAGGAACTATGCAAATCACTCACCTTAGCCACAAATAAACCTTAGATCTGAAATAAATCTCTGATATGGCGCGAATACCAATGCTAAACAGCAGCTCTAATCTTGATTTGGTGAAGATCTCCCTTGATTTGATGTTGCTAAGCTTAATCCTTGATTAGAAAGTGATTTGGGGGTGATTTAGAGGTTGGAGGCCATTTTTAGGGTTTCTAAGGCTAGAAAACTGAAATGAAACCCTAACTCTTTTCAGCCTCCTCATAACCCTAATCCCGAAATGGGTTATGGGCCCATTTACTAATCACCCTATTTGGCCCGGTTAAGCAGTTTTTCACCTTCCAAACATTATTTCAGCAATATCTTCCAAACGTTCAGTCCGTTTCTCACATGTGACCACTCTACGGAAAGGTAAGCCATCATCCGAAGCCAATGGAAGTGGTTTCAAGTCAAAACTCCTTTCCAATCAAAAGTTATGGCCGAAACAAGATCAGTTAGGGGCAAAACGGTCATTTAAAAATCGGCAAAAATCATGAACATGGGAAATGACCCCAATGGTCGTTTCCCAAAGCCACATGACCATACGACTTCATATAAGAAAGAAATAAATATGCTACGATCCTCCGATGCGTAGAATACGGGTTATTACATTCTCCCCTCCTTAAGAAATTTCGCCTCCGAAATTCCCTAACCAAAACACATAAAGGGTCCCGCATGCCTATCAGCCATAAAACAACAATCAAACATGCAAAACAATCAAAATAAGTTTATCCTAGCACGCGGAATAACTAAATTGCAAAGTAAATCTTACCAGGAAAAGAGTTCTTTATACGTCTCCCTAATGCTCTCCTCTGTCTCCCAAGTACAGTCATTCTCGTTCTCGCCCCACTGAACTTTGACTAGCTTCACCGCCTTCCTTCGAAGTTGCTTTGTATCGTGTTCGACGATACGAATTGGCTTGCGGTTCCCAACCGCCTCGGGTTCCACTTCGAAGTCCTCTAACTGACAGGTGAAATAGTCATATCTGGGTCGTGCACGAACTTCCTTAGCTGGGAAACATGAAATACGTTGTGAACTCCTGCCATCTTCTCTGGTAAGTCAACTCTATACGCCAAATTCCCAACTTGTTCGAGAACTGGGAATGGTCCAACAAATCTTGGTGCCAACTTGCCTCTCCTGCCAAATCGTATCACGCTCTTCAACGGAGAAATCTTGACAAACACCAAGTCACCAACGGAGAAATTTAAGTCTCTTCTCCTCTTATCAGCATAACTTTTCTGCCTATCCTGGGCAGCCTTCATTCGTTCTTGAATGATCTTAATCTTATCTGAAGTTTCTCTTAATACATCTGGTCCAAGCACAAACTTCTCACCGGTCTCTATCCAACATGATGGTGAGTTGCACGGTCTTCCGTACAAAGCTTCATATGGAGCCATACCGATGCTGGATTGGTAGCTATTATTATATGCAAACTCTACTAGATGCAAATGGTCATCCCATGATCCACCAAAATCCAATATACAAGCCCTCAAGAGATCTTCCAATATATGATTCACCCTCTCTATCTGACCGTCGGCTTGAGGATGATACGCGGTACTGAGATACAATTCCGACCTAGAGCCTCTTGTAAGCTCTTCCAAAACCCACTAGTAAACAACGGATCTCAGTCACTCATAATGCTTTTAGGTACTCCATGAAATCTCACTACCCATTTCATATACAGTTCGGCTAACTTAGCTGCCGTTCTGGTCGATTTGACTAGTATAAATCTAGCACTCTTGGTCAATCGATCCACAATTACCCAAATGCTATCATGTCCTGATCTAGTTCTTGGTAAACCATTTATGAAATCCATCGAGACTTGTTCCCATTTCCATTTGGGAATTTCTAATGGTTGCAACAAACCACTAGGCTTCTTTTGCTCGGCTTTAACTAGCTGGCAATTCATGCACTTGGATATAAACTTCCCAACGTCTCTTTTCATCCCATTCCAGTAGTAAGTCTGCTTCATGTCTCGATACATCTTATCAGCACCGGGGTGTATAGTCAGTTTTGAGTGATGACATTCCCTAAGCACTTCATCTCTCAAACCATTCACGTTGGGTACAACTAGTCTTCCATTCTTTCGAAGCCATCCTTCTCGATCAAGCCCATACAAATTCATCTCCTCACCGTCGATATTCATCTCTGACTTGGAGATGATTTCCAATAGATTAGGATCGTTCCTCTGACTGGAACCAATCCGCTCAATCAAAGTGGGTCTGACTGGAACCAATTCGCACTTTAGTCTGAAATCAAACCCTGCGATATACTCCAGTTGCTTCCATTCAAGAAACATAACCCCTAAACTGGCATGTCTCCTACTCAAGGCATCGGCTACCGCATTGCCTTTCCCAGGTGTAAATGCTATATCAAAATCATATGAAGCCAAGAACTCTAACCATCTCCGCTGACGGAGATTCAGATCCTTCTGAGAGAAGAGATACTTTAACGATTTATGATCGGTAAACAACTCAAATCTCTCTCCCAAGAGATAATGTCTCCACATCTTCAATGCGAACACGATCGCTGCCAGTTCCAAATCATGGGTAGGATACCTTTTCTCATGCGGCTTTAGTTGCCGACTAGCATAAGCTACAACCCTACCTCCTTGCATCAATACAGCACCTAGTCCGATACCACAAGCATCCGTGTATACCGTCATCTCTTCATTCCCTTTAGGAATGACTAACAATGGCGCACGCGTCAACTTTTCTTTTAGACTCTTGAATGCATTCTCGCACACTCCGTCCCAGACGAAGGCTTGATTCTTCTTAGTCAACTGAGTCAACGGTGCCGCTATCTTGGAGAAGTCCTGGATAAACTTACGATAATATCCAGCTAACCCCAAGAAGCTTCTTACGTCCGTTGCATTCTTGGGCGTAGACCAATCTTGTACCGTAGCCACCTTCGCAGGGTCCACGGCAATACCATTCTCTGAAACAACATGGCCCAAGAATCTCACTTCTCTGCTCCAGAAGTGACACTTAGAAAATTTCGCTTTCAAATGGTGTTTTCTCAACACCTCCAACACTATCCTCAAATGTTCCTTGGGTTCCTCCTCTGTCCTCGAGTAAACAAGGATGTCATCTACGAACACAAGAACAAACTTATTCAGCTGATCTCTGAATACCCTATTCATAAGATCCACGAAGTATGCTGGTGCATTGGTCAACCCAAATGGCATGACCAACCACTCATAGAATCCAGACGGCGTCCTAAATGCCATTTTTGGAACACCCTCAGCTGCTACTCGGAGCTGATGAAATCCCGTCGTGAAGTCCAACTGGGAGAGCACTCTTGCTCCTTACAGTTGATTAAACAAATCATCTATCCACGGTAGAGGATACTTATTCTTCCTCGTTACCTTATTCAACTCGCGATAGTCCACACACAAACGAAGGGAACCATCTGCCTTAGTTACAAACACAACTAGTGCTCCCCACTCGGAGACACTTCTTCTAATAAACCCCTTCTTCTAAAGATGGCTTACTTGCACCCCGAGCTCTCGCTGCTCCCTTGGTGCCATACGACGAAGTGGCATCACTATAGGTCTGGCATCTTTCACTAAATCAATACGGAACTCAATCTCTCGGTGTGGTGGAAGTCCGGTCACTTCCTCGAAGACGTCCGGATACTGGCCAACCACGGGTACATCTGACAACTCATCATGCGGGATGTCGAGGGAATTTATAAAACTAGTCATTACCCCATCACTAGGTATACTACCAAACACTACCCTCCGCCCATCATCCGCCCTAACTGTCACCAAAAAGCCCTTACAGTCTACCACCACCCCGTATCTTTGGAGCCAATCGACCCCCAATATAATGCCATACCCAGTAAAGCCCAAAACAAAGCAATCACAAACAAGCATACATCCATGACTCGATAAGACCAAATTTCGGCAAATCATACTAAGGTTAGTCGAACCACCAATCGGGTTCGTCACAACCAACGGTCTATCGACTATCTCGGGTTCCAGTCCCAACCTATCTACCAGGTCACTAGATATGAAGGAACGGGAAGCCCCAGTATCAAACAATACTCGAACAGGTACATTAAGAATAGAAAGCATACCTTGAATGACGACATTCTTTCCTTTCTCCGCCGCAGTTGGGGGCATTCAACGAAGAAGGAACAACATTAATAACATATGCTTTCACAATCTGCTTCTCTTTAAGAGGTTGTGGACATTTATCCTTATGATGTCCCACTTGGCCACAGTTGTAGCACTTCCTATCCGCTGGCTTGGCCCGACATTCTTTGGCTTAGTGGCCCTTCCTACCACAGCTGAAGCACTCAACATCTTTCTTACTACTTTTCTGGCCATCCTTAGCTTGGTTCTGGTTCCTCTTATTCTGAGAGTTGTTCTTGCCTCCACCGCTCGCTTGCGGTTTTGGCCCTTCTGCAGATGCAACCTCAGTCTTTGGTTTAGGGTAAAGACTCTCCGATCTCAAAGCTTTCCCCACAATCGATTCAAACGTCTCATCGATGTGGTTAATAATCCTTTCCCCCAAGTATCCATCCAAACCAGTAATGAACTTCTCATTCTTCTTCTCAGGAGTATCAATAAGAGATAGTCCATACTTCGACAAGTTTTCGAACTCAGCAATATAGTCCGAGACTGCCCTACCATTCTGCTTAAGCTCCAAGAACTTCCTAAACAATTCCGACTTCTGAGCAGCTGGGATGAACTTGTCGCTAAAGCCAGCCTTAAACTGATCCCAAGTAACCTGATCCTCTGGAGTGGCTGTCCTAATAGCATTCCACCAACTCATCGCTCGCCCTTGCAGCCGACGAGATGCTAGCCTTCTCTTCATCGCATCCTCGATACCCATGTCGTCGAAGATACGATCACAGCTATCCAACCAATCCTGAACATCCGTGGCCGACTCCGTTCCGTGGAACGGCTTCCCACCAAGATTAGTGTAATCCTTGGACAGCTTGGCGAAATCGGCCCTAGGCACCTGCACTACTGGACCACCACCATTACCGGCATTGGGAACTGCTCCCTGAACATCCCTAAGCATCTCTCTTATGAAGTCGGTGAACATCGTCCTCATGTCAGGAGCATTCCCATTATTGGTCCCTCTACCAGCACCCCTCGTATCTCGACTCATCGTTCAATCTGTAAAGAGAAAACGATTAACTATCTCCATAGCGGTGCTAGTCCAGTACGACTTCATCCCTATACTACTAATAGTATATACATATATGTATAATTTTTGAAAACCAAAGTAATCACAAATACGCACTCTCATATACGTACTATCTCTTCCTAGTGTCTTTCCCTAGGTTAACTACGCAACCTAGAGCTCTGATACCAAATGTGACGGCCCACCCCGCACTAGTCTACATTTCCTCCGAAGGTGTGCTGTACACATACCCGACTAGCATGGAACGATCGCCAAAGAAAGGAAAGAACAGAATGAACTAACAAGGAACCTGTAGAATGTCTCACAGCGCATGGAACAAAATATAATAACAACATACTTGACATGAAATAGGTGAGACAGTGTATAAGCTAAAACAAACTATCATAGCAGCGGAAAATCCAAAGTACAACTTATGATCCAAAGCTAACATTATTACAGCTTTTAAAAACTGTCTCAAAAAGCTAAACAAGAAAGGTACACTACTAATGCCCAAAGTAGTGACCAGCAACGACACAGGGAGGGTATCTATATATATCATACGTGGAAGCCTCCTGCTCGCCTCCAAATCCGCTACTCGCGCATCACCAGCTAACCTGTCTCTAGTCTGCTCATGAGAGCACCCAGAGTAATAAGAAGAGACATAAAACTCTGGGTCAGACAAAAAGTCTGGTATGAGCGATAAGCAGCTAAACAGAACAATAACAGGTATACTAAACCATACCTAAACCTGGACCTGCAACTAAAGAGTTAGCACTACATACTGTACAATACTCTAGGGTGCGATAACAAATGGTATAAGGAATACGGGGGTGGGGGTGTGCATGTCATAGTGATGGCAAACAATCAAGCATAGCAACCATCCTCACATCTCTCACTCAGTGCGTAAAGTATATGATATCCACCACTTCGATCACCCAATACTTTGCTATGATCACTCTGCCCCACGAAGTCACAACGGCTTCACTGCACTGATCCATAGCCACTAATCTTTCGCTATGTCCACTTTGCCCCATGGATTTGTACACACCCTACTGTACTGGCTCATAGCCTTACTAATCCTTTACTATGTCCACTCTGCCCCATGGAGTCACAATGGCTCCACTGCACTGGCTCATAGTCTTACTAAGATCACTTTGCCCCTCGAGCCACGGTGACTCTACTGCACTGATACGTAGTCCTGCTACGATCACTTTGCCCCTCGAGTCATAATGACTCTACTGCACTGGTACGTAGCCCATCATTCCTTTTCAGTGGTGAATCGAAGTTATGAGCGTCGACAACTCCTTAGCACACGTCCCGCAGCAAAGCCCAACCATGAAGTGAACTCATTGGTTCCCAACTGGATCCTGAGCTCTAACTTCCATTTGGACTACCTTTGCATCTCGGGTTTTTGGTCATCACTGGATCGGTTCGGCTCTCAGCTCTTCTTCTCTGTAGATTCGGATCAGTCTCATCCAACTGCTCTGGGTCGGATCGTGGCCTCCAAGTCCCTTCATAGTATATCGGTTCGGGTGCTCTCTGGCGAGTCGGGTCGAGTAGATGCATCTTGGTTTGGTTCAGTGTACCCTTGCTCCATCGGTTCAGTTCGGGTTCCTGGCCTCCGATCCGATCCACTTCCCCTTCCTCTTCCGTTCTGATCCCCTTCTCTTCCCTTCAGTCGATCCGATTCCCCCTTTTTTAGCTCGATCCGATCCCAGTTCAACCATTGTGGCCTTCCTTTTTGCCATACTTTCCCTTGTGCCAAGCCTCGGTTCGGTTCGGTGATCCCTTGCCCTGTCCATTATCCGGTCCGAGCCCATTCCCCCGATCCGATCCGAAATCCTGCACCAATTTTCTGCAACTTTTTCCAACGAGTGTTTTACGCCATTCGACGGCATTTTCGACCATTCTAACTATTCTAATCAATCACAAAGCATACCATACAGTCATAGCAACAAGTTGAAGTGACCTCAAACACCAAAACATAAATATGATAGGTTAAAATGGATCAAACATAGCCAAAACCCCATATTTTCCCTTAAACATGTTCAAGCATAATTAACGATAGGATTAGCAAAACTTAACCGAATTAACCCAAGTTCATATCAGAGGTCTAAAACATCATTTAAGAATTATAAGTATTTTTCCAGATTTTTATCATATTTAAATTCGCTAATTAACACTAATCACTCTTAATTAACCATAATTAGTGAGGAACTATGAAAATCACTCACCTTAGCCACAAATAAACCTTAGATCTGAAATAAATCTCTGATATGGCGCGAATACCAATGCTAAACAGCAGCTCTAATCTTGATTTGGTGAAGATCTCCCTTGATTTGATGTTGCTAAGCTTAATCCTTGATTAGAAAGTGATTTGGGGGTGATTTAGAGGTTGGAGGCCATTTTTAGGGTTTCTAAGAGGTAAGTGGAGGCTAGAAAACTGAAATGGAATGAAACCCTAACTCTTTTCATCCTCCTCATAACCCTAATCCCGAAATGGGTTATGGGCCCATTTATTAATCACCCTATTTGGTCCGGTTAAGCAGTTTTTCACATTCCAAACCTTATTTCAGCCATATCTCCCAAACGGTCAGTCCGTTTCTCACACGTGACCACTCTACGGAAAGTTAAACCATCATCCGAAGCCAATGGAAGTGGTTTCAGGTCAAAACTCATTTTCAATCAAAAGTTATGGCCGAAAAAAGATCAGCTAGGGGCAAAACGGTCATTTAAAAATCGGCAAAATTCATGAACATGGGAAATGACCCCAATGGTCGTTTCCCAAAGCCACATGACCATACGACTTCATATAAGAAATAAATTAATATTCTATGATCCTCCGATGCGTAGAATACAGGTTGTTACAATATCTATAAAAAAGTGTAACCATGCCAAATTCACAAGTCAGTGGTCATTATACCGACGGCCAGCACTGTATAAATTGTCTCATCTTATCAGCTATGGATTATCATACGCACGTGCATAAAAACAAACCAACTCTTTTCTTTAAACTTTCACACGCTCACATAATTGTAGAGAAAATTGCATTGACCTGAGCCATAACGTAATGACCCGATGTTTAGTATCTGAATATTTAATTTATTTAAATATGAATGAGATCAAGTTAGAGTATAATAACTTGAATTCATAATTTACAAGTTAAATAATATAACTGTATCGAAATTGAAATTTAAAATGGAATTAAATTGAATTGGAAGCTTATGGAAAATTCTAAGTGAATGTAAACGATAATATAAATTTATTATCGATGAATAAAAGTGTTTGTAAATCGATTAAATATTTATTCGATTTCAATTACAATTGAAAACGATATTTTCGCAAATAGTCTTAGAAACTGATGAAATCAGTTTCACAAAGTCCAGAATATTATAATATAGTATATTACCAAATTTGGTGAGATTCGGGTTTAGTATGAAGTGGTACGAGCTAATAAAGCATTACGAAATATAATTGAATATAAAAATGAAAATATCCTAACAAATATCCTAATAAATATCTAGATATTTGTTTCCTTATAAATAAAACGTTAAGACCTAAATTCCATCTTCTGCAAACTCAAATTAAAAGCAACGGCCCCTTTTAAAAACTTCAGCAAATTAAATCCATCTCGATACACCATGGAACTAAGAAATGTCGGATCCATAATACTCATAAGATCAAGAGCTTTACATTGGTATGCTCAGTTTGGGGTACGAACTTATTTTGGGTTGGTCCAGTTTTCAGGCAGACGTGCTAGGGATGGGGTCGGTTTCACGATGGGAGGCTGACGGTGAAGATGATGGCACAGATGGACTCAGGGCGGCTCAGGGATTCGGTTTGTGGTGGTTGGGTTGAACTCAAAGCTTGTTTTAATGGGTGCGGTGTTATTACTGGAGGTTGACATTTTGAGGCAATGGGCTAGGGTTCAACGCGTTTCGGGATAGGGGAGGCTGGAGTGTGTCTCGATGGTGCAACCGTATTCATGGTGGTGAGAAGAGTCGGATGGTGGAGTTGGGTGGCTGTTCGACACAATAATTGTGGTACCCCCTCTAGTAGTGAAGAACGATGGCACCAGGTTGGATTTCGATCAAGGACGTCGGAGGTAAAATGATGGTGACAGGAAAGTTGAATTTGGGATGAGAAGTTGTTTGGTGAAGACCGTTCGTCAAACGGGGCACGGTAGCTCGAAATAAGTGGAAATGGTGCACGGGTTTAATGGGTTTGGTGCACATGATACACGGCTATTTGGAGAAGAAGGGGAAAGTGGCAGTTATGGTCACATGAAAAGGAAGGGTGATGAATTAAATATTTAAATTGAATTTTTATTATATTTAAATCTGTTTTAACTTGTTTACGCGATATCTAGCTCATACAAAATCGAAATCGCGAATGGTCAGTTGCGTTGGATTCGTAATGGGAAATGCAATGTGTCTATAATGGATTGGAATTATTCTGGGAAGTCTGGATTTTTATTTAATTTCAAACGCTGTTTGAAATTAGATAAAAACAATGTAAAATGGTCATTGGAATGGATGGTGAGTTTAATTCACGCCTATCGCAATACTGTTGAACCATATAAAATACTGAGCTATATTACATGTGTATGTGATGATATATGAACTGTGATGCAGGGGTACAGGTTGGAGGAATCCAACAGGATTCCTCAATATTATTGTTACCGTATTTATACTCATATGTTATTTTATGGATTGATTGTGTGTTAAACCTGAATATGGACCCCATGATTATATAACGTTGTTATATGAAATTATCGTGAAGTAAACATACTATTTTATATAATATATTAAGTTTGTCCATTTCACACAAATTGGTATGTTTGGCATAACGAGGCTAAATTGGGAAATAATACGAATTGGAATGGGAACTGGGAATTTATATAAATTGTTTTTGAATAAAACCGCCTTATAAATTCTTTTATTTTAAAACCAATTTTAGTTATTATATTATATATACCTTTTTAACTCTTTTATTTTTAAACTTGTTTTTAACTCAATTATTTTATCCTTTTATTTAAAACCAATTTTAGTTATTTTATTACATATACTTTTATACTTTTATACAAAAAATCTATTTTCGATTTGTTTTACGATATATATAGATTGAAATCTATTAATTCTATTTTATAAGATTTGGAAATGATTTTTGGATTATAACACATCTGTTATAACAAATGATTTTGAAATCACTAGTATTTCACAGTGTCAAATATTTATTGATGTTTACATCTTTAAATGAATATTTTAATGATGTGAATAAGTATAGAAATGGTTTTGGGTTTGTCGTGACAATGTGTTATTTACATTCGTCTTTAACCCACTCGAATTATATTGATGAAGTTTATATAATTGAATCCTTAAACGAACGTTTAAAGATAATTATATAAAAAGGAATTGTTTAGGGGTTTGTTGTAAACAGTGTTTTAGCAACGCTTGTTTTTAAACACCAGAGATATAGAAACTAGAATTAATCTGTTTAACGAGTTTGGGTATACTTAGATCTTCAAATAATGGATTTTTAAAGATAGAAACAAGTATAGAAATCTTTCAGGATAAAGATGTTAAATAAGATGTTTAACTTATAAAAGAGAAGAGGTTCTTTATTTAACACTGATGTTAACCTCTTTGATTATACTTTAAAGAGACGATGTCTTATTATTGAATTATAGATACACTTATACCAGAGGTATCAGTATAAGAATACGTTTTGAAATATTGAAGTAGAAAATCTATAAAGGAATAGGGAGTTAGAAGAATATATACGTATAAACATTTTTATACGTATAAGTTGAATATACACTAGTATATAAAAGGGATATTAATCGAGTATGAGTTATTGATTTATAAGTGATGTCTTATTTGATTGTTGTATATAACGTTGTTGTATACACAATTACATGATTTTTGTGTTTGATGATAACAACCAAATAAATATTATTTTAAATGTGTTTGTTACTGTACTGTTCTATATATACATCACAAACAGGAATATAATATTTATATTTAAACAGAATGCATCTATACAGAAATTTATATATCTACACAGTATTTTGTTTAAATATAATATTTTATTTCAATATTCAACAGTACAGATTTACAACTCCACTATTTGCTCAACACTGTAATTTACTGAAATAAAATTCATTCATATACATTTCACTTGTTATACAGCTCCTCACTACAACACTTGTTTACACAACTCATATATACTTTCTATTCACATTGACTCGTATACATACACTTTGACACTCATTCATTTTACTGACTCTGTTATTTTCTTCTATCTTCTGTCTTCACTTCACAGTCAATCCAGTCTTCATACCTGTCATATATAGAAACACACACACAGTATCTAGAACAGAAATAATTTCTAAATTCTAGCAGATATAATTTTATTTTAAAATTTTTATTTGCCTCAGTTTTCTGGTGTGTTTCTCATCATTTTTCATGACTTAATCTGATTCATCTGTGTCTTCTCAGTCTGTATATAGTATAGGGACATGAAATCTTGTCTGGATGGCTACATATACACACGTGTGTATATATACACGTGTGCACTGCCTCGCCAATCCAGTGTGCAACTGAGAAGGAGCCCTGATGACCAACTCGACTCAGTGCAGATGAATATGGTCAAATACATGAGGCGTTCATAATGGTCAAGCAAAATAAAGTGATGGCAAACATGCAAGCTGTTTCAAGCTCGTGTGCATGATGTAAGGTCAAACATGACATGTCAGCATGACCAAGCTAGTATGGAAAGTTCATGGAATCAATACATGAGTGATACAACAAATGGCACAGCATAATGACATGATGCAGCTATACATGAATTGCAAACAACCCAAGGCAAAAATTTGTTATGCATGGTGATGTACACAAGTGTCAAACATATATAGCAACAGACCAAGTGCATATGTGATCAGTGTGGCACAATACAAAGTAAAGGTGACTAGCATGAATATGTTCAAGTGGACACAATGGCTCGGGTTTTAGCAAAAACAGTTCTGCGTGATGATCAAGTCCAGGTTCAAGATCAACTACACAAATCAGCATAAGTGAATGCATGGTCATGACAGCATACAATCAAAGCAAGTGATTTCAGTTCAGATTTATAACGTGGAGCTGGACATACACTTTATGGCAAGTGTATATACAGGCATGGGTGAAACAGTGTGATTCAAGAAAAGTATAGCATGTTTAACTCATAGTAAAGTCATATGAGCGAGCTAAAGGCATCTCAACATGGTTCAACATAATAGTGTAGAAATGGGTAAAAAACATCAAACAATACAAGTCAAGCAAGTCTAGACAGCAGAGAGATGGTGCAATAAAAATGATGCGACACAATATACATACATGAATGGTTCAGCATCATGAGTGGCAATGCAGACTCAAGCAAAGGAACAAGATGAGCAAAGTCTTCACACAAAGTTCAAGTGCAAACAGAAATAAAACAGCATGCAAGAATCTATAGAAATTAATACACAATGGTGATGAATGCATAGCAGCAGCATGTGTACACATGCAACGCAGGTCAATGATTTCCAGCAACAGGTTCAAGTTTTTTGTACATGCCAGGTAAACAATGATTAGAATTTACACATGATCAAGCATGGATGTGTCGACATATATAATCAAGGTTATAACTGTGCACATGGAAGGTGAAGACAGCAATTTAGTGTTAGATTCAACAAACCAAAGTAAAAGTGGGGCACCAGTTTTTTTGACAATGTTTTCAAATCTGTTTGAAGTGTTTTGACAAAGCATTTAATCTATTCAGAAATCAGGAACAATATTTTAACAAGATATCAAATATGTTTCAGGAATGCAGAAATCTTTTGTTTCCAGTTTTGAATCAATCAGAGAAATTATGGAAGAGCAGATATCACGTAAGGGAAACAGTTTATTTGTTTCCATCTTTACAAATTTAAATCGAGGAAATTAATTTTCCAGAAATCATGCATGAATTCTGTACAGAGGACAAATATTCCTATTTTAATCAAAATCAGTTTTTTTAATAGGAAAGAAACAAGTCTTTGGCAAACCAGTTTTGAATCACAGGTTTAATTTTTGCAAGAAAATATTTCTTGTTTTGACAGTATCAATGGGAAGGAATTACATAGCACATTCAAAGGCAAGGAATAAATTTCATTCGAACAAGGAGCAGCAAATAAATCATGCCAAGGGTTTTAATGTCAAAAGGGAAAGCAAAATTTTCTCTAATTCATTCAATCAAGCCGTGAATCAAAAAGGGAAACACGAGACAAATTCAGATCAAATCATTGTGTGAAATCAGAGGATAGGGTTTTCTATATCCTATATCATTCACACCAATTCATCATCAGCAAAGTGGGGGATTAAAAAAAACTGAAAGCAATTCAATCAAAAAAATCGAAACCACAAATCAACTTGAGAGCATAAAGTTTCAAATCAGAATCCACTTACATATGTTTCGATAGAGAGATATCCAAATCAAACGAGCAAGCAACACGAAGCATAGGAGCAATCAGAGAACCTCAATTTCAACACTTTCCGCAATTGATTTGATTTGTGGAAAATTCTGTAAACCCTAGTTTGTAATCTCAAGCCGCTATATCCAGTTTTCCAGAGACAAAGCATCGAGCAAAAATAAATGAGGAGCGGGCCGACCAACATGGGTTTAGACTAACCCTAGTTCACAATATAAGGGAAATTTTGTTTTAAACTAGGGTTTCTTTTTAATTTTTGTGTTGTTTTTGAATTTCTGTTGTAAACTGTCTAAACAGATTCTAGAGTCTGTAAAAATCTAGCAGTTTACTAGAGTCTATGTAAAAACTAGGGTATACCGATTATGGGGTTGTAATCAGGGGAAATCTGATCGAGGGAATATCGGTCAGTCTAGGGTTTTGAGCGTAGGGTTAGAATAGGAGCAGGGTTTGCGAGTGTACATGGTCTTGTATGCAGGATCTGTTCTATCACCTAGTAGAAACCTTAGGAATGCAGCAGTAGGCAGGATTTTGTCGAAGCTGGGTATCTCTGTGTGTCATTTACTTTCTGTATTTTTATATCTGCTGCATTCTATGATCTGATTGTTATTTCAATATCCCGTTAGATTATAACTCTGCAAAAATTTGTAATAAACCCTATTCACCCCCCTCTAGGGTTAATCTAGATCCAACAAGTGGTATCAGAGCCTGGTAATATTATTAACCCTAGATTCATGGATCCTAGTTATCAGAGTCAGTCCAGTGTTATTCCACCTATTTTCAGTGGAATAGATTTTTTAATTTGGAAATCAAAAATCGAGTTATATTTAAAATCTGTTAATTTTAAATATTGGAATATCATTGAAAATATGGGAGATATGCTAGATAAGAAAAATAGAATTGTCAGTGCTCGTGTAATGCATATTCTTTATTCTTATCTCAGTAATAATCAGCTTGATCTTATCTCTCACTGTTTAACTACGCAGGATATCTGGAGAACTCTTGACGCGCAGTATGTTAGTTCTGACAACTACTCAAAACCCTCAGTTTCCAACTCAGATTCAGATTTGTGCTTAACTGGAGCCACTGATGATTAATCGGATGATGGAGACTTTTCATATGAAGAATTTATTTCTCGTTGTAATGATTTAACAAGAACTGTTGATCGTCTCCAAAGGAAAAATAAACTTCTAAAATCTGAAAATTATGTGCTACGATGCAAAAATAATATGTTGAAATTAAAATTTGAAAACTCTGATTGCAAGAATTGTTTCAATTTGAAAAATGATTTAACTCATCTCAATATGAATCTTTAGAAATTGGAAAAAATAAATTATCATTTTGAAAGATTTTGAAAAGGAAATTGAAAAATTCAAAGATTTTGAAAAATCCGAATTTGAAAAGAAAACTAAGTTTGAATTTGAGATTGTTGAGTCCCAAGTCAAAATAAAATTACTTGAAACTGAAATTTGGTTTTGAAACAACATGATACTGAAAGAAAGATCACTAACAATCGCTGTTCAAATTTAATGAAAGAAAATAGTGATCTTAAATCCAAAATTCAACGATTAGAATCAACTTTGGATAAATTCTCTATGGGGAAAAATCGTTGAATATGTTGTTGCAAAATCAAAAACCTATTGGAAATAGATGTGGTCTTGGCTTTGGGAAAAATATTGTTTTTGAAAAACGGAGTTCTAATGTTTTTAAAAATCCTTCAAACTACTTTGAAAAGAATCGATTTGAAAATTTGAACTTTGATAATTTCAAAGGATTTTTAAATCACAAAAGAGATGTGAATTTGTTTTATAATAATCCATCTAACCAATTCTGGATCCCAAAAAGAAATAAAACAAACGTCGTTAAATTCAAACAGGTTTGGGTTCCAAAGGGTACAAAGGTAAATTTGGATGGATTGTTATATAAAAAAGTCTGGGTACCAAATCAATTGAATACAACTGTGAGTGGTTTTACTGCCTTTGTTAGACCACTCAATTTGTTTAACAGTTAGGTATCGAAGAAGGCTGAGGAGCTACATTGCTAAAGAAAATTTGGATTCAAACTGCTACATATAACAGAATCATTCACAGTTCCTTGGCCACATCTGTTGAGTTAGAGATTCATTTGCTTACATGGATTTCAGGTATATCTCTATACTCATTCCTTTGTATATTCTTTGTTTTTTTTCTATTTTTCTTATTCCCGTTTTTTTATTTGATTTGTCACAGCAATATTTTTTCTGTTTCTTTCTTCTTGGGCTTCATTAACTTCTAACTGTAGATGCATGGTCTTCTGGAAATTCACATTATCTGAATAGAACTTTGATTTTTTTAAACTTTCCAGATCTTGAATTTTAACTTTGTAAATATCTGCAATTTTTTTGAAGTTTATTTTCTGATTTCTGAATTCATAACAGTGTTGATGTATTCTTGTCATATCTTGAACACTGTTAATTTGAATTCTAAATTTTTGAAGATCTGAAAAACAATTGAAATTTCACATAAATCTGCTGTTTTGAGTTCCTTCTAATTCATTTTAGAAAAGCTCAATATATTATACTCATTACAGCACTCTACTATTTATCAGTTGTGATAATTTCATTATTTTTCAGATTGGCTTGGATATTTTTGAATTGTATTGATTCAGTGATACATCTTGAATTTCACCTTTATTCATGGTCATTATTGTTGAAATTTGTTTGTTTGAAATCATTAGAAATTCTTGATATTTTGAATCTCACACACCTCTTAATTCTGAAATTATCAATCTGGTGTGACTGATTCATTGTATCTCAAAACTTGACATCGACTCAAGTGATTTCAAATAAACTGTTTTAAATTGTTTGTATCATGAATATCTCTTAAGCCTGAGGTAAATGATCTGAAATTTCTTGTATACTTGTCAGAAAATTGCTTGTGAAAAAATCCTTGAAAATTTGGTCTTAAAAACTCACTGTTATTTCATGACTAATTGATTTGAATATCTGTTTGTTTAAAATCATTTGAAATTATTGATTTATTGAATCTCACACATATCTCGAATCAAAAATTTACAATCTGGTGTGATCGATTCATTGAATCCTGATATCTTCATATTCCGTCAAATGATTTAAAATAAATGGTATTTTTTAATCTTGGATCATGAACCATCTGTTTTGACCATCATCCTGTCAAGTCTGAATTGAAACTGTTTGATGTGCTGTCCTGATACTATTTTGAAAAATGTTCATTTAGGAATCATCTGTTTGCTGCTCTGATACATGTGCATAATCTGTTATCTTGTCTGCTTGAGCTTTGTACTTAATAATTCTTTTGTCTATGATATTCTTGTTCAGTATCATGTTAAAATTCTCATGAATAGAGACACCAATTGGTATCAAAAGTGCTGATTTTTTTTGTATGTATTTTTAATCCCTCTTGTGTAGTATAGATCTTTTCATTTCCCTCTTGTAATTGTTTTTCAATTTCAAAATTATTTATTAATTATTCATTCAGAAATTGAAATCTATATCCAAATTGAACTGTATTTATAATTCATCAAAATTATTATCAGATTTTGAAATTATGATGAATTGTGACTGCAATATATTTCACAACAAGAGGATTTTTTTTTAATTTCATGATGGTTGATTATTTATTATAATACCTTTGAACTGGCAATTATTTCACAACCATCTTCATTATCTATCATCCTTTTACCATCCATTATGATTTTATATAAATATGGAGAGTTAATTTTTTTAAAAATCTTTTTGAATATACAGTGGAATTATTTGTGGTAGAAATTGGACTATGTTGTTATTCAAAATTAGTGATAATTGAAAATTTTCAATGATCTCGGTACAGTTGATCATATTTCATAATATAATTAATTTAGAAATTTATTTCACAGTCCATTTCTGTACCTACCACATTTCTATCATTCATATTGGTTTTATATACCGAGGAGTTTTTCTATTTAAAACCTGAAAATGATAAAATATATAATTAATACATAAGTGTGTCTCTAATCTCATTTAAAAATCCAAGCTCTGGTTATGCAGGGTTATGAGACAACTTATAATTTAAGCTGCGACTGACCTTATTTAAAAATCCAAGCTCTGGTTATGCGTGGTCAGTGTGCTCTTAAATAAAATAAAAAGGAAAAGGAAATAATGCGCTATAAATTAAAATTAATATGAAATTCTCCTTGGTGTTTAAAAAAAAACCCAGCCTATCAATCAATATTCTAATCTGTGAAATGTGTTGAAATCTTATGGCGTATTATGATTTGTTGATTGATAGCTATTGGGATTTGAGAATATTTGATTTTGCCACTTAAATTGAATTATTAATTGTTAGCCTACTTTGTGAACTAGGCAACACAAAGTCAAGAAACCAACCATTGAAGAGTATTTCAAGTTATAAGACTCCGGTTCGGATCGGAAGGAAACACCACAATTCAGATTGATAGCAGCATATCGGTTCGGATCGGGTAGAATTCTCTGTTCGGATCGGAAGGCCAATAAATCTCAAGTGGATCGGAAAGCCATCTGCTTGCCACGACGCTGGAGCGGAGCGGAGTATGATTAGAGAAGGAGAGACGTCCAAGCTACTCCGGTTCGGATCGGGTATTCCGATCCGAGCCCCCAACCTGCACGTCTCCGACCCGCACCCATGATCCAGGAAAATCTCCTATGAAATCGCCTGGAGAACCGGACCGGATATGACTAATTCCTACCCCTAACGTCCGTCTCTTTGATGTGTTGTCAGCTTGATAGTCCATCCGAACCCGAAGAGAGTGCGATGGATGACACGTGTTCCGACCCGGATTGAATCTCAGGCAAATTCACACCTATAAATACCCCATCTAGAGACAAAGAGGAGGATCTTCTTTTTCAGCACTTTTGAGAATCAAAGTACCTCCATCATCCGAATTCCTTTACTCCCGGAAAATCCAAATCATCTTTCATTTCTTGTTTTAATCATTTGAGTGAACAAAAGTGAGTTGTGAGTGAATCTTACATTGCCTTTGTAACTGAATTACTGAATATAGTTAGAACTAAGTGGACGTAGGCATTTCTTCGCCGAACCACTATAAATCTTGTGTGTTCATTTTTATTTCTGTTTTATTTTATCTTGTTCCTAATCAATTTGGGTGTTAGAACCACATTTGGGTCTAACATTTTTGGTGCTTTCACTGAGAACAACCTCATCTAAATTCTTTATTTTCCGGGATCTCTTTCTACTTTTTGGACCGTTGAGTTCAAAGAAGTGAATCCTTAAGTTTCTCCACTTTTTTACATTCGTTGAAGCAATTGTCAAAGACTAATGGCCAAAGGAAAAGGCAAGGAAGTTCAGTCTGTTCAAGGAAATGGAGCTGGCGAAGATCAGCAACATGCTGTTGTAACAAGGTCTCGGGGGCAGAGTTCAGCAGCAGGAAGAATCAACCCAGGAAATCCGAACCGACAGCAAGGGGAGAGCTCCGATCCGATCCGGGTAGGGGACTCCGAAGCAGTGCACTCCCCCAGTCTGAACCGACCCGACTTGCTCGCTGCACACCGATCCGACCAGGCACCCCAGCTCCGATCCGACCCGACTTCCTACCTCCGATCTGACCCGATGCTTGGTGAAGCTGGAACATCTACTCGAGTCCCCGCGAATGCTCCAATTCCAGCTGCCAGGGTTGGAAACCAGGTCAATCCATCTGCTCCCATCACTCAAGGAGATTTCTCGCGCTTGCTTGATATGCTTGAGAGCACGAGGGAAGCTATGAGAGTTCATGAGCGCACCAATCTCATGATGCAGGAAAATATGAGGCTCATGAGTCGGGAAATCAATGAGCTCCGCCGGCAAAGAACTCCATCACCGGTTCGTCACACACCCGTAGATCAATCTTCATCTTCCGAGGAAGAGAGGCCCCGTGAACGAAGGCCACTCGAACGACCTCAGAACGTGGAGCAGCTAACGTTTGGATCTTTGGGATCTCGCGAGGATATCGCACGAGCATTAGGAAACGATAGCCCTACTCGGGGGCAAAGACTCCAGTCCCCTCTTCCCGAGATCGACCGGGAACACAGGGAAAGGAATCGAGTAGAGGCAGCTCGAAGAAGAAGGACATCTCCAGAGCAAGAGCCCCGAAGGAACTCGGACACTAGGGCCAGGGAACCTGAGCAGCCCCTAACTAGTGCCGATGTGCAGGCAATGGTTCGCCGAATTATGTCCGAGAGCCGGAATTATACGAATGAAGACTACGGCATTGAGCGAAGCCATACACCGTTCACTGATGATATCCTAGATTTCCAGTTTCCCCGACGCTTTAACTTGCCGCAGATGGACAAATACAACGGAAGGACTGATCCGGGACAGCATTTGATGCGGTATTCGTGGCTCATGAACGCCGCTGCTGCCCCTGATGAAGTAAAGTGCAAAGCATTCCCAATCTACCTGGAAGATGTGGCATTGTTCTGGTTTACCCGGCTTCCTCCTCGTTCAATTTCTAATTACAAAGAACTAAGCGAGCGTTTCATGAACCAGTTTCGACTACATGCCCGCAAGTCCAAGAGTGTTATTGAATTGTCGAGGATCAAACAGGCACTAGGAGAATCTTTAAGAGCATATCTAGATCGTTTTAACCAAGCTGTAACTGAGGTCAGTGACTCGCATGAGCCCACTATTCTAATGGCATTGAAGGAAGGAGTCGATCCTGAATCTGAGTTTGGAGACTACCTTTCTGGGAAGACACCCCCCACAAGGGCGATATTCTACGAAAAAGCCGATATTTATCTAAGACGAGAAGAGGCCCGGGCAAACCGGAAGAGAAAGTCTGAGATAGCTTCAAAGGAGAATGTGCAGAGTAATATTGCCGTGAAGCAGTCTGGGGAAAGTTCTGGCAAGGTCGAAGTAAATGTAGGAAACAAGGGTGGAAACAGCAATACTGGAAACGGGGGAAACAACAACAACCGTAATTCGAACGGCAACAGGAGAAACAGAAATAGGGGAAGCGACCCTAACAAAAGGCCCCGATTCCAAAACTACGAGAACTATACACCATTGAATGACACCCTGGAAAATATTTACCTGGATACATACAACGTGTTGCAGTATAAAAGACCGCCACCTCGTGATTCGACCGAGAAAGAAATGGCGACAGGGAAATTTTGCTTATTTCACGGAACACATGGACATTCGACCAATGAGTGTCGACATTTGAGGGATGTAATTGAAAAGCTGCTGCGTGAAGGAAAGTTGGATGAGTACAAGGTTGCCCCGAGGGACAGGGGGCAAGGAGAGCAGGCTCCAAAACAGATTCTACCTGCTCCTAAGCCTACCACGCAGCAGAAAGGTAAAGGGATCGTCATCAACTCCATAGTAGGTGGACCTCACCCGGCAATCCGAAGTTTTAGGTCAATGGACGAATATGTGAATGCTGCCAAGCATCTGGATGTGAACGAAGGTGACGATTTGGAAGATGTCACCCCCATAAAACAACAAAAAACCATGTTCGATGACGTGGTATTTCGCAGCCGAGACAATACGGGGATACAATCTCCCACCAATGATCCGTTGGTTATTACTACCACTATTGGGCCGGCCTTGGTCCATAAGGTATTAGTAGACAACGGAAGTTCCGTTAATATTTTGTTCAAGAAGTCATTTGATCAGATGAAACTTGAGACCGAAGATCTGAAACCTTGTGAAGGATGGATTAGAGGCTTCAACGGAGCGACGACAGCTCCCATGGGATATATAGAGTTGCCCGTGACCCTAGGGCAAGGAGAACGTAGAAGAGTGCGAATGCTTCAGTTTGTAGTACTGGACGTAGATTCGCCATATAACGCATTTTTAGGGAGACCTGCCCTCGCTGAATTTAGAGTTTGTATTGCCCCTTGGTGCTTGTTACTAAAGTTCCCAACCGAAGCCGGAACTGGAGTAATAAGAGGGGATCAGGTTTCTGGATGGGCCTGCTATGTGGCCGAACTGAAGATGTTGATGAAAGGAGTAAATGCTGAGAGTAAGGATGCCTCATCTCCCTCAAAGGGGGACTCGGCATAGCAATTAGAGAGATTGAACCCAAGGGAGTTGCCCAAAGGAACGCCTGAAGACCTGGATCCTAGAAAAGACGAGGAACCAGAGGCTAGAAATGCAACTCCTAATGAAGCGACAGTGGAAATTCCTGTTGATAAAGCTGATCCGACGAAAGTTTTGAAGATTGGTTCCCAATTGGATCCACGTCGTGCTGAAGAACTGACGGACTTCTTGAAGGCAAACTTAGATGTGTTCGCCTGGACCCATGCTGACATGTGTGGGATATCGCCTTCCATTATCAGTCACAAACTGAATGTAAATCCGAAGCATCCGCCTGTGAAGCAAAAGAGACGCATGCTGGGCCCAGAGAGGTCGGCTGCTCTCAAAGAGGAAGTAGAGAAATTGAAGAAAAATGGATTTATTCGAGATTCGACTTATCCCGACTGGATATCGAATCCTGTCTTGGTAAAGAAGCCAAACGGAAAGTGGCGAACTTGTATTGACTTTTCAGATTTAAATAAGGCTTGCCCAAAAGATAGTTTCCCACTTCCCAGGATTGACCAGCTTGTAGACTCGACAGCAGGTCATGAACTTCTCTCTTTCATGGATGCATACTCTGGATACAATCAAATTCCTATGCATGTGCCAGACCAAGAGCATACAAGTTTCATTACGAATTTGGGATTATATTGTTATGTTGTAATGCCGTTCGGATTAAAAAACGCTGGACCTACTTATCAGCGATTGGTAAATAGAATGTTTTATGATCAGATAGGAAAAACTATGGAAGTTTATGTGGATGATATGCTTGTTAAATCAAAGCAGTCCTCCAGTCATACGCAAGACTTAGCAGAAATGTTTAGTATCTTGCGAAAATACCGTATGAAATTGAATCCTTTAAAATGTTCATTTGGAGTGGCGTCGGGAAAGTTCCTTGGCTTCATTGTGAGTTCCCGAGGAATTGAGATCAACCCTAGCCAGATAGCGGCGATTAGAAATATCAAAGAACCAAGGAAAATTAAAGACGTCCAAAGTCTGGCAGGGAAGGTAGCGGCGCTAAGTAGATTCATCTCCAAAGCCACCGATAAATGTGTTCCATTTTTTGATTTGATAAAAAGGGGAAAGAAGAACTTCCAGTGGACTCCCGATTGTGTCGAGGCTTTTCAAAATCTGTTAGAGCTGTTAGAGAAACCGCCAATCTTATCAAAGCCCGTAGATCACGAAGAACTATTTGTTTATCTAGCAGTCTCGGCTCACGCTGTCAGCACAGTTCTGGTTCGAGAAGAAGACAAAGTACAAAGGCCAGTATACTATGTGAGTAAGAAATTAGCAGCGGCAGAGCGCAACTACCCAAAGATCGAGAGGCTCGCTTACAGCCTCCTGATTGCATCCCGAAAACTTCGTCACTACTTCCAAGCCCATCCAATAACCATATACACCGATCAGCCGTTAAGACAGGTGTTGCAGAGACCCGAAGCGTCGGGAAGGTTGATTAAATGGAACATAGAACTAAGCCAGTTTGATTTGAATTTTCAACCACGAAAGTCAATCAGGGGGCAAGCTCTAGCAGACTTTATTGCGGAGTTCACCATTCCAGAGGAAGAAATAATCAATGACCGAGTGGTTAAATCCGAGGATAAGCTAGAGATGAATCCGTGGAAATTATATACAGATGGAGCTAAAAATGACCGAAGATCCGGAGCTGGAATTGTCTTAGTCACTCCGGAGGGACGGTCGTTATATTACGCCCTGCGATTAGAATTTTCGGCAACAAACAATGACTCTGAGTATGAAGCCCTGATTGCCGGGCTGAAACTCGCTAAAGACCTCGGAGTAAAAGTGATGGACATATTTTGTGACTCTAAGATTGTTGTTTGTCAAGTGCGAGAGGAGTTCGCGGCTCGAGGACCTCGACTTGTCGCTTACCTCAAGAAAGTGAAAGAGCTATTAAGTAGCTTAGAACGGTACAACATAACACATATTCCCAGAGTAGAAAACCAGAAAGCGGATAGATTAGCAAAGTTGGCTAGTTCCGACAATCCAGAAGAGACTGAGGTAATTCCAATTGAAACGTTGGAATCGCCAAGCTTTGAGTCAATGGAAATTGAATTCGTTCATGAAGCGGAATCAGAGAAGGAGTCATGGATGACTCCAATCAAGAGTTTTCTTAAGAACGGGACTCTCCCATCGAAGAAAAGTGAGAAAAGAGCTGTAGTTCGCAAAGCTGCCAGATATGTTATGCAAGACGATACCCTCTATAGACAGGGATTTTCTATGCCCCTGTTACGATGCATCACACACGACGACATCAAGCGTGTACTGAGAGAAGTGCACGAAGGTGAGTGTGGAGATCATACAGGAGGTCAAACTTTAGCAAAGAAAATATTGCGGTATGGATACTTCTGGCCTACGATTAACAAAGATGCAGCTGATTATTCACGACGCTGCGATAAGTGCCAGAGATTCGCCAAAATCCCCAGGGCACCGTCAACTTAGCTTAAATCGATGGTGAGTCCTTGGCCATTTGCCACATGGGGAATCGATATCATTGGAGTTTTACCGATTGCTAAAGGGGGAGCTAAGTATGCCATAGTAGCCGTGGATTATTTCACAAAGTGGGTGGAAGCTGAACCCTTGACTAAGATCACCACAAGAAAGGTGATAAGTTTTGTGGTCCGAAATATTGTATGCCGATTCGGGATCCCAAGGACGATTATTACCGACAATGGGACCCAATTTGATAGCACTGAATTCAGAAATTTTTTCCAGAAATATAAGATAGACAAACGATATACTGCAGTTGCCTATCCACAATCTAATGGGCAAGTAGAGGCAATAAACAAGGTAATAAAATCCATCCTCAAGAAGCGATTAGAGCGTGCAAAGGCAAAATGGGTTGATGAATTGCCCCTAGCTTTGTGGGCATATCGAACAACGTTTAAAACGGCTACCGGTCATACCCCTTTCTCTCTCTCCTTTGGCTCAGAAGCAGTAATTCCAGTTGAACTGGAAGTTCCTTCCCACAGGGTTACGTATTATGACCCGATGACGAATCGGGCACTTTTACTTGAGTCTCTTGATGAAGTCGAAGAGAAGAGGGACGAAGCAGACTTGCGTGCAGCAAGACATCGGCGTCAGATGGCGCGCTATTATGACAAAAAAGTTCGCCTCAGAACTTTTGAACCAGGAGATTTGGTGCTAAAGAGAGTTTTTCCATCTCTTCCTCACCTCGGCCCAAAATGGGAAGGACCCTTTGTCATCCAACGGAAACTTGATAAAGGAACATTCAAGTTAACGACCGTAGATGGCGAAGAAGTCCCTCGAGCATGGAATGCCCAACGCTTAATGCGATATTTGGATTAGAAATGCTATACTTTTTGCTGTTCTTCCTGTAAACTCTGTAATAAGGCACGACTTGCCTTTGGAAAATATGACGATATGAATAAAGGACTATAAAGTGGATGTAGGCTATGACTTAGCTGAACCACTATAAAATATTGTGTGTTATTTACTTTTATGCATTTACATTCGTTAGTTGTTCTGTTGTGATTATAAAATACAGGATAACTTAGAGCCTAAAAAGGTTGAAACAGTTTGGGCATAAAAAGAAGCACAATGATTATTTGTGCAATAAGACATAAAAGAATGAGAAAACGACATTCTGAACTCTAACTCTCCAGAGAAAGAGAGAGAGTATAAAAGCGTCTCCGACTGAGCGCTGAGAAAGGAGGATCAACTCCGAACTCTAACTCTCCAGAGAAAGAGAGAGAGTATAAAAGCGTCTCAAACTGAGCGCTGAAAAGGAAATTCTATTCTGAACTCTAACTTTCCAGAGAGAAAGAGAGTATAAAGGCGTCTCCGATCGAGCGCCGAGAAAGAAATCTTTTCCCGTTGAATGACCGGGGGATAAACAAATAGCTGAACTCGAACTCTAACTCTCGAGAGAATGAGAGGGAGTATAAAAGAAATGCCAGGAAAAACAACAGGTGTTGATGACACAGGAAATGCTATCCCGTTAGAGAATCGGGAGCATTCAGATTGCATGGTTAAGCACTGAATAACTTGTGGAGACTGACTGGGGACACATGCACATACACATAACTTCCCTCTCCACAACTTTGTTTCATAACTATAGATATGCATTTTTACATAAGCGCAGAACTGCTAACAAATAAACATTGCAGAAAGTGAATTATTTTTATTTACAAATGAATGAATTTGTACAGGGAAATAACTGAAAAAGAAAGTGCGGAAGCTGCTGGTGTAGCAGCACTTATTGATTTACAAAGACGCTGAAAAGATACAGGAGAACCCACTATTTGGGTTTGGGATGAGCCTTTGATTTCTTGGCAGCTTTTTCCGCATCTTTTGCTTCCCTCTCGGCTTCAGTCAAGATTCGCTTTGATTTCTTTTTCCCTGAAGGTGTAGTACTGGAGCCGGCAGACTTCTTCCCGGAGGGCTGGGCACTGGAATCAAGAGAAGATTTTTTAGCAAGTTCTTCGGTAATAGATCTAGTTGAGAGCTTAACAACTAACCTTGAACCTGCATCCACAACTGCGAGGGGCTTGAGGACCTCAGGATCTAACTCTTCAGCTTTTAATTGCAAGCGCTTGTCTTGATCAGCCTTCATGGCCGCCAAGGTAATGTCATCGGCGCTTTTTGACTCCCCGGTTATTGTAACCTCTGGTTCCTCATCATGCCCCTCGTCTCCTCCGTCGTCTTTTAGAGCTGCAATCATTTCTTCATCATGGGGAGTAGTGACCTTAGTCGGCTCACTTCTTTCCCCCAGGTCTATTGAAGCAGCCTTGTCTTCCCCTTCTTTGACCCTATCAGCGGGCTTTGTCCCAGTGGTAGTTCCTTGAACAACATCTGTCTTCGCGGAGGATTCAACGCCTACAAAATGAGAAACATCGGTTATCAACTCAGGCAAGAGCAAAGGATTTCTCATCGAACGTTCAGTCATGTAGCCAAAGGTAGTAGTAGCCTTGACAAATTGAGGAGAAAAGATAGGGATACCTTCTGAAGACTTTTCAGCGGGGGTGACTACTACCTCTGGAGTTATTTCAGGAATGGGAGATAGTAAAGTTGATCGGGGAATTCCCGGGTTTTCGGGATCATACCCTTCTACTTCAGGAGTTACAGGAGCAGAAGAAGAGGAACCAGCTTCAGGAATGGTTTTCTGTTTATACTTCCGCCTCTCTTCTTCCATGGCCTCAGCAATTAGGCGGCGCCCTTCAGCTAGGCGCTCCGGTTCGTCGTCTCTCAAATATTTCTCCATCAGCTTATCTTCATCGAGGGAATCAACCTTAAGCTCTTCTTTTTCCCACTCGACGATTTGATTCCACACATGAACCAAAGTGGATGGATAGTCCTCGATCCAGGAAATGTTTCGACGACGAATAATGTGCGCGAAGAATTCGATCATTAGCTCGCCGAAACCCTGAATATCGGCCTCCGCCTCTGATAATTGTTTGCGGGTTTCCTCCGCAGATTTAATAGCGCATTCCACATTGCCTTCAGCCAGAGCAGCCCTGTTTTCCGCCTCTAACAATTTTGAAGCCAAGTCAGCGTTTTTCTTTTCTAACTCAGCACTCCTTTTCGCTAACTCGGCGTTTTTCTGCTCAAGCTCAGCATAAGCGAGACGTGTCTTAGCAGCCTCTGATTTGGCTTCGTCAGCTTGCTTCTTCAACTCGGAACGTTCCTGAGTGTGGGATTCTAGCAAATCATGATAGCGCTTTTGCATGTCCTCAAACTGTTGTTTGAAGTTAGAAGCGTTCTTCTGAGCGATAGCTAGTTGAGCTTGAGTATCTTCTAAATTTTTTCCTAAGGTTTTTAGGGCCTTAGCATCTTCCTCTGCAGTTTTGTGCATTGAGTCAGCATTTGTCATTAGCGTGCGGATGATTCTAGAAAGAGTGCGGGAATACTTGAACATTTCGGTATATTGTTTTTCCACCAAATCAATCTTTGCTCTGGCCTCCTCTGCCCAATTAGAAGAAATAGGTTCAAGGGAAGGTAGAAAGGTCAGAGTCTCGAAGTAGTGCTCGGGAAATTGCTCCTTTAAATATGCCAGCCTTACGGCGGTTCCCGCATCTGGTGGAGGAGGGGCGAGGATTGTTAGTTCGGTGTCCCTTCCTGAAGAAGATTCTGTAGAACCCTTGTCTGTCCAAGGTCGCTTAGTAGCAGGGACTTTTTGCTTACTTCTAGACCCAGTTTCCTTTGGAGGTGTTTTCTCTCTACTCCGCTTTTCATGGGAGGAAGTGGAATCCCTAGATTGTGGTCTATCCTCCTCCCTACGACCTTGATAGCTTTTGTATTTTTCTTGTTCCGGTCGAACTGGTGAGCGGGAGCGTGAGGATCGAGATCGATAAGGATCATAGGGTCTTCTTCCCTCCCTGCCGCGGTCATCCCGGCGGTTATATTCGGCATCCTGGGGAGGATTGGACATGCTGCGGCGAAGCTTTCTTATATCATAAGAGGAGCGAGACATTGTGCCTGCACGATAAGTTAAACGAAGTTTAGAATCGACGGATCCATGGAAAAAGAAGTGCAATGAATGCTAGTGCTACGGTGCAAAGTGTATCCTATGTGGTGTGTGTGTCC
Organism: Allium sativum; assembly: GCA_030737875.1. NCBI lineage: Eukaryota > Viridiplantae > Streptophyta > Magnoliopsida > Asparagales > Amaryllidaceae > Allium > Allium sativum. Next base: position 643,875,836 of record CM060912.1, read on the forward strand.
CCCCAACCAACCCGAGTCTGAAGCTAGACTGGTGCGGGCAGGCTCTTTGGCCTTAGCAGGAGTAGTCTCTTCAGAAGAAGTGAAGACTAAAGGGTCCTTTCTGAAATCTTCTGAAGTATATATAGTCTCGGGTAAGGGGAGATCCCCCAAACCCTGAAATATGTGCTCGTCGGTGCTAGGAACATCCCCTTCGGAAGCGTGAAGTGGCGACCCTTGGGGAGATTTTGATTTGTCTACCGAGGTAGTTTCCTCGGGGGCAATATACCCTTCACGATGTTTTTTGGCCAGATTAGCCAGTTCATCATCTTGAGTGGAAGAGGGAGAGGGTGAAGTTTGAAGAGAAGCTGTAGGAATTCCCGAGCCTTCTCCTATTTCTGGAACTATTTCCACTGGAGGAATATATGCATAAGGGACCGTCCCATGACCGATGCTACGGAAAACGGATAGCAGCCCGTGAAAATGAAGGTACTCATCTTTAAGAACCTCGTCAATAGTAAGGAATTTTTGGTCGCCATTGAGAAGACGGTGCATTCGATCAAAGAACGCTTGGTCTGATACCTGTTTGGGATTGTCGACTGCAAATAAAAAGGAAAACAGGTCCGGGTGATGATTCAAGTGTATAGAGTCCAGGGTCAGAAAATCAGTGCTTTACTTGATTTTGTCCATCTTCTGGCGCATCCAGACTGTTGCTTTATATAAAACCACTCTAGTCTGGAATCTCCAGCTTTGCTGCTAAACGGCGTAGAGATTATCTTCATCTTTGGGACCGACTCAAAGTAACAGAAAGAAGGGGTTTCTCTAGTCCGATGTTTGAAATTATAGAAGAAATGAACATCGTCAAACGTAAGCTCCACGCCTAGAATTTCACGATATGCTATGAATAAGGTATGCAGATAGGCATATGAATTGGGATGCAGCTGCATGGGGGCAATCCGCATTTGTCTTAAGAAGTCGACGATGAAAGGCGAGAATGGAGGAATGGCGCCAACCATGCACATCAGACGAGTGACCGTCATATATCCTTCTGGAGGGTTATGGGGACGGTCAGAACGTGAGGGCACTAAAGTGTCTCTCTTCATTATTCCATACTTCAAGCAAATTCTCACGAGTCGGTCATTGTCAATTGTTGATTCTACGGAATCTGGAGGTGATTCCAATATAATGGCTGAGTCAAATTCATCGGGTGCTCGATTGTCACCAATCCCTCCTTCCTCCTCAAAGCCTAGGGAAACTTCATTTTCTGAAGACATTTCATCGCTTTCCCGATGACCAACTCCGTAATCCGGACCCTCGCTGTCCCATTCTGGGTCAGATGAAGAAGATATATCCTCGAGAGTGGTCTTGTTGGAAGTTTCTGGAGCTTCTTTCCTCTCAGCTAAACGAGAAGAGCGTCTGGGCCTCATTGTCATGGAACTATTGAAGAAGCAATAGCACGGATTAGAGTGAATTATCCCGTGTCCCCTTTTTGTGTATGTGTGTGAACTAAAGTGTGTGCAACAAATGTGGGAAATACAAAATAGAAGTACAGCAATGCAAGACGAAGCTTTAAAGAGAAAGTAATAGTCAAAGTTGTCCTTGATTCTCGTTTATGTTCGCAAGGCACTATCCTAACTGTTCGCGAAGCATATTCGTCCAGAGTAAGCGTTAGTTGAATTAATTGGGTAGTCTTTATGTGCCAAGTTTGATATGTTCGGTTCGGTTCGGATATACGTATGATGGCTGGCTCAATACAAACACAGATAGTAATCGGTTCGGATGCGTCATTAGAGCAGGGCTAGTTCAAGACAAGGGAAGCAATGGGTTCGGAAGCAGGACTGATCTGATCGGATCGGATGGCCCGATCCGAACCGAATTAGCACCACTCAACCGACCCATTTACTTCAACCTTCACTTCTCCGACCCGAACCGACGTTTTCTGTCCTCCCTGTCTTTCTAAAGTGTGTAACCCGGACCGACCCCTTATCCTACTTCTTCCTTTCCGCTCCTCCGTCTTCTACCCGAACCGACTTCAGTTGGTCACCACGCTCCTCGTCTTCTTCCTCTTTCCCCCCTTTCTCACAAACAGGTCCATGTTATCACCAAAGCTATCGTCAAGGGCAGAAATTTGCCCTCTCAAGCTTCACAACGCCTCGAAGCGACGGCGCGTCCACCAGTAACGATGTGGAGTTCAAGCGAAGCCTGTGGCTAAACCATCCCAATCCAACACAAATTGAAATCAAGAGCAATTACTATGAAGCTATTCGAGATTAAAGAGCTACCTACGTGTTCGAGTTAAGAAATCTACGAGGGATAGTTTCAGAATATTCGAGTTTCTGATGTTTTCAATACTTAGGTCCGAGCGGCAATAGAAACGAAGAAGGAAGGAATGAAGACGATGATGGGTTTATATAAAGAATGGTGTTGACTCCTCGTCTCCCTATTTTGTCTCGCCCGCTCGGACCGGAGTGGAAGCCCAGTAGCACAACTCTCTCTGAAGGCCCAATGTTTAAGAAATAAATCCACGAATACGCTTCGGATCGGAATCCGAACCAAGTGGAAACTTCACACGTTGATTTAGCATCCGACTCGAATTGAAGAGAAGGAGAGTAAAGGAGGAGCATACCTGCAAGAAGCATTACATGGCGAGATAAGTTCCCAAATTTGCTCAGAAATGAAGAAAATCTGTTCGAGTCGGACGCCGAACCGAACAGAAATCTGTGCATTACTCTTGACAATTCTTGTTAAACGACATCAAAGCACGCTTTGTACAACGAAAGCATCCTTTGAGGGGGCAAAATGTTAGCCTACTTTGTGAACTAGGCAACACAAAGTCAAGAAACCAACCATTGAAGAGTATTTCAAGTTATAAGACTCCGGTTCGGATCGGAAGGAAACACCACAATTCAGATTGATAGCAGCATATCGGTTCGGATCGGGTAGAATTCTCTGTTCGGATCGGAAGGCCAATAAATCTCAAGTGGATCGGAAAGCCATCTGCTTGCCACGACGCTGGAGCGGAGCGGAGTATGATTAGAGAAGGAGAGACGTCCAAGCTACTCCGGTTCGGATCGGGTATTCCGATCCGAGCCCCCAACCTGCACGTCTCCGACCCGCACCCATGATCCAGGAAAATCTCCTATGAAATCGCCTGGAGAACCGGACCGGATATGACTAATTCCTACCCCTAACGTCCGTCTCTTTGATGTGTTGTCAGCTTGATAGTCCATCCGAACCCGAAGAGAGTGCGATGGATGACACGTGTTCCGACCCGGATTGAATCTCAGGCAAATTCACACCTATAAATACCCCATCTAGAGACAAAGAGGAGGATCTTCTTTTTCAGCACTTTTGAGAATCAAAGTACCTCCATCATTCGAATTCCTTTACTCCCGGAAAATCCAAATCATCTTTCATTTCTTGTTTTAATCATTTGAGTGAACAAAAGTGAGTTGTGAGTGAATCTTACATTGCCTTTGTAACTGAATTACTGAATATAGTTAGAACTAAGTGGACGTAGGCATTTCTTCGCCGAACCACTATAAATCTTGTGTGTTCATTTTTATTTCTGTTTTATTTTATCTTGTTCCTAATCAATTTGGGTGTTAGAACCACATTTGGGTCTAACATTAATTATAGTCCAAATCCATCAATGTTTTTGTGCTTTTTTTTATAAAAAATATTTTGAAAATAATTGGAAATGAATTGTTTTTAAAACTCTCTCCATTATGTATGAAATTCATCGTAAATCCGTCATTCTCTAAAATGTGAAATATGCTACCTGTTCTCAGAATATTATGATTTTTGTTTGGCTGATTGAGATTTATGATGATCGTTCTTCCTCTTAAGCTGATATTGTATTTGTTAGTCACTATTTATCTATATTTTAAATTCTATATCCTTTTGATGATAACAAAAGGTGGAGAATGCGTTGAGATTTTGATTTATGAGTGAATATTTTATAAATAATTTTAATTTTGAAAATTTATTATTCATTCATTTCACTCATGCACAGTTATAGGGGGAGTTGTCTGCTGTAGGGGGAGCTAATAAATAGGGGGAGTTCAATATTCACCGTCAAACACATTTATTGTATTCAAAATCTTTTATTTGTTTGTCATCATCAAAAGGGGGAGATTGTTGTATATAACGTTGTTGTATACACAATTACATGATTTTTGTGTTTGATGATAACAACCAAATAAATATTATTTTAAATGTGTTTGTTACTGTACTGTTTTATATATACATCACAGACATGAATATAATATTTATATTTAAACAGAATAAATCTATACAGAAATTTATATATCTACACAGTATGTTGTTTAAATATAATATTTTATTTCAGTATTCAACAGTACAGATTTACAACTCCACTATTTGCTCAACACTGTAATTTACTGAAATAAAATTCATTCATATACATTTCACTTGTTATACAACTCCTGACTACAACACTTGTTTATACAACTCATATATACTTTCAATTCACATTGACTCGTATACATACACTTTGACACTCATTCATTTCACTGACTCTGTTATTTTCTTCTATCTTCTGTCTTCACTTCACAGTCAATCCAGTCTTCATACGTGTCATATATAGAAACACACACACAATATCTAGAACAGAAATAATTTCTAAATTCTAGCAGATATAATTTTTATTTTAAAAATTTTATTTGCCTCGGTTTTCTGGTGTGTTTCTCATCATTTTTCATAACTTGATCTGATTCATCTGTGTCTTGTCAGTCTGTATAGAGTATAGGGACATGAAATCTTGTCTGGATGGCTGCATATACACACGTGTATATATATACATGTGTGCACTGCCTCGCCAATCCAGTGTGCAACTGAGAAGGAGCCATGATGACAACTCGACTCAGTGCAAATGAATATGGTCAAATACATGAGGCGTTCAAAATGGTCAAGCAAAATAAAGTGATGGCAAACATGCAAGCTTTTTCAAGCTCATGTGCATGATGTAAGGTCAAACATGACATGTCAGCATGACCAAGCTAGTACGGAAAGTTCATGGAATCAATACATGAGTGATACAACAAATGGCACAACATAATGACATGATGCAGCTATTCATGAATGGCAAACAACCCAAGGCAAAAATTTGTTATGCATGGTGATGTACACAAGTGTCAAACATATATAGCAACAGACCAAGTGCATATGTGATCAGTGTGGCACAATACAAAGTAAAGGTGACTAGCATGAAGATGTTCAAGTGGACACAATGGCTCAGGTTTTAGCAAAAACAGTTCTGCATGATGATCAATTCCAGGTTCAAGACCAACTACACAAATCAGCATAAGTGAATGCATGGTCATGACAGCATACAATCAAAGCAAGTGATTTCAGTTCAGATTTATAACATGGAGCTGGACATACACTTGATGGAAAGTGTATATACAAACATGGATGAAACAATGTGATTCAAGAAAAGTATAGCATGTTTAACTCATAGTAAAGTCATATGAGCGAGCTAAAGGCATCTCAACATGGTTCAGCATAATAGTGTAGAAATGGGTAAAAAACAACAAACAATACAAGTCAAGCAAGTCTAGACAGTAGAGAGATGGTGCATAAAAATGATGCGACACAATATACATACACGAATGGTTCGGCATCATGAGTGGCAATGCAGACTCAAGCAAAGGAACAAGATGAGAAAAGTCTTCAAACAAAGTTCAAGTGCAAACAGAAATAAAACAGGATGCAAGAATCTACAAAAATTAATACACAATGGTGATGAATGCATAGCAGCAGCATGTGTACACATGCAACGCAGGTCAATGATTTCCAGCAACAGGTTCAAGTTTTTTGTACATGCTAGGTAAATAGTGATTAGAATTTACACATGATCAAGCATGGATGTGTCGACATATATAATCAAGGTTATAACTGTGCACATTGAAGGTGAAGACAACAATTTACTGTCAGATTCAATAAACCAAAGTAAAAGTGGGGCAGCAGTTTTTTTGACAATGTTTTCAAATCTGTTTGAAGCGTTTTGACAAAGCATTTAATCTATTCAGAAATCAGGAATAATATTTTGACAAGATATCAAATATGTTTCAGGAATGCAGAAATCTTTTGTTTCCAGTTTTTAAACAATCAGAGAAATTATGGAAGAGCAGATATCACGTAAGGGAAACAGTTTATTTGTTTCCAGCTTTACAGATTTAAATCGAGGAAATTAATTTTCCAGAAATCATGCATGAATTCAGTACAGAGAACAAATATTCCTGTTTTAATCAAAATCAGTTTTTTTAACAGGAAAGAAACAAGTCTTTGGCAAACCAGTTTTGAATCACAGGTTTAATTTTGGCAAGAAAATATTTCTTGTTTTGACAGTATCAATGGGAAGGAATAACATAGCACATTCAAAGGCAAGGAATAAATTTCATTCGAACAAGGAGCAGCAAATAAATCATGCCAAGGGTTTTAATGTCAAAAGGGAAAGCAAAATTTTCTCTAATTCATTCAATCAAGCCGTGAATCAAAAAGGGAAACACGAGACAAATTCAGATCAAATCATTGTGCGAAATAAGAGGATAGGGTTTTCTATATCCTATATCATTTACACAAATTAATCTTCGGCAAAGTGGGGGTTTAAAAAAAACTGAAAGCAATTCAATCAAAAAAATCGAAACCACAAATCAACTCGAGAGCATAAAGTTTCAAATTAGAATTCACTTACAATTGTTTCGATAGAGAGATATCCAAATCAAACGAGCAAGCAACGCGAAGCATAGGAGCAATCAGAGAACCTCAACTTCAACACTTTCCGCAATTGATTTGATTTGGGGGAAATTCTATAAACCCTAGTTTGTAATCTCAAGCCGCCATATCCAGTTTTCCAGAGACAAAGCATCGAGCAAAAAGAAATGAGGAGCGGGCCGACCAACATGGGTTTAAACTAACCCTAGTTCACAATATAGGGGAAATTTTGTTTTAAACTAGGGTTTCTTTTTAATTTTTGTATTGTTTTTGAATTTGTCTTGTAAACCGTCTCAACAGTTTCTAGAGTATGTAAAATTCTAGCAGTTTACTAGAGTCTGTGTAAAAACTAGGGTGTTGACGCCAAAAAGTGGTCAGCAACGGCCAAAAGTCAGATTTGAGCATGATATATGAAGAAATATCAGAAAAAGCAAGAAAAAGCAAGACAACATCGTTTTTGTAGTGGTTCGGCATTAACGAGCCTACATCCACTTTATAAACTCATAATAATATCATAACGTCGGAGATACAATGAATGAGATCGTCATAATCTCCATTACATAGTCATTTTTGAGGAGTATAACAAGTATTTCATGATGAAAGTGGTTGGCAGCCATGATTGAGTCATGCATGGGCCAAAGTGTTAGGCTCTAATCTGAGCCGAAGAAACTGAAGATCCCCTCTTTGTTGTATTGCTTGGTGTATTTATAGGCAGTAGGCTTCAATAATTGGAGGTGCCATGTTTTGGTTGATCCATGTGAATAGCAGATAATGGAGCCGAGTCTTGATTACGTGGAGAAATTCCCTCTAATATGTGGCAGCATAAACGTAGCTAGATCCGAGCTTATAGGCTTTAGAATAGGTAGTTGGACCAAGTAAATAGGCTATGAAATATATCTCATGACCAAGTCATTATTGTAGTGTAAGCTGATCTCATGACCACCAAGCCTAGGTCTATAGGGCTGAAGTGCTTCTATCCGAGATCCTTCGAGCCAAGGAGCCTCGGGCCAAAAATGTATGGGCTTGTCCAGGCCCTGCTTGAGTCCTGAGTGATCCTGTGATGGGTCCATGGGTTGACGGCCTTGCCAAAAGTCGGGTCAACACATTGCCCCCCAAAGTACATCGCGTGGCGGACATGATGTACAATGAGTAAGTCGAACTGCATCTCTTTAGAATGTCATTCATCTTCGAGAAAGCAATGTTGAATTGTCATGTCTTTGAGAATAGTCCTGAAGCTTGAATTCCTTTTCCTTTTCTTCCTCGTCGAGTCAAGAGGTCGAATGAAATCATCATAAGTCAAGTTGGGCCGTTGACTTCTGCACATGGTCGTTCATAAAGAGTCTTCGCCAAATGGTGTCATCTTTTTATGCAAGTCGAGGACATGGTCAAGTGTAAGGTCAAGTAATGTCGAACTCACAAGCAGTCTCTATTGAATGAGTGAGTCCAGTCATGTCGAACACATAAGCATTCTCTCTTGAATGTGTGAGTAAGACAAGTCGTGTCATGGTCCGTAGTATATCATTTGAATCACGTGTCAAATCAAGGACGTGTTCAAAGTCAGTCTGTAAGCTGACGCTCATGCCCACAACGTCGGTGGGGAATAAGCGAAGCCAATGCTCATGTCCCCAGTGTCAGTATGGGTCGATCTAAGTCAGTCGGGCGACCAGTCCTTAAGACTTTATACTCTCCGTCGTTGTTTCTGATTAGAGTTGCAGGTTTGGCGGTCTTAGCCAACCCAAGTCATTTTATACTTTCTCTCGAGTCGGCGAGAGTTAAAGTTGAACACGCAAACAGTCGAATCTCATTTGCCTAGGCATCCTTCCTTCACTTTAGTCAGAGAATAAGGATCGGCCCATCGAGCGCTAATGAACTTAGTTACTCTTATCATTCGAGCCAATTAGGTCGATCCCCTTTGTTTATGTTCCACCGTAGTCCAAAATGGTCATCATATTCTTGTTGAGTTTGCTCTTCATGCACAGTTCTATTGAGGTCATCATTTTTGGTTGTAATTTGAGATCCTGTGAAATTTTAAGAAGTTGAAAATGTGCAGAGAGTAGTCGAGTAGTAGATTCATGCTTTTCATGGCTCGCGTTCTTCGTCCCTAGCCATTGGGGCTTGACTGAGTAGCGGACGTCAAATCCGTGTCTTCTTAGGATTCATACTCCCTCATCATGTCGTGAGTTAGATGCAAAATGATTTGTTGGTATTCAACCCATACCGGTTTCTGCTCTCCCATCCGAGCTCTGAGGATCGAAGTTGGGCTGCGAGAGGTCAGATAGTTGTCACTTTGAATGCTCTTTTTCTTCCCCTTCCAATTGGGAAGTAGGTTGGGATCAGTCAATGAATGGTCGCTCTACACCCCTTTTGTGGTCCACATGCAGCCTTCCAAATGCTCAAGCTAATGCATCTTTTATTCAGTGTACTTGCAATGTGAAAACTTGTCGTTGCTCTTGGGCTATAGTCAGTCACATATGGGTATGTGTGTCGATTCTAGATATCACTCTCGAAGCCCTCTTTCAGTTGTTGCCTTAAATCTTGTGATGTGTTATTGAACATCCCACTCTCAAGGTCTCCTTTCGGTCATTGCATTGAGTCGTGTCTGAAGCTTAGCATTAGAAGTCGACGTCATTCCTTCGAACACGACCTCTTTGTTGTTGTATGCGAGTGTGTCCCTCGTGTCTTTGCTTTGTATCTGTACATAATCTTGCAATTCTAAAAAGAATAGTTAGCTTAGTCTTGCAAGCTACTAAGTCAATCTTTAAGTCACAAGCAATTCTAGCTCGAAATGAAAACATGTTGAGTGCTAATCTATCTAGCATAGAATTATTAAATGTCAAAGTGTCAGGTGTCGTAGTTTGGAGGTATAGTGTCTGTAGCCTCCATTTAACTTTGAAACACGGGTCGCGTCCGAAGCGTTTTCAGAAATCTATGCCCGTGCCTCCAGCGTTGATGGGAACCGGGTTAAGTCATTCAGATGTCCGGTCTGTAAGTCCTTTATAATCCCGTCCTCAGTCGGAGGGCAATGAAGATTGCATGCACATCGCAGCATTGTTCTTTATACTCTCTCCCAAATCGTGAGAGTTAGAGTTATGGGTTTAGTGGTCTTAAGTCATGGTGCACCATTCACACTAACCCAACAGATTTATACTCTCTCTCATGTCATGAGAGTTAGAGTTATGGACGTCATGGTTCGTCCTTTATACTCTCCCAAAGTCAGTTTGGGTTAGAGTTGTGGATCGATTGGTCTTAAATCCTGGCGCGCCTGTCACACTCGTCCTATGTTTATACTCATATCCAAACTCTGAGGATTAGAGTTAGTCAGGCAAACAGTCGGGTCACATTTGCCTTGGCATCGTCCCTTTGCTCCCACGTCAAGGGCAAAGGTCGCCATCGGGGATGATCGATTCTCACCCCTATTGAGTTTATACTCCTCCCTTCCGAAGCACGGGAAAGATTTAGATACGTCGTTAGAGAGTGGTCGAGTCATACTCACCCTCGTCTTAACATATGTCTTTTGCCCCCACTTCGAAGGTAAAAGTTATGTCGTTCATGGTATTGTACCCGTCACTGTTGCACTCTTCCCATCAGATCAAGGGATAGAGTCGTCGATCTACTGAGTGGTTATGTCACACTCGAATACATTTCTATGTCTTGCATGGCAAATTAATGGATAGATGCTGAAGAGGCCTCATTAGTATGTCCATATATAGATAACACACGTCGAACTCATGTGCATTTATTCTCTTGCCCCCACGTCAAGGGCAAAAAGTCGGTGAATGAATGGTCGAACTTCATTTGCTTTAGAATGTTGTCGTTAGGCCAATAGTAAGTGGGTGAATATTTGAAACACGTTCGCCAAACTTTATGTTCCTCTGATCAAACTATGGAAGGGGTGATTGGTACCAAACCTCGGGTACCTGCATCATTCATATACGAATTTGAATGGGTTAGTAATGCCAATAACTTAAGGAGAACGTAAAGGAAAAATGCATGATTGGAAAGTAAGTATGTTGATGGGCGGTGCTGCCTCCTTTATTTGGATTTATCTAATTCGATGGCATCGAGTGTAGGATCTGGTTGTATGGACGGTCGAACCGCATCCATCTGGAGTCGGATCTCAACTTTGAAATGCAATGATCGATGCACAATTATCTAGAATCGTGCCACGCATGAGCTGAGTAGTGGATGGTCATGTCAGATCCACCTTGAGATGTATAACTTTCCTCGGACGGAGGGCATGGTTTTGTAAACGAGTAGTTCAGTTGGGCTCGTTATGGCAATGCCCTGTAGTTCTGTATGCAGGCATTGGAAGTATGATTAGTACCAGACTCTGGGTACATATCCTTTGCCAGCCCATTTTGACTTGTCCCTCTCTGACAGTTGAAGACCGTTGAAGCTTTAATTGATGAAGGAAGTCTTTTCAAATCCTCATGGGGCGGCAATGCCAAGAACAATCAGACCTTGATCGGGGTATTGGGATAATAAAGGCAATCAGGCGGCCTTTGTGGGTGAATGATGAGGGTGTGTTTCCTTTGAATCGCCTTCCTGTCCCCACGTCGAGGGCAAGGAATAAAGGTCAGGTAGTCAGATCAGAACTGCTAATGGCGGTATCTCATCTTGTGGGTGTTAAGGCTTTGATTGGCAAAAGAACAATGGATCCATGCGTATAGAAGCTTTGTCTTTTCCATGTCAGGAAGTGGGATATGGAGGGTAATAATGTAGACATGCCTCGTCCATCGGCGGTTATGTCTTTGATTCCACGTCGGGGAACGAGAGCCGATATATAGACAATCAATCAGCAACCCGTCTTAAGTGTCTCAATCTTTTAACTCGTCGATCTTCGTGCACGACTGAAGAAGTCGATCAGGATTGAATAACCTCAACAAATGAGGGTGATGGCTCTTGGAAGAATCCCGGTCGTTGCCATCTTGCTGTTGATATTCTCAGACCATCCGTCGAATCTTGGATGATAAGTCTTTATGATTATTGTTGGCCAAAATATATGCCGAGCCGAAGGCGAGCCACCAAGCGGGTCCGGGCGCAGCGCCGGTGGGGTCCGGGGCCCCACAGTCACGGCGGCGATCGACCTAGCTCGTTGATATGGCTATGTCCCACTTCACAGTTTGGCTATGTCCCACATTCCAATGGGGGCTACATATGAAAAACTTGTTGATATGGCATACATGCATGAAGAAGAGAAGGGTGTAAGTACTTTTATGCTGTAAGGTAAGAAGGAGGATCCAAAGAAAGCCCAACAACGAAAGAAAGGTGGTAAAGAAAAGAGGAATTGTCACAACTGTGGGAAACCTGACCATTTGAAGAAAGACTGTAGGAAGAAGAAGAAGTTCGCTTGTTATCATTGTGGTGATGTGGGTCATGCTGTGAAGGACTGTCCTAAGAAGCAAGGGAAGAGGGCAGGTTCTACTTCGAGAGGGCAGGTCCACACTCTCATTACTCCGGGACAGGAAGAAGGTAGAAACATTTCTGTCGAAAGTTTGATTTTCTTGTTTGATCATCCTGTCCGTACTTTATTCGATTCTGGCGCATCACATTCTTATATCTCTATATCATTAGTTGAAACACTGCACTTAAATACTAGTCTCGTTGTGGATCCCATTATAGTCTCAAATCCTATTGGTGGGTCGGCTCATTTATCCATGGTTTGTAGGGATTTGAGACTGTCTATCTTAGGCGTTGGTTTTGAATGTAATGCTTTTGTGCTTGGTTTCTGGGCTATGGGTTAATTCTAGGGATGGATTGGCTAGCCAGACATGGTGCCATCCCAGATTGTGAACGAAGGGTAGTAAAATTGTTGACTCATAGTGGAAAGACCCTTGATATTTCTTGTGACCCTAGAGGATCAGTGATGCTTAGTTTTCTTGAGTCACTTGACGCATCCAATGATGATTTACATTCTGTTCGTATAGTCCGTGAATATGTTGATGTCTTCGATGATGTGAGGGGTCTACCCCCAAAACGTGAGATAGACTTCGTATTTATCTTGTAGACAATGCAAAACCCGTATCTCTGCCAGTACGCCACATGGCTCCTCGTGAGAGGAGGGAACTCAATAAGCAAGTAGGGAAGTTGCTTGAGAAGGGGTTCATAAGATGTAGTATATCGGAGTGGGTTGCTCCAGTAGTATTTGCCACGAAGGCGGATGGGTCCCTTAGACTTTGTGTGGACTATAGAGAACTTAACAAGCTTATAAAGAAGAATAGGCACCCACTTCCGAGGATTGACGATCGCTTCGATCAGTTAGTTGGCGCCTTAGTATTTTCACAGTTGGACTTAGCCACTAGTTTCCATCAGTTGAGAGTGGCTGAGGATAGCATAGACAAGACTGCCTTTAGGACTCCGGACGGTTTCTATGAGTGGCTTGTAATGCCCTTCGGTTTGAAAAACGCCCCGGCATACTTTGTTGACTTGATGAGTAGGGTGTTTAGGGAGTACCTTAATAAATTCGTGGTGGTCTTTGTGGATGACATCTTGATCTTTTCTAAGAGCGAGGAAGAACATGCCCTACATCTTAGGGAAGTGTTGGAGACCCTTCGAGCATATAACCTTAAAGCTAAATTTTCTAAATGTCCCTTTTGGAGGAAGGAAGTGCGATTCCTAGGGCACGTGGTTTTCAAAGAAGGGATAGTGGATCCCACGAAGGTGGTGGCCATCAAGACTGGAAGGTCCCTAAAAATGCTACCGAGGTGAGGAGTTTCTTAGGGTTGGTTGGCTACTATAGGAAATTTATCAAGGACTTCGCAAAGATATCTGCCCCATTAATACGCTTGATGAAGAAGAACCTAGTTTTCACGTGGGACGTAGATTGTGATGATGCGTTCCAACGTTTAAAAAGAGCTTTGACCACAACCCCAGTCTTAGTGTTTCCATATGGGAGTAAGCCATTTACCGTTTATACCGATGCTTGTAGGACGGGAGTAGGCGCAGTCTTAATGCAAGAGGAGAGGGTAATAGCCTATCAAGGCAGTTGAGAGTGCATGAGAAAAATTACCCTACACATGACCTAGAGTTGGCCGCTATTGTTTTCGCGCTTAAGTCTTGGCGCCATTATCTTCTTGGCGAGAAATTCGAATTGTTCACAGACCACAAATTGCTAAAATACTTGTTCTCTCAGAAGGACTTGAACTTAAGGCAGCAAAGGTGGATGGAATTCTTAGCGTCCTACGATTTCGAGATAGCATATACCCCTGGCAAGGGTAACGTGGTGGAAGACGCCTTAAGTAGGAAAAGGTTGTCCTTGAGTCCGTTGTTTGTTGAGCGGCAAAGCTTAGAGTTCATCTCTACGTTTAACTTTAGACCTTCCATTGACTTTGTACCCGGTTTGCTAGCATCCTTAGAGGTCAGACCTACGCTTTTTGGACGGATTGGTGAGGCACAGCGAGATGACCCACAATTGGTTAAGTTGGTAGAGAAGCTCATAAGAGGGAGTCATCGAGCCATCTCAGTAGGTATACCCTAGATGATAAGGGTTGGTTACGTAGGGACGGTAGACTTTGTGTGCCATGAGACGAGAACTTGAGGAAGACCATTCTTGATGATGCACATCGTTCGAAGATGACCATTCATCCCGGCGGGGACAAGATGTACATGGACATGAGACGAGTTTACTTTTGGGCCGGTATGAAGAGGGATGTGGCGGAGTTTGTCACTAGATGCTTGGTGTGCCAACAAGTAAAAGCAGAGCAAAAGAAGCCGGTGGGTTGCTTCACCCATTGGAGGTCCCACAATGGAAGTGGGAGAGTGTCTCGATGGACTTTGTTGATGGGTTACCAAGATCGAGGAAGCGTAATACGGGGATTTAGGTCGTGGTAGACAGACTTACAAAGAACACCCATTTCATTCCCGTGAAGAGTAAGAGGATTGCTCTATGGTTAGCCTCCGTGTACATTCGAGAGATAGTTCGTTTGCACGGTGTTCCTTCTAGCATAGTGAGCGATCGCGATTCTATTTTTACTAGCGAGTTTTGGAAGAGCTTGCAAGAGGCGGTAGGGACTCAGTTATGTTTGAGCACCGCATATCATCCCCAGACGGACGACCGGACCGAGAGGGTGAATCGTATTCTAGAGGACCTTTTGAGGCTATGTGTTTTAGACTGCGGAGGTACATGGGAGGAGCATCTTCCTTTGGTGGAGTTTGCGTTTAATAATAGTTTTCAGTCTAGCATTGGCATGGCACCTTTCGAGGCTCTTTATGGAAGGCCTTGTCGTTTGCCTACATGTTAGTGGGAATCTACAGATAAGATCTTACTTGGGCCCGATATGATTAGAGAGACTTCGGAAAAGATTGATTTGACTCGAAGGAGGATGAAGATGACGCAAGATAGGAAGAAATCGTATGCGGACAAGAGGAGGACAGATCTTGAATTTGATATTGGGGACATGGTCTTTATCAAGGTGTCTCCGTTACGGAATGTTGTTCGCTTTGGGTCCGTTGGGAAGTTAGCACCAAGGTTTGTAGGGCCGTTTCCTATTAAGGAGAGGATTGGACAGATGGCATATAGAGTAGAGTTGCCCGAAAGACTTAGTGGTGTACACGACGTGTTCCATGTTTCGCATTTGAGGAAGTGCTTGCATGAGACCGCGGAAGTGGTAGAGCCGAGCTTGATTAGAGAGGTGGAGATAGAGCGTGATGTGATGATTCGACGAGCTCCTATATGCATTCTTGTGTCGGAGATTAAGAAGTTGAGGAATCGAGAGGTCAAGCTAGTCAAAGTGCAATGGGGAGATGATGAGAGCGATGCTACTTGGGAGACGGAAGAGAAGATGCGTTCATTGTACCCTTTTCTTTTCGAGGGTATGTCATTTAATTTCTCCTTTATCACTTAGCTTGTACTTGTCCTATCTTTAGTATTTCCTCTTGTTTAAGTCTTTGACCTTTAGATAGGGTAGTCCTATGGTTGAAACATGTGTTTGAGACATGTTATAATTGATGGATGCATGTGGATGCAAGTGTTTGCTCGTGGATACATATACACACACTTTAGGCACTAGATCGGCTCAGTCACTTTCATATTGCATATTGCATATAAATGGATGTATTTAAATAAATGGATGTATATTAAATGGACGTATCATATGGATGTTGCATTTGAATGAATGGTTGTACACATATGTAGTAATGATATGTATAGGGTTCTTTGCATACATGGTGGATACACGACACTATCATTATTTTCATTAAGGAGGTCAACTGAATCAGTAGACCGCCTGATCTTTGCATTAGATAAGGAACATATACACACACTTTTGCATATGTTCATATAACATTAGAAATCTTTTAAGGACAATGGATGCTTGTGGATGATGGTTGAGTAGATGGATGATTGGATGGTAGGACACATTCTCCTTAACTTGGAGATTTCGGGGACGAAATCCTTTAAGGAGGGGATAATGTAACACCCCATAATTTTATAACATTAAAATCCACAAATTAAAGTATACTTAATTTTTAGAAGAAGAATTAAGTGAAATGGTTGCGCTATTATGTTCGTCTCAAAATTTTGGGTCAAGATAGACATTTGATTTGCACAAAACGGATACCTTATGAAGATGTTATTAAGCCTTGAAGTTTGTATGCATATGAGAGAAATATACATATAGATATATATAAAAATTAAATAAATAAATATTCCAAAAAAGTTCAAAACATCAAATCAGGAGGGGGAATAGCCGAACCGCACCATTTTTGGAGTCGACCCGAGCCCCGCTTGGTCAACTAGGGGTTGATCCAGGGTGTTTTGGCTGTCAACCCGTGGCCTGATTCGCGCTAAGGGATGATGTTGCATCTGAGTGGTCCTGATGATTTCTGGGTTAATCTAAGAGCTCTAATCGATCCTAGACATCTATATATACACCCTAAGACCTAACCCTAATTCATAAAATGTTATCTATGACACCACTATGCTGCCAAGCTCTCTCTTAAACCCTAGTCGCCGCCTCTAAATTAAATCTAAAGTGTTCATTCACAATTCAAATCAAAGTTTAGAGCTTCAACAACAATTAAAGAAGATCAATCAACATCAACACAACGTTTCTACACCAATTTCAATTCGTTAATCCTTTTCTTAAGCCATGAAAGGCGAGTACAGTTATTTTCACAAATTTAATGGGATTAAAGTAACATGAAAAAGTTGTAAAAAGGATTCATATATATGTTTGTAATGAAAATCTCACCAAGTCTTCACCTTTTTGATTCATGTCATCATATGCCTTTGTTTCTATGTAAAGTTCATACCTTTTATCAGTTTATTCATGTTGAATCTTTTATTATGCCTCTATGCCAGTCTATATGCCTCTTTATTTCATGATGTTGTTTTATTCCAATTTTCTATGAATTGATTCTCTTTTCTTACCCCTATTCCTTTTATTTGTGGATCTAGGCTACCTTCGAGCCTATATTAAAAATACGCGCGAATGCGAATACGTGGGAACGATGTGGAATATTGGGAATATGGGAAATTTGGAAAATTGGATATTTTGGATAATTGGATAGTATGTGAAATTGGCATATTTCGGTATAAATTACATGGAATTGATGAAATTACCTAAAATTGTAAATTTGCAATTGAGGCTAATTAATGTGTATTTAGTGACAATTTGGAATAGGCAATATTATAGACATGATTATATGTTTAATTGGATATATATGACATGAAAATTGGGTATGGGTGAAATACGATGTTAATGAACCTTTGACACGAGGTTAGGCGCAATTGTGACGTAAGACTGCCGGAACCGCACGGAAAATCCAGCGGTCACAATTGGACGTCTAATGTGAGAGGTCAAAGGAATGAATTGTAGGCGTAACGGTTAATGACACGAGGTTAGACCCGATTTGTGGCGTAAGACTGCCCGGAACAACCCGATAAATCCGGCGGCCACAAAGTGTTCGGTCTAATGTGAGAGGTCATGCACCATTCGTCATAAGGAATGAATTAAAGAATACTAACCATAATAAGACATGGGTATGGTTAGAGGGTTAAGTGGGGTGACATGTAAATATGGACTTAACCGGAATAAGATAGGACATGTAAATTATGACATGTAAGTATGGACTTAGCCGTAACAATTGTAAGACATGGACATTTAATTAAAAGGGTTAAGTGGAGAAAACCTAGTGGGGACCAAGCATAGGTGGGAGGCTTGTGTCGGATGGGGACCCGTTTCAACCAGTAACCCTTTTGAGTATCTAATTGGGCCCGGTACTAGGCCGGGGTTGGGGCACGCTTACTGGGCTTGAATATAAGAGGTCAAAACTTGAATAGCGGTGGAAACGCAAGTCCAACGGGTTCATGTGCGTGCATGGGTCCGGGCTGGTAGGTAAGACGTTGTTACATCGTGTAGGTATGGCCATGCATTTTATGTTGGTATCGGGGTTGCCACTTTGGGGAGTGATACACCCCACTTTGGAGCCAACACGGGTGCCTACGTGGTTTAAGGAGCCGATCGAATGGGTAGGGTACCTTAGCGGTGGTAGGAGCAAGCCGGCACCTACGATAGCAGCTAGGTACAAGTAACTACCAAGTTTGTCATGTGGGTACAGTTAATGGGAAGGGATCAACCTTTAGTAAATATAGACTAGTAGATGTGCAGTGTAATTAAGTAATGTGGTGTAACTTAGCAAAAGTGCGGTGTAACGAAATACATGTTGGTTGAGTTGGATAGTCCTTTGGGTGCTAGTCTGATGTTGACTTCGGTCTTCGGGGTTAGTACTTGGAGGGTTGTTCGCTTAGCCAAGGTGTAGGATTGTCTTAGTACTTAGGAAAGAAATCATCTTGTCCATCCTTTTTATCTACCTTATCTAAGTTACAGCCATATCATGATGCCTATTTATGTCTTGATCATTTACCTTACCTATTATTTGTTAAAATTACTGGACTCGCCAGACTTTATGTCTGACCCGTTTGTTTCCACCTCTTTTCTTTCCTTCCCCCCCTCAGATTTCCAAGGAGGGAATACTACAACATAGTGCCGATTTCTTTCAGTTGCTTGAAAAGAGTAGATGTATCGCTTTTCTCTCATCTTTATGGCTTTACTTATGCTCAGTGGGGATTTATGCATTTATGTTATTTAAGTATTTGCTTCTTTATGTACTTTGAAGTTTTTGGAAAAGACTATTGATCCTATTGTAATGGTTTTGGGAACTACTTATGTAAGCTTGTTTTGAGTTATGATGCTATGAAATAAGTTTTATCTTCCGCTGTGTTTTATTTATTTATTTATTCTTGTAATTTATCTATTCTATACAACAATAACGCTTCATGGACATTGATGCACTCCCTTTGTGAGTGACATTAATGGACATGGGGTGTTACAATATGCTTAATGGTTTGTGCGGCGATGGGGTTTCAAAACTTGAATTAACCTCAAGTTATGATTGTTAGTGATATGATACTGTTATATGATTGTTCGTATGGATTTGCACCATGATTACCAGGTGCTTCATATTGGTTATTGCATATGGTTGTTATTCTTGTTTTTGCACATGTTGGAGTTATTGTGTTAATTGTTTATTTGCTTAACACTTTTGGGTT
The DNA here is from genome assembly GCA_030737875.1 of Allium sativum. Taxonomy (NCBI): domain Eukaryota; kingdom Viridiplantae; phylum Streptophyta; class Magnoliopsida; order Asparagales; family Amaryllidaceae; genus Allium; species Allium sativum. Next base: position 643,895,100 of record CM060912.1, read on the forward strand.
ATGTAACGGCCCGCAAATCTGTACTTTCTGAGTTGACTAATAACACCACACGTCCAACCCAAATTGCACAGAAATACGAATCATTGTAAGAAAGAAGTTAGGGGATGAGAAATAGAAAGAAATATCAGAGTAGTAGAAAATGAAGATCACAACTCACAGCGGAATGAATAAAATATATTATATAACATAACTTTTGAAATACAAATCAGTAACTTAATATACATACCATCATCAGAGCACAACAGTTATTCCTGGAACAGCTATAAACACCTGTTTCCAAATACCACATTATATTTGGTTTTATATAACCTGGAACAGTTATTTTAATATACTTCAAAAATATTTTCCAAAACACCCAGGATTTAAATCCAAGTTCTGATTTAAATCCAACTCCAATTCATTTCATTTGTATATTTTATCCTTACACAAATTATATTTGGTTTTATCTAACCATTTCAATTTTTATAATCTAGTTTGATTATAATATTAACATCCAACACATCCATATATTATAATAATTTCAGAAAATTATTCCTTTTCTATCTAAGTTGAATTTTGGGTAAAATTATTTCATTTACCCAATTTAAAACAATAATGTGTCGAATTTTTCTGTTCAAGTATTTAGAAATTCCTATCGACTTCGTAGCGTCCCACGATTCGATCAGAATTCATAAACCACTTAATAGACAAGTCAACACAATATAAAACAACTTTTATATCAATTAACAAATACGCTCTCTCGTATATATATATACACTCAACACATTCTAGGGTTCTACTGACCCTATGTCTAATGAGCACGATCCAACCAAAGCCTAGGTGTTCGCTCAACCTAAGCTCTGATACCAACTGTAATAGCCCGCAAATCCGTACTATCTGAGTTAACTAATAACACCACATGTCCAACCTAAATTGCACAGAAATACGAATCATTGTTAGAAAGAAGTTAGAGGATGAGAAATAGAAAGAAAGAAATATCAGAATAGAAGAAAACGAAGATCACAACTCACAGCGGAACAAATAAAATATATTATATAACATAACTTTTGAAATACAAATCAGTAACTTAATATACATACTATCATCAGAGCACAACAGTTATTCTTGGAACAGTTATAAACACCTGTTTCCAGATACCACATAGTACACAGTGGAAATCTGATAATCTATAACTAACAGGTGAAGCCTCCTGCTTCAAGCTCCTCCAAATGGATCTGTAAAATCCCTACTACTTGACTGCCCGTACAAATTTGGGCACCCAAGAGTTTAGGGAAAACAATAAAATAAACTCTGTGTCAGTCATTAGACTAGTGTGAGTAAACTCCAACCATTTGTTTAACTTTCAAAATCCTTTCAAAAGAAATGATAATAGTAAGACCAGCCCACACATAAACATGGACGGTTTTTACCTTACTATAACCCAAAACACTTTGATACGAAAATCCAGTGATATTATAATAGTGTCTAAATCAAATAAATAACAATCTAGCGGAACGCTTGCATCTCATACTCCATATATAATATAAAATCAAAAACCGCAGGGCGCTTATTGGAGATTGGGTTCTAGCTATGACAAGGTATGGGACCACCTGCCGATAGTGTCTCTCTAGAGTGGAATACACTGGGTTTAATAAGAACGTCTTGCAACCCGGCCCACACATGACCGACCACTCATTTCGCTTAAGTGTATCGAATGTATATCACCAACGGTTGGGATCAGCAACTGTTTCCCGAAAAGGGACAACATCGATAGATAAAAGAAGCAAATGGAATTTCTCTAGATAGGTGATTATACACCCTAATGGGAGCAACCCACATAGCCATGCTGCTTGCCCGATTTTTGTCATTCCCCGGTTGTTGAGGCTTGAGGCTACGATTACTTATCATTCCTTGATAACACAATCACTTTGAATGCCACATTGTAAGATCCGTTAATCACTAATTGGTTTGCACAAATATATTCTGGATATTATGCTAAGAGAATAAATTCTCCGCCACCATATATATATATATATATATATATATATATATAAGGCCAACCTATGCGATCATTGGAAATACTCTGTCAGACATTCGTCCATTTACTTTCGTTTTGGGATTGAATGAAACCAAAGGCACCATTTCTATCAATAGAAAAAATCCTTGCACTTTACTCCGTCTTCGATTATCTTCATATAATCTGATTCGCAACGTTACTGCCAATACGGAGTGGTTTACGGATAATAATCCAACCGGTCTCTCCATATTGACAACGATATTGGCAATTACTTTGATAGTCGGTTATTTAACTATCGAAGAAAAACAAACATCCATTCAAAACATCAAACAATCACTGGGTCATTTAATTGATATTTCATTAGTTAAATCACTTCTTCGTTACCTCGCCAGTATTTGTTAACCAAATATTTTCTATAATCATCTTGGCCTCTTACGCTATTCGGAAAACATTTCCATATATCTTCTTCTTTATCTTCTATACTTAGAAAATATATTCTATTTCTAATTGGAAAATGTTCCAATTACTTGTCTCTTTCACGCTCGTTCATTTATTTCTATACTCGGGAAATATTTATTATTATATTTCCAAATTTCCGCTTATTTGGGTTAAAACGAATGTTGTATAAAACATCGTTACAACAACCCAAAATACTGCATTCGACTAAACTCTTATTCAACCATTTCTCTTCGAGACTGGATCTTGCTATTTGTCGGTTAAAAATGAAATCAATCAAGTTGGGGTATAACTACCTCTCAGACCTTGACTGAAAATATTATTACTTCAAAACAGACAAGACTGCTAACTCGAACAATCAACACCATAAAAACCATTTATTCATTTTTAAACCAGCACACGTTTCTTTTTCTAATTTTATCAGAGTTAATTATAGATTTCCCTTTTGTTTATAATATTATATTTTTAAGTTCGTTTTCTTATCGAATTCTATATATATCGATACATTGATTTCTAACTATCAAATTTTCTTAAAAATATTCTAACTCCTTAAATTTCTAGAAAAATTCACCATAACCGCCTTTGTATCGGAAAAAATAGTTCAAACCTCAACTCGCCTCTCTAGGCCCTTTCCATCCAAAAAGAAAATCAAAAAGCCAAGTGGCTTACCGATTCGGCGCATAAAACCTCATATGGAATTTAAACGTGTACCTTTTTGTCAGGCACACAAATTAAAATCTTCATATACTTCATATGCTTCATTCCATACCTGTCTAATCTATGTTCACCTGTTTTCCAATTTATCTCAACTCAATCCGGTCATTTTAACTCAATTTACTAATTTATTCTTTAATTATCTAATTTGCCCATTTCACTTTTATTTGAACATATCATGTTCGTATATATTTTTAATTTACTTATAAACAAGTCGAATTTCATTTCCAACTCAAGTTTCCTTTTTGATTTCGAATAAAATTTCTCAAACCACCTTTACTTATTCAAAGCCCAATTTCTTATCAAATTTCGATTTACAAATTATTATTCAAATTAGTTAGTTTTATTCAATAATTTAAAATATGATTTTTATTCCAAAAATCATTTCATTACACCACTTGAGTTTGTATTTATTTTACAACTCAAGTCTGGATTTTTCTAATGGAAATTCGGATTTTATTTACTAAAAATCCCTTTATTTATTTAAATAAACCGTTATGGTTTTATAATGGTTATGGGGCTGTTTTTTTGAAAATTTTATTTTGACATAACTCAAAATCTATACGACGAAATCCAGAATTTTCTCTTTCATTAGAAAACTATTATCAGATCGGTCCTGACGATTCTTGTTTCAAAGAATTCCGACTTAAACTGAGTTCTATACACTCAATTGAAGTTCGAAACGCCAAATTACGAACTACCGCGCTGCGGCGAGTTCGTTTTAATTATATTTAATATATAAACGCTTTAAACTTCATTTATAATAATTTCAACTCCATTCTAATATATTTCAAATCAATTTTCCAAATTCAACTTAATATTTCCGATTATCAATAATAGTCAATTTTTCCTTACTCGGTAATAAATTTGTTTATACTTTGATCTTCTATATTTATTTCCAATTCCTTTTATAAAAAAATTATTTATAAAGTTCAATGTAATCGAATTTCAATTATAAACCCGTTGAATTTCTCTCAATTCTGCTTATATTCTGAATTCCGAAATATAATCAATCGGTTTGTTTCAAAACACTTCCCAATTTACTTTAAATTTCCTGTTTGAATTTAAATGGTTCAAATTATCCAAATGATAAATTATTTTACCAAATTTATAACACTATTTATAAATTCAACTTCCTTGTTTCATATATTTAAACAAGTTCCCTTTTCAAATTTCTATTTGAAACTCCATCCCTTTGATATTCTGAATTGCGGAATAAAACTCGTTGTTCCCTTTCGAATGATTTCAAATTCTATTTTTAAATTCATATTTGAATTTAAATATTCAAATTATCTCTTGATAATTAATTCATTATATTTATAATCACTATTTTATAAATTTCCTTGTTTTATATATTTAAACAAGTCTATTTCGAAATCTACTTAAAACCAAAATCTTATTTTGGAAATTTCTATTTATAATAACTTATATATATAACACCCAATTTATTTTCATAATCAATTCAATTTCTATTTAAATAAATTCGAATTAATAGAATTCAAATCATAAATCCTTACGGATTTATTTTAGTTCAATTTATATTCTGAACATCAGAATAATTTCCATCATTTATTTATATAAAACGATTTCCCCATTTCTATTTTTAAATTCACATTTGAATTTAAATATTCAAATTATGCAATGATAATTTTTCCACTTTATTTATAAACACTGTTTATAATTTCACTTCAAATCTCGAATTATTAATATATAAACAATGTTTATAAATTCACTACTTGTTTTATTTATTCAAAACAAGTTAATATTTCTCAGTCCATTCGAAATTCGAATTCTATTTTTAGAAAAATAGATTTCCCTTTTTATTTCTCAATTATATTTTTCATGATATTTTCATACATCAACATTTTGGGCCCAGCGATATTCAACCAGTCAACAACACTCAATTATCAACCATGGGTTTTTACACATCATATATGATAATATATATGAAACAACAGATAATAATATTTTTGAGGAATCTAGTTGGATCCCTCCAACCTGTTTTCCTGCATCCACAGATGTTAGTCACAAAAATAATACTCATCTTGCTTCGAGGCAGGATATCGCGGTATAGAAAGTCATCCACTATCATAGCGTGGGGCGTATAGGGTCATCCGCTAATGATACCGCGGGCATCTGCTAATGGTACTGCGGGAATCCAACCACCAATATGTATATAATAGCCACAAACACCAATCCTAAATAACTAATATATATTTTATAATAGCCACACAATAATATTTGCATGCAATCAAACAACAAATAGATTATTTTCAACGATAAAAATAATTTAAATAAAGTTATTGAGTGAGAATTACTCACCGTATTTTAAATTGCCGAAATAAATCGAAAACGTATGATTTAAATTCCATCTGACTCTGGGAAAATCCAAGTGCATTTTCCTGCTACGATTCCAACTCGACTTGCGTTCACATTTTGCACCTTCTATAAATTAAATGTAGTATTTATAAATGTGCAACTGATATGGACTATATGTATTTATTTTCTCTCCACTTAACATAATCCGACTTTTATTTAATTAACATAAAATAATATACCTAAATTCCAAACTCTTTCTTCCTTAATTACCAAATCATCTTTGCTATGCATTGCCTTGAATATATATATATATGTATATATATTTAAATTAAACATTCTTAAGTAAATTTTATTAACAAATTTTAATTACTTTAAAACACTTTCTCCAACACAAAATTTCGAGGCCTCTCCCTTTGTATTGCCATTGTCGAACTCGCCATGCCATTAGCCAACTCCATCGCGACCTTCGAACTTACCCAGTTTTCAGAAGAAAAAAACAGCGTCGAGCTCTCTAACTCACTGCGCCCCTCTTCCTTTTTTTCTTCCTCCATTCCAGGCAATACCCAAACAACTGAACCTCAACTCCCCTTCCATCCTTCATCAACCACCGGAGCCCCCCCCATCGTTGACGCCATACTGGCTTTCTCGCTATCACGAATCCCCAGAACCCTCGACGACGTGCTTCCCTTCCCATCGACATCGCACCCTTTTAGTGTCTAGAAACAAAATCGCGTCTTTAATTTCAACCTCCAGACTCGATGCCGCAACCTCCGGACTCGATGCCGCAACCCATAAATCTTTGCTCTAGAATTCGAAATTGAAATCAATTTCCTCTCCTCTCCCTGATTTTTGTTGAAAATGAGTCGCGCCATTTAATTTCATTTCGAGGCTTCCGTACGATTGTTTGAGGAAAGGGAAAAAGAAATTGGTTATATTGCTGAGGGAAAAATATAAACGGGGAAACAACCCTTTTATTTGATTTGTAAATATAATGAAGTGCGACATTTTGTTTCAATTTGAACCATAGATTATGGTTTCCAGAAAGATGAAGTGGAGAGGGTATATGCGATTTAAATAGATGAGGGATACTTCACTACGAAGGAATTAGTCTGTGTATAGTACATATAATTAAATTCGATTTGATCTTTGATTTGATTGCTAATTAATACGATTTGAAATAAAGAGATTTTTATTCTTTTTAGATGGATATCGATTTGGTTAAAGAGATCTTTATTAACAGATTCTGATTTGATTTCAAGCTTATCTACAAATCAAATATCTCAGGGTCTGTTACTTTAATTCACTAACCGCTATTTCAACGTACTGACCGACGTTGTAATATTATTGCGTTATTCTGAACTGAACTGAATATATTTTGATATTTAATTTCAACGTATATATAAAATAATCATATTAAATCCATATAATATAATTTAAATTCAAAAATAATCCATTACCTGATAATAAATTATTTTTATTATCGTTTATAGTCAAATGCAATTTATATAGACCATCTGAATGATTTTGATTCAGTTTTAACTTTGAGATTAATTATATACCATATTACGATAATTATATATATATATATATTCGAAATAAATCGTATTTCGATTATTAAATCGATAACTCATTATGAAACTAGATTTATATTGTCAACTCAATAATTAAAATAATATTAAATATTTTAAATTATTTGACCAAAAATCCGGGTCGTTACATGTTATGTAAGTATATACAGGTTTGTGGAAGCAAAAGGAACTAGTCGCTTTTGATTTCATAAGTAGAGATTTGTTTGCTCGACAAATAGGTACACATTTATGTTATAGATTGGGTTTGATGGATGTTATGCCCCTGAGATGGGTAGCCTCTTGGCTTTTGTTTTCCTTTTTGGATTGAGTGAGACCCTGTGTGGCATTTGGGGTTTTTCGGATCAAGTCGTACAAAGGAAGTGCTAGTGAAAATTTCTGTAATTTTCTGGCATTAGAAAAATTAATAGGATTTTGGGAAATAAAACTTTTAAGTAAAGTTACTAGGTTTATTTACATTCAACATAGCTTGCGATTTCGGGACGAAATCTTATTAAGGCGGGAAGAATGTAATGACCCGGATTTTTAGTATCTGAATAATTTATTTAAATATGAATGAGATCAAATTAGAGTTTAATAACTTGAATTCATAATATACAAGTTAAATAATATAACTGAATCGAATTTGAAATTTAAATTGGAATTAAATTGAATTCGAAGCTTATGGAAAATTCTAAGTGAATGTAAACGATAATATGAGTTTATTATTGATGAATAAAAGTGTTTGTAAATCGATTAAATATTTATTCGATTTCAATTGCACGTGAAAATGATATTTTCGCAAACAATCTCAGAAATTGATGAAATCAGTATCACAAAGTCCAGAATATTTTAATATAGCAGATTATCAAATTTGGTGAGATTCGGGTTCAGTATGAAGTCGTACGAGCTAATAAAGTGTTACGGAATATAATTGAATATAAAAATGAAAATATCCTAACAAATATCTAGATATTTGTTTCCATATAAATAACCCCTTTAAAACGTTAAGACCTAAATTCCATCTTCTGCAAACACAAATTAAAAACAGCGGCCCCTTTTAAAAACTTCAGCAAATTAAATCCATCTCGATACACCATGGAATTAAGCAATGTTGGATCCATAATACTCACAAGATCAAGAGCTTTGCACTGGTATGCTCAGTTTGGGGTTCGAACCAATTTTGGATTGATCCTTTTTTCAGGCAGACGTGCTAGGGTTGTGGTCGGTTTCACGATGGGAGGCTGACGGTGAAGACGATGGCATAGATGGACTCAGGGCGGCTCAGGGATTCGATTTGTGATGGTTGGGTTGAATTGGTAGCTTGTTTTAATGGGTGTGGTGTTACTACCGGAGTTCGACATTTTGAGGCAACGGGCTAGGGTTCAACGCGGTTCGGGATAGGGGAGGCCGGAGTGTGTCTTGATGGTGCAAGCGTATTCGTGGTGGTGAGAAGAGTCGGATGGTGGAGTTGGGAGGCTGTTCGACACAATAAGTGTCGTACCCCCTGTAGTAGTGAAGAACGATGGCGCCAGGTCGGATTTCGATCAAGGACGTCGGAGGTAAGGTGATGGTGGTAGGAAAGTTGAATTTGGAATGAGAAGTCGTTTGGTGAAGATCGTTCATCGAACGGGGCACAGTAGCTCAAAATAAGTGGAAACGGTGCACGGGTTTAATGGGTTTGGTGCACATGGTACACGGCTGTTTGGAGAAGAAGGGGAAAGTAGCAGTTATGGTCACGTGAAAAGGAGAGGGTGAGGAATTAAAATGTTTTAATTGAAGTTTTATTGTATTTAAATCATGTTTTAACTTGTTTACGCGATATCTAGCTCATACGGAATCGAAATCGCGAACGGTCAGTTGCACTGGATTCGTAACGGGAAATGCTACGTGTCTGCAGTTGATTGGAATTATTCTGGGAAGTTTGGATTTTTATTTAATTTCAAACGCTGTTTGAAATTAGATAAAAAAGTGTAAAATGGTCATTGGAATGGATGCTGAGTTTAACTCACCCCTATCGCAATACTGTTGTACCATATAATAATATTGAACTGTATTACATGTGTATGTGTCGATATATGAACTGTGATGAAGGGGGACAGGTTGGAGGAATCCAACAGGATACCTCAATATTATTGTTACCGTATTTATACTCATATGCTGTATTATGAATTGATTGTGTGTTAAACCTGACTATGGACCCTATGATTATATAACGTTATTATATGAAATTATCGTGAAGTAAACATATTATTTTATATAATATATTAAGTTTGTCCATTTCACACAAATTGGTATGTTTGGCATAACGAGACTGAATTAGGAAATAATACGAATTGGAATGGGAACTGGGAATTTATAGAAATGGTTTTGGAATAAAACGACCTTATAAATTCTTTTATTTTAAAACCAATTTTAGTTATTTTATTATATATACCTTTTTAACTCTTTTATTTTTAAATTGTTTTTAACTCAATTATTTTATCCTTTTATTTAAAGCCAATTTGAGTTATTTTATTATATATAGCTTTTATACTTTTATAAAAAAATCTATTTCCGATTCGTTTTACGGTATACATAGATTGAAATCTATTAAGTCTGTTTTATAAGATTTAGAAATGATTTTTGGATTATAACACAACTGTTATAATAAATGATTTTGAAATCACTAGTATTTCACCGTGTCGAATATATATTGATATTTACATCTTTAAATGAATATTTTAATGATGTGAATAAGTATAGAAATGGTTTTGGGTTTGTCGTGACAATCTGTTATTTACATTCGTCTTTAGCCCACTCGAGTTATATCGATGAAGTTTATATAATCGAATCTTTAAACGAACGTTTAAAGATAATTAAGAATTGTTTTGGGGTTTGTTGTAAACAATGTTTTAGCAATGCTTATTTTTAAACACCAGAGATATAGAAACAGGAATAATCTATTTAAGGAGTTTGGGTATACTTAGATATTTAAATAATGGATTTTTAAAGATAGAAACAAGTATAGAAATCTTTCAGGATAAAGATGTTAAATAAGATGTTTAACTTATAAAAGAGAAGAGGTTCTTTATTTAACACTGATGTTAACCTCTTTCATTATACTTTAAAATGAAGATGTCTTAGTATTGAATTATAGATACACTTATACTAGAGGGATCAATATAAGAATACATTTTGAAATATTGTAGTAGAAAATCTATAAAGGAATAGGGAGTTAGAAGAATATATATGTACACACATTTTTATAGTATAAGTTGAATATACACTAGTATATAAAAGGGATATTAATCGAGTATGAGTTATTGATTTATAAGTGATGTCTTATTAGATAAGTGAAGTCTGATTTGACAAGTGAAGTTTTATTAGTTAAAAGAAGTTTTACTAATAAATGAGTTGTAATTAATGAAAGATTAATTAAAATGGGAATGGGATTAGAAGCCGTTTATATGAGTTATCCGTGCTTCAACTGTTTATCATGCTTTGTGATCTTGATAGTGCCTTGAATGTTTATTCGGTTGTTATGGAAATCAAGCAGGGCTGTTTTCCATATACAATCGTCTATTGTATGAATTATAGTCGGTTAATCGACTATAGAACTTGAGCTTAAATTAGCGACTGGTTTTGAGGAGACCGGGATCGGTAAGTGTTTTACTTATCGAAAACCACTTCAGAACTAGTATACGGGTTGTATGTTTTGGAAGCGGTTGTGAAGTGAAGGCTATGTGGCGATTCGAGGTCAGTTGAGATGTTCGAACACATATAGTGATTCTAAGATCTATGAAGGAATCTATGTGTGATTCCAAGATCTGTTGATGTACTGGAATCCATGTGTGATTCCGAGATCTGTGAAGGAATCTATGTGTGATTCAAAGATCTATTGTACTGTTGGGTTCCATTTGGGAATTCTTGTTCTGTTCGAGTGATGAAGACTTGTGTGAAAGATGCCGAACGAAACCTCAACATTGGAAATGACTGAAAACAGAGTAGGAGCACAATCTCGGGTTTTGCTAACCCGTGGCAGGTTATATTGACTCCATATCTGGTGTATGCTTATTATCGAATCGTTGCAGGAGCTCTTTGAAGTTGCGCACATGAGTTGGGTATATTTGATTCCATGTGGTGCACTTTGGTGTTTTGGTGCATGGGCCTGTTGTGTTTACCTTATGGTATATTTTATCTAGAGATATACAACGCTCGGAGGTACTTTCTTCCCCTTGTGCATGGAGTTCGGATCTATATTAAGAGATCTCTGACGGGAAATCCAATATGCGAACATGCCTTATCGGTTTTGTTTGTACACTTAATAGTTATCGAATGTAACCAATGTAACCATTACTTCTATTGAATTTATTTGTATTCTACACCCTAGAAATTATCTATTTACAACTATACTTCTCTTAATAAATGGTTGAATGTTATTGAGAGGATAACCATTACGGATATGCGTACGGCCTCTCATTGTATTGAGATATGTGTTACTTAAATGTTGAGTTATCTCACGCGATTGCTAGCCTGATCCGGGTGTTATTTTGCGGTAATGCTCGGGTCAGACCAGGTATATTTGCAGATCAGATTTGGATTGCTTTGGCGCTTCAGAAGAGGAGTTAGTGACGAGACGTATACTCATATTCTTTTATTTATTCCGCTGTGTATGTTATTATTTGAATCAGTAAGGACAGGTTGTTATAACTGTTCAGGCTGATTCATTATGTACTCTGATTGATGTATGTATATTTTAAAGTTTTTCCGCTTTTTGTAAGAGCACTGTTGTTATAGATTATTCGTTCCATTATGAGATTCTGTTCATATCTTCTTTCTTCTATTCTCCTTTCTCCTTTCTTTCCCCTAACTATCAGACTTTCTAGTACTTGATTTGAGATACATGAATACAGAGGATGTATTAGTATTGATTTTCAAGAGCTGAAAAGTCGATCGTTACACATGGGCTCACATAATTGTAAAAAAAACCAACTCTTTTCTTGGAAATAACGTCATGGGTTTACTGAGCCTGCTCAGTTACACTGAGCGTACAAGGCTCAGTAAACTGAGCCACTCGGCTCAAGTTTATTGAGTCTGGCTCAGTAAACCTGATCGGAGTGGCTCAGTTTACTGAGCTTACAAGGCTCAGTGTAACTGAGCCAATCGGCTCAGCTTACTGAGCCAATGAGGCTCAGTGTAACCGAGCCACTTGACTTTGGTTTACCGTTAACTTTTCCTAATATTTTGATGGTTTATGGCATTAATTGTGTTGTGTAAATAACTTTTCAAAGTCATGCTGTAAATACAATCGGATACATGCTAACCTAGCCTAACCCTTAAAGTGCTGCAGATAAAGGAATGAAAACCACATTTAACATATTTTGTATTGACAACACAGCTAAAACATTTCCATCTTTAAAACATTCCGGCAGCGTTCATTCATTTGATTTGGACAAAGAAAAGATATAATACTTCTAGAACTTGTGTAAGGACATATGACTATATAAGAAATGGTATATTTTTATTCAGATTTGCATGTGATTTCTTAAAAAAAAAATCAAACTGGGAAACAGGAAAACTGAAGCTTAAATGTGTCGTATTATCATATGTTATATCGGTTGGGTAAAGCTCCTACAGCCAATTAATGAAGCCAATTGTTTAACATTAAGATTTGCTTATAAAAACCATCATAAACCCATACCCCCTTCACGCAAAAACAATTGCAACAACAAAGTATAAAACAAGCAGCAGAAAAATTCTAAGAACAGAGAAGAACAGAAAGGTGAGTAGACTAAACTTTTAATCCCTTCAAAATCTTTACCTTTTTGTTATTAAATGTTTACTAGTGTTTAGTTTTTAAATGCTATATACTAATATGTGATTAACACAAAAATAAACCCCTTTATATACATAACAGAAGCATAGGAAAACATCCACAGTTCTATGGTAAAAATCATGCCGTAATCATTTATGCCTACAAGTTGTTTAAAATTATTATAAATCTTGCTATGAGTTGCATAGTCTTTACCCCCTTTCCAAGTATGTCTATTTTGTTGTATTTTTTGTATGCCAAATGCTTTTGAGTCATGTCACTACTGTGAAGTATTAGCTTTTCTTATGCATTATTTTCATTACGGCCAAGAAAATTCCTAAATAATTAGCAAATAATTCATTTTAGTCTGATTTCTCATGTTGAAAAGAAAACACATAGTACTTTATCATTTTAAAATATAAAGATATTCCATTTCATGCCACTCTTTTGTACGGCCATCTACTTGAACAAGTTACAGACATATATAGTTTGATTTTGCTTCTTGTGCTCTATTTCAGTACATGCATACATTACAATTTCATTTAAAATCCGTATGTCCCCATGTGTTAAGCATGAGTTTCAAGATACCTTAAAACTAAAATGTAATTTTAGATTACATAAGAAGAATCAACCGTCTCCTTACATATTTAACTTTAAACAAGAACTAGGATCACAATAGTTTGCAATGAAGCTGAATCAACCAATAGAAATTCTTCTATTATGCCAAAAAAATAAAATGTAACACCATTATAATTAAAATCCTATATGCATGCTTTTGTTATGCATTAAAAACATATAAAAATTCTATAAGCATTCTTTTGTTTAACAATATAAATCAAAAGTGTATGAGGGTATTTCTAGTATATGTGCACTATAAGTTTAACAACATAAATCCTAATAATATGCTAGTCATATAAAGATAATTGTTAATGATTTATTAAATCTAAATGAGAAGTAAGATACCAGTATTACTTTGCATAAAGCGTCTTTATAATAGACATCTACATTCCTCCAGTCATCATAACTGATCTGAATGTATGCACAGATCAAAACACCACATCGGAAACTCCACTTCTTTTCATCTTTCCCTTTAGCACCATCCATTTCAACATTTATAAAGTACTTTTTATTTGGAGGAGGCAGAGGGACATCTTCTGTGTTTTCTGTTTGTCTCGATGAACTACCTGACATTTTGATAATTTTATTACATTAGCACGATTACAAATTTTTGACATGTAAATAAAAGAAAGAAATGCAAAAAGACAATGTAGCTTACATTTCTAAAAGATAACAAGTAGAAATGGTGGATGCCCCTTCAACCAAAAATAAAAATATAAACTGTTAGATCAAAATTTCGACCTAACACCCAAATTGTTCCGAATGTTATAGAGTTTCAACTGAAGAATGAGGAAAAAGAAAATAACACACAGAATTTATAGTGGTTCGGCATTAACGAGCCTACGTCCACTTTATATATTATCGATTATACTTTGAAAGCTAATACAATCAAGGATTTCTCTCAATACTCTAGTATTTTGACAATAATGGCAGATTCAGTACTCAATATTGCCAAAAATATCCCAAAAAATGCCAAGCTCCGGGCTATTTATAGCTGATTTTGTCAGGCAGGTCGTGGTAACACGTGGCATGAATCCCGAAAACGTCGGATCGCATCGCCACCGTCGAGGAAATAGTCAAATTAGTCGTTGTGGACAGGTGTCGTGATCCCCTTGAAAATCGGATCGTGCAGATGGGGAGAATCAGTCAAAATGATGGTTAGGGGCACGTGTCACTAGATCCGTGCGTCTCGGATCGCTGAAGACTAGCTCATGCTTGAATGAGTCAGAGGGTTCGCCACGCATCAGGGGATCGGATCGGTCTAATCTGGGCAACACTATAGGTTCGGATCGAGTCGCATAGAGGTTTCGCTCCGCTGATAGAATGGGGGCGATCCGTCGAGACGCGATCCGATGGTGGGCGGGTCGATAGTGTGCGATCCGTTCCTTCATGTTCTTAGAGAACGTGGTTTCATGCTTTCCTCTTATGAATGATCCTAGGTGGCTTGGTCAAAAAGCTAGCCAACATTTTGCCCCCTCGAAGTATGTTTTATTGATGATGGAACATGCTTCGAAGCTATAGAATGGTCTTTTCACAGCGAGTCGCGAATCAGTGAACAATTCTCTTTCTGGGATTTTTCAGAGTCTTCATTACTGAATTTATCGATTCGGATCGCGGGCTCGAGTCGCGGTCCGTAAGCAAGACATTCGTTTCGTTCTTTGGTGGGCACTTGGGCCTCTTTAATGGAGCGGAACGAGACGGGCTCTTCTTCGAGACGTGGTGGGCTTTTTGGTTCGCGGCCCGCCTGTTTTTGTGGATCGAATAGGACAAGGAAGGGGAGACAAATGGTCGCCCTTTTTCCTATATAAGTCGACCCTCCCCTCTTCACTTTCTTCCTTCTTTTTTTTGTCGTATCGTTTCGCCTGCATTGTTGAGGAACGAACCCTAGTTTTTCAAACCTTCGAAAATCCGAGTGCTTTCCCAATTTTTAGAAAAGGTAACCCCACCAAAAGCACCCTTACTCGTACTCGCTGTTGTTTATGATTTTTTTTCTACTAGCTTGAGGAAAGAAACGGTGG
Organism: Allium sativum; assembly: GCA_030737875.1. Lineage (NCBI taxonomy): Eukaryota > Viridiplantae > Streptophyta > Magnoliopsida > Asparagales > Amaryllidaceae > Allium > Allium sativum. The sequence continues at coordinate 643,910,580 of CM060912.1, forward strand.
AATATCGTGATTTTTGGGGGAACCAGCGAGGCGCCATTGCTGATGGGCGTAGAGGTCGGAGTTCGGAAATGAGAAGGAGAGGAGGAAGACGAAGGAGGAAGGAGAAGGGGGAAGGCCGGTTCGGTTCGTGAGCAAGGAGAGGAAAGGAAGAAGATGAAGGCGAGTGGCGAGACGGAGGGTCGTGGTGACGGCAAAGGCGCGTATCGTGGGGGGCTGCAACGATTCGGCAAAGACCCCGATCACTTACTTTCACGATCCATGAAGGGGCGATCCCTTTGCCCTGCGATTCGAAGGAGGGCGATCCCTCTACTCTGCGATCCGAAGGAGGGCGATCCCTCTACATGGCGATCCGACTCGTAGTTCACGATCCAAAGAAATTTCAAACTTTAAACGATGCCTTATCACCATAAAATTCTGAACAGTTAGGCTAGGGCCTTGATGTTGGACTTTCTGGACTAAATGACCACATAATTTGACTGCATATGACGACTAATATTTTGATGATCTTGATAGCTTTCACGCTTTATTTTTAATGCACACACAAGCACACACACCGACACTTGCACACACGGGGGACGGGTAGTATCAATCTCATTGTTCATGTTTTCTCGTCCTAGCAGTAATGTCGAACAATCAATCTTCTTCAAGATCCGCAACAGAGGCGGAATCCGAGGTTCCTGAGCAATACAACCCCGAGATTCCTCCAATTAATCCAGGAGGTGAAGATTCTGGATATGAATACGAGGCCACAGAATTAGATCTATCCGAACGTACTTCATCTAGCGAAGAGTCTGAGATAGATGGGCGAGCTCCCGACGAGATTCCTGGCGCGCTCAGAATAGATAAATTTTCTGATTCTTTAGCATCTAAGCTCGACGACATAAAGCTTAAAAGAATCTGCTTGAGACACGGGATTCCTTGGGATGATGTCTTGACACCCGGAAGCGAAGATAGACCCTACCTAGCTCTGGAAGGATATATGGCAATCAGTCGAACCATGTGCTTGGTAGGAGCCGTTCCTCCGTTTCCTCCGATCGCCATCGAAACTTTAAGATGACTGGGTATTGCTCCGATGCAGCTTCATCCTAACGCCTACGCATCTCTATACACCCTATATGTTGCATACGCGGAGATCCTACACGACGAACTTAAATTCAGAGATTTGACATTCTTCTTTCTTTTCAAGCACCGTTCTTCGGCAACTCCAAATTTCTCTTTCTTTGAATCGGTGGCGAATAGGAAGGTCCTGTACGATGGATATAGCAATATAGGGGATCCTAAGTCTGAATGGTTTTATATAAAGAAACAGGCCGGATGCGCAAGAAGATGGCTCAAATCAAGTAAACTTTAAGCTTCTAATCGAATATCTTGTTCAAGAAGTCTAGGCGTTAACATTCTCCCCCCTTTTTCTTTGTTTTAAACAGATCACGTCTTCCCGAAAACGGAGGGTCCGCTATACACCAATCGATTGTCCATTCTTCTACAAAGCAGATCCGACTTTTTAAGGATCAAAAAATGCATTACTGATGAAAATCTTCATAAGCATCATCTTCTGGATAGAAAATTTGGACTTGGCGCTGGCGGCAAACCTTATAAGTATGCGCCCCCAACGGAGGGAGAGGGAACTTCGCCAGCGGTAGAAACAACTAAGTTTCGCAAGAGTCCTTCTCCGATAGTCATCCAAGACGATGAGGACCTGAACATATACAGAGGGGATGAGGTCCGCGGTGACATGTCCAAGGAAATCCCGATTTCTACTCCAATCGAAACCGCTGCTCCCGATGATTTGATAGAAGAGCAGTTATTTGACGAGCTGAACAAAATTCCTCTACACGATGACGTATATATAGAGAAGGACTTTGAAGGGGGGCCTTTCTTCCCTGCTTCTGAAGAGGCCATCGCTCCAACTAGAGAACAGGAAACTGGTCAGATGAGCCTGTCTTCAGGCCCGGGTCTGTTAGGGGGGGTTATATTGGATGCACAAATCACACACACTATCTGACCCTGCACCCTTATATCGTGAGTATTCAAAGTTTTAATATGTTCTTCTCTTTTTTGCAGGAACAATGTCCCGCAGGAAATCTTACTCTTATCGTTCTCTTCGTGAGGGCACCCAGCCTTCATCCGGGTACTGAGCGCTCTCGTGGCCCTTCTCACAGGCCGACTTCCTCGCAACCTCGGTCTCCAACAAAATCTTCCTCTACCAAGCCTTCCAGTTATCCGGCAGTTCCTGCAGGGGGAAAGAAACTTCCTAAAGAGTTAACTCCTCCAAAGAGTGCACCTTCCCACAGTCGGTCGTCAAAAAGGCATCACGAATCTAAAGATAAGGGCAAGGATCCATCCAAAGAGTCTGAAAAGGAGGGGAGTGGCATTGTCCCTTCCAGCCAGCCAGAGTTGGTTGCCCCCGGATCACGGGATTACATGCATGGTCCCGAGATTCAAGGTAGGCTGGAAAAGCTACGGGAACAATTCCCAAACATATTCTTTGACCGGATGACATTTGTTCCAGCCTTGGAACCGGTCCCCAAGAACTGGGATAGCGAAGTTGTCGAGCACATCCGCCATGTTGCCAAACAATATGAGATGATGAAAAAACATGCAGTTAACCTTTCAGAAGTCATCCGATCGTTTGAAATAGAAGCACACAGATCTAAGGCGAAACTTGAAAACAACGAGAGGGCCAGGACAAAGATGGAGAAGGACCTGGAAGATGCTCAATCCCAGCTTGCTTTAGCACGGAGGGACGCTGAAAATTATAAGATTGAATTAGAGAATGCTAAGCAGCGCTTTCATTCGGAACTTGACTCCAATAGCCAAGAGAAAATGGCCTTAAAGAAGGAGGTTGAAGACCTCAAAATGGCCAACATCGAGTTGAAAGTAGCACAAGGCCATTTTGAAGCTGAGAAGGCTGCTTGGGAGGCAGAAAAAGCGAGTTTAAAAGAAAGTTTGGCTTTGGCTAAAGAAGAAAAGGTGATTTTAAATGATCAGGTTGCGGACGCGGAGAGACGGGCAGCTCTTGCCGAAAAGAATGTTGAAAGTGCCATCGAACTGGCCACTGCTTCTAACAACAAGCTCCTCGAAAGAGAGAAGGATATCGAGGGGTTTGAAGAGATGATTTTCGACTTCCTTGGCCAAGTCCTCAAAACTTGCAACATTTCGTGGATCCCGGATTACCACGTTACTTTGGCCAATTTATGGGATGCCATAGTTGAGGGTGAAAAGCAGAGATTGGGGGTCGAAGAAATTAATGAGGATGAGTTGATGAAGAGCATCTTGAGGGATAATGAGCCTGAGGACCTAGCAGAGGGTCGTCGTCTGATTTTAGCGGAGATGGAAAAGGAGAGGGCCTTGGCTAAGGGTAAAAGCAAAGCTGATGAAGATTCAAGTTCTGTCGTGGGGCCCAAAACCTCCGGAGTTGAGGAGTACCATCCTGATGATCCACTAATCCCTTTGGGCCTAACCCCCGTAGTTGTTGGAGCTCCTGCAACTATTCAAGAAGGAGGATCTGCGGAAGGTATCTCCTTTTTTCTCCACAATTCGTTAAAGCAATTGTGAATTGTCGTCGTCTGGTAGAACAACCAATTGAATTAGTAACGTGTGTTCCTCATAATACAGGTGGCGAGCCCGTCGACAAGGGTGCTGAAAAAGAAAAAGAGGCGGAGAAGGAGGCTGTCTCACAAGGTGCCGGTATTGATATATCAAAACAGGCTGAGGTCACAACAGCAGAGAAAAGCATCCCGGCACCTAGCACTGGCGTTCCCAAGGATGCTGAGACCATCGAGGCTTTGAGAGACATGGATGGGCACCATGTAGAGGATGAGGAAGACATTATCGGCGCCAAAAAAGCCGACGATGATGACGACGAAACCTTGGCCAGCCGAAAGGCTAGGCAGGAGAAAGAGATGGCTTTGAAGAAGGTGGAAGATGAGGCTTTGGACGTAGTCCCCCTTGCAGAATTCGATCCCAAAACTGGGATGATTGTGAAAATCCCGCCCAAATCCATTAGCCGACAGCTTCATTTTGCAAATCCCGATGACTTCCCGGCTTCCCTTTCTGATAGAAGGAAGAGAAAAGAGGTGGAAGAGGAATCTTCAGAAGAGTCGGATGTTCCTCTCATAGACAAAAGGAAGAGGAAGAAAGGGGATCTGTCTGATGCCGACAAGGCGAAGCTGGAGAGACAGAAGCAAGAGAAGAGGCCAAAGCGTTAATAGGATATTGTTGCTTGTTGATATTTTGCCTTTAGGTTTTCCACTGGCCAGGAAGTGTAATTGTGAGACTGGCCCTCACTTTCCTTTCTAGGTTGTTTTTCACTTTGTTGGTTCGCAGTATATAAATGAAAGTTTATCTCTTTTTGCATCATTATGTACCTGTATTCAAATAAACTTTCCATGTTTAGTCATAGGCCATCTAATAATAATTACAAATTAGTCAAACAACTGAAAGAAATTTTTTTTCATGCTGCATTGCTGTATTATAGTTCAGTATATGTATATGAGTATATGTGCCCCCAATCAGTTGTTATCATAACGCCTGACTGGGGTTTACTAAGAATTGGTTAGTATTGTCGGCAGGTTGCCACCTATTTCTGAATATGGGGGACTTAGAAGATTGCATAGGATAATTGTTCTTGTGGCACCGAATTTCTGGCATCTTTCTTAGTGCTTAATCACAGACTTCTTTATACTCTCCTGACGGTTGCCAAGATTAGAGTTTGAATTCAGTAGTTTAGTCGGTCCCCGATCCTTCAGCAGGGAAGAAGTTCTTTCTCAGCGCTCAATCGGAGACGCTTTTATACTCTCTCTCTCTCTCTGGAGAGTTAGAGTTCGAGCTCAGCGATTCATTCGCTCCCCCATCCTTCAGCGGGGAAGGAGCTCTTTCTCAGCACTCAATCGGAGACGCTTTTATACTCTCTCTCTCCGGAGAGTTAGAGTTGGGACTCAGCCATTCCATCGCTCCCCGATCCTTCACTGGGGTAAGAGTCCTTTCTCAGCGCCAAATCGTGGACGCTTTTATACTCTCTCTCGGCGGTCGCCAAGGTTAGACTTTCGCTCAGGCGGCTCCGATCATGGTACACCGCCATGCCTTGTGGATGTCATCTTCGCATCCTTTATACTCTTTTCTCAGCTCTGGAGAGTTAGGGTCACGGATCAAACGGTCTGCAACTATGCACGCTCATCCCACTCGTCCTAGGTTTACATTTTAATCCAAGCTTTGAGGATTAAAGCCAGTCGAACAATTAGTTGGAGCGTTTGCCAAAGCTTTGAATTCCTCCGAACAGTCTACGGGAAGAATGGTTGGCACCAGACTTCGAGCACCTGCATTATCCACACCAATTTTCATAAAAATAAACAGGTAAATAAATAAAGATGCAATAAGGGTAAATGACACACAATATTTTTATAGTGATTCGGTAGAATCATGACCTACGTGCACTTTATAATTCTTTGCTTCAAGGAATCAAACTATTCTAGGCTAGTCGTGCCTTATACATGGTTTTCAACAAAGCAAAAGAACAGATTTGAAACTTTTATGCTAAGTATGGCCGCAAATGTTGGGCATTCCACACTCTGGGGATTTCCCTTCCATCTACGGTTGCCAGCCTGAAGGTTCCATTATCAAGCTTGCTCAGAATGGAGTACGGTCCTTCCCACTTCGCTCCCATATGAGTTGGGGGTGGAAAGACACGTTTCAGAACCAAGTCTCCGGGTTCCCAGGTTCGCGCTCGAACCTTTTTGTTATAATATCGAGCGATCTGTTGCTTGCATCTCAAGGCGCGTAGGTCCGCCTCATCCCTCTTTTCTTCGATCATATCTAGGGACTCAAGTAGCAATTCATTATTGGTCATTGGATCATAATAAGTCACCCGGTGATAAGGTACCTTTATCTCAACCGGGATGACTGCTTCCATTCCAAAGGCAAGGGAGAACGGGGTATGTCCTGTTGCCGATTTATATGTTGTCCTGTAGGCCTATAGTGCCAAGGGCAATTCATCAGCCCACATGGCTCTATCCCACTTCAGTCTTCTTTTGAGAATAGACTTAATCTGTAACACCCCACGTCCATTAATGTCACTCACAAAGGGAATGCATTAACTTCCATGGAGGTTTTAAGTGAATATAGAACAGTAAAATTACAACAAGACAGATATAAAATAGTACTTGGAAATTCAAAAACTTTATTTCATTGTAGCAGAAGTCAAAACATGTTTGATTACATCATAACACCATATTCAATGTCAAGTACAATATCTATCTTGATAAAACAAGTACATAATCCCATTACATGAATAGCCATTAAAAAGAAAGATAACAAGCTGGACTTTACTTCAGCAGTCCAAGCTTTCCAGAAGATAAGCGATCCAACTAGACTCCACTAGAACTTGGCCCAACCTGCGGACCTGAAGGGAGAAAAAGGATGGAAAAGAGGGGGTCAGGCATAAAGTCTGGTGAATATGATAATTCTACAATACTATTACCAAAATAACTGGACTAAGGCATAAGCTGGAAAACAAGAAAATGTCTATGAAGAGCAGATTAAGGACATAGACAATCGCTAAAGGCAACGTTATAGGCGCTCCTAAATACTAAAGGATAAACACTATACTGCACCACACCAGTCACCCTAAAGATTCATCCCACTTAGCTTCACTTAGAAACTTTCCCAATGGCTTTACGTACCCCTAGCTGACTACATAGGTGCCGCCTGCCCCTATCTCCACTAGGTGTACCCTACTTCCCATTATTCGATCGGCTCCCTAACTCGTAGATACCCGTGCTGGCCCCACAGTGGGGTGTATCACTCCCCTAAAGTGGCAACCTGATACAACGGACATGCACGGCTTATACCTACACGATGCAACAACGTCTTACCTACCAGCCCGGGTCCACACACGCATATGAAACCCGTTGGACTTGCGTTGCCACCGCTCCTTGTTTTGGCCTCTTATAGTCAAACCCAGTATGCGTGTCCCGTCCTCGACTTGGGTCGAGCCCACAAAGATACGTTTTGGGATACTGGTTGAAATGGGCCCCCACTATTTACCACAAGCATTCCACCTAAGCTTGTCCCCATTAGTCCATCCCACTTAACCCACTTAGTCATGTTCATTTACATGTGTGTTTGGTTAAGTCTAATCGTATTTCAAATGCCTCTAAAGGCAACCACCAGATTCCTCATGCCACCCAAGGCACCTACTTAACCCCCATGTCCCACCTTACATGATTATATGGTTAAGTATTTCTTAGTTCATTAAGGCCATAACCTCATAAAGACCTCTCACATTAGACTGGCATTTATGGCAGCTGGATTTGCCGGGCGGGTCCGGGCAGTCTTACACCATAAAAGAGTCTAACCTCGTGTCTTTACAACTGTTATGCTTTAGTTTGGGCCTAGGACCTCTCACATTGGGCCGACATTTGTGACTACTGGATTTGCCGGGCGGGTCCGGGCAGGTTTACATCACAAACGGGTCCAACCACGTGTCCTAAGCATTGATTATTAATAATAATCCACTTTCCCCCAATTTTAATAATTCCCTACTTGAATTATTAATTACTTCCAATTTTTAACAATGTCCATAATTGACTCAATTATGGACATTCATTCATGGTATGCAACATCTTACAAAATTGCACCCAATTTATTAATTCCTAATATTCCCCTACCCCACGTTTGAACGTTTATTCGCAAAATATATGTTAGACTCGAATAGCCTAACTCATAGCATAAAAGAGATTATCATAATAACAACATGTATATGTGACCAAATGAATCATAATAAGGGGTGAAACTTGCATATGTCCAACTTGCATAGATTATACATGTCATGGATCTAAAGGTGTCAACTTGTTCAAAATTCACCTAATATGATCTCAATCAATTTTCATAAACTTACATATGAACATGTGTGAAACAACATCATCTAATTTTTTAACAACATGGTTTTATATGGGTACACCTAACTCAATAGGAAAATTCCCATAATCAAGTTTTATTTAATTATAGTTTCAAGTTTATGGGTACACCTAACCTAATAGGCAAATTCACATAAACAAGATCCATTTAAATTAAGAAAAAAAAACATAACTTTAAGCATGATCCAACAACATGATTTTTCAACATAATATAGCATGATTTATAACATGGCATAGTATGATAGTATAACATAGCTTGACATGATTCTCAACATAGCACGACATAGCATAAGAGAATTTACAACATAGCATGACATAGCATATATAATTTACATCATACGACAACATAATAACATAATAAGAGATCCACAATATATAGAATTTACAATTACAAATCACATCACTTTCTTGTGATCCATTCATAACTGAGTCAAATTAGTTTGTAATAGTCTTGTGAGAATCATCATACTCACCAACAAAAGAAAAGAATTAGAGAAAGAGAGATCTTTTGATTTGATTTGTGTAGATTTAGTTGTAGATGATTAGGCTTCCTCTTCTTAGTTTGTGACGGCTACGCTGAACTCCATGGCAGCAGCATGACGGTAGCTTCTCTAATTTTACAAGTGATTTAGGTTTAGGGTCTACCCACTTATTTATAGATTTTAGAATGCATTTAGGCCATTAGATTTAACCTAGAAATAACCGCAGCCGTTCAGACAAGATGGGGTTTATCTTGTTGACTCAGCAATGAGTCAGAAGTGACTCAGCAAACACTCAGCAATATATATATATATATATATTCTACAATGTACACATTAGATACATCCCCCCCTTTTACACACTTATTATTGTTTTTATATACATATTAGATACATCCCCTCTCTTACACACTTATTAATATTTTTATATTCATATTAGATACATCCCCTCTCTTACACACTTATTAATATTATTATATTCATATTAGATACATCCCCCCTCTTACACACTTTTATATTCATATTAGATACATCCCCCCTCTTACACACTTATTAATATTTTAGCAACTTTAATGTTAATAGAAAATTCGGGGTGTTACATTCTCCCCTCCTTTTAGGATTTCGTCCCCGAAATCTTCAAGTCTGGAAGAATGTATATCCTACCATCCAAACGTCCATTTACTCATCCATCATACACAGGCATCCATTGTCCTTACAGACTTCTAATGCTTTCATGTTTAAATGCACAGTGTGTGTATATGTCCGTATCTAATGCAAAATCAGGCGGTCCACTGATTCAGTTGACCTCCTTAATGCAACTATGATCGTGCCATGCATCCATTATGTATGCAAAAGATTCTTAATGCTATATAATACTTCTATATGCGTGCACAACCATCATCTGAATGCAGCATCCACATGATAATACAACCATCGTTCATCCATTTTACTAAATACATCCATATATATGCAATATGCAATATGTAGTGACTGAGCCGATCTAGTGCCTAAAGTGTGTGTATATATGCATCCACGAGCAACCACTAGCAAACACCTGCATCCATTTTGCATCCATCATACATAACATGTCTCAAACACATGTTTCAACCATAGGATTATCCTAACTAAAGGTCAAAGATACTAATGAGAGGACATACTAAAGATAAGATAAGATAAGCTAAGCGATAAAGGAGAAATTAAAAGACATACCCTCAAAAAGAAAAGGGTACAACGAACGCATCTTCTCTTCTGTCTCCCAAGTTGCGTTGCTCTCATTATCTCCCCATTGCACTTTAACCAGTCTGACCTCTCGATTCCTCAACTTTTTGATCTCCGACCCAAGAATGCATGTAGGAGCTCGTCTGATTGTTGCATCACGCTCTATTTCCATCTCTTTAAGCAAGCTCGGCTCTACCACCTCCGCGGTCTTGTGCAAACACTTCCTCAAATGTGATACATGGAATACGTCGTGTACTCCACTAAGTTTCTCAGGCAACTCCACCCTATATGCCATCTTCCCAATCCTGTTTTTTACAGGAAACGGCCCTACAAACCTTGGTGCTAATTTCCCCACGGACCCAAAGCGAACAACATTCTGTAACGGAGATACTTTGATAAAAACCATGTCCCCAATGTAAAACTCAAGATCTGTCCTCCTCTTATCAGCATACGATTTTTGCCTATCTTGTGCTGCTTTCATCCTCCTTCGAATCAACTCAATCTTCTCCGAGGTTTCCCTAACCATATCGGGCCCAAGTAGGATTTTATCGGTAGATTCCCACCAACATGTAGGCGAACGGCAAGGCCTTCCATAAAGAGCTTCGAAAGGTGCCATGCCAATACTAGACTGAAAGCTATTATTATATGCGAATTCTACTAACGGAAGGTGCTCTTCCCATGTACCCCCAAAGTCTAGGATACAAAGCCTTAAAAGATCCTCTAGAATGCGATTAACCCTCTCGGTCTGGCCGTCTGTCTGAGGATGATATGCGGTGCTCAAACATAGCTGAGTCCCTACCACCTCTTGTAAACTCTTCCAAAATTCGCTAGTAAAGATGGGGTCACGGTCGCTTACTATACTAGAAGGAATACCGTGCAAACGAACTATCTCCTTAATGTATACAGAAGCCAACCACGGAGCAGTCCTCTTACTTTTCACGGGAATAAAATGGGCGCTTTTAGTAAGTCTATCTACTATAACCCAAATCCCCGTGTTACCCTTCCTTGATCTTGGTAATCCATCCACAAAATCCATTGAGATGCTTTCCCATTTCCATAGTGGAACTTCTAATGGGTGAAGCAACCCACCGGGTTTCTTTTGTTCTGCTTTAACTCGTTGGCACACCAAGCATCTAGCGACGTACTCGGCCACATCCTTTTTCATACCGGCCCAAAAGAAAACCCGCTTCATATCTTTGTACATCTTATCCCCGCCGGGATGAATGGTCATTTTTGAGCGATGAGCATCACCAAGAATGGCCTTCCTTAAGTCTTCGTCTTGTGGTACACAAAGTCTATTATCCCTTCGTAACCAACCCTTATCGTCTAGGGTATACCTACGAAGATGGCTTGACGACTCCCCCCCTTTGAGCTTTTCTACTATCTCAACCAACTGTGGGTCGTCTCGCTGTGCCTCACCAACCCATCCTAGAAGTGTAGGTCTAACCTCCAAGGATGCTAACAGACCGGGTACTAAGTCAACGGAGGGTCTAAAGTCAAACATAGAGATGAATTCTAAGCTTTGTCGTTCAACAAACAACGGACTCAAGGACAACCTTTTCCTACTTAAGGCGTCTGCCACCACGTTACCCTTGCCCGGGGTATATGCTATTTCAAAATCGTAGGAGGCTAAGAATTCCATCCACCGTTGCTGCCTTAAATTCAAATCCTTCTGAGAGAATAAGTATTTTAATGATTTGTGGTCAGTGAACAGTTCGAATTTCTCACCAAGAAGATAGTGACGCCAAGACTTAAGCGCGAAAACAATTGCGGCTAGCACTAAGTCACGCGTGGGGTAATTCTTTTCATGAACCCTCAACTGCCTTCCACCATAGGCTATTACTCTTCCCTCTTACATGAGGACCGCGCCAAGTCCCGTCCCACAAGCATCAGTATAGATGGTAAACGGTTTATTCCCGTCTGGCAGCACTAAGACTGGGGATGAAGTTAAGGCTCTCTTTAAACGTTGGAACGCATCATCGCAATCTTTGTCCCACGTAAAAACCAAGTTCTTCTTCGTTAACCGTGTTAATGGAGCTGATATTTTTGCGAAGTCTTTGATAAACTTCCTATAATAGCCAGCCAACCCCAAGAAACTTCTTACTTCGGTTGCATTTTTAGGGACCTTCCAATCTTGGATGGCCACCACCTTTGCGGGATCCACTGCTATCCCTTCTTTGGAAACCACGTGCCCTAAGAACCGTACTTCCTTCCTCCAGAAGTGACACTTAGAAAATTTTGCCTTAAGGTTATGCGCTCGAAGGGTTTCCAACACTTCCCTAAGATGTAGGGAGTGCTCTTCTTTATTCTTAGAAAAGACTAAGATGTCATCCACAAAGACTACCACGAATTTGTTAAGGTATTCCCTAAACACCCTACTCATCAAATCAACAAAATATGCAGGGGCGTTTGTCAAACCAAAGGGCATCACTAGCCATTCATAGAATCCGTCAGGAGTCCTAAAAGCAGTCTTATCTATACTATCCTCAGCCACTCTCAGTTGATGAAAGCCAGTGGCTAAGTCCAACTGCGAAAACACTGAGGCGCCAACTAACTGATCAAAGAGATCGTCAATCCTCGGCAGTGGGTGTCGGTTCTTTTTAGTAAGCTTGTTTAGTTCTCTATAGTCCATACAAAGTCTAAGAGACCCATCCGCCTTTGTGGCAAAAACTACTGGAGCACCCCACTCCGATATACTACGTCTTATGAACCCCTTCTCAAGCAACTCCTTTACTTGCTTATTGAGTTCCCTCCTTTCACGAGGAGCCATGTGGCGCACTGGCAAAGATACGGGTTTAGCATTATCCACAAGATAAATTCGAAAGTCTATCTCCCGCTTTGGAGGTAAGCCCTTCACCTCCTCAAACACATCCGGATATTCCCGGACCACTTCTACCGATCGCAGGTTCTCTACAGACGCGTCAAGCAATTCAAGATAACTTAGCATAACGGAATTTATGGGATTACAAAAGATGTCGAGAGCATTACCAAGGCGAGTCACAAGCCTAACTACTCTCCTTTCACAATCAAGAATGGCCCTATTTCTAGACAACCAATCCATTCCTAAAATTAGCCCATAGCCCGTGAAGCCCAATACATAAGCATCACATCTAAATTCAACGCTAAGTATAGAGATTTTCAAATCCAAACATATCATGGTCAAATGAGCCGAACCCCCAATTGGATTTGAAACGACCAAGGGATCCTCTACTAAACTGGTGTTCAAGTGCAGTGATTCAACTAATGATGCAGAGATAAACGAATGAGATGCGCCAGAATCGAATAAGGTACGGACAAGATGATCAAACAGAAAAACTAAGCTTTCAACAGAAATTGTTCTACCTCTTTCTTGCAGCGGTGGGGCCGCAATAGCCTGAACTTGCACCCTTGCCTGCCCTGGTGCCATAAGAGCCTGCACCTGTCCTCCCGAGGTAGACCCTGCCCTCTGCCCCTTCTTTGGACAGTCCTTCACTAAATGTCCCGCATCTCCACAATGAAAACAACCAGTCTTCTTTTTCTTTCTACAATCTTTGCTGAGATGGCCAGGCGTCCCACAATTGAAGCATTTCTTCTTCCCTTTGCCATTATTGTTTTTACCACCCTTCTTATTTTGCTGTTGGGGTTTCTTCTGATCCCCTTTCTTTTCAACTGCCTTATCCTCATGCATAAGTGCCATTTCTACTAGCTTTTCAAAGGTGGCTCCCATAGGGATGTGGGTCATAGCCAACCCTTGCAACGGTTCATTCAAGCCTCTAACGAACCTCAAAGCTTTCTTCTCTGGCGTGTTCACCAACTCCAAGCCAAACCTTGCTAACTGATTAAATTTATTGACATATTCCTTTACTGATGAGCTCCATTGCTTTAGTGCTAGGAATTTTTCCATATTTAAGTTCTCCTCTGCCCTTGAAAGAAACTTTGCCTCAAACCTTCGTCTGAAATCCGCCCATGAATCAACTGGACGTTCCCCGTTAGTGACCTCCCACCAAAACGAGGCCTCTCCCTTCATTAACCAAGCAGCTAAACGGACTTTCCTCCCATCTTCCACTTCAAAGATATCCAACAATTCCTCAGTCTCCTTAAGCCAATCTCTGGCCTCCACAAACGTCTCAGTCCCTTGAAAAGTTTTTCCTCCCATAGCCTTGAATTCCTTGCACGTCTTTGCAAAAGTGTCAACACGAGGAGGAGGAGGAGGAATGGGTGCAACTAGGGGTGGAGGAGTATCCGCTGGGCCTGCAGTGGTGGCCCTAGCCTCCAAGTATCTCCTAAACCACCCTGGAATCGTCACACCTTCTAGGAGATTAAGATCTTCAGCCATGCTGAAACAAAAAAGGAAAGATTCAAAATGGAGAATTCGAAAGATAAAGATAAGGATGTGGTTATTTGGGATTATGTTTTTCATAAAAACTCTCTTTAAATAACATGTTTTTTTTTTGAAAGCACTTCTTCCAAAAATACTTTAGAAAAAAAAAATATTTTTCTAAATTTTTTTTTTATCTGTTCTGGTAACCTTATGCTCTGATACCACGTGTAACACCCCACGTCCATTAATGTCACTCACAAAGGGAATGCATTAACTTCCATGGAGGTTTTAAGTGAATATAGAACAGTAAAATTACAACAAGACAGATATAAAATAGTACTTGGAAATTCAAAAACTTTATTTCATTGTAGCAGAAGTCAAAACATGTTTGATTACATCATAACACCATATTCAATGTCAAGTACAATATCTATCTTGATAAAACAAGTACATAATCCCATTACATGAATAGCCATTAAAAAGAAAGATAACAAGCTGGACTTTACTTCAGCAGTCCAAGCTTTCCAGAAGATAAGCGATCCAACTAGACTCCACTATAACTTGGCCCAACCTGCGGACCTGAAGGGAGAAAAAGGATGGAAAAGAGGGGGTCAGACATAAAGTCTGGTGAATATGATAATTCTACAATACTATTACCAAAATAACTGGACTAAGGCATAAGCTGGAAAACAAGAAAATGTCTATGAAGAGCAGATTAAGGACATAGACAATCGCTAAAGGCAACGTTATAGGCGCTCCTAAATACTAAAGGATAAACACTATACTGCACCACACCAGTCACCCTAAAGATTCATCCCACTTAGCTTCACTTAGAAACTTTCCCAATGGCTTTACGTACCCCTAGCTGACTACATAGGTGCCGCCTGCCCCTATCTCCACTAGGTGTACCCTACTTCCCATTATTCGATCGGCTCCCTAACTCGTAGATACCCGTGCTGGCCCCACAGTGGGGTGTATCACTCCCCTAAAGTGGTAACCTGATACAACGAACATGCACGGCTTATACCTACACGATGCAACAACGTCTTACCTACCAGCCCGGGTCCACACACGCATATGAAACCCGTTGGACTTGCGTTGCCACCGCTCCCTGTTTTGGCCTCTTATAGTCAAACCCAGTATGCGTGTCCCGTCCTCGACTTGGGTCGAGCCCACAAAGATACGTTTTGGGATACTGGTTGAAATGGGCCCCCACTATTTACCACAAGAATTCCACCTAAGCTTGTCCCCATTAGTCCATCCCACTTAACCCACTTAGTCATGTTCATTTACATGTGTGTTTGGTTAAGTCTAATCGTATTTCAAATGCCTCTAAAGGCAACCACCAGATTCCTCATGCCACCCAAGGCACCTACTTAACCCCCATGTCCCACCTTACATGATTATCTGTTTAAGTATTTCTTAGTTCATTAAGGCCATAACCTCATAAAGACCTCTCACATTAGACTGGCATTTATGGCAGCTGGATTTGCCGGGCGGGTCCGGGCAGTCTTACACCATAAAAGAGTCTAACCTCGTGTCTTTACAACTGTTATGCTTTAGTTTGGGCCTAGGACCTCTCACATTGGGCCGACATTTGTGACTACTGGATTTGCCGGGCGGGTCCGGGCAGGTTTACATCACAAACGGGTCCAACCTCGTGTCCTAAGCATTGATTATTAATAATAATCCACTTTCCCCCAATTTTAATAATTCCCTACTTGAATTATTAATTACTTCCAATTTTTAACAATGTCCATAATTGACTCAATTATGGACATTCATTCATGGTATGCAACATCTTACAAAATTGCACCCAATTTATTAATTCCTAATATTCCCCTACCCCACGTTTGAACGTTTATTCGCAAAATATATGTTAGACTCGAATAGCCTAACTCATAGCATAAAAGAGATTATCATAATAACAACATGTATATGTGACCAAATGAATCATAATAAGGGGTGAAACTTGCATATGTCCAACTTGCATAGATTATACATGTCATGGATCTAAAGGTGTCAACTTGTTCAAAATTCACCTAATATGATCTCAATCAATTTTCATAAACTTACATATGAACATGTGTGAATCAACATCATCTAATTTTTTAACAACATGGTTTTATATGGGTACACCTAACTCAATAGGCAAATTCCCATAATCAAGTTTTATTTAATTATAGTTTCAAGTTTATGGGTACACCTAACCTAATAGGCAAATTCCCATAAACAAGATCCATTTAAATTAAGAAAAAAAAACATAACTTTAAGCATGATCCAACAACATGATTTTTCAACATAATATAGCATGATTTATAACATGGCATAGTATGATAGTATAACATAGCTTGACATGATTCTCAACATAGCACGACATAGCATAAGAGAATTTACAACATAGCATGACATAGCATATATAATTTACATCATACGACAACATAATAACATAATAAGAGATCCACAATATATAGAATTTACAATTACAAATCACATCACTTTCTTGTGATCCATTCATAACTGAGTCAAATTAGTTTGTAATAGTCTTGTGAGAATCATCATACTCACCAACAAAAGAAAAGAATTAGAGAAAGAGAGATCTTTTGATTTGATTTGTGTAGATTTAGTTGTAGATGATTAGGCTTCCTCTTCTTAGTTTGTGACGGCTACGCTGAACTCCATGGCATCAGCATGACGGTAGCTTCTCTAATTTTACAAGTGATTTAGGTTTAGGGTCTACCCACTTATTTATAGATTTTAGAATGCATTTAGGCCATTAGATTTAACCTAGAAATAACCGCAGCCGTTCAGACAAGATGGGGTTTATCTTGTTGACTCAGCAATGAGTCAGAAGTGACTCAGCAAACACTCAGCAATATATATATATATATATATATATTCTACAATGTACACATTAGATACATCCCCCCTTTTACACACTTATTATTGTTTTTATATACATATTAGATACATCCCCTCTCTTACACACTTATTAATATTTTTATATTCATATTAGATACATCCCCTCTCTTACACACTTATTAATATTATTATATTCATATTAGATACATCCCCCCTCTTACACACTTTTATATTCATATTAGATACATCCCCCCTCTTACACACTTATTAATATTTTAGCAACTTTAGTGTTAATAGAAAATTCGGGGTGTTACATAATCACTTTATTCGCCGCTTCGACTTGTCCGTTCGATTGTGGGTGCGCCACAGAGGTGTACCGATTCTCAATGTGGTATTTTTGGCAGAAATTTCTGAATTCAGCGCTATCGAACTAGGTTCCGTTATCACAATCTTTGGAATCCCAAATCGGCAAATGATGTTTCGAACGATAAAATTGATCACTCGTTTGGTAGTGATTATAGTTAGTGGTTCAGCCTCGACCCACTCAGTGAAATAATCCACGGCCACAATAGCGAACTTTGCTCCGCCCCTTGCTATGGGGAGGCTTCCAATGATATCAATTCCCTACATAGCGAAAGGCCATAGGCTCATCATTGTTTTTAACTGGTTAGGAGGTGCTCTTGGTATCTTTGAAAATCTCTGGCACGCATCACACCGTCGTGCGTATCTTGCTGCATCCTTGTTTATGGTAGGCCAGAAATAACCATGCGACAACACCTTTTTTGCTAAAGTTTGCCCTCCAGTGTGGTCGCCACATTCGCCTTCGTGGACCTCTTGCAGCACAAGTTTGATGTCATCGTGGGCTATACATCGAAGGAGGGGCATCGAAAATCCTTGTCTGTAAAGAACTCCGCCTTGCAGAACATATCGGGCGGCTTTACGAATTACCTTACGCCTCTCGCTTTTCTTGGTCGGAAGCGTTCCATTCATCAGGAAATTCTTTAGATGGGTCATCCAGGACTCCCTTTCTGGTTCCGTCTCTAGTATTAGGTCGATTTCCATTTGATCTATGCTAGGGGACCGAAGTACTTCAACAGGGGCTAGCCCAGTCACTTCAGGATCGTCGGAACTAGCCATCTTTGCCAACTTATCCGCCCGCTGATTCTCTGACCACAGAATATGAGATATGCTGTAGTGATCAAAATCGTTCAGCAACTCTTTTACTTTCTTTAAGTATAAAATCAATCTTGCACTTTTAGCTTGGAATTTTCCAGTAACTTGGTTCACAACTAACTTGGAGTCGCAGAAGATGTTCAGCTTTGTGACTTCTAGTTCCTTTGCGATCCTTAATCCGGCTATCAGAGCTTCATATTCGGAATCGTTGTTAGTGGCATGAAACTCCATCTGGATAGCATAGGATATCAATCGTTTCTCTGGAGTTTCAAGCACTATTCCAGCGCCGGATCTTTCTTCATTCTTAGCGCCATCAGTATACAATCCCCAGGCATTGGGATCGAGAAGTAACTTTGAAGGATCAACTTCCTCGTTTGCTATATCTTCCTCAGGGACAGTGAACTCTGCTATGAAGTCGGCTATCATTTGCCCCCGAATTGACCATCTGGGCTGAAAGTTCAAATCAAATTCACTTAACTCAATATTCCATTTGAGTAACCTTCCAGATGCCTCTGGTCTCTGTAGGACTTGCTTGAGTGGGTGATCAATGTATACGGTAATGGGATGCGCCTGAAAATAATGTCGAAGCTTTCTAGAGGCGATCAGTAAACTATACGCCAACTTTTCTATCTTGGGATAATTACGCTCTGCTGCCGTTAATTTTTTGCTCACGTAATACACAGGTCTTTGGATCTTATCCTCTTCTCTTACCAACGCTGAGCTGATCGCATGGGATGACACTGCCAGATACACGAATAAGTCCTCGTGATCCATTGGCTTAGATAATATCGGGGGTTTCTCCAGATGCCTGAGTAAATTTTGAAACGCTTCTACGCAGTCGGGCGTCCATTGGAAGTGGCGTTTCCCCCGCTTTATTAATTCGAAGAATGGGATGCACTTATCCGTAGCCCTGGAGATAAATCTGCTTAGTGCGGCCACTTTTCCTGCAAGGCTTTGCACATCCCTAATTTGCCTAGGTTCCTGAATGTCTCTAATTGCTGCGATCTGGTCTGGATTAATCTCAATTCCACGGGAGCTGACGATGAATCCCAAGAATTTTTCGGAGGCAACACCGAATGAACATTTGGTTGGGTTGAGTTTCATTCCGTACTTTCGAAGAATGCCGAACATCTCTGCCAAGTCAGTAGTGTGTTGAGAAGATTGCTTGGACTTAACCAACATATCGTCGACGTATACTTCCATTGTTTTCCCGATCTGGTTATAAAACATTCTGTTGACCAAACGTTGATATGTGGCGCCCGCATTCTTCAAGCCAAAGGTCATCACCACATAGCAATATAATCCCAGATCTGTGATAAAACTAGTGTGTTCTTGATCTGGAACATGCATCGGAATCTGGTTATATCCTGAATAAGCATTCATAAATGAGAGAAGCTCATGACCCGCCGTCGAGTCTACCAACTGGTCAATCCGAGGTAACGGGAAACTATCTTTTGGACAGGCTTTGTTCAAATCCGAGAAGTCAATACACGTTCGCCACTTCCCATTGGCCTTCTTTACCAGAACTGGATTCGAAATCCAGTCTGGGTAGGTTGAATCTCTGATAAATCCATTACTCTTTAGCTTTCCAACTTCTTCTTTCAAGGCAGTGGACCTCTCTGGGCCCAACATTCACCTTTTTTGCTTTACGGGAGGATGTTTTTGGTCAATGCTTAATGAATGGCTCATGATTGATGGGGATATCCCACACATGTCCGCGTGGGTCCAAGCAAATACATCCAAGTTGCTTTTTAAGAAATCGATCTATTCTTTAGCGAGATTCGGGTTTAACTGGGATCCAATCTTAAGGACCTTCTCCGGGTCACTGTCATCGATCGGTACATCCATAGTCGTCTCGTTAGGAGTCGCCATTCTGCCCCCGGGTTCTTGATCCTCTCTGGGATCTATATCCTCGGGCATCTCTATGGGCGACTCTCCATCGACTATCCTTTTTAGTTGCTATAAGGTCTCCGCCCCCATAGGGGGAGAAGCGCCTTTAGTTTCAATATCCCCTCCATTGCGGAGTAACTTTAGTTCGGCAACATAACATGCTCGCGCAGCAACCTGATCCCCTCTGACGATACCAATGCCAGCTTCTGTGGGGAATTTCAATAACAAGCACCAGGGGGCTATACAGGCTCTAAACTTTGCGAGGGCCGGCTGGCCCAAGAAGGCATTGTAGGGCGATTCAACGTCCAAAACCATGAAGGGAAGGATTCTCACTCTCTGGCATTCTCCTTCCCCAAGCGTAACCGGTAACTCCACATAACCCATTGGAGCGGTAGATGCTCCATTGAATCCACGGATCCATCCTTGACAGGGCTTCAAGTCTTTTATTTCGAGGTTCATCTGGTCAAATGTCCTTTTGAAAAGGATGTTGACGGAACTCCCGTTGTCCACTAAAACCTTATGAACAGTGGCTGGTCCAATATGTACTGTAATTACAAATGGATCTTCTGTCGGAGCATGGACTCCAATGCTTTCTCGTTCTCGGAAGACTACATCGTCGGTCATCATCTTTTGTTGCTTTACCGGGATATTGTACTTAGGGTTGCTACACTCCCCTACCTCGAGGTGTTGTTTGGCTGCATTGACATATTTATCTAATGCCTTGGAACTATGTCCGGCGAGATAAAGTCCTCCGATCACGGTATTGATAACAATGTTCTTTCCCTTTTGCTGGGCAGCCGGCCTAGCAGCAAGTTGATTCTGGTTCTGATTCGGGGCCTGTACTGCTTGCCCCTTGTCTCAGGGCGTTACTCTGTATTCATCTAATTTTCCTTCTCGAAGAAGCCTTTCGACCACATCTCTTAAGTGACGGCATTCATTTGTCGAATGGCCATGAATCTGATGAAAGAGACAAAACTTCCCCGAGCTGTCTCCTGCCTGCTTAATGGCGACATTGCTCTGGATTTCCTCTTTATCAGTTGTTTATGCCTTTCGGTTAGCATATACCTTTTCCCGGCGTAAATGTACGTTAGCTTTTTCGTAGAATAACTCTCTAGTATGGGGCGGTTTGCCTGCCAGGTATCTCCCGAATTCAGTGTCTTTATCTACTCCGTCAATCAGTGCTGCGACAACGGTCGATTCATGGGGATCTTTAACCTCAGTAGCGGCCAAATTGAAACGATCCAGGTACACCCTCAAACTCTCGCCTGGTCGCTGCTTGACAAGGAACAAATCAATCACACTTTTTGTCTTTTGTGCGTAGATACGGAATTGTTCTACGAACTTCTCACTCAACTCCCTGAAGCTAGAAATTGATCTTGCTGGCAAGCGAGTAAACCATAACAATGCTACATCCTCCAAGAATATGGGAAATGCCTTGCACTTGACAACATCAGAAGCTGCGGCAGCGGTCGTTGACCAAGAATATCTCATTCGATGCTGGACGGGATCAGATCTGCCCGCGTATCGATTCATCTGTGGCATGTTAAAACGCCTTGGGAAAGTCGCATCCAAAATATCATCAGTGAAAGGGGTGTGACTGCGGTCGATTCCCCAATCTTCGTTCCGTTGTCCGCGGCTATCTGCTAGAATCTGATGGATCATGGCTGTAACATTTGCACTGGTCAGCGGAGGTTCAGGGTCAGCGCCTCTGGCTCGGCGGGGTTCTCTAATCTCTCTTCCGGGAGCAGTCACAAAATCCGGGGCTCGGATAGGGCTTCGTTGCCCCCTGTTACCATGAGCATGTGCGCGGCGACGGGGCTGAGCTAGTCTGTTATGTACAGGACTGTCCACATCTCGAGTCCTGGGAGTTCCGGCTTGATCGTTCACATTACGGTTTGAGGGCCCCGCCTCCAGTGCTTCTTCTTCCCGTGATGGCAGGGTTCCGAACCGAAGCTGCTCTATGTTTTCGGCTCTCTCATATGGTTGCCGTGGAGGTCTCGGCGATTCCTCAAATGAAGAAGAATATCCTGGAGTATGTGGACGAACCGACGGCGTTCTTTGCCTTGCGAGCTCATCAAGCCTTCTATCCATAGCAGTCAAATTTTGTCGCAGGACGGACCTTTCCTGCCTTTGGGCAGCCAGTTCATCAAACAGTCTCTCCCACATTTCGGAAAAGAGAGAGATCCCCCTCTGTAACGGGAGCAGCAGGATCATATTAGTCATCATCACTTTCTCTTATGCGCAAAGAGCTTGAACCAGGTCGAGCGGAGGGGCAAGGACGGTAAGAGCGAGCCATAGGCTCCTTTCCAGGTCGAGTTGTAGTCTGATCATCAATTCGAATCGCTGTAGTTCGAGGATGGCGGCTCGAAACGCCCCCCTGAGATCGATTCGCGGTCGCGGTGCGTGGAGGATTCGTGACGTTGCCTTGGGATCGAGTAACAACCCCTTCAGCAGTCCGGATCGCCTCGTTCTCGTCGACTCGGAGCGTGGCGTATTCATCGGATCGGTTCGCCCCCTGTGCTCCGCGATCCAGAATCTCCTCGTTACCTAGCTCGTGCACACTCTCTTCAATTGTTTCATTGGTTTGCGAAGCTCGGGCTTCTTTAGATCTTTTTCCAGCCATGATATCCGAATCGCTGGAATCTTCAAAGAACTGAATAGTGAAACTTTAGGATTGTTTTCTCAGTGAAAGCACCAAAATGTTAGATCAAAATTTGGACCTAACACCCAAATTGTTCCGAATGTTATAGAGTTTCAACTGAAGAATGAGGAAAAAGAAAATAACACATAGAATTTATAGTGGTTCGGCGTTAACGAGCCTACGTCCACTTTATATATTATTGATTATACTTTGAAAGCTAATACAATCAAGGATTTCTCTCAATACTCTAGTATTTTGACAATAATTGCGGATTCAGTACTCAATATTGCCAAAAAGATCCCAAAAAATGCCAAGCTCCGGGCTATTTATAGCTGATTTTGTTAGGCGGGTCGTGGTAACACGTGGCACGAATCCCGAGAACGTCGGATCGCATCGCCACCGTCGAGGAAATAGTCAAATTAGCCGTTGTGGACAGGTGTCGTGAACCCCTTGAAAATCGGATCGTGCAGATGGGGAGAATCAGTCAAAATGATGGTTAGGGGCACGTGTCGCTAGATCCGTGCGTCTCGGATCGCTGAAGACTAGCTCATGCTTGAACGAGTCAGAGGGTTCGCCATGCATCAGGGGATCGGATCGGTCTAATCTGGGCAACACTATAGGTTCGGATCGAGTCGCATAGAGGTTTCGCTCCCCTGATAGAATGGGGGCGATCCGTCGAGACGCGATCCGATAGTGTGCGATCCGTTCCTTCATGTTCTTAGAGAACGTGGTTTCATGCTTTCCTCTTATGAATGATCTTGGGTGGGTTGGTCAAAAAGCTAGCCAACAGAAACTCATAAAAAAAACCAGCATATTCGTTTTGCAGCCCAAAATAAAAATAGAAATTCATGCTCCAAAAAGACAATTATCATAAATTTGTTATAAAAAAAGCAATATAGTTACTTAACAACTTATAATGTCAATGCACAAGCTGATGATATTCAGCTACAGTACTCGAAGTTCAAGGAGATATGGAATCGGTAAACATGGAAGGATTTCAAGACAAGATCTTTCTTCGAAAACACTAATTTACCATAGTAAGAACCCAAAACAAGATTGAAGAAGTAATAATAGCATAGGCTATCGGCGCGGCAGAGGTGATCGACGTAGCCGTGGCAGAGCCGATCGGCATGGCAAAGCCGACCAAAACCGATCAAAAGCGAAGGTGGAGTAAACCTAGGCACGATGAAAATTTGGGGATTGGAAGTGTAATGGTAATAACGAAAAACAAAAGGTAGGGTTAGACACTTGGCTGAACACAAAATTACCATGTTATCCCTTGCGTTCAAAATTAGTGTACAATATAACGGTTATTACTATTATAAAGGTATATAACGGTAATAAACGTGATAAATTTGTCACACATATAACCTTACAAGTAGGACCCGAAAAATGTGACAAAATGGCATGTTTGATGTAGTGTATCATGTCGGCTTGTCCTATTTCAGAATCAAAACCAGAAGAACAACTCAAATATTCCTTCAAAGCCAGGAAAATGCACAACTCAAAAATAAACTGAAATTATAAACTAAGAAAACCTAGTTTTCTTATTTTATTTTTTGAAAAGAAAAGAGAGAGTGAAAGAAAGAGATGAAAACAATCTAAATCGGAATTTAAAATTAAAAAATCTAATATGACAAACAAAACTAGGCTCCACTAAAAGAAATATAAAACAAGCAAAGTAACTCAGCTAGACTCAACACTTGACTCATCAACACCAAAAACTCAACAAAAACTAGACTCAAAAATATTTTTTTTTAAAAGGATAAAGCTTAACAAAAATAAACCACTAGTCTCTCAACACTTTAGATTAAATGGGCTCACATTATCACACCTTCTCGCTATCACAATTGCGTCGAATCACAATTTCCCTTAAAAGGACTCACGTCCCCTCACTATAGGACCCAGAAATATAATCATGCACCTTTCTAGAAAGTCAAAATCGGATCAAAGAAAGAAAAAAGAGCAAAAATCACACTTTGTTTCTTACGAAATCATTTTAAGAGAATTGCGATATAGTTTGTCGTTCGAATAAGGTTTCTCGAATAGTTTGTGTCTGGAATTCAAATCGGCTGAGGTTTTGTGGATGTAAATCGCAGTAAGAAGGTAGCCGGAATTGGATTAGGCTGGTTCTTCGTGAATTGGAATTGGGTCTAGGGTTTCGATGAAGAGAAAAAAAACATCGCGATGGATTTGAGTTGCAGTGTTCGAACTAAGTATGTTTGGTGATGTAACGAAGTGAGGTGTGAATTCAGGTGGCGGCTTTTGGTGGAAACTAATTTGTGTGAACTAGGCAGAGGTTGCGTGAGCTAGTGGTGGAGATTTTGGTTGGTGATTTAGAAGTGTATGTGAGATAATGAGGGGGTTTTGGAAAAACAGTTGCGCACACAGGGATGTTTGCGTGAGGATTGTTCAAGCTTGTTTGAGATGGTTAATGGTTGTGAAGATGTTTGGGATGTTTATGAGTAGCTGCACTTGGTTATGTTTGGAGTGGGTTGAACGGGATGGGAGGGGTGGACTGTTGTGCTTTGAGAATTTGAACGTGAATGGTGGATTGTAGATGAAGTTGGCATGGTGGAGGCAGAGCCGTCCTGAAGCCCAAGCAACATAGACATTTTTCTAGGGCATCAAACATCAAAGGGGCATCAAAAATTTACCACTTCTTTTCATCTCACGATCTTTCTCTCTTCGTTTCTGCTCGTGGTCATCGCCCTCCACTCGCCTCGTGGTCTCCGTCAGTGCCCTCCCCTCTCGCGGGCAGTGCTCTCCGGCTCCTCCCCATCTCGCGATTTGATTCTCGCAATCCAATCAGAGATGATTCTTGGATTCACCGATTCACAGATTTAGGTATAGCCCTAATTTTAGATAGTGTACAGATTTTTTAATTTTGCTGTTTTTGATTCTGGTATGAATTTGTCCTAATCCTAATTTATGCTAAATATATAGTGATTGCATAAGAGCCGGCCCAAAGCCCAAGTAACCTAGACATTTGTGTAGGGCATCGAACATCGAAGGGGAAAAATTTTTACCGCTTCTTCTCATCTTACGATTGATTCTCTCTTCGTTTCTGCTCGTGGTGTCGTCCTCCACTCGCCTTGCGGTCGCCGTCAGTGCCCTCCCCTCTCGTGGCCAGTGCTCTCCAGGCCCTCCCCATCTCGCGATCTGATTCTCGCAATCCAATAAGAGACGATTCTCGGATTCAGGGATTCACGGATTTAGGTATAGCCCTAATTTTACATAGTGTACATATTTTTTAATTTTGCAATTTTTGATTCCAGTATGAATTTATCCTAATCCAAATTTATGCTAAAAATATAGTGATTGCATAAATCAGATTTATGCTAATTTATACACTAAAAACTGTGTATGCAATTCATGAATGCTTGTTTTCAAAACAAGTCAGTCGGGCTAAATATTATTATAATTTCTATGTTGATCAATTTCTAATGCAAACTGTATACGCCCTTTTGTTCTAAAAGAAAATAACCTAGCTGGAAATATCAAACATGTATTCCATGAGTTTGATTGTTTTCTGTGCTTCTTACAAGTTTGAAAAATTGGATTGTTAATTGCACTTATAACTAATTGACAGAATGCCAATTTACAGTGATCTAAAATCAGCTTTTAGTATGTTGAGTATTTTACACATTAGATTAGATAGTGCTATAAGATTCCGTGCTGTTTGGTTAGATGTTGAGGTAACTTTTAGAATTTTATTTGGACTTATTCCATCACAAATATTTATTTTTCTACTGATTGCACTCTTTTGATTTTGATTCAACAGTTCACTTTTTTTTTGTTAACAGACAAGCACATTTTTTTGCTGGAAAAAGATTCAAGTTTTGAAGACCAAAAAATGTAAGGGCTTTAAACTTATAATTAAAAGTTCATTATTGACTGCAAAATAGACAAATTCATTTATCATTGTTGATTTAATTCTCTGCGTCTTACAGATTATTTTTTTATTTTATAAATATGCGTTGATTACATAACTTATTTTTCATTAAACAATAATTATGTTGTTAATTTTGCGAAATTGTCGTACACATAATTAATCAACTAAAATTTGTAAGTTATGCTTTATGAAAAAAATGAAATTTATAAATCTTGTAAATGTATAATGCTAGTATTTATACATTAACAATATTATGGTCAATTTAAAATTGAGATAGGAATCGAAAACAAACTTCTGGATTTCAAAATAGGAAAAGAAAGCAACATAAAGACGATGAAGCATAATCGTTGGTTAATTGTATTTAGAAATTATTTGAAGCAAGGAATAAAAGATCTCAAACTTCAAATTCGAGTCAAGATGAAGAAGCTATATTGGAGAATGAGAACAATGATTTTAATATAGATATTCGTGAAGACAAAGAGCCTATAAATTAAATTGTTGAAGTGGAGATCGAAGACCAACATATGGAGGGGACGAATGATGTGAATGTTGGTGCTATTGATGAAAGTGTTGATGATATAGCTACACTTGATATTGAGAAGGATGTTGATATACATTATGATCCAGTTTATGGGGAAAAATTACGTATGCAAAACGAATTACGCTAATTCAACGTGATCCCATTAAAATTCTAAAAGAAATTGATGCTTTTCCAAGAAATAAAGTTAAATGCAGGAACTTTACTTCTAA
This sequence comes from Allium sativum, assembly GCA_030737875.1. Lineage (NCBI taxonomy): Eukaryota > Viridiplantae > Streptophyta > Magnoliopsida > Asparagales > Amaryllidaceae > Allium > Allium sativum. The sequence continues at coordinate 643,937,701 of CM060912.1, forward strand.
ACATTATATTGGTGGCTATCCACGTGTAGAAGAACATGAATGAAAGTGGCTTGTGTATTCAAATGAATGCAATAAATTTTATTGTTCTGTTGCAAGCTATTTAAGAGCACACAAAAAACATCCAAATTGGCCAATGAAGGGATTGATGATTGGCAAAATTTATCCACTAAGCTAAGAGAGCAAGAAAGTAATTGCACAACGTAAATGTTATTAAATGGTCGATTTGCATAGAGGATTTCAACAGAAAGCGACAATTTATAAAGCTATGGAAGCTCAAATTGATCAAGAGAAACAACATTGGAAAAAAGTACTTGTGCAGATAATTGGTGTTGTCAAAACACTTTCTAGGAATAACTTACCATTTCGTGGATCAAACGAAAAGATTTATGAGAAGAATAATGGAACTTTTTTGTCAGCTTATTGAATTCATAGCTGAATTTGATCCAATTATGGAAGAATATCTTAGATGGGTGAAGAATAATGAAATCAATAATCATTATCTTAGCCATAAAAATGAATTAATAAGTTTGCTGGCTGATAAGATCAAAGCGACAATGCTTATGAAAATAAAGAAAGCAAAGTACTTCTCTGTTATCCTTGATTGTACTCCAAATTTGAGCCATAAAGAGAAAATGTCCATTGTCATTAGAGCATTGAATGTTGATGATGCAAATAATATCAAAGCGGAAAAATATTTTCTTTGTTTCATTACAGTTGATGATACATCCAGATTTGGCCTTTTTAAAGAACTTGAAAATATTTTGGTTGATCTCAAACTTAATATTAATGACGTGAGAGGTCAAGGATATGATAATTGTTCAAACAAGAAAGGTATAATTTTAAATTAAAATTTATCTTATGCTCGATTCGGATTATTGATTATCAATTATAATATGGTATCTTTAATTAAATGTGTAGGTAAACATCAAGGTGTACAAAAAAGATTACTTGATGTCAATCCTAGAGATTTCTACATCTTATGTGAGTGTCATAGCCTTAACCTTGCTCTATTTGAGATGGCAAAATCATGTACGAAAGCTAGATTTTTTTTTTTTTTGCATATATGCAAAAAATTTATACACTGTCTTCTAGTTCAATTCAACGATGGGAAATACTTCGAAGCTATGTGAAGGGTTTGACTCCCAAACCATTATCAGCAACTCGTTAGGAAAGCCACATTGAAAGTGTTAAAGCAATAAGAACTCAATCTTCTGAGCTAAGGGATGCTTTAACTGATATTGCAAATACTTCGAAAGACGATGCTGTTACGATGGAGGCTAAAGGATTGTGCCAAAATGCATTGGAAAATTTCGAGTTCTTAATTAGTTTGTGTATTTGGTACACAATATTAGAAAACATTAATCATGTAAGAAAAATACTTCAATGGGAGGAGATTGATATTGAAGACGCAATTACAAAAACTGAAGGGCTTGTAGAATTTTTTTGAAAAATTTAGAGAAGAATGATTTGAAATCATGATGAAGGAGGCAAAAGAAATTGCAGATGAAGTTGGCATTGATCCAAAGTTTCTTGAAAAGAGAGCTGTGTGAAGAAAAAACAATTTGATGAAGATATGTTGAGAATGACAATCGACAATCTCTTGAAGAAAATTTTAGAGTTTCCAATTTTTTTCACATAATAGACCAAGCTTTGACTTCACTGAAAGATCGATTTGAGCAATTCAAACTTTATGAAGAAACTTTTGTCTTTTTATTAAACTTAAGATTCAAAAATATAGATGATGAAGGATCGAAGCTAAGTTGCATGAAATTAGAATGGAACACAATGAAGAACATGATATTTGTGGTAAAGAGTTATTCTTTAAGCTTCGACAATTAAAAATAATTCTACCATCGAAGATAACTAGATCAATTGATTTTCTTAATTTCTTGAAATCTTATCGTGATGTTAGTGGATTTTTAAATGCTTGGATTGCTTATCAAATTCTGTTAACTACTTCAGTCACAGTTGCTTCAGCAGAAAGAGGTTTTTCAAAATTGAAATTGATAAAAACGTATCTTCGAACCACTATGTCACAAGAGAGATTAAGTGGATTAGCAATTATTTAAATTGAAAATGATTATTTGGATAAGCTCAGTTACGACGAGATAATAGACGAGTTTGCTTCGAAGAATGCACGAAGAAGTTGCTTCCGTTGGTCCGTATTAATTTTTATGATATTATATTAGATTTTTGTTTAGAAGCTATCGAAATGACTAGTTAAACAATGTATTGTGATCTATTTAAATTTTATTATAAAAAATTGTTTTTGATTGTTTGCTTCTTCTTTTTTTAAAATGGGGCAACAAAACTGAAAGAATAAACAGTTCGTTAGGGCATTTGTTACCCTTGGGCCGACTCTGGATTGCATAAATCAGATTTATGCAAATTTATACACTAATAACTGTGTATGCAATTCATGAATGCTTGTTTTCAAAACAAATCAGTCAGGCTAAATATTATTATAATTTCAATGTTGATCAAGTTCTAGTGCAAACTGTATATGCCCTTTTGTTCTTAAAGAAAACAAGCTAGCTGGAAATATCAAACATGTATTGCATGATTTTGATTATTTTCTGTGCTTCTTACAAGTATGATAAATTGGATGGTGAATTGCTCTTATAACTAATTGAAAAAAATACCAATTTACAGTGATCTAAAATCAACTTTAAACATATTGATTATTTTACACATTAGATTAGATAATGCTATAAGATTTTGTGTTGTTTGGTTAAATGTTGTGGTAACTTTTAGAATTTTATTTGGACTTATTCCATCATAATATTTTTTTGTTTCTGATTGCACTCTTTCGATTTTGATTCAATAGTTCACTTTTTTTTTGGTTAATAGGCAAGCACATTTTTTGCTGAAGGAGAAAGATTCAAGTTTTAAAGAGCAAAAAATGTAAGGGCTTTAAACTTATAATTAAAAGTTTATTATTGATTGCAAAATAGACAAATTCATTTAATGTTGTTGATTTAATTCTTTGCATTTTACAGATTATTTTTTGGGACAATTAACGACAAGGACAAAATTAAGGGCTTTTTTATTCATAAGGACAACCCACTAAAATTTTACTCAAAAGGACGATACACTAATTATAGTTTAATGCCCTAAATCATGTGTCTGTTTCATTTTCGACGCTCCTATCTCGTGAGTTTCTCGTTCTATTTTCCTCGAACGTAGTTTTTTCCTCTCGATCTCTAATTCTCTTCTCCAACGCCTTTTTTTCTTCTCCAGCGCGTTTTTTCTTCTGATTCAAATTGCAAAATCACTCTCGAGCGTATTGATCTGTCGATCAGATCTTATCTCGACATCTGTTTAAAGTGCCATGGATTTTGATTTTGATTCGATAGGCAGTAAAGATGATTTCGTGATTTTAATTTTGTGAATTCGTCGTAGAAAATCGAACGACAGAGACGAATGACGGAAGTTACTTTTTTGGATGGTGAATGTAGTAGCAGTTCGTAGGTATCATTTTCCTATTTTTTAAGGTATCATTTTTCCTGTTATTACAGTGTTATGCTTCTGTGTTAATTTATTTTTGTGATATATTAGTTTTGACTTGTACTGTTGCATTAACTTTGCAACTCAATCGAAATTATGTCATTTTAATCTATCAAAGTGGGATGTAAACATTTTTATTCATCAGTTTTCCTTTAAAATATCAAAGTAGTTTTTAGGTATCATTTTTATTTATTTTTTAGGTATCATTTTTATATTTCCAACATGAATTTACATCATAGAAGTTTTTAGGTATCATTTTTATATTTATTTTAGGTATCAGTTTTATATTTTCAACATGAATTTATGTCATAGCAGTTTTTAGGTATCTTTTTAATATTTTTTTAGGTATCAATTTTATATTATCAACATGAATTTACATCATAGCAGTTTTTAGGTATCATTTTTATATTTCTTTAGGTACCAGTTTTATATTTTCAACATGAATTTACATCATAGCAGTTTTTAGGTATCATTTTTGTAACACCCCACCTCTGTTAAGGTCACTCACGAAGGGAATGCCTTAACTTTGGTGGAGCATTTTAGTAAACAGAACAGAAACTTACAAGACAGATAAAACAGTACTTGAAAATTTTTGACTTTATTACAACGGAAACAGAAATCAATATGGTTACATTCTTTCAAATCTCAGAATTCAAGTACAAAATATCAGTCTTGTACAAAAGCCTTCAAAATGCATGGTTTAAAATCATAATCCCCACAGAAGAAGACAAGCCATACTTTAAGCACTTCAAGCAGAAGAAGTCTGGATCTAGCTAGAGTATTCCCTCCTTAGAAAACCTGGGGGGGGGGGGAGAACGGAAGAAAAGAGGCGAAACAACAAGGGTCAGACATAAAGTCTGGCAAGTCCAGTGACTTTCAGCATATGAACAGATAATAATAATATGACATGAACATAAAACTGGATGAGAGATAACTGTAACAGGTGTAGCAGATATAACAGAAGAACATAATGACATAAACTATTGCTTTACACTTCTCTGCACTAATACTAGTATAGCAGAATTAGGTGTCACCCTAATGTCTAATTGAAGCAGGATCGGGTACAGAATACTTTAACCGAAACAGAATACTAATAAAGGGCCTTTACTACCCGATCAGAAATAGACAGAAGCAGAAATAGATTAATCCCTACAGAAACAGAATGTAGAATTAGGTGTACACTAGTAATGGGCCTTTACCACCCGAACAGACGGTACCACACAGAAACAGACGGGTGTTACCACCCAACAGAAACAGACGGTACCAACAGAAACAGACAGAACTAAGTGTACCCTAAAACCCTACCCCCAAGCGATCGGCTCCCTAATACATAAATATCCTGTGTCGGCCCCACAGTAGGGTGTATCACTCCCTAAAGTGACAACCAATTGGCACAGACCTATTTACAGATGTCACGGCGTCTTACATCCTCAGAGGCAGACCGGGATCCATGCACGCACATGACCCGGTTGGAACGCACCATCAACACCCCTCGCCATTATCAGAATGAACCTCTTATAATTAGTTCAGTAAGCGTGCCCGGACCCTACTTACTGTTGGGTCAAAGTTTTGATACCAGAAAGGGTTACTGACTAATATGGGTCCCAAACAACAGATGACACAAGTAATTCCCCTCCTAACCTTGTGTCCCCAGACTAACAGATTTCAGATTAACTTGTTTACAAGTTCAGACATACAGAATTCAGATTTACTAGTTCACAAATTAAGTTAACAAGTTTTCAGACTAACGGGTCAGATGTACAGATTTTTCAGATTTGTCTAACTTTGTATTGGGCCTACAGATTCATGGATGGGTTTTACTACACCTATTAATCCCGTTGGTTTAACCCTATTTTCCCCAATACGTTTTAGACGTCATTCTTATCTTAGATTTGCATTAATTAATTATTAATGCACAGACCTCTCACATTAGGTCGGTAACTTGTGGCCACTGGATATGCCGGGCGGTTCCGGGCAGACTTCTGCCACAAGCCAGACCTAACCTCGTGTCTTGCGCATGTTATGACTAACTTCTCACATTAGAACCTATTGTTTGCGGCCACTGGATGTGCCGGGCGGTTCCGGGCAGGTTTACGCCGCAAACTCATTCTAACCTCGAGTTAGCCATGTTTATCTTTGCGGTCAATTAATTAATAGTTTAGCATTTATGCCTATGCCTAATATACATGTCAATTATTCATTACTATAGTCAATTCAAATTACGCCAATAACAGACTAATTATATCAAAACAACAGATATAGCAGGTAACAGATTTAACATATAACAGATTTTTCAGATTAGGCGACTTAACGGATTTAGCAGATTAAGCAACTTAGCAGATTTTAGCACATAACAGATTAGGCATCTCAACAGACAAATTTAACAGATTAGGCATTTCAATCTAAATAGCAGTCTAGGCCATATAACAGAACTAGCAGTTTTGGTAACTTAGCAAATTAGCAGATTTAGCAGATTTAATATTTCTAAAGGTTCTATTTACATGCCTTGCCTAATCATAAATTAGGCCTAAATTCATATGCCTACATAATTGTCATGATTCACAATATGAACATATATTCCATGTTTGCATAAATTTACATAGCGCGGAATATGGACATAATTTACCATATAACATATGTTCCAATTTTTGTTAAACTAGCATTTTACAGCAGATTCACATGTAAATTATACCAAATATAATCATTAATTACAATGCATGCCATATATCCAAAAATTCCTATTTAGGTGTAATCACAATAATAGATATCCTAATTAATGTAAATCTTTACACCTAACTTTCCATATCCTTCTTCTTTTCAAGTCATGAATCATAATGCAAAATATACCCAACAATCTAAATCTTTAAATTATACCTTCTAAAAATCAGATCTTGACTTTTATATGCATTTTGTCCAAAGTCTCCAATCATATGTAAACATACAATGGTTCCTCTTTTCTTTTATCACAGAATATGCATAGATCTAAATCTAGTTTACAACATATGCTAATTTTTCTAATTAATTACAGATCTAAATAACATATGTTCATTTCTCTAATTAGTTACAGATCTAAATTACAACATACTCTATGCATGCAATATATAAATTACATGTTCATAGTCAAATTTATGCATCCAATCCCAAGTCACATGTCCAATATATTTTATGCTTCAGATCTAAAGTCATACGTTCAATTCAGTCTTGTCAAATTTCGCATCATTCATTAATTGTCCCAAATTTTGCGTTCATACGTTAATCTCTTTATGAGATTGGGCACAGGCTCGTGGTAGTCTGGCTATAGAAACAGAAAAGAAGAAAGGAATACAGAACAGTCGCAGAAAACAGATCTAACAGAAGAGAATATATATACAACCTCAAACTCAGATTTAAAAGCATATCAAAATTATAATTAACGTTTATAGCGGAGAATAACTGTACTTGCCTTGGTTGGATTCTAAAAGAAAAAGGTGTTGTAGCTGTTCTCTTTTAGTCCTAATCAGAATTGGAGGAAGAAGAAGCACAAGTCCTAGCTTAGGTTTCAGCAGAGTAGAGACGCCATTGATTTATTTATTTATTTTTAGAGAGAAAGAGAGCAATGGAGGCTAGAGAATTGTATATGAGATTTAGGTTTAGGTTAGGGATGTATATATAGGTGTAGGAAGTTATTTAGGACCATTAGATTAACCCTGAATCATGAGAACCATTCAAATGCAAAATCTGCATTTGAGCGAATCGGCCCATGGGATGACAACTAAACACCCTGGATTAACCCCTAGTCGACCCTGCGGGGCTCGGGTCGACCTCAAAAATGGGCCGGTTCGGTTATTCCCCCCTCCCAATTTGCTGTTTTGAACCTTTTTTGCATGTTTATTTTTTTTTAATTTTTATATATATCTATATATATTTCTCTCATATGCATATAAACTTCAAGGCTTAATAACTTCTTCATAATTAACCATTTTTTTATATATATATTCTCAGAAAATACGGGGTGTTACATTCTCCCCTCCTTAAAGGATTTCGTCCCCGAAATCTTCAAGTTAAGAAGAATGTGTCCTACCATCCAATCACCCATCTACTCAACCATTAATCACTGGCATCCATTGTCCTTAGGGATTTCTAATGCTGTATGAACATATGCAAAAGTGTGTGTATATGTTCCTTATCTAATGCAAAGATCAGGCGGTCCACTGATTCAGTTGACCTCCTTAATGCGAATTATGCCAATGCCATGAGTCCAACATGTATGCAATTTTCCTACTCGATATATATTATTTCTATATGAGTGCACAACCATTCAGTCATATGCAACATCCATGTGCTGAGTCAATCAATTTGCATCCACAAAAATTGAAAATGCTCACACATCCATATGCAGTATGAGAGTGTTTTCGAGCCGATCTAGTGCCTAGTGTGTGTATATGCGTCCACGAGCAACCACTAGCAACCACTAGCAACCACTTGCATCCACTTGCAACCATCAAACATAACATGTCTCAAACACATGTTTACACCCATTAGGATTCCTATCTATAAGTTGAACACTCGATCGATAGGATAGAGTCTAGTGATGGAAGCGAGTACAGATAGAACGAAGACTTGGTTCCCATTAGACATTGGTTGAGAAAATAATTCCCCTAAGTATCAACCCCAAAGACCGAAATCAATATCAGATTGACACTCAGAGGATTACCTTCTTTAGACAATGTCAAAACTGGAAATCAGAATTATTCAGATATTTACAAACTACTGATACAGATCAGGTTCCCTAATGATTCTTAGGAAGCTAAGCATGATAAAATCATATCCCACAAAAACTCAGAATATATGCGTCATATTTGAAGCCTAACACAGATATCCCTCAAACCTTAATCTCAAACAGATGGGCCATAACCCTTATGGGTCTGAGCCTACAGCGGAATTCAGAAATAATACTAGTATTAAAGTGCAGAGTATCGATTACAAAATCAAAGTACCAGAATCAGAAAAAGTCTTAACTCCATAATCAGATAAAGAAATTAAACCTACTATAGAAATTTTCCTATTTCTATCCTAGCCACTAGCCTCAAGATTATTCGCCTGCCCTCCTTGTCCTCGTCTCTTCGGGCAGTCCCTAGTGAAGTGTCCCATCTCCCCACAGTTGAAGCAAGCGCCCTTCCTTTTTCTGCAATCCTTGATCAGATGAGTCGAGCTTCCACAAGTAAAGCACTTTTTCCCCTTCTTATCTTCAGTCTTCTCATACTTCCTTTGTGTTTCCTTTTTGGGCCCCGCTTTCTTATTCGGTGGTTCTTCCTTCTTTGTCTCTTTCGGGCCCTTGTCTTCCTCGTGCAGTAGTGCCATGTCCACCAATTTCTCGTAAGTCGCTCCCATAGGTACGTGGGTCATGGCTAAGCTGTGCAGTGGCTCGTTCAATCCTTTAACAAAGCGGAGAGCCTTTTTATGCTGAGTGTTGACTAAATCCAATCCGAACCTAGCCAGTTGGTTGAACTGGTTGACGTATTCCTTGACCGTCATACTTCCTTGCTTAAGAGATAAGAACTTTTCCAGTTGTAAACTTCGTTCAGCTTACGAGAGGAATTTTGTCTCAAACCTTGTTCTGAAATCCATCCATGTCTCGACCGGCCTCTCGGCGTTAGTGACTTCCCACCAGTAGGAAGCTTTGTCTTTGAGCAACCATACCGCCAACTGTACCTTCTGCCTATCGTCCACCTCGAAGATAACGAATAGAACCTCAGTTTCTTTGAGCCAATTCCTCGCTTCTACGAATGATTCAGTTCCTTTGAAATCCTTTCCACCCATGGCCCTAAAATCTCTACAGATCTTGGAGAAAGCAATTGCACGAGGAGGGGGTGGGGGATCATTTGCTGGACCTACAGCGGCGGTCCTAGCCTCAAGATATTGACGAAACCAACCGGGTACATGGACACCTTCTGGTATCTCAGATGCTTCAGACATGCTGAAACGAAAAAGGAAAGGTTCAATACAAAAAGGACTGATAGAAAGATATATGGCTCTTGGGGATCATGTTTTTCAAAATAAGCTTTAATTTTGAAAATACTTCCTTTTAAAACCTTTTTGAAAATAGTTTTCAAAAACTTTTATCTAATCTGGTAACCTTTAGCTCTGATACCAAGTGTAACACCCCACCTCTGTTAAGGTCACTCACGAAGGGAATGCCTTAACTTTGGTGGAGCATTTTAGTAAATAGAACAGAAACTTACAAGACAGATAAAACAGTACTTGAAAATTTTTGACTTTATTACAACGGAAACAGAAATCAATATGGTTACATTCTTTCAAATCTCAGAATTCAAGTACAAAATATTAGTCTTGTACAAAAGCCTTCAAAATGCATGGTTTAAAATCATAATCCCCACAGAAGAAGACAAGCCATACTTTAAGCACTTCAAGCAGAAGAAGTCCGGATCTAGCTAGAGTATTCCCTCCTTAGAAAACCTGGGGGGGGAGAACGGAAGAAAAGAGGCGAAACAACAAGGGTCAGACATAAAGTCTGGCAAGTCCAGTGACTTTCAGCATATGAACAGATAATAATAATATGACATGAACATAAAACTGGATGAGAGATAACTGTAACAGGTGTAGCAGATATAACAGAAGAACAGAATGACATAAACTATTGCTTTACACTTCTCTGCACTAATACTAGTATAGCAGAATTAGGTGTCACCCTAATGTCTAAATTGAAGCAGGAACGGGTACAGAATACTTTAACCGAAACAGAATACTAATAAAGGGCCTTTACTACCCGATCAGAAACAGACAGAAGCAGAAATAGATTAATCCCTACAGAAACAGAATGTAGAATTAGGTGTACACTAGTAATGGGCCTTTACCACCCGAACAGACGGTACCACACAGAAACAGACGGGTGTTACCACCCAAAAGAAACAGACGGTACCAACAGAGACAGACAGAACTAAGTGTACCCTAAAACCCTACCCCAAGCGATCGGCTCCCTAATACATAAATATCCTGTGTCGGCCCCACAGTAGGGTGTATCACTCCCTAAAGTGACAACCAATTGGCACAGACCTATTTACAGATGTCACGGCGTCTTACATCCTCAGAGGCAGACCGGGATCCATGCACGCACATGACCCGGTTGGAACGCACCATCAACACCCCTCGCCATTATCAGAATGAACCTCTTATAATTAGTTCAGTAAGCGTGCCCGGACCCTACTTACTGTTGGGTCAAAGTTTTGATACCAGAAAGGGTTACTGACTAATATGGGTCCCAAACAACAGATGACACAAGTAATTCCCCTCCTAACCTTGTGTCCCCAGACTAACAGATTTCAGATTAACTTGTTTACAAGTTCAGACATACAGAATTCAGATTTACTAGTTCACAAATTAAGTTAACAAGTTTTCAGACTAACGGGTCAGATGTACAGATTTTTCAGATTTGTCTAACTTTGTATTGGGCCTACAGATTCATGGATGGGTTTTACTACACTTATTAATCCCGTTGGTTTAACCCTATTTTCCCCAATACGTTTTAGACGTCATTCTTATCTTAGATTTGCATTAATTAATTATTAATGCACAGACCTCTCACATTAGGTCGGTAACTTGTGGCCACTGGATATGCCGGGCGGTTCCGGGCAGACTTCTGCCACAAGCCAGACCTAACCTTGTGTCTTGCGCATGTTATGACTAACTTCTCACATTAGAACCTATTGTTTGCGGCCACTGGATGTGCCGGGCGGTTCCGGGCAGGTTTACGCCGCAAACTCATTCTAACCTCGAGTTAGCCATGTTTATCTTTGCGGTCAATTAATTAATAGTTTAGCATTTATGCCTATGCCTAATATACATGTCAATTATTCATTACTATAGTCAATTCAAATTACGCCAATAACAGACTAATTATATCAAAACAACAGATATAGCAGGTAACAGATTTAACATATAACAGATTTTTCAGATTAGGCGACTTAACGGATTTAGCAGATTAAGCAACTTAGCAGATTTTAGCACATAACAGATTAGGCATCTCAACAGACAAATTTAACAGATTAGGCATTTCAATCTAAATAGCAGTCTAGGCCATATAACAGAACTAGCAGTTTTGGCAACTTAGCAAATTAGCAGATTTAGCAGATTTAATATTTCTAAAGGTTCTATTTACATGCCTTGCCTAATCATAAATTAGGCCTAAATTCATATGCCTACATAATTGTCATGATTCACAATATGAACATATATTCCATGTTTGCATAAATTTACATAGCGCGGAATATGGACATAATTTACCATATAACATATGTTCCAATTTTTGTTAAACTAGCATTTTACAGCAGATTCACATGTAAATTATACCAAATATAATCATTAATTACAATGCATGCCATATATCCAAAAATTCCTATTTAGGTGTAATCACAATAATAGATATCCTAATTAATGTAAATCTTTACACCTAACTTTCCATATCCTTCTTCTTTTCAAGTCATGAATCATAATGCAAAATATACCCAACAATCTAAATCTTTAAATTATACCTTCTAAAAATCAGATCTTGACTTTTATATGCATTTTGTCCAAAGTCTCCAATCATATGTAAACATACAATGGTTCCTCTTTTCTTTTATCACAGAATATGCATAGATCTAAATCTAGTTTTCAACATATGCTAATTTTTCTAATTAATTACAGATCTAAATAACATATGTTCATTTCTCTAATTAGTTACAGATCTAAATTACAACATACTCTATGCATGCAATATATAAATTACATGTTCATAGTCAAATTTATGCATCCAATCCCAAGTCACATGTCCAATATATTTTATGCTTCAGATCTAAAGTCATACGTTCAATTCAGTCTTGTCAAATTTCGCATCATTCATTAATTGTCCCAAATTTTGCGTTCATACGTTAATCTCTTTATGAGATTGGGCACAGGCTCGTGGTAGTCTGGCTATAGAAACAGAAAAGAAGAAAGGAATACAGAACAGTCGCAGAAAACAGATCTAACAGAAGAGAATATATATACAACCTCAAACTCAGATTTAAAAGCATATCAAAATTATAATTAACGTTTATAGCGGAGAATAACTGTACTTGCCTTGGTTGGATTCTAAAAGAAAAAGGTGTTGTAGCTGTTCTCTTTTAGTCCTAATCAGAATTGGAGGAAGAAGAAGCACAAGTCCTAGCTTAGGTTTCAGCAGAGTAGAGACGCCATTGATTTATTTATTTATTTTTAGAGAGAAAGAGAGCAATGGAGGCTAGAGAATTGTATATGAGATTTAGGTTTAGGTTAGGGATGTATATATAGGTGTAGGAAGTTATTTAGGACCATTAGATTAACCCTGAATCATGAGAACCATTCAAATGCAAAATCTGCATTTGAGCGAATCGGCCCATGGGATGACAGCTAAACACCCTGGATTAACCCCTAGTCGACCCAGCAAGGCTCGGGTCGACCTCAAAAATGGGCCGGTTCGGTTATTCCCCCCTCCCAATTTGCTGTTTTGAACCTTTTTTGCATGTTTATTTTTTTTTAATTTTTATATATATCTATATATATTTCTCTCATATGCATATAAACTTCAAGGCTTAATAACTTCTTCATAATTAACCATTTTTTTTATATATATTCTCAGAAAATACGGGGTGTTACAATTTTTATATTTTTTTAGGTATCAGTTTTATATTTTCTAGTTGTATTTCCAGTATTATGTTGGTATAAGTTTTGATTGTGTATGAAATACTTGTAGATACTGTATGTTGCTGGAGATTACTTGAATTCAAGACTGGATTGCATATAAGTAAAAGTAAATGCATGAATGCTTGCTTGGAATAGGGAGTAGTGTTCTATGTACTTAGATTGTGTAGGAAAAAAAATGTATCATATTAAACCAGTTATGTATCATTGTAGGTATCATATGATACAAGTGAGTATTATTGTGTATTACTGAGAATAATCTCATTTTTGCGATAATTGAATTGAATTGATTGCTATTATTTTTTAATCAGTAGGTATTATTGCGAATAAATATTATTTTTGTGAGATTTGAATTGAGTAGGTGTGTGTTATTTTTTTATCAGTGGTTATCAGTTAAAATTAATGTTGTGTATCAAAAAAAATTCAATTGCCAAAGCAAACAACACAAATCTACCTAAAAGCTGTTATGATGTAAATTAAACTAGAAAATATAAAACTGATAACTAATAAAATATAAAAATGATACCTAAAAACTGCTACAATGTAAATTCAACTAGAAAATATAAAACTAATACCTTAAAAAATATAAAAATGATACCTTAAAACTGCTTTAATATTTTAACAACAAAAGTAATACAGAAAATGTTCGAATCACAATTTGATTGTTTAAAATGAAATAAATTCGTTTGAGTAGCAAAACTGATGCATCAGTACAAGAACAAAAGTAAAATAGCACCCAAACTATAAACAGAACAGCATAACACTATTATTACAATAAAACTAATACGTTAAAAATATAAAAATGATACCTTAAAACTGCTGCAACGTTTCAAAGAAAAATTAATGCAAAAAATGTTTTCATCATAATTTGATTTTTTAAAATGAAATAGGTTCGACTGTAATACATAGATAATGAAACAATACAACAACAAAATAAATACAACATTAAAAACACATCAAACGAATATAAAACAGTGGTAAATAAACAAAAATGATACCTAGAAAAATATAAAAATGATACCCAACCGCTGAAAAGTTGAACATTAAAATTGAAGAACAAAAAAAAAAAAACCACGAATCACCTTTCGAAATTAAAAAACCTAATCGTTAGAAATAAACATTAAATTATAATGATTATAGCAACAATTTTTTTTTCAATCGAGGTTGATTGTAACGACCGGGAAAAAGCGACCTTGGTTATCCGATATATAACACCTATCGAACAATCAAAAGTCGAAATTACCGGATAGTCCAAGAAAGAAATTAGAGGGTGAGGATAGATAAGATAGAAAATTAGAACAGAAGAAGAAGAAGAACACAACAACATCAGAGTAACACGAATCTCACAGCGGAACGAATAAAATATAATAGAAAACATATCTTGAAATCAAAGTAGTATATGTATATCATACCATTATCAGAGTACAACACTTTCATCACAGCGGAATAATCAATAGCTAGAAAAATCTTGAAGCCTCCTGCTCCAAGCTCTTCAAGCATACCTGTAAATCCTGACTACTTGACTGCCCGTACAAATTTGGGCACCCAAGAGTTTAGGGAAAACAAAACAAAATAAAACTCTGGGTCAGTCATGGGACTGGTGTGAGTAAACTCCAATCATTTGGTTCAACTTTTCAAAATCCTTTTCAAAAGAAAAGATAATCGTAAGACCAATCCACTCATAAATACAGATGGCTTTTACCTTACGATAACCCAAAACACTTTGGAAATCATATATTATCTGATATTATAATAATGTCTAATCACAAGTAATTAAAATCTAGTAGAACGCTTGCATCTCACGCTCTACATATATAATATACAATCAAACTCGCAGGCACTTATTGGAGATTGGATTCCAACTTGACAAGGTATGGGACCACCTTCCGAACGTGTATCTCTAGAAGCAAATACACTGGGTTCAACAAGAACATCTTGCAACCCGGCCCACACATGACCGACCACCCATTTCGCTTGAGTGTATCGAATGTATATCACCAACGGTTGGGATCAGCAACCGTCTCCCGATAAGGGACAGTATCGATAGATTTAAGAACAAAAGGAATTTCTCTAGATAGGTGATCATACATCCTAATGGGTGCGACCCACATAGCCATGCTGCCTGCCCGATTTTTGTCATTTCCCCGTTTGATGAGGCTTGAGGTCATAGCGTATCTTTTGACAGATCACACCTCCATTACTTTGAATGCCACATCGTCATACCCGCCAAATCACAAATTGATTTCACCAAAAATACCACGAGTATACAGCTAAGAGAAACGAATTCCTCCGCCACCAAACGTAAGTACGTTTGAAGAGATCAACTTACGCGATCCTTTGAATATACTCTGTCAGACATTCGTCCATTCACGTTTGTCATGGGACTGGACAAACCGAAGGCACTATTCTGTAAATAGGATAGCCCTTGCATAACTCCGTCTTCAATATATTCAGCATACTTGATTCGCAACGCTTATGCCAATACGGAGTGGTTCTCTGGATAATAATCCGACCGGTCTCTCCATATTAACAACGTTAAAATGGTCAAAACTTTGATAGTCGGTGATTTAACTATCAATTAAAAACATGTCGGTGTGCAAACAATGATATTATTTCCAGATGAAAATTCTATCGATCAATCATCATTCATCATCAAATTATCATAAATTTACCCTTTTCCTTATTCTTGTTCTCCTATATTTCTTATTTACTATATTTAGAAAATATACGTTATTAACAATGGAAAACAATTCCATTTCTCATTTTCTATATTCAGAAAACATTTCTGATTTTCATTTGGAAGACATTTCCAAATCTCCTTCATTGGGTTTAAACTGATGTTTGAATAAACATCGCTATGCCAACACCAACCATTTCGCTCATTAACTAAATTCACTTAACCACTTTCACTCTCGAACCTTATCCACTTCTTAGTTAAAACGAAGTTAATCAAGTTGGGGTATAATTACCTCTCAGACCTTAACTGAACAACATTTCTAACTTCGAAATAGACAAAGTTCAAACTTCACTCTTTAAGAAACTTCCTTGCGAACTCTCGGATTCTATTTATGAATCCACTTCCTTTACTGAATCATTTGATTATAACTATAAATGTTATAATTCCATGCTTTCAAAATATGTTAACTTAAATATATTTCCATATTTTAATTTGGATAAATAAACAACCAACTACTTTATTAACAGATAATTAAAACTTGATTTGAAATGGAAAGTAAACATTACTTCCCTTGATTCGATATAATCGAATTTCCATGTATGATTCACTCTCGAATAATCACTATCCGATAATTCTCTTTCGAATAAACTATATTCGATTCCCCTGTTCGAATAACTAATATTCGATAATCCTTTTCTTCGAAAAACTAACATTCGAAAAATCTCACTTCGAATAAACCATATTCGATAATTCTCTCCTTCGAATAACTATATTCGATTTAACACACTTCGAACGAACTATATTCGATTACTCTTCTCGAATAAACTATATTCGATAACTCTACTTCGAATAGGTGATATTCGATTAATTCCCTTTTTGACTAACCCTACTTAATTTACTAATACTCGACTAACTCGACTTAATTAACTTCTATTGATTAATTACTATTGGATTTAACACCATTTGCTTGACTCTAGATCGCAGCGATCACAATGGTTACGCCTGATTCCCCCAGGAAACATCCGACCGCCGTAGGCTATCTACAGCCCTGCGAATTACGCTAGCAGTCGTGCTAAATGGAAATTCATCCTTAAATAACTTTGTCTATTTTTAACTCTATCTCGAATAATTAGATTCGATCAATTCTATTTGAATAACTAATATTCAATTAACCCTTATTCGATTACTATATTTGAATAACTCTAGTTCGATTTGACTCAAAACGATTAACTCTAGCTGGTTAATTCTAATTGAATAACTCTAACTGGATAACTCTAACTGAATAACTCTAACTGGTTAACTCTAACTAACTAACTCTAACTGTTTAACTTTACGGTTTAACTCTGACAGTTTAACTTCAACGGTTTAACTCTGACAGTTTAACTCCAACTGTTTAACTCTAATAGTTTAACTCCAACTGTTTAACTCTAACAATTTAACTCCAACTGTTTAACTCTAACAGTTTAACTCCAACTAATTCTTTTGAATTAATCCCTTTGACTTTTCTCTTTTGAATAATTCCTTTGGAATAATTCCTTTGAATTACTTCCCTTGAATAGATTCCTTTTCTATTCGTTTACTCAACAAATAACTATTCTCTTTTCGCTTCTATTTATTTAACAAATAAGTATTCCCTTTAAGTTTTCTATTTATTCAACAAATAAATATTTCTTTTAACTTTTCTATTTATTTAACAAATAAGTACTTCTGTCAACTTTTCTTTATTCCCTACATGAATATTCCCTTTTCAATTCCATTTGTAAATACTTTTACGAATGTTTCCCTTTTTATTTCTATTTGTAATCGTTTCACAAATATTTCCCTTCTATTTGATTTCACCAATATTTTCCCTTCTATTTGATTTCACCAATATTTTCCCTTCTATTTGATTTCACCAATATTTGTTTTTTTTTAACAAATGCTTTGATTCTATAATCATTTTCTCTCATGAAATTCTCTTCCTTTTATATATAAAATCTATTGATTTTATATAAATAATTTATTTTCAAAATAAACTTTGAAAATCTCTTTTCACTTTCTAGTATCACTTATGGTATAAAAATACCAAATCAAAAGGTTCAATCATCATTCAAACACACAGGTTCAACAACAGATGATATAACACATCATATATCAGAATATATGAAAAACGATAAATAAATGTTGAGGAATCCAGTTGGATTCCTCCGACCTGTTTCCCTGCATCCACAGATGTTACACAATATAATTCACGTCAATTTCATTTCAATATGATGTATTCTGATAAACAAAATCAACATCGGTTAACGATATATATAACTATATCGGTATTTTCAATCAATTGACTAGCAGTTCAACCAAACAATCAACACTCAGCAATTCAACCAATAATTATCAGTTCTAAAAATACTTTATAAAAATATAAAGTGCTCAGAGTTAGTGAGATTTACTCACCTTGGACAGTTTATCGTTGAATAACGATAATCGGTCATTGATTTGGTTCAGACGTTAAATTTCACCATAAATCCAAACGAGCTCCAATCTACTTGTGGTCAGTTCCATTGCGTAGTGCTCGTCCATACGATCCCAACGGATCCTATTTCGTTAAATTTCGTTAATGTATGCAAAAATTATGCTATTTACAATATTTACCTAATTTAAATGAATATATATTTAATTAAATTAATTAAATTATTTTTATCTTAATTAATTTCTAATTGCGTTATTAGCAAAATTACCTTCCCTGCCCTTCTAAAAAATCCTACTTTCCCATCTCTAGCCATATCCAATTTTTTTAAAATTGAAAAACCATTTTAATATTAATTAAATTTAATTTTCAAATAAAATATTTAAAAATATTCATTTAATTATAACTTAAAATTTTTAACCCGGATCAAAAATCTGCTTCCACTCATTTTAAAGTATTTTCCGATAAGAATCCAACGGTCCTTGTTTCGTGAAAATCCGACTTGTTTTGAATAAGTTATAAGTTTTTAAAGTTTATAGTTAAAAATTACGAAAATGCCCCTGGTTTGTTTTAAATTCAAATTAAATTCAAATTAAATTTTAAATTTAAATTTAAATTAATCATCCCATCCGTCGGATCAGTTAGGGATAGCCAGGGAGAGCAGGAAACTATATTTTCCAAACTCAAGCCTTAGACACTATCCTCTCTGTCACCCTTAGAATGTTCTGATATTTATTTTCACAAATTCTATTTTAATTATAATATATATATATATATATTACACAAATAAATAAATAAATAAATATTATTTAAAAACTTACCCCGTGAAGCCCAAGCCTCTGCCTAAGAGTCCCTAACTCCCCGTCTTGCCCTCCTTTCTCCCTTTCTTCCCTTTTCCCTATTTCCTAATATTTTATTATTATTTCTGCCATTGCCAAAGCTTGAAAGAGGAGGAGGAGTGAGTTTAAAATGAAAGGGGGGGGGGCTATTTATAGCCGAAGGAGTCACATGGATTGCTGAGGTGGCGCGAATCCAACGGTCGAAAATGGATGGCTAGGATTAATCTTTAAATTTATTAAATTATAAATAAATTTAATAATTTATGAATAGTAAAGTGTGTTTTCTCAACCCTATTCGGACGTTAATTTGACTTACTTATTGATACCTTATCCAAAATCTTTTTCAACCATGTTGTTCAATTTTTCTTGCTCTTCAATAATATATAAAAATATTTAAATTTTGAATTCGTTTGAACTTTCAAATAATTTAAATTCAAATTCAAAATAGTGTTTTGTGTTAGTTTTAACACCTTCCGGTCTCATGTTGGAGTATCAAACGATAACGGTTTTCAGAAATTCTTCCACCATCTGGTCCAGTTTTTAACGTACTTCATTCCTATGTATTCAAATCAAAAATCGGAGTTCGTTTAGATTTTCAAATAATTTATTTAAATTTTGTTTCCTTAATAACTTTCTATATCCGTTATAGGATTTTTCCAAATTTCATATATAGCTAATATCCTATGTTTAGAATTTTCCTGGATAGGTCTCAGGTTCCAGTTTTGCCGTTAGCATTAGCAAATTTCAATTACCGTCAAAATTTAGTTCAAATTTTGGCCTTTTATTTTTTCTTTTCCACATACGGATGCCTTTTTTGACGTAACTTGGTTGGTTACCTAATTTCATCATTTCGGATTTAATGAAACTGATTTCATCGAAATCCGAGTTCGTTAGCTACTACATCCTTTGTAAACGTACTATTTTAAATTAAAAATTTATCCTTTTATACTACCAGTTCACATTATATTGCAGATCCACTAAATTTCTACCATTTCGGAATAACATAAAATATTCAAAATTATTGAAATTAAACCATTTAAACTTCCAAAACAATAAAAAAACATTTTTAAATAATAACTAAATGGTCAAAAAATCTGGGCCGTTACATTCTTTCCCCCTTAAAATAATTTCATCCTCGAAATTGCTAAGGTAGAAAAATGAACTTTATAACTAGGTTAAAATTATTTATTTACTCCGGTTTCACTAAACCAATTAATTCTAATTAATTTATTAATTTATTTCTATAAACGAAAATTTCAAAAATTCTGAAAATTTTCTAACATTCGAAATATCTGAAAAATTTCGCCAGCATCTCCTTTGTACTGGTCAATAGCTCAAACTCCAACTCGCCTCTCTAGGCCTTCTTCAACCCAAAAGAAAATCAAACAGCCAAGTGGCTTGCCAAACAGGCTCATAAATCTCATCCAACTCATATGAATATGTACGTGTACCTTTTTGTCGGCATTCAATTCTGCTATCAATTTAGCATATACCACTATCATCCCAATCAAACTCCCAATCACTTTTATCTTCAGCACGACCATCCGCTTATAACCAAGCCAAATTTCAATCAAACTGCAATTCCAATCTCAATTCAAATTTCTTGCTCGACCATCCATTTCTATCCCAGATAATCTCTAATTCAGTCCAATTCTACTTGATACCATTTTATTTCAATTCAACTCAATTTCCACTGAACTGGCTTCAACTCAATTTCAAATTTGCTTTCACAAATTTCTATTTAATTTGTGTTTATTTTAAACAAACTTACCTGGGAGTTTCAAATAGCTTTGCCTCTTCCAAAAATCAAATATCCCTTTGGAATATCAAAACAACTTGGTTTCTCAAAACAATTCAAAAACAAAATCTTTGGTAGTATTCTGTCACTTACAAACTCGAAAATGAACACCGGTGATGTCCGGATCAACATCGGAATTTATTTTCCAGCTATCGAAGTGAGTTCAATACTATGTCACTTTCAAAACCATTTCTAAACACTTTCATTTTGAAATTCATTTCAAAATATCCCTTTTTAATGCTTGTAACAAATTTAAAATCTCCCAGGATTTTAAAATTCACATATATTCAATTTAATTCCATTTACAATGCTTATTCAAATTTTAGCAATTTTAATTTCAATTCTGAACTTAAATTCAGATTTAATTCATCCGATTTCATATATTTCACTTATATGAATTTTGATTTGTTATTTAAATAACCATTTCACATTTTATAATCTTATTCGATTATAATCACAACCAACACATCCAATATACCACGATAATTTCAAATATATATTTCTTTATATCAAAATATATTTTGGGTAAATTTATTTCATTTTCCCTCTTTTCAAAACATATCGTGTCGATCCATCGTATTCAAGTGTTTATAAACTCCTATCGATACAGTGGATCAAACTGATCGATTAGAACTCATAAACAACTCAACCAATAAATCTCCACAATATAAAACCATTTTTATATCAAATAACAAATACGTTCACTCGTATATATACACTCAAACTCAGTCTAGGGCATTACTAATCCCATCTCTACTGAATCACGCCACAGAGCCAAGGTAATACTTAACCTTCAGCTCTGCTACCAACTGTAATGACCCAACGGCAGTGGGCTAACCTCCCACCGTGGCTTACAGAGATACCTCAGAACTGCTTTTACGGCCAGCCTCTCGACTCGACCAACCCACATTGTCGGGAGATGTAGGGGTAAGAGTCTCCCGTTCGCCACCAAACGCGAAGCGAGAACCCCCTATCATCCGTACCAATTAAGCAACCAGCTCTGATACCAACTGTAACGACCGGGAAAAAGCGACCTTGGTTATCCGATATATAACACCTATCGAACAATCAAAAGTAGAAATTACCGGATAGTCCAAGAAAGAAATTAGAGGGTGAGGATAGATAAGATAGAAAATTAGAACAGAAGAAGAACACAACAACATCAGAGTAACACGAATCTCACAGCGGAACGAATAAAATATAATAGCAAACATATCTTGAAATCAAAGTAGTATATGTATATCATACCATTATCAGAGTACAACACTTTCATCACAGCGGAATAATCAATAGCTAGAAAAATCTTGAAGCCTCCTGCTCCAAGCTCTTCAAGCATACCTGTAAATCCTGACTACTTGACTGCCCGTACAAATTTGGGCACCCAAGAGTTTAGGGAAAACAAAACAAAATAAAACTCTGGGTCAGTCATGGGACTGGTGTGAGTAAACTCCAATCATTTGGTTCAACTTTTCAAAATCCTTTTCAAAAGAAAAGATAATCGTAAGACCAATCCACTCATAAATACAGATGGCTTTTACCTTACGATAACCCAAAACACTTTGGAAATCATATATTATCTGATATTATAATAATGTCTAATCACAAGTAATTAAAATCTAGTAGAACGCTTGCATCTCACGCTCTACATATATAATATACAATCAAACTCGCAGGCACTTATTGGAGATTGGATTCCAACTTGACAAGGTATGGGACCACCTTCCGAACGTGTATCTCTAGAGGCAAATACACTGGGTTCAACAAGAACATCTTGCAACCCGGCCCACACATGACCGACCACCCATTTCGCTTGAGTGTATCGAATGTATATCACCAACGGTTGGGATCAGCAACCGTCTCCCGATAAGGAACAGCATCGATAGATTTAAGAACAAAAGGAATTTCTCTAGATAGGTGATCATACATCCTAATGGGTGCGACCCACATAGCCATGCTGCCTGCCCGATTTTTGTCATTTCCCCGTTTGATGAGGCTTGAGGTCATAGCGTATCTTTTGACAGATCACACCTCCATTACTTTGAATGCCACATCGTCATACCCGCCAAATCACAAATTGATTTCACCAAAAATACCACGGGTATACAGCTAAGAGAAACGAATTCCTCCGCCACCAAACGTAAGTACGTTTGAAGAGATCAACTTACGCGATCCTTTGAATATACTCTGTCAGACATTCGTCCATTCACGTTTGTCATGGGACTGGACAAACCGAAGGCACTATTCTGTAAATAGGATAGCCCTTGCATAACTCCGTCTTCAATATATTCAGCATACTTGATTCGCAACGCTTATGCCAATACGGAGTGGTTCTCTGGATAATAATCCGACCGGTCTCTCCATATTAACAACGTTAAAATGGTCAAAACTTTGATAGTCGGTGATTTAACTATCAATTAAAAACATGTCGGTGTGCAAACAACGATATTATTTCCAGATGAAAATTCTATCGATCAATCATCATTCATCATCAAATTATCATAAATTTACCCTTTTCCTTATTCTTGTTCTCCTATATTTCTTATTTACTATATTTAGAAAATATACGTTATTAACAATGGAAAACAATTCCATTTCTCATTTTCTATATTCAGAAAACATTTCTGATTTTCATTTGGAAGACATTTCCAAATCTCCTTCATTGGGTTTAAACTGATGTTTGAATAAACATCGCTATGCCAACACCAACCATTTCGCTCATTAACTAAATTCACTTAACCACTTTCACTCTCGAACCTTATCCACTTCTTAGTTAAAACGAAGTTAATCAAGTTGGGGTATAATTACCTCTCAGACCTTAACTGAACAACATTTCTAACTTCGAAATAGACAAAGTTCAAACTTCACTCTTTAAGAAACTTCCTTGCGAACTCTCGGATTCTATTTATGAATCCACTTCCTTTACTGAATCATTTGATTATAACTATAAATGTTATAATTCCATGCTTTCAAAATATGTTAACTTAAATATATTTCCATATTTTAATTTGGATAAATAAACAACCAACTACTTTATTAACAGATAATTAAAACTTGATTTGAAATGGAAAGTAAACATTACTTCCCTTGATTCGATATAATCGAATTTCCATGTATGATTCACTCTCGAATAATCACTATCCGATAATTCTCTTTCGAATAAACTATATTCGATTCCCCTGTTCGAATAACTAATATTCGATAATCCTTTTCTTCGAATAACTAACATTCGAAAAATCTCACTTCGAATAAACCATATTCGATAATTCTCTCCTTCGAATAACTATATTCGATTTAACACACTTCGAACGAACTATATTCGATTACTCTTCTCGAATAAACTATATTCGATAACTCTACTTCGAATAGGTGATATTCGATTAATTCCCTTTTTGACTAACCCTACTTAATTTACTAATACTCGACTAACTCGACTTAATTAACTTCTATTGATTAATTACTATTGGATTTAACACCATTTGCTTGACTCTAGATCGCAGCGATCACAATGGTTACGCCTGATTCCCCCAGGAAACATCCGACCGCCGTAGGCTATCTACAGCCCTGCGAATTACGCTAGCAGTCGTGCTAAATGGAAATTCATCCTTAAATAACTTTGTCTATTTTTAACTCTATCTCGAATAATTAGATTCGATCAATTCTATTTGAATAACTAATATTCAATTAACCCTTATTCGATTACTATATTTGAATAACTCTAGTTCGATTTGACTCAAAACGATTAACTCTAACTGATTAACTCTAACTGGTTAATTCTAATTGAATAACTCTAACTGGATAACTCTAACTGAATAACTCTAACTGGTTAACTCTAACTAAATAAATCTAACTGTTTAACTTTACGGTTTAACTCTGACAGTTTAACTTCAACGGTTTAACTCTGACAGTTTAACTCCAACTGTTTAACTCTAATAGTTTAACTCCAACTGTTTAACTCTAACAATTTAACTCCAACTGTTTAACTCTAACAGTTTAACTCCAACTGTTTAACTCTAGTTGATTAACTCTTTTGAATTAATCCCTTTGACTTTTCTCTTTTGAATAATTCCTTTGGAATAATTCCTTTGAATTACTTCCCTTGAATAGATTCTTTTTCTATTCGTTTACTCAACAAATAACTATTCTCTTTTCGCTTCTATTTATTTAACAAATAAATATTCCCTTTAAGTTTTCTATTTATTCAACAAATAAATATTTCTTTTAACTTTTCTATTTATTTAACAAATAAGTACTTCTGTCAACTTTTCTTTATTCCCTACATGAATATTCCCTTTTCAATTCCATTTGTAAATACTTTTACGAATGTTTCCCTTTTTATTTCTATTTGTAATCGTTTCACAAATATTTCCCTTCTATTTGATTTCACCAATATTTTCCCTTCTATTTGATTTCACCAATATTTGTTTTTTTTTAACAAATGCTTTGATTCTATAATCATTTTCTCTCATGAAATTCTCTTCCTTTTATATATAAAATCTATTGATTTTATATAAATAATTTATTTTCAAAATAAACTTTGAAAATCTCTTTTCACTTTCTAGTATCACTTATGGTATAAAAATACCAAATCAAAAGGTTCAATCATCATTCAAACACACAGGTTCAACAACAGATGATATAACACATCATATATCAGAATATATGAAAAACGATAAATAAATGTTGAGGAATCCAGTTGGATTCCTCCAACCTGTTTCCCTGCATCCACAGATGTTACACAATATAATTCACGTCAATTTCATTTCAATATGATGTATTCTGATAAACAAAATCAACATCGGTTAACGATATATATAACTATATCGGTATTTTCAATCAATTGACTAGCAGTTCAACCAAACAATCAACACTCAGCAATTCAACCAATAATTATCAGTTCTAAAAATACTTTATAAAAATATAAAGTGCTCAGAGTTAGTGAGATTTACTCACCTTGGACGGTTTATCGTTGAATAACGATAATCGGTCATTGATTTGGTTCAGACGTTAAATTTCCCCATAAATCCAAACGAGCTCCAATCCACTTGCGGTCAGTTCCATTGCGTAGTGCTCGTCCATACGATCCCAACGGATCCTATTTCGTTAAATTTCGTTAATGTATGCAAAAATTATGCTATTTACAATATTTACCTAATTTAAATGAATATATATTTAATTAAATTAATTAAATTATTTTTATCTTAATTAATTTCTAATTGCGTTATTAGCAAAATTACCTTCCCTGCCCTTCTAAAAAATCCTACTTTCCCATCTCTAGCCATATCCAATTTTTTTTAAAATTGAAAAACCATTTTAATATTAATTAAATTTAATTTTCAAATAAAATATTTAAAAATATTCATTTAATTATAACTTAAATTTTTTAACCCGGATCAAAAATCTGCTTCCACTCATTTTAAAGTATTTTCCGATAAGAATCCAACGGTCCTTGTTTCGTGAAAATCCGACTTGTTTTGAAAAAGTTATAAGCTTTTAAAGTTTATAGTTAAAAATTACGAAAATGCCCCTGGTTTGTTTTAAATTCAAATTAAATTCAAATTAAATTTTAAATTTAAATTTAAATTAATCATCCCATCCGTCGGATCAGTTAGGGATAGCCAGGGAAAGCAGGAAACTATATTTTCCAAACTCAAGCCTTAGACACTATCCTCTCTGTCACCCTTAGAATGTTCTGATATTTATTTTTACAAATTCTATTTTAATTATAATATATATATATATATATATATATATTACACAAATAAATAAATATTATTTAAAAACTTACCCCGTGAAGCCCAAGCCTCTGCCTAAGAGTCCCTACCTCCCCGTCTTGCCCTCCTTTCTCCCTTTCTTCCCTTTTCCCTATTTCCTAATATTTTATTATTATTTCTGCCATTGCCAAAGCTTGAAAGAGGAGGAGGAGTGAGTTTAAAATGAAGGGGGGGGGGCCTATTTATAGCCGAAGGAGTCACATGGATTGCTGAGGTGGCGTGAATCCAACGGTCGAAAATGGATGGCTAGGATTAATCTTTAAATTTATTAAATTATAAATAAATTTAATAATTTATGAATAGTAAAGTGTGTTTTCTCAACCCTATTCGGACGTTAATTTGACTTACTTATTGATACCTTATCCAAAATCTTTTTCAACCATGTTGTTCAATTTTTCTTGCTCTTCAATAATATATAAAAATATTTAAATTTTGAATTCGTTTGAACTTTCAAATAATTTAAATTCAAATTCAAAATAGTGTTTTGTGTTAGTTTTAACACCTTCCGGTCTCATGTTGGAGTATCAAACGATAACGGTTTTTAGAAATTCTTCCACCATCTAGTCCGGTTTTTAACGTACTTCAATCCTATGTATTCAAATCAAAAATCGGAGTTTGTTTAGATTTTCAAATAATTTATTTAAATTTTGTTTCCTTAATAACTTTCTATATCCGTTATAGGATTTTCCCAAATTTCATATATAGCTAATATCCTATGTTTAGAATTTTCCTGGATAGGTCTCAGGTTCCAGTTTTGCCGTTAGCATTAGCAAATTTCAATTACCGTCAAAATTTAGTTCAAATTTTGGCCTTTTATTTTTTCTTTTCCACATACGGATGCCATTTTTGACGTAACTTGGTTGGTTACCTAATTTCATCATTTCGGATTTAATGAAACTGATTTCATCGAAATCCGAGTTCGTTAGCTATTACATCCTTTGTAAACGTACTATTTTAAATTAAAAATTTATCCTTTTATACTGCCAGTTCACATTATATTGCAGATCCACTAAATTTCTACCATTTCGGAATAACATAAAATATTCAAAATTATTGAAATTAAACCATTTAAACTTCCAAAACAATAAAAAAACATTTTTAAATAATAACTAAATGGTCAAAAAATCTGGGCCGTTACATTGATTCTTCATATCGATTTCGTGCCCTAGATTTTGCTGTTCGATTTATGTTTGAGGATCGATTGTAAGATAGTAGGCGGATTTGATTTGATTCAATTTGCAGTTGAGATGATTTCGTTAATTTTGATTTGCTGATTTCGTGCAAGAAGAAATCTGAGAAGAGAGAAAGGAGCGGAAGAAATCAAAGAAGAAAGGGGCGACAGAAATTTTTAGGGTTACGTCCTTTTAGATAAAATTTTAAGCGCGTGTCCTTATGGATAAAATATTTATACCGTTTGTCCTTGTAAGTAGTTTCATGTTATTGTTTTATTCAATAAATATACGTTGATTACATTACTTATTGTTCATTAAACAATAATTATATTGTTAATTTTGCGAAACTGTCGTACGCATAATTAATCAATTAAAATTTGTAAGTTGTACTTTGTGAAAAAATGAAATTTATATATCTTGTAAATGTATAATGCTAGTATTTATACATTAGCAATATTATGGTCAATTTAAAATTGAGATAGGAATCGAAAACAAACTTCCGAATTTTAAAATAGGAAGAGAAAGAAACGTAAAGACGATGAAGCAAAATCGTTGGTCGGTCCTAATTCGAAATTATTTGAAGCAAGGAATAAAAGATCTCAAACTTAAAATTTGAGTTAAGATGAAGAAGCTACATTGGAGAATGAGAACAATGATTTTAATATTGATATTCATGACAAAGAGCCTATAAATGAAATTGTTGAAGTAGAGATCGAAGACCAACATATGGAGGAGACGAATGATGTGAATGTTGGTGCTATTGATGAAGGTGTTGATGATATAGCTAATCTTGATCTTGAGAAGGATGTTGATATAAATTATGATCTAGGTTTATGTGGAAAAATTACCGATGCAAAACGGATTATGCTAACTCAAAGTGGTACCATTAAAATTCTAAAAGAAATTGATGCTTTTCCAAGAAATAAAGTTAATGGCAGACACTTTACTTCTAAACATTATATTGGTGGCTATCTACATGTAGAAGTACATGAATGAAAGTGCTTGTGTATTCAAATGAATGCAATAAAGTTTATTGTTTCTGTTGCAAGCTATTTAAGAGCACATAAAAAACATCCAAACTGGCTGATGAAGGGATTGATGATTGGCAAAATTTATCCACTAAGCTAAGAGAGCATGAAAGTAACCCATTGCACAATGTAAACGTTCTTAAATGGGTTGATTTGCATAGCGGACTTCAACAGAAAGCGACAATTGATAAATATATGGAAGCTCAAATTGATCAAGAGAAACAACATTGGAAAAAAGTACTTGTGCGGGTAATTGGTTTTGTCAAAACACTTTCTAGGAATAACTTACAATTTCATGAATCAAATGAAAAGATTTATGAGAAGAATAATGGAATTTTTTGTCAGCTTATTGAATTCATAGCTGAATTCGATCCAATTATGGAAGAATATCTTAGATGGGTGAAGAATAATGAAATCAATAATCATTATCTTAGCCATAAAAATGAATTAATAAGTTTGCTGGCTGATAAGATCAAAGCGACAATGCTTATGAAAATAAAGAAAGCAAAGTACTTCTCTGTTATCCTTGATTGTACTCCAAATTTGAGCCATAAAGAGCAAATGTCCATTGTCAATAGAGCCGTGAATGTTGATAATGAAAATGATATCAAAGTAGAAGAATATTTTCTTGGATTCATTACGGTTGATGATACATCCGGATTTGGCCTTTTTAAAGAACTTGAAAATATTTCAATTGATCTCAAACTTAATATTAATGACATGAGAGGTCAAGGATACGATAATGGTTGAAACATGAAAGGTATAATTTTAAATTAAAATTTATCTTATGCTCGATTTGGATTATTGATTATCAATTATAATGGTATCTTTAATTAAACCATGTGTAGGTAAACATCAAGGTGTACAAAGAAGATTACTTTATCTCAATCCTAGAGCTTTCTACATCTCATGCGAGTGTAATAGCCTTAACCTTGCTCTATGTGATATGGCAAAATCATGTACGAAAGCTAGATTTTTTTGCAGACGTGCAAAAAATATGTATATTGTCCTCTAGTTCAATTCAACGATGGGAAATACTTCGAAGCTATGTAAAGTGTTTGACTCCCAAACCATTATCAGCAACTCGTTGGGAAAGCCACATCGAAAGTGTTAAAGCAATAAGAACTCAAACTTCTAAGCTAAGGGATGCTTTAATTGATATTGCAAATAATTCGAAAGATGATGTTGTTATGATGAAGGCTAATGGATTGTGCCAAAATGCATTGGAA
This sequence comes from Allium sativum, assembly GCA_030737875.1. NCBI lineage: Eukaryota > Viridiplantae > Streptophyta > Magnoliopsida > Asparagales > Amaryllidaceae > Allium > Allium sativum. The sequence goes on from CM060912.1 coordinate 643,967,864, forward strand.
AATTTTGAGTTCTTAATTAGTTAGTGTATTTGGTACATAATATTAGAAAACATTAATCTAGTAAGAAAAATAATTCAACGGGAGGAGATTGATATTGAAGATGCAATTACAAAAATTGAAGGGCTTGTAGAATTTTTTAAAATATTTAGAGACGAAGGATTTGAAATCGTGGTGAAGGAGACAAAAGAAACTGCATATGAAGTTGGCATTGATCCAAAGTTTCTTGAAAAGAGAGTCGTGTGAAGAAAAAAACAATTTGACGAAGATATGTGTAACACCCCATATTTTCTATTAACGTTATAATAACGAATCCTAGAATACTTAATTTAAAATGTGGGAATTAAGGGAAACGGGTTACGCCATTGTGTTCGTCTCGGAATTCTGGTTGAGATAGAGTCCGAGTTTGCGTAAATTGGACTTCGTATGAAGAAGTTATGGCTGTCAGAAGTTTCAGAAATTCAAATAAATGCAAACAACTCGAAAAACAAGTTCAAATTCGAATCAGAAGTCAGAAGCGGGCTGGGCGGGAAAATTCCCGCCCAGGCAAGTCGACCAGGCGGTCGATCCTAGTGCTGACCTCCCCCCCTAGAGGTCGACCTAGGGGTCGACCTGGCCCCCGGCCAGATCTGAATTTTGAACGACTCATGACTTGCTGCTGAGTCACTAGGGTTTCTGGATAGTCCTGATCTAGTCTGAGTGGCTGTGATTAACCCTAGGTTCATATGACGGCTATAATTAAACTGAAATCCTATATAAACAAATCAATGCTCAACCTAAAAACACACAGAAAAATAATCCTAGAACTGAAATGCCGTCAGTAGAGAACTTGGATTAGCCGTCACCATTTTCAATTCAAAGACGAGTTAAAATCTTACATCTAAAATCAAATTAAAACGAGTCTAATTCAACGATCTTCATCAAAGGCGCGCATCTCCAATTTCAGAATTCAGATTTCAGAACGCAAGAATTCCTTGTAGTTTGTAAGTTGGTTATTATGTAGATTTAAACGTTCTTTCGATTGAATCATGACATGTTGTAATTGGGATATAGAATGATGCTTATGTATAAGATTTGATTCTCGTTTATCTTAAAGTATCTTTGTAAGTAATCATATCTACATGCTTGTGGCGATGAACATGTTGTATATTAATCATATCTATATGCTTGTGGTGATGAACATATTGTATGTTATTGAAACCTATTATGATTTGGGTAATGGATTTATTTTGCCAATTAAATGGTAAAACATGTCATGTTATAAATTGGTGGTCATTTGCAAGTTTATGATCTAAATCACATGCTTACATGTTAGATTAACATTCATGAACATTTAGAAATATGTCAAGTTTAATCTATTTATGTTGCAAGATTGGATTTGTAGTCCTCTTATGTTTTAACACAAGTTATCATGCTAAGTGTGATTTAAACATGTTTATGGTAATCCTCTTATGTTTTAACGCATAAGTTACCATGCCAAGTTGTGATTTAAATATGTTCATAGTGGCTTTCTTATGTTTTGACATACATAAGTTAGTATGCTAAATTGTGGTTTATATGTTAAACCTCCATGTTAGACCCATATCAAGTTTACATGAAAATGTGATCCAACTTAGTCATAAAGTTCACCCTTACATTTTTGGTTAAGATAATGATACATCTGTGCCAAGTTACGTGTTATAAGTTAAATGTATGCTATTTTATGTTTATTTCATGTTCCTTGTTTATTACCCTTTTTTTATGGGTTGGGCTAATTTGCTAGCCCAACATTTTATGTAATTCATACGTACGTTCTATAGGGATAACGATGGGAAAACATGAAAATTCGTGGCATAGATTTGTTCATTAAATGGTATATTTGATATACCATTTATGGTGACCAAATGAAAGGATAATTATGGCATGATTAAATCTAATTTAATCTACATAAAGAAATTAGACATATATATAAAAATGTGAATTTAGAAAAGACGAATATGCCTAACCCGAGGTTGGACTGAGTTGTGGTGTAAATCTAGCCGGAACCGACCGGCACATCCAGTGACCACAACAAGACCTGTCTAAATGTGGGTGGTTAGTGCGTCAAGCCCAAAAAGAACCCGAGGTTAGACTGAGTTGTGGTGTAAATCTGCCCGGAACCGACCGACACATCCAGTGACCACAACAAGACCTGTCTAATGTGAGTGGTTGGTGCTTTAATAAATTAAAGCTAAGTCAGGATTGGTAGGGCTAAGTAAATTAGGAAAAAACTTAACCAATTCAACTTGTTAACTAAACGAATGAGTGGAGTTAGGTAAACTTGGACACTTAACCAAATAAACCTGTTGATTGGAAAAACCTAGTAACGGGGACCCATTTCAGTAGTAACCCACATAGATGTATCATGGTACCCTGAAACTAGGCAGGGTGGGGCACGATTACTGGGCTGAATTATAAGCAGTCAAAACGTGGGCGGTTGGTGTGCCAGTGTAGGTTCTGACGGAGTATGGGCGTGCACGTACTCCGAAGTGGAAAAATCAGGCACTGGGCATCAGTAGTGTACATTATGCATCTTGAATCGTGTCGGGATGCCACCAGAGGGACTGATACACCCCGTGGTGGGACCCTCCACCAAACTTAAGGCATTCACTTTGTGAGTGACCTTAACGGAGGTGGGGTGTTTCACTTGGTATCAGAGCAAAGGTTTACCAAATCAGATAAGAGTTTTTGGAAAACTATTTTCAAAAGAAATATAAAGAAGCTTTTTACAAGAAAGTGTGTTGTTTTAAAATTTAAAAAGGCATAATCCCCAAAGCCATATGCACTATCTTTCTATCCTTCATTTTGAATCTTTTCGTTTCAGCATGTCAGGAAATCTTAACCTTCCAGAGGGTGTACCGATACCTGGCCGGTTCAGGAGGTACTTAGAGGTTAGAGCCAATGATGCAGGCCCAATAGATATTCCTCCTCCTCCAGCTGCAGCAGCTCCTCCTCCTCCTCCTCGTGCAAATGCTTTCTCAAAGATTTGTAGGGACTTTAGGGCCATGGGTGGAAAGGATTTCAAGGGAACTGAGTCATTTGTAGAAGCAAGGAACTGGCTCAAAGAAACTAAGGATCTGTTCGTTATCTTCGAGGTGGACGATAGGCAGAAGATACAGTTAGCTGTATGGTTTCTCAAAGACGAAGCTTCCTATTGGTGGGAAGTCACTAACGCTGAAAGACCAGTTGACACGTGGATGGATTTCATGATAAGGTTTGAGATGAAATTCCTCTCACAAGCTGAACGAAGTTTACAGCTGGAAAAGTTCCTATCTCTTAAGCAAGGAAGTATGACGGTCAAGGAGTACGTCAATCAATTCAATCAGCTGGCCCGATTCGGATTGGACTTAGTGAATACTCCTCATAAGAAGGCTCTCTGTTTTGTCAAAGGATTGAATGAGCCACTTCATAGCTTGGCTATGACCCATATACCTATGGGGGTTACTTACGAGAGGTTGGTGGACATGGCACTCTTACAAGAGGAAGACAAGGGAAAGAATGAGGCAAAAGCGGAAGTGCCTCAAGATAAGAAGGGGGAGGGGTCCCAAAACAAGAAGGCTGACTCAAAGAAAGGCGGTAAGAACAACAAACCCAGCGAAAAGAGAAAGTGTAATTTCTGTGGCATTCCTGGACATCTGATCAAAGACTGCAAGAAGAAGAAAAGGAAGATGGGTGGTTGTTTCCACTGTGGTGAGATAGGACACATGGCAAGGGCTTGCCCAAGGAAGCAAGGGCAGGGAGCTGTACCTTCTTTTGGAGGACAAGTTCACGCTCTCACGGCACCTCCGCAAGAACGAGGTAGAAATATTTCTATCGAAAGTTTAGTCTATCTTTTTGATCATCCTGTTCGTACACTATTTGATTCTGGTGCATCACACTCTTTTATATCTACTGCTTTAGGGGAATCTCTGCACCTAGACACCAGTATAGTAGAGGATCCCTTGGTTGTTTCAAATCCAATTGGGGGCTCAACTTATTTGTCAATGGTTTGTTTGGATTTGAAATTATCTATACTAAGCATTGGGTTTAAATGTAATGCCTTTGTTTTGGGCTTCACGGGCTATGGGTTGATTCTAGGCATGGACTGGCTATCCAGTAATGGAGCCGTTCTCGATTGTGAAAAGAGAGTGGTTAGACTTATGACTCGTCTCGGAAACACTCTCGAAATTTCTTGTAATCCCATGAACTCCGTTATGCCTAGTTATCTAGAATCTTCTGATGCGTCTGTTGAGAACTTGCAGTCTGTAAGGGTAGTCCGTGAATACTCGGATGTGTTTGAAGAGGTAAAGGGCTTACCTCCGAAGTGGGAGATAGACTTCCGCATATACCTCGTTGATAATGCAAAGCCCGTTGCTTTACTCGTTAGGCACATGGCCCTAAGGGAGAGAAAGGAACTCAGCAAGAAAATCAAAGAGCTGCTTGAAAAGGGGTTCATAAGACGGAGTATTTCTGAATGGGGTGCTCAGGTAGTGTTCGTGACCAAAGCTAATGGTTTGCTTCGCTTGTGCGTGGATTACAAGGAGCTAAACAAGATGACCAAGAAGAATAGGCACCCACTCCCGAGAATAGATGATTTGTTCGATCAGCTTGTAGGTGCATCGGTTTTCTCCCAATTAAATTTAGCTACTGGGTTTCACCAGCTAAGAGTGGCTGAAGACACCATTGATAAGACCGCGTTCAGAACTCCATATGGTTTCTTCGAGTGGCATGTCATGCCCTTCGGCTTGACAAATGCACCTGCTTACTTCGTTGATTTAATGAGCAGAGTGTTCCGAGAGTTCCTCAACAAGTTTGTGGTGGTCTTCGTAGACGATATTTTGATCTTCTCAAAGAATGAGGAAGAGCATTCTCAGCATCTAAAGGAAGTCATGGATACTCTCCGTGCACATCAGTTGAAGGCGAAATTCTCCAAATTCCATTTCGGGAGAGAAGAAGTTAGGTTCCTTGGATATGTGGTGTCCAAAGAGGGGATAGCCGTGGACCCCGCGAAAGTGGTTGCTGTGCAAGATTGGAAGGTTCCTCGAAACGCAACCGAAGTCCGAAGCTTTCTCGGCCTAGCAAGCTTTTATAGAAAGTTCATCAAAGATTTTTCAAAAATCTCAGCTCCACTAACAAGATTGACAAAGATGAACCTAGCTTTCAATTGGGATTTGGATTGCGATATAACTTTCCAATGTTTGAAAAGGGCTCTAACAACAACCTCAGTTCTGACATTGCCTGATGGAAGCAATATGTTTACAGTATACACAGATGCATGCAGAACGGGACTAGGCGCTGTTCTGATGCAAGAAGGGAAGGTAGTGGCTTATGGTGGAAGATAGTTGAAAGTACATGAGAAAAACTACCCAACCCACGACCTAGAGTTGGCAGCCATCGCTTTTGCGCTTAAGTCCTAGCGCCATTATCTCCTAGGTGAGAAACTTGAACTGTATACTGACCATAAATCATTGAAATACTTATTCTCGCAGAAAGATCTCAACTTGAGGCAACAATGATGGATGGAGTTTCTTACCTCGTATGATTTTGAGATTTCCTAAACTCCTGGCAAGGGCAATGCAGTAGCAGACGCCTTGAGTAGAAAGAAACTAACCTTAAGCCCTCTCATTGTGGAAAGGAAAAGCTTGGAGTTCATAGCAAGCTTTAACTTCATACCCTCCACTGACTTTGTACCTGTCTTGCTGGCAACGTTAGTAGTGCGGCCAACTCTATTAGACTCAATCAGAGCCGCGCAAAGAGAAGACCCTCAGCTAGCCGAAGTGATGGACAAATTAGTTAAGGGTGAGACTTCTAGTCACCTCAATAGATACTCCATTGATGCCAAGGGATGGTTGAGACGAGATGGAAGACCAAGTGTCCCACAAGTAAGGGGTTTGGTAAAGGCGGTCCTAGAAGAGGCACACCATTCCAAGATGACCATACGCCCAGGCGGAGACAAAATGTATAGAGACATCAAAAGAGTTTTCTTTTGGAATGGCATGAAGCAAGACATAGCTGAATTTGTTTCTAAGTGTTTAATATGCCAACAGGTCAAGGCGGAGCAGAAGAAGCCTGGCGGTCTGCTCCATCCTCTAGAAGTCCCACAGTGGAAATGAGATTGCATCTCGATGGACTTTATAGATGGGTTTCCTAGATCAAGAAGGGGCAATACCAGCATTTGGGTAATAGTGGACAGGCTCACAAAAAGCGCCCACTTTATACCCGTCAAGAGCAGAAGGACTGCCTTATCTCTAGCATCCATATATCTTAAAGAGATAGTTCGACTCCATGGGATAACCTCCAGTATAGTGAGTGACCGAGACCCTATCTTCACGAGCGAGTTTTGGAAGAGTTTACAAGAGGCTATAGGCACACAATTATGCTTAAGCACGACCTATCACCCTCAAACCGATGGCCAAACGGAAAGAGTCAACAGAATATTAGAAGACCTCTTGAGACTATGCATTCTTGACTTCAGAGGTACATGGGAGGATCATCTACCTTTGGTGGAATTTTCTTACAACAATAGCTACCAAGCTACCATAGACATGGCGCCTTTCGAACCTCTATATGGAAGACCGTGCAGGTCACCAACTTGCTGGTGGGAGTCCACGGACAAGCTCATACTTGGACCAAACATGATTAAGGAAACTTCAGAGAAAGTAGACTTGATACGAAGAAGAATGAAGACTGCCTAAGACAGACAGAAGTCCTACGCAGACAGAAGAAGAACTGACCTTGAGTTCGAAGTTGGAGACAAGGTGTTCCTTAAAGTAACTCCTTTGAGGAACGTCGTTCGCTTTGGATCCGCAGGGAAGTTAGCACCAAGATTTGTAGGGTCGTTCCCTATCATCGAGAAGATCGGGAAGATGGCTTATAGGGTACAGCTGCCCGAAAGATTGCCCGGGGTTCATAATGTCTTTCATGTCTCTCACCTGCGGAAGTGCTTACACGAGTCTGTGGAAGTGGTAGAACCAAGTATGCTAGAAGAAGTTGAAGTTGAACGAGAAGAAACTGTAAGGAGAGTTCCAACCCGTATCTTGGGAACAGAAGTCAAAAAGCTAAGCAACCATGAAGTTAAGCTCGTCAAAATTCAATGGAGCGACACCGAGGAAGACGCAACTTGGGAAACCGAGGACAGAATACGTGCAGCCTATCCTTTTCTTTTTGAGGATACATCTTTGATCTCTCTTTCCATAAGTTTATGCTCGTATCTATCTTTTAGGGTGTATCTCATATCCTATATCCTTAGGTAAGAATCCATTTGGATGTAAACATGTAATTGAAAACAAGTTATGATTGATGGTTGCTAGTGGTTGCTAATGGATGCATATACAAACATGATAGTTATTAGATCGGCTCAGTCACTTCCATATTGCATATGCATATATGTATTGGTGTATGGATTAAAAACTTGATGTGTTAGCATATGGACGTTGCATTTGTATGAATAGTTGTGCACTCATGTAGGAAATTTTGAGTAGGAAAAATTGCATACATAATGGACTCATGGCACTGACATAATTTGCATCAAGGAGGTCAACTGAATCAGTAGACCGCATGACTTTGCATTAGATAAGGACATATACACACACAATGCATATGATTATGAAGCAATAGAAATATTTTAAGGACAATGGATGCATGTGTTTGATGGTTGAGTAGATGGGTGTTTAGATGGTAGGATATAAGTTCTTCTCGACTTGGGGATTTCGGGGACGAAATCTTAAAAGGAGGGGAGAATGTAACACCCCGTATTTTCTATTAATGTTTTAATAACGAATCCTACAATACTTAATTTAAAATGTGGGAATTAAGGGAAGCGGGTTACGCCATTGTGTTCGTCTCGGAATGTTGGTTGAGATTAAGTCCGAGTTTGTGTAAATTGGACTTCCTATGAAGAAGTTATGGCTGTCAGAAGTATCAGAAATTCAAACAAATTCAAATAGCTCGAAAAACAAGTTCAAATTCGAATCAGAAGTCAGAAGCAGGTTGGGCGGGAAAATTCCCTCCCAGGCAGGTCGACCAGAGGGTCGACCCTAGTGTCGAACTCCCCCGCTAGAGGTCGACCTGGGGGTCGACCTGGCCCTCGGCTAGATCTGAATTTTGAACGACTGATGACTTGCTGCTGAGTCACTAGGGTTTCTGGATGGTCCTGATCTGGTTTGAGTGCCTATGATTAACCCCAGGTTCATCTGACGGCTATAATTAAACTGAAATCATATATAAACAACTCAATGCTCAACCTAAAAACACACAGAAAAATAATCCTAGAACTGAAATGCCGTCAGTAGAGAATTTGGAGTAGCCGTCACCATTATCAATTCAAAGACGAGTTAAAATCTTACATCTAAAATCAAATTAAAACGAGTCTAATTCAACGATCTTCATCAAAGGCGCACATCTCCAATTTCAGAATTCATATTTCGGAACGCAAGAATTCCTTTTAGTTTGTAAGTTGGTTATTACGTAGATTTAAACATTCTTTTGATTGAATCATGACATGTTGTAATTGGGATATAGAATGATGCTTATGTATAAGATTTGATTCTCGTTTATCTTAAAGTATCATTGTAAGTACTCATATCTACATGCTTGTGGTGATGAACATGTTGTATATTAATCATATCTATATGCTTGTGGTGATGAACATATTATATGTTATTAAATGCTATTATGATTTGGGTAATGGATTTATTTTGCCAATTAAATGGTAAAACATGTCATTTTATAAATTGGTGGTTATTTGCAAGTTTATGATCTAAATCACATGCATACATGTTAGATTAACATTCATGAATATTTAGAACTATGTCAAGTTGAATCTATTTATGTTGCAAGATTGGATTTGTAGTCCTCTTATGTTTTAACACAAGTTATCATGCTAAGTGTGATTTAAACATGTTTATGGTAATCCTATTATGTTTTAACACATAAGTTACCATGCCAAGTTGTGATTTAAATATGTTCATAGTGGCTTTCTTACGTTTTGATATACAAAAGTTAGTATGCTAAATTGTGGTTTATATGTTAAACCTCCATGTTAGAGCCATATCAAGTTTACATGAAAATGTGATCCAACATAGTCACAAAGTTCACTCTTACCTGTTTGGTTAAGATAATGATACATCTGTGCCAAGTTACATGTGATAAGTTAAATGTATGCCATTTTATGTTTATTTCATGTTCCTTGTTTATTACCCCTTTTTTATAGGTTGGGCTAATTTGCTAGCCCAACATTTTATGTAATTCATACGTACGTTCTACGGGGATAACGATGGGAAAACATGAAAATTCGTGGCATAGATTTGTTCACTAAATGATATATTTGATATACCATTTATGGTGAGCAAAATCAAAGGATAATTATGGCATGATTAAATCAAATTTAATCTACATAAAGAAATTAGACATATATATAACAATGAGAATTTAGAAAAGACGAATATGCCTAACCCGAGGTTAGACTGAGTTGTGGTGTAAATCTGCCCGGAACCGACCGGCACATCCAGTGACCACAACAAGACCTGTCTAATGTGGGTGGTTAGTGCATCAAGCCCAAAAAGAACCCGAGGTTAGACTAGGTTGTGGTGTAAATCTGCCCGGAACCGATCGGCACATCCAGTGACCACAACAAGACCTGTCTAATGTGAGTGGTTGGTGCTTTAATAAATTAAAGCTAAGTCAGGATTGGAAGGGTTAAGTAAATTAGGAAAACACTTAACCAAGTCAACATGTTAACTAAATGAATGGGTAGGGTTAGGTAAACTTGGACACTTAACCAAATAAACATGTTGATTAGAAAACCCTAGTAACGGGGACCCATTTCAGTAGTAACCCACATAGATGTATCATGGTACCCTGAAACTAGGCAGGGTGGGGCACGATTACTGGGCTGAATTATAAGCGGTCAAAACGTCGGCGGTTGGTGGGCCAGTTTAGGTTCCGACGGAGTATGGGCGTGCACGTATTCCGAAGTTGAAAAATCAGGCACTGGGCATCAATAGTGTACACTGAGCATCTTGAATCGTGTCGGGTTGCCACCAGAGGGACTGATACACCCCGTGGTGGGACCAGCACAGGTAGCTACAGTCAAGCGGGGCCGAATGACATAGGATATGAATGCATGAGAGTAGGAGCCGATCATTAAGGGGATCGTTTGTTATAAACACGTGGGGCTGGTGGAACCAATGGTTAAGTAGGTGTAGAGACTATAGTAATGGGTGCGATCACATGTTCCTCTTATCTGATATTAGGGTATTGTCCTATGTTCTGTTATCACTGTCATGATCCCTTTCCTTGTTTAAATATTAGTAATCACTGAAACCAGACTTATTGTCTGACCCGTTTTCTTTCATCTTCTTTTCTTCCGTCCCCCCCGGTCCACAGGGAGGGAATACTCCAGCTTAATTAGACTCTTTGCAAGCTTCAAGAAAGTAGATGTATGATTGGGACTCTCTTTCATTGGCTATGGCTTTTGGATACGACACTTGGGGATTTATGCAGTTTTATCAATGTTTTATGCTTCTTTATTTAATAATCAAGATAGAAATTATGGTGTAATGTTTTGGAAGTTATTTTGAGACAATTTGATGTAATGCTTTTGTATTGAACCACGTATTCAATAAATGATTTGAATTCCGCTGCTTATACTTATCTGTCTTGTAAAATTTTCTGTGTCTTGTACCTATAACCCCCCACCAAACTTAAGGCATTCCCTTTGTGAGTGACCTTAACGGAGGTGGGGTGTTTCAATATGGTTGAGAGTGACAATCAACAATCTCTTGAAGAAAATTTTAGAGTTTCCTATTTTCTTCACATAATAGACCAAGCTTTGACTTCACTTAAAGATCAATTTAAGCAATTCAAACTTTATGAAGAAACTTTTGGCTTTTTCCTAAACTTAAGATTCAAAATTATAAATGATGAAGTATTGAATCAAAGTTGCATGAAATTTGAAGGTTTTTTGGAACACAATGAAGAATAAGATATTTGTGGTAAAGATTTATTCTTTGAGCTTCGACAATTAAAAAGAATCCGACCATCAAAGATAAATAGATCAATTGATATTCTTAATTTCTTGAAATATTACCATGATGTTAGTGGATTTTTAAATGCTTGGATTGCTTATCGAATTCTATTAACTATTCCAGTCACAAATGCTTCAACGGAAAGAAGTTTTTCAAAATTGAAGTTGATAAAAATCTATCTTCGAACCACTATGTCACAAGAGAGATTAAGTGGATTAGCAATTATTTTAATTGAAAATGAGTATTTGGATAAGCTCAGTTGTGAAGAGATAATAGACGAGTTTGCTTCAAAGAATGCACGAAGAAGTTGCTTCCGTTAGTGCGTATTAATTTGTTATGATATTATATTAGATTTTTGTTTAGATGCTATCGAAATGACTAGTTAAACAATGTTTTGTGATCTGTTTAAATTTTATTATGAAAAATGTGCTTGATTGTTTACCTTTTTTTTAAATGGGGCAACAAAAATGAAAGAATAAACATTTCATCTAGGGCATTTGTTACCCTTGGGTCAGCTGTGGGTGGAGGAGAAAAATGATTTGGGTATTAATGAGAGGTGGTTTTATTGAACATGGATGGGGTGCTTGTGGAAGAAGTTGTTGGAGGGTTGAAGGAGCTTTTTACAGGGTGCTCTGCTTGATGATGACTGTTGCTGTGGTGGTGAATATGTGATTAGGGTAGAGTATGGCAGTGAAGAAAAAGGAAAAAAAAGGAAACTTGTATGTTTTTTACTTGTAAAAGAAAAAATATGACAAATTGGAAAAAAAACTTGAAAAAAAATTGGAGAGAAATTGGAAAATGTGGCAAGTATTTTTTTCCCCTCTTGTCTGGAAGATTATGGTATCATTTAATAATATCAAATCCAACCAATTAAGGATATTTTTTCTTTATATACAAGAAAACAGAAGGAAAGAAATAAAAACTAACACAAATCAGAAATTAAATAGATAATAAAATTTAATTGTTGCCTCCCATGCAACAACGCCAAAAACTTGTTTGATGCTTTCTATGAATTAGAAAAGCGCAAATTATGTAGTAAATTATTGCAAGCGCATAGGTGTGTAGTATGCAGGTCGAACACAGGGAGGAAAATTAAAATTTATTATATATATAGTTCATGGGTGAGTTAAATGTATTTTAGATGATTTTATTGAAAAAAATAAAATTAGGATTACTATTGAATCTAATCAGACAATCAATCACTAATAAAAATTAAAATTGCAAAGACAACTTGTGCTCTACCAAATATAATTGTATAGACGACACTAATTTCTTGAAAAGTAAATTGCAGAAAAGAAATATATACAGAAAATAAATGTGTAGAATAGAAATAACAAACAGAAATAAAAATTAGGATTACCGTTGAATCTAATCAGATGGTCAATCACTAATAAGAAAATAAATGCAATAGAAAATTGTGCTCTACCAAATCTAATTGAATAGATGGCACAAATTTTCTAGATCCAAGCGGATTATAGAAAAGAAAATTCTCAATTCATAGATAAAAGTTTTCTAGATGAATATTGGGCCTAAGAAAAATATGTAAAATGTTTTCTTTACAAAGACAAAAGATATGATCAGATGTGAAATTCCTTGGAGATCTCCCTCTTTGACATGTGGCAGCTGATTGAGCTTCCTTTGGGTAATAATCCTATCAAATCTTCTTCTCTTGGCAATTAAATATGAAAGATTTCTGTTTGGGTGTTGTTATTGACACTCTAAATACTGTTAAGAAGAGGTCAAATTTTAAAAACACTCCAATCATAAAAAAAATGTTGGGGGGGTGGGGGGGAGGGGGTCACGTACTTAATTTTTTATGTTGCCTTTTTACCCTGGTAATAACGACATTTACCATCCCAAATTCCAATCAATTTTAAATACAAAAAAACCAAATCCCTAAATTATTTTCAAACAAGAAAAAGAGCAATCGTTTGGGCAGAAATAATGGCGCAAAAGAAGAATGTAAAACAAATGAGAAATGAAAATTTAAAAAAAAAGCGATCGACAGATGAGAAATGAAATTATTTTAAAAAAGCGATCGACAAATGAGATTATTGATATTTTAATGTAAAAATCTAATGTAGTTCGACTAATATACTGTATAATTTTTTTAACTAACAACTAAAAAAAGAATTATTGTAAAGAAGGCTAATTTGGTAAAATAAACTTTATTTGTTAAGGGTGGTGCTCCCTGCATTGATAATCCCCTTAACAAATTCTTTATTTTTTTAAACTGATCCCTCCCTTAACAATACTTGGAGTGTCAATAACAATCCCCTTCTGTTTGATTTCTTTGATAGGAATATGCCAACTCTTCAAATCTTTATTAGTGCATATATTATATACATACATATGAATATATATATATATATATATATATAACATTAGTCCATATATTCTTCAGAGCAAAGGAGCCAGTGTGTGTTCCTTTCTTTAGCAAAAATAAGGCTTGATAGGGACTGAACTCAGGTCACTCTGTCCAACTTTGCAGGCCTTTACCAGTGTGCTACGACTTCCTTTGTGATTGAAAACTTATTGATAAGGGAAAGCAGCTTTTTTTCTTAGCATTGGTCTTTAATTGAATGAAGGAGACATTTATTGAACCTGTGAAAACACATGAAAAATACCCAAAGTAATATTTATTTATTTACAAAAGATGAGATAAAAAGCATAAAATAAACACATTTCTGTGTTAATCAACTATCCGGACTAGAGTTACACAACAAGAAGATAATATATATTAATCAAATTTGTGGTGCTTTTTGACTTCATTATAAAGAAACACCCCAATGACAGTAAGAGTTTAACCAAGCATCCTTGAGACTGACACTGGATTTCTAAATATTAATATTGACAAAACCACTGCTACTGCTCCTTTTGAATTTCCACTAACCTTTTCAATATAACAACATTACAAGAAAATTTTGAAGCTTTTTAGTACGCTTGTTGGCATGTCAAGGTACAAAAAGATTGATAATGATTTAATTTTAGGGGAAAAAATGCACCTGAAGAGTCAATGCACTAGCGTGTTTTATGACCAAGAAATTAGTCAGGTTCACATAGAATGTCAATGCAGAATTTAGGAGGAGCTATCACACGTTCAAATCCATGCATACTTATATACATATAAAAAAACTCATTCTAAGACACATTAGTACACACGAACTCCACACAAAAGCAACAAAAAACATTACACTTGATTATACCTAGAAATATGCTCATGCAACATTTACAACAGTGACAGTACACAATTTATAATGGGAAGATATCGCTTATCATGTTAATATATACAATATACCAAGTGGACACTAAAGATAAACCAGTAGTGGTACACACAAATAATTAGGGCTCAATTTCCGTATGAAAACTGAGCCGAAAGGCTCAATTTCGAAACTGCGAAAGGCTCGGTTTCTATCCAAAACCGAGCCTTAGATTCTTAAAACTGAGCCTTTCGGCTTCATTTCGAAACCGAGCCGGAAAGGCTCAGTTTAAACTGATCCTTTCCAGCTCGGTTTTGATTCAAAACCAAGCCAGATAGGCTCAATTCAAAACTGAGCCTGAATAAATTTCTAAACTGAGCCAGGCTTAGTTTAGCTGAGCCTTTCCGGCTCGGTTTTCAAATGGATCAGTTTAGAAACTACGCCTTTCTGGCTCAATTTCGAATCCAAAACTGAGCCAGCCTCAGTTTTGTTCCTTTTAAGTTCACCGATACTTTAAGTCCTTAAATACATTTTGTACATTTCATAATGAAGTAAAGTTTGAAGCATAGTTAAAATCACATTTCAACAACACACTGCATGAATTATACCACTAAAACAGAGGCAATAACCAATTAAGTAGTTTGATGTTCTCATTTCACAAAAAAAAAACACATATACACATTTTCCTAATATTATGAACATTACAAAATATGAATAAACCTGCTTGCCTACATCTAATAGTTTGTTGTCCTCATTTACCTAACCATTGTCACCGTGATTAATTGGAATTACATTTACATTAAAAAACATTATACTCTCCAAAATCTTCTTGCCTACATTTTATTATCTCTTTGCATTTTATCACTTACTTCGTTTATGGACATACATTTGACAATGCTTTTCACTACCATGTACATACCAAAAGCATTTTCACTACCCTGTACACAAACTGCACATACCAAAAGTAGTTTGAGGCTCAGTCTAATAAATAGAAGCTGGTTGTCATATGTATATATAAACACACATGAGTACGGGTGAATCAAAAAGCTGAATGACATATAAATCTGGATAAAATGGGACTTATGCTCAACTTGAATATAACAAACAAAAACAATTAACGACTTCAAAATATAGAAGAAAGAGGAAACATAAATTAACACAGCTTATTGTAATAGAAAAACAGATTTAGGTATGAGCATTTGCAAATGAGATGCATCTGCATCATTACTTTGAATACAATATTAAATGCAGAAAATTCAGCAACAAAAACAAATAAATTCAAATGAACAAGAACATTATGTTACCTGGCACCTGCTTTGCAGTCAGCCTATGCTTTGGATCAACCTCCAACATCTGCTTAACCAAGTTCTTGGCACTCTCAGAAATGCCTGTCCAAGGCTGATGTTTAAAATCAATAGCCCCTCTCAGGATAGCTTGTGCAACACCTTGTTTGGATTCTGAAATAGAAAAGGAAATCGTGCACTTTCTTATGTCGTTTCTGATTTCTATATCCAAGCACTTTACCATTCACTTGGTCTAATATGTTACCATCATTTTTTCTCTCATTTAAATGAGACTCGAGCTTTGAATAATATGAAGCTTAGACTTACACAAGGAGGCTTACTTTTCACTAAATTACATTACATCAATTCTGACAAAGCATCAAAATAATATTCTAAATACGATTTTCAATACTAAGTTCATATATGATATTCTAAATATAATCGTGTATGAGATTGCATCAATTTTTTTTGGCTTGTATGATTTTCACCACTAAGTTCATATACAATATGATATTTGCATTTATAAGTAAATCGATATGTAAAAGGTAGCTGAGTTGGGACAACACTAAACCAAAATAAATCACTAAAATAATGTAAAATTTCAATGTTTTTTCTACTACAAATAGTGTTAATTTTCATCAATAGATTTCTGTATGCAGTCACTTACATTCTACTTAAAATTGAGTCAAACGATTCGGGTTTATATCTGACTTGGAGGAAGACTTTTTCTCCTACTTAAATGACTATTGCACTCGAGTTCTAAACATAATGGATATTTGGATCCATCCTCTATTTTTGGGTTTAATGTCTTCTAATAAAAATGTTTAGATTGCGCCACTCAAATTATTATTTTTGATCTCTTTCAGCAAATGAAATCTGAGCTCAACCATATAATTTGATAGCCATTTTTTTGCAAATAGGAAAAATATTTGCAGAGGAAACTGCAAATATCTGCAATTGGCAAAATTAAAAATAAGATTGTTTTATAAAACATGTTTTTTAAAAGGGATTATTATGTATTTTGGAACTACAATATGATTTTGGGTAATGAAAATCATATTTAGAATATCAAACTTAGTAATGAAAATCATAATTACTTATAAATGTGACAGACACAACAGGCTTCTACTTCACGTCTTTGGGTAATTTCAACATATATGAATATAACAACATTATTTTTTGTTAATTAGCGGTGTCAATGTATTCAAAATGATCAGCATTTCATCAAAACATAGACATACATATGCAACACGTTTCATAAGGATCTTTCAGTTTCATGTGCATAATGATCTTTCAGATTAAAAATAGAATTCTACTCAGTTTCATGTGCAAAATTTTACAGCATGGAGGATCATATAATAAATCGTGTTGGGCATGTTAAACTCCAGAGTCGGCTCTAAATCAAATTTACACATTTCTACATCAAATTTGCCTATTCTTTAAGCATATTCGAGCTTAATCCCACATCACCAAAAAAAGGTACTCAAAATTATAAAAATAATAAACAAAAATGCTGCATAGAATAAGCATAAAAAAGTTGGAAAAGCGGTTTCAATACGTTATAAACTTGAAAAGTAAAAAAAATACGGATTTGAAGAGTTTTTACCTTAAGGGTAACGGTTAAGGCTTGAGCGAAGAAGCAACTGGGAAACCCAGAAGCGCCACCGGACAAAGGATGTCAAGGAGCGATGGTAAGCAGCCAGCGCTGAAAATCGAAGCTTTGATTGCCTCGCACTGCTGATAAACTGAATCTTAATAGGGATCGTCTTCAATAAGTTTTGGTAGCAAAAGATGTGAATCGATTCACCATTTCTCTTTTTTGGTAGCAGTTGAATTTGTTGTTCTAGCGATCGTTAAAGGAGAAAAGATGAACAAGCGTTAATGGTTAGGAATTGGGGAATAGAAGTACCCATTTACCAATTTTCCCCTAGGAACATTCAGCTCCAACACTAATACGCGTTAGCATAAAAAGCATATTTAAATATGTATTTTTAGTGATACATTTCTACTTAGAAACGCTTATTATTGTAGCGAGTCTATAACACAAATAAGTGTTGGAAAAAAAATGTGTTACGAAATGGCTATTATGGTGTAGTGTTCATTGACAACACAATATTAGTAAAGTTGCCAAAAAGTTCCATACTACCCATATGGAGATTTGTCCAAAAAAGATTATTCTTAATTACTTGTTTAATTTCATTCTGCACGTAGAGCGGTCTGCATGAAAGTATAGAATCACACCACCTAACGGATTATAATTACATAAGGAGATTATTGTTAATTACTCTTTTGATCTCACTTTGTCCATCTCCATCTTTTTAAACAAAAATTTGAAACCAATAATTTATTTCTCTATATTTTACTAATGCTTAAGCTAAAAAGGTCACATACATATACTAAAGACAATTGTATAAGTTCTCATTAGACTTTAATATGAATTACTAATGAATACCATAGTTCACAATTTAGCAGCCTACTACTCCTTACATCTTCACTTGGCAATGGAATACGGAGATCATGCATTAATATAGCAAAATGGGACCATGTTTTTAGCATGACTAGAATAATTAAAACCAGGAATATGCATACTCTAAGAATAAACATTTAATCCAAAATAAGATGGAATATTGTAACAACATGGAAAATCAGAACCAATTTAAATTTTTTATTTTAACAAATTTTATTGGAAAATGTGCCAGAATTTAAAAATTCCATTTTAAAATAATATTAAAGCTATTAAAAATAGTCATTTTACAAACGACCTCCGTTTTCGATGAAACTATTTTTTTTGGGATCCGAAATGTCAAATTATTGCTAAGTTCATTTTTCCATAATTTTTGGAATTAACATGTGAGTGTGGTAAATTAAACTGTGTTCGATAAATTTCTGTTGAATTTAATCGACCGTTAAAAATGCCATTTTTCAAATGGTCTTCAAATTCGACAAAATTAATTTTGTTAGGATCGTATCATCAAAACATAGCTAGATTTATTTTTCGGGAATTTTTGGAGTCCGTATGTGGCCCCGGTGAATTTAAATGTATGATCAAATTAAATGATTTATATTTTAATTTAAAGAAAATAGACTGAAAACGATCGATTGGGCTGACGGGACCTAGCCCATTGTGTCCGGAACAGAGGCATTTGGCTAGAATCAACTTTCGTTGGGCTGAATTTGGAGCTATTGAAAATTAATGGGTTTATTTGCAAAACTGGAAATTAAATATTATTTTATTATAAATATACAAGAAAATCAAACCCTAATACTACATAAAGCCATCGCCACCCTTATATTTTCATGGCCGATATTGCTCCTCCCTACCACCACTAAAATCCGTCGATCCAAGCTATAAAATCTTTCACTCCAGTTGAACTTTTTGAAGAGAATTATTCCCTCTTCAGATCCAAATGGATTTCAGGGTCCATCGTTGCGTGGTCATCATGTTCCAACACCCCGAAGTCGCCTCGTTTCGAGCGCCGCCCATCCCTATAGCCGTGATCGAACTCCGTCGCATGGGATCCACCTGGAGCGCCGTTCGTTCCCCTCTGACGTGGCACCCTCCGATCGTCGTGAAGTTGAGCAAGGTGATCGGAAATTTGGACCCTAGTTTTGAACAAAAAGAAGAAGTAGTGGCCTCGATCTGGAATAGAAGAAGAAGGGTATTTTCCCTTTTATTATTTAATTAATTAATTTAAAATATTATCAACCTAAATAAATTCATATCTTATTCATACGAATATAAATTGAACAATTTCAGAACCGTTGGGATCGTGAATCCAAGATCTACATTTCTGGACAGGTTAGAACGAATTTCGAGCAAATCAGATTTTGGGCAAATTTCAATTCTGAATTATACAGAATTTGAAGCACTGTGAGAATTCTATTTTTTTATAATTAAAATTAATAAATTATGATTGTGATTTTTCTTCCAATCCGCTGTTAAATTCAATTTGATGTTATACGTGATTTGATCTGGGATTGATGATTGATGTTGTTATGTAGATCTGTTAATTTGATGATTATTGTGTTGAAATAAAATTGTTGAAAACAAATATATCATTTTTTTATAATAAAATAGTTGAAAACAAATAATTCATTTTTGTTATAATAAAATAGTTGAAAATAAATATATCATTTTTTGTTATAATAAAATTGTTGAAAACAAACATATCATTTTTTGTTGAAACAAAATGGTTGAAACAAATATATCATTTTTTGTTGAAACCAAATAGTTGAAATAAAAAGGACATTTTTGTTGTAACAAAATGGTTGAAACAAATATATCATTTTTTGTTGAAACCAAATAGTTGAAATAAAAAGGACACTTTTGTTGTAATAAAATAGTGAAACAAAAATATCATTTTTTTGTTGAAACAAAATATATCATTTTTTGTTTAAACCAAATAGTTGAAATAAAAAGGACATTTTTGTTGAAATAAAATAGTTAAAACAAAAATTAACATTTTTATTGAAATAAAATTTTCAAAACAAAAATTAACATTTTTGTTGAAATATAAAGTGTCAAAACAAGGATATCATTTTTGTTGAATAAATGGGTGACAAAATAAAGATTGTCATTTTCATTGTATTAGAATTGACAAAATAAAGCTTGTCATTTTCGTTTTATTAGTATTGACAAAATAAAGATTGTCATTTTTATTGTATTAGAATTGACAGTATAGAATTATCATTTTTTTTGGAACTAGAATTGACAAAATAAAATTGTCATTTTTGTTGAAATAGAATTGTCAACAAAAATGAAGGAATCACTTTTAATCATTTTGTTGAAATAGAATTGTCAACAAAAATGAAAAGATCATTTTTAATCATTTTGTTGAAATAGAATTGTCAACAAAAATGAAAGAACCATTTTTATGCCTTTTGTTAAAATAGAATTGTTAACAATATGAAATATCATTTTATGCATTTTGTTAAAATAGAATTATTAACAAAATGAAGTTTTCACTTTTATTTATTTTGTTAAAATGGAATTGTAGATAAAATTAAGTTATAAATTTTAATTATTTTGTTGAAATAGAATTGTCAACAAAAATGAAGGAATCACTTTTAATCATTTTTGTTGAAATAGAATTGTCAAGAAAAATGAAAAGATCATTTTTAATCATTTTGTTGAAATCGAATTGTCAACAAAAATGAAAGAATCATTTTTATGCATTTTGTTAAAATAGAATTGTTAACAATATGAAATATCAATTTATGCATTTTGTTAAAATAGAATTGTTAACAAAATGAAGTTATCACTTTTATTTATTTTGATGGAA
This sequence comes from Allium sativum, assembly GCA_030737875.1. Taxonomy (NCBI): domain Eukaryota; kingdom Viridiplantae; phylum Streptophyta; class Magnoliopsida; order Asparagales; family Amaryllidaceae; genus Allium; species Allium sativum. The sequence continues at coordinate 643,988,650 of CM060912.1, forward strand.
TTGTAGATAAAATTGAGTTATCACTTTTAATCATTTTGTTGAAATAGAATTGTCAACAAAAATGAATGAATCACTTTTATTCATTTTGTTAAAATAGAATTGTCAACAAAAATGAAAGAACCACTTTTATTCATTTTGTTGAAATAGAATTGTCAACAAAAATTAAAAAATCATTTTTATTTTCAAAATATACATTAGAATTTGTATGCAAATTAAAGAATCGTTTTTATTGTCAAAATATACATTAGAATTTGTATGCAAATTAAATAATCACTTTTATTATCAAAGTATGCAAATTAAAGAATCATTTTTATTGTCAAAATATACATTAGAATTTGTATGCAAATTAAAGAATCATTTTTATTGTCAAAATATACATTAGAATTTGTATGCAAATTAAAGAATCATTTTTATTGTTAAGATATACATTAGAATTTATATGCAAAATAAAGAATCATTTTTATTGTTAAAATATACATTAGAATTTGTATGCAAATTAAAGAATCAATTTTATTGTCAAAATATACATTAGCATTTGTTTGCAAATTAAAGAATCATTTTTATTGTCAAAATATACATTAGAATTTATATGCAAATAAAAGAATCATTTTTATAGTCAAAGTATGCAAATTAAAGAATCACTTTTATTGTCAAAGTATGCAAATTAAAGAATCACTTTTATTGTCAAAATATACATTAGAATTTGTATGCAAAATTAAAGAATCATTTTTATTGTCAAAATATACATTAGAATTTGTTGTAAATATGTTATATTCCAATGATTATCCTTACTTTCGTATTACGAGAGTTTGGGGTTATCACAAATATACAATTAAAATAATTCAAATTTACCTTTCCAAGAATCAATTAGACCATAATCACAAGCAAACGGTTTAAACTCAACTACTACCACAATCCCAATTTTCAATATACCTGGCGAACAACCAATTTTGAATTCCAGTTACGTCACTACATGCCCTAGATCAGAATCTATTTCACCAATTGCACAGCTTTAAGGCCGGAGTTCGCCACCGCCTACCCTGCCGTTGCCATTAGATGCCGAGATCGAGCATGCCAAGGTAAAGCCGTCGATCATCTTGATTGACTGTATTTTGTTATCTTGAGATTCTGATGTGATTTTTTCCTGAAATGAGGGATCACGTATGGATATAGTGCCCTAAATTTTATGCGGCCCTAAGCGACTGCTTCACTCGCTTTGGTAAAGGGTCGTCCCTGAGTAGGATTTAATTATATACATAAAAACAGATATCTGGCTACTTCAAAATGCACTTTGGATGAAGCAAAAATCTTTCAGCGAAGCTTTCCTTCTTTTAGTTTTATTTTTGTTTTTTTGGCATTTATCATATGCAAGTATTCAGGCAATTTTAACATATATTGGCAATAAACTATACCAATCAGAACAATAAACACCATGCATAAATTATGACATGATATATCCCAAAATCTACCTTGATCTTCTCCGTTTATAAATAATAAGAAATTATCAACTGAACTGTCATCATTGCCCAAATTTGCACTCTATTCAGCTTCTGCATTCTGAATAAATATAAAAACATAGACTTATGAAAGGATAATGTATATCATGAATAGCCATATTCTAGAAAAAACAGTAAATTAACAAATGAGCAATGACTATACTTATGAGACAAACTAAAATGTTATTGAAAGAGCATCAGTAGTGCATAATATAAATGGGAAGCATCTATATCCAAATCAGCAGTACAGAAGTATTTAAATACCAAATCAAAGAAAAAATAATTTTTACTCATTTGAAAGAACAATGTGAATATTGTTTTACAAGTTTACAAATAACTTTCTATTGACACCAAAAAAGAAAAACAACATCTTCTATCCTAAATGATAGTCCAATTAGCCAAAAAAGAAAAGAAGAAAAATGCATTCAATCACTATCATGACACTGGCTACATAATTTTTGAAACAAACCCAATCGTATATGTTGTGTGATCCTAAAATTTAAAGGCAACAGCTTGAGGGGTTCCCAAAAAAGAGACAATAAATTTCTTTATAGGTTATCCAAGTTATATTGCGGTAACATGGTCGAAGTTTAACAATGACATAAATTTTTTTGAATAGCGGAAAGCATGTATTATGAGATCATTGTTATCAAAATAATCTTATCATTTTTGTTTAATCCATGTATATTATCCTAAATTTAAAGGCCTCAAGATTTATATGAGAATAATTTGAAGCCAGAAAAAATATTTCTATTAGAAAATGAATTTGTATTAATATAAAATCAAAAGAACAAATTAAAATGATAATTTTTCTTTTTATCCATTATATGATATAAATAACAGAAATATCTTAATAGTTTTATTCTTCAGGAGAGAAATTTAAATATCATATTGTTACCGTAAATTATCTTACTTGTCAATTTTTTGGATTACTTTTCCTCCAAACATACACTTTAAATACATTTTCATATTCATGTAAAAAATGACCCTTCCTCTATCCATGGCTTCCTCTCTTTCTCAGTGAAAAACGATTTCATGGTTTATCTGTTTCAATCGATTTCTCTTTTGGTTTCTTACTATTATTGTGATTGTTTCGCCGGTGGTACCTCTCTCTTCTTGCTGCTGTTGTTTCTTTGTTGGACTCCCTTTTCTTTTTTAGGGTTCCATGGCCTCGAACGGGGGTGATTTCAATTTTTGTGCCTTAGGTTAATTTATTAGACTCTACCTTGTTGTTTTGAAGGTTGTTGAGGTGGTTTATGCCTCGGTTGGTGTTCCAGTTGCAGTTGCGATGATATGCGCTTCTACCGTTCTTGTGCTGGTGAGGTAGTTCTCGTTCTTCGAGGCGATTTTGCGGCAACGTTTTGTTATTGTTGATGAAGTTTTTTTGGAGTTGAGCTCTTGTTTGTTTGAGACGGCAGTGGCTCCTACTGTGGCTTCACAAGTTTCTACTGCTTTTTCTAACATAGCGGTTAGAGGTGCATGGTGGTGTTTTTCCAAGATTTAGCCATCGGTTAGACTCCGTGGTCGTTGACGGTGATGCTGGATTAGGGTATTTGATCCCCCCATTCAGTTCTTACCAAAAACGATACCAGAGGCTGCAGTTTTTGCTTTGTCTTTGGGTTCGGATGATGCGGATTCGACGAGTTATAGCGCCACATTATCGGCTTCTATTAGAGACTGTGTAATTATCCCCACTAAGACCCCATAAAATCCCCACTAAGACCCCATAAAATCCCCACTATAGCCTCTAACATCCTTCAACCGCTACGCCATTTCTATTTAGTGCTGATGAACAATATATCTGCTTTGAGCTCCGCTATTTTTCTTTGCACTCGCAAAATCAATGTTTTTAGCAGTGCTTTAACAATATTAATACACAGAGCTTGATCTGACTACTTCTCTTTTAAAACAAATCAAAAAAATTTGTGTAAAGAGATAATTTTAATACATAAGTATCTAATATATGGTAGAAATCTATTATAATCATCTATTGTAATGTGTGTAACCATGTTATTCTTTGATTTTATTATATAAGATTAACAGATATTAGTTTCTTCTACATAAATGATGTGAGAAAGATAATTATTAATTTTAAAATACTTATTTTTACATTTGATGTACCTTTTTGCACCCCCACTTCATCCCATACCCATTTATTTCCATGCTTTATCCCCGCTATACTTTTTGCACCCCCACTATTACAGAACCACTAAGTGCTTTAACTGCACATGTTGGTGGTACATGATTAGGGGTTTGATCCTCCCTATCCGTTACCTTCTTAAGTATTTGCCTTGTTTCTCTCAGCCTGTGAAGGACTGGCTGGAGGTTGGTAAGTCTTCTTGTGTCCCCGTGCGATCTCGTCGTCGACGACAGCGGCGTAAACAGGCGAGAGTGTCAAGGGTTGCTTTTCGCTCCCTATTTCTGATCCAGGTTTGCTTGGTAGTTCAGTTGTGTCGGGTGGAGCACAAGCTCGTGTTCTCCCTCCGCTTGTTATCGGCAAATCCTTTATTGTTCTCGGCATGGTTTCTGATGTTTTTGAGGCTGATGTTTCTAGCATTATTGTGGATGTCCCCCTCAGGTCTTGTCATTGTCGGCTTCGGGGTGGCAAGTATAGGTGGTGGTTAGCCTCTTGCCGATCGACTCTTGTGGAGCGGTGGGATGTGTCCAGTCTTTGGTTGCTGCCAATCTGCTCTGCTATTGGTGGGGAAGCCGAGAGTCCATCGTTGTCGGAAGGTGTTCCCTTAGTATTAGGTTTTCTTAATTTTTCAGTGGTTGTTTGAGTCCCTCAACAAGTATGTCCTACTCCCTTTTCTTATTTTTCTGAGTTTCTTAAGTTTTGTGCTTATCATCTATTTGCTGCTCTTCTATCATTATTCGGGTTGGGTGTGTTGAGTTACCTTTTTACCCGTTTTTATTTGGGTTTGTTAATGTGTGTGTGGCGTCGCGTGCGGTTGCCCCTTTGTGGTCACTGTGTGATTCGTTTCCAATGTGGTTGGAGGTGCTAGTGTTGTGCAGTGGTTCTCTTGCACAACGTTACTTTGCAGTTTTCACTGTCTTTTTTGCTATGCCATTTTCCTTGTCTACAAGATTACCTTCGAAAAATTACCTGCCTTGGTCGTTTGCATTGACAAGATCGCCTTAGAAAAATACATCCCTTGGTCGTCTTGTCTCGACAAGATCGCCTTGGACAAACCACATCCCTTAGTCATCTTACCTCGACAAGATCGCCTTGGACAAACCACATCCCTTATTCATCTTGCCCCGACAAGATCGCCTTGGAAAAACCACACCCCTTAGTCATCTTATCTCGACAAGATCGCCTTGTAAAAGTAAGACAGCCCATGGCGGTCTCATCGGTGAAATGGTAAAATCACCTACTTCCGGTTATATGGATTTTTTGGTTATGCAGGTTACTGGGCTTCTGCAGTCCCTCGGATATTCTGGTTATTCTGATTTTCTGGTTATACAGTTCATTGGATTTCTAGCTAGTACAATCCGAAGTGATAGTGGATTTCTGGTCTTCTCGTAAAACACATCTTCTTTTACCAAGAAAGACATGTTTTGGAAGGTAAAAGTATTGACACACTTTTTGGTAAAGCTGACACATGTCAAGATTTCGGTTAGCGACACACTCAAGTGTCAATAACGTCATCAAAGAACACAAAGCAATTTGGTCGAAGTCGCGATGTGTTCGAAAAAGAATTGGAAATTACGTCGATTTGTAAAATAATCATCAATTGACTCGGAAAAACTAGCATAGTAAAAATACGTGATCGACTCGATCTGATCAACCCAAAATGCTTGACCGTGTCGATCCAATCACGTGGCAAAACTCATCGTGCAAAAATATATGGTTTTGGTAAAAAAAATAGTGTTATGCATTCAAAAACAGCCAATTGGCGTGGCATGATCACGGGAAATGGCTTGTGCGACCCACGGCGTTGAAATTTGGTAAATTGAAAAAAAAAATGATTTGGCACGTCAAAACTGCTTGATCGACACATGAAAATCATGAAAGACCTCGTGTAAAACCTTAGCTGATCATTCTAGAAAATTTGGTAAATTTGGAACCTTCAAAAAGCAAGGATCAACATGAAAAATCGTCCCATGTCCACGTGCGAAACTCGGGGAAATCAAGCTTGACAAACTCGGCTTGGAGATCTAGCAAATATCGAATCCCAGAAAGTGATGCAAAATGGCCTGATCGCATCAGCCCCGCCAGCCTTTCCCACGTCTCCGCATCGCATCAGGTGATGCAAGATTATTAGCAAGTGAGGCGATGCGAGATTTGGCAAGCAGAAAGAGGAAGATCTACAAGGTGAAACTAGGATTTTCTACAGCTACTGTAACACCCTACACTTTTCTGCACCCAAATTTCGATAAAAATCAAAACTTGAACACATCCAAGCATGGCGTGTGTATATCTGGTACATGCAATAATTGAGCATGAGCATAATCGGAGTACAATAAAAGAAAACTCACAGCGGAAACATAATAGGATAACTAGTATTACCCTACGCAACTGCATTTTTCGAAGTAAGTCACTTTGCCAATACCGAGCATGAGAGAGAACGAGAACCGAAAGCCAAACTTAAACATCTGTGAGAACCCGACGTTCTCCTAGAAACCGGGAGGTTGCAATTAGGAGGGGGGTCATAACAACAAGTTCTGGTGACAAAGAAATGAATAACACAGATTATAATACACCGATGTATCCTGTTTGGTTCAACCAAGGTGTGCCTAACAAGGTTAGTGATTCTAGCCTAACCTTGTAAATGTTTACGCATGACTCTACCACTCTTTCCAAAGTGGTATTCTAAGATATAATACCGAGACACAACGTTTACGTATATATTTAGGAAGCCCCTTTCTTATAATATATTTTAAGTAGATTATTAGATCGAGAAGTGAACCCCTAACTGTGGAGTCTTCACATACATATATACCTTTCCATCCACTTTTCCTTTATAATTTTTTTTACCTTACTATCAATGATAAATAGGGTGGATTCTCCTGATCACTTAAGACCCTAGGCGGACTCATTAGTTGGTGGACTTATTGGTGAATAAGTACTTCGATAACTCATTCCATCTTTTTTTTATAAACTAGAGAGCACTAGCTACGGGCCCATCTAGTTAAGGCTTCCATCAATCACGCACATACCCATATCCTGTATAAGGTGAGAGATGGTATTTTGACACTCGCTATGCCTCTAGCTGACCTTACTAGATAACACCATTAGTTGCTTACTACTTCCCGTAGGGTAGGTAGCCATATTTGACCTTTTTAATTTCCAGACTTGGGAAGCTAATACTCATACATGTCGTTTAATACCCCTATATTGACACTACTACAAAATAGGTTTGTTGCTTTGGTTTTCTAACCCTATTGCTTCAGTTCGGCAAACGAAGCAATAAGTAAAAATTTGTTGATTTAGTTGTTCGAACGGAGCAACAGATAAGTTTTTTGCTTCCAATGTGGTCACAACCAAAGCAAAAAGAACCAGTTTTTACCTTCAAAAAGTATTTCCTTTTTCTTCCATTTTAGTCACAACCGAAGCAAACGATTGGAGGTTAAATTACGACTTCTATTCTAGCTGTTTTATTTTGTTGTATTAAGACTGGACCATTATTGCTATTTTATAAGTATTGTATATATGATTCATCGTATGTTGCTGCGAATATCATTTTGCAATTTTGTTGTTGCTCTTATATGTGTGGATCATTAACATTACCAGTGAATTAAATTTATTCTGGTGTTATATTGTCCAACTTGTAATTGATTATAAAATTGTTAATGATAACTGTTTGTTTTGGTATGTGTTTGTATTGCTGAAAATTATGGTATTATGGTATTATAAAATAAAACAATTGTTTTTCTCTCCAGCAGTAAGAGGTTCATAGTCTTCATTACTACATTCAACCTCTAATCTGACTCATACATAGGCTTGATAGGGATCTAATGCTGAAACATAAACAAACATATGGATTTCAAACAGAAACTGCATTAGTAAATTTGTTAAACTAATTTACGTGATTAGAGACACTAAAAAACAAATAAAACTTCACGGACATGAAAAGATCATGTGGACCCAATAAAGATATAAAATAAAAATATAAAACAAACCTACCAAGACAAAGTATAATACCTGTCTGGACACATAAAAGACACAGTAATAGTTCCTGTACTCCCTTTAAAATTGTACTTCCTCTCAAACCTTTCTTACAAAACTGAATAGGTTGATATGAAAGCTAAGTTTTAAAAAGTTAGTTGTTGCTTAACCATCTAAGACAACAAAAGTCAACAAGTAAAATACCTGAGCAACTTCCATGTGGAGAAGACTTAAAAACCCACATTGAAAACCAAAATCCGTGGCACTTGAAGCTTCTGCTTCAAACTACAATGGAAATAAACAGTAAGACACAAGCTTCTAAGAAAAAACAATTGCTTATGAATAATTTAATGAATTTTCCATACTGTGAAAATAATTGTTTAATCTATGACAAATAATAAATTCAAACTGCAGTTGGTTTTATTATTACATTGAATTGAGCAGTTCACGTGGCTTACAGTTGAAGCAAGTGAAATGATGGTGATTGTTGTAGCTTCATCATCATTAATCATCCTGATTTTTGTCACCAATTCTTGAATGTTACCTACTCAGCCATAATTAAAACTATGTTGAGTACATGGATAAATAAAAACAAATAAATCGGTCATGTAAATTTTCTTTGGTTAAAATGAACAAAAGGGATCTGATTAAACACGAGAAGAACAAAACAATCATAGGGTAAACAGTAAATGACAAATGCTAAATAAGTACATTACACAGTAAGGGGGAAATTGTAACTCTTCTCCTAAATTGTGTATTTTTTCAAGCTGCCACAACTGCTGAGTATAAAATGTATCATGAAAATGTGAAGATAGCAACCTGAGTTAGTAGGTTGCTATTGTGAAATGAAAAACCAACATTAAAAATAAAAATATACTATGAAATGTATGAGGGTGCATGTTGTGTCAGTACATTACAGAAAATGTGAAGATTGCAAGTTGAGTTAGCAAATTGTTATTGTAATAAAGATTGTAAAAATTTGTAGTTGTCAAACTAATTTATTATCCTGATAATATAACTGTAACCACCTAAAAGTAATCATAACAAAACATAAAGCATCCAACAATTCACACTCTTTTTAAACATAACTGAACTAAATCAAAAACACATATAAACCAACTAGGGTGAACCAGTGCTAATTATCTTAAGATTTCCATTATGAATTTGTGACAAACATGCGCACTGCTTATAAATAGCTAAATAATCTGAGTTGTCATACAATTTTTTGACAACCACGTCATGTGATCCAAAAATAAGATATCAAAGTCAACCAAAGCATCATCTTTCTATGGAAAGACAAATCGGAAATCACATAGTTTTGGGCAACAACTCAGATTTAAAGGTTGCCCTTAGATTCAGTTGTGATTTCAGATCTTGTTCGGAACGGTTTGTCAAATATAAATCATGATAAGGTGATTTCAAAACAAAACAAAACAAGATCTGGAATGGTTTCATAAGTGGCAGATTTGGAAAATATGGTAAATAAATTGGTTGACTTCTCAGCCTTGAAGTGAGTGAAATGACCTGCAGGAAGAAACGTTGTTAAAATCCTCAAGTGTGACATGGGTTTCAAGACTAAACAAACAGAGTAAACATGAGTTTCAAAGAACAGATGAACGAATATAGTTTTCTGGCGAGAAGCAGTTAGCAGAGGAAAGAATCATTTACCAGAACATGAGAATCAATTGCCATAAAATGCAGAGTGGTAACCAGAATGTGTGGGCTATGGTTACTAGAGGGTGCACAAATTTAAATTACCTAAATAATATCCAGACTTAAATTTAAAATTTACCCCAATATGTCCAACACAGAATACACCGAAAAACAACAAAGTTTGGATGTAATCTATGAAAAAAATTGTTCCTTACGATTTATGTAATAACCAATGGAAATTTTGTTATAATATTCAAATTTTCAATTGAATCGTATAAAGAAAATTAATACTTTCCTTTTACTATTTTTCTTTTTCATGTTGATCTGAAACCTTCGGCGGAGACTAGAATTGTAGAAACCACAATCCATGGGAGAAATTTAGAATCCACAAATGTTAAAGATCCGGTCTTCGGCTGATTAACTCAAGAGAGATGCCAACAAGGGCAAGAAGAAGAATTTTAGCGAGGTAGAGAGAAGCGGCTGCTGATAAATTTAAGCTATCATGATTTATCGTGAACTCAGGGTAGGATCGTGATTCGTGAAAAAGAAACGGTCTTGTGGCGGCTGGGTAGGTTTTCTTACCTAGTTCGGGTCGGGTTACTATGACGTGTTTGGGTCGTAGCTCCACTTTGACATTTTCATGGCCCATTAATCCTATTTCCTATTATTTTAAAAAGAAGAAAGTTGAAACGGATCATTGTATAAATGTATGATATAGCTCTATTTCTCATGTAAAGCGATCAATGATACTTGATTTTTTTAAACTACAAAATATAAATTATTATTGTATATTTTCACTTATAAATGATTGATTTTAATTTGTAACATAATAAAAATTAATTTAGAATGAGTAATCAATATTTAATATTATCAAATATCTTGTACATAATATTATTTATACATTATTATTTTTAAATTTATTTTTTTGGTTTTCAATTAATATATAATTTCAATTTTTACTTTTGAATTTTATGATAATTGTAGAATTTGCTTTTGAATTTTGTGAAACTTTTTAAATTTATTATGGATTATATAGTAAATAATACTAAACTGTATCATTATTATTATATAATATTAGTCTTAATTAATATTATTTTCTTAATTATTGATTTTTTTAGTGGTTGTTATTAATAAATAGTTGTATAAAATCAATTACTAAATATTAAATAGTACTTCATAAGTATTTAAATATGTTATTAATTATTATATAATTATCACTAATTATTTATTTAATAGTAATTTTTTTTGTAAGGCAAGCCGGTTTTTATAGTGGTCTGTGCCACTCTTTATTAAAAAGGGAAAGAATAAAAGGCTGTTCTACACAGGAACAAAAACAACTGTTTGGTTTGAAGTGCCAGAACATTGTACAAATAAAAACAGGAGAGAAGCAGAATGCTTCTACTACTACAGCTAATATAAAACTAGCCCCCTTCAGCAGAAGAGGATCTACTAGCATCGTTGGGAGGCCCAACGACACTAGTGTAACTGAAGAATGCTAAAGTAAGCTTCGACACATAGCAAGGACTAGAAGCTTGAAATATGAAATTTCTATCCTAAGTAGTTTTATAGAACTCAGATTTATTTCTCTCACCAATCTCACTCTTTGTAATAAGCTCAATACTATGATCAACGATCCCATACGTAACTAAGGTCAGAAATTTCGTCAGTGATGAACTTAAAAAATGTGTCAGAGGTGGGACAATATCTCATATCGGATCGCGCACGAACCCAAACTTTTTCATCTTTTCTCCACTTAATATCATCAGGAATTAAATCCTCACCAGTAACTGAATTTGAAGCAAACTCCATCTCCTCAGGTGGAGGTGGGGGAGGAGGAGGATCTACCTTTGGGGGGGGGGACAATCTTTTGGGACCCATCTAACATCCATCTAGGAATTGGAGTGCGTGCAGAAAGAGGTAGTGGGGCAACATAAGGCCTGCTAGAGCTGACAGGACATATCGCCAAAGAATGACCCAAAGACTGACAAGACGTGCAGATATCCGACTTCCATCCATTGCGTACAACCACCTCCGCAATAAAACCATCAGCAGTCTTAACTTTTAATTTTTCTGGAAGAGGCGAGGCCGGAGAAACTTCGATTAGGGCCTTAGCATACATCAATTTTCCCCTTGCAACCATGTTGTTGTCAAACATTTCAATTTACCAATGTTATTCACTAACCAATTTAAACTAGTTAAGGATTGCAAAATGGATGGGATATGGGAGAAATAGGCCCAAAGAGGAATCAAAAGAACTTGATCTCTAGCGCGATCAACTGAAGGTCCCCAGGTCGTTACAATGAAAGGCTTTCCTAAAATGAAAATCTGATTGGAACTAAAGACACGAAAACGCTCCTCCTACCTATAGAACTTGAAAAAGTACATTGGTCTATCCATGTGAACCTGTAGACTGCCCTTAATTTGCCAAGCTTTGCCACATATTTCTTTAACAGTAGAGTATGATGGTGTTGAATCTAAGAAAAACCTACCAAGTAATCTTTCCAAAATTCCACACCAGCGCTAAAAAATTTCTGCGGAGGGATAACCAAACCATCCAGACTAAGCACTTCAAAGTCAATAAGCTCGATATACCAGCATTAGGTGGTTTGTTATTAAATAGGGATGCATAAGTTGGAGGAATTGGAATTGCAGATTCAACAACTACTACCGGTGTAATAGTAATTATTAATTAATGATTATTAAAAATTAATTATTGAATATTACTGCTTAATTATGTTTTTGTAATTATTTATTATATATTAATAGTCAATTTTTAATTATTAAATAATGATTATTAATTATGTAATACTAATTATTAAATTAATTATTAATTATTAAATGTAATTGCTAAATGTTAACTATAGCATACTAATTATTAATATTTAACTATAATAAATTATTAAAGATGTATAAAATAAATATTGAATATTTAAATTAATTATTTACTATTTTTAAAGTAATTAGTAGTTATGATATTGATAAACGATAATTATAATAGATTATTAATATGACATATATATTGTTGTGTACGGCTATTGATATACACACATGCTTCAATTAAAATAATTTGCAATTCCCTTAGTGCAGTTGCTTCAGTTCCTAGGAAACCGATGCAAATGATATTATTTGCTTAGTGGACTTGCTTCGGTTTCTAAGGAACCAATGCAAAAATACTGTTTTCTTCAGTGTATTTGTTTCGGTTGTTAAATAGAACTGAAGTAAATGTTATTATTGCTTCGGTTGTGGGCACAACCGGAGAAAATAACACTATTCGCTTTGGTGCATTTTCTTCAACTGTTAATATAAATGAAGCAAATTGTATTATTTGTTTCGGTTCTCAATACAAACGAAGCAGATGTGGCGAAGCAACAGACATATTTTGTACTAGTGTGAAGGACCTATCCCCAGGTGGACTCTTCAACTCTAGCCACTTAAGACCTAGGAAGGGGACTATACGCGAAGGTTATTAGGTTCGTCCGCTATTTATCCCCTAATACCTTACCCTATTTGGATAAAGTGGGTTGCGTTATTACGCCCTGTTTGTTTAATCACTCTCCACATGGTTAAATCTCATCATTTACAGAAATTCCTATTTTTGAGACTCCATTTAAATAACTATTTATTGTCAAAATTCCGAGTTGTTACATTCTTCCCCCCTAAAAGGAATTTTGTCCTGAAATTCTAACACCATATCCTATCGTACACAAATAATTTGTGTACATACACTTTACAACCATGTGTATATGTGCATGATGTACATAACGCATTTCAACCATAAAACATGCATGCGAGATGATTCTAAATCGGTCCCTCTATATGTATGCATTGAGGTTTTTAAAACACTTTTGAAAACCTGATGCAAAAAATCCTAAATATACTGGCAGTTCTGCATGAATGCAAATTCCAAAAATTCTTTTTCATCCATAACCCTCACACAACTTAGAAGTGTGAAGCAACCAACTTTGCATCCTAACCCTACCATCTAAAATGTTACACAATCTAATCGTTTCCTATTTAATTTCTCCTAAACCGGAAAAAGGAAATCAAAGAGAAGAACTTTAACGTTTTTCCCGCTTATAAATATTCCATTTTCCGCATATAGTAGATTTGTCACCTTAATTACCTAAAATACTCCAAAAATTTCCATCTATAGATGGTAAAGGAGGCTTAAAACAAGTTCTAAAATGTAAAACGAGTTAGTTAATAACGCGCATGTATTGTTGACTAGGTATGAAAACAATGTTTCCAAGGCTAAAACAGCCTTTCTCTTGTTGTTGTTATCATTTTCATTGTATCGTCAGTCCTATTGCACCACTAAAACGCGCACACAAACCATCCAAACATCTTCCTTACGCTATTCATGTGACCAAAAATCGGATTTTTTTTCATAAAATAAATTTCCACTTTAAAACTTCTTATTTATTTTGAAAATTTCTTTTCAATACCGCTTTACTTTCCATATGAGAATCGTATGAAAAAACAAAATTTCGGTAACGTGCACTTTGCGCCATTCAAAACATCCATTTTAATGTAAAATAGACATTTAAATTGGGCTATTTTTATATAAATAAAAATAATGATAAATCATTATAAAATAATATTAATGATATGAAATGATTTAAATTATATATATGCGAGAATTATTTGAAAAGACCGAGTTCAATCTCATTTCAAATAATTATACGACGATTTAAATCGAAGATATTGAAGACGGTGATTGAAGATCGTCGACCTTCACATCGAATGGATGACTACTGATGCCCGACATTGGGTAGCACCCAGTAAAGGGTTAAAGTGGTAGTTGTCCGGACATACTTGTTGATTGTCCGGATAAGCGAGCACCTCTCTTCCGTATTGGACATACGGGACGAGGAATAAGGTGTCTCCGGTTTCGTTCAGACCCATAACGAACTTGTAAATGGATGTGTGTCTGACATTGGGTTTCATTCAATGTACATTGATTTCTATTTAATATATATATGTTTGGTGGCGGAGAATTTATTCTCTTGCTTAACACCCTTCTCTGAGATGCACGTGCTCAGTGGTTATATATTTATAGTTATTGATCGCATGGCGTGGATTGTCAATATGGCATACCAAGATGCAAATGATCAAGGCTTTTGTTGAAAAGTGGAGCCTTGTGGTTCATGATCAAAGCACAACCCATTTAGGCATAGCTTTGTGTATAGCGATACTTCGCGAGCCTCACACCCCGGTAGGAGTCAAAAACGGGATAAGGGACCCAAGGAGTGCATGCGTTTCTTTCTAGCTAGAGGTGGTATCATGGTATGGAGCCCAGACATTTTTACTTATGTGCATGATGGATTACAAGGCCTCGAATATACTGGTCGATAGTGACCAATTGATAGGTTCAATAGGACCGAGAAACGTGTGTTCAGGCATAACTAATCCACTAAAGTATTTGTGGACCGACCTTGGAGGATCCAAGGGTTGCCCGTAGGTGTGATCCTGAGACATTTGCTAGAGTGTCTCGAATCGGTAAGGAGATCGTTCCTATCCTTGACTCATGATGGAAACCCAATTTCCAATACGACATTACGATTTTGATTGTAAACCTATATATGGCGACATAGTAGGATGGGGTACTATGCCGTCTAGGATTGATACATTTACTTTGAAGTATTTTAAAATGATTAGACACTAATAATAATATTAAATATTATTTTATACGTATCAAGCATGTTTGATCATTATAAGGTAAAAACTCTATCCTCCGTTTTGCATTGCATTGTGTGGTGGGACTTGATTCTTATAATGATTTCATTTTTCTAAAAAGCATTGCGTTGTTTTTGAAAAAAAAAATTATTTAATTTATGCACTGGCAATCCAATGGAGTAAACCCGTTTCGCGTTAGCAGCGTGGTCCTGTGATTAGCCTTATTATTAGATAAGTTAAGAAAGATTTCTCATACCAGTCGCATGACTGACTCATAGTTTGTTTTCACTTGCAAACTCGGGTGCCCTTATTTTCCACACGGGCAGTCGAGTGGCTTGTTTTGCTGATATTTATTTATTAAGCAGGATTCTAGATCGAAGCTTAAAGCTGTGTCCAGTGCAGTGATAGTCTTCCGTTGCATTGTATTAAATTTGTTGTAAATTATCTTTCGCTGTATTATTTCGATATGCTCTGATATTATGTACTCTGAGGTAACATTATTAAAATGATCTAATAAAAGTCTTATGTTATTTGTTCTGATGTGTTGTATGCCCAGAGTTAGCGTATGCGGGATTCGAACGGTCTTGGTCGATTTAGCGATCGATTAGGTCAAAGCAAAATCCGTGTCGTTACATGATGGTTGTCAATTAATACACAATACTTAAATGAACAGATCTGATAGGCATAAAAACATGGATCTAACTCAAACAAAATAGATAAGTTATTATAACTATATTCGTAAATTTCCCACTCACCTTATAGCCTCCAAATCCCAAGTTTGAACCCTTTTGGCCTACAATCCCAAAATTCTTATAAATCTACAATTTATCTGGTAGGGCGATAATTCTAGATCTATAGGGATGTATGAAAATAGGGAGAGATGGGAGAATCTGATTTGGAGCATCAATTTGCATTCTTTTCCATTAGATCTGCTAATCCTCTCTATTTCGTATGAATTGGATTAGATTTGTTTATATGAATATATTTTTATTTTAGAAATTAGGTTTGGAGAAGGAGAAAAATGGCAGCGCACCGCGGCCAATGCAGATTTATGTGGAAAACAATGAGGCCTTACCCCTTTATTTATAGGGGTTGAAATTGCCTAGGATCGTTGGATTAGTTTTAAGTTATATCTGTCCATCCATTTTATAAATATTATAAACCAAACCCTGAAAACCTAGCCGTCACTGGGCAAACTAAAACCTAGTAGGTCAACCGTGGCGGTCGACCGCTTGGGCATCAAATGCGCAGGTCGGCTTGGTTAAATAAGGTAATACATTATTATAAATTTCAATTTATTTATTTTTCGTCCATTTTCGTATTTCGTCCGTAACTTTTGCATATGAACTTCGTTTGCGAAACTCCAAACATTAAAGTTGACCAGAATTCTGAGACAAACGCATCAGATAAAGGTTCATGGTCAAATTCCATCATATGCAGAAATTCTTATTTTTGAGATTCTAATTAAACAGCTATTTACTGTCAAAATTCTTGGTTGTTACAGGTATGCATCAGATCCTAGTGATGCGATACGATATTTGGCAAGTTGCAGCGGCGGATCCGACTTTTTGGCATAACTTCCTGGATGCGATTTTCTCGTGATCATATCGATGGGATACGGTGTTTTATCGGATGCGAAATGGAAAAAATGATGTGATTTTCTGGAGCGAGTTGGCAAAATGGCAAAAGCCAGAAATCTTGGCACGAAGGAAATGCAATGCAAATCATTACATTTTGGTCAATCCACACGTGATCTCACCCACTTTTTCAGATGCAAGCTTTCTAAAGGGTGTAATGCGATTTTTTACACTTTGGCATGATGAAGTATGTGATTTTTGGGATGCGGTGTGAGGTATGCGAAATTTCGTATTCCGACTTCCAAGGATACAAAATTTCGTACTGTGGTCCCCAAATCTCACATACTCCTACCTAATCCCCTATTATAAATACCCCCTACCTCATTCTTCAAGGAGGTTGGTTTTAATTGGATTTTGGACTTCTTGAGGCCCTCAAGCACTATTAACGACTTCCATCTTCTTCTCCAGGGCTATGGATATTGTAATAACCCTGAATTTTGGGGTAAATTTAAAAATTTATTTTAAGTTATTTTAATGGGTTTTGATATTTAAAATAATTTATTTTAAATCATAAAGACTAGAAATGTTAAAAATGTTCATTTTGTTAAGACATGTTATATTAGATTAAAAATATCATTTGTTTAGGAAATGTCATTTATATAAAAATATCATTTCATTTGAAATACCATGTTAATAGAAGTGTTATTTATTAGAAAATGTCATCTTTGTGAAAAGATATCATTTTATTAGGAATGCCATGATGATGTCATTATATAAGAAACGTCATTTATTTAATAATGTCATGTTGGAAATAATAGGTATAATAGCGCTGAAATGGTTTTGACATTAAACTTAATCACCTCAATTTGTGGATCTCAACCAATTCATTCTCGGTTCAAATTATTTTGAAATTAAATACCTCATTAACACGTAACTTTTATTTATTTCTTTTCCATTAATTTCCCTTTCCTTCAATTAGAAAACCAACAATGGAATTGAGAAATATATATGTATATACTAATGAATTTGAAATTCACGTTTAATTTCAAAGAGTTAACAAATTTTATTACGTAAAGCATCCGTTAAGCTATTGGACAGTAACTGACATCTTGTTATTAACAAATTTTGTAAATTTTTACAAATATATTATAATTAAATGAGAAGCATAGCAATCAATGCATAGGATATATATATATATGAATTAATGTGTATTTTACATTATGTTGTAATATATATATTTGGAAATTTTGTTTGTATAAATTGTAAGACAAATGATAACATTAATTAGGAATACATTGAATGTTAACTAATTTTAAAATAAGAATTGCAATAGATTAATTGACTAGTGTAGGAAATCAGTTGCTATTTAATTCATTGGTGATAAATTGGAAGTAAGTTGCAATTAATACACAAAATTTATTGTCATATTGCCATACACGTATGTAACATATTTTGTATATAGGTGTGAGATCAAACAAATGGATAAAAAGGCAACAGGTAAATAGAAATTTATGCATGCATGTATGTTCGTGTTAAAAGAAAATTTTGTTATAATATATTATTATTATTTTTCTTCCCTTAGTGCTGCTGAGCGTTTCATGATATATATATATATATATATATATATATATATATATATATATATATATATATATGTAAAATGAAAGATGGCAATGTTCAAAACCTGCGTATTAAAGATGACAATGATATTAATGTTTCCTGTGCATAAATAAATAAATAAATAATTGCTCAATCTAAATTGTGGAAAGTTGATATGCACTTTATTTCTATAATTTATATAAGTCGTAATTTGAATTAGAATTAATCTATTTACGTTAATTAGTGATGAATAAAAAAAAAAGATGGAATGTTTTCTTCATTAATTAAACCATTGAAATTTCTTGTCTATAAATTACCATTAATTCTACCATAACTCTCCTTTGAAATTATAATTTTATGAACATTTATTTCATTTAAATCCGTTAACGTTTGAATTAAAATTTGATTGGTAGTAAATGGGGAGCATTAATAACGGTTAAAATTTGATTGTATCATTCCTAATTTAACTTAACTTCATGAAAGAGCTTATGACACATCAGCTCATTAATTTGGGAATTGAGATAATTTATTAACGTTAAAAATATATAGCCGTGACTTGATTTTTTTTTTTTTTTTTACGGTGATTCGTCTCTTTATATTGTCATTCCACGCAACTTTTTTTTTCTCTCTTCTTCCTCAAAAATCTTTTCTTCCCAAAGCTCCGAACTAAATCCACTAAAATCTCCTCAAACAAATTGAATTACAAAGCGAAATTGATAGTACTCTTCGAGCTCGACAACACCAAAGGCCATGATTGGAAACCATCGCCTGAGATGGTCGAAATTGCTGCTCAAACACGGTCGGTTGGGTGCGGATTTTGAGAAGGAGGAGGCGTGCGAGATGGACGACGATTCTAGATGGGGCTGATGGGTTTGAACGGTTCCAAACAAATATAGAAGAAGGAGGGATTGTTAAGGTTAATTAAAAACCTTAATCAAATTTAGTTTATTTTACATAATTAATGTTTACACGACCATAACTTATTCGTATGGAATCAGAATTCAAGGATTTCAGATCCATTGGATTCATCACGACAGAATTGAACGATTCACGTTGCGTTGGATTCGCAGCGAAGAACACTACAAAATGGAACCAATCAGAACCAAAATAGAGCAAATCAGAATTTAAAGGAGAATTTAAATTCAAAGCAGAACCGAAATTCAGAGTGGAAACCATCGGTGAGATTTCCATTTTCTTTTAAAATTAAAATTAATTATTTATATTATTATATTCATTCAGTATGAAATTTATGTTGTATGTACATATTTATTTAAACGATGATTGTGTTGTGATTGTGATTGTGTATGCATGTTTGTTAGATTTTGGTGTATACGATAAAATCATATATTATCGTGTATATAGAATATGTTATATTCATGTGTGCCAAGGACTTGCGTATAAAATAAAAATTATATTTTTATTTTATGTATAAAAAGAAAACTTGTAAATCAGAATCAAACCAATGTGAGTATTCAAATTTAATAATTAATATCTAATTTAATTATTTCGCTTGCTCATAAATCATGCTGTATATTTGAATAGTTCTGATTTGCGATGTTGTGATTATTTGTTGACTTGCTGTTGTGGTGTGATTACATTTGCTGTATATTTGAATGGATCTGAAAATAAAAATGAGAATGTTAAAGGTATGAAAAGATCCAATCTTTTTATTGAAAATAAAAGGTGGAATATGTCGATGTGTAAAGATTCAATATTTTTATTTAGAATAAAATAATAATATTGACGATGTAAAAAGATGAACTTTTTATTGAAAATGAAAAAGAGAAATTTTGACAATGAAATTTACATGCCTGTTTGAATGAAATTAAAAGATAAGAATTGACGTTATATTTTACATGCATGTTCACTGAAAATAAAAAGATTAGGATTTTATTTTCATATTTTTTTTATGTAAGTAAAAATATTATATTTTGTCAATGCATCTTATATGTAAAGAAAAAGATTATATTTTGTCAATGCATCTTATATGTAAGTAAAAAGATTATATTTTGTCAACGCTTCTTATATCCAATAAAAAAAAACTTAGATTTTGTTAATGCGTTTATATGCAATTTCATGTAAAACAAAAGATTGAAATTTAATGTTCACTTTTAATGAATTAAACTGATTAGAACTTTATGTTTCATTTTAATGAATTAAAAAGAATGAAATTTAGTGTTGCATTTTTATTTACATGTTTAATGTAAATGAGAGATTAGAGTTTTGATGTAAATTTGTTGACATTAAAAAGATTGGAGTTTTAATGTAAATTTGTTGTCATTGAAAAGACTAGTATGTTAAGGTAAATTTGGTTGACATTAAAAGACTATAATTTAACGTAATATGCTTATTTACATTTTTTTTTTATAAATAAAAGAATGAAACTTAGCGTGGTAATTATATTTACATTTTTAATATAATTTATAAAGATAGAATTTTATACCGTAATGTCGATTTCACTTTTGTATATAAAAAGGAGGAACCTTTGCATTGCAAAAATAGAATTTCACTTTTATATGTAAAAAAAAAAAAAAAAAAAAATCATCTTATGTTAAGTTGACATTATTTTTAATGTTAATAAAAAGAAAATGCATTGTATGTAAAATTGACATTTATTTTCAATGTTAATAAAAAGAAAATGCATTGTATGGAAATTGACATTTATTTTCAATGTTAATAAAAAGAAAATGCATTGTATGGAAATTGACATTTATTTTTAATGTTAATAAAAGAAAATGCATTGTATGGAAATTGACATTTATTTTCAATGTTAATAAAAGAAAATGCATTGTATGTAAAATTGACATTTATTTTTAATGTTAATAAAAGAAAATGCATTGTATGGAAATTGACATTTATTTTCAATGTTAATAAAAGAAAATGCATTGTATGTAAAATTGACATTTATTTTTAATGTTAATAAAAGAAAATGCATTGTATGTAAAATTAACATTATTTTCAATGTTAAAAAAAAAAAAAAAACATTTCCACCGTATGACATTATTTTATAATAATGTAATATAAAAGAAAATCCACCGTATGCTATTCTACATTATTTAATGTAAATAAAAAGAGAAAATACATCGCATGATAAAAAAATTTACTTTTTTTTTATTATGTAATTAAAATGTTAATTTATACTGTATGATAAAAAATTATATTGTCTACGTAATTAAAATAGAAGTTTGTATTGTATAATAAAAATTACATCTTTGTATGTAATCAAAGAAGGGGATTTGGCGATATAATTAAAATTTACATTCTTATATAATGTAAATAAAGGTAGGAATGTGACATGTATAAAAAATTACTTTATTTAATGTGAATAGTATAGGAATATTCACCATAGAAAAACTTACATTTTATTTAATGTAAATATTATACTAATTTTGACCGTAAAAAGAAATTTACATCGTAGGATGAGTAACATCATTTTTAATGTTATTTAAAAAAAAGAAATTTACATCGTAGGATGAGTAACATTATTTTTAATGTTATTTAAAAAAAAAGAAATTTACATCGTAGGATGAGTAACGTTATTTTTAATGTTATTTAAAAAAGAAATTTACATCGTAGGATGAGTAACATCATTTTTAATGTTATAAAAAAAAGAAATTAACATCGTAGGATGAGTATACATTGTTTTCAATGTATATAAAAAGGTAATTTCACTGTAGGATTATTTAACATTTTTTTTATGTTAATATAAAAGTAATTTCACCGTAGGATGATTTTACATTATTTTATAATGTAAATAAAAAGAGAATTAACTGTAGGATGAGTTACATTATTTTATAATGTAAATTAAAAGAAGAATTGCACCGTAGGATGAGAATAACCTTATTTTTAATGTTAATATTAAAAAGAGTTTAACGATAGGATCAATATACATTATTTTTAATGTAGATAATAAAAGAAAGTTTAATCAAAGGATAAGTTACATTATTTATAATGTAAATTTAAGAGAATTGACCGTAGGATTAAATTATATTATTTTAATTAAAAAGTAACTTAACATAGGATGAGTTACATTATCTTAATGTAAATTAAATGTAATTTACATCGTAGGAAGTTAACATTTATTTTAAATGTTAATATTAAAAGAAGAATTACACTGGAGAATGAGTTAACATTATTTTGATGATAATATATAAGAATGCGACATGTAAAGGCGAGTTTACATTTTATTAAATGTAAATAAGATAAGAATGCGACATGTAATGAAAAGTTACATTTTATTTAATGTAAATAAAAGTAAGATTCTGAGAATTCGTCGTTAAGTAAGAAGTTTAACTATTTTAAAAAAAATTAAGACAAGAATTAGCCGTTATAAAATAATATAACGACACAAAATAGTTTTTTTTCAAAACTATAAGTATGCGAGATAATTTGGAAAGTCCGGGTTAATCTCATTCCAAATGATTGTACGATTTCAAGAATCCAAGTATGAAGGCGGCGCATGAAGACCGTAAATCTTCCCTCGAATGGACAGCGATCGAGACTCTGAATTGACTTGCTACCAATTCATGGGTCAAGGTCATTGCCCAGACGTACGTGTTGGTTTCACGGATTTGACTTTCGTTCAGACCCAGAGCATAAGTTTAAATGGATGGTGTGTCTGACATCGTACTTCGTTATATATCATATTGTTGATTTTCTGTTAATATATAAATATTGGTGGTGGAGGATTTATTCTCTACTTAACACCCATTTATGTATTGATGGAGAAGCAATGGTATGGTATGGAGTGACAGTGTGGCATACTAAGATGCAATGATCAAGGTTTCTTGTTGAAAAGCAGGCCTTGTGGAATGATCAAAGCATAGCCTGTCTAGGCATAGCTTTGTGTATGACGTGACTTCACGAGCCTCACACACCGGCGAAGTCTAAAACGGGAGAAGGGAACGCAGGGAGTGCACACGTTTCTTTCTAGCTAGAGTGGTGCCAGGGACCTACCAGCGCTGGCATTTATTCATTGTGGTTGTTGGATTTTTCGAGGCCTCGGATATATGCGGTCGCCTCTGGCCGTATTATAGGTCCAAAAGGACCGGGAAGCGTGTGTTCAGGAATTGCCAATCCATTAAGCGTTAACGTATGGACCGGCCCTGCAGGATCCAAGGGTTGGACAAAGTACCAATCCTGGGGCATTGCTAGAGTGTCTCGAATCGGTAAGGAGCTCCTCCCTAGCCTTGACTCAGATGGAAATCCAAATTCCAAATACGACCCTGCGGTTTTGATTGTATTACTAGTATGGAGATATAGTAGGATGGGGTACTATGTTTCCTAGGATTGATACATTTATTTTGAAATGTTTTTATTATACACTAATAATAATATTAAACTCGTATTTGCCGTATTTAGCATGTTTAATCACCATAAGGGAAAACTCTATCCTCTGGTGTGCGTTGCATTGTGTGATGGGACTTGAGTCTTATGGTGATTCCATTTTTCTAAAAAGCATTGCGATGTTGTACGTTCTGACACTTTAAATTATGCACGACAATCCATTGAGTAAACCCGTTCCGCATTAGCGGCGTGGTCTTTGGATGTGTCATATTATTATTACTAAACTAGTTATGATTTCTCACACCAGTCCCACGACTGACCCATAGTTTGTTTCACCTTTTTGCAAACTTGGGTGCCCTCTCTTCAACACGGGCTGCCAAGTAGACAGGTTCATTCTTTGCTTTGGAGAAGAGGTGATGACTTGGAGCTTCGAGGACCTTTTTCTTTTGCTTTATCGCATTTTCCTTTTTGATTTCAGACATCAGACTTATTTCCATTTCATGTTATTTTGGAGTTGAAACTTATTCCTTTTTATAAACTTGTTGTAATAATCTTAGTTTCCTGTGACTGTGGTTTTTCTGTGGTTAATGACATTATATTTTCCGCTGCTATGATGTTGTTACTCTATGAATTTCCTATGCTATATTGTATCTGTGTTCCGTGTTATTATATTTATGTTGTATTCCAAAAATGATTTCTCCTTGCCTTCACCCGTGGAAGTTTGGGGTTATCACAGATATAGCTTAGACTACTAAAAGTTATACAAACGTTTTCCATCAACTTTTGGACATTCATAAGGACATTTACACTGCTTTTGGACTGTTCTTGGATATTTATGGATTTCTTGGACATTGTTTACCGAGTAAACATATTTTTCGCCCAACGAAGAAGAAGAAGGGCATTTTAGTCAAAGTTCAGAATTAACAATTATTTTGTCGTTCTATTGTAATGCTTTGTACTCAAACATTGTCCAAACTTGTATAATCCTTGTAATCAGCAATTATATGATGAATGATTACTATAAAGTGGATGTAGGTGTCAGTGCTGAACCACTATAAAAAGTTGTGTTCTTCCTGCATTTCTTTACTTTGGATTTGGATTATTGTGTTTCTACGACACTTACACTCGAGGGTTGTTGTGCGTTGAATCGACGATAATTCCCCACGTCAACGTAACAAATCATAAGGAAAAAGATATAAGCATTATTTTAGACATTAGTCTACCCTATAATTAATATCTTGTTTTGATCATGTCATACATTCATAAAATTCAACACGTATAATAACCAATCATCTATGTCATGTCATGTCATATAGTTATTATTATTCACATGCATCCCCCAAACTCTTATTTAGGTGTTAATTTTCATATTATCCTTAACTTTATATAGTGATTACCACACTAGGTTCAACTATCACTAATTTATTTTACTCCAACATCACAACTGAAATGACCACTTATCCACTTTAGGAGTCATTCTGACTATAGCCACCATGTCTCCCTAAGTTAATTGAGCGTAAGAATCTATAATTTATTTTAGCAATGTCATGACCCAAGAGTCCTTTTAATTACTAGAAATTCATTTCACATTGTTAATTCGTTCATTTATTACATTCATTTTAATTTTATATACTCACAACAAAGTTAAATTTTCTGAATTGAGTCTAGTAGAATTCCTAAGTCTTGGCACTATGCCCCATCAAATTTAGGCTTCACCATGTCTTGGGAACCCACCATTCAATAACTCCATGAGTTGAAATATCCTAAGAACTGGGATGTTTAGTCCTTTTCTGTTTTATTGGCTACGGCATCCCATAATTTTACACAATTTGTAACAATCTATATTTTCGACCGTTTTAAAAAAATTAAATTAAAAACAATTTTAGAATTAAATTATCAAAAATTTAAATATTATTGTTCTAATTTTTTTTTCAATAAATATGATTATAGTAGTATTAGAAGATCATTATATTAGTAACATATGATTTTTCTTTAATTACTAGATGTAACTTGAATCCGTGGTAATTTTTTATTATTTTATTCAATTGGAATTGAATAGATGTCAAATTTTAAAATTTAAAAACATAGAGATGTAATTTATAATTAATAAGCTATTATCAGGGATTTTTTGCAGTAAAACATAATTGAACGTTTTACTTTTACTACAAGCATAATTTAATAAGAAGAACACGATTGAATTTCAAATTAATAAATTCAGACATTAAATAATAGTGGTAGATGGTACATAACTGATTTTAATAGTAAACTTAAAGTTTAAGATGAATTAAATTTGTATGATTGAAACATGTTTTAACAAGCTTACTATGAAATGAAACAAATTCAGTTTTTGAATACGGAAAGTCTATTCTGCTTCAAATTCAATTCAAATCGGTTAAATTTGAAAATAATATGTAAATTCTCGAAATGTGAATATTTTCACATAAACATATTCTACAGATTTTTCTAAGTAAGTTGTTAAAATTTGTTTCGTCAAGTTATGAGATTTCTAGCTTCGTTTGGTAATCATTGTACGTTTTATGTAGCGTTATAAAGGTTAAAATTGAAATATTTTCATGCTAGTTGTAGCATAGTTATTTGTTTATCATTTTGTTTGTATCATCATGTTAATAACAATTATACTTTCATTTCATTTTTTAGGCATTTAGCTAAAGTATTTAGACTCCTAAAACTTCCAGTTTATGGGTATGGATAGAATTTGAAATTTAGACTCATATAAAATAAATGTGTACGATTAAAATAGTGAGAACTAAGAAGTAGTATAATCATTCCCTAAAATTTTTGCTCTGAATACCGATTCAATCAGCTTTGATTCGGATTTTTCGAATAGGATATATATTTCGAGACGTGATATGTATGTATATCCACTTCATTGTTCACTACATATATTACTTTCTACTACGTCAGATTAAGGAGCCATAACCATTGGTAATCAGCTCCTCCTTTCACGTGACCTAGCATCCACTCCCTTCACGTTAGCTTATACTGCCATGTCCCATCCACCACCATATTACCTCCACCCTCATCTCCCAAGCAACCATCGCTTTGTCCATAAAAAAAATAAAGTTATAAAAGTTTTTTGCCTCTTTGCCTTGTTTCATTATTCAACCGCCCTCCCCTGTGACTCTATCAACATCTGCTTTTTCCCTTGTTGCTCGCATCAACTACTCTTCCCTTTTTTAAGCAACCATGAACATATGTATAGAAAAAGTCTATTTAGACATTAATTTTTGATGAAATTGGTGATACAATTGATGTCCACTATTGAATCGCCTCCTAAATTCCACTCCCCACATAAGGAAAAAAAGATCCAATGGTCAAGGCTTTGTGTCTCTATGTTTGCATCTAACTCTATATCTAAATAACTGCCCCATACACACACACACATGCGCACACACACACACACACACACACACACACACACACATATATATATATATATAAGAGCATTCCGGGGCGCCCGCTATATTGTAGCATCTCTACCCACTCGTGAGCTACACCAATCTAAATCCAATCAGAATTTGTATATGTTTAATCCATACATATATAATCATTTATCCAAAATTTGAGCTTATTCCAGCATTCGTAGAATATGTTTGATGTTTAAATTTAACGATTCGAATAAATGTTTAAACCGTGAATAATTGAGCTAAGATTTTGAAAATGTTACGAATGTCGGAATGAGCTCAAATTTTGGGTAGATGATTATATATATGTGGATTGAACATCTATAAATTCCTTTTGAATTTGGATTGGTGTAGCTCACGAAAGGGTAGGGGTGCTAAAGGTGTGCTACAAAATAGGGGTTCCTCGTAACGCTTCTCATATATATATTTATATAAGTTGTAAATTGTGCTGATGATCTAAGATTCCACCATGCTAGTTCTAACTTCGTCGTCTTGTGTTCATTGCGTTGTGTCGACAGGCTCTTCTATGTCGTGTTCGCGTATGTCCCTTTAAGAGTTCCGAGTTGTACTTGTTCGTGCCAGGTTCAGATTTGTGTTGCAAAGGTGAGTGATTACAACATGAATTACTAAATCCATATTTACGTTAAATCAACATCTTGACCTGCTGTCCGCAATGGTAGCCCAGAGGTTAAGGACTTTGTGCCATGTTAATAGTGGCGTGTGTTCGAAACCCGGAATGGCATACGCTACGATTGGCCATTTATGTGGCGCTCGCGGACCGGACTAGGTGCACTACGGTGGATTTTACGACTCCGATCGATTCCTCTCTTGAACAAATTAAAAAAAAGACATGTTGACCTGTTAAATTATATTGTTTGTTATTGTGGATAAAAATTGACATTAAACTAAAACTACTGCTAGTTGAACACCCAAAATTAAAATAGCTGATAATTGGTGTTATCCATGTATTGTTGGATTACTAAGTATACACATTAGTTTATAATACTTTAACGATATTATGTTGTGGTTAATTGTTGATTGTGATATATGCCTATTATCACCATGTAATTATTGTAATTGTTCAAAACTGACCGCTCATGGATTCACGATTTTTCTGGTATGAGATATGAACCTTATGAAAACACGTACTATAAATATGTAACTAACAATGTGGAGGATTTTAGATGATTGGAATATGAGGTTGTGGGAGATAGATTTGAGCTCATTCAGGTGGGTGAGTTAGGTGAGATGGACAAATCTCTGTTCCTTGATTCTACTTTGAATTGAGAGTGCGATTTTCGTAGTCCTAACCCGTATTTTGTACTTAACCTTATTGTACTTTTTTCTGAGTATGTCAATGTTCTAGGTAGTGACGACTCAGTAGTTCCTACTTTGTTGAGGATTAGTTGTGTTGGTATACGTTACTAGCTGAATCTATTTGCTGCACTCCTGTTTTAATTTTTTGTGTCCTCACACGTCAACCAACTTTGTAGCAGTTAGACATAATGTCTAACTCTTGTTTCTCCATGTACTCATTATTTGTTATAATGAAAGTGGTTAGAGCCACTATAAAAACTGGCTTCGCCTAGCTAAAAAAGGGTCAAAATTGACATTTGGATCATTGAACACTAACGGGTGACTTATAAAACCCTCTTAACATCTTATCATAATAGTTGAAAAAGGACAAAAGATATAATTTTACCATTTGGCCAAAAATTGATTTTTCGGCAAGTTTTCCCTTTTTGTCATTATTCGAAAGTTTATATGCATATGTTATAAAAAAATTATATATTAAATAAATAAGATTTTAAACAAAATATTATACTTTAATCATTAATTTGCATTTAAATTTTTCTGAATAATTATTCAATTAAATATGACTAGTTAGAGGTTTTGTAAAATTTTGGTCATTTTAGGTTGAAAATTTTCCAATGACTTCATTACATTAAATGAAAATATTTTGTAAATAATATAATATTTAGTTTAGCGGATTATGTTTTTATAATTATCTCAAAGAAATAGTTTTATTGAAGAAAAATATTTTTATATAATAGACTATTTTGATTTGAATCTTTCTCTATACCTCCACGAACTTATTTGGAGAATATTTTATAAAAGGACCTATATTAATTTCAACCATCAAATAATTTCATCTTTGAGATTAATTGTATGAAAATATGGAAAATTATTATATCAATTTGGAAAACTATGAAACTTTTACTAAAATTCTTGAAATGATTTTTTAAGGACTTTGTAATGAACCATATTTCTTGGTCATTTAAATTCG
Source organism: Allium sativum (assembly GCA_030737875.1). Classification (NCBI taxonomy): domain Eukaryota; kingdom Viridiplantae; phylum Streptophyta; class Magnoliopsida; order Asparagales; family Amaryllidaceae; genus Allium; species Allium sativum. The sequence goes on from CM060912.1 coordinate 644,017,761, forward strand.
AATATTTAAATTTGTTTTAAATATTATATTGGAAATATAATTGGATTTTTATATAGAATTTATTTATTAAATGAAGTTTAAACATTTAAATTTATATTTAATTTAAAACAAACTCATAAGGGCGTGGTAGCTCATAATATTGAGATTTGAACTTCAACTGAATATACAGAATGCATTTAAGGAGGAATTCTATGAAACAAGAAACATTTGAATCTATTAGATTATAATTTTCTAATGAAAGTGAAAAATCGAGATTTCGTCTTGTAAATTGTAAGATATGTCCAAATCAAATTTTCAAATAGTTGTCATGGATTCGTTTATAAACGATAACACTTATTTAATGAATTAAAAAGAAAATTTTATATATTTTGGATATCGTTTAACTTGAAATTTTTAAACGATGAGTTATAATTCCATATTGGTTAGATTTGAAGCTATATATATATCATTTGGATATATACGACGATGATAATTTATTTATTATTAAATCGGATTGTTTGGAATTAAATAATAATTTAGCGATATTATATATGTAATGACCCAAGTGCTTTTGACCCCGAAAATCAATACAATACACCATGTTGACTATTCAAGTATCGAGAATACCGGACCTTTAATAGAAAGAAGTTAGACGGTGAGAAATAGAAAGAAAGTTAGAGTAGAAAAAGAAGACTACAACAGAACAAATTCATAATAGCACGAATCTCACAGTGGAACGGATAAAATATATTGTATAACATAACTTCTGAAATACAAAACTCATAACTTTATATACATACCATTATCAGAGTATAACATATAACATCATAGTTGAGATAAACTCTATATATAAGTAATGTTGAAGCCTCCTGCTCCAAGCTCTTCCAAGTATATTTGTAAAATCCCGACTACTTGACTGCCCATACAAACTTAGGCACCCAAGAGTTTAGGTTAAAAAAATTAAATAAACTCTGGGTCAGTCATGGGACTGGTGTGAGTAAACACCAACAATTTGGTTTAACTTTTTAAAATTACCCTTTTCAAAGAAAAGATAATCGTAAGACCGATCCACACATAAACACAAATGGTTTTTACCTTACGATAAGCCAAAACATTCTTGTAAAGCAATATTATTCTGATATTATAATAGTGTCTAATACAAGTAAAAATCAATCTAGCAGAACGCTTGCATCTCACGTTCTACATATATAATATATAGTCAAAAAACTCGGGCTCTTATTGGAGAATAGATTTCCAATTGTGACAAGGTATGGAACTGCCTTCCAATCAGTGTACTGTAGAGGGGGTGCAATGGAGTTCAACAAGAACATCTTGCAACTCGGCCACACATGACTGGCCATTCATTTCGCTTGAATGTTCCGAATATATTGTCACCTTACAGTTGGTATACAAACATAATCATTCCCGGGAGATAAAGAAGCGAAAGAAGAAAAAAATGAATATTCTCCAGATGATGACAGTATACCCTAATTGGGAGCGACTCCCTTAGCCATGTTGTCTTCCCGATTTTTGTCATTTCCTGGTTGATGAGGCTTGAGGTCATAACGTATCTTGACAAATCACACCTTCATTTACTCTGAATGCCACATCATCATACCCGCCAAATCACAAATTGATTTCCCCAAAAATACCACGGGTATAAAGCTAAGAGAAACGAATTCCTCCACCACCAACGTAAATACGTTTAAAGCGATCAATTTACGCGAGTTACTAGATATCTTTATCAGACACTCGTCCATACAAGCTGTCCTTGGACTGGAAAACTGAAGGCACTATTTTGTATATCGATCTTAGGCAATTTCTACCTATGTAACAACCCGGAAAATCTGAACCAATTTAAAATTTTTAATTTGGATATTTTAGTGGATTTTGAATATTTAAAATAAATTATTTTAAATAATAACGACCAAAATTCTATTTGAATCGATGTTGGAAAATAAATATATTTATTTGAATTATAAAACAAGGCCTGAAATGGCGCGGCTGTTTGAAAATTTGAATTCGAACTTTGACTGACTGTACCGGATGCAAATAAAACGAATTTTAGTGAGACCAAAAAAATTTAAATCTTTTTATGAATATCTTTCTAACGAATCTGAAAAATCGAAATTTCATAGCGGGCATCAAAAGTTATGACCAAGTGAATTTTCAGAAAGGTCGCTATGGAGTTTACATAGGCCTTGAAAATAGCCATTTTGCAAACGACCTCCGTTTTCGACGAAGCCACTTTTGTTGGATCCGGGATGTCAAATTATTGCTAGGTTTCAAATTCCATAATTATTGGAGTTAATATGTGAGCGTGGAAAAGGAAAATGTGTTTGGTTAAATTGAGTCAATTTGGATCGACCGGAAAATGGCCATTTTTCAAATGGTCTCCAAATTCAATGAAATCGGTTTGTTGGAACCGTATCGTCAAAACATAGCTAGATTTATTTTTCTGGAATTTTTAGGATCAGTATGTGGCCACGGCAAATTGAAATGTACGTTCAAATCCATATTTGAATGTTTTACATTTTAATTTGAAGAATAACTGTAACGGCCGGGAATTTCGCTTGATCCGAATCAGTCGTTAAACCGATCTAGACCGTTCGAAAACCCTGATCGTTTTGAGAACACGACAAATCAGAACGCAGACGGAAGAACATTTCATTGTTATTACAACAATTCCATCAGATACAAGAATATACAGAGTATGAATAAATAAAATACATTCGATAAATATCAGAGATTACAATAAATTACATAGCAGCGGAAAATAATACAAAACACAACTGAAAGTAATACACGGATACAGAGCTTTCCGAGCATCGTTCCAGCTGTAAATCAGGATCCTGTGAATATAAATATGCAAAACCAAAACTACTAGCTGCCCGTGTAGAAAATAGGGGCACCCAGAGTTTAGGTTAAAACAATAAACTCCAGGTCAGTCATGTGACTGGTGTGAGAACTAAAACAGTTATTTAAAACTTTACTTTAAAAGAGAGTAATTCAAGGGACCACGCCGTATAACACGGAACGGGTTTCCTCCCAAGAATACTAGTGCATAGAAAAGACAACGCAATGCTTTTTCGAAAAATGAAGCTATTATAAGACCCAGGTCCCATCACACAATGCAACGCAAGCCAGAGGATAGGGTTTTCCCTTATAATAGCCAAACATGCTTCGTACGTTTAAAACAAATCATTTGATACTATAATAAGTGTATAGTGTCAAAACAATTTCAATCATAAATATAAATCATAGACGGCATGGGTACCATATATCATGTCGCCATACTAGTTCTGCAATTAAAACCGCAATACACGTATCGGAAATTGGATTTCCGTCATGAGTCGAGGCAAGGAGCAAGCTCCTCTCCACTTCGAGACACTCTAGCAAATGCCTTGGGACTACACACTCTGGGTAACCCCTGGATGCTTCAGGGCCGGTCCTCTCTTACGTTTGACGATTAATTATTCCTGAACACACGTTTCCCGGTCCTTACAGACCTAAAATCGAGGCGCCTCATCCAACTACCACATAGGTGAAAAGTACATAAATGCCAGGGCTGGTAAGTCACTGACACCACCAAAGCTAGAAAGAAACGTCGTGCTCTCCCTGCAGTCCTTATCCCATTTTTAACTCATACAGAGGTGTGAGGCTCGCGAATTCACGTTATACACAATGCCACACCACAAAGGTCGTGCTTTGATCATCAACCACAAGACTTTGCTTTTCAACAGAAGCCTTGATCCATGCAACTCAGCGTGCCACACAGGCAATTCATGCTATGCGATTGATATCTATCGATATATAACCTCTAAGCTCGTACGTCTCAGAGAAGGGCATTAAGTAAGAGAATAAAATCTCCGCCGCCAAACAGATATATATTTAACAGAGATCAATCAACACAGAATAAAATCCAATGTCAGACACACAATCCATTTACAAGTTCGTTCTGGGTCTGAACGAAACCGGAGGCACTTTCCTCGCATATCCATCGATCTCCAAGTACGTCTGGACGACCACTGACTATTTCCATCCTCTTGGGTGTACAGCCCAATCAGGATCGTCAGTAATTATCCAAACGATGTGAAGACTTCCGGTCTTCGACCACCGTCATCATCTTCGAATTATCGTCGAATCGGTTATTCAGAATGGGTATAAACCCGGCCTTTCCGAACAACCCGCGTATATTAAAAACAAATGTTACACAAACACAACATATGCCTCATTCCAATTCAGCAGTCACTAACCGCAAATTAGCAAGAGAACAATTTCCCAAATATTAACCCCGAAGGCCGAAACCAACATCAGATCAATACCCAGGAAACCATTCTCCTTAACTAACCTACAGCTAGTTTCTAAATTTCACATTCTTAGGGAAAGGTTCCCATTAATTTTATCCAAGATAAATTCTTTAAAATTTATTCTTGAATCTTCCTTTAGATGTCATTTCAAACCAAATTATGGTTTTCCAAACTAGTCGAGATTAGCGAATCGCACCGAAGTAATTATTTATTGTATTTCCCAATCCCAACCTATTCATCCCATGAAGCAAAACTGGTAATACTTCATATCTAACACCACGGTGTTATCGGTAAAATTAATTACCATTTCACGTTCAAATCTAATTAAAGATTTAACTATTGCTTGGAGCAAAATTGGTGATACTCCATTCTCGCTCATTTTCTAAATTTGATAATTTAAATTATCAACTCACAATTCAATCTAATTGCAGATTCCTTAAAACTCCCTTTTCTGGGTTAAAGAACTAATGTCATTTAAAACACAGTTCACGATAAACCCAAATAACATTCTATTTATTATCGGGTTAAAGAACAAGTGTTATTTAAAACACCCTTCATGATAAACCCACTAATCAATTCTATTTAAAACCCATTTCAAATCCAATTTATTTATTTAAAAATAAATGGGTTTTAATTTTAGTTCAAAACTAGTTCATTTCGATAAATATCTATTTTTATCTTTTCAAATATGGAGTTTTTCATCCCAATTTTTCCCAAATCATTTCTTATGATTTTACCCAAATTATTACAATTTTTAATAATTTTATCAAGGCCCGTACAGTCGATTTCCATCAACGGCTATCGAACTGCACTTACAGCGACCTTTTCCAAATTTGATTTGGACGTACCTCCAAATCCAACCGTTAGATTTCAAATTTCTAATATTCGATAGAAATCTCTTTCCGATACGAACCCAATGGTTCCAGTTTTAGGAGAATCCGACGGTCGGATCTCCCGTAATGTCCGTTCGAAGTCAATGGTCGAAATTCGCGAACTGCCGCGGCGCGATGCATTCTATTCAGGCCATTATATTATATATATAATATATATTTCGTCGATTTCTATTTAAAACGAATTTTATAAATAGTTTTAAATTCGTTTCAAAAACAATTTCAACTTCCATTTCAATTCAAATCAAAATTGAATTTTTCCTTATAAATTCGTTTTAAAATTCATTTCTATTCAATTCAAATTTCAATTCAATTTGAATTCATTTCAATTCGTTTTCAATTCAATTCGAATTCGTTTTCAATTTAATTCGAATTCGTTTTATATTCAATTCATTTCGAATTCGTTTTATATTCGATTCAATTCGAATTGGTTTTCTATTCGATTCAATTCAATTCAAATTCGTTTTCTATTCAATTCAATTCAAATTCGTTTTCTATTCAATTCAATTCGAATTCGTTTTCTATTCAATTCAAATTCGTTTTCTATTCAAATTCGATTTCTATTCGATTATAAAAATGAATATAATCGATATAAATATCTTTCACGTCAAAATAGCGCATCCCTAATCAACGCGGCTTTATATATTTCAATAATTCCGTTATTCTATTCAACGAATGAATATTTATTCTATTCAATACGTGAATCTATATTTTTGTCAGCACATGACTAATCTCAACGAATGAGTACTGTCCACGTGTGACTATTTTTGTTATTCAACATATTTTATAAAAATTATGGTATCTATCGTTTGATTTAAATCAGACTCCAACCGTAAACTAGTGAGAGAAGAATTCCCTGAATATTAACCCCGAAGGCCGAAACTAACATCAGATCAATATCCAGGAGACCACTCATCATATCTATTTTCCAATTAGTTTCTAGTTTTATATATGATAAAGATGAAAATTTTATCGTTAAAATATTTCGTTCAACACATGACTAATCTCAACGGATGAGTACTGTCAACACATGAACCTTTATTCTATTATATTCTTTTTTTTCTAAACTGGAATGAGGCCCAATCAATTACCATATAAAGTTAATTATATGGATTCCATTCAATGCATGTATATAATAGCAATGATACATAATCAACCATCATCCAAAGTGCACTACACTGTATAAGCATCAAATATAGATATCTAACGCTTATAACAGCCTGTCGATCCATCGATCGACATACAACTAATTATTGGGATTAGTGTATGCCGTGTTTTATCCCAATACCCGTGTGGGGTTTCAAACAATCAAACACAGATTTTATTTGTGCAGTTGGGCGATGTGTAAAATTTATCGTCCCAATCAATATCAGTCAAATCAGTGTATATAAACAAATCGGCCAATTTGTTTATAAATATTTATTTATTCACTTTCACGTTAAAAATTATATTTTTAACGACCAAATAATTCATTTCAACACATTTACAATTTATTATCGATTCACATCAACATCACAAACAATTTTCACAACACATCAATCAAACATACAAGCCATCCATAGTCTGTGGATGACGGGTGTCGGGTGCTACTAAACACCGTCTGCATCCTAGCATATATTATAATATAACTAGAAAAAAGAATTTTAAAAGGTGAGAAGTTCTCACCCTAGCTATACCAAACACCGCGACTCTTCATATGTAGAAAATCTTCGCCACTCGCCCTCTGTCACTTTCGTTGCCCGTATTCACTACATATATAAAAATCACATTTTAATATTATCTTTACTTCACGATAAAATAAAGTTCAGATTTTTATTTCACTTCATATATTTACAACGCTTCTTTCTATATAAAAATTATATTTTTATATTTCTACTTCTCATATAAAGATTGAATTTTTATTATCATAACTATGTAAAAATTATATTTTTATATTTCTACTTTAATAAAAACCATATTTTTAATATTCCTATCATATAAAGATTATATTTTTAACCTTTCTCTATTATAAAAATTATATTTTTAATCTGCCACTAGTATAAAAATTATATTTTTATATTTCACATATGATAAAAATCATATTTTTATTATTTTTATAATATAAAAATCATATATTTCCTACTTCAAAAATATAATCTTTTCGCTATTTCATTATAAAAATCATTTCTTTATCGCTTCTATAAATTAAAAATCGATTTTTTTTATTCTTTCTAAAATATAAAAATCATATTTTTAACATGCCGGTAGTATAAAAATTATATTTTTAATACTCCTATAATATAAAAATTATATTTCTAATCCGCTACTCATATTAAGATATTACATTTTTATGTTTTTTTTACCGTTCATATCATAATCATGTTTTTGTATGCATATCGTATAAATAAAAATCACGCCCTTTCATAGAATAAAAATATCGCCTTTTTCATGATATCGCCTTTTCATGATGAAAATATCGCCTTTTTCATGATGAAAATATCGCCTTTTTCATGTTAAAAATATCAACTTTTTCATATTAAAAATATAAACTTTAACCTTATGAAAATATAAAAAGATCCGATTTTTCTTTAATAAAAATCATACTTTCTTTTATATAAAGATTCGACCTTGTTACTAAATAAAAATCAGATTTTGTCCTAATAAAAGTAATAAATAAAGTAAAAGAAAACGTACAGTCAAAGCTTGGGAAAAGGGGAGGGTTTCGTCAGCGTGTCGGAGGGCGGAGGGGTGCTGAGTTCATCAGTGGGGGTGCGGTCGGAGGAAGTCTTCAGCAGTGGGGCGTTTGTCGGGTATGTGGTGGCGGCAGAGGCCTGTCGCGATGGGTGTTCCTCGATGTGGGTACGTGTTTGAACGGAGAAGGCAGGGGGGAGTTCGCGCGGCCTCTAATGGCGGTGGAGGAGGGCTCTGACGAAGGGCGGCAATAGGAGGGGAGGCGCGGTGGTGGAAATCGCCTGGAGGCGGGTTAGGGTTCGACGAAGTTTTTTTTCGTTTTTTTTTTTAGATCTGAGGGAGGGAGAATGAAAGGAGAGGAGGGCCTTTTTATAAAGAAATATATTTTAATCTCCATAGTTGACTTTATTTATACGACCTCTAAACGAGGCCCACCGCCTATCGTCCATAGCGTTTCACCCCCATTCCGAACACAATGGGATATGTATCGTAAGCTGATTCGACCGTTTCGATCAGTTTCCGTTGAAACCAACATATAACTCTATGTATTGAATTTGAACGCGCATTTCAATTTACCGGGGTCACATACGAGCTCTAAAAATTCCAAAAAAATATTTTCAAGCTTCGTATTGACTATACGGTCCTAACAAAACTAATTTCGTCAAATTCTGAGACCGTTTGAAAAATGGCCGTTTTCCAGTCGATTAAAATCAACTGAAACTGGTCAAACGCGTTTTCCTTTGCCACGCTCACATATTAACTCGAAAAATTACCAAATTTGGAATCTAGCAATAATTTCACATCACAGACCCAACAAAAGTGGTTTCGTCGAAATCCGAGATTGTTTGCAAAATTCCCATTTTTAAGGGCCTGAATTCCATAGCGACTATTCAGAATTTTCAACTGAACATATCTTTTGATCCTCGCTATGAAATTTTGATTTTTCAGATTCGTTGGAAAGATATTCCCAAATTGATCCTATTATTTTCAGTTTCGCTAAAATCCGGTTTGTTTTGCACCCGGTACGTTCAATTGAAGTTTGAAATCGAATTATCGAACTACCGCGCCATTTTCAATTCTATTTATAATTATATATGAATATTTATATTCTAACGACGACGCGTATAAATATATACATTCTAATTATATTCAAAATAAATTTCTCGTTGTTATTATTTAAAATAATCTATTTTAAATCTTCAAAATTCGTCGAAGTTGCCAAAACAAAAATTTTAAACTAGCTCAGAATTTTCGGGTTATTACAATAACTGACTGAAACAGTCGAATGGGCTTACAAAACATATTCCATTGTGTTCAGAATGAGGTTATTTAGCTAGGGACGACAGTCGTTGGGTTTGAATTGGAGTTCGTAAGGAGAAAGGGGTATTTTTGGAAATAAATAATTAAAAATATATTATGGGCCAATCATAATTCTCCACTCCATCTTCTCTCTCCCCGACCCTTACTGTCGAACGGAGGAATTGAACTCTAGCCTTCTCTCCTCGTTTTCTTTTAATCCGTTCAATAAAATCGGGGGCTTCAGTTAGGGATTTTGTAGTGCTCTTCAAGATCTACACATCCATATAGGGTTTGCATTTTTTCGTCGAGTATTGAAGCCGGATCGACGCCTGGAAGTTCCTTCGTTCATCGCCGCCCTGCTCCCTCGCCTGGCGATCGATCACCATCGCTCCACCCTCCGTCCAGGTGCCTCTCTAAGATCTCCAAGGTGGTACCCTCCGATCTTCACCACGCTGCACGGATTCCAAGATAAATCGAAACCTAGTTTCGAACAAATTCAAAAAGGTACGGCCTTTATAATCTAAAATAGATTATAGCACTATAAAACGCTACGAAATATGATTTTACAATAAAAATCATATATTTTTGCTTTGTTGTCGAAATCCAGTGAAACGAGAGACATTAGACTCGTGTGAACGTCTTTTACATTCTAGAAGAGACCGGATATTTTTCTGAGCTTCCTACAATTTTTGGAGGAGTGGAACCCAATATGATATTTCTGAATTATAAACGATATGGAATGACGTTGTATAAATTATACGATCGAGGTATGAGTTATATAAGCGTTGTACACCCTATGTATAAGCGTTTTATAAGTTGTATGTGCGATGTATAAGTTGTATATGCATTGTAAAAATCATATGTGCGTTGAATGGAATTGAAATGAATTGAAATGAAATCGAAATATATTTATATACGTATATCTATCTGTATATATGTACTCCCCTCGTCCACAAACCATGGATGATATATATTGGTTGTGATTGTTTGGATTTTGGTTGATGTGAAATTTGGTTGATAAATGCGAATGGTTGATATGACTGATTTTGGTTGAAATCCCAATAGGATTAGTTTATGGGAAAATTCGTCTGCGTACGAACTAGATTATTGAAATCCCCATTGCCAAAAGCTGCGAGGCATTAAAGTAGAGCGAGAAGCCGTACTCGGGATGGTGCCAGTTTTAACTACCCTGCTGGTATGCTGCCGAAATTTTCTGAAATAATCCTGTGTTCGATTTATATTCATGTATTGAAATATATTCATGTGTTGGAAAAATATTCATTTTTGAAATAAAATGGTTTGAATGATAAAAATGACATTTTTATTGAATGTATGAAAATAAAACGGTTTGAATGATAAAAATGACATTTTTATCGAATGTATGAAAATAAAATGGTTTGAACGATAAAATGTCATTTTTATCGAATGTATGAAATAAAATGGTTCGAACAATAAAAATAACATTTTGTATCGAATCTATGAAAATAAAATGGTTTGAACGATAAAAATGACATTTTTATCGAATGTATGAAAATAAAATGGTTTGAACGATAAAAAATAACATTTTCATCGAATGTATGAAATAAAATTGTTTGAACGATAAAAATAACATTTTTATTGTATGTACATAGTATATAAAATATTCATGTTTGAAATAAATTGTTTTAACAATAAAAATCGCATTTTTATTATATATATGAATCGTTAAAAATCTTAATTTTTGAAATAAATTGTTTTGACAATAAAAATAACTTTTTTATTATATTTATGAAGTGTTAAAAATAGCCATGTGTCGAAATAGATATTTATTGGATAAAAATATTATTTTTATCACATATACGAAATGAAATGTTTTGGAAATCGAAGAACGGATTATATATATATAATTGAAATAAATCGAATAACGAAGCTGCAGTTCGTATTTTGAAACCGTGATTTCAAATGATTGTATCGGTAGATCCGACCATCGGATTTTCCTGAAACCAAAACCGTTGGGTTCGCTTTGGAAATATCTTTCCAACGATACCAACTTTGCACAGATCCAACGGTTGGGTTGTCTGTAATGTTCAATTCAAATCTGAATGAAAACAGCGCCAGAATGGATTATATATATGTATATATATAACTATAATTACATTAAATTGAATAACGAAGCCACAGTTCGTATTTTGAAATCATAACTTCAAACGATTGTACCGGGAGATGCGACTATCGGATTTTCCCAAAACTAGAACCGTTGGGTCCGCTTCGAAAAGATCTTTCCAATGATATAAAATTTGTAAAGATCCAACGGTTAAATTTTCAGTCATGTGTAAATCAAATCTGGAGAAAAACAGCGTCATGGCCGCGCTATAGCCTGAAGTGTAGTTTTGAATAAATTGGCTGTATTTAAATAAATAAAAATAGCAATAAATCGTTATAAAATATTAGAAATGATATGAAATGGAAATAAACTGAATTTACTCCGTTTATAGGATATTTGATGGTTGAATGTGTTTGACGTGAAAATTACATTAATGATCTGAATTATGGATGTCAGATAATTTAACCATTGAAATGAATTGATTTGAAATTCTAAATATACGTAAATTATTTGTAAAGACCAAGTTATTTCTCATTTCAAATAATTGGTCGATGGTTAGGAGTCGAAGATATGAAGACAGTGCAAGACCTAGGATCTTCACATCAAATGGATGGCTACTGATGCCTTTGATGGGAGTTGCTGCCCTGAATGAGTTACAGTAGTGGTTGTCCGGACGTACTTGTTGATCGTTCGGATGTGCGGGGGGCTCTCTCCTGTTTTGGACATACAGGAGAGGAATAAGGTGCCTCCGGTTTCGTTCAGACCCAGAACGGACTTATAAATGGATGTGTGTCTGACGTTGTAGATTGACAACGTGGCATACAGAGATGTTGTGATCAAAGCTTTTGTTGAAAAGCATAGCTTTGTGGTTGATGATCAAAGCATGGCTTTAAATAGCTAGCTTTGTGTTTAGCGTTGATTCGCGAGCCTAACACCCCGGTATGAGCCAGAAACGGGAGAGGACATCAGCGAGGACATGTGTTTCCGTCTAGCTAGGAGTGGTGTTTTGGGTTTTACACGCCCGGGCATTTTACTTATATGGATGATGGATAGCGAGGCGCCTCGGTTATATCGGTCGCTACAGGGCTGATGGTTTGGTCGGTATATGACCAGTAGACGCCTCATAGTGCGGGTAAACGCAGTGTTCAGGCATTTTAATCCACTCCGTGTGGACCGGCCCTGACGATCCAAAGGCCCACCTGAGTCTGGATCCTGAGACACGAGCTAGAGCGTCTCGAAGCGGTAAGGATGATCCCTAGCCTTGGTTCATGACGGAAATCCAATTTCCAAATACGACACTGTGCGGTTTCGATTGTAAACCTATATTTGGCGACATGATATATGGTACCCATACCGTCCATGATTGATACTTATGATTGAAATTGTTTTTGAAACATATCAACACTAGTAATAATATCAAAGGCTTTTGTTTTATTCGTATCAAGCATATTTTGGCCATTATAAGGTAAAACTCTAGCCTCCGGCTTGCGTTGCATTGTGTGATGGGAATTGAGTCTTATAATGGCTTCATTTTTATAAAAAGCATTGCGATGTTTAAATAATTAACTTGTTTTAAGAACTGGCAATCCAATGGAATAAACCCGTTCAGCGTTAGCGGCGTGGTCCTATGATTGGCCTTATTATTAAATAAGTTAATTTGATTTCTCATACCAGTCCCATGACTGACTTGTAGTTTGTTTCACTTGCAAACTCGGGTGCCCTTATTTCTACATGGGTAGCCTTGTATTCAATTTTTAGCAGGCTCTCTCTGGATAGCTATGGAGCTGAAGATGAATTCTATTATTTCTTTCTTTTTATGTTATTCAACTCCTTTTGTACATACTATGTTTTGATTCCGCTGTAGACATTTTATGTAAAGCTGAAACTATATTTTGTACTAAGTATGATACTGTATACTATGTAACTCTGATGATTATGTTTATCCAGTGCATTCTGTTGTAAATTATCTGGTGAATTTGTATATTAATGTTCTGTTGTTATCTGTTATGTGTTATATTCCAAAGATTACCCTTGCCACCGTGGAATGGGGTTTGGGGTCGTCACATCGTGGTATCAGAGGTTTGGTTAATCTTAGTTCTGGAATATAACATATTAACGAACTCGTCAGAAATAGAGCCAGTAGTGTCCTAAGACGAACATACTCATTTCAAATAGGATCAGTAATATCCTATTGAAAAATCCTCATTAGAGATAGAATCAGTAGCATTCTAGAATGGGTGACTCAATGGAGATGGGGTTAGTAATGTCCCAGAATGAGTTGGGAGTTATATGTTTATAAATTACGTATTTGTGATTATATATAATCTGATCTTAGAAAATATGAATTTTTAATATATTAAAAGAGCATATGAATTACTTAGTATATTTTTGAGAAGTTAACCAACAAATTGATTGTTGTTTGTGTTGTCTGATTATGAATTTGACTAATCAAATTACTGGAATGATAATTAATTTAATCAATAGGAAAATGAAAAGTAAATTTATGCAAAGTGAATCAAATATTAAACTGATTTGAAATTGATAGGAATATATGCATGTACATTATACATGTTTGAACAGGTAAATGGATTTGTTGTAGAGTAAAGAATTTATTTGCATGCCCAACAAATAGGTAAACCTTGATGAGTTGGATGCGTAATTTTATTATTATATCAACTATTGTTAATGCCATTGGATGCAGAGTTCTGGTTGTTCTGTGTGTAATAATAAATGTCGCTATAGGATAGTACCAATTAATTTTGAACTACACTACATGGCATACTTCTGGAAGATGGCATACTTAATCATATACCACATAAGCATTTGGAGCTTATGTGACGAGGTTGAAGGTTTACCAAACGAGCGAGAGGCTTGTATGGCGATGACTATATAATACAGGTTGAACAGAAGACTGACATGGACTATATAAAATAAAACGGTAAATTGCCAGATTAATAAAAACCCCATACGGTTCTGGAGATGACAATAAACACGTCTCTCTGGTCATTAAGGCAACAAAATCATTTTTAGGATGACGAGAATTTATTCTCTGGAGTTATGATATATACACACTCCCCTGTGGAAACCAGAATATATCACTATAAATATGTGCAAGCTTATTAGGATTTATTGGGTACCTAATACGGCCCAATAAATTTCCCAACCCCTCCCCGTACATAGGAGGTTATGGCGTATTTTTTCAAAAAATTATGGTGTTAGTCAAATTTTTTGAAGAATTGGAAAATTCTTAGGAACTAAAAAGTTGAAGAATGAAAGCCAGAATGAAAGTTGAGTTGGTTAATTAAACGACTTTCAGTTTTGTTCCTTTTCGAGGACGAAAAAATTTTAAGTGGGGGAGATTGTAACAACCCGGAAATTCTAAACAAATTTAAAATTTTTAGTTTGGATATTTTAGTGGATTTGGAATATTTAAAATAAATTATTTTAAATAATAACGACCAAAAGTCTATTTGAATCGATGTTGGAAAATAAATATATTTATTTGAATTATAAAATATGGCCTGAAATGGCGCGGCAGTTTGAAAATTTGAATTCGAACTTTGACTGATTGTACTGGATGCAAAATAAAACTGATTTTAGTGAGACCAAAAATATTTAAATCTGTTTATGAATATCTTTCTAACGAATCTGAAAAATCGAAATTTCATAGCGGAAATCAAAAGTTATGGCCAAGTGAATTTTCAGAAAGGTCGCTATGGAGTTTATATAGGCCTTGAAAATAGCCATTTTGCAAACGACCTCCGTTTTCGACGAAACCACTTTTGTTGAATCCAGGATGTCAAATTTTTTCTAGGTTTCAAATTCCATAATTATTGGAGTTAATGTGTGAGCGTGGCAAAGGAAAATGTGTTTGGTTAAATTCAGTCAATTTGGATCGACTAGAAAATGGCCATTTTTCAAACAGTCTCCATATTCGACGAAATTAGTTTTGTTGGAACCGTATCATCAAAACATAGCTAGAATTATTTTTCTGGAATTTTTGGGATCAGTATGTGGCCCCAACAAATTGAAATGTACGTTCAAATCCATATTTGAATGTTTTATATTTTAATTTGAAGATTAACCGATTGAAACAGTCGAATGGGTTTACAAAACTTATTCCATTGTGTTCGGAATGGGGGTATTTAGCTACGGATGACAGTCGTTGGGTTTGAATTGGAGTTCGTAAAGAGAAAGGGGTATTCTTGAAAATAAATAGTTAAAAATATATTATGGCCAATCATATTTCTCCACTCCTTGTTCTCTCTCCCCGACCCTTATTGTCGAACGACGGAATTGAACTCCAGCCTTCTCTGCTCTTTTTCTTTAATCCGTTCAATAAAATCGAGGGCTTCAGTTAGGGATTTTGTAGTGCTCTTCAAGATCTACACATCCATATAGGGTTTGCATTTTTTCATCGAGTATTGAAACCAGATCGATGCCTGGAAGTTCCTTCGTTCATCGCCGCCGTGTTCCCTCTCCTGGCGATCATTCACCACCGCTCCACCCTCCATCCAAGGGCCTCTCCAAGCTATCCAAGGTGGTACCCTCCGATCGTCACCACGCTGCATGGATTCCGAGATAAATCGAAAGCTAGTTTCGAACAAACTCAGAAAGGTGCTGCATTTATAATTTAAAATAGATTATAGCACTTTAAAGCGCTACGAAATATGATTTTACAATAAAAATCATATCTTTTTGCTATGTTGTCAAAATCTAGTGAAACGAGAGACATTGGACTCGTGTGGACGTCTTCTACATTCTAGAAGAGACCGGATATTTTTCTGAGCTTCCTTCAATTTTTGGAGGAGTGGAACCCAATGTGAGATTTCTGAATTATAAATGATATGGAATGACGATGTATAAATTATACGATCGAGGTATGAGTTATATAAGCATTGTACACCTCATGTATAAGCGTTGTATAAGTTGTATGTGCGATGTATAAGTTATATATGCGTTGTAAAAATCATATGTGCATTGAACGGAATTGAAATGAAATCGAAATATGTTTATATACGTATATACATACATATACATATATATATATACTCCCCTCGTCCACAGACCATGGATGATATATATTGGTTGTCATTGTTTGGATTTTGGTTGATGTGAAATTTGGTTGATAAATGCGAATGGTTGATATGATTGATTTTGGTTGAAATCCCAATAAGATTAGTTTATGGGAAAATTCGTCAGCGTACGGACTAGATTATTGAAATCCCCATTGTCAAAAGCTGCGAGGCTTTTACGTAGAGCGAGGAGCCGTACTTAGGACGGTGCCGGTTTTAACTACCCTGCCGTTATGCTGCCGAAAGTTTCTGAAATATTCCTGTGTTTGATTTATATTCATGTATTGAAATATATTCATATGTTGGAAAAATATTCATTTTTGAAATAAAATGGTTTGAACGATAAAAATAACATTTTTATCGAATGTATGAAAATAAAATGGTCTGAACGATAAAAATGACATTTTTATTGAATGTATGAAAATAAAATGGTTTGAACGATAAAAATGACATTTTTATCGAATGTATGAAACATAATGGTTTGAACGATAAAAATAACATTTTTTATCGAATGTATGAAAATAAAATAGTTTGAACAATAAAAATGACATTTTTATCGAATGTATGAAAATAAAATGTTTTGAACAATAAAAAATAACATTTTTATCGAATGTATGAAATAAAATGGTTTGAACGATAAATGTAACATTTTTATTGTATGTACATAGTATATAAAATATTCATGTTTAAAACAAATTGTTTTAACAATAAAAATCTCATTTTTATTATATATTTGAATCGTTAAAAATCTTCATTTTTGAAATAAATTGTTTTGACAATAAAAATAACATTTTTATTATATATATGAAGTGTT
Organism: Allium sativum; assembly: GCA_030737875.1. Lineage (NCBI taxonomy): Eukaryota > Viridiplantae > Streptophyta > Magnoliopsida > Asparagales > Amaryllidaceae > Allium > Allium sativum. Next base: position 644,034,881 of record CM060912.1, read on the forward strand.
AAAAATAGTCATGTGTCGAAATAGATATTTTTTGGATAAAAATATTATTTTATCACATATATGAAATGAAATGGTTTGGAAATCAAAGAACGAATTATATATATATAATTAAAATAAATCGAATAACGAAGCTGCAGTTCGTATTTTGAAACCTTAATTTCAAATGATTGTACCGGGAGATCCGACTATCGGATTTTCCCGAAACCGAAACCGTTGGGTTCGCTTTGGAAATATCTTTCCAACGATACCAACTTTACAAAGATCCAATGTTTGGATTGTATGGAATGTTTAATTCAAATATGAATGAAAACAACACCAGAATGGATTATATATATATATACACATATATAATCAAATTAAATCGAGTAACGACGCTATAGTTCGTATTTTGGAATCGTAACTTCAAACGATTGTACCAGAAGATCTAATCGTCGGATTTTCCCAAAACTGGAACCGTTGGGTCCGCTTTGAAAAGAACTTTCCAATGATATAAAATTTGTAAAGATTCAATGGGTAAATTTTCAGATATGTGTAAATAAAATCTAGAGAAAAAAAGAGCCATGGGTGCGTTATGGCCTGAAGTGTCGCTTTGAATAAATTGGCTATATTTAAATAAATAAAAATAGCAATAAATCGTTATAAAATATTATAAATGATATGGAATGGAAATAAAACGAATTTACTCTGTTTATAGGATATTCGATGGTTGAATGTGTTTGACATGAAAATTACATTAATGAACTGAATTATGGATGTCAGATAATTTAACCATTGAAATGAATTGATTTGAAATTCTAAATATACATAAATTATTTGAAAAGGCCGAGTTAATTCTCATTTCAAATAATTGGTCGACGGTTAGGAGTCGAAGATATGAAGACGGTGCAAGACCGAGGATCTTCACATCGAATGGATGGCTACTGATGCCTTTGATGGGAGTTGCTGCCCTGAAGTGGTTACAGTGGTGGTTGTCCGGACGTACTTGTTCATCGTTCGGATGCGCGAGGGCCTATCTCCTAAATTGGGCATACGGGAGAGGATTAAGGTGCCTCCGGTTTCGTTCAGACCTAGAACGAACTTGTAAATGGATGTGTGTCTGACGTTGTAGAATGACAACGTGGCATACAGAGATGCTGTGATCAAATCTTTTGTTGAAAAGCAGAGCTTTGTGGTTGATGATCAAAGCACGGCTTTAAATAGCTAGCTTTGTGTTTAGCATTGATTAGCGAGCGTCACACCCCGGTATGAGCCAGAATCGGGAGAGGACATCAGGGAGGACAAGCGTTTCCTTCTAGCTAGGAGTGGTGTTTTGGGTTTTACACTGATATACACGTAAATGTGTATATTTTATCCGCTTATTTATCTTGTTTTATCTTTTAAATAATTGATATTGTGTATTTATAGTTATGTTTCCAGATTATTTACGATGAATGGATTAATGCACTTAATTGTGGAAAAGCTTGAAGAATTAGTGTAAGAAGAGTGTTGATTTTGAGGGCTTGTTTAAAGCTTGAAGAAATGTTGCAGTTCAACCACCTTCTTCAGCATATTTGAAAGATTCAATGCCTTTTCATAATGATAGCTGGTCACAGAGAATTATGGAGTTCCTATTCATGCTCAAAACAGTTGGATTTGATGCCATTTGATGCCCGCAAGCTATGACATTTGCAAATCCATTCATATGTGTTCACATTAGCTCATTTGAAAGGCCTTCCATTCATATGCGTTCACACTTAGCTATTTGGTTTATGTTCTATTTTGGAAAAGGGATTTTGTCCCACATTGTGTAATGAGCCTCTTAGCCTTGGCCAATACAACTATAAATACCTTGTATCTTATTCATGTAAAAACATACTTAGTTTTATTTTGTAATTCTCTTCTTGGAATAAAACTCTTCTTCTCCCTTTCTCTCAGTTGTTATTTTATTTAATATATGTTCATGTTATTTAGTTTCTGTTTCTCTTCTTCTTTAGCTATGTCTAGCTAATCCCCTTTGATTAGGGAGTGATGACGCTAATAGATGTGATTCAACATGAATCACATAGCCAATAGATGAGGACTTTATACATGTAGATATGGATCTGAATCAAGGGTTAGATTTGAACCTTCATATTCTGTGTCATTTAAGAGCTACGCTCCTTCACAAAGTATATTCGTGTTCGATCTAACAATTACCAGATTTAGTTCAGGGTTTTAGAAATTAATTAGTGAATCTGTCCTGATAGTTTATGGTTGTTTAAGAGCTCAACTCCTGCATAGGCTATGCTTGTTGTTATTTACTTATTTGTTTCTGAGAACCTAATTATTGATTCATGTTTGTGACAGAAACATGAATTAGATCTATATTTATTTGTTGGCTATTGATGAGTATGAATCCAATCTATGTCATTATCCCCTAATTGCTTTTTCTTATCATATAAATCTCTATTTTTATTTAACTGCTATTATTTTCTGTGTTTTAAATCAATCAAAATCCTGGAATAACTTGATTGGATTTATTAATTAAAATATTTTTGGTCCCAGAGTTCGATACCCTCTACAACAATCGTTGTTGTTTAGAAAGCCAAATGGATTTTACAGTTGTTTACAATTGTTTAATTTGTTCGCAAACAAATTTTGGCGTCGTTGCCGGGGACGTTGAACGGTGCTTGGGTGAAAGACGCAGAGTTTTGGCAAGGATGAGGAATTTGTCGGTGATTGGCTTGTGGTTGGAGCAACAAGAGAAAGTGGATTTTTTTTAGTGTAGAAAAGAAGAAAGACGGGAGAAAGGGGAAGAAATTTGTAACCGGAAAGAAATTAAAAAAACAATTTGTTTTTCTTTGTGTTATCAATTAAAAAAAATCATCATTCCTTTTGTTTAATTAAGCTTAGTTTAGTTTTATTTTATTTTGTCTAGTTTTTTTTATTTAGCAATGACTTACCAAGCCTTTTGTTGTTTTTTTTATCTTTTTTTTTAAAAAACTTCTTAATTCAATTTGCTTTTGTTTTGTGAATTTCCTCGTTTAGTCGTGCTTGGTCATTTTGTTGTCTTTCGCCTTTGTTCAGCTTTTTAGGTTGCACGGAATCAAAAAGGAATTGTTTTGCTTTACTCAGGATCTGCGCTGTTTTATTCATGCTTGCTTGCTTAAAAAATAATTACCGCTAAAAAAATCTTTGGTAATAAATTTTTGCACGCTCAGGCAAAATTCAATCGACAGAGAATTCAGAAGTCAAACGATTTGCAAATAGATTTGTTGGAGCGGTTGCACACCAAGTGGGGTGTGAACGCGCTAGCGCTACTCAACTGCACTGGACGGACTGCCGATTTAGGTGAGAATTTTTCTAAACTCTACAGGGACTGCTACTGCAAATAAACAAAAATATATAGATATTGCTTGTAAAAATCTTCTGCTGGGGCAGCGACTTGCTTGTAAAATCTTTTAATTTCTGTGATTATTATTTCCGCATCTGTATTCATTCTGTTAAGGCAATACCCCAATTCACATGAGGTGAGGGATTTCATCACCCTTTCCTTAGCCCACAAATTACATTTCATCGTAGAATCTGACTAATAATAACGATTAGACATTGGACTTAAGGGAGTCGCAGGCTCATCTAGGGCTTAATTGTATTTTGATAGTTGACTAATTTGGAACGAATTATTTCTTGGTGTCTAGACTACGGCAGAGAAATAACCGTTTATAAATATTACGGTGATTCGTAAATATTATATCAGTTGTTACTCTGAAGGTACTTAAACCTTCGGCTGCATTGCTAGGGTGATCCCTAGTGCACCGATAACTCCTGTCCGTTAACTGGCTGAGAAATCTTTTGTTCTATGTAATCAAACGTGTCACTATATAATTTTGGGTTAGGAGCCATTAAGGACAGAAAACTTCATTGTACCTAATTTCTTTGTGTGATTGTTTTGTAAATAAAAAAAATTCAAAAATTCCTCAAAAACAAATAAAAATTTGAAAAAAAAAAAAAATCTTAACCTCGCTAGTTCTGTAGGTCGTACTTTTCCAAAAAAAAAGAACTCCCATTTTCAAAACTCTTTTCTGGCGAACTCTCTTCTTCTTCTTTCTAGTGGATGCAAACTTGGACCCGTGACCAAGAATCTCGTCATTTAGTTAGAATCGGACCACCTTCTCTTTCCTCAAAACCCAATTTATTCGAACAACCCTCAGAAATGGGTAACGAACCCGCACCTCGTACCCTGATGGACAGAATTCTTCCCGATAGAGTTTCTGTCCCTTCTTGCATTCAGTTACCCAATCCTGTGGGTAATCACTTTGAAATCCGATCGAGTCAGATAAACATCCTCCCCAAATTTGGCAATTTTTCTCATGACGAACCATACAGCTTCTTAACGAAATTTGAATATACTTGTGCAACCTTTAAATTACAACAGTTATGTGAGGATGGTATTAAACTTCGTTTGATTCCATTCACGCTAACTAACTTCGCAGAAAAATGGTTTCTCAGCTTGCCCCCAAATTCGATTAAAAAATGGGATGAATTTACAGCAGTTTTCCTAAAAAAGTTCTACCCCCCAGATAAAACGGCTAGAGTCAGAAATGAAATCACTAATTTCCACCAAAAAGGGGGTGAATCTTTTTGGCAATACTTCGAAAGATTTAAAGAATTGTTGTTAAGTTGTCCCCATCATGGTTATGAAACATGGTCGTTATGTCAAACTGTATACAATGGACTCGATAATAGTTCTAGACAAATGTTAGAATCCATGTGTCAGGGCAATTTTCTAAAATAGACTGATGTAGAAGCTTGGAAATTTCTGGACGAGTTAGCAGAAAAATCAAAATAATGGGAACGAACCAATGAAAAATCTCTTTACTCGCGTTCCGGTAGTAATTCTATCGAAGCTCTTCTTCTTCTTCTAACTCTTGTTGATGCCATACTGAACGTTGTTAGAACACACACTCAGTCTAATAACGTCTCCCAAGCCATATGTCACATATGTTTTAACTCTGATCATATAGCTGATGACTATCCCCAGTCCCTTGAGCAAGTGAATGCTTTCAATAGACCCAACAACCACCCAAATCTTTCTTATGGTCCAAATAACCCCCTGATGAATAGACCCTCGAATCGAGCATTTCCGAACAATGCTTCGAACCCTCCCATTAGGCAAAATCAGTACAATTCGAACCAGACGCCTTTCCACAATCAAATGGTTGCACCTCAACATGAAAAATGCCTTTCTACGATTGAGGGGAATTTATCTGAGGTGAGTAACCTATTGGCGCAAATGACTAAGCAAAGTGTTGAGAATCAAAACAAGTTAGTAAACACTTTACACTCATATATGCAAAACACGAATCAACAGATGGGTGAACTCCAAAAACAAATGTCTCAACTCAAGGCTAGATTAGGTGAAAGTTAAAAGGGCACGTTTCCAAGTCAACCCATCCAAAACCCTAGAGGACAAAATTCAAACTCCAACCAAATTCACATCATTCAAGATTCAAATGTTAGTCAATTGAATGTTGTCACGACTCTTAGATCCGACAAAAAGATTGACAACCATCTGGTCAACCGAAATACTTTACCGGATGATCTTCCAAACCCCACCGAAAATTCGACCAACTCGGATCAGAACATTGAGCCAATTTCTGACAAGGACCATCCTCAAACTCAAGTAGCCCAACCTACTGAGTTGTCTGCTCCATTTCCTCATAGACTCCAACCTAGGAAAAAGACGGATCAGCTAGAAAAGATCCTTGAAATATTTAAGCAAGTTAAAGTGAACATTCCTCTTTTAGATATTATACAACAAGCTCCACAATACGCTAAATTTCTAAAAGATTTGTGCACTCAAAAACGTCATACACATGTACCTAAGAAAGTGTTTCTGGCAGCGACTCTAAGAGAAGTCTTGTCCCAATCAATGCCAGTGAAATACAAAGATCCTGGCTGCCCCCACAATATCATGTACTATTGGGGACAAAAAAAATCAATAGATGCCTGCTATACTTAGGTGCAAGTGTTAACTTGCTTCCATATTCCGTCTATCGCCAATTAGGGCTTGGAGAAATGAAACCCACCAAGGTTACCCTTTAGCTTGCTGACCATCCAATTAAGAAGCATGTGGCGAAATCGAGGATGTATTGACAAAAATAGGCGAATTTATTTTTCCAGTTGATTTCATTGTCCTAGAAACTCAACAGGTAAGCAATCCTGCAAACCAGATCCCTTTGATTTTAGGACGACCCTTCTTAGCAACCTCTAATGCGCTTATCAACTGCAGAAATGGGTCTATGAAACTTTCTTTCGGTAACATGACTGTTGGGCTAAACATCTTTAGAACTGAAAACTCTCCTAACTCTTATGTGGATCAATTTTTTGAAATTCATTCAGTCCACGACAATGAACCCGAGCTCGACCATCTGAATAACGAAATTGAATCGAATTATGAAACCTTGTTTCAAGATATTCCCGAAAATTTCTCTGATTTGATTACTGTCGAGCCGCTCACAATTGAGTCTGTCCCTCAACCAGTTTCTTCAATTGAGTCGTCCCCAAAGTCTGAACTCAAAGTGTTGCCCAGTCATCTTAAGTACGCTTACTTAGAAGACAATGAAATTTTTCTTGCCATTATCGCTTCTGACCTAACTTTAGAGCAGGAATAGTTGCTCCTTCCCATCCTTAAGAAAAATAAGGAAGCAATTGGTTGGTCCATGGCTGATATTAAGGGGATTAGTCCTTCGATAAACCAACATCGAATCCACCTTATAGATGATGCCAAACCCGCTCGTGATCCCCAGCGTCGGCTAAACCCCATCATGAAAGAAGCAGTTCGTGCCGAAATCCTTAAATGTCTTGACAATGGAATCATCTACCCAATTTCTGATAGTCAATGGGTTAGTATGATTCATGTCGTACCTAAGAAATCAGGGATTACCATGATCCAAAATGAAGCTAACAAGCTTATCCCAACCTGCACCCAGACCGGTTGGCATGTTTGCATTGACTATAGGAAACTTAACGCTGCAACACGTAAGGATCATTTCCCTCTTCCATTTACCGATCAAATGTTAGAACGACTAGCCGATCACGAGTACTATTGATTCCTTGATGGATACTCAGGCTATAATCAAATCTCTATCGCCCTTGAGGACCAAGAGAAAACCACTTTCACTTGTCCATTTGGTACATTTGCTTACCGTCGTATGCCTTTTGGTCCTTGTAACACACCTGCAACCTTTCAGAGGTGCATGATTAGCATTTTTTCTGATATGATCGAGCGATTTTTGGAAGTGTTCATGGATGATTTTTCCATCTTTGGGGATTCTTACACTGAGTGTTTACATCATCTGGATCTTGTTCTTAACTGTTGCAAAGATAAACACTTAACGCTTAATTGGGAAAAGTGTCACTTCATGGTCAAACATGGCATTGTTTTAGGACATGTCATCTCTAATAAAGGAATTGAAGTAGACAAAGCCAAAATTGAGGTTATCTCGAATCTTCCTATTCCCAAATCCGTTAAGGATATCCGATCCTTTTTAGGTCATGCTGGCTTTTACCGTCGCTTTATAAAGGATTTTAGAAAAATCACTCGACCTTTGACCAGTCTTCTTGGTAAGGATGTTCCTTTCGACTTCAATTCTGATTGCATTTCATCTTTTGAGCATCTTAAAAATGAACTTGTCTCTGCCCCGATCATCTACTCTCCTAATTAGAAGCTGCCTTTTGAAATCATGTGTGTGACGCCTAGAATTTCGCTGTTGGCGCTGTCTTAGGACAACGTATCGATAAGATTCTTCATGTCATTTACTATGCAAGTAAGACTCTGAATGATGCTCAAATCAATTATACGACTACTGAAGAGGAATTCATGGCATTCGTTTTCGCTCTAGAAAAATTCAGACCTTATCTAGTTGGCTCACACATCACTGTTTATACTGATCATTCCGCACTTAGGTACCTTTTCTCTAAAAAGGATGCTAAGGCTCGTCTCATTCGTTGGATCCTTCTACTTCAAGAATTTGACCTTACCATTAAGGATAAAAAAGGATCTGACAATGTTATTGCGGACCACTTGTCTCGTCTTCCAAATACCCCGTCTTCTTCTCTTCTGATCAACGAGAATTTCCCTGATGAAAAGCTGTTTTCTCTCTCCACTGATCCTTGGTTCGCTGACATTGTCAACTACATAGTCACCAAGCAGACCCCTTCTTTTTGGTCCAAGCAGGATAAACACAAATTCTTTTCCCAAGTGAAACATTTTTTCAGGAACGACCCCTATCTTTTCAAGTATTGTCCCAATCAAATCATTCGAAGGTGTGTTCCCAACACTGAAACTCACAATGTCCTCTCTTTCTGTCATGACCAAGCCTGTGGTGGTCACTTCGCTCCTAAAAAGACAGCCAAAAAGGTTCTCCAATCGGGTTTCTACTGCCCCAACCTTTTCAAAGACGCGTACGAATTTTGCAAAACTTGTGATCGATGTCAATTCTTAGGGAAATTTTCTAAACGTAATATGATGCCCCTAAACCCCATTCTAGAGGTCGAAATTTTTGATGTTTGGGGTATAGACTTCATGGAACCCTTCCCTAATTCTTTTGGGAACCTTTACATTCTCTTAGCAGTCGATTATGTTTCTAAATGGGTCGAAGCTGCTCCATGCAAAACAAACGATAACAAGGTTTTTGTGCGCTTCTTAAAAGAAAATATCTTCTCTAGGTTTGGCACACCTCGCACAATAATCAGTGATAACGGGACACACTTATGTAATCGTTCTTTTGAAGCCCTCATGAGAAAGTATTCGATAACCCATAAGTTATCCATTCCTTACCATCCTCAAACTCATGGGCAGGTTGAAGTATCAAATAGGCAGATTAAGCAAATCCTTGAGAAAACTGTGAATCGAAATCACAAAGACTGATCCCAAAAGTTAACCGATGCTCTTTTGGCTTACCGCACCGCTTTCAAAACAAACTTAGGTATGTCCCCTTATCGGTTGATTTTTGGTAAGCCATGTCACTTGCCAGTTGAACTAGAACACAGGGCGTTATGGGCAATAAAAACTTTAAATCTTGACTTAAAGCAAGCAGGAGAACTTAGGAAGCTTCAATTTAATGAACTTGATGAAATTCGAAATGATGCCTAAGAAAATGAGCGAATTTATAAGGACAAAACGAAAGTTTTTCATGATAAATCAATTTTACGTAAAACTTTCGTGCCAGGTCAAAAAGTTCGCTTGTATGACTCAAGATTGCATCTATTTCCGGGTAAGTTAAAATTTAGATGGACAGGACCTTACAATGTACGGACTATTTTTCCATATGGTGCGGTAGAAATTGAGAATCCAATCGATGGATCATCCTATAAGGTCAATGGTCAACGCCTTAAACCTTACTTGGAGCCAATACCCAACCAAGAGGAAGAGCTCATGGTCCTCCATGAGCCACATTACATTCAGTAAGACGCACTAACCCTCTGTTGTAGATATGTAAATATTCTCTTATTTTATTTCCCTTTCACTAAGATATGTCTTATTACGATTGTGAGGACACAGTCACACTCAAGTGTGGGGGAGGGGGGATTTACATTACATCAGCAATCAAATGTTATGAACTAAGTCATTCATTGAACAAGGATTAACTTAAATTCATAAATAACACCTTGGTTCTTGTTTGATAAGTTGAATTGTTTGGTGATGGGAATGAATATTATTTATTCATTGAGTCGTAATGTGTCTTTTTAAGATGTTAGCTTGAGACTGTGCAGACTTTAGTCGTGTTCTGGAGTAAGTGTGTCAACCCTTGTTATACATATTAGAATGTGCAAGTAAAAATAATAAAAAAAAACAAATAAAAATAAAAATGATTTTGTACCTACATTTGTTGGATTTTCTGAGTTCGTTTTCATACATAATATTTTCTTTTCCACTCAAATTTTCAAAATCGTAAGTTCTAAAATCCACTTGGCCCAATTAAGGAGAAATGACTCATTGTAGCTTTATTCTTCGATACCCCACATTATTCAAACCCAAGTTTTAGTCGATTTACATCCATGTTTCGACAAGTTTTTCTTATATTGGTATACTTAAGAACCATGTACTGATTTATTTTCAAAGTTTCAGAAACGTCACTTTTTATACCAATATTACACTACCCACTCCGTATTTATTTTAAGGTAGGATAACCATATACCACGTCTTATTTTATATGGGTTATCTATCTTACGAAACTTTTATTATCATTCCTTTCAGCTTTTTGTATAACATCAATCCAGACTTGTGTGTTGAATTAGGGTTATAGAAGTAGAGTAACTAGGGCACAAAACTTTCCTTTCATGAAGTGTTGGTTATGATTCGCTTAGTAGAGGAGGAATCAAATGAAATAATGTACGATATCATTCCATTCCATCTCCACTCACCATTCATCATGCAAAAAAAAAAAAATGCAATGAAGAGAAAATCTCTCAGAACAAAATAGTCATCCATCATTCTTGACTATAAAACATTCATTTCCATTCATCCGCATCCATCATACCGTATTTAGAAGCAAGGATTGTAGTAGAGGAGATGAAAGGAAACAAAAAAAAAGTTCATATGTGCCTTAGCATTACTTTATCTTTTGTAATTGAAGTTCAACTAATACACTTGCCCTCGTATCTAGAATATTTTTAGAACTTACAAAATTTTCCTTCATCTATGCATAACTCACATCCAATACAGTACAGTTACATTGGTGCAAAATTATTCAAAAAAAAAAGAAGAATAAATGATTGGGTGCACATTGTCGATGTGTAGAACTTTGGTTGACGCCACGCTCTTAACCTTCAAGACAATTACAGTGTTACCAAGGAATTATGATTCAGCTTGAAATTTTTTATTCATTTTTGCACCAATTATGGGATGGACAATTTGGGACTAAACCGTTATTATTGAAATTAGGTGAAATCCTTGGAATGTGAAAGACCTTAAATATATTGTTTGATTAATCGGCGTACTTAAGACGGTTTGGATTTTGTGGGTAGTATCCGCTGAAAACCCTCACGAGACAACACTCGTTCTACTAAGGACACATAGGGGTTTAACGGCTTGTTGCATATGCTAAATGCAATCGTGTTTCCTATGAAAGTGTGACATATCTTAGTTAAGTTTATTCGAAGACGAACAAAAAGATAAGTGTGGGGGTATTTGATATACACGTAAATGTGTATATTTTATCCACTTATTTATCTTGTTTTATCTTTTAAATAATTGATATTGTGTATTTATAGTTGTGTTTCCAGATTATTTATGATGAATGATTAATGTACTTAATTGTTGAAAAGCTTGAAGAATTTGTGTAAGAAGAGTGTTGATTTTGAAAGCTTGAAGAAATGTTACAGTTCAACCACCTTCTTCAACATATTTTAAAGATTCAATGCTTTTTCATAAGGATAGCTGGTCACAGAGAATTATGGAGTTCCTATTCATGCTCGAAACAGTTGGATTTGATGCCATTTGATGCCCGCAAGCTATGACATTTGCAAATCCATTCATACGTGTTCACATTAGCTTCTTTGAAAGGCCTTCCATTCACATGCGTTCACACTTAGCTATTTGGTTTATGTGTTATTTTGGAAAAGGGATTTTGTCCCACATTGTGTAGTGAGCCTCTTAGCCTTGGCCAATACAACTATAAATACCTTGTATCTTATTTATGTAAAAACACAATTAGTTTTATTTTGTAATTCTCTTCTTGGAATAAAACTCTTCTTCTCCCTTTCTCTCAGTTGTTATTTTATTTAATTTATGTTCATGTTATTTAGTTTCTGTTTCTCTTCTTCTTTAGCTATGTCTAGCTAATCCCCTTTGATTAGGGGGTGATGACGCTAATAGATATGATTCAACATGAATCACATAGCCAATAGATGAGGACTTTATACATGTAGATCTGGATCTGAATCAAGGGGTAGATCTGAACCTTCATATTCTGTGTCGTTTAAGAGCTACGCTCCTTCATAGAGTATATTCGTGTTCGATATAACAAATATCAGATTTAGATCTAACTTTAGGGTTTTAGAAATTAATTAGTAAATCTGTCCTGATAGCCTATGGTTGTTTAAGAGCTCAGCTCCTACAAAGGCTATGCTTGTTATTATTTACTTATTTGTTTCTAAGAACCTAATTATCGTTGATTCATGTTTGTGACAGAAACATGAATTAGATTTATATTTATTTGTTGGCTATTGACGAGTATAAATCCAATCTATGTCATTATCCCCTAATTGGTTTTTCTTATTATATAAATCTCTCTTTTTACTTAATTGCTGTTATTTTCTGTGTTTTCAATCAATCAAAATCCTGGAATAACTTGATTGGATTTATTAATTAAAATATTTTTGGTCCTAGAGTTTGACACCCTCTACAACAATCCTTGTTGTTTAGGAAAGCCGAACGGATTTTACAGTTGTTTACAATTGTTTAATTTGTTCGCAAACATACACGCCCGGGCATTTTACTTATGTGGATGATGGATAGCGAGGCGCCTCGGTTATATCGGTCGCTATAGGGCCGATGGTTTGGTCGGTAAATGACCAGTTGACGCCCCATAGGGCGGGGAAACGTAGTGTTCAGGCATTTTAATCCACTCCGTCTGGACCGGCCCTGATGATCCAAGGGCCCACCTGAGTCTTGGTCCTGAGACATGGGCTAGAGCGCCTCGAAGCGGTAAGGACGATCCCTTGCCTTGGTTCATGACGGAAATTCAATTTCCAAATACGACACTATGCGGTTTTGATTGCAAACCTATATTTGATGACATGATATATCGTACCCATGCAGCCTATGATTGATACTTATGATTGAAATTGTTTTTGAAACATATAAACACTAGTAATAATATCTAAGGATTTTATTTTATTCGTATCAAGAATATTTTGGCCATTATAAGGTAAAACTCTATCCTCCGGCTTGCGTTGCATTGTGTGATGGGAACTGAGTCTTATAATGGCTTTATTTTTATAAAAAGCATTGCAATATTTAAATGATTTACCTATTTTAAGCACTGGCAATCCAATGGAGAAAACCCGTTCCGCGTTAGCAGCGTGGTCCTATGATTGGCCTTATTATTAAATAAGTTAAGTAGATTTCTCATATCAGTCTCATGACCGACTCGTAGTTTGTTTCACTTGCAATCTCGGGTGCCCCTTTTTCTACACGGGCAGCCTTGTATTCAGGTTTTAGCAGGCTATTTCTGGATAGCTATGGAGCTGAAGATGAATTCTATCATTTCTTTCTTTTTATGTTGTTCGGCTCCTGTTGTACATATTATGTTTTGATTCTGCTGTAGACATTTTATGTAAAGCTGAAACTATATTTTGTACTAAGTATGATCCTGTATATTGTGTAACTCTGATGATTATGTTTATCCAGTGCATTCTATTGTAAATTATCTAGTGTATTTATATATTTTTGTTCTACTGTTATCTATTTATGTATTATATTCCAAAGATTACCCTTGCCACCGTGGAACGGGGTTTGGGGTCGTCACATCGTGGTATCAGAGCTTTGGCTAAGCTTAGTTCTGGAATATAACATATTAGCGAACTCGTCAGAAATAGAACTAGTAGTTTCCTAAGATGAACATACTCATTTCAGATAGGATCAGTAATATCCTATTGAAAAATCCTCATTAGGGATAAAATCAGTAGCATTCCAGAGTGAGTGACTCATTGGAGATGGGGTTAGTAATGCCCCAGAATGAGTTGGAAGTTATATGTTTATAAATTACGTATTTCTGATTATATATAATCTAATCCTAGAAAATATGAATTTTTAATATATTAAAAGAGTATACGAATTTCTTAGTATATTTTTGAAAAGTTAATCAACAAATTGATTGTTGTTTGTGTTGTCTAATTATGAATTTGACTAATCGAATTATTGGAATGATAATTAATTTAATCAATAAGAAAATGAAAAGTAAATTTATGCAAAGTGAATCAAATATTAAACTGATTTGAAATTGAAAGGAATATATGCATGTACATTATATATGTTTGAACAGCTAAATGGATTTTCTGTAGAGTAAAGAATTTATTTGCGTGTCGACAAATAGGTAAACCTTAATGAGTTGGATGTGCAATTTTATTATTATATCAACTTCTGTGAATGCCATTGGATGCGGAGTGCTGGTTGTTCTGTGTGTAATAATAAATGTCGCCATAGGATAGTAACAATTAATTTTGAACTACACTACATGGCATACTTCTGGAAGATGGCATACTTAATCATATACCACATAAGCATTTGGAGCTTATGTGACGAGGTTGAAGGTTTACCATACGAGCGAGAGGCTTGTATGGCGATGACTATATAGTACAGGTTGAATAGATGAATGACATGAACTATATAAAATATAACGGTAAATTGCCAGATTAATAAAAAAAACCCACACGGGTCTGGAGATGACAATAAACATGTCTCTTTGGTCATTAAGGCAAAAAACCATATATAGGGTTACGAGAATTTATTCTCTTGAGTTATGATCTATACACACTCCTCTTTGGAAACCGGAATATATCACTATAAATATGTACATGCTTATTAGGATTTATTGGGTAACTAATACGGCCCAATAAATTTCCAAACCCCTCCCCGTACAAAGGAGGATATGGCGAATTTTTTTGAAAATTTAGGGAGTTAGCCAAAAATTTTGAAGAATTGGAAAATTCTTAGGAACTGAAAAGTTGAAGAATGAAAGCCAAAATGAAAGTTGTGTTGGTTAATTAAATGACTTTAATATTCATTCCTTTTCGAGGACGAAAAGATTTTAAGTGCGGGAGATTGTAACAACCCGGAAAATCTGAACCAATTTAAAAATTTTAATTTGGCTATTTTAGTGGATTTTGAATATTTAAAATAAATTATTTTAAATAATAACGAACAAAAGTCTATTTGAATCAATTTTGGAAAATAAATATATTTATTTGAATTATAAAACAAGGCCTGAAATGGCGCGGCAGTTTGAAAATTTGAATTTGAACTTTGACTGACTGTACCAGATGAAAAATAAAACGGATTTTAGTGAGACCAAAAATATTTAAATCTGTTTATGAATATCTTTCTAACGAATCTGAAAAATCGAAATTTCATAGTGGGCATCAAATGTTATGGCCAAGTGAATTTTCAGAACGGTCGCTATGGAGTTTATATAGGCCTTGAAAATAACCATTTTGCAAACGACCTTCGTTTTCAACGAAACCACTTTTGTTGGATCCGGGATGTCAAATTTTTTCTAGGTTTCAAATTCCATAATTATTGGAGTTAATATGTGAGCGTGGCAAAGTAAAATGTGTTTGGTTAAATTCATTCAATTTGGATCAACCAAAAAATGGCCATTTTTCAAATTGTCACCAAATTCGACGAAATCAGTTTTTTTGGAACCGTATCGTCAAAACATAGCTAGATTTATTTTTCTGGAATTTTTGGGATCAGTATGTGGCCCCGACAAATTGAAATATACATTCAAATCCATATTTGAATGTTTTATATTTTAATCTGAAGAATAACTGACTGAAACAGTCGAATGGGCTTACAAAAAATATTCCATTGTGTTCGAAATGGGGGTATTTAGCTAGGGATGACAGTCATTGGGTTTGAATTGGAGTTCGTAAGGAGAAAGGGGTATTTTTGGAAATAAATAATTAAAAATATATTATGGACCAATCATAATTCTCCACTCCATCATCTCTCTCCCTGACCCTTACTATCGGACGGCGGAATTGAACTCCAACCTTTTCTCCTCTTTTTCTTTTAATCCGTTCAATAAAATCGAGGGCTTCAGTTAGGGATTTTGTAGTGCTCTTCAAGATCTACACATCCATATAGGGTTTGCATCGTCGAGTACTGAAGCCGGATCGACGCCTGGAAGTTCCTTCGTTCTTCGCCACCGTGCTCCCTTGCCTGGGTAATGGATCACCACCGCTCCATCCTCCGTCCATGCGCCTCTCCAAGCTCTCCAAGGTGGTACCCTGCGATCGTTACCACGCTGCACGGAATCCGAGATAAATCGAAGCCTAGTTTCGAACAAATTCAGAAAGGTACGACCTTTATAATTTAAAATGGATTATAGCACTTTAAAGTTCTACGAAATATGATTTTATAATAAAAATCATATTTTTTTGCTATGTTGTCGAAATCCAGTGAAACGAGAGACATTGGACTCGTGTGGACGTCTTCTACATTCTAGAAGAGACCGGATATTTTTCTGAGCTTCCTACAATTTTTGGAGGAGTGGAACCCAATGTGAGATTTCTGAATTATAAACGATATGGAATGACGATGTATAAAATATACGATCGAGGTATGAGTTATATAAGCGTTGTGCACCTCATGTATAAGCATTGTATAAGTTGTATGTGCGATGTATAAGTTATATATGCGTTGTAAAAGTCATATGTGCGTTGAATGGAATTGAAATTAATTGAAATGAAACCGAAACATATTTATATACGTATATCTACATATATATACTCCCCTTGTCCGCAGACCATGGACGATATATATTGGTTGTGATTGTTTGGATTTTGGTTGATGTGAAATTTGGTTGATAAATTCGAATGGTTTATATGATTTATTTTGATTGAAATCCCAATAGGATTAGTTTATGGGAAAATTTGTCTGCATACGAACTAGATTATTGAAATCCCCATTGGCAAAAGCTGCGAGGCTTTAAGGTAGAGCGAGGAGCCTTACTCGGGATGGTGCCGGTTTTAACTTCCCTGCCGTTATGCTGCCGAATTTTTTTTGAAATATTCCTGTGTTTAATTTATATTCATGTATTGAAATATATTCATATGTTGGAAAAATATTCGTTATTGAAATAAAATGGTTTGAACGATAAATATAACATTTTTATCGAATGTATGAAATAAAATGGTTTAAACGATAAAAATAACATTTTTATTGAATGTATGAAAATAAAATGGTTTGAACGATAAAAATGACACACTGCAACAAAATTAACTTTCCACAGCATACCATGTCAGCGTTTCTTGGTTGAAAGCTATACAAAATATATTTGTCCGTATTGACTTTTCGTTTTAACGCTGAGGAAAAAAAACTTTCATTTGCCTCGCAATTTTCGGTTCCCCCCATGAGTTAGAAAAAAAGTTCCAGCGGCGTATTCATTTCGCCTTCCTCAGTTTTCAATTTCAGCAAAGTCGATTTCGATTTTCATCTTTTCATCCTTCACATAGATTTCTCCATTGCTAGCCTAACTCGGTGATTTCTTTTTCGATTTCCCTATGCGCGGTTGCTCTAAACCTAAATTCCCTTCCCCCTTCGCTATCTTCGGTTGAGCTCGCATGGTTCATTGCGTATATAGAGTGCTTATTCATTGCGGATTAAGGTTCGTTTCATTCAATTCATGCTTCTGCTTCCCTAAAGTAAATAAAAACGCCTTTTTTTGCCTTTCCTGACATATGCAATTGTGTTGTCCCTTTGATTTGAGGAGATTTTGGTTCGTATGGTTCCCAAAATTCGGTCTCATTAATTTAAATCTTGTATCTGTATATCGTTTTTCGTATTATCTTAATGCCTGTTTTTTAGCTTTTGTTCGGCAAACTTTTATAATTTTAGGATTAAGCTTTCATTCAGCTTCAATGTTTTTGCTTGAGTGTATTATAGTCAACGGAACAGAAATCTTCATGTCATGTGTTGTCAAATAGTCGATAAACCTTGCTTCTAAGTGGAGCAAATTTAGTGCATTTCTAATTTTTCCATGAAGTAAAAATCTTAACCTGTTCGAATAATGTAGTACTTGCTTCAATATATCTACTCTTTTCAGAATAGTTAAACAGTGTCTATTATTCCAGTTTACCGATTTGGGTGAAAATTTCGACATTTTTTATACAATCTTTGTTTCTGTAACTACATACAGGTACAGGCATCCATTTATTGCTTTCTTAATTTTCTTGAATTTAAACCATGCTAGTACGATTATTTGTTCTAGCTTATAAATCACCACAAATTTGATTCCTTTACAACTTTCTTTATGCTTTCATGAAAATAAGATTAATATTTGATATATGGTAAACATAACTACAAGGTTATTGTATGCTATTCGATATATGGCTAGTGCTTCATCCAGTATCTCTTCTTCATTTCGTCTTCTCTTTTCAAATTCCTCGTAAAGTATACTATTTCTTTTGGGTAGTTAATACTTAGTTTTGAGTTAGATTTGATGTCTTACCTAATGTTGTTGATTTGGAAATTAATAAAGTTTTAAGGTTTAAATTCACGGTTATTGTTTAAATTTCATTTTGCTTTGGTTCAATTTGGATATTTTGGTCAAGAGTGAAGTGGGATTTCTAATCATCATTCAATGGATTAGAATTTTTTGTTAATTTGGTAAAATAAAATAAAATATTTATGTTCCATGTACTGATTAGTTGCATGCATTTGAATGCTGATTACATAATCAGTGATGCATGGTATTTTCATGCATGTAAATGCACATCATTTACTTATCTTTGTGTACTTTCAGAGTGAACATCTTTTATGCTTAATGCTTGTATGTACTTGGTTGCTGATTAGTTAATTGCCTGTTATTATACAACTAACTTCCTTACAAATTTCGCTATCAACCCAAACTATGACATACAAATTACAATTGAAACATTCTCATATTTTAAAATTTTGATGATGGCATCAAAGACTGCTGGTTCAAGTGGAAAAAGATGTAACGCTTTAGTATAAGGTTCTGGGGCTCATAAATTCATACTTCTCAGGTATTAAAATGAGTTTCATGCTTGAATATAGTATTGCTGTTGTTCTTAAAATAAATAAATAAATATAATAACTAATAAATAGGCGATGGTGGCCAAATTTCAGGTTAACGTGTATCAATCGTTTCACTGGTATTTAGTGTTTGTATTAAAAGCTTGGCTTATATTTTAATAGGAAAACAACCTATGAAATACACAAGTTTACTATTATGAAATTCAACATTTATGTGGCAGCATTATTATCCATGGGGTGTCTGCTAAATATGGTGCTTCTTACTGTTAGCTTAATCCTTTTAGTCAGGAACATGTTGTAAAAAATTCTGGTTGTATTTGTTTCTCTTTTTGGTTTCCTTTGGGCTTTGAAATCCCATTTTTTCTAGTTTTGAGTTATGTAATATTTTCTTATAATCCTACCTTTTCTGAATTAGTATATGTACCAATTTTCAGTGTGTAAACTATGATGCACTTGTCAATTTACTATTCATCCAGGTATATGCTAATTAACACACGGATTTCTAGTGCTGCCGTTGAGCATAAATGCATGATTCTAGTAGTTCATGTTGGTTTATTTACACTAGTATTATATTTATGTGTACACCACTTTTGTATATATAAATGCACATTAATCGAACCATAATGTCAGTAGTCCACAAACGTATTTAAAAAGTTGGGAATAATAGTCGAAATTGATAGAAGTTGGTTGGTGTTTGAGAAGGAAGCATAATAGATTGTGTATGTTATGCTGGTTATGTGTGATGGTCGGTTGCTATCATGTTCAAATGGTTGTATTTGGTGATGACATTATAGAGTAATGAAATGGCGTTTGTGTGTAGGAAGGAAAAGGAGGTGTTGTAAGGGAAAGCTTAGGGGCTACGGTTGATCGGATTAGAAACAGAGAAAAAGGTTTGCTTGAGAAAGAAATAGAAATGCATTGAAATATGCACTAGTTACAAAAACAAGACTAACGCAATGTGAAAAACGGAAAATTACCTGTAAAATGCAAAACTGACTTTGATGTGAAATAAGATAGTTGTTTTTGGTGCAAAGTTTTGAAGTGTTATTAATGAAACACACAAGAACAGAAACACACAAATGAAATGAAAAACTCGAATTTAGAAAACAAATGACAGTGACTAAATGAAATTGAAAACAACATAAACAAAGAGAAGATGTGTAGATCTGAAATCTTAGTTTACAATTTTAATCAAATTTCATTCATGATTTTTTATATAATTCTATCTTTGAAGACAATATTTGCTTCAACTGATCACCCAGAGGAAGATCTAAAACCTGCACAACAACAATTACATCAATTTCACATGTATAAACTCAATCCTTTGCATCAACGTTTAATGTTAGGTGTGTGTAACACCCCGAGAATTCTATAACTGTGAAATTAACAAATTAAAGTATAATTAATTTGAAATCAAAGAACTAAGGGAAACGGGATACGCCATTGCGTTCGTCTCGGAAAAATACGCGAAATAGAGTCCGAGTTTTCGAAAAACGGAGTCCGTATGAAGAAGATATGGCCTTCGGAAGTTTTGAATTAAATTTAAAATTCAAACAGAATAAAATAATTAAAAATCGGGCCCAATGGGCCAGGGCGGATAAACACCCGCCTAGGCCACCCAGGTCGACTGGGCTGTCGACCTGGGCTACCCATGTCGACAGGGCTGTCGACAGCCCTGTCGACAGGGGTGTCGACCTGGTCGAGCCCAGTCAACCTGGCTGGCCAGGTCTGTGTTTGGCCGATTTTCTGTGGTCTGCTTTGTCATTAGGACTAGGTGGCGGGTTCTAATTGGTCTCTCTATCTAATGAATGGCTATGATCAATCCAAGCAACATCAAGGGTCCTAATCAGTTCCTAACCTCTATATAAACAACCCTAGACTAAACCCTAATCTATTCATTCAAAATTAAGAACATAGCCGCCATGTTGCTGAGGAACGACTAAGAGTAGCCGCCAACTAGAGAGAGGATTAGGGAGAAAGTTCTAAAGCCTAAAGCAATTCAAGCAACCTAAGCCAATCAATTCAACAAAGGAATCATATCTCTTAATTAGAGAATTCGCCGCAACCATTGTAAGTAGAGTATTACTTTGGTATGAATAAACAATTGTGTTGATTTGTATGCTTGAATTGGGATAATAAATTCATGTTTGTGCAAAATTATGTTATTCATTATAAAGAACTACATGCGGTAGTTCTATGCAAGTATGCGTTTGGAATATTTCGCAAATTATGTAATCTATGTTGAAGCTACATGTATGTAGTTGATTTAAATTCATGCAAGTTTGGGGCTTTGTTATTATGCCATCATGATGTATATTTTTGTGCATAAATCATTTTGCAAGTAATTGAAACAAGTTTAGTTGTTATAGTTCATATGAAACTAGGTTGGAATTTTGACACCATAATCCATGTATTAAGTCATGCTTTTGCAAACTTATGAATATGGCTAGGCTATGAATGATATTTGGCATAATTGAAATCCATGATTAAGTCTATCTTGTTTACAAGAATTATATGATGACATATGTGAGACATGGCTAGGTTAGACTCAAAAATCCCTTTTTGCAAGTTTAAAGAAAACACCATGTTTAGGAATATTTATGCATAAGTATGTTTATACCATCGTTATGTGATTAGACTTAAATCATGATTAAGTTGAACTATGCTTTTGTGTTAGTAACAAAGTATCCCCTTTGTAAACATGTAGAAACCTTATGAACATGACTTGTTTATGTTTGACATTATGCCTAAATGAGAACATAGGTCTATGTTAAGGCTATGTGACACCTAATTTAGATTCTTATCTTAAGTTTACATGGTTTGGTTCATGTCACCTATGCTTTATGACCAAAGTATATATATATATGCAAGTACACCAGTTTCTATTATGTATTTCCAACATCATATGCAAGTTCATGCGCTCACCTTCCCCTCTTTGTGTATGTAATCACGCTTTAAGCCTCCCCTTTTCGCATGGCTAATTTGGGCTTTAAAAGGCTAAGCCCAAAATATATAAACGGACGTGTAAAACGGGGGAAAATAACGTTGGGTTAGAATTAATTAACGAATGAAAATATAAAATAGAAGGGCCCAAATTCAAGTATGGGTTGGGCCCATGATTGGTGTAACCTTTACACCATTAACTTAATAATGGGCCGCAAATATTTACATATAAGAAATAAAGAAGAATGACAAGATATGTAAATGTAGAAAATACGATGTGTTTAACCCGAGGTTGGATTGAGTTGTGATGTAAACCTGCCCGGAACCGCCCGGCTGTCCAGTAGTCACAACAATACCTATCCAATGTGGGAGGTTAAACATGGAGCCCAGCAAGGACCCGAGGTTAGACTGAGTTGTGGCGTAAGACTGCCCGGAACCAACCGGCAACAGGCAGCCACAACAATACCTGTATAATGTGAGAGGTCAGGGCCTTAATAAGACAATTAAGGCTGAGTCAGGATTGATAGGATTAAGTGAACTAAAGACTTAATCAAAATGGAACATGCTAAACAAAACGGACTGGTGGGGGTTAGGTTAGAAAACACTTAACCAACTTAGCATGTTGGCTAGAGATAGAAAACCTAGTAACGGGGGACCCTTTTCAGCAGTAACCCTAGAAGATGTATCAGGATACCCTGAAACTAGGCAGGGTGGGGCACGATTACTGGGCTGATTGTAAGAGGTCAAATCGACGGCGGTGGTGTAGCAGTGTAGGTTCTAACGGAGTGCGGGCGTGCACACACTCCGGTGCAGAAAAATAAGGCACTGGACACCAGTAGCATACCTGTGCACTCTAAGGTTGTGTCGGGTTGCAACTATGGGACTTGATACACCCCATGGTGGGACCAGCATAGGTAACTACAACATCGGGGGCCATAAGACACATGTAACTATGCGAGTAGGAGCCGATCATCATAGAATGGTTCACATCACCCTGATTATGGGGTGCCAGTTGAAAAACTAGTTCATATGGGTTCAGAGATTAACATGGGGTACGATAGTATATTCGACCCTAGACAACTTGACCAAGTTTATTGTGCTTGCCACTTCTTGTTTATACTTATCATACCTAGTTCTTTATTCATAGACAAAATAGTACTAGACTTACTCAGGCTTTATGTCTGACTCTACTTTTCTTTCGTCTTCTTTCTTCCGTTTCCCCCCCCCCCCCCAGGTCCTCAGGGAGGGAACACAGCAGCTTGACCAACCTTAGCATCCAGCTTGAAGAAGAGAAATGTATTGCTTGGACTTTCCTGTTTTGAACTATGGCTTTGGACAATCCACTATGGGGCTTTTGCAGTTTATCTATGTTTTATTTATGCTTCTTTAAATAATGTACTCAAGACAGATCATGAAAGTGTTATGTTATGTTTTTGGAAAGGATGTTGTTGTAACACGTATTTGACTTTATGAAATAAAAGTTTGTTGTTCTTCCGCTGTTTACAAATATGTGTTCTTATATCTGTCTTATATATTTGTGACTTGTACTTATAAACCTCCACCAAAATTAGGGCATTCCCTTTGAGAGTGACCCTAACGGAGGTGGGGTGTTTCACTTGGTATCAGAGCATAGGTTTACCAGATAAGATAGAAAGTTTTGAAAAATTATTTTCAAAAAGGAAATTTAAAGAAGCATTTTTAAAAGAAAAATATTATTTTATTTTAAAAAGGGCAAAGTCCACCCCCCAAAGCCATAGGAACTATCTCTTATCCTTCGTTTTGAATCTATCCTTTTTGTTTCAGCATGTCCCAAGAACTTAACTTGCCGGAAGGGGTGCCAATACCTGGTTGGTTTAGACGGTTCTTAGAAGCAAGGGCCACTCAGCCAGGTCCTACCATTCCTCCTCCCCCAGCGGAAGGAAATCATCCAGCTGCAGCGGCACCTTTTCCTCCACCTCCTCCTCGGGGAAACAATTTTGCTAAGATATGTAAAGATTTTAAAGCTATGGGAGGAAGGAATTTCCATGGAACTGAGTCTTTCGTAGCAGCTAGAAATTGGCTGAAGGAAACTGAGGACCTCTTCATCATCTTTGAGGTAGAGGATAGGCAAAAAGTACAACTGGCGGTGTGGCTATTGAAGGGCGAGGCTTCCTACTGGTGGGAAGTCACTAATGCTGAAAGACCAGTGGAGACATGGGAGGACTTTAGAGCAAGGTTTGAGACTAAATTTCTCTCAGATACGGAAAGAAGTTTGCAGTTGGAAAAATTCTTATTTCTTAAGCAAGGGGACAAGACAGTCAGAGAGTATGTGAATCGGTTCGATGAGCTGGCTAGGTTTGGGCTTGACCTAGTCAACACCCCGCACAAGAAGGCTCTCCGTTTCGTCAAGGGGTTGAATGAGCCATTACACAGTTTGGCCATGACCCATATACCCATGGGAGCAACGTATGAAAGATTGGTGCAAATGGCATTGCTGAATGAAGAGGATAAAGGCAAGAAGGAGACAAAGGCAGAAAGCTCTCAAGGGAAGAAAGAGGGTTTGCAGCATAAAAAGACAGACTTTAAGAAGGGCGGGAAAGGCAACAAAGAGAAGAGGAAGTGTAATTTCTGTGGCAAAGTGGGGCACTTAGTAAAGGACTGCCGGAAAAAGAAGGCCAAGGAGAATGGTGGGTGCTTTTCTTGCGGTGAGACAGGCCATAGGGCTAAGGACTGCCCAAAGAAACGAGGACAGGGGCAGAGGGCTGGATCCACCCCAGGGGCACAGGTCCATGTGCTAGAAGCACCACCTCTGCAACAGCGAGGTATAAATACTTCTGTAGAAAGTGTAGTTTATCTTTATGATCATCCCGTTCGCACTTTATTTGATTCTGGCGCATCACACTCCTTTATCTCGTCTGCTTTAGTAGAATCTCTGCACCTAAAAACTAGTATGGTAGAGGACCCCTTAATTGTTTCAAACCCAATTGGGGGCCCAGCTCATTTGTCTATGATCTGTGTGGGATTGAAAATTTCTATTCTAAGTGTAGAATTTCAATGTAGTGCCTTTGTTTTGGGCTTTTCGGGGTATGGTTTGATTTTGGGTATGGATTGGCTATCCAGTAATGGGGCCATCCTTGATTGTGAGAAAAGGGTTGTTAGACTCCTAACCCAGCTCGGTAATACTTTGGAAATTTCTTGTAATCCCTCGTATGCGGTTATGCTTAGTTATCTTGAATCGCTAGATGCCTCTGTTGAAAATTTGAAATCAGTTAGAGTGGTCCGGGAATATCCGGATGTCTTTGAAGAGGTGAAGGGCTTGCCTCCGAAGCGGGAAATAGACTTCCGCATATATCTTGTAGATAATGCAAAGCCCGTTGCGTTGCCCGTTAGACATATGGCTCCACGAGAAAGGAAAGAGCTCAGTAAACAGATTAAAGAGCTTCTAGAAAAGGGGTTCATTAGGAGGAGCATTTCAGAATGGGGCGCTCCAGTGGTGTTCGCTACAAAGGTGGATGGTTCACTCCGTCTATGTGTTGACTATAGGGAGCTCAACAAGCTAACGAAAAAGAATAGGCACCCTCTCCCTAGAATTGACGATTTATTTGACCAGCTTGTAGGAGCGTCTGTTTTCTCCCAACTCGATTTAGCAACCGGTTTTCATCAGCTTAGGGTGGCTGAAGATAGCATCGATAAAACGGCTTTCAGAACCCCAGACGGCTTCTTTGAATGGCTTGTCATGCCTTTCGGCTTGACAAATGCACCTGCTTGCTTCGTGGACCTGATGAGTAGGGTATTTAGAGATTTCCTCAACAAATTCGTAGTGGTCTTCGTAGATGATATCCTTATCTTCTCAAAGAGTGAAGAGGAACATGCTCAGCACTTAAGGGCAATCATGGAAACTTTGTGAGTCCATCAATTAAAAGCCAAATTCTCCAAATGCCACTTTTGGAGAGAAGAGGTGAGGTTCCTTGGGCACATAGTATCTAAACAAGGGTTAGCAGTGGACCCTGCTAAGGTAGTGGCGGTACAAGATTGGAAGACACCAAGGAATGCGACTGAGGTCCGAAGCTTCCTAGGACTAGCAGGTTTCTATCGAAAGTTTATAAGGGATTTTGCGAAAATCTCAGCTCCGCTCATGAAATTGACTAAGAAGAATCTAGTGTTTAATTGGGATTTGGATTGCGAGTTTGCTTTCCAACGACTGAAAAGGGCTCTCACAACAGCCCCAGTTTTGACGCTGCCAGATGGGAGCAAGATGTTCACTGTTTATACGGATGCATGTGGGACAGGGCTAGGCGCCGTCTTAATGCAAGAAGGAAGGGTAGTAGCTTATGGCGGGAGGCAGTTGAAGATGCACGAAAAGAACTACCCAACCCACGATCTTGAGTTAGCCGCCATCGTCTTTGCACTCAAGTCTTGGCGACACTATCTCCTAGGTGAGAAGTTCGAACTTTACACTGACCATAAATCGTTGAAATATCTTTTCTCGTAGAAAGATCTTAACTTGAGGCAACAAAGGTGGATGGAGTTTCTTGCCTCGTACGATTTCGAAATCTCCTACACTCCGGGCAAAGGCAACGTAGTGGCAGACGCGTTGAGCCGAAAGAAATTGACCCTAAGCCCGTTGTTTGTTGAAAGACAAAGCCTAGAGTTTATAGCCAGCTTCGACTTTAGGCCCTCCTCCGATTTCGTACCAGGCTTGCTAGAATCTCTCGAAGTGCGCCCAACTTTAGTGGATTCAGTAGGGGCAGCACAACGCGAAGACCCTCAGCTTGTGGAAATAATTGATAGGCTAATTAGGGGTGAGACTTCAAGTCACCTCAACAGATACTCCATTGACGATAAGGGTGTACTAAGGCGAGACGGAAGACTATGCGTCCCACAGACAAAAGATTTAGTAAGGAAGGTTCTCGAGGAAGCGCATCATTCCAAGATGACGATACACCCAGGCGGAGATAAAATGTACAAAGACATAAAAAGGACTTTCTTCTGGAACGGCATGAAAAAGGACGTGGCAGAATTCGTTTCTAAGTGTATGGTGTGCCAACAGGTTAAAGCGGAACAGAAAAAGCCTGGCGGACTACTACATCCTCTGGAGGTCCCGCAGTGGAAGTGGGATAGCATCTCAATGGACTTCATCGATGGGCTGCCTAGGTCTAGGAGAGGCAACACTAGCATTTGGGTAATAGTGGATAGGCTTACTAAAAGCGCCCACTTTTTACCTGTCAAAAGTAAAAGAACTGCCTCATCCCTAGCATCACTTTACCTTAAGGAAATCGTTCGACTCCATGGAATACCATCTAGCATTGTTAGTGACCGAGACCCCATCTTCACCAGTGAGTTTTGGCGGAGTCTGCAAGAAGCAGTAGGAACGCAGTTATGCTTGAGCACAGCCTATCATCCCCAAACCGACGGCCAAACAGAGAGAGTGAACAGAGTTTTGGAAGACCTTTTAAGACTATGCGTCCTTGACTTCGGAGGGACATGGGAAGACCACCTTCCTTTGGTGGAATTTGCCTACAACAACAGCTATCAAGCAACCATCGGAATGGCGCCCTTCGAAGCTTTATATGGAAGACCGTGCCGATCACCCACTTGTTGGTGGGAGTCCACGGATAAGCTCATACTTGGACCAGACATGATCCGAGAGACTTCAGAGAAAGTGGACTTAATACGAAGAAGGATGAAGACGACCCAAGACAGACAAAAGTCCTATGCCGACAAGAGGAGGACCGACCTTGAATTTGAGGTTGGAGACAGAGTTTTTCTCAAGGTATCACCGCTAAGGAACGTTGTTCGTTTTGGAACCACAGGAAAACTAGCACCAAGGTTCGTAGGGCCATTCCCTATTATCGAGAAAATTGGGAAAATGGCTTATAGATTAGAGCTACCCGAGAAGTTGGCTGGGGTCCACAACGTTTTTCACGTTTCACATCTCCGAAAATGTCTACATGAGTCAGCTGAAGTGGTAGAGCCAAATATCCTCAAAGAGGCCAAAGTGGAACGCGAAGCAACCATAAGAAAAGTTCCAACCCGCATCTTAGGAATGGAAGTGAAGAAGCTACGCAACCGTGAAGTCAAGCTCGTCAAAGTTCAGTGGAGCGACGCCGAGGGAGACGCGACTTGGGAAACTGAAGCTAGAATACGTACTGCCTACCCTTTTCTGTTCGAGGGTACATCCTTGATCTTTCTTTTTCCTTAAGTTGCGCTTTTATCTATCTTTTTAGGTATATTTCCTCGACCTTATCCTTTAGGTAGAATCTTTTTGGATGAAAACATGTAGTTGAAACATGTTATGGATGATGGTTGCAAGTGGTTGCAAGTGATTGCAAGTGGTTGCTCGTGGTTGCATATACACACACAATCTAGGTTTTAGATCGGCTCAGTCACTTCATATTGCATATGCATATATGTTTGCATTCGTATATGGTTGAACATTAATGTGTGGTCATGTGGATGTTGCATTTGAATTGGATGATTGTGCACTCATGTAGAATCAAGACTAGGAAAATTTGCATACATAATGGATTCATGGCACTTACATAATTCGCATTAAGGAGGTCAACTGAATCAGTAGACCGCCTGATTTTGCATTAGATAAGTACATGTACACACACACTTCGCATATGATCATGAAGCATTAGAAATCTTTTAAGGACAATGGATACTCGTGTTTGATGGATGAGTAGATGGATGATTGGATGTTAGGATATACATTTTCCTACACTTGAAGATTTCGGGGAAGAAATCCTTTTAAGTGGGGGAGAATGTAACACCCCGAGAATTCTATAACTGTGAAATTAACAAATTAAAGTATAATTAATTTGAAATCAAAGAACTAAGGGAAACGGGATACGCCATTGCGTTCGTCTCGGAAAAATACGCGAAATAGAGTCCGAGTTTTCGAAAAACGGAGTCCGTATGAAGAAGATATGGCCTTCGGAAGTTTTGAATTAAATTTAAAATTCAAACAGAATAAAATAATTAAAAATCGGGCCCAATGGGCCAGGGCGGATAAACACCCGCCTAGGCCACCCAGGTCGACTGGGCTGTCGACCTGGGCTACCCATGTCGACAGGGCTGTCGACAGCCCTGTCGACAGGGGTGTCGACCTGGTCGAGCCCAGTCAACCTGGCTGGCCAGGTCTGTGTTTGGCCGATTTTCTGTGGTCTGCTTTGTCATTAGGGCTAGGTGGCGGGTTCTAATTGGTCTCTCTATCTAATGAATGGCTATGATCAATCCAAGCAACATCAAGGGTCCTAATCAGTTCCTAACCTCTATATAAACAACCCTAGACTAAACCCTAATCTATTCATTCAAAATTAAGAACATAGCCGCCATGTTGCTGAGGAACGACTAAGAGTAGCCGCCAACTAGAGAGAGGATTAGGGAGAAAGTTCTAAAGCCTAAAGCAATTCAAGCAACCTAAGCCAATCAATTCAACAAAGGAATCATATCTCTTAATTAGAGAATTCGCCGCAACCATTGTAAGTAGAGTATTACTTTGGTATGAATAAACAATTGTGTTGATTTGTATGCTTGAATTGGGATAATAAATTCATGTTTGTGCAAAATTATGTTATTCATTATAAAGAACTACATGCGGTAGTTCTATGCAAGTATGCGTTTGGAATATTTCGCAAATTATGTAATCTATGTTGAAGCTACATGTATGTAGTTGATTTAAATTCATGCAAGTTTGGGGCTTTGTTATTATGCCATCATGATGTATATTTTTGTGCATAAATCATTTTGCAAGTAATTGAAACAAGTTTAGTTGTTATAGTTCATATGAAACTAGGTTGGAATTTTGACACCATAATCCATGTATTAAGTCATGCTTTTGCAAACTTATGAATATGGCTAGGCTATGAATGATATTTGGCATAATTGAAATCCATGATTAAGTCTATCTTGTTTACAAGAATTATATGATGACATATGTGAGACATGGCTAGGTTAGACTCAAAAATCCCTTTTTGCAAGTTTAAAGCAAACACCATGTTTAGGAATATTTATGCATAAGTATGTTTATACCATCGTTATGTGATTAGACTTAAATCATGATTAAGTTGAACTATGCTTTTGTGTTAGTAACAAAGTATCCCCTTTGTAAACATGTAGAAACCTTATGAACATGACTTGTTTATGTTTGACATTATGCCTAAATGAGAACATAGGTCTATGTTAAGGCTATGTGACACCTAATTTAGATTCTTATCTTAAGTTTACATGGTTTGGTTCATGTCACCTATGCTTTATGACCAAAGTATATATATATGCAAGTACACCAGTTTCTATTATGTATTTCCAACGTCATATGCAAGTTCATGCGCTCACCTTCCCCTCTTTGTGTATGTAATCACGCTTTAAGCCTCCCCTTTTCGCATGGCTAATTTGGGCTTTAAAAGGCTAAGCCCAAAATATATAAACGGACGTGTAAAACGGGGGAAAATAACGTTGGGTTAGAATTAATTAACGAATGAAAATATAAAATAGAAGGGCCCAAATTCAAGTATGGGTTGGGCCCATGATTGGTGTAACCTTTACACCATTAACTTAATAATGGGCCGCAAATATTTACATATAAGAAATAAAGAAGAATGACAAGATATGTAAATGTAGAAAATACGATGTGTTTAACCCGAGGTTGGATTGAGTTGTGATGTAAACCTGCCCGGAACCGCCCGGCTGTCCAGTAGTCACAACAATACCTATCCAATGTGGGAGGTTAAACATGGAGCCCAGCAAGGACCCGAGGTTAGACTGAGTTGTGGCGTAAGACTGCCCGGAACCAACCGGCAACAGGCAGCCACAACAATACCTGTCTAATGTGAGAGGTCAGGGCCTTAATAAGACAATTAAGGCTGAGTCAGGATTGATAGGATTAAGTGAACTAAAGACTTAATCAAAATGGAACATGCTAAACAAAACGGACTGGTGGGGGTTAGGTTAGAAAACACTTAACCAACTTAGCATGTTGGCTAGAGATAGAAAACCTAGTAACGGGGGACCCTTTTCAGCAGTAACCCTAGAAGGTGTATCAGGATACCCTGAAACTAGGCAGGGTGGGGCACGATTACTGGGCTGATTGTAAGAGGTCAAATCGACGGCGGTGGTGTAGCAGTGTAGGTTCTAACGGAGTGCGGGCGTGCACACACTCCGGTGCAGAAAAATAAGGCATTGGACACCAGTAGCATACCTGTGCACTCTAAGGTTGTGTCGGGTTGCCCTATGGGACTTGATACACCCCATGGTGGGACCAGCATAGGTAACTACAACATCGGGGGCCATAAGACACATGTAACTATGCGAGTAGGAGCCGATCATCATAGAATGGTTCACATCACCCTGATTATGGGGTGCCAGTTGAAAAACTAGTTCATATGGGTTCAGAGATTAACATGGGGTACGATAGTATATTCGACCCTAGACAACTTGACCAAGTTTATTGTGCTTGCCACTTCTTGTTTATACTTATCATACCCAGTTCTTTATTCATAGACAAAATAGTACTAGACTTACTCAGGCTTTATGTCTGACTCTACTTTTCTTTCGTCTTCTTTCTTCCGTTCCCCCCCCCCCTCCAGGTCCTCAGGGAGGGAACACAGCAGCTTGACCAACCTTAGCATCCAGCTTGAAGAAGAGAAATGTATTGCTTGGACTTTCCTATTTTGAACTATGGCTTTGGACAATCCACTATGGGGCTTTTGCAGTTTATCTATGTTTTATTTATGCTTCTTTAAATAATGTACTCAAGACAGATCATGAAAGTGTTATGTTATGTTTTTGGAAAGGATGTTGTTGTAACACGTATTTGACTTTATGAAATAAAAGTTTGTTGTTCTTCCGTTGTTTACAAATATGTGTTCTTATATCTGTCTTATATATCTGTGACTTGTACTTATAAACCTCCACCAAAATTAGGGCATTCCCTTTGAGAGTGACCCTAACGGAGGTGGGGTGTTTCAGTGTGACTTTAAAATAG
Source organism: Allium sativum (assembly GCA_030737875.1). Classification (NCBI taxonomy): domain Eukaryota; kingdom Viridiplantae; phylum Streptophyta; class Magnoliopsida; order Asparagales; family Amaryllidaceae; genus Allium; species Allium sativum. Next base: position 644,066,536 of record CM060912.1, read on the forward strand.
GAATATCTGGGTACTGGGATGAACTGCCACAGTGTAAAATTTTATTATTATAATCATTTGAGGAAGATCCTTGCTGAGCTGGCTTGAAGCCAGATTCCACATTACACGTTAGCTCCTTTTTGGACAGAATCAGAGTTTTATATCTAAGGGATTTTTAAAAAGTGTTTTCCATGCTAATAACTTTGTGATAGATATGCACATTTACTAATATATCTTAATGTACTTGCATAGGATGTTTCCTGCATGATGGAATGCTTATCAGAAGCTATTGGTTCGACGGTTGCATGGCCTACTACGAAAGAGCGGACTCAACTTCTACGTAAGTTTCACAACATCTTGTTTATATATATAACCTTCCCTTTTATCTATTTGATAAAAAATAATTCCACTTGTCTTTATACTGTGGCTGTGAAATAATATGATCTACATCTAAAGAACAACACTTTCTGTTCCCATCTAATGCGCTATAAAAAAATTCCGTACTATGTGAGATTGATTCAGTCTCAAAAGCCATACAAATAATAGCCACTTAATCAGTATGTCACCGTAGAGAAGCAATAGAAAGACACATAATGGACTATCATCGCATGTCAATTCAGGCATTCAATACACCAAAATACCCAAATCAGGTTTTGTCCACTGTTGGATCCCTTAGCAGCACTGGCACACCGTTGTACTGTTATATGGATTTTAGCTTACTTTTGAATAGTTTCTCTTCTAGTTCCATTTCTTTTGGTCTTTGACTTTGACCCTTTTTGAGTGTTCGATGATAGGCTGGAAAAAGCCAAGCTCCTTTTGTAGCTGGTGTATTCATGTTGATACAAAACATAGAGAGCATATCATATGTTTATACCTTCGTTTTAGTTAAAATGCAGTGTAGTTTTTTAATACCAAATTCAACCTAATTATTGGTCATAGTTGGTTCCTGACTGCTTCATTAAGTTGATGATATCTCACGCATAAGCATCCAATTTAATCAAATAAATACTCCATTTCAATCACAAAAATGAGCGCTGCACAATGGTACAACTCCTACCAGCAAATTCAACTATTTGTAAAATATTCATACTAAGATGAGGATGTTTTATTTTATGTGAGAGAGGAGGAAAGCAAAATAAAAACAATATTAGCGTTCCTTTACATTTTACTCTTGCGTGAAAAATATTTGTGGAAAAATAAATGCTGGTAATTATATATGTTGCATTCATTTGTGTGAAGGACAGAAGAGTAGGGAAGAAAATGTGTGAAAAAAACGTTTTGTGTGTCCTTCATTTCTTGCGTGAATGTTGACAGAAGTAAAAAGAATGAGTAAAAGTTTTCTTTCTTTTTTTGGCTCCTGTTGCCACTCTTTCACTCTTCCATGCGCAAGTTTTAAAACCTCCATATCAGAAACTTTCTGTAATTGTTTAATTGAGCAAATTGTGAGTATCATTTTACATGTAACTTGTAACCTGCAAATGTGACTATCTGAGAACCATACTCAGTCGTTACTCACCATTAAGCATCACTACAAGAAAATATGTAGTGAGTGCAGCTTACACGAATTTAAGTAGTGAGCACCATCTAAATGTAGTGTATAAACTTAAATTTTGGTTATAGTAATTTATTAGTATTGAAATATATGATACCATTTTTGGAACATGGAATCACATTAATGATAGGGATGTTAACACGCGCTTTTGAATATTAACATATACTTTTGGTAGTGAAGTCCTTTTGCAGTCATATTCGGAATGTATTAAAGCTTAAAATGCCGTATTTTTATGTATAGGTGGAAAAAAGTGAATTTTTTTCTTGTATTCCAGTCATATATTGACAGTTTCTTTGAAAAATTCGATCAGCATGCGCCATATTTGAAATAGGGAAAAATTAGGAGAATTTATTATCATCTGGAGATTTTATGCATTAATTTTGATAATAATTTCTATTTATATAACTTCTTACCATTAAGATGGTATATAATTGAAAGTTTAATAACAAACCCTTTTTTTTGACATCCTATGTTATAGATTATGTTTAATTTCTACATTGGATCATGTATATACACCATGGTCTGAAATTTCGTCTGGCACGCCGGAATCTCGGCCATTTTGGTTCGGTTCCAACGATGACCGTACCGGTATTTGAACCTAAATCCATTCCGGTGCATAGCTGCCAACGATCAGATTTAAATTTATAGATCCTTGAGAAAGAGGTGGAGTGAGGCGGAATTGATCGATGTGAGAGAGAGAAAGAGAGGAAGAATCAAGCTAAAAGGAAAGATAAAAAGATGAAGAGTTGCATACCGTAAATTAGGGGTGAGCATTTGGTTAGTTTGGTTTATCCGACGATAAATTTGTCAAACCAAACTAAAACCAATAAAAATGAAAACCAAACCAAACTAACCAAATTAAGTTTGGTTGGCTCAGTTGGCTATCCGATTAAACCGAACTAAAAATGTTTTACACTATGTGTTTGAAATATTCACTATAATTTGAAATAAATTATAAATATATGATTACAATATAATTATTTTTGATTTTTAATATTAATTTTGAGACACAGATGATGATTAATATATACTTAAATAACTAAACTAACCTAAAATATTTATTATAATACCGATAATTTTGAAAATATAGTAAAAATTTGGTTAAACCGATAACCATACTCAATATTTTTTCGGGCCGATTACAAACCGATTTAATTTTAAAACCGAATGAACCGACCAAAATAAATTGGTTTGGTTGGTTTATTTGGTTTAACCGAATAATGCTGTGACGACCCCAAACTTCCACGGGTGAAAGCAAGGAGAAATCATTTTTGGAATACAACATAAATACAATAAAACAGAACACAGATACAATATAGCAAAGGAGATTCATAGAGTAATAACATTATAGCAGCGGAAAAATATAATGTCATCAATCACAGAAAATCCACAGTCACAGAATCTAAGTTATTACAACAAGTTTGCAGAAAAGAAATAAGTTTGATGTCTAAAAAGAAAAGAAAAGATGCCAATAGAAACAATAAGTCTTCAAGCTCCAAGTCATCACCTCTTCTCCCAAGCAGAATCCAAGAGAGAGAAAAATAAGCAGCTTCAAAGAAAAGCTCCAAGCAAAGAATGAACCTGTCTACTTGGCTGCCCGTGTAGAAGAGAGGGCACCCAAGTTTGCAAAAAGGTGAAACAAACTATGGGTCAGTCGTGGGACTGGTGTGAGAATTCTTAAATAACTTATACTAATAAAAATAAGGCAAATCCAAAAGACCATGCCGCTAACGCGGAACGGGTTTACTCTAAGGGACTGCCGTGCATAATTATAGTGTCAATACAGATAAGTAAAACGTAACAAAACGCAATGTCTTTTGAAAAATGGAACCACCATAAGACTCAGGTCCCATCACACAATGCAACGCACACCAAGAGGATAGAGTTTTACCTTATGGTGGTTAAACATGCTAAATACGCCAAATACGTAACTAATACTATTATTAGTGTGTATATGTTTTAAAACAATTCAAATTAATGTATTAATCCTAGGAAGCATAGGTACCATATATTATGCCTCCAATACTAGTAATACAATCAAATCCGTCGGGGTCGTATTGGAAATTTGGGTTTCCATCATGAGTCCAGGCTAGGGAGGACTCCTTACCGATTCGAGACACTCTAGTTAATGCCTCAGGATTACCCGCAGTTAACCCTTGGAAATGGCAGGGCCGGTCCTCACATACAACTTAGAGGATTAGTTATTCCTAAGTACACGTTCCCCGGTCCTATAGGACCTATCCGAGGCGCCTCATTTCATCATCCTCCAAAAGTAAAATGACTACTAACTAGAAAGAAACGTGCTACTTTCCCTGCGTTCCCTTCCCCCTTTTTAGACTCTACCGGTTTGTGAGGCTCGTGAAGTCATGTTCTTCATACCACAAGGTTCTGCTTTTCAACAAGAAACCCTGATCATTGCATCTTAGTATGCCACACCGTCACTCCATACCGTACTATTGATCGTCCGTCACTATATAAACGGGTGTTAAGTAGAGAATAAATTCTCTACCACCAATCATTTATATATTAACCGAATATCAACAACATAATATTTTGTGGGGTACGATGTCAGACACACTATCCATTTATACCCATGCTCTAGGTCTGAACTAGGGTCAAACCCGTGAAATCAACACGTACGTTTGGGCAATTACCCCAACCCTTGAATTGGGATCAAACCAATTCAGAGTCTTGATCGTTGTCCATTCGAGGGGAGATTTACGGTCTTCATACGCCGTCTTCATACTTGAATTCTTGAAATCGTACGATCATTTGGAATGGGATTAACCCGGACTTTCCAAATAATCTCGCATTCATATATTTTGAGAAAAACATATTTCATATCGTTATTTTATTTTATAACGATTAATTCTTGCCTTAATTATTTTAATATAATTAATTTCCTTATTTAACGACGCTTCGGATCAAGGGCGACCTTGGCGCTGTTTTCAATAAATTTTGTTTTTCACTTTCCTCAAAATCTAACCGTTGGATTTTAGCGTAGCTTATATCGTTGGAAAGATTTTTCCAAGACGGTCCTAACGGTTTCAGTTTTGGGAAAATCCGACGGTCGGATCTTCCGGTATAATCGTTTAAAAGTTCGATTTCAAAACACGAACTACTGCACTCGATTCGTTATACTTTAATTATATATATATAAATATATATAAATAATTCGTTTAACTTATCGTCCTTACATACAGCTTACATTTCTCTTATCTCCCACTTTTCTACTTACATGATAATGTAGTTTAGGATTAGACGATAATTCTTCTTTTATTTCGTTATTGCTTATATTTTATATTTTATAATTTACATTTGAAAAATGTAAATTATAACATACCATTCCATTCATCTCTTTATATATTTCTTCGTGAACAATTTCATTATGAATAATGAACACTTTCTTATGGAGTAAATTCCCTTTTATTATGCATAAAAAAATGAATATGTTCTTACAATGCAAATTCTCTTTTTATTTTACATTATAAATAATGTATAAACTTCCTACGGTCAAGTTCTTTAAATCTTAACGTTATAAAATAGTTTAACTATCCTACGGTGAAATTTTCCTTTTATTTAACATTATGAATGATGTTAAATTTACATACACTTCATTTTCCTTTTTATAACATTGAAAAAATATTATTAGAAAATATAGATTTCCCAATATTATTAGAAAATATAGATTTCCCAATATTATTTCTTTATCTTTTACATTAAAAAATAATGTTAATTCTTTTCATACAGTTTCATTTCTTTTATTTAACATAAAATAAATGTTAATTCTTCCTACGGGGTGAATTCTCTTTTTATTTACATTATAAATAATGCTTATTATCTTACAATGCAAATTCTCTTTTAATAAACATTATAAATAATGTATATTTACATGACATGCATTTTCTATATTGTTGACATGACAAAATATTATTTTTCATACAATGCATGTCTTATTTTAACATAACAAAAATATTCTTTTACCTACAATGCATTTATTATTTTCTAACGTAACCAATTAATAGTTTCATACAATGCATTTTCTATTTCTCTAACATGACAAAATATTATTCTATGCAATGCATTTCTATTTCTCTAACATGACAAAATAATATATTCATACAATGCATTTATCTATTTTTCTAGCATGACAGAATAATATATTCATACAATGCATTTCTATTTTTCTAACATGACAGAATAATATTTTATGCAATGCATTTCTATTTCTCTAACATGACAAAATAATATATTCATACAATGCATTTCTATTTTTCTAACATGACAGAATAATATATTCATACAATGCATTTCTATTTTTCTAACATGACAGAATTATATGCATACAATGTATTTTCTATTTTTCTAACATGACAAAATAATATGCATACAATGTATTTTCTATTTTTCTACTTGACAAAAATAATATGCATACAATGTATTTTCTATTTTTCTACTTGACAAAAATAATATGCATACAATGTATTTTCTATTTTTCTAACTTGACAAAAATAATATTTTATGCAATGCATTTCTATTTCTCTAACATGACAAAATAATATTTTATGCAATGCATTTCTATTTCTCTAACATGACAAAATAGTATTTTCATACAATGCATTTATCTATTTTTCTAACATGACAAAATAATATTTTCATACAATGCATTTATCTATTTTTCTAACATGACAAAATAATATGTTCATACAATGTATTTACTATTTTTCTAACATGACAAAATAATATGTTCATACAATGTATTTACTATTTTTCTACTTGACAAAAATAGCATGCTATGCATACAATGCATTATTTTTTTCTATTTTGACAAAAATAATATGCAATACATAAAATGCATTATATTTTCTATTTTGACAAAAATAATATGCAATACATAAAATGCATTATATTTTCTTATTTTGACAAAAATAATATGCAATACATAAAATGCATTATATTTTCTATTTTGACAAAAATAATATGCTATGCATACAATGCATTTTTTTTTATTTGATAACATGACAAATATGCTATTTTTATATAGTGCCATCTTCTATTTTATATAATGGACAAAATATAGTTCATTAACATACTATGCTATTTTTATTTTTAATAATGAACAAAATATGGTTCATTAACATACGATGCTATTTTTATTTTTAATAATGAACAAAATATAGTTCATTAACATACGATGCTTTCTTCTTTTGATAATGAACAAAATATTATTCATTAACATACGGTGCTTGCTTATTGTTACTAATGAACAAAATATATTCATTCAACATACGGTGCTTGCTTATTGTTACTAATGAACAAAATATATTCATTCAACATATAGCGACTAATTCTATTTTTATTAACGAACAAAAAATGGTTCGTTTCACATAGCGACAAATTTTATTTTGTATAATGACACAAAATATAATTCTTTACCATAGCGACAAATTCTATTTTGTTAATGACACAAAATATAATTCTTTACCATAGCGACAAATTCTATTTTGTTAATGACACAAAATATAATTCTTTAACATATAGTGCTTTCTTATTTTATAAATGAACAAAATATAATCATTCACATATAACGACCAATTCTATTTTATAAATACACAAATTTGTTCATTCAACATACGGTGCTAATTTTCTTATTTTGATATTGACAAAAGTGTCAATTTACATACGGTGTTCATTTTCTTATTTTGATATTGACAAAAATGTCTATTTACATACGGTGTTCATTTTCTTATTTTGATATTGACAAAAGTGTCAATTTACATACGGTGTTCATTTTCTTATTTTGATATTGACAAAAGTGTCAATTTACATACGGTGTTCATTTTCTTATTTTGATATTGACAAAAGTGTCAATTTACATACGGTGTTCATTTTCTTATTTTGATATTGACAAAAGTGTCAATTTACATACGGTGTTCATTTTCTTATTTTGATATTGACAAAAGTGTCAATTTACATACGGTGTTCATTTTCTTATTTTGATATTGACAAAAGTGTCAATTTTATCCTACGATGAACATTTCCAACATTTTCTATTTTGTTAATATATAAAAATGTTAATATAACATACAATGAACAATTTTGATATATTAAATTTTAACATATAAACAAGTCACACAACATACATGAACGATTTTAATTTATTTAATTTTGACATATCAACATGTCACACAACATACATGAACGATTTTAATATATTTAATTTTGACATATCAACATGTCACACAACATACATGAACGATTTTAATATAATTAATTTTTATATTGTAACATCTCAACATACAGTGGGTTTTGACATAGCATACACATACAGATTAAGTCATAGCAGATTCACATACAGTTTATATCATAGCAGATTCACATACATATATGATTATGAATGCGAACATCCATAATTAAAACATAATTACTTAAATAAAATAAATAGGATTCTCACCTCAATTAGATTAGAGTTTGTTCCCAATTGCTCTGTATTAAAGTTGTATTCGAAGTCACGGTTCCATCGGATCTGAAATTTTCAGAATCGGTGTTTATATGAAAAAGTTATTGATGTTTTAAATCAAACAGACTTTTAACAACTGTTTCTGCCACGCTTAAAAGCGTTACAAAATCTGAAGCATACCTCAATTTCAGAATTTGTTCAAAACTTAAAATCGCGATAACTTTTGATTTACTGAACGGTTTTGAGTGCGGTTTTTTGGAGAATGACCGCCTTGGAGAGATCTTTGCACGGCCAGAAGGGGGTGGAGTTCGGTCGAGCGTGGTGGGCCCGGCGTGGCTGCGACCGGCGGACCTTCTCGGGCTCGGGGCGGGCGGCACAGGCGACGGAAAGGGACGGGACTTGTCGGGGATCGAAGAGCTCGGCGAGAGCTTCGAAACGTGTACTCACACGCTAATTTTCGTTGAGAAATGAAAGAGTTATGAGGGTTTGAAGTTTTCAGCCATGATGGGTTTGTGCGGCTCAGCAAAGAGGAAGAAGATGGACGTGAATAGTGTTTTTATATTAAAATATTAGGTTAAACTAATCATTATTTAATTGACCCGCTTAAGCCCGTTTTGGCCCGAACTCCGATTCAAGCCTGCTTACTGTCGTTCATACCATTTAGCCCCCGTTCCGAACTCATCTGGATATGTCTCATCAGCCCACGAGATCGTCTTGGCCTTCATTTTTCAGTTTTAAATATAAATCATTATTTTAAATTCAAACGTACGTAGAAATTCACCCAGGTCACCAATTAACTTCAAAAATCCTCGAAAAATATATTTAGCTATGTTTTGACGCTGTGGACCTATGAAAATTAATTTCGTTCAATTCTGGGCCCGCTTGAATTTTTTTAATGAATTTTAAAGTCAAAAATTTACCCGTTTACACTGAAAAATCAATTATAATTATATATTAATTCTAAAAATTACCAAAAAATAATTTTTAGCTTTGTTTTGATGATACGAACCCAACAAAATTTATTTCGTTCGATTCTGAGACTTTTTGAAAAATGGCTATTTTTAAGGCGAATATTTTTAATATTAAAAATACATTTTTAAACAAATATTTTCTGAAACTCGAAACATATAAGTGTTTACTGTTTTTCAATGCAGAAACGTCATTCTGAAACCAATGGAAGTGGTTTCAAGTTCAAATTCCTACATATGTGAAAAGTAGCATTTTTGTCCTATGCAAATTACCCACCGACCTTTCTAAAAATTGAATTAGCCATAACTTTTGATTTCCGCTATGAAATTTCGATTTTTCGGATTCGTTGGAAAGATATTTTTAAATAGATTCTAATATTTTTGGTTTTACTAAAATCCGTTAAATTTTGCATCCTGTATGGTTAGTCAAAGTTCAAGTTTGACTTTTCAAACTACCGCGCCATTTCTAGCTCTTTTTATATTTAAAATTAATTTATTCATTCTAACTTCGATTTGAACCAAATTTGTGATCCTTATTATTTAAAATAGATTATTTTAAATATCAAAACTCATTTAAAATCACTTAAAATAAATTTTAACTTGGCCCCAAAATTCAGGGTCGTTACAATCTCCCCCACTTAAGAACTTTTCGTCCCCGAAAAGGAAAAAGAAAAATAGAAGAGAAAAAGAGGAAGAATAAACACAGAGAATGTTTTTAACAGAGATGGTACCGTCTATAACATCAGGCTTTCTACCGAAGAAGTTGGTCCTTTCGCTCCTTCTTAAACATGTGCCAATTGAGCATCACCACTTCTCTTAGTCTTCTTCGAATGCACGATCAAGGGAAGAGTCAAAACAACTGAAATGGTGATTCTAAAAGATAGAAAAGATCGAAGGATGAATGAAAAGATGACGATAAAGTGACTGGCTATTATGTATCTCATGAACTGTTCGCCATAGAATATAGTGATTCTATGTAAACGAATTATTATAAATATGTTGTACTCCGCTTTGTAAACCAAAGCTCTGATACCAACTGTGACGACCCCAAACTTCCACGGGTGAAAGCAAGGAGAAATCATTTTTGGAATACAACATAAATACAATAAAACAGAACACAGATACAATATAGCAAAGGAGATTCATATAGTAATAACATTATAGCAGCGGAAAAATATAATGTCATCAATCACAGAAAATCCACAGTCACAGAATCTAAGTTATTACAACAAGTTTGCAGAAAAGAAATAAGTTTGATGTCTAAAAAGAAAAGAAAAGATGCCAATAGAAACAAAAAGTCTTCAAGCTCCAAGTCATCACCTCTTCTCCCAAGCAGAATCCAAGAGAGAGAAAAATAAGCAGCTTCAAAGAAAAGCTCCAAGCAAAGAATGAACCTGTCTACTTGGCTGCCCGTGTAGAAGAGAGGGCACCCAAGTTTGCAAAAAGGTGAAACAAACTATGGGTCAGTCGTGGGACTGGTGTGAGAATTCTTAAATAACTTATACTAATAAAAATAAGGCAAATCCAAAAGACCATGCCGCTAACGCGGAACGGGTTTACTCTAAGGGACTGCCGTGCATAATTATAGTGTCAATACAGATAAGTAAAACGTAACAAAACGCAATGTCTTTTGAAAAATGGAACCACCATAAGACTCAGGTCCCATCACACAATGCAACGCACACCAAGAGGATAGAGTTTTACCTTATGGTGGTTAAACATGCTAAATACGCCAAATACGTAACTAATACTATTATTAGTGTGTATATGTTTTAAAACAATTCAAATTAATGTATTAATCCTAGGAAGCATAGGTACCATATATTATGCCTCCAATACTAGTAATACAATCAAATCCGTCGGGGTCGTATTGGAAATTTGGGTTTCCATCATGAGTCTAGGCTAGGGAGGACTCCTTACCGATTCGAGACACTCTAGTTAATGCCTCAGGATTACCCGCAGTTAACCCTTGGAAATGGCAGGGCCGGTCCTCACATACAGCTTAGAGGATTAGTTATTCCTAAGTACACGTTCCCCGGTCCTATAGGACCTATCCGAGGCGCCTCATTTCATCATCCTCCAAAAGTAAAATGACTACTAACTAGAAAGAAACGTGCTACTTTCCCTGCGTTCCCTTCCCCCTTTTTAGACTCTACCGGTTTGTGAGGCTCGTGAAGTCATGTTCTTCATACCACAAGGTTCTGCTTTTCAACAAGAAACCCTGATCATTGCATCTTAGTATGCCACACCGTCACTCCATACCGTACTATTGATCGTCCGTCACTATATAAACGGGTGTTAAGTAGAGAATAAATTCTCTACCACCAATCATTTATATATTAACCGAATATCAACAACATAATATTTTGTGGGGTACGATGTCAGACACACTATCCATTTATACCCATGCTCTAGGTCTGAACTAGGGTCAAACCCGTGAAATCAACACGTACGTTTGGGCAATTACCCCAACCCTTGAATTGGGATCAAACCAATTCAGAGTCTTGATCGTTGTCCATTCGAGGGGAGATTTACGGTCTTCATACGCCGTCTTCATACTTGAATTCTTGAAATCGTACGATCATTTGGAATGGGATTAACCCGGACTTTCCAAATAATCTCGCATTCATATATTTTGAGAAAAACATATTTCATATCGTTATTTTATTTTATAACGATTAATTCTTGCCTTAATTATTTTAATATAATTAATTTCCTTATTTAACGACGCTTCGGATCAAGGGCGACCTTGGCGCTGTTTTCAATAAATTTTGTTTTTCACTTTCCTCAAAATCTAACCGTTGGATTTTAGCGTAGCTTATATCGTTGGAAAGATTTTTCCAAGACGGTCCTAACGGTTTCAGTTTTGGGAAAATCCGACGGTCGGATCTTCCGGTATAATCGTTTAAAAGTTCGATTTCAAAACACGAACTACTGCACTCGATTCGTTATACTTTAATTATATATATATAAATATATATAAATAATTCGTTTAACTTATCGTCCTTACATACAGCTTACATTTCTCTTATCTCCCACTTTTCTACTTACATGATAATGTAGTTTAGGATTAGACGATAATTCTTCTTTTATTTCGTTATTGCTTATATTTTATATTTTATAATTTACATTTGAAAAATGTAAATTATAACATACCATTCCATTCATCTCTTTATATATTTCTTCATGAACAATTTCATTATGAATAATGAACACTTTCTTATGGAGTAAATTCCCTTTTATTATGCATAAAAAAAATGAATATGTTCTTACAATGCAAATTCTCTTTTTATTTTACATTATAAATAATGTATAAACTTCCTACGGTCAAGTTCTTTAAATCTTAACGTTATAAAATAGTTTAACTATCCTACGGTGAAATTTTCCTTTTATTTAACATTATGAATGATGTTAAATTTACATACACTTCATTTTCCTTTTTATAACATTGAAAAGATATTATTAGAAAATATAGATTTCCCAATATTATTAGAAAATATAGATTTCCCAATATTATTTCTTTATCTTTTACATTAAAAAATAATGTTAATTCTTTTCATACAGTTTCATTTCTTTTATTTAACATAAAATAAATGTTAATTCTTCCTACGGGGTGAATTCTCTTTTTATTTACATTATAAATAATGCTTATTATCTTACAATGCAAATTCTCTTTTAATAAACATTATAAATAATGTATATTTACATGACATGCATTTTCTATATTGTTGACATGACAAAATATTATTTTTCATACAATGCATGTCTTATTTTAACATAACAAAAATATTCTTTTACCTACAATGCATTTATTATTTTCTAACGTAACCAATTAATAGTTTCATACAATGCATTTTCTATTTCTCTAACATGACAAAATATTATTCTATGCAATGCATTTCTATTTCTCTAACATGACAAAATAATATATTCATACAATGCATTTATCTATTTTTCTAGCATGACAGAATAATATATTCATACAATGCATTTCTATTTTTCTAACATGACAGAATAATATTTTATGCAATGCATTTCTATTTCTCTAACATGACAAAATAATATATTCATACAATGCATTTCTATTTTTCTAACATGACAGAATAATATATTCATACAATGCATTTCTATTTTTCTAACATGACAGAATTATATGCATACAATGTATTTTCTATTTTTCTAACATGACAAAATAATATGCATACAATGTATTTTCTATTTTTCTACTTGACAAAAATAATATGCATACAATGTATTTTCTATTTTTCTACTTGACAAAAATAATATGCATACAATGTATTTTCTATTTTTCTAACTTGACAAAAATAATATTTTATGCAATGCATTTCTATTTCTCTAACATGACAAAATAATATTTTATGCAATGCATTTCTATTTCTCTAACATGACAAAATAGTATTTTCATACAATGCATTTATCTATTTTTCTAACATGACAAAATAATATTTTCATACAATGCATTTATCTATTTTTCTAACATGACAAAATAATATGTTCATACAATGTATTTACTATTTTTCTAACATGACAAAATAATATGTTCATACAATGTATTTACTATTTTTCTACTTGACAAAAATAGCATGCTATGCATACAATGCATTATTTTTTTCTATTTTGACAAAAATAATATGCAATACATAAATGCATTATATTTTCTATTTTGACAAAAATAATATGCAATACATAAAATGCATTATATTTTCTTATTTTGACAAAAATAATATGCAATACATAAAATGCATTATATTTTCTATTTTGACAAAAATAATATGCTATGCATACAATGCATTTTTTTTTATTTGATAACATGACAAATATGCTATTTTTATATAGTGCCATCTTCTATTTTATATAATGGACAAAATATAGTTCATTAACATACTATGCTATTTTTATTTTTAATAATGAACAAAATATGGTTCATTAACATACGATGCTATTTTTATTTTTAATAATGAACAAAATATAGTTCATTAACATACGATGCTTTCTTCTTTTGATAATGAACAAAATATTATTCATTAACATACGGTGCTTGCTTATTGTTACTAATGAACAAAATATATTCATTCAACATACGGTGCTTGCTTATTGTTACTAATGAACAAAATATATTCATTCAACATATAGCGACTAATTCTATTTTTATTAACGAACAAAAAATGGTTCGTTTCACATAGCGACAAATTTTATTTTGTATAATGACACAAAATATAATTCTTTACCATAGCGACAAATTCTATTTTGTTAATGACACAAAATATAATTCTTTACCATAGCGACAAATTCTATTTTGTTAATGACACAAAATATAATTCTTTAACATATAGTGCTTTCTTATTTTATAAATGAACAAAATATAATCATTCACATATAACGACCAATTCTATTTTATAAATACACAAATTTGTTCATTCAACATACGGTGCTAATTTTCTTATTTTGATATTGACAAAAGTGTCAATTTACATACGGTGTTCATTTTCTTATTTTGATATTGACAAAAGTGTCAATTTACATACGGTGTTCATTTTCTTATTTTGATATTGACAAAAGTGTCAATTTACATACGGTGTTCATTTTCTTATTTTGATATTGACAAAAGTGTCAATTTACATACGGTGTTCATTTTCTTATTTTGATATTGACAAAAGTGTCAATTTACATACGGTGTTCATTTTCTTATTTTGATATTGACAAAAGTGTCAATTTACATACGGTGTTCATTTTCTTATTTTGATATTGACAAAAGTGTCAATTTACATACGGTGTTCATTTTCTTATTTTGATATTGACAAAAGTGTCAATTTTATCCTACGATGAACATTTCCAACATTTTCTATTTTGTTAATATATAAAAATGTTAATATAACATACAATGAACAATTTTGATATATTAAATTTTAACATATAAACAAGTCACACAACATACATGAACGATTTTAATTTATATAATTTTGACATATCAACATGTCACACAACATACATGAACGATTTTAATATATTTAATTTTGACATATCAACATGTCACACAACATACATGAACGATTTTAATATAATTAATTTTTATATTGTAACATCTCAACATACAGTGGGTTTTGACATAGCATACACATACAGATTAAGTCATAGCAGATTCACATACAGTTTATATCATAGCAGATTCACATACATATATGATTATGAATGCGAACATCCATAATTAAAACATAATTACTTAAATAAAATAAATAGGATTCTCACCTCAATTAGATTAGAGTTTGTTCCCAATTGCTCTGTATTAAAGTTGTATTCGAAGTCACGGTTCCATCGGATCTGAAATTTTCAGAATCGGTGTTTATATGAAAAAGTTATTGATGTTTTAAATCAAACAGACTTTTAACAACTGTTTCTGCCACGCTTAAAAGCGTTACAAAATCTGAAGCATACCTCAATTTCAGAATTTGTTCAAAACTTCAAATCGCGATAACTTTTGATTTACTGAACGGTTTTGAGTGCGGTTTTTTGGAGAATGACCGCCTTGGAGAGATCTTTGCACGGCCAGAAGGGGGTGGAGTTCGGTCGAGCGTGGTGGGCCCGGCGTGGTTGCGACCGGCGGACCTTCTCGGGCTCGGGGCGGGCGGCACAGGCGACGGAAAGGGACGGGACTTGTCGGGGATCGAAGAGCTCGGCGAGAGCTTCGAAACGTGTACTCACACGCTAATTTTCGTTGAGAAATGAAAGAGTTATGAGGGTTTGAAGTTTTCAGCCATGATGGGTTTGTGCGGCTCAGCAAAGAGGAAGAAGATGGACGTGAATAGTGTTTTTATATTAAAATATTAGGTTAAACTAATCATTATTTAATTGACCCGCTTAAGCCCGTTTTGGCCCGAACTCCGATTCAAGCCTGCTTACTGTCGTTCACACCATTTAGCCCCCGTTCCGAACTCATCTGGATATGTCTTATCAGCCCACGAGATCGTCTTGGCCTTCATTTTTCAGTTTTAAATATAAATCATTATTTTAAATTCAAACATACGTAGAAATTCACCCAGGTCACCAATTAACTTCAAAAATCCTCGAAAAATATATTTAGCTTTGTTTTGATGCTGTGGACCTATGAAAATTAATTTCGTTCAATTCTGGGCCCGCTTGAATTTTTTTAATGAATTTTAAAGTCAAAAATTTACCCGTTTACACTGAAAAATCAATTATAATTATATATTAATTCTAAAAATTACCAAAAAATAATTTTTAGCTTTGTTTTGATGATACGAACCCAACAAAATTTATTTCGTTCGATTCTGAGACTTTTTGAAAAATGGCTATTTTTAAGGCGAATATTTTTAATATTAAAAATACATTTTTAAACAAATATTTTCTGAAACTCGAAACATATAAGTGTTTACTGTTTTTCAATGCAGAAACGTCATTCTGAAACCAATGGAAGTGGTTTCAAGTTCAAATTCCTACATATGTGAAAAGTAGCATTTTTGTCCTATGCAAATTACCCACCGACCTTTCTAAAAATTGAATTAGCCATAACTTTTGATTTCCGCTATGAAATTTCGATTTTTCGGATTCGTTGGAAAGATATTTTTAAATAGATTCTAATATTTTTGGTTTTACTAAAATCCGTTAAATTTTGCATCCTGTATGGTTAGTCAAAGTTCAAGTTTGACTTTTCAAACTACCGCGCCATTTCTAGCTCTTTTTATATTTAAAATTAATTTATTCATTCTAACTTCGATTTGAACCAAATTTGTGATCCTTATTATTTAAAATAGATTATTTTAAATATCAAAACTCATTTAAAATCACTTAAAATAAATTTTAACTTGGCCCCAAAATTCAGGGTCGTTACAAATGCTCACCCTACCGTGAATGGAGAAAAAAGAAGCGATGATGAAGAAAAAAGAAGCGGCTGTCCAATTTCCACAATTAGGTTTCAGAAGAAAGAAGGCTAACAATGTTCATATTAGATCATTTTAGTGGGTCTTGATTAGTAGGCTTTCTTGTAATCCAGCAACTCTTAGCTAGTTTTAATTAAGGTTTTATACTGATTTTTTTCAATATTGTATAAATTAATATATTTTTTAAATAGTTAAAGCACTTTGTTATTGTAATAATAAAATCTTTACGAAGCTTAAAATATTTTGTATTACTAAAATAGTTACACCATGTACATTTTGTTAGCAAATCATTTATTTTGTACATAACTTCAACTAATTTAAGCAAAAAGATACCAGAATTCGTAAACCGGAAATTTAACGGATTTTCCGAAATTTTCGGATCGGAATTGGAAGATTAAAATATTTCAATGGCCAAAACGGAAAAGAAAACCGGAATTTCAAACCTTGATTTATACTGATTATTACAATTTAGTGTCTATAGTCATTTATGTTCATCCACTTGTTATATACATGGTTTATACAATTGCTTGATATGTTTACATAATTTTGAATTAAACCATGTGAATTAAACAATATGTGAACTTCAAAAAATAGAATTATAAAAGTGCAAACTAAGAATAAAATTACCTTAAATTATTGTAGAAAATACATGTGAAAAAGAGGAAGAAAAGGAGTACTTTCTATAACATAGGATGTTTATGTATGCTCACAGATGCTAATAATTTCAAAATAACTCGCTCTCGTGAAACCCTACTTTTTCTTTATAACAAAATAAATATGCCTGATGTTGTAAAACTATTATGTTCTATTCAGAAATTAGTTCCTGTATGCATAAGAGTATGTCATTCTAATGTGAACACCCAGTCTTTTTCATAAATTTAAAAAAATTAAACGAATGATTATGTACACGTATGTACGAATAATTGTTTAATATTCCCTTAACTGTTAATTTTTAAAGTGGTGTATTAGCATCATTTGGATGTGTAAGTTTGGTTTGATTGTTATAAGACACTGAAAGATATTTTCATTTATGAACTCATTGTTTATTCTGCAGATTTCCTAAATCTGATGGTATATTTAAAAATTCAAATATTGTAGATTTGGAAGTTGATCACAACATAAATATTAATGGTATATTTACAAATATAACCATTGAGTAGTGTAATCCAATGATCCATATAAATAGTTGAGTGTGAGGGCATGGGTACATAGTTAAAACGAAAGACGAATAAGAAATTCATATTTGTTACACTATTCCATCAACCATTCATACATACAAAACATTAAACAACAAAAATTTATATTTCAATTTTTTTTTCATGTGTCAGTTATTTCCAATTATAAAGTTTCATGTCAAACATAATGTTCCTTGTTCTACCTCTTACACTTTTTTTTTAAAAAAAATCCTTCTTGTTTCATGTAGAAGCAATTTACATCTCAACAACAATATCTGTGTATATTACTTAATGTCATTTATATTCGTTTTGCTAATATTACACTGATTTCTTCTATATTTATAATTCATTTTGCTCTGATTCATTTGGATACGAAATCAGATTGCAAGCAAGATAGAGAGGCATTGCAAGTAGATAGAAAACATTCACTAGGTTACTAATTTTATATGATTCGGTTTGATATTTGTTTGTTCCTTCAGTTGCCATAATCTCAACATAGTAATTTCTATACCATATTTGTATTCTTCTGGCACATAATCTTTATTTATGGAAAATTAAACTACTGTATTTTTCCCAAATAATATCCAGTAGTGCAATAATGTTGATAGAATGCATTCCTCCTTTGCTTCTAGTAGTGCAAGCCATTTTCAGATACCAAATCAAAACTTCAATTGTTAATAAACAACATCCTAAATGTAGCATGTAAGGAGTTGGAGTAAGGAAGTGGTCTGACATTATATTTTACACCGGTTGGAAGCCAGTCTGTTACATTTGTTGCCTGATGATGGTTCCACCTTTAAATGCTTGATTTTTTCCACAAATAAATGATCATTATTATTTCTATGGATGAGGACTTCAGTTAATTATTACTGTAAGTCCACTCTTTGTTTAGAGGTGTGAATGTCTAGATTTTGGATTGATGGTTGTTCCATTCAAAAATAGATGATATATGATTCGACAATTTGATTATAAAAATGAGGATTAGTAGAGATGTTTATGTATTTATTGGATCTTTACTAAAATATCTTGTCATGAATGCACTATTTTGTATTGATGAGGTTCAGTTTTTATATAGTTAATTTTTCTTGTTCTTATACATTAATGTTATGCAGTTTTTGCTTCCTTCTCTTCACAAAATTTCATATTTTTCATTTTCACTTTTGCTCACAGGTCAAAGCATCCAAAGATCTTTGCAGTTCTCTTGACTGCTCTCATTTTTGTGTCTTTCATTCTCATTTTGGAAAGCTATAATACTCTGTAGGCCTTGCGGCTCATTCATTAGTTTTCTTACGTTCTCTTCTTTGTCCAGTAATTTTATACTATTTTTCTTTCTCACTGTGTTGTATAGCACTAACAACGTCTCTAGTTCAGAACACGAAGTTTCATTCTGCTGCTTCATATTCTCTAATTTTGATTTTAGTTTGTCAACCTACAACATTAGGTTTTTGATTTCTGAGCCTTTTTATATTTTAGTTTCTCAACTTGCTTCATATTCTCTACTTTAGATTTTAGTTTCTTAACCTGTAAATGTTATCATATGAAAGTTTGTGTTCAATTAGTCCTATGAAATCTAAGCTGTAGCTAAATGTTATTTAACATCTAATTTTCCAATGGGGAATTAAGACCCTGCATGTTCCATGCTAGGCAGGTCACTAATTATTATTTAGGCTCCTTGCATTAGAGTTTCCTGGTGCTGTTGAACTATATTGCCCTTTTAAGTTGTTAAGCTTTGGCCTTTAAGAGACTGGTGTAAATCTACCATAATGTGTCAGAGATTACCACTGCGCTCTTTGAATATTTAGATTCGGGTTTATTCTTATTGATCTTATTTTTCCTTGTTAATCTATTACTAGTTCCATGACGCGAATTATTTGATTGTGATGCAGGGCCCATGGAATCATTGTTAGCGTTAGTGGTAACATGTGGCGGGCATAATTTCTCACCTTTCGGCTTATTCATGTTAACTGGACCAAGCATGCAGGGGATCTCTATGTTCTCATCAGCTGAATTGTCGAGACATGAAAGCTTAGGAATATCTAAGGCAAAAGGATTAGCCGCAATGCATTGTCCGGGAACCTCTGTAAGCATCTTATACCATTTCATTTTTACTGTTAATATATATGTGCGTGTATGTGTGTGTAAGGATCACATGTTAGTTTTTCAGTCTAGAAGTGTAATATTGAATTGTATTGTATTAGTATCACCAAACATATACACAATATAAAATTAGTTTTCTTTATGTTGAACTATACAAATCAGCCAAAGTATATGTGAATACTTAAATCAAGTATTTAGTTACAATTGTACAATATTAAGCTAGCCGTAAAAGTTACTTATCATCAGTTAAGTATCAAATGTAATGCATTTTTTTAGTCGTTTTCTTATTCAATTCAGATGTACATAATACACCAAACGATAAAATTAGCCCTGGGTTAAGATAATTTCAGTAGATGAACATCAGATATGATTGTTGCTTTGTGTCATTTCTGCATTTGTTGTTAATAAACATTTTGATTTACTCATTAAATCCATATTTTATCATTAACTTCTAAATTTCATCTTTACATGTAGGCGAAGGTTTTTAAGGCTCATTTTGGTATGACATGGCGTGATACATGAAAGTTTTTGGTTGTACGTTTTGTCAGTAATATTTAATGCAAAGTTACTTTTTAAATATTGTGTTTTTGTCTAATGGTTTATGAACATGATTTATATATTTTATCTTTTTTATGAGTCGATGTAAACTTTGTTCATAGACACGGTGTTTAACGTAATTTATGAAACTGATTAAAAGTTATGCTTTTATTTTTTAGTATTTGGTATGATTTGTATTTGATAAGCATATTTTCAGATTAAGCTACAATTGGATTTTGTTTAAATTAGTGATGCAAATATTGTACAGTCACAACATGCTAGGTGTGCTGTATAAACAGCATGCATGAACGATAGCGTTTAAGAAATGCTATCAAAATTTTCTTAAAAAGTTGCAATAGTAGCTACAGCGTTGAGAAATTACTGATAAAAACTTAATAACAGCGTTTGTATGTTGTTGTTGAAACAAAAATAGGTAAGCTTTAGACAGCATATCTAAAACGCTGATGACAATGTAAAATAATATCTCAGATGATTTTTAAAAACATCCTAAAAATGCTGTAGAAAATAAGTTAACAGCAGGTATAGAATGCTGTAGAAAATAGTTTTTACCAGCGTTTATATTTTGCTGTTAGAAATTATACATCAACTATAGCACATCGTTATACAATGTTCATACTAACGTTGTTATAATCTGTAACAACATTTTTGAAATTGAAACGACCCGCAAATCCGTGCTATCTGAGTTGACTAAATACAACACATGTCCAACCCAAATAACACAGAAATACGAACCATTAATAGAAAGAAGTTAGAGGGTGAGAATAGATGAGATAGAAACTTAGAATAGAAGAAAAACGAAGATCACAAACTCACAGCGGAACGAATAAAATATATTATATAACATAAGCTTTGAAATACAATCTGTTTTGTAAATATATACATACCATCATCAGAGTACACATAACATTTGATCCAGCGGAAGTAACTCTAAATAACTAACGTTGAAGCCTTCTGCTTCAAGCTCCTCCAAGTGTATCTGTAAAAGCCTGAAACACTTGACTGCCCGTACAAATTTGGGCACCCAAGAGTTTAGGGAAAACAAACAAAAACAAACTCTGGGTCAGTCATGGGACTGGTGTGAGTAAACTCCAACCACTTGTTTAACTTTCAAAACTCTTTTTCGAAAGAAAAGATAATAGTAAGACCAGCCCACACATGAACACGGACGGTTTTTACCTTACTATAACCCAAAACACTTTGATACGAAAATCCAGTGATATAATAACCAAATAGCAGAACGCTTGCATCTCACGCTCTACATATATAGTATAAAATCAAAAACCGCATGGCGCTTATTGGAGATTGGGTTTCCAACATGACAAGGTATGGGACCACCTTCCGACAGTGCATCTCTAGAGGCGAATACACCTGGGTTCAACAAGAACGTCTTGCAACCCGGCCCACACATGACCGACCACTCATTTCGCTTGAGTGTATCGAATGTACATCACCAACGGTTGGGCTCAAACCACCGTTTCCCGAATGGGCAGAATCGATAGATTTAGAAACAAAAGGAATTTCTCTAGATAGGTGATTATACACCCTAATGGGTGCGACCCACATAGCCATGCTGCCTGCCCGATTTTTGTCCTTTCCCGGTTGTTGAGGCCTGAGGCTACGCATACTTA
Organism: Allium sativum; assembly: GCA_030737875.1. Lineage (NCBI taxonomy): Eukaryota > Viridiplantae > Streptophyta > Magnoliopsida > Asparagales > Amaryllidaceae > Allium > Allium sativum. Next base: position 644,088,869 of record CM060912.1, read on the forward strand.
CCATTCATTGATAACACAATCACTTTGAATGCCACATCGTCAGATCCGTTAATCACTAGTTGAGTTTGCACAAATATTCTGGATATTATGCTAAGGGATAAATCCGTTGCAACCATATATATTCATACAGACCAACTCATTTGATCATTGGAAATACTCTGTCAGACATTCGTCCATTTACGTTCGTTCTGGGATTGAACGAAACCGAAGGCACTATTTCTATTACTAGAAAAGCCCTTGCACTTCACTCCGTCTTCAATATATCCAGCATACTTGGTTCGCAACGCTTATGCCGATACGGAGTGGTTCTTCGGATAATAATCCAACCGGTCTCTCCGTATTGACAACGATGGTCAAAACTTCGATAGTCTGTGATTTAACTATCGAATAAAACAAGTGTTCATCCAAACATATCAACCAAATCACTGGGCTCTTTAATTAATACTTCATTAATTAAATCACTTTTCCATTTCCTTATCAATATTTGTTAGCCAAATATTTTCCAATAATCCTCCTGCCTCTTATGCCATTTGGGAACATTTCCATATATCGCCTTCTCTTATTTCTATATATTAGAAAAATCTCTATTTGCAATTGGAAACAATTCCAATCGCTTATCTCTATCCCCTTTTTGTTTACAACATTCGATTTTTATATTCACTTTACTATCGAATTTAATACGTCGATACAATGATTTCAAATTATCAAAATATCTTAAAAATATTCTAACTCCTTAAATTTCCGGAAAATTTCGCCATAACCTCCCCTGTATCGGGAGCATCGGGAAATTTCAAATAGCTTCCCGGTATCTTCCCCGATCAAAAAGAAAAAGGAAAAGCCAAGCGGCTTGCCGATACGGCGCATAAAACCCATATATGAATTTAAACATGTACCTTTTTGTCGAGCACATAAATTTAAATCTTCATACGCTTCATAACAAACCTGCTTACACATGTTCACCTATTTTCAATTCAATTCAACTCAATCCATTCGTTTGAATTCAAATTTGAATCGTTTGAATTCGGTTTCGCTTAATTATTCTTTAATTAGCCCTTTTGCCTATTTCACTTCTTTGTTTGAACATAACACGTTCAAATAAAATGTTTAACTTGCTCACAATCAAATTGAATTTCAATTTCAATTCTAGTTCCCCTTTTTGATTTCGAATATAAATTCTCAAATCGAATTCACTTATTTAAAGCTCAATATTCATTCAAAATCTCATTAACTAATTTCTATTCGAATTAGTTAACTCTGTTAAATAAATCAAAATCTGGTTTCTGTTTCAGAAATCAACTCATTACTCCACTGGAGTTCACATATATTTTATAACTCAAATCTGGATTTTTCTAAATAGAAATTTCAATTTTTATTTGCTTAAAATCCTTTAATTTAATTAAATAAACCGTTATGGTTTTATAATGGTTCTGGCGCTGTTTTTCTGAAAATTTGATTTTGACATAACTCAAAATCTATACGACGAAATTCAGATTTTTCTCCTTCGTTAGAAAACTATTATCAAACTGGTCCTGACGTTTCTTGTTTCGAAGAATTCCGACTTCAATTGCGCTCTGTATACTCAATTGAAGTTCGAATCGCTATTTTACGAACTGCAGCGCTGCGGCGAGTTCGTTTTAATTATATTTATATATATAAACGTTAAACTTCTTTAAATGAATTCAACTTCATTTAACTCCACTTGTATCCCTTGATTCCAATTTCAATCTTCTTTTGAATTCTATATTTCAAATCCCAATTCCTTTTCAAATTCAATACTTGAATTTCTATTTGAATTCCCTATATTCAAATTTGATGTTTGAATTCATTTGAATTCTCTTATTCAAATTCTATATTTAAATTCCATTTGAACTGCTATAATCCAATTTCTATATTTGAATTCTATTGGAATTCAAATATTCAAACTCCTTTTTAAATTCTATATTTGAAATTCCATAGTTTAAAACTCATTTGAATTTCATATTCAAATCCCATAGATTAAATCCTATTTGAATTCAATTTGAATCTCTTACATTCAAATTCCATTTTTCATTTCCGCCCCCTTTTGAATTTCTAATATTCAAATTCATTTTCAACACCATTTAAATTTCTATTATTCAAATTCATTTTCAACACCATTTGAATTTCTATTATTCAAATTCATTGGAATTCCCTTGAATTCAAATTCCATTTCAAAACTATTTGGATTTCCTATTTTGAAATCCTATTTCAATCCTACTTTGAAATCCTACTTTCAAAGTTTATTTCAAATTCTATTTTGAAATCTCATATTCAAATTTGTACTTGAATTTCTATATTCAATTCCATGTTCAAATTCAACACTTGAATTTCTATTTCAACTTTCTATTCCAATTTCATATTTAAATTCCATTCAAATCTCTATTCAAATTTCATATTTCAATTCTTCTTTGAAATACTATATTTCAAATTCTATTTAATTCTTCTTTGAAATTCTATATTTCAAATTCTATTTCAAATTCTCTTTTAAAATTCTATTTTGAAATTCTATTTCAAATTCTATTTGGAAATTCTATTTCAAATTCTCTATATTCAAACACCATTTGAAAGTCCTATATTCAAATCCACCTTGGATTTTCTATTTGAATTCTAAATTCAAATTTTCTATTTCCTTTTCTTTTTGAATTCAAATTTCCATTTCCTTTTCTTTTATTCAAATTTCCATTTCCTTTTCTATTATTCAAATTAAATTTCCTTTTAAATCATATTTTCAAAACACTTGTATTTCTATTTCTGAATTATCAACTGATAATTCTTTTCACTTCATTTATAACTTCGTTATAAAAGAACTATTTTTAAACTTCGTTATAAAAGAACTATTTTTAAACTTCGTTATAAAGAAACTGCTTGTTTTATTTTTCAAAACAAGTTTATATCTTTATTTCCATTTAAAATTCAAATTCTATTTAAAAATAGAATTTTTCCCTTTTAAATCTCAAATATCCTTCCACGATATTTTTATAAATCAATATTCAAGCCCAGTGATAATTTAAACAACCAAATCAATCAATTTCCAATTATTTGATTTTAACACATCATATATGCATATATATGAAATCAAACAAACAGCAAATAGATAATATATTTTTGAGGAATCCAGTTGGATTCCTCCAACCTGTTTTCCTGCATCCACAGATGTTAGCACATAAATAATACCCATTCTGCTTCGTGGCAGAATATTGCGGTATAGAAGGTCATCCACTAATCATAGCGTGGGGCGTATAGGGTAATCATCCGCTATGAAACCGCGGGCATCCGCTAATGAGACTGCGGGAATCCAATCAATCAATCAACCCAATATATATATATATATATAGCCTAAATAACTAATATATATAAAGCAAGCAGAAAGCATTCACACAAGCAACAAACAATTATTTTTAATGAAATAAAAATAATTCTAAAGGTGAGTGAGATTTACTCACCAGGATTTGTCGAATATCCCATTTAATTTCCATTTTGTTGTGTTTATGAATCAACTCGAATGGGATTTTCTTTTTACCTACGATATGTATTTTTAATTAATGATTAAGCTATCGTTAATTAAACTAACAACTAAAATAAATAAATAAATAAATAAATTTCTATGTATTTTAATTAAATAAAAATGTATACCTTATCAATTCTGCATACCACCCGACTAATCGATGAACAACGTCTCGAACAACTCCTGGATACTTCAATCATCTCCACAAACTACCATCAGACCATTACGGCATTCCATCAACCATCTTACAGACAACTTCCTTCCCACTAACAGCCTTCTTCTCTGTAGCGCATTCGAACAGCAATCGAACCCCCTGTCCAACCATCATGGCCAACCCCAAAACTAGAGACCGAACTCCCTCCCAAAAATCGAACTCCTCCTTTTCCTTATCACATCAGAAACTTCCCACTATCGAACCTCCATCTCCAAACAACATCGCGAACTCCCCAAATACCACCGATTTGAACTCGAGAACCCCCAAATCCCAGTCCGGTCATCGTCCCTAATCCCATTGCCATGCCCAAAGGTTACCGTCAGTCGATGTATCCTTGCAAACCACTGTCGTGAATGACCTGTCATCGCGCCTCAGGTTCTCTGCCTTCCATCGCGACAGACCCTTCCCTTACCCAACTCGTACTCGCCTCCTCCTGTTGTCGCGACTGTTTCCCCCAAAACAAACCCTAAATCGCGATACACGATTTCGATCAGAGAAGTAACGAAGCCAAGTTTTGGATTTTGAATTAGGTTTGCTTGTGACTGGAAAGAAAATGAAGAGGGAAGAGGACTTGAGATCGAACTGTGGGTTTGAGGAATGAAGGAAACAGGCGATGGCCTTGAGTTTATATAGGCGCGAGAAAAACACACCGTACCAAAGCCATTACATCTTGTTTTCCTTGATAACGAAGGAGGCAGACATTTTAAACAGCTCGAGGAAGGAAGTAGGTCTGCGATGTAAAAGATATAGGTCGGCTAAAAAAAATATTGATTTGAATTTTTATTTAATTAAATGACTGAAATATCTCGTAGTCCTTGAACTCGAAATCCCGAACCATTAATTAATCGTACCGATTGACATTTCTAGAGTTATTTGTTATTTTGGACTCAACAGAAAGGGTTCTAAAATTTTATTTGCTCGTATACAAGGAATATCAATATTAAATCGACATAATCGTTTAAATCTGATTAAATTATTAATTAACTTCAAATGAATTAATTTATCGATAATAAATAATTTCCTTATCGTTTCGAATTCAATATTCAACTAAATTGTTTCGATTCAGTTTCAACTACGACTTCTATTATAGTGTCTGCATATTTTTATAATCTAATATATTCGATATTAAATCGATAAATTCAAGATAAAAATTCATTTATATTATCAACACAATATTTAAAACCATATTAAATATTTAAAATAAATTGTTCAAAAATCCGGGTCGTTACAGAAATGCTGTTAAAAGGTAATTTTGTTGTAGTGACATTTTTATCGAATATATGAAATAAAATGGTTTGAACGATAAAAATAACATTTTTTATCGAATATATGAAAATAAAATGGTTTGAACGATAAAAATGACATTTTTATTGAATGTATGAAAATAAAATGGTTTGAACGATAAAAAATAAGATTTTTATCAAACGTATGAAATAAAATGGTTTGAACGATAAAAATAACATTTTTATTGTATGTACATAGTATATAAAATATTCATGTTTGAAATAAATTGTTTTACCAATAAAAATCACATTTTTATTATATATATGAATCATTAAAAATCTTCATTTTTGAAATAAATTGTTTTGACAATAAAATAACATTTTTATTATATATATGAAGTGTTAAAAATAGTCATGTGTCGAAATAGATATTTATTGGATAAAAATATTATTTTTATCACATATATGAAATGAAATGGTTTGGAAATCGAAGAACGAATTATATTTGTGTATATATATAATTAAAATAAATCGAATAATGAAGTTGCAATTCATATTTTGAAACCGTGACTTCAAATGATTGTACCGGGAGATCCGACCATCGGATTTTCCCGAAATCGAAACCGTTGGGTTCGCTTTGGAAATATCTTTCCAACGTACCAACATTGCAAAGATCCAACGGTTGGATTGTCTGGATTGTTTAATTCAAATCTGAATGAAAACAGCGCAAGAATGGATTATATATATATAAATATAATTAAATTAAATCGAATAATGATGATGCAGTTCGTATTTTGAAATCATAACTTTAAACGATTGTACCGGGAGATCCGACCGTCGGATTTTCCCAAAACTGGAACCGTTGTGTCTGCTTTGAAAAGATCTTTCCAATGATATAATATTTGTAAAGATCCAACGGTTAGATTTTCAGATATGTGTTAATCAAATCTGGAGAAAAACAGCGCCATGACTACGTTATGGCCTGAAGTGTCGTTTTGAATAAATTGGCTATGTTTCAATAAATAAAAATAGCAATAAATCATTATAAAATATTATAAACGATATGGAATGGAAGTAAATTGAATTTACTCTGTTTATAGGGTATTCAATGGTTGAATGTGTTTGACGTGAAAATTACATTAATGAACTGAATTATGGATGTTAGATAATTTAACCATTGAAACGAATTGATTTGAAATTCTAAATATACGTAAATTATTTGAAAAGGCCGAGTTAATTCTCATTTCAAATAATTGGTCGATGGTTAGGAGTCGAAGATATGAAGACGGTGCAAGACCGAGGATCTTCACATCGAATGGATGGCTACTGATGCCTTTGATGGGAGTTGCTGCCCTGAAGGGGTTACAATGGTGGTTGTCTGGACGTACTTGTTGATCGTTCGGATGTGCGAGGGCCTCTCTCCTGTGTTGGACATAAGGGAGAGGAATAAGGTGCCTCCGGTTTCGTTCAGACCGAGAACGGACTTGTAAATGGATGTATGTCTGACATTGTAGATTGACAACGTGGCATACAAAGATGTTGTGATCAAAGCTTTTGTTGAAAAGCAGAGCTTTGTGGTTGATGATCAAAGCACGACTTTAAATAGCTAGCTTTGTGTTTAGCGTTGATTTGCTAGCCTCACACCCCGGTATGAGCTAGAAATGGGAGAGGACATTTGGGAGGACATGTGTTTCCTTCTAGCTAGGAGTGGTGTTTTGGGTTTTACACGCCCAAGCATTTTACTTATGCGGATGATGGATAGCGAGGCGCCTCGGTTATATCGGACGCTACAGTGCCGATGGTTTGGTCGGTATATGACCAGTTGATGCCCCATAGGGGGGAAACGCAGTGTTCAGGCATTTTAATCCACACCGTGTGGACCGGCCTTGACGATCCAAGGGCCCACCTGAGTCTGGGTCCTGAGACACGGGCTAGAGTGTCTCGAAGTGGTAAGGACGATCCCTTGCCTCTGTTCATGACGAAAATCCAATTTTCAAATATGACACTATGCGGTTTTGATTGTAAACCAATATTTGGCGACATGATATATGGTACCCATGCCGTCTATGATTGATACTTATGATTGAAATTGTTTTTAAAACATATAAACACTAGTAATAATATCAAAGGCTTTTGTTTTATTCGTATCAAGCATATTTTGTCCATTATAAGGTAAAATTCTATCCTTCGGCTTGCGTTGCATTGTGTGATGGGAATTGTGTCTTATAATGTCTTCATTTTTATAAAAAGCATTGCGATGTTTAAATGATTTATTTGTTTTAAGCACTGGCAATCCAATGGAGTAAACTCGTTCCGCACTAGCGGCGTGGTCCTGTGATTGGCCTTATTATTAAATAAGTTAAATAGATTTCTCATACCAGTTCCATGACTGACTCATAGTTTGTTTCACTTGCAAACTCGGGTGCCCCTATTTCTACATGGGCATCCTTATATTAAGGTTTTAGCAGGCACTTTCTGGATAGCTATGGAGCTGAAGATGGATTCTATCATTTCTTTCTTTTTATGCTATTCAGCTCCTGTTGTACATATTATGTTTTGATTCCACTGTAGACATTTTATGTAAAGCTGAAACTGTATTTTGTACTAAGTATGATCCTGTATACTGTGTAACTCTGATGATTATGTTTATCCAGTACATTCTGTTATAAATTATCTGGTGTATTTATATATTTCTGTTCAGTTGTTATCTGTTTATGTGTTATATTCCAAAGATTACCCTTGCCACCATGGAACGTGGTTTGGGGTCGTCACAACCTAGGATTGCCAGAGCATCCCTGGCATAAACTCTGTTTTCAATTATCTTCAATATTTGATTCGCAACGCTAATGCCCATACATAGTGGTTTTCATATAATAAATCTGATCCCGGACTCTCTGTATTGACAACGGAAAAATGGGGAAAAACTTTGATAATCGGTAATTTAACTATCAGAGGAAAACATCTAAAAACAACAATCATATTTCCAAATGGAAATCTTACCAATCAATCATCCATCAACACTGAGCCCGCTTAACTAATATGTCATTAATTCATTCATTTCTCAATTTTTAATATCTTTACCCAAATATCTCTTCAGCTTGTTTAACCTCTCCCGATCCTTGGAAAACGTTTCCATCTATTTTAAACTGTTTATTTTCTATATTCCAAAAATTATTGCTTATTAATGTTCAAAAAAAGCATTTCCATTTCTTATCCATGCATCATTACTCTTCTACATCCATTAGTCCCTAACTGTAAACTAGTAAGAGAACAATTCTCTAAGTATCAACCCCGAAAGTCGAAACTGACATCAGATCGATACTTAGAAAGCTATTCAACTTAACTAACTTCCAGTCAATTTCTAATTTCCTTAATCCCATTTCTTAATGTCTTATCAAATCATTGCTTACACAACTTTAATATATAACTTAATTTGATTATAACGATAGCATTATAATCCCATTTGGTTTACGAGTCCACTTCTTTTGCGGAAAATATTGATTATAACGATAGCATTATAATCCCTATTTCCAAAATATTTAACTTTAATATATAACTTTGATTTGTTACTACGAATAAATAAATAAAAAATAAATAAATAAATAAGCTTCATTTAAAAATGGAAAGTAAATATTACTTTCCTAAATTCAATGTCTGGCTCTCCTTCGAATATTTCCTACTTGATTAACGTTTCGAACTTCGGAATAATTCACCGTTCCATGTCAACTCAATTTCTACACTCACTTTTGAATTTATCATTCCAATATTTAACAGTTTCCTTTTGTCACCATTCTAATTTGCAAAGCATTTTCTTTTAAATCATTATTCACTTCAAAACATGAATATTATTTCTTTACAGAAATCTGGACTCATTATATCAATCTAATCTTCATTTTATTTATAAATACCCTTATAGGTTCGAATCCTATTTACCGATTTATTTTATAAATTCATATTCCCATTCCACTTCATAAACTCCATTCACACGTCAATTTCTTGTTAATTATATATCAAGTTTATATCTTCATCTCGATTACATATTTGATTATAAATTATCGATTACAAACCAAATATTGATTATCTTATCAAATTCTGGATTATATAAAAATTAATTTCTAAAAATAAATTATTTTAATAACATTCAACGTCATCGAATTAAAATTACCAATCCTTATGGTTTCATATAACTCTTTCCAAATTTCGAACATCGAAATAAATTTCACCGTTTTCTATTGAAAAACGATTTCCATTACCGTTTCTGTTATTCATTCTTGAGTTTACATTCTCAAATTATTTTATAATAATATTTCATCTCATTTCTAAATATCGTTTATAAACCAAAATTTTTGTTTTAATATAATTAAAACAAGTTATTATATACTAGCCCATTTAAAATTCAATTTCTATTTAAAAATAGTTTTTTCCTTTTTAAACCATAATTTCTTTTCCAATATATTCGAATATATTTTACGGTATTTAAATACCAATTATTTTAGGGTAAATGTTATTCAACATCCTAAACACACAATAATCAACACCAGATTATTTATCACATCATATAATGCAATATATGAAAAACAATAATATAATTGTTGAGGAATCCAGTTGGATCCCTCCAACCGTTTCCTAGCATCCACATATGTTAACCAACATCAATAATATATATTTCATATCAATATGAAATATTACAGTAAATAGAATCAGTATTCAACGAACGATTTATATATATAACTAGCTATTTGTATTATTTTAAACAATTCGTAAGCAACTCATCCAAACGACCATCATATAGCATTCAATCATTATTTATCAGTTCTTAAATATGTTTATAAAATTATAGAACTAGATAGAGTTAGCGAGTTTACTCACATTGGTCATTAATTGTTGAATAACGATTAATGTCAGTTGATTATATCATGCACTTAATTTTGGCTAAAATTGTAACGATCTCCAAATCGCTCCAGACTGGTTCCATTATGTAACATGCGTCACTACGATCCTAATGTAACAGACAAATCGTAATTCTAATACCGTTTGCACAAAATATGATTTATACAAGTTAATATGTTATTTATATTAAATAAAACTTAAATTTAAATTTGTAATTGGGCTTTACCCCTTTTTATTCCTTCACTCCAGCCCATTCATTCCTTCATGTCGGCCTTTTTAAACTTAAAACTTAAATGAACAGTGCCTTCTTCTTAGTAAAATGATTCCCTCTACTCCTCCTTTTATCCCATTGCCGTGATGATATTTTTTTTTTCTTTTTTTCCTTTCCTGTTTCTTCAATAGTATACGGCTTAACAATTCCATGCATGTCCACCTGGATTCTACAGTGCTTCCCTCCTCTTACAACATTTTAAAACCAATCCATTTCCACTATTCATCTTCGTTTTCCTTCATTGCCTGCTGAACGCAATAGCACCCATCACACCATTAAACTAATCGACCATTCCTACTCCTTGGACCACCGGCACCCCATTGGCCTCACTCACGCAACCGCCTGCACCTCCCCTACCACCGACCAGAGCTACAATGAACTCTGATCTCCAGCTTAAACTCATGCCACTATTCTAGAAACCAACACTCGCATTCAACTCCTCTTCTCGGTTTCAGTCCAGTCATGCAGCTACTGTGCACGGTGCGAATGAGATTTCAACTGAGTTCAACAAAGCTTCTACATAAGATGTGAAGCCATTTCCCAAACTCAGATCTGATGTTCATTTCACGAATATGAACCCTAGGTGTCGCTATCCAATTTCCAGTGCACAAAAATGACCTGAACCCAACAACTACGTGTTAGTAACGCATGCATGCTTCTCTTGTAATCACACACAAGTCACATATCATACGATACTGGCATTCATGATACCTAGGCTTGTAGTGAGCAGCTTCTCCCTTGCTTTTTTTAGTCTTTTTTTCTCAGTTTTGATTTCAGGAAGAAGAAGAATGCCTTGCCTTGCCTTCGTTTATATAGAGAATGATCCCTTGGCACACACGTAACAGATAGCTTGGCACTCACGACTTTAAAGAGATATAGGTAGGTAGTGGGTTCTTAGGTTTGCAGATTTTGCTTACTCAAGGAGTTGATAATGGGTTGGCATTATCTAGTTTCTAGGTCCGTGCAGTGCGTAGCTTGTACAACATAGGCCCTAAACTAAACTTGGGCACAAAGCTTTTACTGTGCCTCACGTTGTTAAATTTCCTAAGTTAAAATCTTAATATACATTTATTTAAGTATTTATTTCCCCTCTGCGTACTTGATTTATATTATTTTTCCAGTCTAAGGTTAGGATGGGAAAAGTGTTGTTTATTTAAACATAATTGTTGCAGATGTATGGGTGTTGAATTTTTTTATACATGCATGCTTTTATTGATCTGTGTTAGCAACGCAAAACTTCATTTGCGTACCAGCCACTATTAACAAAAATAAAAATACAGTCGCTTCGAGTAATGTGTCATGGATCCAAAATTATATTAAAATAGACAAAAAATCTTATTTTATAAAATTCCGAAAAAGCTGATATAGGGTAAAAATTACGTTAAATGAAAAGTTGCTTATTTTTCAAATTAAAATTTATTGAAAAATCCTATAAATTAAATTAACTATACGTCTTGAGAATCTTATCCAAATTTGAAACCATTATTATATTAAATAAATTGCTATCATTTATAAACGATTCCATTATGACTATCTGAAAATTTGATTTGGACATAAATTACAATATATAAGACGAAATCTTGATTTTTAACTTTCGTTAGAAAAATATAATCTACTAGATTCAAACGTTTCTTGTTTTGAAGGAATTCGACTTAAAACGAATCCTGTATACTCAGTTGAAGTTCAAAACGTAAAATTACGAACTACCGCGACGTTACGAGCTCATTTATAATTATATTATAACTACTACATTCATCTGTCATTCAAATAATATATTCGTTATTTTAACTTGAATATAAACTTAATTAAATACTATATATTATCCAAATTACACAGTACTGCAATTTTCAACCATTTCTAACTATTTCTGAAATAGTTATATTATCCCATTATTTATATTAATTAAATATTCAAAATATTTGAATTCAAACCACTTAAATTCCCAAACCATTGTATAAAACAATTAAATTAATTAATTATCAAATCGTACAAATTCCAGGATGTTACAATATAGGCCTAAGAAATGGCTATTTTCCAAATGATCTCCGTTTTCGACAAAACGAATTTTTTTTGTAATACGTATAGTTAGTTATTATAGGATTTCCGATTTGGAGCCAATCAGAGTTGTTTATGAGCAGACGAAATTTAAATGTGAACCGATAAATATTGAAATTAAAATAACCTTGATTTTCAAATGGAGTCCAATTTCAATGAAATTCATTTCATTGGGATAAGACTGTCAAGACATACGGTGTATTTATTTTCATTGAGTTTGGAGTCAGTGTTTGACGGTGTGTATATTTAATGGTAGCATATATAGCGATGGAAATTTATTAACCGTGTACAAAACAAATAATATATATATATATATATGATTTATACCCTATACACTGCCATGTTGAATTCTTAAGCCTATCTATATTTCTTTTCCCAACAGCATAACACCACATTTCCTTCTTTTTCAACAAGCCTACCCTGAAAGCAGCTGCCACCTACCTTTACCATATATATAGAAAAATGAAAAGAAAGCTTAAGTTCTTCCTACTATAAACGTACCCATACTGCATCCCTAACAACTCTAAACACAATGCTAAGAAATGTAGGATTTTACGTGGTGCTTATCTTCTATTCATGTATCTGTATATACAATGAGAAATCGTTTCATTTATTTGTTTCCAAGAAACCAAACAAATATTGAAGTTGTCATTAACATATTTACAATAAGCTTTAAAAAATGAAACCAATGCAAATGAAGATTTTTAAATCAAAACACAGGTACATTAAAGATCGCTGGATGTCCCACTTGTGACAAGCCATGCCCATTAATGTCACTCATAAGAGAATGCATTAAGTTTCGTGAAGCGCAGTTGGTAAATAGTAAATAAAATTCACAAGACAGATATAAATAGGCAGCGGAAAATTAACTTTTATTATACAAAGTAAAACATTGTTCCAAACTAGTTACATCATCAAATACCAAATACTTCAAATAAAACCATCTGTCTTACAATGCCAAATATCAAAGTACAATAATGCAAAACCATATCCATTTTAACAAGCCATAGCAAAGTAGAAAGATGATCAAAGCGATACATCAAATTGGAAGAAATGTTGATCCAAGCTAAAAGAAAATCCTAATGATTGTAGAGTACTACCACTCTGAGGACCCGAGGGGGGAAAGGAAGAGAAAGAAGCGAAACAAAATAGGTCAGACATAAAACCTGGCGAGTTCCAGTGATTTCCAGTATATGCATAAAATAGAGGTATCAATACAGATAAATAAGACCGGACGAGAAAGTACAATAGCATATAAGTACAAGACAACGAGACAACAAGATAAAACTAGGATCGAGTAAAGCTTCTTATTTATATCCCAAGAATAAGTTTTTCTCTTCACCGATGCTTGTATATCAGGATTAGGTGTTACCTAATTACATATCAGGATTAAGTGTTACCCAAATTACTACCCATGCGATCAGCTCCCTACTAGGTAAATACCCTATGTCAGCCCCGATAGTAGGGTGTATCACTCCCCAACTCAACAACTTAAAACACAGACCTATTTATTGGTGTTACAACATCTTAGTTTCCCTAATCGGACCCATGCACGCTCATGACTCCGCCGGAACGCACCCGTACCCTTCCGTTTTTGAACATCTTACTATCCAGATCAATAAAGAGTGCTCTGACCCCTACCTAATACGAGGCCCCTAACAAGATACCAACAGGGGTACCGACTGATATGGGTTCCACATAGCAAGGTTGAAACAAGCCAAACCCCTAAGTTTGTTCCCCCAAGTAACTAGGATTTTAGAGTCCTCAAAACCAATGATTTTAGAGTCCCCAAACCCCGATACAACAACAGAACAGGGGACCTCTCAATATTAATAATCAGGTTTAACTTAGCAGGTGTAAGTTCATTAATAAGCATGGTTGTAATATGACATTTTTCTATAAATGTTATTGCATGTACAACCCCTTTCCCAAAATAAGGACCTGCCCAGATGTATATATACACTATACTAATTCAGTTTACTTAACTTACATCCATTACTTACATTTTCTTAACATGTTCTTTACTTAATCTCTGTATTAAGTCTAATCTAACATGTATATGTATATGCATATCCTTCCTTTTGATTATTTTCCCAATTTACAGTCGAAAATCCTTAATTTATAATATGCCCCAAATTCTCCTTTCTCATTGTCATTTCATAGTATCCCATACTCAATCACATGCAATCTTAAATCAAAAATGACCTAGGCTCTCGATGGCCTAGGCTCAGCGTAAATAAAAGAGAAAAATAAAAGGAGAAGAACAGAATCAAATCAAACATATATAAAATAGGCATATAAACAAGATTGGAAATAAATTAAACAACAAAATAGGGATAAGGAAGACAGATATGTATGAATAACTGACAATAAAAGAAAATATATAACTGTAACAACTGCATAAATGAATAACAGTAAAAGAACAATATAGAAAATAACTTATAAATATTGTATGTTCTAGATCCAAATTTATTTACTATCATATTACATATCTAGATGTCAAATCTGAAATTAACTTGAACTCACAGGGCTAGGTATTAGGTTCAGAAATAGTTATTGAAAAAGGTTGTATGTTGATTACTGTTTGCAAATGGCGTTTCTATGGAATTAGAAAACCGTTGACAAAATATCGTAATAATAACCGTAAGCACACGGCGTACAATCGTAGTACGTTGCGAGTACGGGTCGATCTGCAGGAAAGAATTTATTCTAATCTTACTCAATCAAATTAAACCAAATTCGAGTGAATTTTTTAACTAAAAACTAAAAGAAAACTAACAATGTTAAAATGAATACAAATACGAGACAAAGAAACAATTTAGGAGTAGATTCACTATCAACATCAATCTAATTAACATAAAAAATGGCTCTAACTCTCTTTAATAACTAGCACATTAAGTGTTGTATTCATACAAGCATGCTTTATATGCTAGAAAATTCAAGCTACATAAATCATCAATTTTCAATACAAACTTAAAGCCCTAATTATCACACAGAAAATAATAATTCTAATAAAAATGAAACATTATGAGTATGTTCTGTATGTTAATATTCACTAACTACATAGAACATCAAGGATGCTTTCACTTTTAATGTCACTACTTTTTCTGAAATGAATTAGATTGTGATAAAGTATGATTCTATGAATGATATGAGTATAACACATTTGGGAATAATCAACAATCACGTGCTATCAATTTTCACCATATAAAATCTTTACTTTATATATATATATATATATATATATCCAATTTTAGATTAACTCAAATAAGAAAGTTAGACACATGAAATTCTTATGTTAATTATTCATGAATCATGAGGTTCACTACCCCTAAATTGAAGGGGTTTAGCTAATCATAATGGATTCAATGATAACACAAAGAGATTTCATTATAAAAGACAACAAAAAAGAGCACTGTATTAAAATTACACTAAAAAAATTACAAAAAAGAAATGGCTAAGAAGCCATGGAAGAGAAATAGAGTTTTTGATTTCATCTACTCTAAACTAAATAAAATCCAAGATCCTTTTTACATCAACATACATGGGTTATTTATACATGTGAAAAACCCTAATTCAATGTCAGCGTGCTACCGAGAATGCCCTTCATTAAGCTTCCTTTTGTCTTCTACAATAAGTATTCATGAAGCCCTCTTTTGTCTCCACTAAAGAAGAAGGGAGAGTGGGTGGGGTCCTCCACTAATCTTTTATTTGAATTGATTCCTTTTCCATTTATTGGTTTCTTTTTTTGTGTTAAGGCATTGATTTCCTTTTTATTGGCAAGGCATTGATTTCCTCTTTTTTCCTTTGTATGCATATATATATATATATATATATATATATATATCTTTATGAAGTTCTCTTCTACATGCATCAAATTTATACCAAAGCAATGAAAAATGTCCAAGTAAAAATTCTCAAAATAACTTAAACACAAAAATGACCATTTTCCCCCTATATGATGATGAATGCATGATGTTTTAAAATCAATTAAATTACAGTTTAAACATGATAAAATATCCACATATGACATTTATTTGCACTAAACAAGAATAAATATGTGAATATAAATGTGCATTTTTACGTGCACATCAAATACCCCCACACTTATCGTTTTATTCATCCTCGAATAAAGTAAAAAAAACTAAGCTAAATCCATTTTCGTAGGGAGCACGATTGCATTGAGCGTATGCAACAAGCCGTTAAACCTCTGGTTATCCTCAGTAGGACGAGTGTTGTTTCGTGAGGGTTTTCAGCGAATACTACCCACAAAATCCAAAAGTTGAAATAAAAAAAATATTTACAAACTGCAAGATTAGAAAATATTTACAAGACGAATGCAAGCTTCTAAAGGAATATTTACAAATGGATAATTTACTTTTAAATATTACACTAATGAGTTAACACAAATTTGGGTCATCACTATGAAATTTGAGTCCGTTACTAATCAAAACTTCAAACGAAAGTCATGTTATCGTCACAAACTCCTCCAGCTTGGCCAGTTGTTCTGGTAGAAACATAGTGCAAATATGAAATGGATTCTATAATCGATATCAACAATTGTAAAACGACATTTCAACTTCCTTTTTGTTAACAAGTTAGATCGAATAAGTGAAGAGTGTGCATGGATTTCAAGTGCTTACTCTCTCTTTATTACAAAATATTTACATTATTACTAGTTATAAACACCTAACCGAAAAGACCAAGGTATACCACCCATGAGAGTTTGGGATAGAGCTTGACAGATTATGCAGACCGACGCTGACTTTGTCAACAAGATGTTGGTAATCCTTTGGTGTCCAACTCATAAAATGAGACCAAGATATACCGACGCTGACATTGTCAACAAGGTGTCGGAAAGAGCTTGGCGGGTTTGCACACCAATGTGAGATGTACTAGCAATAATGGATACACTTGGATTATTATTATATATATACATTCTTTTTTTTTCTTTTTTTTTGACATAAGAGAGAGAGTGTTAAGCAAGAATATCTTTGCACAACTTCACTTCAAAGATCTAAAATATTATCGCAAGTAGTCAAACTCAACCAATCATTTAATCGGGATACAATTCAGAAAACATTTCATACTTGTCACCTACGAATTTCCCAATATACCAGTTACACCAAATTTGCTTATAATTCAAACTTTCCTTCCGTTATCTGTTAAGAGAAGTAAATCTCTAAATACTTTAATCGAACGATCAAAATTGTATCATAACTTCATCATGTCATATTTAAAAAAATAGAAATGCGATTTTTTTAATGAAAAAGAAAAAAAAAGGAAAATTCTATGCAAAACCAAAATGAATATGAAACTCCCCCCATACTTGATTTGGACTGTGTCCCCACAGTCAACCCAAATTAAAAGAAAATGAAAATTTTGAAAATATGACTTATAATTACAAGAGAAAAGAAAAAAATATTTACAGTATGTCATAAAATATATTGACAAGAAGTAAATGAAACAGTCATCTAAAAGCCGATTCATTTGTCTCTTCAAGTATGAGAGACACAACTTAAGCATAGAAAACCAAATCATAAAGGATGGTATGTTGCGTTTCAGATTTGGAAAAACAAATTTTGTTTTTTTAGTTGCTAATTTTGAAAATTTTAGCTTACAATTGATCCTAAAATCGAATTGAATACCTATAGCAACTAAATAGAGGTCATCGAGCTGGGGTACAGTAAAAGTTTTAAAAACAAAGTTTGATTTGTTCAGATGATGTATAAATTGAGAGATATGTGCATCATTCTCTCCCCCACACTTGTTTTGAGAAATATTGTTAAGTTTTGCTTTGACATCTAAGATTTTGCTAACTAAAGGTTCATTCCTAAACCTAAAGTTAAAACCAAACAATTGAATTTTCAGTAAATTTCGAAATTGTGTTTTCTCAAAAACAGTGTTATTCCAAAAAGAGTTCATATACTACAGAAATTTATCATTGAAAAACAAGTGATCACAGTGAGGTTCAATTGAAACGATTAAGTCGCAAGGAGTTTCAATAGTTTTGAAAAAATCATCATTGTGTTCCAGATCACATTCAACAGTATCTTTGTTTTCAACCTCAAGAATTTCAAAGTTTTCAAATGTTTCATTTTCAGTTTTAGACCCAACAACATCATCGTCAATCAGTTTAATAAGTTTTCGCTCATCAAAGTCGTCCTCACTTAAACAGTTGTTAACAACTTCATTATTTTTGTCATGTTGATAATCTAAAGTTGCTAAATTTTCAAAATTTTCAGAATCTGAGAGAGGTAGATCAAATTGAAGATTGATGTTTTTGTTTCCAAGAGAATTTAAATTCAAATCAATTATAAAGCTTTCAACAACTTCATTAAGATTTTCATCAATTTCAAAAGTTGTTAGTTGAAGACCGTTGATTGTGGTAAAAGGTGGATTATCATTTGACTCATCACATGCTGAAATTTGATTTTGTTTTTCATGAAAATTCAAGTAGTCTTGAAATAACAAATTCGTGTGATTATTGTGAATTTCATTCATTTGCTTAACAAAATCAAATTTATAATTATTTACATGAGAATTTTCAATTTGAAATTGCTGAGAGCAAAAATTTTCAGTTGCACCACAACTGAAATTATTCCCATTGCCAAAACCATTTGAAAAGTTATTCACATTTCTATTTTGAATTTGCAATTCATTTTGGAGTTCGAAATTGGATTGACAAGGGCTATAATCAAAATCATTTGAATTTTAATTTTGATTATTTTGAAAACTTTGACTTGAATTGTTGCACATTACTTCAATTAATCTTTGTCTTGATTCATTAATTTTTTGACTTTCTTCAAGTAGAGACTGAATATTTATTTCAAGACTTGAGAGTTGTTCATCATTTTGAAAATTTGGTGGTGTAAAATCAGGATTATTTGTACAATAGTTGTTATTAAAATATCCATATGAATTTGGTGTAAAATTATATGGATTATATTGATTTTCAGAACTATCAAAAATCCGTGGGGATAAGGAAATTGGGACATTTTCAAGATTTTTTTTTGAATTTATTTTAAGAGAAAAGTCAAAAAAAAAAAAATACACAAAAGAAAATTGTTTTTTTTGGTTTTATTATGTACGCATGGACCTAATACAACTATATGAATGCAAATTACTTATTTACAATTATATAATGACGGTTACATTAATTTCAACAAAAGGTTTCTCAACCATAACGGACAGGAGTTATCGGTGCACAAGGAATCACCCTAGCAATGCAGCCGAGGGTTTAAGTACCTTCAAAGGAACAACCGATATAATATTTACGAATCACCGTAATATTTATAAACGGTTATTACTCTGCCGTAGTCTAGACACCGAGAAATAATTCATTAGGAATAAACCAATTTGTCAAAATATAATGAAGTCCTTAGAAAAAAAAAAACTAAGATGAATGCAAAACAGAAATTAAACGTGAATTACAATGCAATTACGAATGAATTTTTATTCTGTTTTTGATGCAAGCAAACAACAATGCAATTAAATAAAAATAAGGGAGAAGAGAACAATACCAGAGCGTCTGAAATTATTAGCAATTTTTTTTAGCGGCGTTTTTTTTAAAACAAGTGGCAAAGCAAGCAAATCCAAGCAGTTCTTTTCTTGATTCCCAACCTGCAAAGAGATTTTTGCACACAATATCTGCACTTTTTTTGTTGTTGAAGCAAGTGACAAGTAACAAAACTAAAGCCTAAGCAAAAGAAAACTTCAACCACAACAAAAGAAATTTAACTCATTTCCAGAATCAAGGGAAAACAACGTCCCTTTTTTGGTTAAGAGAAGGAAAGATTAGACTTAACAATAGTAATAAACAACCCAATATATGCTCAAGCCCAAAACAATTCCACCAGATAAAAAAAAATTATCCCCAATACCACTTTGTTTAAAATTAAATAAAAACTGCCAAATCAAAAACAAAAAAATTGGGAATTGCAAGCTAATATTGATTATTTGGGTAAGATGCCGCGATTCAGATGCTTCGTGGGTGTTGATCGAATTTGGGAGTTTGGGGTTTCGGATTTGGGGTGTTGCTGGTGTGATGCAGGAGTGCTCTCAATTTCGATTGGGGCTTGAGTAACGAGTTGCGTGGAGTTGGGAGTTTGAAAGGGAATTTTTGGAAACTGCGATAGCTGTTCTGAGATGCGGTGGCTTGCATTGACAATTTGTGGATTGGAAACATAGTTTGTGAAGGAATGGGTGATGTATGGATTATGTATGGAGGAGGAGGATGATACGAATGGATTGATGGATGGGATTTGATGATGTTTAGAAAATGGTGTAAGAAATGGTAGAGAGAATAGAATGTTAAGTGGAGGTTGGTTTATAAAGGATTGTGAATTGTGAATAGAATAAGGTAGAGAAGGGAAGAAAATTATAGAGGGAGGACAAGAAAAAGGAAAGAAATAAATGAGAGAAGGAGAAAGGGAAAGAAGTAAAAGAGAAAAAATGGAAAGATATAATTTTAATTAATTACTGGAAAGAAAAAGAAGGAAGGTAGTCAAGAAATAAATGAAAGAAGGGAAAGGAAATTAAAAAGGGAGTAAAAGAAAAGCACTAAATATTTTTTTTGGAAGAATTGTAAAAAGGAGAGAAATAAATGAGAGAGAGATAAACGGGAAGAAATAAAGGAAATTGAAAATACAAAAAAATGGGAAAGAGACTGAACAAAAGGTAGGTGTTTATTTTTTTCTTCCCTTTTTTCTAATAACATGAAGATAAATGACTGGATTTTTTTTAATGAAGCGAGATGCAAGAGACAAATAACACAAACAAATATTCATAAATGCAATTACAAACACATAGAGAAAACAAACAACACAATTTAACACAACAAAAAATAAACAAATAAAAGCAACATCACGCATAAAATGATCAAACAAACAAAGATTTTTTTTAAATAAATAAAAACACACACAAAACAAACACTAACAACAAATGCAATTCTCACAACAAACTACAGAACGGAACAACATTTTTTTTAGGAAAGAAAACTAAGAACACTAAAACAAGGCACAATGACACACACAATCAAACAAATAAAAGTGAAATAAAACAAACAAATAGACAATCTTTTTTTTTCTTTTTTCAGTAGAACACAAATAAGAAAATTAATTCGAAGAATAAAATTAAAACTAATTTCTTTCCCCGACAACGGCGCCAAAAACTTGTTTGCAAATGGCATTTCTATGGAATTAGAAAACCGTTGACAAAATATCGTAATAATAACCGCAAGCGCACGACGTATAATCTTAGTACATTGCGAGTACGGGTCGATCCACAGGAAAGAATTTATTCTAATCTTACTCAATCAAATTAAACCAAATTCGAGTGAAATTGTTAACTAAAAACTAAAAGAAAACTAATAATGTTAAAATGAATACAAATACGAGACTAAGAGACAATTTAGGAGTAGATTCACTATCAACATCAATCTAATTAACATAAAAAATGGCTCTAACTCTCTTTAATAACTCGCACATTAAGTGCTGTATTCATACAAGCATGATTTATATGCTAGAAAATTCAAGCTACATAAATCATCAATTTTCAATACAAACTAAAAGCCCTAATTATCACACGGAAAATAATAGTTCTAATAAAAATGAAACATTATGAGTATGTTCTGTATGTTAATATTCACTAACTAGATAGAACATCAAGGATGCTTTCACTTTTAATGTCACTACTTATTCTAAAATGAATTGGATTGTGATAAAGTATGATTCTTTTAATGATATGAGAATAACACATTTGGGAATAACAACAAACATGTGCTATCAATTTTCACTATATAAAATCTTTACTTTATCTATATCCAATTTTAGATTAAGCTTATATAAGTGAGTTAGAAACATGAAATTCTTATGTTAATTATTCATGAATCATGAGAGCTTCACTAGCCCTAAATTGAAGGGGTTTAACTACTCATAATGGATTCAATGATAACATAAAGAGATTTCATTATAAAAGACAACAAAAGAAAAGAGCACTGTATTAAAATTACACTAAAAAAATTACATAAATGAAATGGCTAAGAAGCCATGGAAGAGAAATAGATTTTTGATTTCAGCCACTCTAAACTAAATAAAATCCAAAATCCGTTTTACATCAACATACAGGGGTTATCTATACATGTGGAAAACCCTAATTCAATTTTAGCGTGCTACCAAGAATGCCCTTCATTAAGTTTCCTTTTGTCTTTTGCAATAATTATTCATGAAGCCCTTTTTTGTCTCCACTAAAGAAGAAGGGAGAGTGGGTGGGATCCTCCACTAATCTTCTATTTGAATTGATTCCTTTTCCATTGATTGGTTTCCTTTTTTTGTGGCAAGACATTGATTTCCTTTTTACTGGCAAGACATTGATTTCATCTTTTTTCCTTTGTATGCATATATATATATATATGTATATATATCCTTATGAAGTCCTCTTCCACGTGCATCAAATCTATACAAAAACAATGAAAAATGTCCACATAAAAATTCTCAAAATAACTTAAGCACAAAAATGACCATTTTCCACCTATATGATGATGAATGCATGATGCTTTAAAATCAATTAAATTACAGTTTAAACATGATAAAATACCCAAATATGACATTTATTTGCACTAAATAAGAATAAATATATGAATATAAATGTGCATTTTTACATGCACATCAATTACAGATCTTGAATTATCTCTGTTGATCTGACTTTCAGCAGAGTCTCCCCATTTTAATAATTAATTTAGATTATAACCATGCAGGAAGGGAATGAAGAATAGTTGTGTTTGGATAAAATAGGAGAGAGTCGCTTTATTTATAGACTAACTAAGCTAATTCTTAACCGTTAAATTTTAGGGTTTCAAATCTAGTCATATGACTCATCCAGTGAACCTAAGATATAAAAATAGTCCAAATACATCGTCTAAAATCGGACCTGCATGCGGGTGGGTTTACCCCCACCTACTGTGTCGACCTATGGGTTGACCCCCTTTAGACATGGGTCGACCCAGGCATAGGATGAGTTGTCCCATAACCGTTGGTTCCTGCGCTAATTTTTCTATTTAAAGTTTATTAATATATATCCTTTATATATTTATTTATATTTTTATATATATGTGCAATCTTCTTAGGTCCATATCTTTCTCATACGTTATCCGATTTATGCAAACTCGGGGTCTACCTGAACCAGAATTTCGAGACAAACGCAATGGTAAAGTGGGTTTCACTAAATTCTGAATATTTAATTATATAATATTCATTTTATTGTATTTACTGTATAGTTATGTTTTATTGAATTTTGGGGTGTTACATTCTCCCATACTTAAAGGATTTCGTCTCCAAAATTTCCAAGTTAAAAAGAATGTTATTATTCTAACAACCATCTACTCATCCATCATCCGCTGGCATCCATTGTCCTTTAGAATTTCTAATGCTTATATAAACAATCAGATGTTGTGTGTATATGTCCCTACACTAATGCAAAAATCAGGCAGTCGACTGATCCAGTTGACCTCCTTATACAATATATGTCTATGCCATTTATTCAACATGTATGCAAAAGAGTCCTAATATAACATATAAGTTCTATATTTGTGCATAATCATCCACCAAAATGCAGCATCCATATGAAGATTCAAATATTTTCATCCATTGAAAATTAAAAACGTTCACACATCCATATGCAATATGTAAGTGCTTGAGCCGATCTAGTGCCTAATGTATGTTTATGCGTCCACCGGAAAATACTAGAAAACACTTGCATCCACTTGCAACCATTAATCATAATGTGTCTCAAACATTTGTTTCCAATCATTGGTTTTTACCTGAGGATCGAAGATTCGAATGATAGGATAAACATACTTGAATGATAGAAGAAGATGGGAATAAAAAGCTTGGAAAAGAAATAAAGAACGTACTCTCAAAAAGAAAAGGGTAAGAAGTGTGAATCTTGTCTTCGGATTCCCATGTCGCGTCTTCATCGTCTTCTCCCCATTGTATCTTCACTAATCTGATTTCTTTGTTGCATAGATTCTTAATCTCTGGTCCAAGAATATTGGTAGGAACTCTTCGAACTGATGCCTCCTTCTCAATCTCCATATCTTCAAGTGTGCTCAGCTTCACTACCTTTGCTGTGTCGTGTAGACATTTCCACAAATAGGAAGCATGGAACACATCGTGTACGCCCTCCAACCACTTCGGTAATCTAATCTTATAGGCCATCTGACCTATCCTCTCCACTTAGGGGAATGGCCCTACAAATCTCAGCACCAACTTCCCTACCAAGCCAAAGCGAACTACGTTTCTTAGAGGCGATACTTTAATGAAGACCTTGTCTCCTACTTTGAATTCCAAATCAGTCCTCATATTATCGACATATGACTTCTGCCTATCCTGAGCTATTTTCATTGTTCGACGGATAAGATCAATCTTCTCAGAAGTCTCTGGAATCATCTCTGGCCCAAGTAGAAGTTTGTCCATAGACTCCCACCAACAAGTTAGCGATCTGCAAAGTCGTCCGTAAAGTGCCTCGAAGGGTGCCATGCCTATGCTTGATTGATAATTGTTGTTGTCGGCAAACTCAACCAATGGGAGATCCTCCTCCCAAGTCCCCTCAAAATCTATGATACACAGTCTTAGAAGATCTTTAAGAACCAATTTCACCCTCTTGGTTTGTCCATCAGTCTGAGGGTGGTATGTTGTGCTCAAACATAGCTGTGTACATAGTGCCCCTTGTAAGCTCTTCTGAAACTCACTAGCAAAGATGGGGTCTCGGTCACTCACTATATTGGAAGGTAACCATGAAGTCGGACAATCTCTCGAAGGTATACTGTTGTTAGCCAAGCTGTCATCCTCTTGCTCTTGACAAGAACAAAGTGAGCACTCTTCGCAAGTCTGTCCTCTATCACCCAAATACTGGTGTTGGCCTTCCTCGATCTAGGTAGTCCATCGGTGAAGTCCATAGGGATGCTCTCCCACTTCCATTGTGGGACATCCAAGGGCTGAAGTAATCTGCCAAGTTTTCTTTGTTCGGCCTTTACTTGCTGGCAAGTCTAACATCGGGCCACAAATTCCGCCATGTCCTGCTTCATACCAGTCCAAAAGAAAACTCTCTTCATGTCTCGGTAGATCTTGTCGCTGCCTAGATGGATAGTCATACGAGAATAATGAACCTCATCAAGGACTGTCCTCAACAAATCTCTATCTTGGGGAACACAAAGCCTTCCATCTCGCTATTGCCACCCTTTATCATCCCCAGAGTATCTACTTAGGTGACCAGGGGTTCCTCCTTTACTAAGCCTATATAAGATGTCTTCTATCTGCGGGTCCTCTTCAATCTTTGAAAAGCATCCTCACAATCAATGCTCCAAGAAAAAGCCAAGTTCTTCTTCATCAACCGGGTAAGCGAGGCTGATATCCTTGCAAAGTCTTTGATGAACTTCCTATAATAGCCTGACAACTCTAGGAAACTCCTCACCTCCATCGCAATCTTCAGTGCCTTCCAATCTTGAACTGCGACGACCTTAGCGGACTCCACCGCTATCCCATCCTTGGAGACTACATGCCCTAGGAACCTTACTTCCTTTCTCCAAAAGAAATACTTAGAAATTTTTTACCTTAAGTTGATATGATTTGAGAGTGCGTAGAACTTCTACTAAATGTAAGACATGTTCCTCCTCATTTTGTGAGAAGATGAGAATATCATCCCTGAAGACGACCACAAACTTTTTTAGAAACTCTCTAAACACCTTACTTATCAAGTCCACAAAATATGCAGGTGGATTGGTCAGTCCAAAATGCATGACCAACCACTCAAAGAAACCATTTGGAGTTTTTAAAGTAGTCTTATCGATAATGTCCTCTGCCACCCTCAGCTGATGAAATCACGTGGCCAAATCCATCTACAAGAAAATTGATGCACCTATTAGCTGATCAAACAAGCCATAAATCCTCGGAAGTGGATGCCTATGCTTCTTGGTGAGTTTATTCAGCTCTCTATAGTCCATGCATAGAAGAATTAAGCCGTCAACCTTAGTTGCAAAGAAGAATGGAGCTCCCCACTCTGATATGTTCCGTCTAATGAATACTCTCTCGAATAGCTCCCCTACTTGCTTGCTAAGCTCCCTCCTTTCCTTAGGAGCCATGTGGCACACTGGTAAAGCGACTGCCTTCGCATTCTCTACCAAATAAATCTGGACGTTTATCTCACATCTCGGTAGTAACCCCCTAACCTCATTAAACACATCTGGATAATCTCTGACTATGGGTATTGATCGCAAATCTTCAACAGAAGAATCAAGCAAATCTTTGAAATTAAGCATAACTGACCCTCATGGGTCACAAAAAATCTCGAGAGTTCTTCCTTGGCACATTAGAAACCTAACAACTCTCCTTTCACAGTCTAGGATAGCATCATACACGACTAGACAATCCATTCCTAGAATCAATCCATAACCTATAAATCCAAGAACATAATAATTGCATTCAAAGTCGACGCCTAGGATAGAAATTCTCAAACCCCGACATATCATGGATAAATGAGCTGTACCTCATATGGGTTTGAGACTACAACAAGATCAGAAACAATACTAGTATTTAGGTGCAGATTATCTATCACTGAATTGCATATAAATGAATGAGAAGCGCCAGAATCAAAGAGAGTCCTAAAAGGATAATCAATAAGGGAAATCAAACCTTCAACTGTGACTTTCCTACCTCGATAGGGTCCACTAGCCTCAAGAGCATGCACTTGTCCTCTAGAAGATCCTTCCCCTGGTCCTTGCTTTCTAGGGCGTTGCTTAGTGAAATGTCCAACTTGACCATAATTGGGACAAGCTTTCTTTTTCTTTCAACATTCTTTCATAAAATAACCCAAAGATCCACAACCATGGCACTTAACTTCTGTCTTGATCTGAGCCATATCAGGCTTTCCTCCTTTCTTTTGTGTTCCCTTCTTGGGCCACAATTTCTTTTTCTTAAGCTTGGGTTGTGTCTCCTCAGTCTTGACTTCTTTCTTCTCATCCGTACCGTCCTTGTGCATCAAAGCCATGTCAACAAGCCTCTCTAAAGTTCCCCCATTCGGTATATGTGGTAGTGCTAGTCCTTGGACAAGTTTATTCAACCCTCTCGCCAACCAAAGAGCCTTCTTATAGGGAGTATTTACCAAGTCCAAGCCGAATCTCGCTAGCTGATTAAACTTGTTAACATATTTCTTAGTAGGCTTACTTCCTTGTTTTAAAGCCAAAATTTTATCCATCTGCATTCCTTCTTCTGCTTGAGACAAGGACTTCATCTCAAATCTCTATCTGAAATCCTCCTAAGTAACTACTGAATGTCCCGCCTGTGTCACCTTCCAGCAGTATGAAGCTTCTTCCTTCAGTTACCAAGTGACCAACTATATCTTTCTCCTATCGTTGAGCTCGAAAAGACCAAACACGTTCTCCATTTCTTTAAGCCAATTGTGCGCCTCAACAAAACTCTAGGTACTACGAAACGGCTTGCCTTCCATTGCGTAGAAATCCTTACAAAGCTTAGAAAAGTTGACTACAGGAGGAGGTGGAGCAACTGCGGCTGCAGCTGGGAGTGGGGTATCTCCTTGAAATCCGGCAGGTGTCATAGCCACTAAATACCTATGGAACCATGTCAGTAGTGGAATGCCCTCAGGAAGATTGGGTGCCGCAGACATGTTGAAAAGAGAAGAAACAAGGATTCAAAAGAGACCGAAAGAGCATTGTGTATGACTTGAGAAGATATGTTTTCCAAAAATAGGTTTTTACCTGAAAATACTTTGCTTTTGAAAAAAAAACTTTTCAAAACTTTTCTTTGATCTTGTAACTTTCAGCTCTGATACCAAATGTGTCGCCCCATGCCCGTTAATGTCACTCATAAGAGAATGCATTAAACTTCATAAAGCACAATAGGTAAATAGTAACTAAAATTCACAAGATAGATATAAATAGGCAGCGGAAAATTAAATTTTATTATGAAAAGTACAACATTGTTCCAAACCAATTACATCACTAAATGCCAAACACTTCAAATAAAACATCTGCCTTACAATGCCAAACATCAGAGTACAAAAATGCAAAACCATATCCCTTTTAACAAGCCATAACAAAGTAGAAAGATAATCAAAGCGGTAGATTAAATCGGAAGAAATCCTAATCCAAGCTGAAAGAAATTCCTAATGACTACGGAGTACTACCACTCTGAGGCCTGGGGGGAAAGGAAGAGAAAGAAGCGACACAAAATAGGTCAGACATAAACCCTGGCGGGCTCCACTGATTTTCAGTATATGCATAAAAATAGAGGTATCAAGATTGATAAATAAGACTGTATGAGAAAGCACAGTAGCCTATAAGTACAAGACAACGAGACAACAAGATAAAACAAGGATTGAGTAAAGCTTCTCATTTATATCCCAAGAAAAAGTTTTTCTCTACATCAATACTAGTATATCTAGATTAGGAGTTACCTAATTACATATCAGGATTAGGTGTTACCCTAATTACTACCCATGCGATCGGCTCCCTATTACGTAAATACCTTGTGTCTGCCCCGATAGTAGGGTGTACCACTTCATAACCCATCAACATAGAACACAAACCTATTCACTGGTGTTACGACGTCTTAGTTTCCCTAATTGGACCCATGCATACTAATGACTCCGCCGAAATGCACCCGTACCCACCTTCCCCTTTTGAACCTCTTACTATCCAGATTAGTAAAGCGTTCCCTGGTACCTACCTAGCACGAGCTCACTAACAAGATACCAATAGGGATACTGACTGATATAGGTTCCACACAGTAAGACTGACACAAGCCAAACCCCCTAATCTTGTGCCCTCAAGTAACTAGAATTTCAGAGTCCCCAAAACCCGATATAACAATAGAACGAGGGACCTCCTAGCTTATTAATTATCAGGTTTCACTTAGAAGGTATAAGTTCATTAATAAGCATGGTTGTAATATGACATTTTTAAGTAAATGTTATTATGTGTACAACCCCTTTCCCAAAACAAGCACCTCCCCAGATGTATATATACATTATTGTAATTCAGTTTACTTAACTTACACCTGGTACTTACACTTTCTTAACATATTCTTTACTTAATCTTTGCATTAAGTCTAATCTAACATATATACATATATGCATATTCTTCCTTTTGATTATATTCCCAATTTACAGTCAAAAGTCCTCAATTTATAATATACCCCAAATTCTCCTTTTTCAATGTAATTTCATATAATCCCAAATTCAATTATACATAATCTTAAGTTGGAAATGGCCTAGGCTCTTGATGTCCTAGGCCCAGCGAAAATAAAAGGGAAAAATAGAAGAAGAAGAAGATAATCAAATCAAACTGTATAAAATAGGGTTATAAACAAGAATGGAAATAAATTAAACATCAGAATAGGGATAAGGAAGATAGATATGTATGAACATAGCTGACAATAAAAGAATATATATTACTGTAACAAATGCATAGATGAATAACAGTAAAAGAATAATATAGAAAATGTAACAACCCGTATTTTAAATAACCTGTTATAACATAAAACGAGGCAGAATTTAATTCTAAAATCTGAATCAAGGGAAACGGGCTATGCCATTGCGTTCGTCTCGGAAAAATACGCGAAATAGAGTCCGAGTTTTCGAAAATCGGAGTCCGTATGACCCAGTTAAGGCCCATTGAAGTTTTCAGAAATTTCCATAGTAAAAACAGATTTAAATTTTAAATTAAAAACAAGGATTAGGGCTAACTGGCGTCAGGCGGGAAAATTCCCGCCAGGACCCCCATGTCGACAGGCATGTCGACAGGGGTCTAAGGGTGTCGACTTCCCTGTCGACACGGGGTGCTCGGGCACTTTTGCCTGGCGCACCATTTTGATTTGGGCTTGGTCTTGTGGCTTGGTTCTAGAGAATTCCGAAATCTGACGGACCTAAACTAACCTAGGGTTAATCCTAGGGCTAAAAAAACTCTAATCTTCTATAAATAAGCCCCTAATCCTACCCTAAAACCTCATTAATCATTCTAGCAACCAAACTATGTCAAATTGAATTCTCAAATGGCCTCCACCTAAAAACCCTAGCCTCCATCCTCTTCAAAAATTATTCCTATGAAGATTTTGATGTTCATACAAGCACTTCTAAGTTGTATGAATGATCATTAGCTTGCATACATCATCAAGTTGCAAGCTTTATTTGCTAAGCTAGAGTTTTTGGGATTTTTGTTAATTGGAGCTTTGTTTTGGGTTTTTATATGCTTGCATAAAAAGGGCTTCTCAATCTTTATTAGTAGATTTGTGTCTTCATAATATTTGTAAGCCCTCTTACCTTCATTTTAGAAACTCTAAAGTTAATATGTGATGAAAGTTGGGATTTATGCATGTTTAATAAGTTATGCATGCTTATGCGAGTTTACTATGCTATGTTATGCATGTTTAATGAGTTATGCATGCTTATGTGAGTTCACTATGCTATGTTACACATGTTTGATAAGTTATGCATGTTTATGCAAGTTCACCAAGCCATGATTTGCAAGTTTAACAAGTTATGCATGTTTATGCAAGTTCACTATGCCATGATTTGTAAGTTTAACAAGTTATGCATGTTTATGCAAGTTCACTATGCCATGATTTGTAAGTTTAACAAGTTATGCATGTTTATGCAAGTTCACTATGCTAAGTTATGCAAGTCCAACATATTATGCATGTTTATTATGATATGTAAGATTCATCATGTATGTTGTGCCAAGTTCCCTCTTTCTATCCTTTATGCGTTATAACGAATATGTAAGCGATAGAATGACGTTGGGAGGGTTTGGGTAAAACTTAAAATACATGAAAATATAAGATTGGGAATTTACCTATTAAGTTAGGTCTACCCCTTGGGAATTTACCTATTAAGTTAGGTCTACCCAAGTATTTGTTAAACTTGTAATTATGTTTTGAAATTAAAGTGGACATGACACTTAGAAAACATTAGTGTGGCCAACTCGAGGTTGGGTTGAGTTTGTAGCGTAAACCTACCCGGAACCGACCGGCTTAACTAGTTGCTACAAACAATAGGACCCAATGTGAGAAGTTGGTCATGTGTACCTTGGACCTGAGGTTAGACCAAGTTGTGGTGTAAAGCTACCCGGACCCGCCCGGCTTAACTAGTAACCGCAACAAAGTCTAATGTGAGAGGTTAAGGCACAATTAAATTAATTAATGCCTCATGATTAGGGTTAAGTCATGGCCCACTAATACTTAACCAATTTTGGGGATACGAGGGATTAAATGGGGTTAAGTGGTGAACTGTTGGTTACACTTAACTAATTTAATCCATGATTAGTGAGGGGTTAAACCACACTTAACCCTCTTAGAAAACCCTAGCAACGTGGTCTGTTCCAGCAGTAATCCCAGTTTGGTATCATTCACAACCCTAGAGGCTAGGCTAGGGCGGGGCACGATTACTGGACTGATGTAAGCGACCAAAGCGACGGCTGAGTGGTACAGCGGTGCGGGTCCAGGCGGGCTACGGACGTGCACGTAATCCGGTGTTGGACAAACTCGAGGCACGGGTACCAGTAGGTTTAGACTGTGCATTATTGCTTAGGTGTCTGGGGTTGATACCTGGGGGCTTGATACACCCGAAGGTGGACCTAGCACAGTCTGACTACAACAATATGTGGGTCGTATGGACACCAACACTTGACGTGTTAGGTTTATAGGGAGCCGATCGACTAGACCGTTGGGCTGGGCCTTGTATTAAGGTCACCTCATGCTATTGGGCCAAAGTTTGGGCTGAGGGATCAATACCTGTTGTGTTAGTTTGCTAGTACACTGTGGTGCAAAGCTTAATCTTCTTTATGTGATGTCACCTTTATCTATTGCCAGTATGTTCATCTCAGTTTCCATCATGATGCTAACTTTATTAGTTTATAGACTGATCGTAGTAGGGCTTACCAGTCTTTTTGACTGACCTGTTTTCTTTCGCTTCTTTTCTTCCGTTCCCCCCCACCCCCCAGGTTCTCAGGGAGGGAACAGTGGTGCTTAGCTTGGATCGCTTGCTTGTTCGCTGGATAGCTCATGTATGTCTGGACATTGAGCTCGCTATGGTTTATCATCTTTATTTTGGGGATAGCACTATGTATTTCAGTATTTCTGTTTATGATGTACTAGACATGTTTATTTTTGGCAGTTGACTTTATGATGTACTAGACTTGTTTTGAGATGGTTTGAGATATTCCGCTGTTTTATTCTCACTTACTCTGTTTTACATATATATTTATGTTCTTGTTCTGCCTTGATATGTCATTATGCATGTTTACCCAGTTCTAACACCCCCCAGAAGCTAGTGCCCCCAAAAGAGTGACCCTAGCGGAGGTGGGGTGTTACAGAAAATAACTTATAAGTACTGTATGTTCTAAATCTAAATTTATTTACTATCGTAATACATTTCTAGATATCAAATCTGAAAATAACTTGAACTCTCAAGGCTAGGTATTTGGTTCAAAAATATTTCTTGAAAAAGGTTGTGTGTTGATTATAGATCTTGAATTATTTCTGTTGATCTAACTTTCTGCAACATCTCCCCATTTTATTTCTTAATTTACAGTATAGCCACGGAGGAAGGGAATAAAGAATAGTTGTGTGTAGATAAAATTGGAGAGAGCCACTCTATTTATGGACTGACTGAGCTAATTCCTAGCCGTTAGATTTTAGGGTTTCAAATCTAGCCATACAACTCATCCAACGAACCTAATATATAAAAATAGTACAAATATATCGTCCATAATTGGACCAGCATGCGGGTGGGTCGACCCTCACCTAACGTGTCAACCTATGGGTCGACCCCCCTTAGACATGGGTCAACCTATAGGTCGACCCAGATACAGGATGGGTCGTTCCATGACCGTTGGTTCCTGTTCTAATTTTTTGTTTGAATTTTATTAATATATATCGTTTATATATAAACAATCTTCTTACATCCGTATCCTTCTCATACGTTATCCGATTTATTCAAACTCGGGGTCTGTCTGAACTAGAATTCCAAGATGAACGCAATGGTAAAGTCGGTTTCACTAAATTCAGAATATTTAATTATATAATATCCATTTTATTGTCTTTGCTGTACAGTTATGGTGTATTGAACTTTAGGGTATTACATCTCTTCAACCTCGTAACAGTTTAGTAGGGATATACTATTTTTTGTCGCTTTTTTTGGTAATAGTGAACTCGAGTTCATGGAAAGCTGGAGATCGGGGCATTTATTCATGGATTAAGCTTTGGTCTCGGGTTTGTGGGTGTAGATTGGAGCTCAAAGGAAGATTTTCGTGGAAAAGGGTGATGGAAGTTATCACGGGTTTCCTGTAGATGGTAGGAAGAACCTGGGTGATCCGGTTTCGTGGAAGGGCCGAGGTAATGTTATGTGGTGGTGGAGGTGACGAGCTATAAGAGAGAGAGAAAGATTGGTGGCATGAGTTAGAAATCTATGGTAGAATGACGGTGGGAGGCTGGTTTTGGCATGCACGAGAATTGGAGCAGCAGGTTTTAAACAATTTAATGGGGAAGAAGCTGTTTATGTGGGAAAGGAAGAATGTTTGGCTTGGCCCTTTTCGAAGAAGGAAAAAAATGACGTTGTCCTATTTTGTGTAAACAAAGAAAAAAAGATATTAAAAAAAAGGAGAAATGGGAATCCAACTGAATGAGGCAGGGTGGTAGTGTTCTAAATGTGAAGTGGACGGGTATGGGGAGAACATGGAGAAGTTGAGGTGCAGTATTAGATTAGGCTGTGAGGAAAATATAGGGTAAGGCCCATTTTTTTGTTTTTAAAATCAAAGTTAAAATTTAAATTTAATGATTATATAAATTATTAAAATGATATCTACCTGTACAATTTTAGAATTGAACGTGGTTAGCCACATTGGAACCATATGGGCGTAAACTACACGATGGAGCTGGTTTGATGAGAGTCACTAACCGCTCGCATTTTTAATTAAATTAAACATCCATTTAATTTAATTAAAATGAATTGCTTTAACAATAAATGGTGATCATGGTGAGTATAACTCACTCAATTTTGTCCTACATATATTTTTATAAGTCTGGTTTAATATTTGTGTGCTATGTTTGATAATTGTTGGATGATTTGATGATTGCTTGAGTATATGCTGAATATTTTTTATGTAGCTGATTAAATAAAATGTTCATTAATTTAATCGAAACCTATCGTTATTTTTTACGATAAATTCCAAATGAGGTAACTTACCTTGTTGGTTATGTTTATAATAATTTAAACGTATTTAAATTAAGGATTGAATGTTTGTATTTTCATTGTTGATTGATTGTTGTTGTTTGAACTAATTGTTCACACTTATTATAGTGGCTTTTAAACTAATTGTTTAACCGGTCCGATTGGATGATTGATGTAATCATTGATTGTAACACCCCGTATTTTCTGTAAACATAAAAGTAACAAAACAAAGTATACTTAATTTTTAAAAGAAGAATTAAGGAAAACAGGTTACGGCATTGCGTTCGTCTCAGAATTCTGCTTGGAATAGTGTCCAAGTTTGCGTAAATCAGACTTCGTATGAAGAAGTTATGGCCTTTGGAAGATTCAACCAAAAATTCAGAATTTACATAGAAAAATACCCAGGCAGCTCGACCTGGGGGTCTACCTACCCAGGGAGGTCGACCTGGGCCATAGGTCGACTAGGGGGTCGACCTCCCCCCCCCACAGGTCGACTTGTTTTGGCCCAGATCCGATTTTCTTTGGCTTGTGACGTGGTTTTGGCTGTTCTGATGGTCCGGATTGGTTCTAGGTTGATATCTAAGGCCCTAAACACTTATGTTCTCTTATAAATACACCTAAGCCAAAACCTAAATCTCTTACATTATTCTCTAGCCTCCATTGCTCTCTCCTTCTCTAAAAATAAATCAATGGCGTCGCTACTCTTATGAAACCTAAGCTAGAACTAGTACTTCTTCTTCTTCCAATCTGAATAGGATTAAAAGATAACAAATCAACGCCTACATCAACGGAAAGCTAAATCAACTCCAGAAAATCAGATCCCAGAATCGTTCTTCTCTTATTGTGAGTACATTTATTTTCAGATATGAAATTTAATTATGATCTTGACATGGTTATAAATCTGAATTGGAGATTATGCATATTCCTGTTTATCAGATCTGCTTTATTCTGTGTAGATCTGTCTTATTCTTGTTTATCAGATCTGTTGTATTTTGTGTAGATCTATGCATATTCTTGTTTATCAGACCTGTTTATCAAATCTCTTCCTCCTTCTGTTCTATAGCCAGGCTACCACGATCCCGAGCCAAATCTCATAAGAGATTGACATGCGAACACTAAATTTGGGGAAAACATTGAATGATGCATAATTGGACATAACTGATTTGTGACTAAATTGAGAACACAACATAAGTTGTAATTTAAGATCTAGACCTAGGCATACTATATATGATGGTTTATGATTTGGAAGAAGGAGAATTATTTTATGACAACATATGACTTGTAATTTGGGAACATAATGCATGTTATAATCCAAGATCTGATTTTGAGGACATAATACATGTTGTAACTTAAGATTTAGATTTGGGGTATATTTTATATGGCGATTATGACTTGGAAGAAAAAGGATTGAAAAACCTATATTAAAATAGGGATAACTATTAATGTGAATACGCCTAATTCGGATTTTTGGATATTTGACATACGCGGTAATCAACGGTTATAATTTGGCATAATTTATATTGTGCATTATGATTTGGGGATTTTAAAGAATATTCTGTACGGTGCAAATTTAACTAAAATTTGGGACGTATGTTATATATTGAATTATGACCGTAATTTGGGCATATAAAATTAGGCATAATTTTATAATTGGGCGAGGTATGTCAATGGAATTTTAAGGGATGATTAAATCTGTTAAATTGCCTAATCTGCTAAATCTGTTGAAAACTGAATACGGTAATTTAGGTATGAAATCTGTAGGCTTGATCTAAAATTGGGCAAAACATGTTAAAAGAACTTTGAATAATCTGTTGTAACTTTTAACGAAGTTAATTTGTTGAATTGGCATAATTAGTTTGATATTGGCATAATCTATAATGGAATACATTGGATAAAATAAGAATGCTGAGACACGAGGTTAGACTTCATTTGCGGTAAAAGCATGGCCGGAACCAACCGGCTTAACCAGCAACCGCAAACTGTCAGTCTAATGTGAGAGGTCGTAGGCATAAAGATGCTTAGACACGAGGTTAGGTTTGGCTTGTGGCAGAAGTCTGCCCGGAACCACCCGGCACATCCAGCGGCCATAAGCTACCGACCTAATGTGAGAGGTCTGTGCATTAATATTTAATTAATTCAAATCTAAGATAAATGTGATACCTAAAACGTGTTGGGTGAATAGGGTTAAAACAACTGGACTGATGAATCTAATAAACCCGTTTCATAAATCTGTAGGCCCAATACAAGGTTAGGTGAAACAATCTGTAAGTCTGTTAATCTGTATATCTGATCTGTTAGTTTGAAAACTTGTTAATCTTTATATCTGATCCGTTAGTCTAAACGCTTGTTAACCTGTATGTCTGATCTAAGAACTAGTTAATCCGAACTTTGTACATCTGAAATCTGTAAGCAAGTTAATCTGAAATCTGTTAGTTTGGGGACACAAGATTAGGAGGGGTAATTACTTGTGTCATCTGTTGTTTGGGACCCATATTAGTCAGTAACCCTTTCTGGTATCTAAACTATGACCCAAAACTAAGAGGGGTCTGGGCATGCTTACTGAACTAATTGTAAGAGGTTCACTCTGATAATGGCGAAGGGTGTTGATGGCGCATTCCAACCGGGTCATGTGTGTGCATGGATCCGGTCTGCTCTGAGGATGTAAGACACCGTGACATCTGTAAATAGGTCTGTGTCTATAGGTTGCCACTTTATGGAGTGATACACCCTTATGTGGGGCCGACACAGGGTATTTATGTATTAGGGAGCCGATTGCTTGGGGTAGAATTTAGGGTACGCTTAGTTCTGTCTGTTTCTATTGAGTACCGTCTGTTTCTATTGGGGTGGTAACACCTATCTGTTTCTGTGTGGTACCGTATGTTGGGGTGGTAAAGGCCCATTACTTGTGTCTAGTTCTAATATTCTGTTTCCGCAGGGATTATTCTATTTCCGTCTCTGATTCCGCTCCTGCTTCTATTTCTGTACGTCTGTCTCTGTTGGGGTGGTAAAGGCCCATTAGTTGGGGTGCTAAAGGCCCATTATTAGCATTCTTTTTTTGTACCGTCTATCTCTGTTTGGGTGGTAAAGGCCCATTACTAGCATCATGTTTCTGAAGAGATCGTTTTGTTTTCTGTTTAGACATTAGGACAACACCTAATTCTGTTATACTAGTATTAGTGCAGAGAAGTGAAAACCAAGTAAGAAGCTTAGCTTAGCCTATATCATTCTGTTTCTTCTGTTAACCTGCTATTCCTGTTACGGTTATCCCTCATCCAATTTTATTTACATGTCATGGTACTATTATCTGTTCATATGCTGGAAGTCACTGGACTCACCAGACTTATGTCTGACCTAGTTTGTTTCGCCTCTTTTCTTTCCATTCCCCCCCAGGTGCTCAGGGTGGAAACGTGGGAGCTTGATTCAGACTCTCTCTGCTTGAAGTGTTTGAAGTATTGCTTGGCTTTGACTCTATCTTTCCACGGCAGTTTATATTGGGGATTATGGCTTTAAAAACTATGCATTCTAAAGGTTTTTGTACAAGACCAAAATTTATGTACTTGAATTCCGATATTGTGGTTTTGAAAGATGTAACCAAACTTATTTCTATTTCTGCTGTAATAAAGTTATAAAATTTTCAAGTACTACTTTATCTGTCTTGTAAATTTGTGTTCTGTTTACTTATAACGTTCCACCGAAGTTAAGGCATTCCCTTTGCGAGTGACCTTAACGGAAGTGGAGTGTTGCATTGATTGTTGAATCTAAATACAACGTTTATTTTGCTATTAACCAATGGGCAATATTGGTTGAGTAATTGGCGGTAGATGGCCTAAAAATAAATCAATTGATGATAACGAGTAATTCAACGAGATTTTCAAAGCGAGAAACAGTTGAATGGATTACAAGTGGAATAATACGAGCTTATAAGGAGTTAGGATAGGAAATTTAAGAATTGGAACCTAACTGGAGGCTCGTTGAGTTGAGCGATTTTCTGATTGTTGATCTGATGTTGATTTCAGTCTTTAGGGTTGATACTTAAGGAGTTATTCTCTTACCAATTTACGGTGAGGGACTAATGAATTTTGAAGTTTAGAAATGCATGAATAAGAAGAAGGAATGTTTCCAACTATAAAAAAGGATTTGAGGATATAAAATGATGTTTCCAAAGTAATAGGAATAGAAAGAGATTTTGAGAAAATATAACGATATTTTCGAGGTAAAAGGAATTTAAGAGATGAGTTTGAATGGGTTTATCAAAAGGAATAGGTGTTATTTGTTGTTTCCAAGCAATGAAATCAAAAGTGATTTCGTGATGATGTTTTACATGAAATGGTTAAAACCAAAGTTGAATATGTCTATATATATATATATATATATATATATATATATGATTAAATTCTAAAAAAATTAAAAATGGTTTTAAGAATATGCTTACAATATAATAAGAAGAAAATACTATATTCAAAAATGTTGTAAGATTTAGAAGTTAAATTAACCTTCGTTAACTAGTTTAACAGAAATGCCAAGTACTAAACCAATGAATTCACTATTTTGTTTATGGATGAATGGTTGTTTATTTGATAGTTAAATAACGGACTATCAAATCTGACGTATTATCGATTGTTGGTCAAGAAGGATAATATATGTAAAAAGGAAGATATATAATGCTGATCATGATGGAGCAATTGAAGACCATGGATCTTCATAAAATGGGAGGACCACTTAAAATATCTAGTTGGCCCCTTGAGATATATAGTGGTTCTGTCGCGGTTGGAACCTATGGAATTCAAGGACTACTCATTACTGATCTACAAAGTGATTCCTAAGATGTGGTTGGAAGGTGCCTTCGGTTTGTCCAGACCCAGGACAACTTGTATGGACGAGTGTCTAATAGAGTATTTCCAAAAGGGTCACGTACGTTGATTACTTCAAATGTACTACAGTTTGTGGTGGAGAAGGGCACTTCTCTTAGTTTAACAACTATAGTATTTTTTTGGATGTCAATTAGTGATTTTATGGCGGATCTGACAATGTGACATTCAAAATGAATGGTGGTCAGATATTCTAAAGGGTAATTTTAACTTCAAGCCTCTTCAACCGGGAAATGGTATAAAATTAGGTACGTCACATGGCTAAGTGGGTCGCTCCCATTAGGGTGTATTGTCACCATCTAGAGAAATTTCTACTTATTCTTCTTTCGCTTCTGTTTCTCTCGGGAACGGTTATGTTGGATCCTACCATAGGTGACAATATATTCGAAATATTTAAGCGAAATAAATGATCAGTCTTGTTTACCCAGGGTTGCAAGATGTTCTTACTGAATCCTAGTGTATTTTCTCTAAACGTACACTGTTGGAAGGTGGTCCCATACCTTGCCATAGTTGGATATCCATTCTCCAACAAGCACCCGTGGTTTTGATTGTATACTATGGATGTAGAGCATGAGATGCAAGTGTTCTGCTAGATGGTTATTTATTTGATTTAAACATTATAATAATATCAGAATAGATACGATTCCAAATTATTTTGGGTTATTGTATGGTAAAAACCATCCGTATTTATGTGTGGAATTGTCTCACGATTATCCTTTTCTTTCAAAAGAAGTTATCAAAAACTAAAATAAAGTTGGACGATACCTTTAAACTAAAATAAAGTTTGCAATGCTTGGGTCAGACTGTGTTTTACAAGTTCAAGTTATCGGATGCTGTGGAGTCAGATGAATTAGGGAAGTCCAAACGCATGATCTATATAGTATTATTCTATTGTGTGTTGTATTTGAGGACATGTTATTATAGTTTTCCGAATGTATTGATGTACTCTAATGATTGTAAGTATTATTTCAAGCTCTCAATAAAGATTTATTTCTATACTATATTTAATTCCGTGGCGATATGAGACCCTAATTCTGTTATGTTTCTACTTCTTATTTCCTCTATTCTAATATTCCTTTCTTTCTTATCTCACCTTCTAATTTCTTTCTGTTAACTATTTGGTGTTTTCGCTACTTAGGTTTTGGCAAGTAATACAGGTTTTACGTATTATTGTCAAAATTCGAGCGTCGAATACCACGGGTTGTTACAGTGGTATCCGAGCATATGGTTTAGTAATAACCTTGGCCTTGTGGCATAACTTGATAGAGATAGGGTAAGTAATACCTTAGATTAATTTTGAGTGCATATACGAGTATTCGTATTTATAGAGTTAATAAAAATGTTTTGTATTGTGTTGTTTGATCATTCAAGTAGGACTGACAATTGACACAATATTGTTTTGTAAAGAGGGTAAATGAAATAATTTTTCCCAAGTTATATTTCGTATAGAAAGGAAATAATTTTAGCAAATTATTGGAAAATTGATTTGTTGATTGATTTGAACAGAATTCAAATAGAATTGTAAATGATTAAATGTAACTTGAGGAGGATTTCACATAGAATATGTTGAATCCTCCCGAATTGCGTTATCGGAGCTGAGAATAAGAATTTTAATATA
Source organism: Allium sativum (assembly GCA_030737875.1). Classification (NCBI taxonomy): domain Eukaryota; kingdom Viridiplantae; phylum Streptophyta; class Magnoliopsida; order Asparagales; family Amaryllidaceae; genus Allium; species Allium sativum. Next base: position 644,129,767 of record CM060912.1, read on the forward strand.
GTATTAAATAAATTAGGATTTAACCTGAAGATAAGTTAGATACAAATTAATCAAAAGTTGAACGAATTGGAAACTGAAGAAATGGATTATAATATAATAAATTTAAATAGAATCAAATATGAAATGAAATTAAATGAGTTAATCTTGTATTTGTTATTGCACTGAAAATTGAGTTAAGTACAGGTTGGAAGAAGATAGAGCTGACAGTTGTTTAGCTTGGTTATTGGAATTTGGTCGCCCGACAAATAAGTAAACCTTAATATTCTTAATTGGGTGGTTGATTTTATACCTTGAGTTGGGTAGCCACTTGGCTTTCTTTTCTTTTGATTGATGTAAGGCCCGGAGTAGCGTTTGTAGTTGATCTAATCAGCCGTGAAGAGGAGATGCTGGCAAATTTTTCGTAAAGTTTTAAAACATAGAATATTTTTGATAATAATTTTAAATAATTATTGTGAAAGTGATTGGATTTGGAGCATTCTTCTTACCTTGTAATTTCGGGGATGAAATTCTTTTAAGGTGCAAAGAATGGAACAAACTTGATTTTTCGGTCATTTGAATTTGTATTTTTAAATTTGATTTAAATATTATATTGGAAATATAATTGGATCTATATATAATTCATTAATTAAACGAAGTTTAAATGTATAACTTGATATTTAATTTAAACGAACTCATAACGGCGCGGTTGTTCGTAATATTTAGTTTTTAACTTCAATTGAATATACGGAATCCATTTTAAGTCGGAACTCTGTGAAACAAGAAACATTTGAAACTATTGGATTAGAATTTTCTAATGAAAGTGAAATATGGATATTTTGTCTCGTAAATTATAAGTTTTGTCCAAATAAAATTTCAAATAGTCGCTATGGATTCGTTCATAAACGATAACGTTTATTTAATAAATTAAAAAAGATTCTTTTTATATATTTTGGATATCATTTAACTTGAAAATTTTAAACAATGTGTTATAATTCCATATTGGTTAGATTTGAAGCTATATATACCATTTGGATATATACGACAATAATAATTTATTTATTATTAAATTGGATTATTTTGGAATTAAATAATATTTTATCAATATTATATAGGCCTTAGAAATAACTATTTTCCAAACGATCCCCGCCTTCAACAAAATGAATTTTATTGGAATACATATAGTTAACTATTGCAGGATTTTCGATTTGAAGCCAATTAGAGTTGTTTATGAGCAGACGAAATTTAAATGTGAACTGATAAATATATTGGAATTAAAATAACCTTGTTTTGCAAACGGAGTCCCATTTCAACGAAATTTATTTCAGTGGGACTGGAACACCAAAACATAGCAGTGTGTTTATTTTCGTTGAGTTTGGAATCGGTATTCGACGGTGCATATATTTAACAGTAGCATAAATAGCGGTAGATATTTATTAACCGTGTACAGAACAACTAATATATATATGACATATACCCTAAGCAACTAATAGAAGTACACTACCATACACACTACCAAGTTGAATTTTCGAGCCTACCTATATTTCTTTTCCCAACAGCATAACACCACGCTTCCTTCTTTTTCAACAAGCCTACCCTGAAAGCAGCTGCAACGTAGCCTTACCATCCATACTGAAAAACAAAAAGAAAGCTTAAGTTTTTCCAACTGCAAACGTACCCATACTGCATCCCTAACACCTCTAAACACATGGCCAAGGAATGTAGGATTTTACGTGATGTTTATCTGCTCTTCTTGTATCTATATATACAACGTGCAATCAATTCATTTATTTGTTTCCAGGAAACCAAAACAAATACTGATGTCGCCATTAACATATCTACCGCAAGCTTTAAATAATGAAACCAATGCATATGAAGATTTTTTAAATCAAAACACTGGTACATGAAGATGGCTGGATCTCCCTCTTCAACCTCGTAACAGCTTCGAAGGGATCGGCTATTTTTGTTGTTGTGTTTTTTGGTAACAGTGAACTCGATTTGGTGGAAATATAAAGACTGGGGCGTTTATTTGTGGATTGAGCTTTATCTCGGGTTTATGGGGTTATAATGGAGCTCGAAGGCAAATTTTCATGGAAAATAGTGATGGAAGTTATCTCGTGTTTCCTATAGATGGGGGGAAGAACCTAGGTAATGCGGTTTTGAGGAAGGGCCGACGTGACGTTATGTGATGGTGGCAGTGACAAATTAGTAGAGGGAGGAAGACTGGTGGCATAAGGTTTGAAATCTATGGTGGGATGACGGTGGGAGGTTGGCTTTGGCATACTAGAGAATCGGAGCAGCAGGTTCAAAACAATTGAATGGGGAAGAAGATGTTTATGTGGGGAAGGAAGGATGTTGGGCTTAGCCCTTTTCGAAGAAGAAAAAATAATGACGTTGGCTTGTTTTGTGCTAAACAAAGAAAAAATATATAAAAAGGAGAAATGCGCATGCAAATGAACGAGGCATCGTGGTAGTGTTATGAATGTGAAGTGGATGGATACGGGAAGAACAGGGAGAAGTTGAGGTGCAGTATTAGTTTGCGCTGTTAGGAAACTAAAGGATAAGACCCGTTTATTTTATTTAAAATCAAATTTAAAATTTAAATTTAATGAATATATAAACTTATTAATATGATATCTAACCCATACAATATCAGAATTGAATGCGGTTGGCCACTTTGGAACCGTATGGACGTAGACTACACGATGGAGCTAGTTTGGTCAAAGTCGGCAACATCTGGGATTTTTAATTAAATTAAACTTAATTTAATTAAAATGAATCGTTTTAACAATGAACGAAGATCAAGGTGAGTACAACTCACTCAGTTTAGTCTCACATATATTTTTATAAGTCGGGTTTAATATATGTGTGATCTGTTTGCTAATTGTTGGATGATTTGGTGATTGCTTGAATATATGCTGAATATATTTATGTAACTGATTAAATAAAATGTTCAATTAATTTCATCGAAACCAATTGTTATTTTTAATGTTAAATTCCAAATGAGGTAACTTACCTTTTTGGTTACGTTTATAATAATATAAACGCACTCAAATTAAGAATTGGATGCTTGTATTGTGGTTATCTGTAACACCCCATATTTTCTGTAAACGTTAATGTAACAAATCAAAGTATACTTAATTTGTAAGAGAAGAATTAAGGGAAATGGGTTATCCCATTGCGTTCATCTCGAAATTCTGCTTGAGATAGAGTCTGAATTTGCGTAAATTGGACTTCGTATGATGAAATTATGGCCTTCAGAAGTTTTAAGAATTTAAATAAATAAAAACAGATTCAAAATTCGAATTCAAAACACACACCCGGGCTGGGCGGGAAATTTCCCGCCCAGGACCCAGGTCGACAAGTGGGTCGACCTGGGGGTCGACCTGTGTACATAGGTCGACCTCCCCTCCTATAGGTCGACCAGGGGGTCGACCTGCCCTGTTTTTCCCGATCTAGACTACAATGATTTTGACCTATTCTGGACGGACCGGATGGCTTCTAGGGCGATCTAAGGGCTCTAAAACACTCTCTACACCTATAAAAGAATGCCTAGACCTAAGGTTTCTCCACACAAATTCTTTTAGGCGTTTACATGCTGTTTCTCTCTAGCCTCCACCATTAAAATAAATCTTATTCTCCATTAAAAACAAGTTATAGTTCTTCTTTAAATTGGAGATTCAAATCAAGTTAAAGCTTCAAGTTGGACCATAGGCGTTCCGCTTCAAGCAACGCCACTCGAATCATAGCAAATCACCTTTTCTAAACCGATCACTGTAAGTTCGGTTATTACTTAAATTTGAACGTGTAATTGGAATTGTGAATGTAATGAATCAAAATATAGAACTATACCAATTTGCAAGTTAATTATCTTTGATTCATGATTATGTCAAATCTAACGTTATTTATGCCTTTGGATCTGATTCTCGATTGTGGCCTAGAACTTATTGTGGCTGATTGCCAATGACTATGATTATGGGACTTTTGCGTAGGACTATGACTATGAAACTGTTGCCCATGAAACTATAGCCTATGACTATGATTCATGACAAAGAGACTATTACATATGACTATGACTATAAGACTGTTTCCTATGACTATGACTATGATTCATAATTTTGAGACTATTGCATATGATTCATGACTATGAGACTATTACCAAGATTCATGACTATGAGACTATTGCCTATGACATTGATTAAGAAACTATTGTGATTAGTCGCCCATGACTATTGTGGTTAATTGCCTATAACTATTGTAGCCAGTGACTTATGCCTATTCCCATTAACCTATTAGGTTGTACTTCGAACTAGCATTATGTTGGACCAAATCACGTATGCCTATTCCCTTAATTATGTTGCATCTCATTTCTTGGGGTGTAACTTATCTAGTTTATTCCTATTCACTGTTATGTACATCAAACCCATTGGAACCATTATTTTTGTATTTGGTTCATTCTTGCATAGCTATTCTTTTATGTCAATTCTCGTGCTTATCCCCGATTCCTTGCTTTGATACTATTAATATCATTTTATGAGTACTTAGAAACGTGTGAGATCATGTTAGACGTACGATTACGGCGCGGGAATTAGGGTGTAGCTTAATTAAAAAAATATGTTGGCATAATCTAAATTTGCTATGATAATGAATGATTTACATGCATATTAGACTTGGGCATCAATTGATAAATTAAATTGGCCGCAAAGTGTGTAATTGGCATGTAAACCAAGTTTTGGACATAAACGGTAAACTAGAATATTAAATCTAGTTTTGACATGAACCGTAAATTGGAATATTAATCTAGATTGGGCATGAATTGAAAAAGGGGAATATTAAATCTAAATTGGTATAAACTGCAAGTTGGGTTAATTGATTGGTAAATCAAGTTTTGGCATAGAATATAAGTATGTTAATTTGCATGACAGTTGAATATGATCTAGGCTAAATTGATTTACGGAAAATTAACATAATAGTAAATATGTAAATTTAGTAAAAGACGAATATGCGTAACCTGAGGTTAGACTGAGTTGTGGTGTAAAAATGCCCGGAACCGACCGACACATCCAGTGACCACAACAATACCTGTCTAATGTGGGTGGTTAGTGCATCAAGCCCAGAAAGACCCGAGGTTAGACTGAGTTGTGGTGTAAACATGCCTGGAACCGACCGACACATCCAGTAACCACAACAATATCTGTCTAATGTGAGCGGTTGGTGCTTTAATTAATTAATTCATTAATTAATTCGTTAAGGCTCATGAATAAATCAAGCTAGAAATGGTGAGGTTAAGTAACTAGGGAAACACTTAACCGTAATAGCATGTTAACAAAGATAAGAAGGGTGGGGTTAAGTAATCGAGAAAACACTTAGCCAATTCAACATGTTAACTAGACAAGGTTGGTAGGGGTCAAGTTAATTTGGACACTTAACCAACTTAACATGTTAACAAGGCAAGACTTGTGGGGGGTTAAGTAACTAAGGGAACACTTAACTATAATAACATGTTAAATAGACAAGTGGGTAAGGTTAAGTAAGCGTTTAACATGCTAATTAGACTAGATGGTGAGGTTAAGTAAATTTAGAACACTTAATTGTCATAACATGTTAATTAGACAAGTGGATAACACTTAACTAAGAATGTATATATATATATATATATCAACTTGAATCAGTGGGAGGGTTAAGTACATATTGGGTTGGTGGTTAATATTAGTAATATAGGCCCACAAACTTAACCATTTAATAAACATGCTTGAACCAGTGGAAGGGTTAAGTATATATCGGGATCGATGGGTAATATTAGTACATATAAGCCCACAAACTTAACCATTAAATAGACATGCTTGAATCGGTGGGAGGGTTAAGTACATCACGTGTAGGTGGGTAATATTGTATATATATAGGCCCTCAAACTTAACTAGTAGGAAACCCTAGTAACGGGGACCCATTTAAGCAGTAACTCACATAGATGTATCATGGTACCCTGAGCTAGGCAGGGTGGGGCACGATTACTGGGCTGATTATAAGTGGTCAAAAATAGCGGAACGGGGTACGTCAGTGTAGGTTCCGACGGTTTACGGGCGTGCACGTACTCTGGAGTGGAAAAAGTAGGCACTAGGTACCAGTAATTATACAGTGTGCATCTTGAATCGTGTCGTGTCGCTATCATAAGGCTTGATACATCTTGTGGTGGGGCCAGCATAGAGTATCTACACACAAGAGAGGGCCGACTGACACAGACACATGGAAAATTAATACAAAGTAGGTAGCATAATCCCTAGTTGGACCTAGGTCGCGTAAACCCTGAATCCGAGAAGCGTTCAATAGGTAGCATAAACCCCAGTGGCCCTGGGTAGCTTAAACCCTGGCTGAATCTAGGAAGCGCTCGATAGTAAACCCTAGATTTGATCTAGGTAATTAACGGAATCCCCATAGTAGATGTACACCTGAAGGCAACCACAAATACGGGGATTGGGATCACGTTATCATACGATCATAGATTACTAGTTTGGACACTAGTTGAAACACCCCACCTCCGTTAAGGTCACTCACAAAGGGTATGCCTTAACTTTGGTGGAGGGTTAAGGGTACAAGACACAGAAAAATTTATAAGACAGATGAATTTAAGCAGCGGAAATTCAAACATTTATTGCATACGTAGTTTAATACAAAAGCATTACACCATAATTTATGTCTTGATAATTCAATAAAAAAAGCATAAGCCAAAAAGTAAAAATAAATGCATAAATCCCCAAGGATCATATCCAAAAGCCATAGCCAATGCAAGAGAGTCCAAGTAATACATCTACTTTCTTGAAGCTTGTAAAGAGTCTGATTAAGCTGGAGTATTTCCTCCCTGTGGACCTGGGGGGAATGGAAGAAGAGAAGACGAAAGAAAACGAGTCAGACAATAAGGCTGGTAAGTTCAGTGGTTACTAGTATTTAAACAAGGAAAGGGATCAGGACAGTGATAATAGAACATAGGACAATACCCTGATATAAGATAAGAGGGATGTGTGATCGCACCCATTACTATAGCCTCTGCACCTACTTAACCATTGGTTCAACCAACCCACGTGTTTACAACAAACGATCCCCTTAGTGATCAGCTCCTACTCGCATGTATTCAAGTCCTATGTCCTTCGGCCCCGGTTGTTGTAGTCACCTGTGCTGGTCCCACCATGAGGTGTATCAGTCCCTCTGGTGGTAACCCGACATGATTCAAGATGCACAGTTTACACTACTGATGCCCAGTGCCTGATTTTTCCACTCTGGAGTACGTGCACGCCCATACTCCACCGGAACCTACACTGGCCCACCAACCACTGATGTTTTGACCGCTTATAGTTCAGCCCAGTAATCGTGCCCCACCCTGCCTAGTTCAGGGTACCATGATACATCTATGTGGGTTACTGCTAAAATGGGTCTCCGTTACTAGGGTTTTCAAATCAATATGTTTATTTGGTTAAGTTTCCAAGTTTACCTAACCTAGCCCATTCGTTTTAGTTAACATGTTGAATCGGTTAAGTGTTTTCCTAATTTACTTAACCCTACAAATCCTGACTTAGCTTTAATTTATTAAAGCACCAACCACTCACATTAGACAGGTCTTGTTGTGGACAAGGGATATGCCGGTCTGTTCCGAGCAGATTTACACCACAACTCAGTCTAACCTCGGGTTCTTTTTGGGCTTGACGCACTAACCACCCACATTAGACAAGTCTTGTTGTGGTCACTGGATATGCTGGTCGGTTCCGGGCAGATTTATACCACAACTCAGTCTAACCTCGGGTTAGGCATATTCATCTTTTCTAAATTCATATTTTTCTATATATTCAAATTTTTTTTATGTAAATTAAATTAATTTTTTAATCACGACATAATTATCCTGTGATTATGCTCAACATAAATGGTATATCAAATATACCATTTAATGAACAAATCTATGCCATGAATTTTCATATTTCCCATCGCTACCCCCGTGGAACGTATGCGTAAATCACATAAAATGTTGGGCTAGCAAATTAGCCGAAACCCATAAGCAAAAAGGGTAATAAACAAAGATCATGACATAAAATAGCATACATTAAACTTATCACATGTAACTTGGCATAGATGTATATTTACTTTAGTCAATTGGGCAAAGGTGAACTTGTGACTAAGTTAAATCTAATGGTCATGTAAACTTGACAAAGGTCTAGCAGGAAAGTTTAACATATAATCACAGTTTCAACCTACAACTTGGCATATAATATTATGTATGTCAAAACATAAGAAAGCTATCATAATCATTTTCTTATCAAAATTTAGCATGATGTTAACAACATAAGAGGACTACAATTCCACTTTTACAACATAAATAGATTCAACTTGGCATAGTTCTAAATATTTATAAATGTAAATCTAACATGTAAACATGTGATTTAGATCCTAAACTTGCAAATAACCACCAAATTACAACATGACACGTTTTACCATTTTGTTGGCATAATAAGTTCTTTACTCAATTGTAATAACATACGATGTTGTACATCACCCAAGCATATAGACATGAAATATACAACATGTTCATTGCCATCAGCATATAGACATGAAATATACAACATGTTCATCGCCACAAACATATAAACAAGATTAATTACTACTATATTTTAAGATAAACGAGAATCAAATCTCATACATAAGCATCGTACTATATTCCAATTACAACATGTCATGATTCAATCGAAAGGAATGTTTAAATCTGCGTAACTACTAACTTACAAACTAAAACAAATTCTTGTGTTCTTAAATCTAAATTCTGAAATTGGAGATGCACGCCTTTGATGAAGATCATTGAATTAAACTAGTTGTAGTTTGATTTTAGATGTAGCTTTTTAGCCCGTCTTTAGAATTGAAAAGGGTGACGGCTACTCCAAATCCTCCATTGACGGCATTTCAGTTCTAGGTTTATTTTTCTGTTTGTTTTTAGGTTAGGCATTGAGTTGTTTATTTAGAATTTCAGTTTGATTATAGCCGTCAGATGAACCTAGGGTAAATCACATCCACTCAGACCTGATCAGGCCCATCCAGAAACCCTAGTGACTCAGCAGTGAGTCAGAAATCGTTCAAATTTCAGATCTGGCTTGGGGCCAGGTCGACCCCCAGGTCGACCCCTAGGTCGACCTCAAGGGGAGGAGGTTGACACTAGGGTCGACCCCCTGGTCAACCTTCCTGGGCGGGAACTATCCCGCCCAGCCCGCTTCTGCCTTCTGTTTGAATTTTGAACTCGTTTTCGAACTGTTTGAATTTATTCGAATTTCTGAAACTTCTAACAGCCATAACTTCTTCATACGAAGTCCAATTCACGCAAACTCGGACTCTATCTCAACCAGAATTCCGAGATGAACACGATGGCCTAGCCCGTTTCCCTTAATTCTTACAATTTAAATTAAGTATTCTAGTATTTATAATTATAACATTAATAAAAAGTACGGGGTGTTACATTCTCCCCTCCTTTTAGGATTTCGTCCTCGAAATCTTCAATTCGAGAAGAACTTATATCCTACCATCCAAGCACCCATCTACTCAACCATCAAACACAGGCGTCCATTTTCCTTAAAAGATTCCTAATGCTTCATGATCATATGCATTGTGTGTGTATATGTCCTTATCTAATGCAAAAATTATGCAGTCTACTGATTCGGTTGAACTCCTTAATGCAGATTATGTCAGTGCCATGAGTCCATTATGAATGCAATTTTTCCTACTCAAAATTTCTTACATGAGTGCACAAACATTCATACAAATGCAACGTCCATATGATAACACATCAAGTTTTAATCCATAAACCAATACATATATGCATATGCAAAATGGAAGTGACTGAGCCGATCTAATACCTAGTGTCTGTGTATATGCATCCACTAGCAACCACTAGCAACCATTTGTAACCACTTGCAACCATCAATCATAACATGTTTCAATTACATGTTTACATCCAAATGGGTTCCTTCCTAAGGATAAAGGATGGGATCGAGGAGGTATACGTAAAAAGGTAGATACGAGCATAAACTTAAGGACAAAGAGATTAAAGACGTACCCTCAAAAAGAAAAGGGTAGGTTGCACATATTCTGTCTTAAGTTTCCCAAGTCGCGTCTTCCTCGGTGTCGCTCCATTGAACTTTGACGTGCTTAACTTCACGGTTACGTAGCTTTTTGACCTATGTTCCCAAGATACGGGTTGGAACTCTCCTCACCATTGCTTCTCGTTCAACTTCAACTTCCTCTAGCGTACTTGGTTCTACCACTTCCGCAGACTCGTGTAAGCATTTCTGCAGGTGAGAGACATGAAAGACATTATGAATCCTGGCCAATATTTCAGGCAGTTGTACCCTATAGGCCATCTTCCCAATTTTCTCGATGATAGGGAACGACCCTACAAATCTTGGTGCTAGCTTTCCTGTGGATCCAAAGCGAACGACGTTCCTCAAAGGAGATAATTTAAGGAACACCTTGTCTCCAACTTCGAACTCAAGGTCAGTTCTTCTTTTGTCTGCGTAGGAATTCTGTCTATCTTGGGCAGTCTTCATTCTTCTTCGTATCAAGTCTACTTTCTCTGAAGTCTCCCTAATCATGTCTGGTGCAAGTATGAGCTTGTTTGTGGACTCCCACCAGCAAGTTGGTGACCTGCACGACCTTCCATACAAAGCTTCGGAAGGTGCCATGCCCATGGTGGCTATTGTTGTAAGCAAATTCCACAAAAGGTAGATGATCCTCCCAAGTTCCTCCGAAGTCAATAATGCATAACCTCAAGAGCTCTTCTAATACTCTGTTGACTCTTTCTATTTGGCCATCGGTTTGAGGGTGATAGGCCGTGCTTAAGCATAACTTTGTGCCTACAGCCTCTTGTAAACTCTTCCAAAACTCGCTCGTGAAGATAGGGTCTCGATCACTCACTATGCTGGAGGGTATCCCATGGAGTCGAACTATCTCCTTAAGATATACGGATGCTAGAGATGAGGCAGCCCTTCTACTCTTGACGGGTATAAAGTGGGCGCTTTTTGTGAGCCTGTCCACTATAACCCAAATGCTAGTATTGCCCCTTCTTGACCTAGGCAACCCATCTATAAAGTCCAACGAGATGCTATCCCATTTCCACTATTGGACTTCTAGAGGATGAAGCAGACCACCAGGCTTCTTCTGCTTCGCCTTGACTTATTGGCATATTAGACACTTAGAAACAAATTCAGCTACGTCTTTCTTCATGCTATTCCAAAAGAAAACTCTTTTGATGTCTTTATACATTTTGTCTCCGCCTGGGTGTATGGTCAACTTGGAACGGTGTGCCTCTTCCAGAACCGCCTTTACCAAGCCCCTTGCTTGTGGGACACATATTCTTCATTCTCGTCTCAACCAGCCCTTGGCATCAAAGGAGTATCTATTGAGGTGACTGGAAGTCTCACCCTTAATTAATTTGTCCATCACTTCAGCTAGCTGAGGGTCTTCTCTTTGCGCGGCTCCGATTGAGTCTAATAGAGTTGGTCGCACTTCTAATGTTGCTAGCAAGCCAAGCACAAAGTCAGTGGAGGGTCTGAAGTTAAAGCTTGCTATGAACTCCAAGCTTTGCCTTTCCACAAAGAGAGGGCTTAAGGTCAGTTTCTTTCTACTCAAGGCGTCTGCTACTGCATTACCCTTGCCAGGAGTGTAGGAAATCTCAAAATCGTACGAGGCAAGAAACTCCATCCATCTTTGCTGCCTCAAATTGAGATCCTTCTGCGAGAATAGGTATTTCAACGATTTATGGTCAGTATACAGTTCAAATTTCTCACCTAGGAGATAACGGCGCCAAGACTTAAGCGCAAAAACGATGGCTGCCAACTCTAGGTCGTGGGTTGGGTAGTTTTTCTCATGTACTTTCAATTGCCTTCCCCCATAAGCCACTACCTTCCCTTCTTGCATCAGGACAGCGCCTAGTCCTGTTCCGCATGCATCGGTGTATACGGTAAACATCTTGCTTCCATCAGGCAATGTCAGAACTGTGGCTGTTATTAGAGCCCTTTTCAAACGTTGGAAATCAATATCGCAATCCAAATCCCAATTGAAAGCTAGGTTCTTCTTTGTCAATCTTGTTAGTGGAGCTGAGATTTTTGCAAAATCTTTGATGAACTTTCGATAAAAGCCTACTAGCCCGAGAAAGCTTCGGACTTTGGTTGTGTTTCGAGGAACCTTCCAATCTTGCACAGCATCCACTTTTGTGGGGTCTATAGCTATCCCCTCTATGGACACCACATGTCCAAGGAACCTAACTTCTTCTCTCCAGAAATGGCATTTGGAGAATTTCGCCTTCAACTGATGTGCACGGAGAGTATCCATGACTTCTTTTAGATGTTGAGCATGCTCTTCCTCATGTAAGAGTGTCATGTCCACTAACCTCTCGTAAGTTGCTCCCATAGGTATATGGGTCATAGCCAAGATGTGAAGTGGCTCATTGTAACGACCCAGAAAATCTGAACCAATTTAAAATTTTTAAATTGGCTAAAATAATGGATTTTAAATATTTAAAATAAATATTTTAAATAATATCAATGAAAAGTGAGTTTGAATTGATGTTTGAAAATGAATATAATTAATTATAATTATAAACAAGGCCTGAAATGGCGTTGCAGTTTCAAAAATTGAATTCAAACTTTGTCGGACTGTACCGGGTGCAAAACAAAACGGATTTGAGTGAAACCAAAAATATTTAAATCTGTTAGTGAATACCTTTCTAACGAATCTGAAAAATCAAAATTTCAAAGCGGAAAGCAAAAGATATGGCCAAATGAATTTTTCGAAAGGTCGCTATGGAATTTATATAGCCCGTGAAATTGGCCATTTTGCATTGGACCTCGGAATTCGACGAAACCACTTTTGTTGGATCCGGGATGTGAAGTTATTGCTAGGTTTTAAATTTCATAATTTTTGAAGCTAGTATGTGAGCGTGGCAAAGGAAAACGTGTTTTGGTCAATTACAGTTAAATTGGATCGACCAAAAATGGGCCTTTTTGCAAACGGTCTCAGAATTCGACGAAACTAGTTTTATTGGGACCGTATCGTCAAAACATAGCCAGATTTATTTTTTTGGAATTTTTCGAATCAGTTTGTGGCCCAGGCAAATTGAAATGTACGTTCAAATCAAATATTGAATGTTATATATTTTAAATTGAATGGAAACTGACTGAATCAGTCGAATGGGGCTACGAAACACATCCCATTATGTTCAAAATGGGGGTAAAACGTTGGGGACGACAGTCATTGGGTTTGGATTGGGGTTCGTGTGTGAAAGGGGTATTTTAGAATTTTGAAAATATATAAATAAAATAAAAAAATTCATTGGCCAGTATCTTTTCTTCTCTCTCCCCGATTAGAACTGCGCACGACAGAAATGATGTCGCCACATTCTCTCTTCGATTTCTCCCACGTTTCGCAATGAAATCGAGTGATTCTTGATTCATTTCAAAGCTCTTCGCCTCCTCTTTAAATCCATCTAAGGTTTGCTAGTTATCATCAAGTGAGGAGGGAGATACGAGTCCTCAAAGTCAGCGACTTTGGAGCAACGCCGAGCCTTCAGGGCACCACCGAACGGAGCGATACCGCCGGTGCCGGGAAGGTGGTTCGGAGCTCTTCGACGCTGTGTGAGCTGATTCTCCTATCGCGCAACAGTTTGATCGAAAGATCAAAACCTAGTTTTGAACCATCGTGAAAGGTGGGTCCTTTATTACATCTGAACTTTGAAAAATCATATCTTTTTCGTTTCTTGACAAAATTCGATGAAACAGGAAACATTGTGACCATGTGGACGTCTTCTACTTTTTAAAAGAGACCGCATATTTTTATGAGCCTTCTGCTATTTTTGGTGGAGTGGAACCCAATGTTAGATTTCTAATTTATAAACGATATGGAAAACGACGATGTATAAATTATATAGTCGATGTATGGGTTATATAAGCGTTGTACACCTCATGTATAAGCGTTGTATAAGTTGTATGTTCGATGTATAAGTTATATATGCATTGTAAAAATTATATATGTGTTGAAATAGAAGTGAATTGCTATATATATACACCCCTCGTCCACAAACCATGGACGATATTTATTGGTTGTGATTGGTATGAAAATTGATTGATAGCGAATGGTTGTTTGGGATTGTTTGTGGTTGATATTGATTGATTGTGGTTGAAAAATACGCGTTTGTGGTTGAGAAATATTTGGTTGAAACCACATAGGATTAGTTTGTGGAAATCAAAAAAAAATATACATGTCGCCTGCGTGCGAACTAGATGCATGATTCCCCATTGTCAAAAACCACGAGGTTTTAAGGTAGAGCGAGGAGCCGTACTAGGGACGGTCCCGGTTTTAACTACCCTGCCGTTATGGTGCCGAAATTTTGAATAATATTCATGTGTTTGAATTATTTTCATTTGTTGAAACTATATTTATTCGTGGAATAGAAAACCTTCGTGTGTTAAGTCGATATACATTCGTTGGATAGAAATTCATGTGTTGAATGGTATTCGTGTTTTAAATATAAAAATCACATTTTTATCTATATATATAAACTATAGAAAACCTTCATGTGTTGAATCGATATTCATTCGTTGAATAGAAATTCATGTGTTCAATGATGTTCGTGTTTTAAATATAAAAATCACATTTTTATCTATATATAGAAACTATAGAAAACCTTCATGTGTTGAATCGATATTCATTCGTTGAATTGAAATTCATGTGTTGAATGGTATTCATATTTTGAAATAAACTGTTTTATAATAAAAATCACTTTTTTTATCATCTATATGAACTATGTAAAATGACCTTGTTTTAAAAGAAATGTTTTATAATAAAAATCCTATTTTTATTACCTATATAAACTATATAAAATAATAGTGTTTTGAAAAGAAATGTTTTACAGTAAAAATCACATTTTTATTATATACATGAATTGCTAAATATAGTGAAGTGTTGAAATAGAAGACAGTTAGATAAAAATATCATTTTTATCAAATGTATGAAAAGAATATAGCTTTGAAATCGAAGAATCGATATATATATATATATATATATATATATATATATATATATAAACAGAATTAAAATATATCAAATAACGACGCTGTAGTTCGTATTTTGAAGCTGTGATTTCAAACAATTATACTGGGAGATCCGACCATCGGATTTTCCCGAAATCGCAACCGTTGGGTTCGCTTTGGAAAAATCTTTCCAATGGCACCAACTTTGTGAAAATCCAACGGTTGGATTGTCTGGAATGTTTAAATCAAATCTAAAGAAAAACAGCACCAAAATCGATTATATTTATATATATATATATATAATTATATTTAATCGAATAACGACGCTGCAGTTCGTATTTTGAAATCGAAACTTCAAACGATTATACCGGGAGATACGACCGTCGGAATTTCCCGAAACTGGAACCATTGCATTCGTTTTGAAAAGATCTTTCTAATGATGTAAATTTTGTGAAGATCCAACGGTTAGATTTTCATATATGTGTAAATCAAATTTGAAGAAAAACAGCGCCACGGCCGCGTTATGGCCCGAATCGTCGTTTTGAATAAAATGGCTATTTTAAAATAAATAAAAATAGCGATAAATCGTTATAAAATATTATAAACGATATGGATGCGATTTAGAAATTAACTGAAGGTTGGCTAAGTCGAATGGTTTCCTGGGTGTTGATCAGATGTTGGTTTCGGCCTTCGGGGTTAATATTTGGGAAATCGTTCTCTTACTGATTGACGGTTAGTGACTAATGAATTGAAATGATGCGTGTATATGTTAGTGTTGCACTTGTTTGTTATATACGCGAGTTGCTCAGAAAGACCGGGTTTATCCCATTCTAAATAACTGAATCGACGATAAGAAATCGAAGATGAAGACGGTGGTCGAAGACTGGAGATCTTCACCTTGTTTGGATGGTAACCGAGGTCCTGATTGGGAGGCACCCCGAAATATGGATAATAAGTGGTGATCGTCCAGACGTACGTGGTGGTCGATGGGTTGCGAGGTATATAGTGCCTCAGGTTTCGTTCAGACCCAGAACGGACTTGTAAATGGATTGTGTGTCTGACATTGGATTTTATTCTGTGTTGATTGGTCTCTATTAAATATACATCTATTTGGCGGTGGAGAATTTATTCTTTTGCTTAACGCCCTTCTCTGAAACGCATGAGCTGAGAGGTTGAATATCGATGGACATCAGTCGCATGGCATAAATTGCTAGTGTGGCATGCCTAAGTGGCAAATGATCAGGGCATCTGCTGAAAAGCAAAGTCTTGTGGTGATGATCAAAGCACTGCCTGTGTGGTGTAGCTTTGTGTATAACGTGAATTCGCGAGCCTCACTCCCCGGTATGAACTAGAAACGGGAGAAGGACCTCAGGGAGGGCATGCGTTTCTTTCTAGCTAGGAGTGGTGTCAGTGTTTTTACACGGCCTGACATTTTACTTATGTGGTTGTTACTGTTGCGAGGCGCCTCGGTTAGATCGGACGATCCAGGTCTGATGGAGTCATTCGTTGGCTCATTTGCGCCCCATAGGGCGGGGAGACGTATTGCTCAGGCATTTTAATCCACATCGGTGGACCGGCCCTGTCTCTCCAAGGGTCAATGCGTTCTGATCCTGAGACATGGTAGGCTAGATTGTCTCGAATTCGGTAAGGACTATCTTTTGCCTTGGTTCATGAAGGAAATGCAATTTCCGAATACATGACTGTGCGGTTTTGATTGTATATATATATATATATATGGCGACATAATATATAGTACCCATGTCATCTATGATTGATAGTTATGATTTGAAATTGCATTTGAAACCTATAAACACTAGTAATAATATCAAATGCTTTTGTTTTATTCGTATCAAGCATATTTTGGCCATTATAAGGTAAAACTCTATCCTCCGGTTTGCATTGCATTGTGTGATGGGAACTGAGTCTTATAATGGCTTCATTTTTATAAAAAGCATTGCGATGTTTAAAAGAATGATTTGGGTTTTTAAAGCACTGGCAATCCAATGGAGTAAACCCGTTACACGAAAGTGGCGTGGTCCTGTGATAAGCCATATTATAAATGTGTTGAGTAGATTTCTCATACCAGTCCCACGACTGACTCGTAGTTTGTTTCACTTTCAAACTCAGGTGCCCCTTTTTCTACACGGGCAGCCTTGTATTCAGGTTTAGCTGGTTCTTTCTGAATAGCTGGAGCTGAAGATGGATTCTATTATTTATCTCCTTTTATGCTGTTCAGCTCCTATTGTACATATTATGTTTGTTTTCCGCTGTAGACATTTATGTATAGCTGAACTGTATTTGTACTAAGTATGATCCTGTATACTATGTAACTCTAATGATTACGTTTATCCAGTATATTCTATTGTTCATTATCTGGTGTATTTATTTAATTCTATTCTGCTATTATCTGTTTCTGTGTTATATTCCACGGATTACCCTTGCCACCGTCAGTACGGGGTTTGGGGTCGTCTCAATTTGGTATCAGAGCTTTGGTTAAGCATAGTTCTGGAATATAACATATTAACGAACTCGTCAGAAATAGAACCAGTAGTGTTCTAGGACGGGTAACTCTATACAGATAGGATCAGTAATATCCTAGTATGATTAAAGCAGAATGAAATTACACCCCAATAAACACATTTACATTTGAAGTATATGTTTCTATGTTTTAAAATATCTTTTCTGTGACCTGACACTTGATCTGCTCTTTGTAGAAGTACTAGAAAATGAGTGTCAGAAACAGAAGGAATGCAGAACCGGATATTGAGGCCCTATTAATCAAATATCGAAATATGGGTGGAATACCGTTCTCTGGTGAAGAATCTATTATGAAGACACAGGCTTGGATTCGCTCTGCTGAGAAAATCTTTGATGGTTTAAAGCTGAGGGATGACTAGAAAAGATTACTGGCATCCTGGGCACTCAAAGGTGAAGCTTTGTTCTGGTGGGATTCGGTAATTGAGAATAATCCAGAAGGTGATATCACCTAGGATAGATTTAAAATGATTTTCTTAGAAAGATTTACTCCTCCAGAAGCGAATGAGCGATCATGCGACGAATTTTCTTATCTGATACAAGGTGATATGACCATCCCAGAATATCATAAGAAATTCAACGAACTTTCTCACTTTGCTACTCATCTTATTAAAGACCCAAAGAGGAAGATTCTGAGATTTATTCATGGCCTACAAAGAAAATATCAGAATAGTGTGATGAGGAATGTGAAGCTTCCTTTCTCAGAAATGATTTATATGGCTTATCAGTATGAAGATCTCGATAGGAAAGGTATGTTGCGAGACGAAGAAGAAATAAGTTCTAGCAGCAAAATAAAATTCGAAGTTGATAGCCCAGAGACAAGTGTGCAGCCTAAGGCAAGTACAAAGGCTGAGATCAGAAAGAGGCCAAAGGTCGGTCAGAAGAAGGTAAAGGCGGTCGTGTGTCTAAAGTGTAATCAGTAAGGGCATTCGATGAGGAACTGCAGATCTTCGAACAGACGAAAGGATGGTGGGTCTAAATCCGAGAAAAAATTTCAGGAAAATAGAAAGTGCGTTCAATGCCGTTGGACTGGCCATCTTGAAAAGGACTGCAGGCAATTTAAGAAGTCCAAAGCAGCGCATGTAAATGAAGTGGTAGAAGTACCTGCATCTTCGTCTGCTCAGGAAAGGTCTGATGTTTTAGAAGGCACGCTCAATGTCAAGAACATTCCAATTAAAGTACTATTTGACACAGGCGCGTCACGAAGCTTTTTTGCAAAAAGTGCAGTCAAGAAGTTGGATATGAGGTTGAAGAAGCTCAAAGAACCAATGACTGTCCAAAATCCAGTTGGGGGTTCCATCAATCTCAGTTGGATTTGTGTAGTACCTGTCTCTTTTTCTTGCTATAAATTCCCTGTTATCTCTATCGTCATGAATTTTAATGAATTCGATCATATTCTGGGATTGGATTGGCTAACCAAATATGAAGCAGAGGTTAGATGCGCCGAGAGTGTTGTTAAGGCAAAGGCCCAATCGGGGAATTATATAGCCATACCATGTGAAGGTCCGACTTCAAATAGAAAGGACTTCTGGGCAGCTTTGGATGTTTCTCCAGCTCAAATAGAAAATATCCCTGAAGTCACAGAGAATATTCCTGACCTCATCAAAGACATTCCTATCGTCAAGAATTATGCGGATGTGTTTGAAGAAGTTGTTCGCTTACCTCCGCAGAGAGAAATAGATTTCAAGATCGCTTTGATTCCAAATGCAAGGCCGGTAGTTCACGTTATTCGAAGAATGTCCTTGAAAGAGAAAGAGGAATTAGACAATCAAACACGACAGCTCGTATAGATGGGTCTGATCAGGCCTAGTTTCTCTGATTGGGGAGCAGCAGTGGTGTTTGTCCCAAAATATGACAGTACTCTATGGCTATGTGTGGATTATCGTGATTTGAACAAGCAGACAATAAAGAACAAATATCCATTGCCGCGAATTGATGATTTATTGGATCGTCTGAATGGAGCACAGGTATTCTCAAGAATGGACCTAGTGACAGGCTTCCATCAGCTTCGAATTACCAAAGAGTGTGTTCCAATGACAGCATTCAGAGGTCACGACTTATTCTACGAGTGGTTAGTAATGTCGTTCGACTTATGTAACGCTCCAGCTTACTTCGTCGATCTGATGAATAGAGTGTACAGAGGGGTTTTGAATAAATTTGTTCTGGTTTTCATTGACGATATTCTAATCTTCTCTAAATCAAAGGCCGAACATGAAAAGCATTTGGAACAGGTTCTGGAAATCCTCAGAAGGAATGTATTAAAAGCCAAACTATCCAAATGTATATTCTGGCAAGATGAAGTGAAATTTCTAGGCCACGTCGTATCGAAAGAAGGAATTGCTGTGGATCCAAACAAAATCACAGCCATTCAAAACTGGAAGCAGCCTAGCACTCCTATAGAAGTCCGCAGTTTTCTCGGATTGGCTAGCTATTACCGGAAGTTCGTTAAAAACTTTTCGAAGATATCTGGTCACTTAACAAAGCTTACGAAGAAGCACTCTAAATTCAAATGGACTCCAGAAAGTGAAGAGGCTTTTGAAGAGCTAAAGTTAAGACTAACGACTGCTCCAGTGTTAACCATCATCGATGGCAATCAGGATTTGAAAGTTTGGACTGATGCTTCTAGAGAAGGCCTTGGCGCAGTGTTAATGCAAAGGGGCCAAGTGATTGCTTATGCTAGCCATCAACTGAAGCCGCATGAAAAGAACTACGTAACTCATGATCTAGAGTTATTGGCTATAGTATTCGCCTTGAAAATCTGGAGACACTATCTTCTGGGTGAGAGATTTGAACTGTTTACAGATCACCAGTCGTTAAAGTATCTGTTCACCCAGAAGGACTTGAATCTGAGGCAGCAACGTTGGCTGGAGTTCCTTGCAGCATATGACTTTGAAATTATATATATACACTCCAGGGAAAGCCAATGTCATGGCCGATGCGTTAAGCCGAAAGAACGAGATGATCGCTAGTTTTATTATCACAACTTCATTAATGGATAAAATATCCGCTCTTCAGAAGGATGATCTCTTCGTTCAGAAGATCAGAGAGATAATTCAACAAGGCAAACCCTCGAGTTTTCAAGTTGATAATGATGGGATTCTAAGGCTCAAAGGTCGAATCTGTGTCCCTAACATTGCTGAGCTCCGAAAGGAAGTACTGGATGAATGCCACAAGTCAAAACTTAGTATCCATCCGGGAGTAAGCAAAATGTATAATGACATCAAACGCACTTTCTGGTGGAAGTCGATGAAGAGGGACATTTCTTTATATGTTAGCCGATGCCCTACTTGCCAGCTAGTCAAAAGCGACCAACAGAAACTGGCTGGATTATTACAACCGCTAGACGTTCCAGGCTGGAAATGGGAACATATTTCTAAGGACTTCATAGATGGTCTGCCCAGAACCAGAAAAGGGAATGACAGTATTTGGGTGATCGTAGATCGCTTCACGAAGACCGCCCACTTCATACCTGTTAGATCAAATAGAATTACTCAGAGTGTGGCGCAGATTTACTTCAAGTAAATAGTTAGACTACATGGACTGCCGCTCAGTATAGTCAGTGATAGAGATACAATATTTACTAGTAAATTCTGGGAGGCATTTCAAGTAGAGCTGGGAACGAAGCTGAACTTAAGCACCGCTTATCATCCTCAGACAGACGGTCAGACTGAGAGGGTGAATCGTATACTAGAAGATCTATTGTGGGCTTATGTTCTAGATTTTGGTGGATCATGGGAAGACCATCTGCATTTGGTTGAATTCTCATATAATAACAGCTACCAGGCGAGCCTGACAATGTCGCCATTCGAAGCGTTGTATGGTAGACCATGCCGATCTCCTGCTTGTGGGTCGAACCTGGTAATAGACTTGTATTGGGGCCAGATATGATCCGAGAAGCTGCCGACAAAGTCAATTTTATTAAGAAACGATTACTGGCCGCTCAAAGTCGACAAAAGAGCTATGCCGATAGAAGAAGAAGAGATATATCGTTTGCTGTGGGCGACTATGTATATTTGAAAGTATCGTCGATGAGAGGAGTTATCCAGTTCGGTAAAACTGGAAAGTTGGCGCCCAAATTTATTGGTCCATTTCCTATTCTGGAACGGATCGGAACTCTCGCTTATAGGGTTAAATTGCCTGATTGGTTGCCTGGAGTTCATGATGTATTTCACATATCTCAACTTCGAAAGCACGTACGTGATCTAGACTTGATCGTGGAAGAAGCAACTCAACAGGATATTGAAATTACCCCTGAATTAGCTGTGAGAAGAAAGCCGCTAAAGATTATCGGCAAAGAAACCAAAGAGCTGAGGAAGAAGAAGGTTCACTTAGTCAAAGTGCAATGGAGTGGAGATCCGCGAGATTGTACTTGGGAAACTGAGGAGAGCATTCAGAAAGCCTATCCTAGATGCCGAGTGGATATCTCTGATTGACTCCGCTGCAAGGTACATTTAGCATACTTTGCATTACCATCTAATTCTCTACTCTTTTGTTATTTTCTCTACATGGATGTGCACTTTTAATTCCATAGTCTGAATGATTTTAAAAGAATATAGAAATTGATTTGTATGATTTTGAAAAGTTAAAAACAATTTGATTGTTGTTTGTGTTGTGTGATAGTAGATTAGATTAATTAAATTATTGAAACGATAGTTAATTTAATTAATAAGAGAATGAATGGTAGAATTTATTCGATTATATCGCACATTTAACTAATTTCAAAATAGATAGAAAAATATACATGTGCATTATATATGTTTGAACAGGTAAATGGATAGCTGTTGAGTAAAGATTTTATTTGCATGCCCGACAAATAGGTAAACCTTAATGAGTTGGATGCGAAATATTATTATATCAACTCCTGTGAATGCCATTGGATGCGGAGTGCTGGTTATTCTGTGTGTAATAATAAATGACGCCATAGGATAGTAACTATTAATTTTGAACTACACTACATGGCATACTTCTGAAGATAGGCATACTTCATCATATACCACATAAGCATTTGGAGCTTGTGTGAAGAGGTGGAAGATTTACCATACGAGCGAGAGGCTTGTATGGCGATGACTATATTTTACAGGTTGAACTGATGACTGATATGGACTATTTAAATTGTTACGATAAAATTGCCAGATTAATAAAAAACCCACACGGGTCTGGAGTTGACAATAATCACGTCTCTCTAGTTATTAGATACGGCACATGGACTGTTTATTTCCCACACGGGACGAGGTGACGAGGATTTATCCTCTGGAGCATTTAAAATACACACTCCCTCAGGCTTTGACAAGGTGACGAGAATTTATTCTCTGGAGTTATTATCAATACACGCTCCCCTGTAAACACCAGAATATATCACTATAAATATGTGTATGCTTATTAGGATTTATTGGGTACCTAATACGGCCCAATAAATTTCCAAACCTCTCCCCGTATAAGGGAGGTTATGGCGAAATTTTTCTAAAATTCCGGGTGTTAGCCAAATTTTTGAAGAACTTGAAAATTCTCATAAACTGAAAAGTTGGAGGATTGAAGCTAGATTGAACGTATAATTGATTAATCAAACCACTTTCGACTTTGTTCCTTTTCGGGGACGAAAAGTTTTAAGTGGGGGAGATTGTAACGACCCAGAAAATCTGAACCAATTTAAAAAATTTAAATTGGCTAAAATAATGGATTTTAAATATTTAAAATAAATATTTTAAATAATAGCAATGAAAAGTGAGTTTGAATCGACGTTTGAAAATGAATATAATTAATTCTAATTATAAACAAGGCCTGAAATGGCGCTGCAGTTTCAAAAATTGAATTCAAACTTTGTCGGACTGTACCAGGTGCAAAACAAAACGGATTTGAGTGAAACCAAAAATATTTAAATCTGTTAGTGAATAACTTTCTAACGAATCTGAAAAATTGAATTTTCATAGCGGAAAGCAAAAGTTATGGCCAAATGAATTTTCAGAAAGGTCGCTATGGAATTTATATAGCCCGTGAAATTGTCCATTTTGCATAGGACCTCGGAATTTGACGAAACCACTTTTGTTGGATCGGGGATGCGAAGTTATTGCTAGGTTTCAAATTTTATAATTTTTGAAGCTAGTATGTGAGCGTGGCAAAGGAAAACGTGTTTTGATCAATTATAGTTAAATTGGATCGATCAGAAATGGGCCTTTTTGCAAACGGTCTCAGACTTCGACGAAACTAGTTTTATTGGGACCGTATCGTTAAAACATAGCCAGATTTATTTTTCTGGAATTTTTTGAATCAGTTTGTGGCCTAGGCAAATTGAAATGTACATTCAAATCAAATGTTGAATGTTATATATTTTAAATTGAATGGAAACTGACTAAAACAGTCGAATGGGCCTACGAAACATATCCCATTGTGTTCGTAATGGGGGTAAAACACTAGGGACGACAGTCGTTGGATTTGGTTTGGGGTTCGTGTGTGAAAGGGGTATTTTAGAATTTTGAAAATATATAAATAAAATAAAATAAAATTCATTGGCCAGTATCTTTTCTTCTCTCTCCCCGATTAGAACTGCGCACGACGGAAATGATGTCGCCACCTTCTCTCTTCGATTTCTCCCACGTTTCACAATGAAATCGAGTGATTCTTGATTCATTACAAAGCTCTTCGTCTCCTCTTTAAATCCACCTAAAGTTTGCTAGTTATCATCAAGTGAGGAGGGAGATACGAGTCCTCAAAGTCAGCGACTTTGGAGTGCCGCCGAGCCTTCAGGGCGCCACCGAACGGAGCGAGAACGCCGGCGCCGGGAAGGTGGTTCGGAGCTCTTCGACGCTGTGTGAGCTGATTCTCCTATCGCACAACAGTTTGATCGAAAGATCAAAACCTAGTTTTGAACCATCGTGAAAGGTGGGTCCTTTATTACATCTGAACTTTTAAAAATCATATATTTTTCATTTCTTGACGAAATTCGATGAAACAGGAAACATCATGACCGTGTGGACGTCTTCTACATTTTAGAAGTGACAGCATATTTTTCTAAGCCTTCTGCTATTTTTGGTGGAGTGGAACCCAATGTGAGATTTCTGATTTATAAACGATATGGAAAACGATGATGTATAAATTATATAGTCGATGTATGGGTTATATAAGTGTTGTACACCTCATGTATAAGCGTTGTATAAGTTGTACGTTCGATGTATAAGTTATATATGCGTTGTAAAAATTATATATGTGTTGAAATAGAAGTGAATTGCTATATATATATATATATATATATATATATATATATATATATATATATATATATATATATATATATACGCCCCTCGTCCACAAACCATGGATGATATTTATTGGTTGTGATTAGTGTGAAAATTGATTGATAGCGAATGGTTGTTTGGGATTGTTTGTGGTTGATATTGATTGATTGTGGTTGAAAAATACCCGTTTGTGGTTGAGAAATATTTGGTTGAAACCACATAGGATTAGTTTGTGGAAATGAAATAAATATACATGCCTCCTGCGTGCGAACTAGATGCATGATTCCCCATTGTCAAAAACCGCGAAGTTTTAAGGTAGAGCGAGGAGCCGTACTAGGGACTGTCCCGGTTTTAACTACCCTGCCGTTATGCTGCCGAAATTTTGAAAAATATTCATGTGTTTGAATTATTTTCATTTGTTGAAACTATATTTATTCGTGGAATAGAAAACCTTCATGTGTTGAGTCGATATTCATTCGTTGGATAGAAATTCATGTGTTGAATGGTATTCGTGTTTTAAATATAAAAATCACATTTTTATCTATATATATAAACTATAGAAAACCTTCATGTGTTGAATCAATATTCATTCGTTGAATAGAAATTCATGTGTTGAATGATGTTCGTGTTTTAAATATAAAAATCACATTTTTATCTATATATAGAAACTATAGAAAACCTTCATGTGTTGAATCGATATTCATTCGTTGAATTGAAATTCATGTGTTGAATGGTATTCATATATTGAAATAAATTGTTTTATAATAAAAATCACTTTTTTATCATCTATATGAACTATGTAAAATGACCTTGTTTTAAAAGAAATGTTTTATAATAAAAATCCTATTTTTATTACCTATATAAACTATATAAAATAATAGTGTTTTGAAAAGAAATGTTTTACAATAAAAATCACATTTTTATTATATACATGAATTGCTAAATATAGTGAAGTGTTGAAATAGAAGACAGTTAGATAAAAATATCATATTTATCAAATGTATGAAAAGAATATAGCTTTAAAATCAAAGAATCGATATATATATATATATATATATAGAATTAAAATATATCGAATAATGACACTGTAGTTCATATTTTGAAACCGTGATTTCAAATGATTATACCGAGAGATCCGACCATCAGATTTTCCCGAAATTGCAACCGTTGGGTTCGCTTTGGAAAAATCTTTCCAACGGCACCAACTTTGTGAAAATCCAACGATTGGATTGTCTGGAATGTTTAAATCAAATCTGAAGAAAAACAGTGCCATAACCGATTATATTTATTTATATATATATATATATAATTATATTTAATCGAATAACGACGCTATAGTTTGTATTTTGAAATTGAAACTTCAAACGATTATACCCGGAGATCCGACCGTCAGAATTTCCCGAAACTGGAACCGTTGGATTCGTTTTGAAAAGATCTTTCTAATGATGTAAATTTTGTGAAGATCCAACGGTTAGATTTTCAGATATGTGTAAATCAAATCTGAAGAAAAACAGCGCCACAGCCGCGTTATGGTCCGAAGCGTCATTTTGAATAAAATGGCTATTTTAAAATAAATAAAAATAGGGATAAATCGTTATAAAATATTATAAACGATATGGATGTGATTTAGAAATTAACTGAAGGTTGGCTAAGTCGAATGGTTTCCTGGGTGTTGATCTGATGTTGGTTTCGACCTTCGGGGTTAATATTTGGGAAATCGTTCTCTTACTGATTGACGGTTAGTGACTAATGAATTGAAATGATGCGTGTATATGTTAGTGTTGCACTTGTTTGTTATATAGCGAGTTGCTCAGAAAGACCGGGTTTATCCCATTCTGAATAACTGAATCGACGATAAGAAATCGAAGATGAAGACGATGGTCGAAGACCGGAGATCTTCACCTTGTTTGGATGGTAACCTAGGTCCTGATTGGGAGGCATCCCGAAATATGGATAATGAGTGGTGCTCGTCCAGACGTACGTGGTGGTTGATGGGTTGTGAGGTATATAGTGCCTCTGGTTTCGTTCAGACCCAGAACGGACTTGTAAATGGACTGTGTGTCTGACATTGGATTTTATTCTGTGTTGATTGATCTTTATTAAATATACATCTGTTTGGCGGCGGAGAATTTATTTTTTTGCTTAACGCCCTTCTCTGAAACGCATGAGCTCAGAGGTTGTATATCGATGGACATCAGTCGCATGGCATAAATTGCTAGTGTGGCATGCCTAAGTGGCAAATGATCAAGGCTTCTGCTGAAAAGCAAAGTCTTGTGGTAATGATCAAAGCACCGCCTGTGTGGCGTAGCTTTGTGTATAACGTGAATTCGCGAGCCTCACTCCCTGGTATGAACCAGAAACGGGAGAAGGACCTCAGAGAGGGCATGCGTTTCTTTCTAGCTAGGAGTGGTGTCAGTTTTTTTACACGGCCTGACATTTTACTTATGTGGTTGTTACTGTTGCGAGGCGCCTCGGTTAGATCGGACGATCCGGGTCCGATGGAGTCATTCGTTGGCTCATTTGCACCCCATAGGGCGGGGAGACGTATTGCTCAGGCATCTTAATCCACATCGGTGGACCGGCCCTGTCGCTCCAAGGGTCGATGCGTTCTGATCCTAAGACATGGTAGGCTAGATTGTCTCGAATTCGGTAAGGACTATCTTTTGTCTTGGTTCATGACGGAAATCCAATTTCCATATACGTGATTGTGCGGTTTTGATTGTATATATATATATATATATATATATATATGGCGACATGATATATGGTACCCATGCCGTCTATGATTGATAGTTATGATTTGAAATTGCTTTTGAAACCTATAAACAATAGTAATAATATCAAATGCTTTTGTTTTATTCGTATCAAGCATATTTTGGCCATTATAAGGTAAAACTCTATCCTCCGTTTTGCGTTGCATTGTGTGATGGGAACTGAATCTTATAGTGGCTTCATTTTTATAAAAAGCATTGCGATGTTTAAAAGAAGATTTTTTTTTAAAGCACTGGCAATCCAATGGAGTAAACCCATTCCACGAAAGTGGCGTGGTCCTGTGATTAGCCATATTATAAATGTGTTGAGTAGATTTCTCATACCAGTCCCACGACTGACTCGTAGTTTGTTTCACTTTCAAACTCGGGTGCCCCTTTTTCTACATGGGCAGCCTTGTATTCAGGTTTAGCTTGTTCTTTCTGGATAGCTGGAGCTGAAGATGGATTCTATTATTTATCTCCTTTTATGCTGTTCAGCTCATATTGTACATATTATGTTTGTTTTCCGCTGTAGACATTTATGTATAGCTGAACTGTATTTGTACTAAGTATGATCCTGTATACTGTGTAACTCTGATGATTACGTTTATCCAGTATATTCTATTGTTCATTATCTGGTGTATTTATTTAATTCTGTTCTGCTATTATCTGTTTCTATGTTATATTCCACGGATTACCCCAACCACCGTCAGTACGGGGTTTGGGGTCGTCTCACTCATTCAATCCCTTGACAAAACGGAGAGCCTTCTTATGAGGAGTATTCACTAAGTCCAGTCCAAATCGGGCCAGCTGATTGAATTGATTGACGTACTCCTTGACAGTCATATTTCCTTGCTTAAGAGATAAGAACTTTTACAGTTGTAGACTTCGTTCATCTTGAGAGACGAATTTCATCTCAAACCTTATCCTGAAATCCATCCATGTGTCAATAGGACTTTTAGCATTAGTGAATTCCCACAAATAGGAAGCTTCATCTTTGAGCAACCATACTGCCAACTGTACCTTCTGCCTATCGTCCACCTCGAAGATAATGAACAGATCCTCAGTTTCTTTGAGCCAGTTCCTCGTTTCTACGAATGATTTAGTTCCCTTGAAATCCTTTCCACCCATGGCCCTAAAATCTCTACAGATCTTTGAGAAAGCATTTGCACGAGGAGGAGGAGGAGGAGCCACTGCACCTAGAGGAGGAATATCTGTTGGGCCTGCGTCGTTGGCCCTAGCCTCTAAGTACCTCCTGAACCAGCCAGATATTGGCACACCCTCTCGAAGGTTAAGATTCCCAGATATACAGAAACGAAAAAGAAAAGATTCAAAACGAAGGATAGAAAGATAGTGCATATGGCTTTGGGGATTATGCCTTTTTTAAATTAAAAGCAACATTTTTCCTTGTAAAATGCTTCTTTATATTTCTTTTTGAAAGATAGTTTTCAAAAATTCTTATCTGATCTGGTATACCTTTGGCTCTGATACCAACTGAAACACCCCACCTCCGTTAAGGTCACTCACAAAGGGAATGCCTTAACTTTGGTGGAGGGTTAAGGGTACAAGACACAGAAAAATTTACAAGACAGATGAATTTAAGCAGCGGAAATTCAAACATTTATTGCATACGCAGTTTAATACAAAAGCATTACACCATAATTTCTGTCTTGATTATTCAATAAAGAAGCATAAGCCAAAAAGTAAAAATAAACGCATAAATCCCCAAGGATCATATCCAAAAACCATAACCAATGCAAGAGAGTCCAAGTCATACATCTACTTTCTTGAAGCTTGTAAAGAGTCTGATTAAGCTGGAGTATTTCCTCCCTGTGGATCTGAGGGGGGGGGGGAACGGAAGAAAAGAAGACGAAAGAAAACGGGCCAAACAATAAGTCTGGTAAGTTCAGTGGTTACTAGTATTTAAACAAGGAAAGGGATCATGACAGTGATAACATAACATAGGACAATACCCTAATATAAGATAAGACGGATGTGTGATCGCACCCATTACTATACCCTCTGCACCTTCTTAACCATTGGTTCAACCAGCCCACGTGTTTACAACAAACGATCCCCTTAGTGATCAGCTCCTACTCGCATGTATTCAAGTCATGTGTCCTTCAGCCCCGCTTGATTGTAGTCACCTTTGCTGGTCCCACCATAGGGTGTATCAGTCCCTCTGGTGGCAACCCGACACGATTCAAGATGCACAGTGTACACTACTGATGCCCAGTGCCTGATTTTTCCACTCCGGAGTACGTGCACGCCCATACTCTACCAGAACCTACACCGGCCCACTAACCGCCGATGTTTTGACCGCTTATAGTTCGGTTCAGTAATCGTGCCAAGTTTATTTGGTAGGGTTCAGTAATCTTTGTGGGTTACTGCGGAAATGGGTCTCCGTTACTAGGGTTTTCTAATCAACATGTTTATTTGGTTAAGCGTCCAAGTTTACCTAACCCAGCCCATTCGTTTTAGTTAATATGTTGAATCGGTTAAGTGTTTTCCTAATTTACTTAACCCTACCAATCCTGACTTAACTTTAATTTATTAAAGCACCAACCACTCACATTAGACAGGTCTTGTTGTGGTCACTAGATATGTCGGTCGTTTCCGGGCAGATTTACACCACAACTCAGTCTAACCTCGCGTTCTTTTTGGGCTTGATGCACTAACCACCCACATTAGACAGGTCTTGTTGTGGTCACTAGATATGCCGGTCGGTTCCGGGCAGATTTACACCACAACACGGTCTAACCTCGGGTTAGGCATATTCGTCTTTTCTAAACTCATATATTTCTATATATATCAAATTTCTTTATGTAAATTTAATTTAATTTTTAATCACGGCATAATTATCCTGTGATTATGCTCAACATAAATGGTATATCAAATATACCGTTTATGAACAAATCTATGCCATGAATTTTCATATTTCCCATCGCTACCCCCGTGGAACGTATGCGTAAATCACATAAAATGTTGGGCTAGCAAATTAGCCCAAACACATAAACAGAACGGGTAATAAACAAAGATCATGACATAAAATAGCATACATAAAACTTATCACATGTAACTTGGCATAGATGTATATTAACTTTAATCAAATGGGCAAAGGTGAACTTGTGACTAAGTTGAATCTAATGGTCATGTAAACTTGACAAAGGTCTAGCATGAAAGTTTAACATATAATCACAGTTTCAACCTACAACTTGGCATATAATCTTATGTATGTCAAAACATAAGAAAGCTATCATAATCTTTTTCTTATCAAAATTTAGCATGATGTTAACAACATAAGAGGACTACAATTCCACTTTTACAACATAAATAGATTCAACTTGGCATAGTTCTAAATATTTATAAATGTAAATCTAACATGTAAACATGTGATTTAGATCCTAAACTTGCAAATAACCACCAAATTACAACATGACATGTTTTACCATTTTGTTGGCATAATAAGTTCTTTACTCAATTGTAATAACATACGATGTTGTACATCACCCAAGCATATAGACATGAAATATACAACATGTTCATCGCCATCAGCATATAGACATGAAATATACAACATGTTCATCGCCAAAAACATATAAACAAGATTAATTACTACTATATTTTAAGATAAACGAGAATCAAATCTCATACATAAGCATCGTACTCTATTCCAATTACAACATGTCATGATTCAATCGAAAGGAATGTTTAAATCTGCGTAACAACTAACTTACAAACTAAAAGAAATTCTTGCATTCTGAAATCTGAATTCTGAAATTGGAGATGCGCGCCTTTGATGAAGATCATTGAATTAAACTAGTTGTAGTTTGATTTTAGATGTAACTTTTTAACTCGTCTTTAGAATTGAAAAGGGTGACGGCTACTCCAAATCCTCCATTGACTGAATTTCAGTTCTAGTTTTATTTTTCTGTGTGTTTTTAGGTTAGGCATTGAGTTGTTTATATAGAATTTTAGTTTGATTATAGCCGTCAGATGAACCTAGGGTTAATCACAGCCACTCAGACCTGATCAGGCCCATACAGAAACCCTAGTGACTCAGCAGTGAGTCAGAAATCGTTCAAATTTCAGATCTGGCTTGGGGCCAGGTCGACCCCCATGTCGACCTCGAGGGGGGGAGGTCGATACTAGGGTCGACCCCCTGGTTGACCTTCCTGGGCGGGAATTTTCCCGCCCAACCCGCTTCTGGCTTCTGTTTGAATTTTGAACTCGTTTTTGAACTGTTTGAATTTATTCGAATTTCTGAAACTTCTAACAGCCATAACTTCATCATACGAAGTCCAATTCACGCAAACTCGGACTCTATCTCAACCAGAATTCCGAGATGAACACAATGGAGTAGCCCGTTTCCCTTAATTCTTACAATTTAAATTAAGTATTCTAGTATTTATAATTATAACGTTAAAAGAAAGTAAGGGGTGTTACACTAGTAGTTAGTGTAGAGATATAGAAATCAGTATAACAGGGTAGTTGCGAAGTAGAGGAGTAGAAGCGCATTCAGTTCATCAGTACATTCAGTTTATCAATACATTCAGTTTATCGGTACATTCAGTTTATCTTGTCATATCCCATGCTTACCCCCATGTTATATTGTTACTATGGTTTAGTCTTATATTTAGTTCATTTATGTCATGACCCTTTTCCTCGTTTAAATACTAAGAATCACTGGACTTACCAGACTTTATGTCTGACCTAGTTTGCTTTCGCCTCTTTTCTTCCATTCCCCCTCAGGTAGTCAGGGAGGGAAAAGCTCAGCTCATTTTGGGGTCGTTACTCTTTCCGAGCTTGAAGATTCTTTGGCGCATTGCTTTGAACTCCATTTTGTACTGCTATGGCTGGCTCATGATTGATTGGGGAATATCATTGTCAGTTTGTGCTTCTTATATATTAAACAAGACAGATGCTTTCTTGTAATAAGTATTGGTGTTGTTAAATAATCTTTGTACAATCTGTTTTCATCAATAAAGGTTATTTATTTTTCGCTGCTTTATTTGTCTGTCTTGTAATTTTTCTGCATCTTGTACTAAAAATGCTCCACCGAAGTTAAGGCATTCCCTTTGTGAGTGACCTTAACGGAGGTGTGGTGTAACACTTGGTATCAGAGCTGAAGGTTACCGGATCAAATAAAAGATTTGAAAAATTATTTTCAAAATGGTTTTAAAAGAAGCATTTTCAAAAGAAAAGTTTTGTTTTAAAGGCATATTCCCCAAAGCCATGTGCACTATCTTTTGATCATTTGTTTGAATCCTTGTTTCCTTCTTTCTTGAGTCTCCAGGGCTCCTGGCTTTCTAGGAGGTAACCTCATCGCGGCATGGTTCCGTAGGCTTGATGAGACTACGACACTTGTCAAAGGGCAAACAAGTGCCCAACTTCCATCTGTAGCCGTAGCAGTTTCACCTGCGGTTAATTTTCTTTCGAGCTTTTTAGGATTCTCTATGCAATGGAAGCAGCTTTCGAGAGACATGTTAACAAGTTACACAAGGATGGGAAAGTTGAGAATGAGAGGGTCTGGCTATAGGGCACAACACAAGGATGAAGAACCCATGGATATGGACTTGGTTCACAAAGGAGGGGAGGGAAAAAATAGTAAAAGCTAAAACAAGAGTAAGTATCTTTATTTTGGTATAACGGGTCGTATAATTAAGGGCAAGGGCAAGAAAAAGGGACAGGATTTTCCGGAAGGCAAGTGCATACTCTCACCGCCAGCATACCTGAGAGAGAGAGGCAGTAAGATTTCTGTTGAAAGAGTTTTTCCTTTTTGATTATCCTGTTAGTACTCCTTTTGATTTTAGCGCTTCACATTTGTATATATCTGCTTCCATAGTTGAGTCTCTGCACCCTAGATATTGTATAGTAGAGGATCCCATTATAGTCTCAAATCCAATTGCTGGCTCGGCCCATTTATCTTTGACTTGTGAGGATTTGAGAGTAGCCATATTTATGCTTATGTTTTTGGGCTATGGGTTGATTCTAGGCATTGATTGGTTAGCTAGTAATTGTGAAACAAGGGTAGTTAGACTTTTGACTTGCCTCGGGAATACCCTTGAGATTTCGTATGATCCAAAGGGATCAGTTTGTCTTAGCTACCTAGAATCACTTTATTTATCTATCGACAATTTTCGATCCGTTGGAGTAGTCCATGAGTACGCAAGATGTTTTGATTAGGGTAGGGGCTTTCCCCCTAAAACTCGAGATAGACTTCCGCATGTATCTAGATGACACTGCAAAGCCAGTTATGTGATCAACGATAATTATGGAACAAGATTGGAGAGGATAGCCAGAGTCGGTAAAGTGCTCAATTGTTTGGTTGTTTTGCTAGTATCATCCCACATAAATCGTCCAAATTCGGAGGAGGTATTCCTTGGGTGCTTGTCTGATATTGGTTTAGGCCATTGGGGCTTGTACTTGAGGGATGTCAAGCTCGACTAGGATGGTTTGTGTGAGAAATAAATGGTTGGGGTTGGCACCTAAGTTAGACTGACCTTAAGAGAGGTAATAAGCACATAGTAACCATTAGCTTTAGACCCTCAGATTTGCAGCATGATGGATAAGCTAAGTAGAGGAGAGATCTCTAATCATCTTAGGTATATACACTTGGTATCATGATTAACATATGTTTTTCTCGGGAGGATAGTTCGACTACATTAAATACCCTCTAACATAGTAAGTGAGCGAGGTTCTATCTTTACTAGTGGGCTTTGGAAATGGAGGCCAAGAAGCTTCGCGATCGTGAAGTTAAATTAGTTAAGGTACAGTGGAGTGAAGCTCAAGAAGATGTGACTTAAAAGACTGAAGACCAGATACGCGCATAATACCTTTTTTGAGAGTATATCCTTGATTCCACTTTCTCTGTAATGTTTATCTTTTAAGTATATCCTCTAGGTCATATCTTCATGATCCTTAGGTAGAAACCAATGGATATAAACATGTATTTGAAACATGTTATGATTGATGGTTGCAAGTGGTTGCTAGTGGTTGCTCGTGGATGCATATACACACATTAGGCACTAGATCGGCTCAGTCACTTTCATGCTTGCATATGCATATATGTATTTGCATATGGATTAAAGCTTGATGTGTTATCATATGGATGTTGCATATGGATGAATGAATATGCACACATATAGTACTTACATGACTAGGGATAATTGCATACATGATGGACTCTTGGCACTAACATAATTCACATTAAGGAGGTCAACTGAATCAGTAGACCGCCTGATTTTACATTAGATAAAGACATGTACGCACACTATGCATATAATCATGATAGCATTAGAAATCCTTTTAGGGACAATGGATGCCTATGATTGAATGGTTGAGTAGATGGATGCTCGATTTAGGATACATTCTTCTTAACTTGAAGATTTCGGGACGAAATCCTTTAAGGAGAGGAGAATGTAACACCCCGTATTTTCTGTAAATGTTAATGTAACAAATCAAAGTATAATAAATTTGTAAGAGAAGAATTAAGGAAACGGGTTATTCCATTGCATTCGTCTCCAAATTCTGCTTGAGATAGAGTCCGAGTTTGCGTAAATCGGACTCCGTATGAAGAAGTTATGGCCTTCAGAAGTCTCAAGAATTTAAATAAATAACAATAGATTCAAAATCCGAATTCAAAACACACACCCGAGCTAGGCGGGAAATTTCCCGCCCAGGACCCAGGTCAACCAGGGGGTCGAAATTCCCCCCTAAAGGTCGACCAGGGGGTCGACCTGCCCTGTTTTTCCATATCTAGACTGCAATGATTTTGACCTATTCTGGATGGACCGGATGGCTTCTAGGGCAATCTAAGGGATCTAAAACACTCTCTACACCTATAAAAGAATGCCTAGACCTAAGGTTTCTCCACACAAATTCTTTTAGGCGTCTACATGCTGTTTCTCTCTAGCCTCCACCATTAAAATAAATCTTATTCTCCATTAAAAACAAGTTATAGTTCTTCTTCAAATTGGAGATTCAAATCAAGTTAAAGCTTCAAGTTGGACCATAGGCATTCCGCTTCAAGCAACGTCACTCGAATCATAGCAAATCGCCTTTTCTAAACCGATCACTGTAAGTTCGGTTATTCCTTAGATTTGAATGTGTAATTGGAATTGTGAATGTAATGAATCAAATTATAGAACTATACCAATTTTCAAGTTAATTATCTTTGATTCATGCTTATGTCAAATCTAACGTTATCTATGCCTTTGGATCTGATTCTCGATTGTGGCCTAGAACTTATTGTGGCTAATTGCCAATGACTATGATTATGGGACTTTTGCCTAAGACTATGACTATGAAACTGTTGCCTATGAAACTATCGCCTATGACTATGATTCATGACAAAGAGACTATTACATATGACTATGACTATAAGACTGTTTCCTATGACCATGACTATGATTCATAATTTTGAGACTATTGCATATGATTCATGACTATGAGACTATTACCAAGATCCATGACTATGAAAATATTGCCTATGACATTGATTAAGAAACTATTGTGATTAGTCGCCCATGACTATTGTGGTTAATTGCTTATAACTATTGTAGTCAGTGACTTATGCATATTCCCATTAACCTATTAGGTCATACTTCGAACTGGCATTATGTTGGACCAAATCACCTATGCCTATTCCCTTAATTATGTTGGATCTCATTTCTTGGGGTGTAACTTGTCTAGTTTATTCCTATTCACTGTTATGTACATCAAACCCATTGGAACCATTATTTTTTTATTTGGTTCATTCTTGCATGGATATTCTTTTATGTCAATTCTCGTGCTTATCCCTTATTCCTTGCTTTGATACTATTAGTATCATTTCATGAGTACTTAGAAACATGTGAAATCATGTTATACGTACGATTACGGCGCGGGAATTTGGGCGTAGCTTAATTAAGTAAATCTAGCATAAAAAATATGTTGGCATACTCTAAATTTGCTATAATAGTGAATGATTTACATGCATATTAGACTTGGGCATAAATTGATAAATTAAATTGGCCGCAAAGTGTGTAATTGGCGTTTAAGACAAGTTTTGGACATAAACGGTAAACTAGAATATTAAATCTAGTTTTGACATGAACCGTAAATTGGAATATTAATCTAGATTGGGCATGAACCGAAAAAGGGGGATATTAAATCTAAATTGGTATAAAATGCAAGTTGGGTTAATTGATTGGTAAATCAAGTTTTGGCATAGAATATAAGTATCTTAATTTGCATGACAGTTGAATATGATATAGGCTAAATTGATTTACGAAAAATTTACATAAATTGTATATATGTAAATTTACTAAAAGACGAATATGCCTAATCCGAGGTTAGACTGAGTTGTGGTGTAAAACTGACTGGAACCGACCGACACATCCAGTGACCACAACAATACTTGTCTAATATGGGTGGTTAGTGCATCAAGCCCAGAAAGACCCGAGGTTAGACTGAGTTGCGGTGTAAACCTACACAGAACCGACCGGCACATCCAGTAACCACAAGAATATTTGTCTAATGTGAGTGGTTGGTGCTTTGATTAATTAATTAAGGCTCATGAATAAATCAAGCTAGAAATGGTGAGGTTAAGTAACTAGGGAAACACTTAACTGTAATAACATGTTAACAAAGACAAGAAGGGTGGGGTTAAGTAATCGAGAAAACATTTAGCCAATTCAACATGTTAACTAGACAAGGTTGATAGGGGTCAAGTTAATTTGGACACTTAACCAACTTAACATGTTAACGAGGCAAGACTTGTGGGAGGTTAAGTAACTAAGGGAACACTTAACCATAATAACATGTTAACTAGACAAGTGGGTAAGGTTAAGTAAGCGTTTAACATGCTAACTAGACTAGATGGTGAGGTTAAGTAAATTTAGAACACTTAATTGTCATAACATGTTAATTAGACAAGTGGGTGAGGTTAAGTTAGTAGGACACACTTAACCAATATATATATATGTATATATATAAAACATGATGTGTGATAGGGTTAAGTAACACAAGAGGAACACTTAACCAATATATATATATATATATATATATATATATATATATATATAACATGATATGTGATAGGGACTAAGTAACACAAGGGGAACACTTAACCTATATATATATATAACATGATGTGTGGGCAGGTTAAGTTAACTTGAATGAATGGATAACACTTAACCAAGAATATATATCAACTTGAATCAGTGGGAGGGTTAAGTACATTTCGGGTTGGTGGGTAATATTAGTAATATTGGCCCACAAACTTAACCATTTAATAAACATGCTTGAAACAGTGGAAGGGTTAAGTACATATCGGGGTCGGTGGGTAATATTAGTATATATAGGCCCACAAACTTAACCATTAAATAGACATGCTTGAATCGGTGGGAGGGTTAAATACATCACGTGTAGGTGGGTAATACTGTATATATATAGGCCCACAAACTTAACCAATAGGAAACCCTTGTAACGGGGACCCATTTCAGCAGTAACCCACATAGATGTATCAAGGTACCCTGAGCTAGGCAGGATGGGGCACGATTACTGGGCTGATTATAAGCGGTCAAAAATAGCGTCAGGGGGTTCGTCAGTGTAGGTTCCGACGGTTTACGGGCATGCACGTACTCCGGAGTGGAAAAAGCAGGCACTGGGTACCAGTAGTTATACACTATGCATCTTGAATCGTGTCGGGAGCTATCATAAGGCTTGATACACCTTATGGTGGGGCCAGCACAGAGTATCTACACACAAGAGAGGGCCAACTGACACAGACACATGGAAAATTAATACAAAGTAGGTAGCATATTCCCTAGTTGGACCTAGGTCGCGTAAACCCTGAGTCCGAGAAGCGTTCAATAGGTAGCATAAACCCTAGTGGCCCTGGATAGCGTAAACCCTGGTTGAATCTAGGAAGCGTTCGATAGTAAACCCTAGATTAGATCTAGGTAATAAATGGAATCCCCATAATAGATGTACACCTGAAGGCAACCGCAAATACGGGGATTGGGATCACGTTATCATATGATCATAGATTACTAATTTGGACACTAGTAGGTAGTGCAGAGATATAGAAATCAGTATAACAGGGTAGTTGCGAAGCAGAGAAGGAGTAGAAGCGCATTCAGTTTATCAGTACATTCAGTTTATTAGTACATTCTGTATATCGGTACATTCAGTTTATCTTGCCATATCCCATGCTTACCTCCATATTATCTTGTTACTATGGTTTAGTCTTATATTTAGTTCATTTATGTCATGACCCTTTTCCTCGTTTAAATACTAAGAATCATTGGACTTACCAGACTTTATGTCTGACCTAGTTTGCTTTCGCCTCTTTTCTTCCGTTCCCCCCAGGTATTCAGGAAGGGAAAAGCTCAGCTCATTTTGGGGCCGTTACTCTTTCCGAGCTTGAAGATTCTTTGGCGCATTGCTTTCAACTCCATTTTCCACTGCTATGACTGGCTCCTACTTTATTGGGGAATATCATTGTCAGTTTGTGCTTCTTATATATTAAACAAGACAGTTGCTTTCTTGTAATAAGTATTGGTGTTGTAAAACAATCTTTGTACAAACTGTTTTCATCAATAAAGGTTTTTTTTCGCTGCTTTATTTGTCTTCCTTGTAATTTTTCTACATCTTGTACTAAAAAATTTCAACCGAAGTTAAGGCATTCCCTTTGTGAGTGACCTTAACGGAGGTGGGGTGTTACATTATCGATTACTCGTTATCAGTTGAACTAATTGTTCACATTTATTGTACTGATATTGTATGACCATATTAAATGGGTGATTTTATATGAGGTAACCTATTTGGATGCATGGAAAATAGGTTGGAGGGATCCAACTAGATTCCTCAAATTTATCGTTTATTTTAATATTACAATTATATGAATTGTTTAACCAGTCTGATTGGGTGATTGATTGTTGAATCTAAATTCAAAGTTTATTTTGTTATTAACCAATAGGCAATATTGGTTGAGTAATTGGCAGCAGATGGCCTAAAAATAAATTGTATTATGAGTGTTGATTCACTATCAGGTAAATCGACAGAAATGAAGTTATAAATTTATTTTATAACTGAAGATAGATTTTTAAATCTATTATTTGAATAAAAGATTGTAAAAAAGGAATTAACATTTATATTTAAATTTATTGATAATTATTAAATGGTTTATAAAGAAAATTCTTATGTCAATAAGATTTGTAAGCAGAAATTAACCTAATGGTTAAGAATTTTGTTAATTGTTTCCAAGAGACAATTAAATGGAATTATTTAAATTAATCATATTATTAATTAATTTAATGAAAGAAATATTTGGAATTAATTGACGATATCAATATGTTTAAGTTGACGAAGTTAACTATTTTAATTGGAATTGGTAATTTGATTAATTTGTTTTTAATGGATCTAATGTCATAGTTTAACGAATAGTTTTTTTTAATTTTAATAAGATTATAAAAAGAAATTTACTATTTATTCTAATTAATAATGAAATAGACCACTTTAACTTTAGTTAAAGATGAAGTAAAATATTTATTGCAATTAATGATATAAGTGATTTCTTTTTAAATAAAATCCATTTAGGCAAGTAATCATGTTTGAAATATAGTTGAATTTTGAAAGGAGTTATGAACGGATTTTATCATAAAACCCAAGAATTTATAAAAGAAGTTATAAAAGGGATTTTAAGTGAATTGTTAGCTTAAAACAAATGTTTACTTAACATTTGAATTAAGTAAAAAGAAATCGAGATAAAAGGAGTTTATATTAAACTGGAGTTACAAATAAGATTTATAGAAAGAGGTGTGAAGTTAAAACGCTGATTTTAAATTAGCATTACTTAATAATGAAGTTAAGTCAAATAAATGGAATTGAAACGAGATTTTCAAAGATGGACATGGTTGAATGGATTAGGAGTGGAACAATATGGGCTAATAAGGAGTTAAGATAATAACTTTAAGAATTATAACCTAACTGGAGATTGGTTTAGTTGAGTGATTTTTGGAGTGTTGATCTGATGTTGATTTCGGTCTTCGGGGATTGATACATAGGGAGTTATTGTCTTACCAATTTAGCAGTCTAGGACCAATGAATGTGAAGTATAGGAATGCACGAATAAGAAATAGTAATGTTTCTAATTATTAAAAAGGATTTAAAGATATAAAATGATGTTTCCAAAGCAGCGAGAATAGAAAGAGATTTTTAGAAAATATAATGATTATTTCAAGGTAAAAGGAATTTAAGAGATGAGTTTGAATGGGTTTATCAAAAAGAATAGGTGTTAGTTATTGTTTCCAAGCGTTGAAATTAAAAGAGATTTCGTGACTGTGTTTTCCGTGAAATGGTTGAAACAAAAGTTGGGTATATGTGTATATATATATAATTAAATTATAAAAATATTAAAAATGGTTTTAAGAATACGCTTATAGTATAATAAGAAGAAAATATTGTGTTTAAAAATATTGTAAGATTTAGAAGTTAAATTAACCTTTGTTAATTAGTTTAATGAAAGTGACAAGTAATGCTAAGTACTGAACCAATGAATTCTTTTTTATTTTTGTGGATGAATGGTTGTTTATTTGATAGTTAAATAACCGACTATCAAATCTGGCCAATTATCGTTTGTTGGTACGAAAAGACCGGGATTGAATTTATATTCGAAAACCATTCCGACCAGCAAATATGTAAAATGGAAGATATCTGATGCTGATCAAGATGGAGCAATTGAGACCGTGGATCTTCATAAAATGGAAGGACTACTTAAAATCTCTGGTTGGCCCCTTGATATATACTGTGTTTCTATCGTGGTTGGAACTTATGAATTTCAAGGACTACTCACTATTGATCCATAGGGTGATTCCTAGGATGCGGTAGGAGGGTGCCTTCGGTTTGTCCAGACCTAGGACAACTTGTATGGACGAGTGTATGAAAGAGTATTTCCAAAATGATCACGTATGTTGATTTCTTCAAATGTGCTACAGTTTGTGGCGAAGAAAAGCACTTTTCTTAGCTTAAAAACTAGAGTATTTTTTTGGACTTCAATTAATGATTTTCTGGCAGATCTGACGATGTGACATTCAAAGTGAATGGTGGTCAGATGTTCTAAAAGTTCATTTTAATCTCAAGCCTCTTCAACTGGGAAATGATATAAAATTGGGTAGGCCGCATGGCTAAGTGGGATGTTCCCATTAGGTTGTATTACCACCATCTAGATAAATTTCTATTTATTCTTCTTTCGCTTCTGTATCTCCCGGGAATGGTTATTTTGGATCCAACCGTAGGTGATAATATATTCGGAACATTCAAACCAAATGAATAGCCGATCACGTATAACCAGGGTTGCAAGATGTTCTCATTGAATCTTAGTGTATTTTCTATAAAGGTACACTGTCGGTAGGTGAAATCCATTCTCATTTAGAAACTGCAGTTTTGATTATATACTATGTATGTAGAGCGTGAGATACAAGCATTCTGCAAGATGGTTATTTATTTGATTTAGACATTATTATAATATCAGAATAGATATGATTTCAAATTGTTTTGGGTTATCGTATGGTTAAAAACTGTCCGTATTATGTGTGGATTGATCTTACGATTATCATTTTCTTTCAAAAGAAGTTTTCAAAAACTAAAATCAAGTTTGATGGTACCTTTAAACTTAGTGAGTTTTCCCAGGCAGGTTCACCAGACTGATCATGGCATTTGTAATGCTCGGGCCAGACCGAATTTCACAGGTTTAGGTTATCTGATGCTGTGAAGTCCAGAGATGAATTGGAGAAGTCCAAACATATGACATTTATAGTATTATTCCGCTGTGTGTTGTAATTGAGGATAGGTTATTATAACTGTCCATATGTATTGATGTACTTTGATGATTGTAATTATTATTTCAGGCTCTCAATAAAGGTTTATTTTTATTTTTATTTTATTCCACTGCGATGTGAGACTCTGATTCTATTGTGTTTCTTCTTCTTATTTCTTCTATATTTCAATATTTATTTCTTTCTTTCTTATCTCACCTTCTGATTTCATTCTATTAACTATCTGAGGTTTTCGATACTT
This sequence comes from Allium sativum, assembly GCA_030737875.1. Classification (NCBI taxonomy): domain Eukaryota; kingdom Viridiplantae; phylum Streptophyta; class Magnoliopsida; order Asparagales; family Amaryllidaceae; genus Allium; species Allium sativum. The sequence goes on from CM060912.1 coordinate 644,172,370, forward strand.
GGATTTTGGCAAGTAATACGGGTTTTATGTATTATTGTCCAAAATTAGGGCGTCAAAACGTTGGGTCATTACAGACTTCGAAATTAATTTAGAATTTACTAAAAATTTATAAACTTTAATGATTTATTTAGATAAAAATATTATATATTTTGATTTTGAAAAATTTTAAAAACTGAAAAATTATAGAACTTTTAATGTGAATTTGGAGTTGAAATGGAAAAGATTTTATGTTGATTACTTATGTACTTATTTTACTGTTAGAATAAAAATGGACAAACATCATACTTTTTATATATTTAAATTATTAGTTATTAAGGTGACTAGGCTAGATATTGTCAAACTTTTAGCCAATATCAGAATTACTTTAATAACTACATACGTAGAGGATGTTATTTAGAATGTAGAGGTTGAATTAGAGATGTTCACTAGAACAAAGTAAAAGAATGATGATGGATGATCGTGACACTTGTGTTAAGTTTGAGATGACTAGGACTTGAGCCTACTTTTTGCCAGGGGATTAACTATCTTTAGCAGGCATTCCTCCCTTATATTATTATCTTGATTTTTCAATCAATTGTTGTACCTTTAATTTTATTTTGGAGAAATAATACATGGTTGGCTGTTATGGGTTACAATAAGCCAGAAAGGGTAAATTGGTAGAATCCTACTTTGGTTATTATCTCACGAACCTTATCATACGATATTTTGTATGATAACACTACGACTTTGATTTAATGTGTACAATTAGGGGGCTCACTGATAGCTACTATTTTATGATAATGTTATAATACCTGCATAGACTACATGCTTATAAAATGTGTTAAGGGGAATGTAGCATCCCAAAAAAAATTCGACTCTCGAATCTAGACACTAATACATCTATGTCCAAACTCAAGTATCAAAAACCCAGAAAGCTAAAAGAAAGAAATAAGAGGGCGAGATAAGAAAGAAAAAAGTTTGAATAGAAGAATAAGAAGAAGAACTAACACAGAATCAGAGTCTCACATTGTAGCGGAACAAAATATAATATATAAATAAAACTTTATTGAGAGCTTGAAATAATACTTACAATCATCAGAGTACATCATAAATCTGGACAGTTATAATAATCTGTCCTCGTATACAACACACAATGGAATTAATACAATATATCATACGTTCGAACTTATCCAGCTCGTCTCTGGACCTCACAGCGTCCAAACCTGAACCTGTAAAATTCGGTCTAACCCGAGCAATGCAAACGCCAGGATCAGTCAGGTGAACCAACGTGAGTAAACTCACTAATTTTTTATAGGTATCATCCAATTTTATTTTAAGGTTAAAATTCTTCAAAATAAAAGGATAATCATAAGACCAAATCCACACATAAATACAGACGGTTTTTACCTTATGATAACCTAATACATTTTTGAAATCATATCTTTTCTGATATTATAATAGTGTCTAAATCAAATAAGTAACAATCTACCGGAATGCTTGCATCTCACGCTCTACATACGTAGTATACAATCAAAACCGCAGGCTCTTATTGGAGATTGGATTTCGACTATGTCAAGGTATGGAACCACATTCCGATCAGTGTAGAGGGGATACACTGGAGTTCAATAAGAACATCTTGCAACTCGACTACACATGACCGACCACTCATTTCTCTTGAGTGTATCGAATATATTGTTACATATGGTTGCAAGCAACATAACCTTTCCTGGGAGAAACAAAAACGAAAAGAAGAAGAATAATAATGTAACGAACTGGGATTTTCGACTCCGAAAATCGACATAAAACCCAGCGTCGACTATTCAGACATCGGAAATACCTGATCATTAATAGAAGTTAGAGGGTGAGAATAGATAAGATATAAAATTAGAATAGAAGAAGGAGAAAAACACCACAGAATAAAATCAGAGTAACACGAATCTCACAGCGGAACGAATAAAATATATTATAACATAACTTTGAAATAAAACAAAATATATGTATACAATAACATTATCAGAGTACAACACTTAAACACAACAGAAATAACAATAACTATATAATCCTGAAGCCTTCTGCTTCAAGCTCCTCCCAATATATGTGTAAAGACCTGAACTACTTGACTTCCCGTACAAATTTGGGCACCCAAGAGTTTAGGGAAAACAAAACAAAATAAACTCTAGGTCAGTCATGGGACTGGTGTGAGTAAACTCAAATCATTTGGTTTAACTTTTCAAAAAAAAATTCAAAAGAAAAGATAATCGTAAGACCGATCCACACGTAAACACAGATGGTTTTTACCTTACGATAACCCAAAAAAGTTTTGGAAATCAATACTTCTCTGATATTATAATAATGTCTAATCACAAGTAATTAACAATCTAGCGGAACGCTTGCATCTCACATTCTACATATATAGTATACAAATCAAAATCGCGGGCTCTTATTGGGGATTGGATTCCGACTATGACAAGGTATGGGACTACCTGCCGATAGTGTATCTCTAGAGGCAAATACACTGGGTTTAACAAGAACGTCTTGCAACCCGACCAACACATGACCGACCACTCATTTCTCTTGAATGTATCGAATGTATATCACCAACAGTTGGGAGCTACCCACCGTTTCCTGAAAAGGGACGGCATCGAAAATAGATAAAAGAATGAAATGGATTTTCTCTAGATAGGTGATATACACCCTAATGGGAGCGACCCACCTAGCGATGCTGCCTGCCCGATTACGGTCATTTCCCGGTTGATGAGGCTTGAGGTCATAACATATCTTTTAGAACACCTGACCATCATTCACTTTGAATGCCACATCGTCATACCCGCCAAATCACAAGTTGATTTCCCCAAAAATACCACGGGTATAAAGGTAAGAGAAACAAATTCCTCCACCACCAAACGTAAGTACGTTTGAAGAGACCAACTTACGCGATCCGTTAGATATACTCTGTCAAACATTCATCCATTCAAGTTGTCCTGGGACTGGACAAACCGAAGGCACTATTCTGTAAACAAGATAGCCCTTGCATAACTCCGTCTTCAATTATTTTCATTCGCAACGCTAACGTCCATACAGAGTGATATTCAGATAATGAATCTGATGCCGATCTCTCCGTATTTACGACAGAAAAATGGTCAAAAACTTCGATAGTCGGTGATTTAACTATCAAAGAATAATAGGTGTACAACCAACGATCTTGTTTCCAGATAGAAATTCGATCGACCAATCATCAATCAACATTTATCTCTTTTAATTTAATTTATCGTTAATTTATTCATTTCCCATTTCTATATATTCGTAAATTTTTATTTTCTAAATTTAGAAAATATACTTTATTAATCATTGGGAAAACATTTCCATATTCATTTCCATTCCTTATTTTCTATATTAGAAAACAATTATGATTCTTATTTGGAAAACATTTCCAAAACTCTTTCATTTGATTTAAACAGATGTTTAAATAAAACATCACTAAGCCAATTCAAACAATTTACACTCATTAACTAAATTCACTTAACCAACCTTCACTATCGAACCTTAACCATTCTTTAGTTAAAAACGAAGCCAATCAAGTTGGGGTATAATTACATCTCAGACCTTAACTGAACAACATTTCCAACCTCGAAATAGAAAAAGTTCACCCTTTTAAATCTTTTAACTAACTTCCTTACGTAACTCGGATTCTATTTATGAATCCACCTCTTTAATTTAAAACATTGTTTATAACTATACCGTTATAATCCCTTCTTCTTAAATATCCAACTTCAAAATATAACTTTTATTCCTTAATTTAACTAAATAATTAAATAGACAATTTATGAAGAAATTATTAAATCTTGATTAAAAACGGAAAGTGTACTTTCTCGAATTCGATATAATCGAATTCCAACATATAATTCTCTTTCGAAAAATCTCTATTCGATAACTCCTTTTCGAATAAACTATATTCGATAACTCTTTCTTCGAATAACTATATTCGATAACTCTTTCTTCGAATAACTATATTCGGCAATCTCTCTTCGAATGATTTACATTCGATTAATTCTCTTTGAATGATTTACATTCGATTGATCTCCTTTCGAATAAACTATTTTAAATAACTCCTTCAATTCTATTCGAATAAGCTATTTCAAATAACTCCTTTGGATTAACTCAATTGGATTAACTCGGTTTGATTAACTCAACTCGATTAACTCAACTTGATTAACTTACTTGATTAACTCAACTTATTTAACTCAACTTATTTAACTCCTATCGAATAACTAATATTCGATTAACTTATATTCGAATAACTGTCTGTTTTAACTCTATTTCGAATGGCTAATATTCGATTTAACTCCATTCGCTTGACTCTAGATCGCAGCGATCACAATGGTTACGCCTGATTCCCTCAGGAAACATCCGACCGTCGTAGGCTATCTGCAACCCTACGAATTATGCTAGCAGTCGTACGAAATGGCAACTCATTCTGAATAACTATGTTTGACTAACTCTATCTCAAATAACTATATTCGATCAACTCTAATTGAATAACTAATATTCAATTAAATCCTAATTCGATTAACTATGTTAAATTTACTCTATCTGGTTAACTCTTACTAGTTAAATGTATCTAATTAACTCTAACTAGTTAATTCTAACTAATTAACTCTTAATCGACTAAGTCTTCGTCCATATTGATTTTCAAATATCGATGTTGAAATCGATTCTTACTTCTCTATATAAGTCCTGACTTATATGTTCTATTTATCCAATGACAAAAATTTTATTTAATTTATGAAACCTTATTTATAAATTTATCTTCCTACTTTATCTGTTAAAATAGATTTCTCTTAAATGTTCACTTTGAATTCATATTCTGTTATACCCGTGTGCGAAGCATGGGTCTAAACCTTCCTAGTGTAAAATTCTCTTTTTATACAATTCTATTCATTTTTCAAGTATTTCTTTTTTTATAGTCTATTTATTTTCAAAATAAATATTTTATTTATAATTCTATTTATTTTCCTAAACAAATATTTCTTTATGATTCTACCCATTTCGTAGATAAATATTTCTATTTATAATCTATTTATAAATGTTTTACAAATATTTCCCTTTCAATTCTATTTACAATTGTTTTCAAATACCTCTTTTTTTCTATTTGTTTCATAAATATGTTCCTTTTCTATTTGTTTTACAAATATTTTCCTTTTCTATTTGTTTTACAAATATTTTCCTTTTCTATATAAAATCCTTTGATTTTATATAAATATTTTATTTCAAATTATAGTTTTGAAATTTCCCTTTTCACACTCCAGTATTTCCTTTGGTATTTAAAAGTACCAAATAACAATGATCAAACACACATAAATCAACAACAGATTATAAATCACATCATATATCACAATATATGAAAAACAGTAAAATAAATGTTGAGGAACCCAGTTGGGTCCCTCTGACCTGTCTCCCTGCATCCACAGATGTTAATCACATGAATAACATGAATATGAAATATACTGATAAACAGAATTAATATTCGATTAACGATATATATATATATATATATATATATATATATCGTTATCTATATTTTCAACCAATTAACTAGTAACTCAACCAAATAGTCAACAAACATCAAACAACCATCATTTATAGATTCTAAAAATATTTTATAAAAATATAAATTGAGCAGAGTTAGTGAGATTTACTCACCTTGGACGGTTATCGTTAAATAAAGATAATTGGTCATTGATTTGATTCAGGCATTTAATTCCACCATAAATCCAAATGAGTTCCAATTCACTCTCTGTCAGTTCCATGGTGTAGCCACCGTCCATATGATCCCAACGGATCTTGTTTCGTTGAATTCCAATAATATATAAGCAAGATATTCATTTTATAAGCTAGTATATTATTTTCGTTAAATAAAACTAAATTATTATTACTTCGGGCCTTTACCATGTAAATCAGCCCACCACTTCATGTTAGAGCCCAGACCCACAATCGGCTTCTTCTACCTCAACGATAAAATGCTCCAGGATAATACTCATGCACCATTTCCACTCCAATACCTCCTTCTCCTCTTCATCAAATTAAACGAGGCCACCTCCATCGAATTCTCCATTGCGAGCTCTCCTTCCTCCTCACTTCGAAGCCCAGTTCGATGCCACCTAGCGTTTCCCGTCCACCGGCCTAACCCCACGATGAAAAACAGACAACCGAACACTTTTATCCCCAAATCTCACCAAAAATTGCGTTCGAGTGTTAAATCCATCAACACACTCGAATCCAAACTCAGATTCAACACTCGCTCAACCCATTCGTGACAATCCCAAAACCTACCTCCCGCTATATTTTCGCAACCCCCAAAAACTGATGTCGAACAACATAAAAAGGACATCAATTCGAAGAGAAACCAAGCAGGAGTTCAAATACATAATTTTCATGATTTGTAAGAATTATTTTGATTTATTTGATTTTTTTGAAATGGATTCTTCACGTTTTTGAGAAAGAACTGAGGAGGCGCATTTTTTTGAATACTGTGAAAAGTATGAGTAAGGTTAGAAAGTGTAGCAGGTATTTATAGAAATATTTTAATATTATTTTATTCGAATATTTTATTTTATTTTAAGCGATCGCTATTTTTATTCATCCTCTAAAATTCCTGTGATCACATGCGATACCCAAAAATCCCGAAACTAGACACACACCTTCAGTTCGACATTACGGACCCAACGAAACTAGTTTCGTCGAATTCCGACTCCGTTTGCTTACACAGCGTATTTTTAACCGTCAAAATACTGACTATTTTTCACATTAAAAATCCGTACGTCCACACTCTGACTCTAAAAATCACGGAAATTGAAATCTAGCAATAATTTAATATTTCAGATCCAACAAAATTAGTTTCGTCAAAAACGGAGGTCGTTTGCAAAACTAGCTATTTTTAAAGCTCTAAATAACCCTTTTAAATATATAAATATATTTAAAAATAGTTATATTTAATATAAATAAATTAATATTATCGTATAAATTCACAATAGAATATCATACAACTCAAATTGAATTTATAACTCGATATTTCAAATCCCGGTTGAATCGATATTCAATTTATATTGAAAAATCCTTTTATAATATAAATAAATCGCTATAATTTATAAAGGAATTCCATAGCAACTTTTCGAAAATGTGATTTGGACATAAATCAAAATCTACACAATGAAATCTGGATTTTTCTTTTCCATTAGAAAAATATACTTTACGAGCTCCGAACGTTTTTTATTTCACAAAAATCCGACTTAAAACGGACCCTGTATATTCAGTTGAAGTTCAAATCGCCAAATACCGAACTGCCGCGATGTTACGGGCTCGATTATAATTATAATATAATTATACATTCAAACTTCGTTTTAAATAATATATTCGCTAATATAATTCAACTCTAAACTGAATTATATATTTTAAATAATCCAATTCACATTACATTGTGAATTCCACTATTTTTGATTATTTCTGAATTAAATATATTATTATATTATTTATTTTAATTAAATAAATATAAATATTTAAATTCAACTCGTTTTAAATTACCAAACCAATATTCAAATAATTAAATTAATTAATTATTACATCGTTGAAAATACGGGACATTACATTCTTCCACCCTTAAAATAATTTCGTCCTCGAAATTGCTAAGGTCGAAAACAAAACCTACTAACTGGTTAAAAGTTATTTTTTACTTATCAACTTCAATTTTAATTGAACAATCAATTCCAATTAAAATATGAATTTATTTCTATTAACGAAAATTTTCAAAAATTCTGAAAATTTTCTAACACTCTAAATTTCTGGAAAATTTCGCCCGCACCTCCTTTGTACCGGGCAATAGTTCAAACCCCAACTCGCCTCTCTAGGCCTTCTTCAACCCAAAAGAAAATCAAATAGCTAAGCGGTTTGCCAATTCGGCTCATCAAAATCTCAAACCCATATAAAAATAAACTTGTAACTTTTCGTCGGGCATATCAACTTTATCACTTTCACCTGTTATCAATCCAACATATACCAATGTCATCTCATCCAATTTCCAATCAATATCTATTCAACAAAGCTATTGGCTTATATCCAAGTCGAATTCTATTTCAAACTCGAGTTCCATTCTCGATTCCAATTCTTAACTAACCAACACCATATCATTTTAGATTTCTATGTCATAAATCCAATTTTCTCGATATCATTCTAATCCAATTCAATTTCCACTTAATCGGTTTTCAATTCAATTCCAATTTATTTCCACAAATTATTATTTAAATTTGTTTTTAATTCAAAAAGTCTCTTCCTAGGAGTTTTAAACAGCTTTGCTTTTCTCAAAAGTCAAACTTTCCTTTTAAGGATTTAAAACAACTTGTTTTGTCAAAACAATTCGAAATCAATATCTTTGGTAGTAATCTGTCACTTAGCAACTTGAAAATGAACACCGATGACGTGGCCAGCATCATCAGAGTTATTTCCCAACTATCGAAGTGAGTTCAATACGATATCATTTATCAAACCATATTTAAACATTTTCATTTTGAAATATACTTCAAAATACCATTCACAACGCTTGTAAAACAATTTGAAATCTCCCAGGATTTTAAAATTATCATATATTTAATTCAAATCCATTTATAAACATTTTTCCAACTTTTAGGAATTTAATTCCATTTCTGATTTAAATTTCAGATTTAATTCATCTGATTTAATATATTACACTTATCTGAATTCTGATTGGTTATTTACATAACCACTTTAATTATAATCTTATCTGATTATAATAACAAACAACACATCCAATATACTATAATATTTCCAATATATATATATATATATATATTCTTTATCTTGAAATATACTTTGGGCAAAATTATCTCATTTACCCTCTTTTCAAAACATACCGTATTGGTTTATTGTATTCAAGCATTTAGAAACTCCTATCGATACAGAGGATCAAACTAATCGATCAGAACTTATAAACAACTCAACCAATAAATCTCCACAATATAAAACAATTTTTTGTTTTATAAAATCTACAAATAAGTTCACTCGTATATATACTCTCAACTCAATCTAGGGCATTACTAACCCTATCTCTACTGAGTTACGCCACAGAACCAAGGTAATCTGTAACGACCCGCGTTCTACGTATCGAAGGATCGTAGAATGAAACGACCCAAACTACCCAGTAAAGGAAAGCCCGGATTGCTTTGAGAACAACACACATCAGAACACAAAACAGAAGAACATTTTATTGTTGTTACAACAATTACATCAGAGTACAAGAATATTCCAGAGAATGAATAAAAAATATATATTGGAAATATAATATCAGAGTTTAAATTACATTTAAATAGCAGCGAAAAAATAATACAAAATACAACCGAAAGGAATATACGGATACAGAGCTTCCCGAATATCGCTTCAGCTGTAAACCAGGATCCTGTGAATACAATATCTGCAAAACCAAAACTACTAGCTGCCCATGTGGAAAATATGGGCACCCAGAGTTTAGGTTAAAACAATAAACTCCAGGTCAGTCATGGGACTAGTGTAAGAACTCAAAACTGTTATTAACTTTAATTTTTAAAGTTGGGTAAATCAAGGGACCACGCCGCTAACGCGGAACGGGTTTCCTCCCAAGAATACCATGCATAAAACAACACAATGCTATTTAGAAAATGAAACCATTATAAGACTCAAGTTCCATCACACAATGCAAGCGTGGGCTAGAGGAAAGAGTTTTACCTTATATTGGCCAAACATGCTTGGTACGCGAAAATCATCTTTTATTATTACTAGTGCATAGTGTAGAAATCAATTTCGAATATAAATGTATCAATCATAGGCGGCGTAGGTACCATTATATTACGTCGCCAAATACTAGGTTCTACAACTAAAACCGTACAAGTGTCGTATTGGAAGTTGGATTCCATCTATGAACCAAGGCTCAGGGATCGTCCTGTGCATATTAAGGACACACAAGCACTATGCCCAGGATTCAGCCGCAACTGCACCTTAGGATCCTGCAGGGCCGGTCATCCGTCGATGATTAGTTATACCATAAACTATATGTTAGCCGGTTCTATCGAACCTCTAATTGGTCTAGGGCCACTTGGGACCCTATAATCCATCCGAGGTACCCCGCTTCACTTTCCGTAGTAATGATAATAATCCACATGAGTAAATGTTAGGGTTTGTAAAGCGCTAACACCACCCGTAGCTAGAACTAACATATGTCCATTTCCCTACGTTCCTCTCCCGTTTCTGGTTCATACCGGGATGTGAAGCTCGCGAAGTAACGTTTACACAAAGCTATGATAATTAAAGATGTGCTTTGGTCTTCAACCACAAGGCCCTGCTTTTCAACAAAAGCCTTGATCATTGCATCTTAGCATGCCACATTGTCAGACCATACCATATCATTGACCATCTACCAACATATATATAACCTCTAAGCTCATAAGTCTTAAAGAATGGTGTTAAGCAAAGAATAAATTCTCTGCCACCAATAGAAATATATAATTAGTAGAGTTCAATAAATACAGTATAAAGGAATACAATGTCAGACACACAATCCATTTACAAGTCTGTTCTGGGTCTGAATGAAACCATATCCGGTTGATCTCCAAGTACGTCTGGATGATCACCAATTTTTCCATCATCTTGGGTGTACGGCCCAATCAAGATATCAATAATCATCCATCCAACTTGGACATTTCCCGGTCTTCTATCGCCATCTTCATCGTCGATCTTCAATCGTCGTATGGATTATTCAGAATGGGTTAAACCCGGTCTTTCCGAATAATTCGCGTATTTAAAATCATGTGCTAAAGAAAACACAACAAACGCCTCATTCTAATCAAAAACATTCTTTTATTTAATTGATCTTTTCTCTGGGAAATGTTCCCATTAATTTTAGCAAAGATAACATTCCTTTAAACATATAGTTTAATAATCTTTTGGATATCATTTTCAAAAATTTAATCTTTTCTTTCAACATAAATTCATTTAAGCTTTATTAAAATTATATTTAGTTTTAATCTTCAAGAATCATTATTCAATGATTATTTAACTTTCAAGAAATAATCTTGCCTTTAACTGGGTTAAAGAACAAATGTCGCTTAAAAACATCGTTCACAATAAACCCAAAATCATATTTCAATTTAATATGTCAAATTGAAACTTTTCTTTAAAATATTTCGCTAAATCTTAGTTAAAAGATTTATGAATTACCAATCTAAATTTCACTGTCAATCGGGTTTAAAGAACTAATGTCATTTAAAAACATTGTTCACAATCAACCCAAAAGTCAATTTCACTTAATTTCAATTATGTTTAATAATTGGAAATTTTATTTAAATCTTAATTAAAAGATTTATTCTTTCCCAAATGGGTTTAAGAACAGTGTTATTAAAGACACTATTCACGACAAACCCAAATTTTAATCTGATATTAAATATCATGCTTTGAATATAAATTATATCGATTTATGTTCAATATCAAATTCTGAAAATTAACGTGTATCAAATTGGGAATAACGATATTAATATCTTCCAAATTCCCACAATAATATCCGTATAATCACAAAATCCAAGACTGAAATAATCCGAAGATTATTTCCATTCAAATCCATTCCCATATATGTATTGGAACATCTTGGTTTTATTAAAACCACTTTAATCCTTTTATTTATTTTAATTAATTTATTAAAATAAATCACTCATTCTTTTACATTGTAATGTATATTTTGATTAAAATGAATCTTTTTCATTCTTTTGAAACAAATTAACTATAAAAAAGGTATTCTTTCTAATGTAATCAATCTTAAATAAAAAATGAAATCTTTTTAGTTCAACCTTTATTACATTGAAAAATGTAATATTTTCATTTCAATCTTTATTACATTGGAAAATGTAATATTTTCATTTCAAACTTTATTTTCAATTCAATCTTTATTCTAAAATGTTTATAAATTCATTTATAAAACGATTCCAACTTTTATTTCAGTTTTATATTCAAATTGAATATTCTATCTATTATCATATTAAAATAATATTATTTCCAAAATATTTATTTTGGAATTAGCTCTTTAAAACAGATTAAAAAGCCCAATTCATTATCTTATTCACTTATACTTTATACTGGGCCAGACCTCCCACATTAAGCCTGCGACTCATGGATGCTGGATATGCCGGTTGGATTCGGGCAGACTTATCCCACAAGTTGGGCTTAACCTCGTGTCATGGTTCGTTTCGTATTTGCGCACTTGGACCCCTCACATTAGGCCCAACATTTGTGGCTGCTGGATATGCCGGTCGGGTCCGGGCAGACTTCCGCCACAAATGCAACCTAACCTCATGTCAAAGTACAATTATAATTCCTGATTATAATTAATTTACTGAAAATATTATTTTAAAATATTCTTTATATTAAAATAACTTAATTTTGAAATACTCTTTATTTCAAAATATACTTTATATTAAAATATTTCCCTATTAAAAATGATCTTTATTTTACATCGTCATTTCTTTTATAAAATCTTTTGTTTTCAAATATTCTAACTTACCATCCAATTATTAATAAAAATTTGAACTTTTCATATTATAATAATAATAATATAATTATAACCTTTTCAAAGCGTTTCATCTTGAAATCAAATCTTCTAATTTCAACACATTGGCAATAAAGTGTGATCTCTTTTAAATCTAATTCTTTATTGTCTTTTTAACAATAAAAGTATAATCTCTTCAATTCAAACTTTTGATTGTAACTTTTTGACAATACAACAATAATCTTTTTAATTTAAGACATCAAAACCATAATTTAATTCTTTTAACGGAACATTGTATTAAAATATTCTTTTAATTCTAAAATTGGAATGAGACCAAACCATCACCATATAATTTTAATTATATGGATTCCAAACATCGCATTAATTCCATAAAAACGATAAAACATTCAACAATAGCCAGAGTGCAAGTTAAACTAATCACAATGGCGATGTGTAGTCAAAATATCAACCCAAGACCCGTGTGGGGTTTCAACCAACACAAATTCAAATAATATATCATTAATTGTGCACTTGGACGATGTATGAAAATTTATCGTCCAATCAACATAAACAAGTCAGGAAACTTGTTAATGGCAGTGTAAACATATATCTAAATATCAAAAATGACATAACATTATTTAACACGTTCACATATTTCAATTTTTCAAACAATTCAGACAGTCATCCCAATCAACATTTATCCAACAAACAACAATTCCAACACAGATAATTAACTTACTTTTGAAAATAAAAATATATAACTGTACAAAAATTTAGTGAGAAAGAGTTCTCACCTTTGTCGGGCTTTAATTGATGGTTCGGGCCCAATTTTGGTCCAAAATCCAACATACTCTAAATTTGACAAAATTGATGTCTACGCGAAGCTCTCGATGCCACGATCGCAGCAAATCATGTTTCCTGCGATTTCGAGTTCGTATCAAAAAGATATGAATTTTCGAAGTTTGTAATAATTAAATAATTAATTAAAATTACCGAAAATACTCAAAAACTCGACTTCCTCCAAATTGGACGAATTTAGTGTCCACGCGAAGCTCTCGTCGCCGCGATCGCGGCGGATCTGAAATCGTCAAATTTCGACTTCGTATGAGAGAGATATAATTAATTAAATAATCGAAATAAAATTTCTATTCTCTCAAATCTGGTCAATTCTGAGCTCGCTACCTTTGATCGCACTTTTCTCCCTCTTCCGACCTCCGATTGACCTGAAACCACAGCCATCCTCTTCGTCTTCGAGAGGCGCACCCACGCTCCAAGCCGCCGCCGCCGTTGATGCTCTGATCGCCGGAATTTCGCAAGAAAGCGAAATACGTCTCGCGGGCCCCACAGGCCGCCACCCTCCACCAAAAAATCTAAAAAAAATACAGTAGCTAGATCTCGCGAAGACGAAGAACTTTCGCTCAGGTGCCACCACCTGATTCTTCTCCGATCGATGGGAAAAAATTGTTTTGTTTTCTATTCTCAGTTTTTTTTTGCTGTTTTGCTTCAGTTCGGGTTTTCTCGATTTCCGTGCCCTTCCATCGACTTTCAGACAAAATGGACAAATGTAAAGTTGTTTGTTTATGTCTTGGCTACATTTTCTCCAACTGTGTCATCGCCTATTTCTCGACGGTTTGTGAGTTATACCCCAAAATCCGAAATCAGTTTTCTGTGTTTAAACTCCGATTCCGGCGAACCCGTGTGATGATAGGTCTTGATTTTTTCGTGGTAGGTAGAGGATAAGAAGATGAACAAAACCCAGAAAGGGTTTGGTTTAATTCTGTTCTGATTTGGAGATATAAATTGTTGAAGATTCGGGGTGTTTTGTGTAAAGAAATTTTAATGGAGAAAGGAGCCGCCATTGAAGAATTGAAGATGAAGGATTAGGTTTTGAAAAGGGTTAGGGGCTGCTAATGATATATTATATATGCATAGGTAAATTTTAATTAAGTCCTTGTTTAATTTAACCCCTTTTTATTAATAACCTTTGTGTTATTAATGTCTTCAAATTTTAGTCCGTTTTAATGTTCTAAAGACCGTATGAATGCATACATTATCCAAATTTGCTGAAAATTGGAACATAACTATTTCCCGATGATACGAATCCAAAGACACTGGTTTCGTTAAATTCCGAGTCCGTATGAATTATTCATGAATTCTTAAAGTTTGAAAATTGACCGTTTTCACTGAAAAATTAATAACGCCCACATACTAACTCCAAAAATTATAGAAAAATTATTTCTAGCTTTGTTTTGACGATACAGTCCCAAAAAATTTAATTTCGTCAAATTTGAAGACTGTTTGAAAAATGGCTATTTTTAAGGCGTAAATAAATTATATTAAAAACACATATATAAATAAATAAATTTTGAATCTCGAAATATATCAGTGTTTATACCTTTTCAATGCAGAAACGTCATTTTGAACTCAATGGAAGTGGCTTCGAGTCCAAATTCATTCGTATGTAAAAAAAAGTAGCGTTTTGGGTCCTATGTATTATATATATAAATTCCATAGCGTTTTTCTGAGATTTTGAATTGGACATAACTTTTGATTCCCGCTATGAAATTTCAATTTTTCGGATTCGTTGGAAAGATATTTTTAAAAAGATTCTAATATTTTTGGTTTCGCTAAAATCCGATTTATTTTGCATCCTGTACAGTCAGTCAAAGTTAAAATTCAAATTTTAAAACTGCCGCGCTATATCTAACCCCTTTTATAAATTAAATAAAATCTATTCGTTTTAACTTCGATTAAAATAAATTTATAGTTGTTATTATATAAAATAAATTATTTTAAATATTAAAAACCCATTAAAATAAAAAAAATTAAATTCGGCCCAAAATTCTGGGCCGTTACATAGAATATTTATTTCTTTCACATACGAAGTCGTATTGTCATGTAACTTTGGGAGATGACTATTGGGGTCATTTCCCATGTTCATGATTTTTGCCGATTTTAAATTGACCATTTTGCCCCTAGCTGATCTTGTTTCGGCCATAACTTTTGATTGGAAAGGAGTTTTGACCTGAAACCACCTCCCTTCGATCCGAATGATGGTTTACCTTTCCGTAGAGTGGTCACATTAGCCAAACGGACCCACCGTTTGGGAGATATGGCTGAAACGAGTTTCAGATGGTGAAAAACAGCTTAACCGGGCCTAATTTGGGTGATTAATGAGTGGGCCCATAACCCATTTCGGGGTTAGGGTTATGGGAAGGCTGATAGGGTTAGGAAATTCAGTTTCTATCATTTTCCAGCCGCCACTTTTTGTTCCTTCAAGTTTAGCCATGGCCTCCACTTTCTAAAACACCCTAAATCACCTTCTAATTGCTAATTAAGCCAAATCTGCATCAAATTAAAGCGGATTAGCACAAGAATCGAGGTAGGACTGCTATATAGCCTTGGGAACAACGCCAAATAGAGAATTGTTTCAGATTTGGTAATTTATTTGTGGCTAAGGCGAGTGATTTGCATAGTTCCTCACTAATTATGGTTAATTAAGGGTAATTAGTGATAATTAGCAAATTTATACATGTTAAAAATCTGGAAAAATATTGATAAATTTTGAAATATTGTTTTAGGCCCCTGTTAGAAAGTTTGGTTAGTTTGGTTAAGTTTTAGTAATCCTATCATTAGTTTTGTTTAAACATGCTTAAGGGAAAATATGGGATTTTGGCTATGTTTGATCCGTTTTAACCTATCAAATTGTCGTTTTGATGTTAGTGGTCGATTCTATATGTTGCTATGACTGTATGGTATGTTTTGTGATTGATTAGAAAAGTTAGATTGGTCGAAAACGCCGTCGAATGGCGTAAAACAGTCGCTGGAAAGAGGTGCAGGAAATTAGCCGAACCGGATCGGATCGGAGGAGGGGAGCGCAAACCGAACCGTGGAGCACCATGAAGATTCGACCCGACCTGATCGTGAAGCACTACCCGATCCGAACCGCTCATGGATGATGGCACTGAACCGATCCCTTGCATTTGAACCTCCGATTTGACCCGCTCATCTGGAGAGCCATCCGACCCGAACCGCTTGGAGACCCCGATCCGATCAGGAGTCGAGCTCGAACTGGTAATGAAGACCCGACCCGATCCGCAGCCCATCACAAACCGATCGCGATCCGAACCAAACTGATTTAGATGGAGAAATCCGACCCCACCCGATGTGGATGATCACAGACAGGACTACTTCAAGGAGCACGATACGAAGCATAGTGAAGAGGTTCATATCCGAACCGATCCGGAGAAGACCAAAACCTGAGATGCAAAGGTAGTCCAAGTGGGAAGTTTGTACTCAGGATCTAGTTGGAAACCAATGAGTCAACTTCATGAGTTGGGCTTTGCTGCGGGACGTGTGTTAAGGGGTTATCGACGTCCATAGCTTTGATTCACCACCAAGACGGATGTTAGGCTACGTATCAGTGCAGTGGGGTAGTTATTACTCCATGGGGCAGAGTGATCGTAGCGTGGCTATGAGCCAGTGCAGTGGAGTTGTTATGACTTCATGGGGCAGAGTGGATATAGAAAAGACCAGTGGTTATGGATCAGTGCAGTGGTGTCACCATGACTCCATGGGGCAGAGTGATCATAGCAAGGAATAGGTTGATCAAAGTGGTGGATGTCATATGCTTTACGCACTGAGTGAGAGATGTGAGGATGGTTGTTATGTTTGATTGATTGCTTTCATTATGACATGCACACCCCCACCCCTGTATTGTTTACACCATATGTTAGTAGCACCTTAGAGTATTGAGCGGTATGTTGTGCTAACTCTTTGGTTGCATGAAACACCCCACCTCCGTTAGGGTCACTCTCAAAGGGAATGCCCTCATTTTGGTGGAGGTTTATAAGTATAAGTCACAGATACACAAGACAGATATAAATACACATATTTTTGAACAGCGGAAAACAACAGCAATTTTTATTTCAACAAAATACGTGTTACACAAACCATGTCATAATTTGTCTTACAATACTTCCAAAAACATAACATCTTCATAACTGTCTTGATTTCATTATTTAAAGAAGCATAAAAACATAAGTAAACTGCATAAGTCCCATAATTGCTGTCCAAAGCCATAGTCCAAAATGAAAAAGATCCAAGCAATACATTCTTTCTCTTCAAGGTGGATGTGAAAACTGGTCAAGCTGCGGTATTCCATCCCTGTGGACCTGAGGGGGGGACGAAAGAAAAGTAGAGTCAGACATAAAGCCTGAGTAAGTCTAGGACTACTCAGTCTATTTATAAAGAACTGGGTATGATAAGTATAAACTTGAAATGGGAAAGCACCATAAACTAAGTTAAGTTGTCTAGAGTCGAATATACTATCGTACCCCATTATAATCTCTGCATCCATATAAACTAGTTCCCAACAGGCACCCCATAATCAGGGTAAAGTGATTCGTTTCTAATGATCGGCTCCTACTCGCATAGTTACATGTGTCTTACGGCCCCCGATGTTGTAGTTACCTATGCTGGTCCCACCATGGGGTGTATCAAGTCCCATGGTGGCGGCCCGACACAATTCTAGAATGCACAGGTATACTACTAGTGCCCAATGCCTTATTTTTCTATGCCGGAGTGTGTGCACGCCCGCACCCCGTTAGAACCTACACTGCTGCACCACCGCCGTCGATTTGACCTCTTACAATCAGCCCAGTAATTGTGCCCCACCCTGCCTAGTTCAGGGTATCCTGATACACCTTGTAGGATTACTACTGAAAAGGGTCCCCCGCTACTAGGTTTTCTATTTCTAGCCAACATGCTAAGTTGGTTAAGTGTTTTGTAAACCTAAGCCCCAATCAATCTTTATAGTTTAGCATGTTCCATTTTGATTAAGTATTAATTCAATTTACTTAATCCTATCAATCCTGACTTAGCCTTAATTGTCTTATTAAAGCCTCGACCTCTCACATTAGACAGGTATTGTTGTGGCTGCCTATTGCCGGTTGGGTCCGGGCAGTCTTACGCCACAACTCAGTCTAACCTCGGGTCCTTATTGGGCTCCGTGTTTAACCACCCACATTGGATAGGTATTGTTGTGACTACTGGACAGCCGGGCGGTTCCGGGCAGGTTTACATCACAACTCAATCCAACCTCGGGTTAAACACATCGTATTTTCTAAATTTACATATTTTGTCTCCTTTCTTTTTATATGTAAATATTTGCAGCCCATTATTCAAATTCATCTTTTTTGGGTAAAATTAATTTATACCACTTAATTGTTTTTCAAGGTTGTTGGAATGCGTCAAACATGCCAACACATATGTTCTATATTTTAACCCAATCGTCATTACCCCTGTTTTATACGTTCGCTACAATATAACATATATTGGGTTTAACATTTAAACCCAACTTAGCCACATGAACAAGGGGAGGCTTATAACATGGTGTTTATATATTCTAAGTAACATAAAAAGGGGAGTGAGAACGCATGAACTTGCAACATAGCGAACTAATTAACATAAGTTTGGCAATTGTGAACTTGCATTGTAATAGCATATAATCATGGCATAAACATACCTAAACATGAAATCATGGGTTTTGATCTATTCATATAATCATGGCATAAACATACCTAAACATGAAATCATGGTTTTTAATCTATTCATATAATCATGGCATAAACATACCTAAACATGAAATCATGGTTTTTAATCTATCCATGCAAACTTGCCATTGGAATGTAAATCTAACTTAGCTATGTGTCACATATATTATCGTATGATTTTGATAACAACATAGGCCTAAAACATGTTTTTCAATTAGGCATAACACCAAGCATAGTTTAGTCATGTTCATAGAGTCAACAAAAATTCACAATGATGCTTACTTTTGTCTCTAATACAAAAGTATGGTTTTACACTTGAATCATGATGCCAATTCCAACATAAATACACATAAGTCATAATACCCAAATGGATCCAACTACACTAAAAGTGATTATAATATATATTATGTTGGCATAATAGTGAATCATATACTTGCATGAATCTCAATTAAACTACCACAAACATGTAGTTGTTAACTTCCAACATGAATCACATACTTGCAAATATCTAATCGTGGTACCACAACATCCCAAATCGTTTAGAATCAAAGCAACATACAAATATGGATTATTATCACCACAAATCAAATACAATTCTATTTCTCATTTTACACAAATCAAACACAATTATTTATTCACATCGGAATAGCACTCTACTTACAACGTATGACGAATCTTCAATTCAGGAATCCGAATTCTGAATTTGGAGATGCTATCCTTTGTTGTAGGCGTTGTTTTGATTTAATTGACGTTGCTTTAAGCTTTCGAATTGTCTCTCAATTTTGACGGCTATTCCCAATCCTTCCTCAGTAGCATGACGGTCTCATATTCATTTTTGTTTGTGTGAATTAGGTGGAGTCTTAGGTCCTTTTTATAGAGTTTGTGAGTTGATTAGAACCGTCGATGGAGCTTGGATGAATATTAGCCGTTCGTTTGAAGGAGAGACCAATCAGGAGCTGACACCTAGCCCAAGTGACAAGGCAAGACTCAAAAATTCGGCCAAGCACATACCAAGCCAGCCAGGAGGGGCTGGGTTCGACCTGGCCAAGGGGCCAGGTCGACTACCCTGTCGACCCCCAGGTCGACTACCCAGTCGACCTGGGTGCCTTGGGCGGGAAAATTCCCGCCCTGGCCAATCCGGCCCGATTTTGGAAATTTGAATCTGTTTTCTGAGCCGTTTTTGTCTGTTTGAATTTTAAACTGAATTCTGAAACTTCCGGAGGCCATAACTTCTTCATACGAAGTCCGTTTTACGCAAACTCAGACTCTATCACAAGCAGAATTCCGAGACGAACGCAATGGCGTATCCCGTTTCCCTTAATTCTTTGATTTGAAATTAATTATACTTTAATTTGTGAATTTCACTATTATAGAATACACGGGGTGTTACATTCTCCCCCACTTAAAAGGATTTCGTCCCCGAAATCTTCAAGTTCAGGAAGATTGTACGTCCTAACATCCAAACATCCATCTACTCATCCATCAAACACGAGCATCCATTGTCCTTAAAAGACTTCTAATGCTTCATGATCATATGCGAAGTGTGTGTACATGTATTTATCTAATGCAAAATCAGTCGGTCTACTGATTCAGTTGACCTCCTTAATACAAATTATGTAAGTGTCATGAATCCATTATGTATGCAAATTTTCCTATTCATGATTCTACATGAGTGCACAATCATTCATATATAAATGCAACATCCATATGGCAACACATTAAACTCCAACCATATACGAATATAAATACATTTATGCATATGCTATATGAAGTGACTGAGCCGATCTAAAACCTAGATTGTGTGTGTATATGCAACCACGAGCAACCACTTACAACCATCATCCATAACATGTTTCAATTACATGTTTTCATCCAAAGAGTTTCTACCTAAAAGATAAGGTCGAGGAGATATACCTAAAATATAGATAAAAGCGCAACTTAAGGAAAAAGAAAGATCAAAGATGTACCCTCGAAAAGAAAAGGGTAGGTTGCGCGTATTCTAGCTTCAGTTTCCCAAGTTGCGTCTCCCTCGGCGTCGCTCCACTGAACTTTGACGAGCTTGACTTCGCGGTTGCATAGCTTTTTCACTTCCGTTCCTAATATGCGGGTTGGTACTTTCCTCACGGTTGCTTTGCGTTCCACTTCAGCTTCTTCTAGGATATTTGGCCCTACCACTTCAGCAGATTCATGTAGACATTTTCGGAGGTGCGAAATATGGAAAACGTTGTGAACTCCGGCCAGCTTTTCGGGTAGCTCTAATCTATAGGCCATTTTCCCAATTTTCTCAATAATAGGAAACGGTCCTACGAACCTTGGTGCTAGCTTTCCTGTGGTTCCAAAACGAACAACATTCCTTAGCGGAGATACCTTAAGAAAAACTCTGTCCCCAACCTCAAATTCAAGGTCGGCCCTCCTCTTGTCGGCGTAGGATTTTTGTCTATCTTGGGTTGTCTTCATTCTTCTCCGTATTAAGTCTACTTTTTCTGAAGTCTCTCGGATCATATCCGGTCCAAGTATGAGCTTGTCAGTAGACTCCCACCAACAAGTGGGCGATCGGCAAGGTCTTCCATATAAAGCTTCGAAGGGCGCCATTCCGATGGTTGCTTGGTAGCTGTTGTTGTAGACAAATTCCACCAAAGGAAGATGGTCTTCCCACATCCCTCCGAAGTCAAGGACGCACAGTCTTAAAAGGTCTTCCAAAACTCTGTTCACTCTTTCTGTCTGGTCGTCGGTTTGGGGGTGATAGGCTGTACTCAAGCATAACTGTGTGCCTACCGCTTCTTGCAGACTCTGCCAAAACTCACTTGTGAAGATAGGGTCTCGGTCACTAACAATGCTGGAGGGTATTCCATGGAGTCGAACAATTTCCTTGAGGTAAAGAGATGCTAGGGATGAGGCAGTTCTTTTACTCTTGACAGGTAAAAAGTGGGCGCTTTTAGTAAGCCTATCCACTATTACCCAAATGCTAGTGTTGCCTCTTCTAGACCTAGGCAGTCCATCAATAAATTCCATTGAGATGCTATCCCACTTCCACTGCGGGACCTCTAGAGGATGGAGCAGACCGCCAGGCTTTTTCTGTTCTGCCTTAACCTGTTGGCACACCATACACTTAGAAACGAAATATGCCACGTCCTTCTTCATGCCGTTCCAAAAGAAAGTTCTCTTTATGTCCTTGTACATTTTATCCCCGCCTAGGTGTATCGTCATCTTGGAGTGATGTGCTTCCTCGAGAACCTTCTTTACTAAATCCCTTGTCTGTGGGACGCATAGTCTTCCGTCTCGCCTTAGCCAACCCTTGTCGACGATGGAGTATCTGCTGAGGTGACTTGAAGTCTTACCACTAATGAGCCTATCAATCGTCTCCACAATCTGAGGGTCTTCGCGTTGTGATGTCCCTATTGCGTCCACTAAAGTCGGGCGTACTTCGAGAGATGCTAGCAAGCCCGGTACAAAATCGGAGGAGGGCCTAAAGTCAAAGCTGCTATAAACTCTAGTCTTTGTCTTTCAACAAACAACGGGCTTAGGGTTAGTTTCTTTTGGCTCAACGCGTCTGCCACTACGTTACCTTTGCCCAGAGTGTAGGAGATCTCGAAATCGTATGAGGCAAGAAACTCCATCCATCTCTGTTGCCTCAAGTTAAGATCTTTCTGCGAGAAAAGATATTTCAACGATTTATGGTCAGTGTAAAGTTCGAACTTCTCACCTAGGAGATAGTGTCGCCAAGACTTGAGTGCAAAGACGATGGCAGCTAACTCAAGATCGTGGGTCGGGTAGTTCTTTTCATGCACTTTCAATTGCCTTCCACCATAAGCTACTACCCTCCCTTCTTGCATGAAGACAGCGTCTAGCCCTGTCCTACATGCATCTGTATAAACTGTGAACATCTTGCTTCCATCTGGCAACGTCAAGACTGGGGCTGTTGTAAGAGCCCTTTTTAGTCGTTGGAAAGCAAACTCGCAATCCAAGTCCCAATTGAACACTAGATTCTTCTTGGTCAGCTTTGTGAGCGGAACTGATATCTTTGCAAAGTCTCTAATGAATTTCCGATAGAAGCCTGCTAGCCCGAGAAAGCTTCGGACTTCTGTTGTGTTCTTTGGTGTCTTCCAGTCCTGCACCGCTACTAACTTAGCCGGGTCTAGAGCTAACCCTTCTTTGGATACTATGTGCCCAAGGAACCTCACTTCTTCTCTCCAAAAGTGGCATTTGGAGAATTTGGCTTTTAGCTGATGGACTCGCAGAGTTTCCATGATTGCCCTTAGGTGCTGAGCATGCTCTTCTTCATTCTTTTAGAAGATCAAGATATCGTCTATGAAGACCACTACGAACTTATTGAGGAAATCTCTGAACACCCTACTCATTAGGTCCATGAAGTAAGCGGGTGCGTTTGTCAAGCCGAAAGGCCTGACAAGCCATTCAAAGAAGCCGTCTGGGGTTCTGAATGCTGTCTTATCTATACTATCGTCGGCCACCCTTAGCTGATGAAATCCGATCGCTAAATTGAGTTGGGAGAAAATAGACGCTCCTACAAGCTGATCAAACAGATCGTCAATTCTGGGGAGAGGCTGCCTATTCTTTGTCGTTAGCTTGTTGAGCTCCCTATAGTCAACACATAGACGGAGTGAACCATCCGCCTTTGTAGCGAACACCACTGGAGCGCCCCATTCTGAAATGCTCCTTCTAACGAACCCCTTCTCTAGAAGCTCTTTAATCTGTTTACTGAGCTCTTTCCTTTCCCGTGGGGCCATGTATCTGACGGGCAATGCAACTGGCTTTGCATTATCTACAAGATATATGCGGAAGTCTATCTCCCGCTTCGGAGGCAAGCCCTTCACCTCTTCGAAGACATCCGGATATTCCCGGACCACTCTAACCGATTGCAAACTTTCAACAGAGGCATCTAGCGAATCATGATAACTAAGCATAACCGCATACGAGGGATTACAAGTAATTTCCAGAGTGTTACCGAGTTGGGTCAGAAGCCTAACCACCCTTTTCTCACAATCCAGGATGGCACCATTACTGGATAGCCAATCCATGCCCAAAATCAAACCATATCCCGAAAATCCCAAAACAAAGGCACTACATTTAAATTCTACGCTTAGAATAGAAATTTTCAATCCCACACAAATCATAGATAAATAAGCTGGGCCCCCAATTGGATTTGAAACAATTAAGGGGTCCTCTACCATTCTAGTTTCTAGGTGCAGAGATTCTACTAAAGCAGATGAGATAAAGGAGTGTGATGCACCAGAATCAAATAAAGTGCGAACTGGGTGATCATAAAGATAAACTACACTTTCTACAGAAGTATTTATACCTCGCTGCTGCAGAGGTGGTGCTTCTAGCGCATGAACTTGTGCCCCTGAGGTGGATCCAGCCCTCTGCCCCTGCCCTCGCTTCTTTGGGCAATCCTTAGCCAGGTGGCCTGTCTCACCGCAAGAAAAGCACCCACCATTCATCTTGGCCATCTTTTTCCGGCAATCTTTCACTAAGTGCCCCACTTTGCCACATAAATTACACTTCCTCTTCTCTTTGTTGTCTTTCCTGCCCTTCTTAAAGTCTGTCTTCTTAGGCTGCAAACCCTCTTTCTTCCCTTGAGAGCTTTCTGCCTTTGTCTCCTTCTTGCCCTTATCCTCTTCGTTCAGCAATGCCATCTGCACCAACCTTTCATACATAGCTCCCATGGGTATATGGGTCATGGCTAAACTGTGTAATGGCTCATTCAACCCCTTGACAAAGCGGAGAGCCTTCTTGTGCGGGGTGTTGACTAGGTCCAGTCCGAACCTAGCCAGCTGATCGAACTAGTTAACACACTCTTTGACTGGTATATTCCCTTGCTTAAGAAATAAGAATTTTTCCAACTGAAGACTCCTTTCAGCTTCTGAGAGAAATTTAGCCTCAAACCTTGCCCTAAAGTCCTCCCATGTTTCCACTGGTCTTTCTACATTAGTGACTTCCCACCAGTAGGAAGCCTCGCCTTTAAGTAGCCATACTGCCAGTTGTACCTTCTGCCTATCTTCTACCTCAAAGATGACGAATATGTCCTCGGTTTTTTTCAGCCAATTCCTGGCTACCACGAAGGACTTGGTTCCATGAAAGTCCTTTCCTCCCATAGCTTTAAAATCTTTACATATCTTGGCAAAAGTATTTCCCCGCGGAGGAGGTAGAGGAAGAGGTGCTGCTGTAGCTGGATGATTTCCTGCAGCTGGGGGAGGAGGAACGGTAGGACCTGGCTGAGTGGCCCTTGCTTCTAAGAATCGTCTAAACCAATCAGGTATTGGTATACCCTCTGGCAAGTTAAGTTCTTCGGACATGCTGAAACAAAAAGGATAGATTCAAAACGAAGGATAAAAGATAGTACCTATGGCTTGGGGGGGGGGACTATGCCTTTTTAAAATAAAATAATATTTTATCTTTAAAAATGCTTCTTTAAATTTTCTTTTGAAAATAAATTTTCAAAACTTTTTATCTTATCTGGTAAACCAATGCTCTGATACCAAGTGAAACACCCTACCTCCGTTAGGGTCACTCTCAAAGGGAATGCCCTAATTGTGGTGGAGGTTTACAAGTATAAGTCACAGATACACAAGACAGATATAAATACACATATTTTTGAACAGCGGAAAACAATAGCAATTTTTATTTCAACAAAATACGTGTTATACAAACCATGTCATAATTTGTCTTACAATACTTCCAAAAACATAACATCTTCATAATTGTCTTGATTTCATTATTTAAAGAAGCATAAAAACATAAGTAAACTGCATAAGTCCCATAATTGCTATCCAAAGCCATAGTCCAAAACGAAAAAGATCCAAGCAATACATTCTTTCTCTTCAAGATGGATGTGAAAACTGGTCAAGCTGCAGTATTCCCTCCCTGTGGACCTGGGGAGGGGGGGGACGAAAGAAAAGAAGACGAAAGAAAAGTAGAGTCAGACATAAAGCCTGAGTAAGTCTAGGACTATTCAGTCTATGAATAAAGAACTGGGTACGATAAGTATAAACTGGAAATGGGAAAGCACCATAAACTAAGTTAAGTTGTCTAGAGTCGAATATACTATCGTACCCCATAATAATCTCTGCATCCATATAAACTAGTTCCCAACAGGCACCCCATAATCAGGGTGAAGTGATTTGTTTCTAATGATCGGCTCCTACTCGCATAGTTACATGTGTCTTACGGCCCCCGATGTTGTAGTTACCTATGCTGGTCCCACCATGGGGTGTATCAAGTCCCATGGTGGCGGCCCGACACAATTCTAGAATGCAAAGGTATACTACTGGTGCCCAGTGCCTTATTTTTCTACGCCGGAGTGTGTGCACGCCCGCACCCCATTAGAACCTACACTGCTGCACCACCGCCGTCGATTTGACCTCTTACAGTCAGCCCAGTAATCGTGCCCCATGCTGCCTAGTTCAGGATATTCTGATACACCTTGTAGGGTTACAGCTGAAAAGGGTCCCCCGCTACTAGGTTTTCTATTTCTAGCCAACATGCTAAGTTGGTTAAGCGTTTTGTAAACCAAACACCCAATAAGTCTGTATAGTTTAGCATGTTCCATTTTGATTAAGTATTAATTCAATTTACTTAATCCTATCAATCCTGACTCAACCTTAATTGTCTTATTAAAGTCTCGACCTCTCACGTTAGACAGGTATTGTTGTGGCTGCCTGTTGCCGGTTGGGTCTGGGAAGTCTTACGCCACAACTCAGTCTAACCTCGGGTCCTTATTGGGCTCCGTGTTTAACCACCCACATTGGATAGGTATTGTTGTGACTACTGGACAGCCGGGCGGTTCCGGGCAGGTTTACATCACAACTCAATCCAACCCCGGGTTAAACACATTGTATTTTCTAAATTTACATATTTTGTCTCTTTTCTTTTTATATGTAAATATTTGCGGCCCATTATTCAAATTCATCTTTATTGGGTAAAATTAATTTATACCACTTAATTGTTTTTCAAGGTTGTTGGCATGCGTCAAACATGCCAACACATATGTTCTATATTTTAACCCAATCGTCATTACCCCTGTTTTATACGTTCGCTACAATATAACATATGTTGGGTTTAACATTTAAACCCAACTTAGCCACATGAAAAAGGGGAGGCTTATAACATGGTGTTTATATATTCTAAGTAACATAAAAAGGGGAGTGAGAATGCATGAACTTGCAACATAGCGAACTAATTAACATAAGTTAGGCACATGTGAACTTGCATTGTAATATCATATAATCATGGCATAAACATACCTAAACATGAAATCATGGGTTTTGATCTATTCATATAATCATGACATAAACATACTTAAACATGAAATCATGGTTTTTGATCTATTCATATAATCATGGCATAAACATACCTAAACATGAAATCATGGTTTTTAATCTATCCATGCAAACTTGCCATTGGAATGTAAATCTAACTTAGCTATGTGTCACATATATTATCATATGATTTTGATAACAACATAGGCCTAAAACATGTTTTTCAATATGGCATAACACCATGCATAGTTTAGTCATGTTCATAGAGTCAACACAAATTCACAATGATGCTTACTTTTGTCTCTAATACAAAAGTATGGTTTTACACTTGAATCATGATGCCAATTCCAACATAAATTCACATAAGTCATAATACCCAAATGGATCCAACTACACTAAAAGTGATTATAATATATATCATGTTGGCACAATAGTGAATCATATACTTGCACGAATCTCAATTAAACTACCACAAACATGTAGTTGTTAACTTCCAACATGAATCACATACTTGCAAATATCCAATCGTCATACAACAACATCTCAAATCATTTAGAATCAAAGCAACATACAATATGGACTATTATCACCACAAATCAAATACAATTCTATTTCTCATTTTACACAAATCAAACACAATTATTTAATCACATCGGAATAGCACTCTACTTACAACGCATGACGAATCTTCAATTCAGGAATCTGAATTCTGAATTTGGAGATGCTATCCTTTGTTGTAGGCGTTGTTTTGATTTAATTGACGTTGCTTTAAGCTTTTGAATTGTCTCCTAATTGTCTCTCAATTTTGACGGCTATTCCTAATCTTTCCTCAGCAGCATGACGGTCTCATATTCATTTTTGTTTGTGTGAATTAGGTGGAGTCTTAGGTCCTTTGTATAGAGTTTGTGAGTTGATTAGGACCGTCGATGGAGCTTGGATGAATATTAGTCGTTCGTTTGAAGGAGAGACCAATCAGGAGCTGACACCTAGCCCTAGTGACAAGGCAAGACTCAAAAATTCGGCCAAGCACAGACCAGGCCAGCCAGGAGGGGCTGGGTTCGACCTGGCCCAAGGGCCAGGTCGACTACCCAGTCGACCCCCAGGTCGACTATGTAGTCGACCTGGGTGCCCCAGGTCGACTACCCAGTCGACCTGGGTGCCTTGGGCGGGAAAATTCCCGCCCTGGCCAATCCGTCCCGATTTTTGAAATTTGAATTTGTTTTTTGAGTCGTTTTTGTCTGTTTGAATTTTAAACTGAATTCTGAAACTTCCGGAGGCCATATCTTCTTCATACGGAGTCCGTTTTACGCAAACTTGGACTCTATCCCAAGAAGAATTCCGAGACGAACGCAATGGCGTATCCTGTTTCCCTTAATTCTTTGATTTGAAATTAATTATACTTTAATTTGTGAATTTCACTGTTATAGAATACATGGGGTGTTACGTTGCAGGTTCAGGTTCAGGTATGGTTTGGTATACCTGTTATTGTTCTGTTTGATGCTTATCGCTCATTCCAGACTTTTGTCTGACCCAGAGTTTTATGTCTCTTCTTATTACTCTGGATGCTCTTAAACGGGCAGACTAGAGACAGGTTAGGTGGTATGCACGGGTAGCTGTACCGAAGACGAATAGGAGGCTCCCACGTATGATATATATATAGATATTCTCCCTGTGTCACTACTGGTCACTACTTTGGGCATTAGTAGTGTACCTTTCCTTTCTTTTGCTTTAGAGACAGTTTCCAAAAGTTGTAATAATGATGATGTGGAACACAAGCTATATTTGGATTTTCCGCTACTATGATGTTTAGTTTTCAGCTTATGCACTGTCTCGCCGGTTTTATGTCAAAGTATGTTATTATTATATTTTATTCCATGCACTGTGAGATATTCTTACAGGTTCCTTATTATTTCACCAGTAAGTTCTCTTCTTTTTCCTTTCTTTGGCGACCGTCCCGTGCTGGTTGCACATTGGCACAATGCTCTTTTATGGGAAATGTCGGCTGGTGCGGGGCGGGCCGTCACATTGGTATCAGAGCTCTAGGTTGTGTAGTTAACCTAGGGAAAGACACCAGGGAGAGATAATACGTATATGAGAGCGCGTATTTGTGATTATTTTGGTTTTCAATAGCTATATATACATATTATTTGTATAGCTAAGGATGAAGTTGCACCGCACTAACACCACAAAGAGGATGGTTAATCGTTTCTCTTTACAGATTGAACGATGAGCCGATATACGAGAGGTGCTGGTAGAGGAGCCAACAGTAGGAATGCTCCTAACATGAGGGCTATGTTTACCGACTTCATGAGAGATATGCTTAGAAACGTGCAAGGAGCAACTCCCAATGCTGAAAATGGTGGCGGTGTAGCGGTGCAGGCGCCTAGGGCCAATTTCGCTAAGCTATGCAAGGATTACACTAGTCTTGGTGGAAAGACGCTCCACGGAATGGAATCGACCACAGATGTTCAGGATTGGTTGGATAGCTATGAGCGTATTTTCGAAGACTTAGGTATCGAGGATGCGATGAAGAGAAAGCTAGCATCCCGTCAGCTGCAAGGACGGGCGATGAATTGGTGGAATGCTATTAAGGCAGCTACCCTAGAGGACCAAGTTACATGGGATCAGTTTAAGTCCTGATTCGGTGAAAATTTTATCCCAGCTACCCAGAAGTCAGAGTTGTTTAGGAAATTTCTGGAGCTTAAGTAGAATGGTAGAGATGTCTCTGAGTATATTGCTGAGTTCGATACTTTATCGAAGTATGGATTATCCCTCATTGACACTCCCGAGAAGAAGAACGAGAAGTTTATAACAGGCTTGGATCAGTACTTAGGGTAAAGGCTTATTAACCACATCGATGAGACATTTGAATAAATTGTGGGGAAAGCTTTGAGATCAGAGAGTCTTTACCCTAAGTTGAAGACTGCGGTTGCATCTGCAGAGGAGCCAAAGCCGCAAGCAAACAATGGAGGCAAGAATGGTTCTCAGAATAAGAGAAAGCAGAATCAAACCAAGGATGGCCAGAAGAAAAAGAATAAGAAAGATGTTGAGTGCTTCAGTTGTGGTAAGAAGGGCCAATATGCTAAGGAATGTTGGGCCAAGCCAGCGGATAGGAAGTGCTTCAACTGTAGCCAAGTGGGACATCACAAGGATAAGTGTCTGCAACCCCCTAAAGAAAAGCAAATTGTGAAAGCATATGCTATCAATGCTGTTCCTTCTTCGTCGAATGCCCCAACCGCGGCGGAGAAAGGAAAGAATGTTGTTATTCAAGGTATGCTTTCTATTTATGATATTCCTGTTCGAGTATTGTTTGATACCGGAGCTTCCAGTTCCTTCATATCTAGTGACCTGGTATATAGGTTGGGATTGGAGCCCGAGATTGTCGATAGACTTTGGTACTGACAAACCCGATTGGTGGTTCAACTAGCCTTAGCATGATTTGTCGTAATGTGGTCTTATCGAGTCATGGATGCATGTTTGTTTGTGATTGCTTTGTTTTGGGCTTTAGTGGGTTCGGCGTTATTTTGGGAGTCGGTTGGCTCCAAAGATACGGGGTGGTGGTAGACTGTGAGGGCTTTTTGGTGACAGTTAGAGCGGATGATGGACGGAGGGTAGTGTTTGTTAGTCCACATAATGATGGGGCAATGGCTAGTTTTCTAAATTCCCTCGACATCCCGCATGATGAGTTGTCAGATGTGCCCGTGGTTGGCTAGTATCCGGACGTCTTCGAGGAAGCGACCGGACTTCCACCACACCAAGAGATTGAGTTCCGTATTGATTTGGTGAAAGATGCCAGACCTATAGTGATGCCACTTCGTCGTATGGCACCCAAGGGAGCAGCGAGAGCTCGGGGTGCAAGTAAGCGATCTTTTGAAGAAGGGGTTTATCAGAATAAGTGTTTCTGAGTGGGGAGCACCAGTTGTGTTTGCTACCAAGGCAGATGGTTCCCTTCGATTGTGTGTGGACTACCGCGAATTGAATAAGGTGACGAGGAAGAATAAGTATCATCTACCGCGGATAGATGATTTGTTTGATCAGTTGAGTGGTGCAAGAGTGTTCTACCAGTTGGATCTCGCGACAGATTTTCATCAGCTTAGATTGGAAGTTGAGAGTATAGCTAAAACAGCCTTTCAGACGCCGTCTGGATTTTATGAGTGGTTGGTCATGCCATTCGGGTTGACCAATGCACTAGCATATTTTGTGGATCTTATAAATAGGGTATTCAGAGATCAGTTGAATAAGTTTGTTCTTGTGTTCATGGACGATATACTTGTTTATTCAAGGACAGAGGAAGAACACAAGGAACACTTGAGGATAGTGATGAAGGTGTTAAGAAAACACCAATTGAAAGCAAAGTTTTCTAAGTGTCACTTCTGGAGGAGGGAAGTGAGATTCTTGGGACATGTCGTTTCAGAGAATGGTATCGCGGTGGATCCTGCGAAGGTGGCTACGCTACAAGATTGGTCTACGCCCAAGAATGCAACAGACATAAGAAGTTTCTTGGGATTAGCTGGATATTATCGTAATTTTATCCAAGACTTCTCCAAGATAGTAGCACCGTTGACTCAGTTGACCAAGAAGAATCAAGCTTTCGTCTGGGACGAAAAATGTGAGAATGCATTCAAGAGTCTAAAGGAAAAGCTGAGATGTGCACCAGTGTTAGTCTTTCCTAAGGGGAATGAAGAGATGACAATATATACAGATGCATGTGGTACCGGACTAGGTGTTGTACTGATGCAAGGAGGTAGGGTTGTAGCTTATGTAAGTCGGCAATTGAAACCGCACGAAAGAAGATACCCTACCCATGATTTGGAATTAACAGCGATCGTGTTCGCGCTGAAGATGTGGAGACATTATCTCTTGGGAGAAAGATTTGAGTTGTTTACCGATCATAAATCGTTAAAGTATCTCATCTCTCAGAAAGATCTAAATCTCTGATAGCAAAGGTGGTTAGAATTATTGGCTTCCTACGATTTCGATATCGCATATACACCAGGAAAGGGCAATGCGGTGGCTGATGCATTGAGTAGAAGACATGCTAGTTTATGGGCTATGTTTCTAGAATGGAAGCAACTGGAGTACATCGCTGGGTATGATTTCAGACCAAAGTGCGAATTGGATCCAAAAATGTTAGCAAGTTTGACTATCAGACCCACTTTGATTGAGCAGATCGGCTCCAGTCAAAGGGACGATCCTAACTATTGGAAATCATCTCAAAGTTAAAGATGGGAATCGATGAAGAGATGAACAAGTATGGGCTTGATCGAGATAGATGGCTTAGAAAGAATGGAAGACTAGTTGTGCCCAATGTCAATGGATTGAGAGATGAAGTGCTTAGAGAATGTCATCACTCGAAACTGACTATACATCCCAGTGGTAATAAAATGTATCAAGACATGAAGCAGACCTACTACTGGGAAGGGATGAAAAGAGACATTGGGAAGTTTATATCCAAATGCATGAATTTCCAGCTAGTTAAAGCTGAGCAAAAGAAGCCTAGTGGTTTGTTGCAAACATTAAAAATTCCAGAATGGAAATGGGAAAAAATATCAATGGATTTCATTAATGGGTTACCAAGGACTAGATCGGGCCATGATAGCATTTGGGTGATTGGTGACCGATTGACCAAGAGTGCAAGAATTATACCCGTCAAGTCGAATAGAACGGCAGCTAAGTTAGCTGAACTATATGTAAAGTGGGTAGTGAGATTTCATGGAATACCCAAAGGCATTGTGAGTGACCGAGATCCGTTGTTCACTAGTGGATTTTGGAAGAGCTTACAAGAGGCGTTAGGATCAGAATTACATCTCAGTACCGCGTATCATCCTCAAACCGACAGACAGACAAAGAGGGTGAATCGAGTATTAGAAGATCTCTTAAGAGCTTGCATATTAGACTTTGGTGGATCATGGGATGACCATTTGCATCTAGTAGAGTTTGCATACAATAATAGTTATCAATCCAATATTGATATGGCTCCATTTGAAGCTTTGTACCGAAGACCATGCAACTCACCGTCATATTGGTTAGAAACTGGTGAGAAGTTTGTGCTTGGACCAGATAAGATAAGAGAAACTTCAGCTAAGATTAAGGTTATCCAATAGCGAATGAAGGCCGCCCAAGATAGGAAAAAGAGTTATGCTTATAAGAGGAGAAGAGATTTAAAGTTCTCTAATGGCGATTTGGTGTTTGTCAAGATTTCTCCGTTGAAGAGCGTAATACGATTTGGAAGGAGAGGCAAGTTAGCACCAAGATTTGTTGGACCATTCCCAGTTCTTGAGAAAATTGGGAATTTGGCATATAAAGTTGAATTACCAGAGAAGATGGCGGGAGTTCACAACGTATTTCATGTCTCCCAGTTAAGGAACTTCGTACACGACCCCGATGTGGCTGTTTCATCTGATCAGTTGGATGATATCGAGGTTAAACCCGAGGCGCTTGGGAACCGCAAGCCTATGCGTATTGCTGGGAACGATACGAAGCAACTTTGAAGGAAGGCGGTGAAATTAGTCAAAGTTCAGTGGGGCGAGAATGAGAATGACTGTACTTGGGAGACGTAGGAGAGCATTAGGAAGACGTATCCAGAACTCTTCGCCTAGTAAGATTTTAGTTTCGATTTAGTCTTTCTGCATGCTAGGATAGGCTTGTTTTGTTTGTTTTTCATGTTTGATTGTTGTATGTGGCTGGTAGGCATGCGGGATCTTTTGTATGTTTTGGGTTAAAGAATTTCGGGGACGAAATTTCATAAGGGGGGAGAATGTAACGACTCGCATTCTACGAATCAAAGGATCGTAGAATATTTATTTCTTTCACATACAAAGTCGTATGGTCATATAACTTTGGGAGATGACTATTGCGGTCATTTCCCATGTTCAAGATTTTTACCGATTTTTAAATGACCGTTTTGCCCCTAGCTGATCTTGTTTCGGCCATAACTTTTGATTGGAAAGGAGTTCTGACCTGAAACCACTTCCTTTAGATCCGAATGATGGTTTACCTTTCCGTAGAGTGGTCACATTAGCCAAACAGACTTAATGTTTGGGAGATATGGCTGAAACAAGTTTCAGATGGTGAAAAACAACTTAACCGAGGCTAATTTGGGTGATTAGTGAGTGGGCCCATAACCCATTTCGGGATTAGGGATATGGGAAGGCTGATAGTGTTAGGAAATTCAGTTTCTATCATTTTCCAGCCGCCACTTTTTGTTCCTTCAAGTTTAGCCATGGCCTCCACTTTCTAAAACACCCTAAATCACCTTCTAATCGCTAACTAAGCCAAATCTGTATCAAATTAAAGCGGATTAGCACAAGAATCGAGGTAGGACTGCTGTATAGCCTTGGGAACATCGCCAAACAGAGAATCATTTCAGATTTGGTAAATTATTTGTGGCTAAGGCGAGTGATTTGTATAGTTCCTCACCAATTATGGTTAATTAAGGGTAATCAGTGATAATTAGTGAATTTATACATGTTAAAAATCTGGAAAAATATTGATAAATTTCGAAATATTGTTTTAGGCCCCTGTTAGAAAGTTTGGTTAATTTGGTTAATTTTTACTAATCCTATCATTATTTTTTTTTAAACATGCTTAAGGGAAAATATGGGATTTTGGCTATGTTTGATCCGTTTTAACTTATCAAATTGTCGTTTTGATGTTAGTGGTCGATTCTATATTTTGTTATGACAGTATGGTATGTTTTGTGATTGATTAGAAAAATTAGATTGGTCGAAAATGCCGTCGAATGGCGTAAAACAGTCGCTGGAAAGAGGTGCAGGAAATTAGCCGAACCGGATCGGATCGGAGGAGGGGAGCGCGAACCGAACCGTGGAGCACCATGAAGCTCTGACCCGACCTGATCGTGGAGCACTACCCGATCCAAATAGCTCATGGATGGTGGCACCAAACCGATCCCTTGCATTTGAAGCTCCGATTTGACCCGCTCATCTAGAGAGCCATCTGACCCGAACCGCTTGGAGACCACGATCCGATCAGGAGTCGAGCTCGAACTGGAAATGAAGACCCGACCCGATCCGCAGCCCATCATGAACCGATCGCGATCCAAACCAAACTGATTTGGATGGAGAAATCTGACCCAACCTAATGTGGATGATCGCAGACAGGACTACTTCGAGGAGCATAATACGAAGCTTGGTGAAGAGGTGCATATCTGAAGCGATCCAGAGAAGACCAAAATCCGATATGCAAAGGTAGTCCAAGTGGGAAGTTTGTACTCAGGATCCAATTGGAAACCAACGAGTCAACTTCATGAGTTGGGCTTTGCTGCGGGACGTGTGCTAAGGGGTTATCGACGTCCATAGCTTTGATTCACCACCAAGACGGATGTTAGGCTACGTATTAGTGTAGTGGGGTAGTTATTATTCCATGGGGGCAGAGTGATCGTAGCGTGGCTATGAGCCAGTGTAGTGGAGTTGTTATGACTTCATGGGGTAGAGTGGACATAGAAAAGACCAGTGGCTATGGATCAGTGCAGTGATGTCACCATGACTCCATGGGGAAGAGTGATCATAGCAAGGAATAGGGTGATCAAAGTGGTGGATGTTGTATGCTTTACGCACTGAGTGAGAGATGTGAGGATGGTTGCTATGTTTGATTGATTGCTTTCATTATGACATGCACACCCCCACCCCTGTATTCTTTACACCCTATGTTAGTGGCACCTTAGAGTGTTGAGCGGTATGTTGTGCTAACTCTTTGGTTGCAGGTCCAAGTTCAGGTATAGTTTTGTATACCTGTTATTGTTCTGTTTGATGCTTATCGCTCATACTAGACTTTTGTCTGACCCAGAGTTCTATGTCTCTTCTTATTACTCTGGGTGCTCTTAAACGGGAAGACTAGAGATAGGTTAGGTGGTATGCACGGGTAGCTGTACCGGAGACGAACATGAGGCTCCCACGTATGATATATATAGATATTCTCCCTGTGTCGCTGCTGGTCACTACTTTGGGCAAGTAGTGTACCTTTCCTTTCTTTTGCTTTAGAGACAGTTTTCAAAAGTTGTAATAATGATGATGTGGACCACAAGCTATATTTGGATTTTCCGCTGCTATGATGTTTAGTTTTCAGCTTATGCATTGTCTCACTTGTTTTATGTCAAAGTATGTTATTATTATATTTTATTCCATGCGCTGTGAGATATTCTTACAGGTTCCTTATTAGTTCACCAGTAAGTTCTCTTCTTTTCCTTTCTTTGGCGACCGTCCCGTGCTGGTTGGACATTGGCACAACACACTTTCATGGGAAATGCCGGCTGGTGCGGGGCGGGCCGTCACATAATCACTTAACCTTCAGCTTTGATACCACTGTAACGAACTGGGATATTCGACTCCGAAAATCTACACAAAACCTAGCATCAACTATTCAGACATCGGAAATACCTGATCATTAATAGAAAGAAGTTAGAGGGTGAGAATAGATAAGATAGAAAATTAGAATAGAAGAAGGAGAAAAACACCACAGAATAAAATCAGAGTAACACGAATCCCACAGGGGAACAAATAAAATATATTATAACATAACTTTGAAATAAAACAGTATATATGTATACAATAACATTATCAGAGTACAACACTTACACACAGCAGAAATAACAATAGCTATATAATCCTGAAGCCTACTGCTTCAAGCTCCTCCCAGTATATCTGTAAAGACCTGAACTACGTGACTGCCCGTACAAATTTGGGCATCCAAGAGTTTAGGGAAAACAAAACAAAATAAACTCTGGGACAGTCATGGGACTGGTGTGAGTAAACTCAAATCATTTGGTTTAACTTTTCAAAAAAAAATTCAAAAGAAAAGATAATCGTAAGACCGATATACACATAAACACGGACGGTTTTTACCTTACGATAACCCAAAACAGTTTTGGAAATCAATACTTCTCCGATATTATTATAATGTCTAATCACAAGTAATTAACAATCTAGCTGAACGCTTGCATCTCACATTCCACATATATAGTATGCAAATCAAAATCGCGGGCTCTTATTGGGGATTGTATTCCGACTATAACAAGGTATGGGACCACCTGTTGATAGTTTATCTCTAGAGGCGAATACACTGGGTTCAACAAGAATGTCTTGCAACCCGGCCCACACATGACCGACCACTCATTTCGCTTGAGTGTATCGAATGTATATCACCAACGATTGGGAGCTACCCACCGTTTCCCGAAAAGGGACAACATCGAAAATAGATAAAAATTTGAAATGGATTTTCTCTAGATAGGTGATATACACCCTAATGGGAGCGACCCACCTAGCCATGCTGCCTGCCCGATTTCTTTCATTTCCCGGTTGAGGAGCCTTGAGGTCATAACGTATCTTTTAGAACACCTGAGCACCATTCACTTTGAATGCCACATCGTCATACCCGCCAAATCACAAATTGATTTCCACAAAAATGCCACGGGTATAAAGCTAAGAGAAAGGAATTCCTCCGCCACCAAACGTAAGTACGTTTGAAGAAACCAACTTACGTGATCCGTTAGATATACTCTGTCAGACATTCATCCATTCACGTTGTCCTGGGACTGGACAAACTGAAGGCAATATTCTGTAAACAGGATAGCCCTTGCAAAACTCCGCCTTCAATTATTTTCATCATATTGATCGCAATGCTAATGTCCATACAGAGTGGCTTTCAGATAATGAATCTGATCCCGGTCTCTCCGTATTGACGACGGAAAAATGGTCAAAAACATCGATAGTCGGTGATTTAACTATCAAAGAAAAATAGGTGTACAACCAACGATCTTATA
This sequence comes from Allium sativum, assembly GCA_030737875.1. Lineage (NCBI taxonomy): Eukaryota > Viridiplantae > Streptophyta > Magnoliopsida > Asparagales > Amaryllidaceae > Allium > Allium sativum. The sequence continues at coordinate 644,210,530 of CM060912.1, forward strand.
TTTGTAAATTCTTATTTTCTAAATTTAGAAAATATACTTTATTAATCATTGGGAAAACATTTCCATATTCATTTCCATTCCTTGTTTTCTATATTAGAAAACATTTCTGATTCTTATTTGGAAAACATTTCCAAAACTCTTTCATTTGATTTAAACAGATGTTTAAATAAAACATCAGTAAGCCAATTCAAACAATTTACACTCATTAACTAAATTCACTTAACCAACCTTCACTATCAAACCTTAACCATTCCTTAGTTAAAAACGAAGCCAATCAAGTTGGGGTATAATTACCTCTCAGACCTTAACTGAACAACATTTCCAACCTCGAAATAGACAAAGTTCACCCTTTTAAATCTTTTAACTAACTTCCTTACGTAACTCGGATTCTTTTTATGAATCCACCTCTTTAATTTAAAACATTGTTTATAACTATAGCATTCTTCTTAAATATCTAACTTCAAAATATAACTTTTATTCCTTAATTTAACTAAATAACTAAATAGACAATTTATGAAGAAATTATTAAATCATGATTAAAAACAGAAAGTGTACATTCCCAAATTCGATATAATCGAATTCCAACGTATAATTCTCTTTCGAAAAATCTCTGTTCGATAATTCCTTTTCGAATAAACTATATTCTGTAATCTTTCGTCGAATAACTATATTCGATAACTCTTTCTTAGAATAACTATATTCGACAATCTCTCTTCAAATGATTTACATTCGATTAATTCTTTCCGAATGATTTACATTCGATTGATCTCCTTTCGAATAAACTATTTCGAATAACTCCTTTAATTCTATTCAAATAAACTATTTCGAATAACTCCTTTGGATTAACTCATTTGGATTAACTCGGTTTGATTAACTCATCTTGATTAACTCAACTCGATTAACTCAACTTGATTAACTTACTTGATTAACTCAACTTATTTAACTGAACTTATTTAACTCCTATTGAATAACTAATATTCGATTAATTTATATTCGAATAACTATGTCTGTTTTAACTTTATTTCGAGTGGCTAATATTTGATTTAACTCCATTCGCTTGACTCTAGATCGCAGCGATCACAATGGTTACGCTGATTCAGTCAGGAAACATCCGACCGCCGTAGGCTATCTGCAACCTTACGAATTACGCTAGCAGTCGAACGAAATGGCAACTCATCGTGAATAACTATGTTTGACTAACTCTATCTCAAATAACTATATTGGATCAACTCTAATTGAATAACTAATATTCAATTAAATCCTAATTCGATTAGCTATGTTCAATTTACTCTATCCGGTTAACTCTTACTGGTTAACTCTGTCTAATTAACTCTAACTGGTTAATTCTAACTGATTAACTCTTAATTGACTAACTCTTCGTCCATATTCAGTTTCAAATATCGATGTTGAAATCGATTCTTACTTCTCTATATAAGTCCTGACTTATATATTCTATTTATACAATGACAAACATTTTATTTAATTTATAAAACCTTATTTATAAATTTATCTCCTTCCTTTATCTGTTAAAACAGATTTCTCTTAAATGTTCACTTTGAATTCATATTCTGTTATACCCGTGTGGGAAGCATGGGTCTGAACCTTCCTAATGTAAAATTCTCTTTTTATACAATTCTATTCATTTTTCAAGTATTTCTTTTTGTATAGTATATTTATTTTCGAAATAAATATTTTCTTTATAATTTTATTTATTTTCCTAAATAAATATTTCTTTATGATTTTATCTATTTCATAGATAAATATTTCTATTTATAATCTATTTGTAAATGTTTAACAAATATTTCCCTTACAATTCTATTTATAATTGTTTTCAAATACCTCCTTTTCTATTTGTTTCACAAATATGTTCCTTTTCTATTTGTTTTACAAATATTTTCCTTTTCTATATAAAATCCTTTGATTTTATATAATTATTTTATTTCAAATTATAGTTTTTAAATTTCCCTTTTCACACTCTAGTATTTCTTTTGGTATTTAAAAGTACCAAATAACAATGATCAAACACACATAATCAACAACAGATTATAAATCACATCATATATCACAATATATGAAAAGCAATAAAATAAATGTTGAGGAACCCAGTTGGGTCCCTCCAACCTGTTTCCCTACATCCACAGATGTTAATCACATGAATAACACGAATATGAAATATACCGATAAACAGAATTAATATTCGATTAACAATTTATATATATATATATATCGTTATCTATATTTTCAACCAATTAACTAGCAATTCAACCAAACAGTCAACACACAGCAAACAAACATCATTTATAGATTCTAAAAATATTTTATAAAAATATAAATTGAGAAGAATTAATGAGATTTACTCACCTTGGACGGTTATCGTTAAATAAAGATAATTGGTCATTGATTTGATTCAGGCGTTTAATTCTACCATAAATCAAAACGAGTTCCAATTCACTCCCGGTCAGTTCCATAGTGTAGCCACCGTCCATATGTTCCAACCGGATCTTGTTTCGTTGAATTCCGGTAATATATGAGCAAGACATTCATTTTAAAAGTTATTATATTATTTTTGTTAAATAAAAACTAAATTATTATTACTTCGGGCCTTTACCATGTAAATCGGCCCACCACTTCATGTTAGAGCCCAGACCCACAATCGGCTTCTTCTACCTCAACAATAAAATGCTCCAGGATAATACTCGCGCACCATTTCCACTCCAATACCTCCTTCTCCACTTCGTTGAATTCAACGAGGCCACCTACATCGAATTCTCCATCGCGAGCTCTCCTTCCTCCTCACTTCGAAACCCAGTTCGATGCCACCTAGCTCATAAAATCATCACCCAAACAACACAGTAAATGTGTACCTATTTGTCGGGCACAAAATTTTATTCCTCTTATCGTGTGGCTATTTGGGAATTTTCCCAGCCCTTCCCGTACAAAGGAGGTTATGGCGAAATTTTCCAAAATTTAAAGGCGTTAGTGAAATATTTGAAGTGAAAACGATATTGAAATTGTTGAATGAACTATATTTATATAAATATATAAATATAAATAAAATTAAAACGAAACATGGCCGTGTAGTTCGTGTTTTGAAACCATGATTTCAAACAACTAGTGCGGGAAATCCGACCATTGGATTTTCCCGAAACCGCAACCGTTGGGTTCGCCATGGAAATATCTTTCCAACGGCACCAACTTTGTAAAAATCCAACGGTTGGATTGTCTGGAATGTTTAATTCAAATCTGAAGAAAAACAGCGCCATAATCGATTATATATATATATATAATTATATTTAATCGAATAACGACGCTGCAATTCGTATTTTGAAATCGAAACTTCAAACGATTGTACCGGGAGATCCGACCGTCGGATTTTCCCGAAACTGGACCCGTTGGATTCGTTTTGAAAAGACCTTTCTAATGATGTAAATTTTGTGAAGATCCAACGATTAGATTTTTAGATTAGTGTAAATCAAATCTGAAGAAAAACAGCGCCACGGCCGCGTTATGGCCCGAAGCGTCGTTTTGAATAAATTGGCTATTTTAAAATAAATAAAAATGGCGATAAATCGTTATAAAATATTATGAACGATATGGATGTGATTTAGGAATTAACTGAAGGTTGGCTAAGTCGAATGGTTTCTTGGGTATTGATCTGATGTTGGTTTCGGCCTTCGGGGTTAATATTTCGGGCAATCGTTCTCTTACTGATTGACGGTTAGTGACTAATGAATTGAAATGATGCGTGTATATGTTAGTGTTGCACTTGTTTATTGTATACGCGAGTTGCTCAGAAAGGCTGGGTTTATCCCATTCTGAATAACTGAATCGACGATAAGAAATCAAAGATGAAGACATTGGTCGAAGACCGGAGATCTTCACCTCGTTTGGATGGTAACCGAGGTCCTGATTGGGAGGCATCCCGAAATATGGATAATGAGTCGTGATCGTCTAGACGTACGTGGTGGTCGATGGGTTTGCGAGGTACTTAGTGCCTCCGGTTTCGTTCAGACCCAGAACGGACTTGTAAATGGATTGTGTGTCTGACATTGGATTTTATTCTATGTTAATTGATCTCTATTAAATATACATCTGTTTGGCGGCGGAGAATTTATTCTTTTGCTTAACGCCCTTCTCTGAAACGCACAAGCTCAGAGGTTGTATATCGATGGACATCAGTCGCATGGCATGAATTGCTAGTGTGGCATGCCTAAGTGGCAAATGATCTGGGCTTCTGTTGAAAAGCAAAGTCTTGTGGTGATGATCAAAGCACCGCCTGTGTGGCGTAGCTTTGTGTATAATGTGAATTCGCGAGCCTCACACCCCGGTATGAACCAGAAACGGGAGAAGGACCTCAGGGAGGGCATGCGTGTCTTTCTATCTAGGGTGGTGTCAGTGACCTACTAGCCCTGACATTTATATACTTTTCACCTATGTGGTTGTCGCTGTTGCAAGGCGCCTCGGTTTGGTCGCACGATCCGGGTCCGATGGAGTCATTCGTTGGCTCGTTTACGGCCCAAAGGGCGGGGAGACGTAGTGTTCAGGCATAATAATCCACATCGGTGGACCGGCCCTGACGATCCAAGGGGCAGTTGCGGCTGTTCCTGAGACATGGGCTAGAGCGACTCGAATTCGGTAAGGACTATCTTTTGCCTTGGTTCATGACGGAAATCCAATTTCCAAATACGAGACTGTGCGGTTTTGATTGTATACCTATATATGGCGACATAGTGGTATGGGGCATTAATGCCGTTTATGATTGATAGTTATGATTTGAAATTGTTTTCAAAACATATAAACACTAGCAATAATATCAAATGCCTTTGTTTTATTTGTATCAAGCATATCTTGGCCATTATAAGGTAAAACTCTATCCTCCGGTTTGCGTTGCATTGTGTGATGGGAAATGAGTCTTATAATGGCTTCATTTTTATAAAAGGCATTGCATTGTTTAAAAGAAAGATTTGTTTTAAAGCACCGGCAATCCAATGGAGTAAACCCATTCCACGAAAGTGGCGTGGTCCTATGATTTGCCATATTAAAATATGTTGAGTAGATTTCTCATACCAGTCCCATGACTGACTCGTAGTTTGTTTCACTTTCAAACTCGGGTGCCCCTTTTTCTACACGGGCAGCCTTGTATTCAGGTTTAGCTGGCTCTTTCTGGATCGCTGGAGCTGATGATGGATTCTATTATTTATCTCTTTTTATGCTGTTCAGCTCCTATTGTACATATTTTGTTTGTTTCCGCTGTAGACATCTATGTATAGCTGAACTGTATTTGTACTAAGTATGATCCTGTATACTGTGTAACTCTAATGATTACTTTTATCTAGTATATTCTATTGTTCATTATCTGGTGTATTTATTTATTTCTGTTCTGCTTTTATCTGTTTCTGTGTTATATTCCACGGATTATCCTTGCCACCGTTAGTACGGGGTTTGGGGTCGTCTCATTTGGTATCTCCTTTGTACGGGAGGTGCTGGGAAAATTCCCAAATAGCCACACGGGCGTCTCATGTCAAAAAGAAAAAGAAAAAGCCAAGCGGCTAGCCAACAGGCTCATAAAATCATCACCCAAACAAAATAGTAAATGTGTACCTATTTGTCGGGCACAAAATTTTATTCCTCTTCTCTAGCCCCTTTGCTATAACCTGTTCAATAAATATGCATGTACATATATAGAGTTCTTATCACTTATCATTTTCCATTCAACTTCATATTTGATTCCATTTGGTTTAAAAAACACCATTCATTCTAATGTTGTATGCATAGGCAAAAATCCTATCATTAGCTAATTAATGAATATTTCAACTCATGCATATTTATTTGAACGAGTGGCTATTTTTAACTCTTAACATTTCAAAAATTCATGTATATAATAAAAATGTGATTTTTATTGTAAAACAATTCTTTTCAAAACACTATTATTTTATATAGTCTATATAGGTAATAAAAATAGGATTTTTTTTATTATAAAACAATTTCTTTCAAAAGGAGATTATTTTATATAGTCTATATAGGTAATAAAAACGTGATTTTTATTATAAAACAATTTATTTCAAAAATATAAAAACCATTCGACACATGAATTTCAATTCAACGAATGAATATCGATTCAACACATGAAGGTTTTCTATAGTTTATATATATAGATAAAAATGTGATTTTTATATTTAAAACACGAACACCATTCAATACATGAATTTCAGTTCAACGAATGAATATCGATTCAACACATGAAGGTTTTTTATTCAACGAATAAATATAGTTTCAACAAATGAAAATAATTCAAACACATGAATATTATTCAAAATTTCGGCACCATAATGGCAGGGTAGTTAAAACCGGGAACGTCCCTAGTACGGCTCCGCGCTCTACCTTAAAACCTCGCGGTTTTTTACAATGGGAATCATGCATCTAGTTCGCACGCAGGCGGCATGTATATATTTATTTCATTTCCACAAACTAATCCTACGTGGTTTCAACCAAATATTTCTCAACCACAAATGGGTATTTTTCAACCACAATCAATCAATATCAACCAAAAACAATTTCAATCAACCATTCGCTATCAATCAATTTTCACACCAATCACAACCAATAAATATCGTCCATGGTTTGTGGACAAGGGGCGTGTGTGTGTGTATATATATATATATATATATATATATATATATATATATATAGCAATTCACTTCTATTTCAACACATACATAACTTTTACAACGCATTTACAACTTATACATCGAACGTACAACTTATACAACGCTTATACAAGAGGTGTACAACGCTTATATAACTCATACATCAACTATATAATTTATACATCGTCGTTTTCCATATCGTTTATAAATTAGAAATCTCACATTGGGTTCCACTCCACCAAAATTAGCAGAAGGCTCAGAAAAATATGCGGTCTCTTCTAAAATGTAGAAGACGTCCACACGAGTCCACTGTCTCTTGTTTCACTGGATTTCGACAAGAAACGAAAAAGATACGTTTTTACAAAGTTTGCAACGGTTTTAAACTGTTAAAATCAGTTTTAAATTAAACAGCCGTTACCTTTCTGAAATCTTCAAAACTAGGTTTGAAGTTTTCGTACAATCCGTGAATCTATAGCTCGATCGGGCTACGCAGTGTCAAAGGGGGAGGAGAGGCGCTCAGACGCCGGGGGGAGTTGGCCAGTTCGATGCTGGTAGGAGGCGGCGGCGGCGGTTGGAAGTCGCCAACTTCCAGGCGTCGATCCAGGCGCTATAGGCCACGAAAAAAATCCAATCTTTATATGGATGTGAAGATCGTGAGGAGCTCTACAAAATCTTCAACTGGAGGAGGGGCTAATTTTGCGTGGATTGACCAGAAAGTGGACGGGAAGATTTCGAACGGTTTCCGCCTTCGATCGGGGAGAGATAGAAAGGATTTTTTTTTTATAAAAATTCTGATCGGTCGGGGAAGTTTTAAAGGGGTTTTCTGACACGACCACCAATCTAAACCCAATGACTATCGTCCCTAGCGTTTTGCCCCCATTCCGAACACAATGGGATATGTTTTGTAGGACCATTCAACTGTTTCAGTCAGTTTTCCTTCAAATTAAAATATATAACATTCAATATTCAATTTGAACGTACATTTCAATTTGCCAGGGCCACAAACTGATTCGAAAAATTCCAGAAAAATAAATCTGGCTATGTTTTGACGATACGGTACCAACAAAACTAGTTTCGTCGAATTCTGAGATCGTTTGCAAAAAGGCCCATTTCTGGTCGATCCAATTTAACTGTAATTGACCAAAACACATTTTCCTTTGCCACGCTCACATACTAGCTTCAAAAATTATGAAATTTGAAACCTAGCAATAAGTTCACATCCCGGATCCAACAAAAGTGGTTTCGTCGAATTCCGGGGTCGTATGCAAAATGGCCAATTTCACGGGCTATATAAATTCCATAGCGACCTTTCTGAAAATTCATTTGGCCATAACTTTTGCTTTCCGCTATGAAACTTCGATTTTTCAGATTCGTTAGAAAGGTATTCACTAACAAATTTAAATATTTTTGGTTTCACTCAAATACGTTATGTTTTGCACCCGGTATAGTCCGACAAAATTTGAATCCAAATTTTGAAACTACCGCGCCATTTCAGGCCTTGTTTATAAATAGAATTAATTATATTCATTTTTAATTGCCGATTCAAACTTAGTTTCCATTTCTATTATTTTAAATATTTATTTTAAACATTTAAAATCCATTATTTTAGCCAATTTAAAAAATTTAAATTGGTTTAGATTTTCTGGCTCGTTACAATCTCCCCCACTTAAAACTTTTCGTCCCCGAAAAGGAACAAAGTCGAAAGTGGTTTGATTAGTTAACTCTACGTTCGATCCGACTTCAATTCTCCAACTTCTCAGTTTCTGAGAATTTTCAAATTCTTCAAAAATTTGGCTAACACCCGGAATTTTCGAAAAAATTTCGCCATAACCTCCTTTGTACGGGGTGGGGTTTGGAAATTTATTGGGTCGTATTAGGTACCCAATAAATCCTAATAAGCATACACATATTTATAGTGATATATTCTGGTGTTTACAGGGGAGCGTGTATTGATAATAACTCTAGAGAATAAATTCTCGTCACCCTGTTCCGTGTGGGTAATAAATAGTCCATGTGCCGTATCAAATAACTAGAGAGACGTGATTATTGTCAACTCCAGACCCGTGTGGGGTTTTTATTAATCTGGCAATTTAATTGTTACAATTTAAATAGTCCATATCAGTCATCAGTTCAACCTGTAAAATATAGTCATCGCCATACAAGCCTCTCGCTCGTATGGTAAATCTTCCACCTCGTCACACAAGCTCCAAATGCGTATGTGGTATATGATGAAGTATGCCTATCTTCAGAAGTATGCCATGTAATGTAGTTCAAAATTAATTGTTACTATCCTATGGCGACGTTTATTGTTTCACACAGAAAAACTAGCACTCTGCATCCAATGGCATTCACAGAAGTTGATATAATAATATTTCACATCTAACTCATTAAGGTTTACCTATTTGTCGGGCACGCAAATAAAATCTTTACTCAACAGCTAATCCATTTACCTATTCAAATATATAAAATGCACATGTATATATTTCTATTTATTTTCTAATCAGTTCAATGTGTGACATAATCGAATAAATTCTACCATTCATTCTACTATTGATTAAATTAACTATTGTTTTAATAAGTTAATTAATCAAATCTACTATCACACAACGCAAACAACAAGCAATTTGTTCTTAACTTTTCAAAATCATACAAATTAATTCATACATTCCTTTTAAATTAAGTAGACTATAGAATTAAAAGTGCACATCCATGGAAAGAAAATAACAACTGTGTAGAGAACTAATCGGTAATGCAAAGTATGGTAAATGTACCTTGCACCGGAGTCAAATAGAGATATCTACTCGGCATCTAGGATAAGCTTTCTGAATGCTCTCCTTAGTTAACCAAGTACAATCTCGTGGATCTTCACTCCATTGCACTTTGACTAAGTGAACCTTCTTGTTCCTCAGTTCCTTAGTCTCTTTACCGATGATTTTTAGCGGCTCTCGTCTCACAGCTAATTCTGGAGTAATTTCAATATCCTGCTGAGCTGCTTCTTCCACGATCAAGTCTGGATCATGAACGTGCTTTCGAAGTTGAGATATATGAAATACATCATGAACTCCAGGCAACCAGTCAGGCAATTTAACCCTATAAGCGAGAGTTCCGATCCGTTCCAGAATAGGAAACGGACCAATGAATTTGGGCGCTAACTTTCCAGTTTTACCGAACCGGATAACTCCTCTCATCGGCGATACTTTCAAATATACATAGTCGCCAATAGAAAAGGATATATCTCTTCTTCTCCTATCGGCATAGCTCTTTTGTCGGCTTTGAGCGGCGAGTAATCGTTTCTTAATAAAATCGACCTTGTCGGCAGCTTCTCGAATCATATCAGGCCCCAACACAAGTCTATTACCGGGTTCGACCCAACAAGCAGGAGGCGGTCTACCATATAATGCTTCGAATGGTGACATTGTCAGGCTCGCCTGGTAGCTGTTGTTATAAGAGAATTCAACCAAATGCAAATGGTCTTCCGATGATCCACCAAAATCTAGAACACAAGCTCGCAATAGATCTTTTGAAATACGATTCACCCTCTCAGTCTGACCGTCTGTCTGAGGATGATAAGCGGTGCTTAGGTTCAGCTTCGTTCCCAGTTCTACTTGAAATGCCTCCCAGAATTTACTAGTAAATATTATATCTCTATCACTGACTATACTGAGCGACACTCCATGCAGTCTAACTATTTCCCTGAAGTATATCTACGCCAGACTCTGAGCAATACTGTTTGATCTGACAGGTATGAAATGGGCGGTCTTCGTGAAGTGATCTACGATCATCCAAATACTGTCATATCTTTTTTTGGTTATGGGTAGAACATCAATGAAATCCATAGAAATATGTTCACACTTCCAACCAGGAACATCTAGCGGTTGTAATAATCCAGCTAGTTTCTGTTGGTCGCTTTTGACTAGCTGGCAAGTAGGGCATCGGCTAACGTATATTGAAACGTCCCTTTTCATAGCCTTCCACCAGAATGTTCGCTTGAGATCGTTGTACATTTTGGCTACACCAGGGTGGATACTCAGCTTGGACTTGTGACACTCGTCTAACACTTCCCTTTTGAGCTCGGGGATGTCAGGAACACAAATCCTTCCTTTCAATCTCAGGGTCTCGTTGTTATCTATTTGAAAACATGAGGGTTCGCCTTTCTGAATCCTTTTGATCATATCCTTAATAAAGTTGTCCTCTTTCTGAAGAATAGATATTTTGTCAATCAATGAAGTCGTAATAATAAAGCTTGCAATCATTACATTCTTTCGGCTCAGCGCATCGGCCACGACATTGGCTTTCCCTGGAGTATATATAATCTCAAAATCGTATGCTGCAAGAAACTCCAGCCAACGCTTCTGCTTCAGATTCAAGTCCTTTTGGGTGAACAGATACTTTAGCGACTGGTGATCTGTAAACAGTTCAAATCTCTCACCTAGAAGATAATGTCTCCAGATTTTCAAGGCGAATACTATGGCCAATAATTCAAGATCATGAGTCACGTAGTTCTTCTCGTGTGGCTTCAACTGACGACTAGCATAAGCAATCACTTGACCTCTTTGCATTAACACTGCGCCAAGGCCTTCTCTAGAAGCATCAGTCCAGACTTTCAAATCCTGATTTCCATCGATGATGGTTAACACTGGAGCAGTCGTTAGTCTTAACTTTAGCTCTTCAAAAGCCTCCTCACTTTCTGGAGTCCATTTGAATTTAGAGTGCTTCTTCGTAAGCTTCGTTAAATGACCAGATATCTTCGAAAAGTTTATAACGAACTTCCGGTAATAGCTAGCCAATCCGAGAAAACTGCGGACTTCAGTGGGTGTACTGGGTTGTTTCCAATTCTGAATAGCTGTGATTTTGCTTGGATCCACAACAATTCCTTCTTTCGATACGACGTGGCCCAAAAATTTCACTTCATCTTGCCAGAATATACATTTGGATAGTTTGGCTTTTAATACATTCCTTCTGAGGATTTCCAGAACCTGTTCCAAATGTTTTTCACGTTCGGCCTTTGATTTAGAGAAGATTAGAATATCGTCAATGAAAACCAGAACAAATTTATTCAAAACCCCTCTGAACACTCTATTCATCAGATCGACGAAGTAAGCTGGAGCGTTACACAAGCCGAACGGCATTACTAACCACTCGTAGAATAAGTCGGGACCTCTAAATGCTGTCATTGGAACACATTTTTCGGCAATTCGAAGTTGATGGAAGCCTGTAGCTAGGTCCAACCTTGAAAATACTTGTGCGCCATTTAATCTATCCAACAAATCATCAATCCGCGGCAATGGATATTTGTTCTTTACTGTCTATTTGTTCAGATCACGATAATCCACACATAAGCGTAGAGTACCGTCAGATTTTGGGACAAACACCACTGCTGCACCCCAATCAGAGAAACTAGGCCTGATCAGACCCTTCCATACTAGCTGTCGTGTTTGATTGTCAAGTTCTTCTTTCTCTTTCAAGGACATTCTTCGAATAACGCGAACTACCGGCCTTGCATTGGGAATCAAAGCGATCTTGAAATCTATTTCTCTCTGCGGGGGTAAGCGAACAACTTCTTCAAACACATCCGCATAATTTTTGACGACGGGAATGTCTTTGATGAGGTTAGGAATATTCTTTGTGACTTCAGGTATATTTTCTATTTGAGCTGAAGAAACATCCAAAGCTGCCCAGAAGTCCTTTCTATTAGCATTCTGACCTTCACAGGGGATGGTTATATAATCACCTGATTTAATCTTCGCCTTAACGACCCTGTCGGCGCATTTAACCTCAGCTTCATACTTGGTCAACCAGTCTAACCCCAAGATAAGATCAAACTCTGTAAAATTCATGACGGCCGCGATGGTAGGGAACCGATAACGAGAAAAGGAAACTGGCACTCCACAAACCCATCTGAGATCAATGGAACCCCCAACCGGATTTTGGACAGTCTTTGGTTCCTTAAGCTTTTTCAAATTCAAATCCAGCTTCTTAGCTGTATTCTTTGCAACAAAGCTTCGCGACGCACCGGTGTCAAACAGTACTTTAACTGGGATATCTTTGACAGTTAGCATGCCTTCCAAAACATCTGGCCTTTCCTGAATAGTTGAGGGTGCTGAAGTTTCTGCTACTTCATTCACTTGAACTATTTTAGTCTTTTTCAACTGCCAGCAATCTTGCTTTACGTGACCAGTCTGATAGCAGAGATTTCATTTTCTATCCTCTTGAAATCCCTTCTTGATTTGAAGCCCACCTTTTAATCGCTTCTTCAAGGGGCCGCAATTTATCGCCAAATGCCCTGGCTTTTTACAGTTACGGCATACGGTAGTCGTTACCGGTTCTTTTCCTGATCTGGCCCTTTTCTGATTGGTTTTAGGCTCCTTACTGACCTCAGACATCGTACTGGCCTCAGGGCGATCAGTTTCTGATTCAACCTTATCGCTAGAACTGACTTCCTCTTCGCCGCGCAACATACCTTTCCTATCTAGATCTTCATACTGACAAGCCATATAAATCATTTCAGAAAAGGGGAGCTTCACATTCCTCATCACGCTGTTCTGATATTTTCTTTGCAGGCCATGAATAAATCTAAGATTCTTCCTCTTTGGGTCTTTAATCAGATGAGGAGCAAAGTGAGAAAGTTCGTTGAACTTCTTATGATATTCTGGGATGGTCATATCATCTTGTATCAAATAAGAAAATTCATCACATAATCGCTCGGTTGCTTCAAGAGGAGTAAATCTTTCTAAGAAAATCACTATGAATCTATCCCAGGTGATATCACCTTCTGGATTATCCTCAATAACCGAATCCCACCAGAACAAAGCTTCATCTTTGAGTGCCCAGGAGGCCAGTAATCTTTTCTGGTCATCCCTCAGCTTTAAACCATCAAAGATCTTTTCAGCAGAACGAATCCAAGCCTGTGTCTTCATAATATATTCTTCACCAGAGAACGGTATTCCACCTATATTTCGATATTTGATTAATAGGGCCTCAATATCTGGTTCTGTATTCCTTCTGTTTCTGACACTCATTTTCTAGTACTTCTGCAAACAACAGATCAAGTGTCAGGTCACAGAAAAGATAGTTTAAAATATAGAAACATATACATCAATGTAAATATGTCTATCGAGGTGTTATTTCATTCTGCTTTACCCATACTAGGATATTGCTGATCCTATCTGTATTGAGTTGCCCGTCCTAGAACACTACTGTTTCTATTTCTGACGAGTTCGTTAATATGTTATATCCCAAAACGAAGCTTAACCTCGCTCTGATACCAAATGAGACGACCCCAAACCCCGTACTGACGGTGGCAAGGGTAATCCGTGGAATATAACAAAGAAACAGATAAAAGCAGAACAGAAATAAATAAATACACCAGATAATGAACAATAGAATATACTGGATAAAAGTAATCATTAGAGTTACACAGTATACAGGATCATACTTAGTACAAATACAATTCAGCTATACATAGATGTCTACAGCGGAAACAAACAAAATATGTACAATAGGAGCTGAACAGCATAAAAAGAGATAAATGATAGAATCCATCATCAGCTCCAGCCATCCAGAAAGAGCCAGCTAAACCTGAATACAAGGCTGCCCGTGTAGAAAAATGGGCACCCGAGTTTGAAAGTGAAACAAACTACGAGTCAGTCATGGGACTGGTATGAGAAATCTACTCAACATATTTATAATATGGAAAATCACAGGACCACGCCACTTTCGTGGAACGGGTTTACTCCATTGGATTGCCGGTGCTTTAAAACAAATCTTTCTTTTAAACAACGCAATGCCTTTTATAAAAATGAAGCCATTATAAGTCTCAGTTCCCATCACACAATGCAACGCAAACCGGAGGATAGAGTTTTACCTTATAATGGCCAAGATATGCTTGATATGAATAAAACAAAGGCATTTGATATTATTGCTAGTGTTTATATATTTTGAAAACAATTTCAAATCATAACTATCAATCATAGACGACATTAATGCCCAATACCACTATGTCGCCATATATAGGTATACAATCAAAACCGCACAGTCTCGTATTTGGAAATTGGATTTCCGTCATGAACCAAGGCAAAAGATAGTCCTTACCGAATTCGAGACGCTCTAGCCCGTGTCTCAGGAACAGCCGCAACTGCCCCTTGGATCATCAGGGCTGGTCCACCGATGTGGATTATTATGCCTAAACACTACGTCTCCTCGTCCTTTGGGGCGTAAACGAGCCAACGAATGACTCCATCGGACCCGGATCGTCCGATCAAACCGAGGCGCCTCGCAACAGCGACAACCACACAGGTGAAAAGTATATAAATGTCAGGGCTGGTAGGTCACTGACACCACCCTTTCTAGAAAGAAACGCATGCCCTCCCTGAGGTCTTTCTCCCGTTTCTGGTTCATACCGGGGTGTGAGGCTTGCGAATTCACATTATACACAAAGTTACGCCACACAGGCGGTGCTTTGATCATCACCATAAGACTTTGTTTTTCAACAGAAGCCCTGATCATTTGCCACTTAGGCATGCCACACTAGCAATTCATGCCATGCGACTGATGTCCATCGATATACAACCTCTGAGCTCGTGCGTTTCAGAGAAGGGCGTTAAGCAAAAGAATAAATTCTCCGCCGCCAAATAGACATATATTTAATAGAGATCAATCAACACAGAATAAAATCCAATGTCAGACACACAGTCCATTTACAAGTCCGTTTTGGGTCTGAACGAAACCGGAGGCACTAAATACCTCGCAAACCCATCGACCACCACATACGTCTGGACGATCACCACTCATTATCCATATTTCGGGATGCCTCCCAATCAGGACCTCGGTTACCATCCAAACGAGGTGAAGATCTCTGGTCTTCGACCACCATCTTCATCTTCGATTTCTTATCATCGATTCAGTTATTCAGAATGGGATAAACCCGGCCTTTCTGAGCAACTCACGTATACAATAAACAAGTGCAACACTAACATATACACGCATCATTTCAATTCATTAGTCACTAACCGTCAATCAGTAAGAGAACGATTGCCCGAAATATTAACCCCGAAGGCCGAAACCAACATCAGATCAATACCCAAGAAACCATTCGACTTAGCCAACCTTCAGTTAATTCCTAAATCACATACATATCATTCATAATATTTTATAACGATTTATCGCCATTTTTATTTATTTTAAAATAGTCAATTTATTCAAAACAACGCTTCGGGCCATAACGCGGCCGTGGCGCTGTTTTTCTTCAGATTTGATTTACACTTATCTGAAAATCTAACTGTTGGATCTTCACAAAATTTACATCATTATAAAGGTCTTTTCAAAACTAATCCAACGGTTCCAGTTTCGGGAAAATCCGACGGTCGGATCTCCCGGTACAATCGTTTGAAGTTTCGATTTCAAAATACGAACTGCAGCGTCATTATTCGATTAAATATAATTATATATATATATATATATAATCGATTCTGACGCTGTTTTTCTTCAGATTTGAATTAAACATTCCAGACAATCCAACCGTTGGATTTTTACAAAGTTGGTGTCATTGGAAAGATATTTCCAAGGCGAACCCAACGGTTGCGGTTTCGGGAAAATCCAATGGTCGGATTTCCCGCACTAGTTGTTTGAAATCATGGTTTCAAAACACGAACTGCATAGCCACGTTTCGTTTAAATTTTATTTATATTTATATATTTATATAAATATAGTTCATTCAACAATTTCAATATCGTTTTCACTTCAAATATTTCACTAACGCCTTTAAATTTTGGAAAATTTCGCCATAACCTCCTTAGTACGGGAGGGGCTGGGAAAATTCCCAAATAGCCACACTGGCGTCTCATGTCAAAAAGAAAAAGAAAAGGCCAAGCGGCTAGCCAACAGGCTCATAAAATCTTCACCCAAACAAAACAGTAAATGTGTACCTATTTGTCGGGCACAAAATTTTATTCCTCTTCTCTAGCCCCTTTGCTATAACCTGTTCAATAAATATGCATGTACATATATACAGTTCTTATCACTTATCATTTTCGATTCAACTTCATATTTGATTCCATTTGGTTTAAAAAACACCATTCATTCGAATGTTGTATGCATAGGCAAAAGTCCTATCATTAGCTAATTAACTAATATTTCAACTCATGCATATTTATTTGAACGAGTGGCTATTTTTAACACTTCACATTTCAACAATTCATGTATATAATAAAAATGTGATTTTTATTGTAAAACAATTCTTTTCAAAACACTATTATTTTATATAGTCTATATAGGTAATAATAATAGGATTTTTTTATTATAAAACAATTTCTTTCAAAAGGAGATTATTAAAATAGTCTATATAGGTAATAAAAACGTGATTTTTATTATAAAACAATTTATTTCAAAAATATAAAAACCATTCGACACATGAATTTCAATTCAACGAATGAATATCGATTCAACACATGAAGGTTTTCTATAGTTTATTTATATAGATAAAAATGTGATTTTTATATTTAAAACACGAACACCATTCAACACCTGAATTTCAATTCAACGAATGAATATCGATTCAGCACATGAAGATTTTCTATTCAACGAATAAATATAGTTTTAGCAAATGAAAATAATTCAAACACATGAATATTATTCAAAATTTCGGCAGCATAACGGCAGGGTAGTTAAAACCGGGACCGTCCCTAGAACGGCTCCACGCTCTACCTTAAAACCTCGTGGTTTTTGACAATGGGGATCATGCATCTAGTTCGCACGCAGGCGGCATGTATATATTTATTTCATTTCCACAAACTAATCCTACGTGGTTTCGACCAAATATTTCTCAACCACAAATTGGTATTTTTCAACCACAATCAATCAATATCAACCACAAACAATTTCAATCAACCATTCGCTATCAATCAATTTTCACACCAATCACAACCAATAAATATCGTCCATGGTTTGTGGACGAGGGGCGTATATATATATATATATATATATATATATATATATATATATATATATAGCAATTCACTTCTATTTCAACACATATATAATTTTTACAACGCATATACAACTTATACATCGAACGTACGACTTATACAACGCTTATACAAGAGGTGTACAACACTTATATAACTCATACATTGACTATATAATTTATACATCGTCGTTTTCCATATCGTTTATAAATTAGAAATCTCACATTGGGTTCCACTCCACCAAAAATAGCAGAAGGCTCAGAAAAATATGCAGTCTCTTCTAAAATGTAGAAGACGTCCACACGAGTCCACTGTCTCTTGTTTCACTAGATTTCGACAAGAAACGAAAAAGATATGATTTTACAAATTTGCAACGGTTTTAAACTATTAAAATCAGTTTTAAATTAAACAGCCGTTACCTTTCTGAAATCTTCAAAACTAGGTTTGAAGTTTTCGTGCAATCCGTGAATCGATAGCGCGATCGGGCTACGCAGTGTCGAAGGGGGAGGAGAAGCGCTCAGGCACCGGGGGGAGTTGGCCAGTTCGACGCTGGCAGGAGGCGGCGGGGGCGGTTGGAAGTCGCCAACTTCCAGGCGTCGATCCAGGCGCTACAGGCCACGAAAAAATCCAATCTTTATATGGATGTGAAGATCGTGAGGAGCTCTACAAAATCTTCAACAGGAGGAGGGGATAATTTTGCGTGGATTGACCAGAAAGTGGACGGGAAGATTTCGAATGGTTTCCGCCTTCGATCGAGGAGAGAGAAAAAGGATTTTTCTTTTATAGAAATTCTGATTGGTCGGGGAAGTTTTAAAGGGGTTTTCTGGCACAATCACCAATCTAAACCCAACGATTGTCGTCCCTAGTGTTTTGCCACCATTCCGAACACAATGGGATATGTTTCATAGGCCCATTCGACTGTTTCAGTCAGTTTTCCTTCAAATTAAAATATATAACATTCAATATTCAATTTGAACGTACATTTCAATTTGCCAGGGCCACAAACTGATTCGAAAAATTCCAGAAAATAAATCTGGCTATGTTTTGACGATACGGTCCCAACAAAACTAGTTTCATCGAATTTTGAGACCGTTTGCAAAAAGGCCCATTTCTGGTCGATCCAATTTAACTACAATTGACCAAAACTCATTTTCCTTTGCCACACTCACATACTAGCTTCAAAAATTATGAAATTTGAAACCTAGCAATAACTTCACATCCCGGATCCAACAAAAGGGGTTTCGTCGAATTCCGAGGTCGTATGCAAAATGGCCAATTTCACGGGCTATATAAATTCCATAGCGACCTTTCTAAAAATTCATTTGGCCATAACTTTTGCTTTCCGCTATGAAACTTCGATTTTTCAGATTCGTTAGAAAGGTATTCACTGACAGATTTAAATATTTTTGGTTTCACTCAAATCCATTATGTTTTGCACCCGGTACAGTCCGACAAAGTTTGAATCCAAATTTTGAAACTACCGTGCCATTTCAGGCCTTTTTTATAAATAGAATTAATTATATTCGTTTTCAATTGTCGATTCAAACTTTGTTTCCATTGCTATTATTTAAAATATTTATTTTAAATATTTAAAATCCATTATTTTAGCCAATTTAAAAAATTTAAATTGGTTCAGATTTTCTGGGTCGTTACTTAGCGTTTCCCGTCCATCGGCCTAACCCCGCGATGAACAACAGACAACCAAACACTTTTATCCCCAAATCTCACCAAAAATTGCATACAAGTGTTAAATCCATCAACACACTCGAATCCAAACTCAGATTCAACACTCGCTCAACCCATTCGCGACAATCCCAAACCCTACCTCCCGCTCTATTTTCGCAACCCCCAAAAACTGATGTCGAACAACATAAAAAGGACATCAATTCGAAGAGAAACCAAGCAGGAGTTCAAATACATAATTTTCGTGATTTGTAAGAATTGTTTTGATTTGTTTGATTTTTTTGAAATGGATTCTTCACGTTTTTGAGAAAGAACAGAGGCAGCGCATTTTTTTTGACTATTGAGAAAAGTATGACTAGGGTTAGAAAGTGTAGCAGGTATTTATAGAAATATTTTAATATTACTTTATTCGAATAATTTATTTTATTTCAAGCAATCGATGTTTGTATTCATCCTCTAAAATTCCTGTGATCACATACGATACCCAAAAATCACAAAATTGGACACGCGCCTTCAGTTCGACATTACGGACCCAACAAAACTGGTTTCATCGAATTCCGACTCTATTTGCTTACACAACGTATTTTTAACCGTCAAAATACTAACTATTTTTCACATTAAAAATCCATACGGCCACACTCTAACTCTAAAAATCACGAAAATTGAAATCTAGCAATTATTTAATATTGCAGATCCAACAAAATTAGTTTTGTAGAAAACGGAGGTCGTTTGCAAAACTGGCTATTTTTAAAGCTCTAAATAACCCTTTTAAATATATAAATATATTTAAAAATAATTAAATTTAATATAAATAAATTAATATTATGGTATATATTCTAATAGAATATCATACAACTCAAATTGAATTTATAACTCGATAATTCAAATCCCGATTGAATCGATATTCAATTTATATTGAAAAATCCTTTTATAATATAAATAAATCGCTATAATTTATAAAGGAATTCCATAGCAACTTTTAGAAAATGTGATTTGGTCATAAATCAAAATCTACACAATGAAATCCCGATTTTTCTCTTCCACTAGAAAAATATACTTTACCAGCTCCGAACGTTTCTTGTTTCATAGAAATCCGACTTAAAACGGACCCTGTATATTCAGTTGAAGTTCAAATCGCCAAATAGCGAACTGCCACGACATTACGGGCTCGATTATAATTATATTATAATTATACGTTCAAACTTCGTTTTAAATAATATATTCGCTAATATAATTCAACTCTAAACTGAATTATATATTTTAAATAATCCAATTCACACTACATTGTGAATTCCACTATTTTTGATTATTTCTGAATTAAATATATTATTATATTGTTTATTTTAATTAAATAAATCTAAATATTTAAATTCAACTCGATTTAAATTACCAAACAAATATTCAAATAATTAAATAAATTAATTATTACATCGCTGAAAATACGGGACATTACAAATAAAGTTTCTCTAGATGGTGAAAATACACCCTAATTGGGAGTGACCCACTTAGCTTTGCTGCCTGCCCAATTTTAGTCATTTCCCGGTTGATGAGGCTTGAGGTTTAAATTTTCCTTTTAGAATATCTGTCTACCACTCACTTTGAATGCCACATCGTTAGATCCGCCAGCAAATCACTAATTGATGTCCATAAAAATACCCTGGGTGTTAAGCTAAGAGAAGGTGTTTTCTCCGCTACCAAACAGAAATACGTTTGTAAAAATCAATGTACGTGACTCCTATGGAAATACTCTGTCATACATCCGTCCATACAAGTTGTCCTGGGACTGCACAAACCGAAGGCACCCTCATCCTACCACATCCTTGGAATCACCCTATATATCAGTAGTGAGTAGTCCTTGCAATCGGTAGATTTCAATCGCGACATAATCACTGTCAAATACCTCTAGGGATCAGCTAGAGAAATCAAATAATAGTTCTTTCATTCATGAAGACATACGGTCTTTAATAACTCCATCTCGATCAACATCAGATATCTTCTTCATTTAAGTATTTGTTGGTCCGGAATGCTGTTCGAATATAAATTCGAACCAGGTCTTTCCGTACTTTCAACATTGGGTTAGATTTTGATAGTCGGTTATTTAACTATCAAAATAAACAATTATAAAAATAAATGAATCCATTGGTTTATTACACAACATCACTTGGCCTTTTTAATTTTCCATTCTTTAATCAAAATCTTTAAATCTCCCAATATTTGGAAAAACAGCTTTTATTTCTTATTTCAATCTCAAACATATTATTCAATTTTAAAACCATATCTATGTTTTTAAAACATCTTTCCCTACTTTATATATGAGCCTTGATAGAATCCTTTATTCAAACTTCTGATAAGTTATTCCAAATACTTTTTGGTTATATCTCGATGAAACTTCATCTCTTCTCAAAATACGCAAATTTAGATCAAGTCTTTAAAAATTAACTCGCCTAACTATTTTACTCAAATTTGGGATTCCATTTCGATTTCCATTTCAAACCTTTATCGAACCCTAAGTGTAAATCAGTAAGAAAATAATTCTCTAAATATCAACCCTGAAGGCCGAAACCAATATCAGATCAATACTCAAAAAATCCTTTATCTCAACCGATTTCAAGTTAGGTTCCAATTCCTAAGTATCATATCTTGGGCTTTTACGTCATTAATAAGCCTTTTCTAATAACTCGTTCCAATAATATATTCAATCAAACTTGGGTTTAATAACTTCGTCAAAATCTTGGATTTTATGAATCCAATTAAATATAATTCCAATCAGAATTCAATTTAAAACTTAACTTGTAATACTATTAATATAATTTTCTTTTAAACTTTATTTGACTAAAAATAGGGCCTTATGATTTTGTAAACCTCCATTAATACATTTTAAATCGTAAGATATCACTTTGATTATTAATAAATAACAAATAATAAAATTTCAACTTTTAATAAAATAAAAATGGTTTTCCACCGTTACTATTTCAAATAAACTAATAATATAGTTTAATTAACAATCTTAGTTAACACAATTGACTTAGTCAACTCCAAACATGATTAATTCGTTAATCAATTCCCATTCATTTTTAAATTTATTAATAATAATTAATTTAAATAATCCCCTTTTAATTTGATTATTATTAAACAAATAATAATTAGTTCAACATAATCCCATTTCTAATTGTTTCTTAAAAACAATTAATCTTGATTATTAATCGTTACATTAATTTCAGCTCACTTGATTATCAATCTTATTAATATATGGACTAGATTTATAAAATCATTTAATAATCACTTATAAACTTAAATATTAAATATTTATATCCTTTTTTAAACTTTCATTCAAAATAATATCTTTCACATTCTATCTTCAGTTAAAAATAAATCATATAACTTAAATTCTTTGATTCACTTGACGGTAAATCAATCTTGATAAACGATGTATATTTAGGCCATCTACTACAAATTTATCAACCAACATATCTCATTGGTTAATAACACAACAAATGTTGAATTTAGATTCAACAATCAATCACCAAGTCTATAATCAAATCATATTCGTTAAATAGTTCATAATATGAGAATATCAAATAAAAATAAATTTGTGGAATCCAGTTGGATCCCTCGAACTTGTTTTTCCCAGCATCCAAATAGGTTACCTCAAATAAACCAATCCATTCAATGCGAAAATATATTATAAACATGAATAGTTAATTTAACTGATAATGATCTACTAATAACAACAATTCAATCATCCAATTTAATCTAATAGTTTTATATTATTATAAAAGTAAACAAGGTAAGTTACTTTAGTTGGAAATAATAGTTAAAAATAATGATTGATTTCGATTAAATTAAATGAATGTTTAATATAAATCAGTTATACAAAAATATTCAGCATATATTCAGACAATCAACAAATCAACCAATAATTAACAAACATAACACACAACAATAAATCCCACTTATAACAATATAAGTTAGACAACTGAGTGAGTAAACTTACCTTGACTTAATGCTTCATTAAAAAGACTTATTTTAATTAAATTAAACGGACGTTTAATTTAATTAAAAATTATAACTATTTGTCTCCGTTCGTTCCAACTCCAGAATGTAGTGCTTCTCGTTTACGATTCCATCGCCTCTGGTTTTTTTATCGGATTTTGTTAACATAAGAGCACGTTACACAAACTATCAGTTATTGTTTAAATTTAAAATAATTAGACCATAATTAAATCTTAAAACATTAATTATATATTTTAGATAATTATACCATTAAGTATAGGCCTGTCATCCTTTAGCTTTGGTCATGAATAACAAATCTGGCTCGTAAAATCTTAACTAAATACAAATTATAATTAATGTAATGGATTACGTACACTTTAACTAGGCATGTTTCGAATATATATCAGGCAAAATTATATCCTCCAGATGCCACGTTATATATACAAGCATAGATAACTTTACCAGGTCGTGTTATGTGCATTTAATATTAGACACATTAAAAATTACATAGGCATAATTTATTTTAGATTAGGCATGGTAGAATTTTAATTAGGCCATTATTATTCACGTCACCTTCTTCTTCCAATTCCATTATTTCTTCATTCGAAACTGTTACAGATTCTCTTCTTTCGATCTGTATCCTGGTCTCCATTCCCCACAAAACAGTGTAACCCCCTTCACAACTTTCGCTCTTTATCCACCATAGCACCACTTGTCACCACCTACCTCTACTACGACCATCTCTCCTTCTCGACCTCATCTGTTGCTTATGTTTCCACGTCCTTCTCCATACAAATTTAATACTCCACTGCCCCATGCCTTCCTCCTGCTACAGTGTTCTTCACTACTCCAGTACTGGTCACACAATTCAAAAATGGCCATAACCATATATAATTCCATCTTGTTTTCACCCTACCGACCCATGCAATCTACCCACGTACTGATGGACTAGCCCACCCCTTCAACTTTCAGTCACCACTGCATACACCCCCATCGAATTCCAGCACCAGATCCGAACACCTCAACATCCAAAAGAAACCACACCTCCTCCGAACGCTCTCGCCTCCGACCACCATGTCACGCAGCTCCACCAGACTATAGCCACCGCTTCGAGCTCCCTGCCCATTTCCATCTCGAGTGGCATCACAACTACACCTGAAATGAGCAGAATTCTCCTCTACCATTCTTAGTTACGACCCTATCTAATATGAAGTTTTTAAGACAAGTTGGTTTTATTTTATATGCTGGGTTGAGTTTAAGAAATAAACAAGGAGACATACATACATATATATATATTGCAAATGAGGGAGTTGGTTTCATATATTCGATTGCAGAAGAACAAACGAAGTAAAATAATCACAGAGGCAGTATGGGTATTTATAGAAGGAATTGTAAAGGGATTGGAACAATGTCCATTCAACTGGTACAACGTAGGGGAATATTTAGGGAAGGAAAAAAGAAGAGCAGCTGCGTGATTTCTTTCCTCCAGGAAGTTTTGATTTGCTTTGTGATTTTCCATGCATGTGCAATTTATTGTGTATAGGCTTGGTATAGATTAGGTGGCTACATTTTTTAGCTCGAGGCAAGTCATGTATATATATATATATATATGTTTAGGCTATGCTAATTTATCTTCCTTAGCCATGTGGAATAGGGTAAAGTTTCATCTCAGCTAGGCTGCACGCATGTGATTAGAAAGGATAACTTTTTAGATAGAATTGAGGTAGGTTATATTTAGTGTAGGCATGAAGTAGGGTAGATTAAATTTTATAGGGTATCAAAATTTTACGTTGACGGTTAAATTTCGCACCAAGAAACACGATCTCTAAACACAATTAAAATAGACATACTACTATGTCTAGACATTATGAACCCAAAGAAACTCATTTCTTTGTAATCCGACTCCATTTGCAAAAATGAAGTTATTTTAATATCAATATATTTATCGGTTCATGCTTAAAATATCACCCACCCATAATATAACTCCAATTGGCTCCAAACTGGATATCTCATAATAACTAACTATACGTTTTCCAAGAAAATTCGTTTCATAGAAATCGAAGGTTGTTTGGAAAATAGCTATTCTTACAGCTTATATAATATATCGGTATAATATTAATTAATCCAAAAACAGTTAAATTAAATAATAATAAATTATTGTTGTCATATATATCCAAATGAAATAATATATCACTACAAATATAAACCAATATGGAATTATAATTCAATATTAATATTTTCGAGTTAAACGATATCCACATTATACAGAAATCCTTTATGATTTATTTAATATACATTATCGTTTATAAACGATTCCATAACGACTATTCGAAAATTTGATTTGGCCATATCTCACAACATATAAGATAAAATTCCGAATTTTCTCTTCAATTAGAAAATTATAATCAAATAGATTCTAACATTTCTTGTTTTACATAATTCAACTTAAACGGATTTTGTACAGTAAATTGAAGTTCAAAACCTAATATTATGAACTACTGCGATGTAACGAGTTTGTTTATGAAATGAATATAAAATTAAACGTTTAATCGTCGTTTAATTAATTAATATATATTAATAATCCATTAATATTCCAAATATACTATTTAAAATAGATTTAAGCTTTTAGATTCAAATGACCAAAAATTTGGGTCGTTACATTCTCCCCCCCCCCCCCTAAAAGAATTTGGCCCCAAAATTACTAAGTAAGGAAAATGCTTCAAACCCAATTATTTTGAAATAATTATATATAATAATATCAAAAATGTCTAAGTTTTTTTAATTTATGAAAAATTCACCATCATCTCCTCTGCACGGCTCAATCGGAACGACTACAACCCGTCTTTCTGGGCTTCACATCGATCAAAAGAAAACAAAGGCCAAGAAGCTACCCAACTCAGGCGTATAAAATCAAACACCTAATCAATAATATTAAGGTTTACCTATTTTTTGGGAAACCAAACTCTAAGCAAAGCAACTAGCAGCTCTTCCACTTTCAACCTGCAATTAACTCGATATATAATGCAAATAACCATTATAGGGTTAAATCATTTAGTTTTATTTCATATTAATTCTTTTCAAATTCATTATACTGAAATTTATCTCTTTAGTTTTCAATTCATTCAATTGTTGTTGAATTTCATTATTAACCAAACTATCAGTCAATAAACAAATAATCAACAGTTAAATCATCCATATTTAACTTATCTTCAATCAAATTCTTGTTTATTTAATTCCATTTTAAAATTTTATTCACCAATTATATATGTGAAATCCTCTTTTGTTTATAATAACTCATTCAAATTTGTAACCCAATTTGAATTCATTCAAATCAAATAAACAAACCAATATTCTAATAATTTGATAAAATTATTTCCTTTTTATATGAAAATATATTTTGGGCAAAATTATTTCATTTACCCTCTTTACAAAACAATATTGTATCAATTGCCAGTTCAACTTGAACCAATTAAACAACACAACGCAAACATTTTTGTATATGAAATCTACAAATACGTTCTCTCATATATATACACTCAAACTCAATATAGGGTATTATTTACCCAATCTCTATCAAGTTAAGCCACAGAGCCAACCCTCACTTTCGGGACATGTAGGGGTAAGAATCTCATGTTCGCCACCTAACGCGAAGCAGAACCCCCTATCATGCGTACCAAGCGCTAAGCAAGCAAGCAATTCTGATATTATAATAGTGTCTAAATCAAATAAATATCAATCTAACAGAACGCTTGCATCTCACAATCCACATACATAGTATACAATCAAAACCGCAGGCGATTATTCGAGATTGAATTCCGACTATGACAAGGTACGGAACCACCTTCCGATCAGTGTACTCTAGATGGGATAGGCTGGAGTTCAACAAGAACATCTTGCAACTTGGCCACACATTACCGACCAATCATTTCCCTTGAGCGTGTCTTGTCACCTACGGTTGCTAGCAACATAGCAATTCCCGCGAGATACAGAAGCGAAAAGCAACAACAATTAAGTTTCTCTAGCTGGTGACAATACACCATAATTGGGAACGACCTACTTAACCATCCTGCCTGCCCATTTTTTGTCATTTGCCTGTTAATGAGACTTGAGGTTTAAAATTTCCTTTTAGAACATCTGGCCACCATTCACTTTGAGTGTCACATCGTCAGATCCGCCAGCCAATCACTAATCGACATCCACAAAAATACCGTGGGTGCTAAGCTAAGAGAAGGTGTCTTCTCCGCCACCAAACTAAAATACGTTTGTAAAAATCAATGTATGTGACTCCTTTGGAAATACTCTGTCATACATCCATCCATACAAGTTGTCCTGGGACCAGACAAACTAAAGGCACCCTCCTATCACATCCTGGGAATCACCCTATAGATCAATAGCGAGTAGTCCTTGCAATTCGTAGATTTCAATCGCAACAGAATCACTATCAAATACCTCTAGGGATCAGCTAAAGAAATCCAACAATAGTTCTTTCATTCATGAAGATATACAGTGTTCAATAGCTTCATTTAGATCAGCATCAAATATCTTCTTCATTTACGTATTTGCTGGTTTGAAATGTTTTTCGAATATAAATTTGATGCCAGTCTTTCCGTACCATCAACGTTGGGTTAAATTTTGATAGTCGGTTATTTAACTATCAAAATAAACAATCATAGAAATAAAATGAATCAATTGGTTTATTACACAACATCACTTGGCCTTTTAAATTTCCAATTGTTAATCAAAATCTTTAAATCTCCCAATATTTGGAAACACATCTTTTATTTCTTATTTCAATCTCAAACACACTTATTCAATTTTAAAACCATATCTATGTTTTTAAAACTCTTTTCCCACTTTATATACGAACCTTGATAGAGTCCTTTATTCAAACTTCTAATAAAATATTCTAAACATTTTTTAGTTATATCTCGATAAAACTTCATCTCTTCTCAAAATACGTGAATTTAGATCAACTCATTAAAACTTATCTCGCCTAACCATTATTTGGGTTTTCGTTTTGATTTCCATTTCAAACCTTCATCAGTCCCTAACCGTAAATCAGTAAGAAAATAATTCTCTAAATATCAACCCCGAAGGCCGAAACCAACATCAGATCAATACTCATAAAATCATTTATCTCAACCGATTTCCGGTTAGGTTCCAATTCCTAAGTTTCATATCTTGAGCTTTTACTTTATTCATAAGCCTTTCCTAATAACTCGTTCCAATAATATAATCAATCAAACTTGGGTTTATAATTTCATCAAAATTTTGGATTTTATGAATCCAGTTAAATATAATTCCAATCAGAATTCAATTTAAAACTTATCTTATATTACTATTAATATAATTTACTTTTAAACATTATTTGACAAAATATAGGGCCTCATGGTTTCATTAACCTCCATTAATGCATTTTAAATCCCAAGATACCGCTTTGATATTAATAAATAACTAATAATCAAAATTCAACCTTTTAATAAAATAAAAATGGTTCTTCACCGATCCTATTTCCAGTAAACTAATAATATAGTTTAATAAACAATCTCAGTTAACACAGTTGACTTAGTCAACTCTAAACATGATTAATTTGTTAATCAATTCCCTTTCATTTTTAAATTTATTAATAATATAATTAATTTAAGCAATCCCCTTTCACTTTGATTATTATTAAATAAATAATAATTAGTTAAATATAATCCCATTTCTAATTATTTCTTAAAAACAATTAATTTTGATTATTAATTATTACATTAATTTCAGCTCATTTGCTTATCAATCTTATTAATACAAGGATTAGGTTTATAAAATTATTTAATAATCATTTATAAACTTAAATATTAAATAATAAATATTTATTACCTTTTATAAACTTTCATTCAAAATAATATCTTTCACATTCTATCTTTAGTTGAAAAAATCTTATAACTTCATTTCTATTGATTCACCTATCCGTAAATCAATCTTTATAAATGATGTATATTTAGGCCATCTGCTACATATTTCTCAACCAATATATCTCATTGGTTAATAACATAACAAATGTTGAATTTAGACCCAAAAATCAATCACCAAGTCAATAATCCAATCATATTCATTAAATAGTTCATAAAATGATAATATGAAAATAAACAATAAATTTGAGGAATCTAGTTGGATCCCTACAACCTGTTTTTCCCTGCATCCAAATAGGTTACCTTAAATAAACCAATCAATTCAATGGGACAATATATTATAAACATGAATAATTAATTTAACTGATAATGGTCAACTAATAACAATAATTCAATCATCCAATTTTGATTTAATATGTTTATATTATTATAAACGTAACCAACAAGGTATGTTACCTTAATTGGAAATAATCGTTAAAAATAATGATTGGTTTCGATTAATAAATGGACGTTTAATTTAAATCAGTTATATAAAAATATTCAGCATATATTCAGACAATCTGCAAATCAACCAATAATTAGCAAACATAACACACAACAATAACCCCAACTTATAAAAATATAAGTGGGACAACTGAGTGAGTAAACTCACCTTGATTTAATGTTCCGTTAAAATGGCTTGTTTTAATTAAATTAAACATGCGTTTAATTTAATTAAAAATTATAGTTGTTTCCGTCTTCGTTCATTCCAACTCCAGAATGTAGTGCTACCCGTTTACGGTTCCATCGCCTCAAGTTTTTTTTGTCGGATTCTTTTAACATACGAGCACATTACACAAATTGTAGGTTATGGTTTAAATTCAAAATAATTAGACGATAATTAAATCTTAAAACGTTAATTATACATTTTAAACAATTAGACCATTAAATTTAGGCTCGTTAACCTTTAGCTTGAGCATGAATAACAAATCTGGCTCATAAATATCTTAACTAAATACAAATTATAATTAACGCAATGGGCTACATACACTTTAATTAGGCATGTTTCGAATATATATCAAGCAAAATAAAATCCTCCAAATGCCACGTTATATATGCATGCATATGTAACTATACCAAGTCGCGTTATCTGCATTTAATATTAGACACATTAAAACTACTAAGGCACAATTTATATTATATTAGGCATGGTAAAATTTTAATTAGGCCATTATTGTTCACGTCACCTTCTTCTTCCAATTCCAGTATTTCTTCATTCGAAACCACTACAGATTCTTTTCTTTCGATCCGTACCCTGATCTCCACTTCCCACAAATCACTATAACCCTCTCCACGACTTTTGCTGCTTTTTCCACCGCAGCACCACTTTCCACCACCTACCTCTGCCTCGACCATCTCTCCTTCTCGACCTCATCTATTGCTTATGTATCCACATCCTTCCCCATACAAGTTTAATACTCCATCGCCCTATGCCTTCCTCCTGCTACAATGTTCTTCCCTATTCCAGTACTGGCCACGCAAGCCAAAAATGGCCACAGCCATATATAATTCCATCTTGTTTTCATCCTACTGACCCATGCAATCTACCCACTTACTGATGGAAGAGCCCACCCCTTCAACTTTTCGTCACTGCTGCATACACCCCTACCGTCTTCCAACACTAAATCCAAATACCCCAACATCCAAAAGTAACCACACCTCCTCTGATTGCTCTTGCCTCCGACCACCATGTCACGTAGCTCCACCGGACTTCTGCCATCACTTCGAGCTCCGTGCCCATTCCCATCTCGATTGGCATTACAACTACACCCGAAACGAGCAACACTTCCCTCTACCATTCTTAGTTAGGACCCTTTCTATAACGACCCGCATTTTACGCATCGAAGGATCGTAAAATATTTATTTCTTCCATATACGAAGTCATATGGTCATGTAATTTTGGGAGACGACTATAGGGGTCATTTCCCATGTTCATGATTCTTGCCAATTTTTAAATGACCGTTTTGCCCCTAGCTGGTCTTGTTTTGTCCATAACTTTTGATTGGAAAGTATTTTTGAACTGAAACAACTTCCATTTGATTCGGATGATGGTTTAAAATTCCGTAGAGTGCTCACATTAGCCAAACGGTCTTACCGTTTGGGAGATATGGTTGAAACAAGTTTCAAATGGTGAAAAACAGCTTAATTGGGCTTAACCGGATGATTAACAGCTAGGCCCAATAGGGGATTTCGGGATTAGAGGTATTTAAGGGCTGATAGGGTTAGGATTTCGGTTTTTCACTCATTTTCCAACCGCCACAAACCCTCTCTTCACCCTAACAATGGCCTCCAACATTTAAATACACCTCTAATCACCTCTTAATCAAGTTTTGGCTTAAACTACATCAAATTAAGGAGAGAAAGCACCAAAGCAAGGTTAGAGCTGATGTGTGTTACATTGGAAACAACGCCAAACAGAGAATCATTTCAGATTTGGTATTTTATTTATGGCCAAGGTGAGTGATTTGCATAATTTTGCACTAATTACGGTTAATTAAGGGTAATTAGTGAAGATTGACGAAATTAGACATGATAAAATTCTGGAAAAATATTTATAAATTCGAAAATAATGTTTTAGACCTCTGTTAGAAATTTAGATTAATTTTGTTAAGTTTTGCTAATCATATCATTAGTTTTGCTTAAACATGCTTAGGGGAAAATATGGGGTTTTGGCTATGTTTGATCCATTTTAACCTATCATATTGATGTTTTGGCGTTTGGGGTCACTTCTACGTGTTGCTATGACTGTATGGTATGCTTCGTGATTGTTTAGAATAGTTAGAATGGTCAAAAATGCCATCGAGTGGTGTATAAATAGTCGCTAGAAGTTGCAGGAAAAGTGCAGGAAAGTACCCGAATCGGATCAGATCGGATGGGGAGGCCGAACCGAACCGTTGTGAAGCCCTTCCCCATGAACCGCTAGTGGAGCATCTTCTCCGACCCGACCCATGTAGTCTTCTCCGAACCGAATCGATGGGAGCATTAATCTCCGGACCGATCCGCTTACCTGGAGAGCCCACGATCCGAACCATGTTACCCGACCCGAACCGATGCACCATGGAAGAACTTGAGGAACCGACCCAATCCGTTAAGGGTGATGACAACCCGATCCGCCAGGGGTGACTACGATCCGAAATGTCATGAGTAGGAGGCATGGATCCAAACCGAATGACCTTGGAAAGCACGATCCGAAGTGAAGAGAAGGGGAAGCCGAACCAATCTGAGGAAGAAGACCAATAACCCGAAATGCAAAGGCAGTCCAAATAGGAAGTTAGAGCTTAGGATCCAGTTGGGAACCAACGAGTTCACTTCATGATTGGACTTTACTGCGGGACGTGTGCAAAGGGGTTGTCGGTATTCATAACTTTGGTTCACCACTGAGAGATGGATAGTGGGCTTGTAGTGATAGTTGTACGGGGTTGGACTCCGTCATGGCCCAAAAGGATTAGGTGACCAAGGTAGTGGATATCGTATACTTTATGCACTGAGTGAGAGATGTGAGGATGGTTGCCATGTTTGATTTGTTTGTCATCATTATGACTTGTACACCCCTCCCCCGTATTCTTTACACCATATGTTTAGTGGCACCTTAGAGTATTGTACAGTATGTTGTGCTAATTCTTTGGTTGCAGGTCCAGGTTCAGGTATGATTGGATTATACCTGTTATTGTTATGTTTTGTTGCTTATCGCTCATACCAGACTTTTTGTCTGACCCAGAGTTTTATGTCCCTTCTTATTACTCTGGGTGCTCACACGAGCAGACTAGAGACAGGTTAGCTGGGTATGCACGAATAACTGATCAGGAGACGAGCAGGAGGCTTCCACGTATGATATATATAGATATTCTCCATGTGTCGCTGCTGGTCACTACTTGGGCATTAGTAGTGTACCTTTCCTTTCTTTTGCTTTAGAGACAGTTTCAAAAGTTGTAATAATGATGATGTGGAACATAAGCTGTATTTGGTTTTTCCGCTGCTATGATGTTTAGTTTTAGTTTCAGCTTATGCACTGTCTCACCTGTTTTATGTCAAGTATGTTGTTATTATATTTTATTCCATGCGCTGTGAGACATTCTGCAGGTTTTCGATTAGTTCATTCTCTTCTTTCCTTTCTTTGGCGACCGTTCTGTGCTAGTTGGGCATGTGTACAACGCACTTTCGGAGGAAATGCCGGCTGGTGCGTGGTGGGCCGTCACACTGTCTAATATGAATTGTTGTAAGACAAATAGATTTCATTTTACATGCTGGGTTGAGTTTCAGAAATAGATGAGGGGATTAATATATGTTTTTTTTACAAATGGGGGAGTTTGGTTTCATATGTTCGACCGTAGAAGAACGAATGAAGAAAAATAATCACGTAGGCAGTATGGGTATTTATAGTAGTAATTGTAAAGGGATTGGAACAATGTCCATTCAAGTGGTACAACGTAGGCGAAGATTTAGGGTAGGCAAAAAGAAGAGTAGCTGCATGTTTTCTTTCCTCCAGGCTATTTTGATTTACTTGGTGATTTGCCATGCATGTGTAATTTAATGTGTATAGGCTTGGTATAGAATAGGTGGCTATCTGTGTTTAGCTTGAGGCATGTCGTGTATATATATTTATGTTTTAGTCTGTGCTAATTTATCTTCCTTAGCCATGTGGAATAGGGTGAAGTTTCATCTCAACTAGGTTGTGCGCATATGATTAGAAAGAATATTTTTTAGGTAGAATTGTGGTAGTTTATATTTATGTAGGCATGAAGTAGGGTGGGTAAAATTTTATAGGGTGCCGAAATTTTACGTTGACAGTTAAATTTCGCACCTACATACATGATCTCCACACACAACGAAAATAGATGTACTGCTATGTTTAGACGTTACGAACCCAAATCACATTCCATATCCGACTAATAATATAAATGGAATAACGACAAAGCGTTTTAAATTCCATATATATTAACAGTCTTCCCCCATAGGAGCTCACTTCGATTATTATCAAATCGAATTCCATTCAATTTCAATTTATTTTATTAAATTGGAAAACTTTACTTTGGAAAATTTCCATTAAATCTTAATAAAAATATTTATAAATTCCAAATCACATTTCACTGTAAATCGGGTTAAAGAACGAATGTCGTTTAAAACACAATTCATGATAAACCCAATTCATATTCCATTTTATTCCTATTAAATGTTAATTAACTAGAAACTCTAATAATCTAAATTAAAAGATTTATTCTTTTCACAAAGGGTTTAAGAACAGTGTTACTGAAAACACCATTCATGATAAACCCAAAATCCATTTCTTTTATTCAATTCCAATTAAATATTAATTAATTGGAAAACTTCACTAAATCTTAATTAAAATATTTATTCTTTTTCTCAACTGGGTTAAGAACAATGTTAATAAAGCCACCATTCACGACAAACCCAAAATCCCATTTGTTATTAAATATAAGGCTCTGAATAGAAATTATATAGGCTTATATTCAATATGAAATTCTGAAAACAACAAATATCGTATTGGAAATAACGATATAAATGTATCTTCCAAATTTCCATAACAATATCCGTATAATCACGGAATCCAATATCTAAATATTTTGAAGATTACTTCCATTCCAAATCCATTCCAATTTGTTCGTTGGAAATTTCTGGTTATATTAAAACCATTCACAATTCCAAATTATTTTATTTAAAAATTATTGGATTTCAAATCTAGTTAATAACTAGTTCATTTTGATAAAAATATATTTTTATCTTTATGAATGTGGAATTTTTACCCCAATTCTTTCCAAATCATTTATTATGATTTTACATGAATTATTAATATTTTTAATAATTTTATTAAGGCCCTTTCAGTCGATTTCCATAAACGGTCATCGAACTGCACTTATAGCGACCTTTTCCAAATTTGATATGGACATAATTCCAAATCCAACCATTAGATTTCAAATCTCTTATATTCGTTGGAATTCCCTTTTCGATACGAACCCAATGGTTCTCGTTTTAGGAGAATCCGACGGCCGGATCTCCCGTAATGTCAATTCGAAGTCAATGGTCGAAATTCGCGAACGATCGCGGCACGACGTGTTCTATTCAGGCCATTAAATAAATAAATAAATAAATATATAATATTATATATATTTCATCGATTTCCATTTAAAACATATTTTATAATTCGTTTATAAATTTGTTTTAAAACGATTCTAACTTCATTTTCAATTTAAATCAAAATTGAATATTCTATATCATTATAATATATAGATGATAATAATATCAAAATATTAGGTTTTGAAATCATTTCCTTTTCGATATTCATTATAAAAATGAATAAAATCGATATAAATATCGTTTCGCGTTAAAATCGCGCAAATCTAATCAACACGACTTATATATTTCAATATTTTCATGTCCATCCAGAATCAGACATCAAAATCATATTTTGATCCTTTACAGAATATTATTTAAAAATATTCGCTATTTTAAAATATTCGTTATTTTAAAATATTCTTTATTTCTGAATTGAAATCAGACATAATCAATTACCATATAATGTTATTTATATGGATTCCATACGACACATGTACATAACAATAACGATACACCATCAACCATCATCCAAAGTGAAATTTACAACTGTATAAGCGTTAAAAATAAATAATTAATGCTTATCACAGCCTTTCAACCCATTGATTGACATACAACTAAATATTGAGATTAGTGTATGTTTAATATCATCCCAATACCCACGTGGGGTTTTCAAACAACAAATACTAATTATTATTTGTGCAATTGGGCGATGTGTGAATTTTATCGTCCCAATCAATATCAGTCAAATGGGTGTACCTAAACAAATCGTCCGATTTGTAATTCAATATTTATTTTCATTTCAGGAGCATTTTATGCCATTCATATATACGTTAAAAATTATATTTTTAATGATAAAATATTTTATTCATCACATGAATATTTTATATAGTACATATATATGTTAAAAATAATATTTTTAATGAACGAACATTTATTTTAACACATGGTCATTTTTAACACTTCATACTCATGTTAAAAATGATATTTTCAGCGAACAAAATATATTTCAACTCATAGCTATTTTTATTACTTCATTAACATGATAAAAATAATATTTTTAACTAACAAAAATATATTTCAACATATGGTTATTTTTAACACTTCATTAACATGATAAAAAAAAAATTTAACTAATAAAAATATATTTTAACATATGGTTATTTTTAACACTTCATTAACATGATAAAAATAATATTTTTAACTAATAAAAATATATTTCAACATATGGTTATTTTTAACACTTCATTAACATGATAAAAATAATATTTTTAACTAATAAAAATATATTTCAACACATGGTTATTTTTAACACTTCATTAACATGATAAAAATAATATTTTTATTGTTCAAACATTTTATTCTACACATGACTATTTTATACAGTTCATTCATTCAATATACACAACACCGTCAATTCAATTCAAACAAACAATCATGGTTTGTACAATCAATGGTGTCGGGTGCTGCTAAGCACCGTCTGCATCCCAGTATATATTTAATTGTAAATTAAATAGAGTGAGAAGGAGTTCCCACCATCGGTTTCCACTCCGCCAGTTTTATTTCTGAATTTCTGATTAGTTTGGACTTGAATTTGCCCAAAATTCTGACATGCTCCAAATTGGACCTGGTTAGTTTTGTTGCGGAGCTCTCGGCTCCTCGATCGCAAAAGGACTCAAGTTTGCATTTTTTTCGACCTCGTATGAGAGAGATATGGGCTTTTTAAACCTTAATGACTTGAATTATCTTAGTTAATAATTAAAAAGATTAATTAATTAAATTAACCATGTATTAACCTTATCCTCACTACCCGTTCCTTCCAGGCGCGATAAACCCATTCGTTCAAACCAGAAATCCCAACGTCGGCGCCGCCACAGGGGGGCGGAACCCCATCAGAACCCCTCCCCTTGATCATCGACACGAGCTGCTCCACTGGCCGGAGTATGGGCTAACTCGATGGCCCTTGGCTATGGGAAATCGTCCTCGACCGGCGCCCCTTTGGGCTTGGAATTTGTGTACGATAATCAATGAAAACCCTTCAACTTAGTATCATCTTGAAGCTCTCTCGATCCTCTCGAATTCTCGTTTTGATTGTTTGGTAAAATTTGGTATGAGATGGAAGAAAACAATTATGAAAAATCGAGCAATATGTGCTGTTAAAACGAATGAGGCGGCTAGGGTTTTAGGGGATATCTATAATATATTTTATTATTATTTTATTCTTTTAATTGTTTTAAAGTGAAGTCTTTCCCCCGAACTCCAAATCAAACCCAACGACTATCGCCCCTAGCTAATTACCCCCATTTCGGACACATTAGGATATGTCTCGTAGGCCAATTCGATTATTTCAATCAGTTTTCATCAAAATTAAAATATAAATCAATATATATTAAATTTCAAACGTACATTTTAATTTATCGGGGCCACATACTGACTCCAAAAATTCCAGAAAAATAAATCTAGCTATTTTTTGAAGATACGGTCCTAACAAACCTAATTTCGTCGAATTTGGAGACCATTTGGAAAATGGTCAATTTTGGGTCAATCCAATTCAAACTAAAATTGACAAACACGTTTTCCTTTGCCACGCTCACATATTGATTCCAAAAATTCTGAAAATTGGAATCTAGCAATAATCTGACATTCCGGATCCAACAAAAGTGGTCCCGTCGAAAACGGAGGTCGTTTGCAAAATCACTATTTTTAAGGACTATATATTATATAAATTCCATAGTGACTATTCTGAATTTTCAACTGGACATAACTTTTTATTCCCGTTATGAAATCTGGATTTTTCTCATTCGTTGGAAAGCTATTTTCAAACAAATTCAAATATTTATAGTTTTACTGAAATCCGATTTGTTTTGAATCCTGTACATTTAATTGAAATTTGAAATCGAATTTTCAAACTGTCGCACCATTTCAGGCTCGTTATATAATTGAAATAAAATTATTCGTTCTAACTTTGGTTTAAATAAATTTTTAGTCGTTATTATTTAAAATAAATTATTTTAAATATTCAAAATTCATTAGAATTGCCAAAATAATTTTTTT
Organism: Allium sativum; assembly: GCA_030737875.1. Lineage (NCBI taxonomy): Eukaryota > Viridiplantae > Streptophyta > Magnoliopsida > Asparagales > Amaryllidaceae > Allium > Allium sativum. The sequence continues at coordinate 644,248,870 of CM060912.1, forward strand.
AAATTGGTTTTGATTTTTCGGGTTGTTACAAATTCCCAATCCACTCATTAATTCAATCAACTCCTAAAGCTAATATGGTGGAGATTTTCACAAGCTTTCAACCCATATGAGTGTGATTGAATATGGTTGCGTGGATTCATCGATTGGAGCACTCGAAGTCACCGCGTTTCAGTGCGTTTTACGAGACACGGGCGACACCGAGTTCGACAGGGTGGGTGGTAGGAGGGGCAGCTCCCGACGGCAATAGGGGGTGGTAGGGTCTGATCGACGTCCGATGTCTTGGATTTCGCGCAAATTGCAACCTTGAATTTGAACAAGGGTTCGAACGGTTTTCTGACGTGTTAAATGAGAGAGAAAGGTAATACTTTAATTAATTATTTTATTAATTATCTTAATTATGTCACTAACATATAAATCGACATATCTTTCTCATACGAGGTAGGAATGGAACGATTTCAGTTACATTGCAATCGTGGCAACGCACTCTACAACATGGAACAGACCAGAATGGAAATGGAACATATTGGATTTTCAGCTAAATTAAACGTGCGTTTAATTTAGTTGAAAAATACAATCCTTCATTAAAGACTGACGGAGTGGAACCCAATGTGAGAATTCTCTCATTAAAATTTTGTTTAGTTATTTAATTTATTTTAATGACTGTAAACATATAGAAATTGCCAGTGTTGATTTTTTTTTGTAAGTGACATTGGTTGAGTTTAACACATGAACAATTCACGACTCATCTACAAGTGTTGTTTGAATATACGACACTCGTATTTCAAACAATGTGAATCGACTTGTGATTGTTGGGAGATATAAATATCCATTTATAATCTAAACATTGAAAATTGATTAATTAGAAAAATAATTCAAACTAAATTTGAATTGGTTAAATTTATTAACCAATAATTTATTTAAATAAACTATTGTTGTTTGAAAACCCCACACGGATATTGGGTTGATAGCTGACATACACTAATCCCAATAATTAGTTGTATGTCAATCGATCGGTTGACAGGCTGTGATAAGCGTTATTTATTCATTTTAATGCTTATACAGTTGTAAAATGCACTCTGGATGATGTTTGATCGTAGAATGATTATTTATCGTTATTGTTGAATACATGTGATGTATGAAATCCATATAACTGAAATTATATGGTAATTGATCGAGTCGCATTCCAATTCAGAGACAATGAATATTTTAAAATAAAAATATTTTAAAATATTGAATATTCTAAAATAATATTAAGTGAAGAATTAAATTATGATTTTGATGTCCGATTTTGGATGGACACAAAAATATTGAAATGTGAAGCCGGGTTAAGTAGCTAAATGCCATTTTAACTCGAACAGGTTTATAAATCGATTCTATTCATTTTATAATGATTACGAGAAGGAAATGGATTTAAAAATCTGATATTTTGAAAATATTATCATTTTAATATTATAATGACATAGAATATTCAATTCTGATTTAAAATTGAAACCGAAGTTGAAATTGTTTTTAAAATGAATTTAAAACAATTTATAAAATACGTTTTAAATGGAAATCGATGATATATATATAAATGGCTTGAATAGAACGCCCCGCGCAGTGATCATTCGCGAATTTCAACTATTGACTTCAAATGGTCGTAATGGGAGATCCGACCGTCGGATTCTCCTAAAACCAAAATCGTTGGGTTCGTACCGAAAAGATCTTTCCAATGAATATAAGAGCTTTAAATTTGAACGGTTGGATTTTTAAATATGTCCAAATTAATTTCAAAAAAGGTCGCTATGGATGCAGTTCGGTGGCCGTTATTGAAAACCGACCGTAAGGGCCTTAATAAAATTATTAAAAATATGGAAAAATTGTGTAAATTCATAATAAATGATTTGGAGAGGTCGTGTTATAAATGCTCTGGCTAATTCTATTGATGGAAGAGGTGAAATTTCTGCTTTTGAATCTCGATTAATTGAATCTCCTGCTCCGGGTATTATTTCAAGACGCTCCGTATATGAGCCTCTTCAAACAGGACTTATTGCTATTGATGCGATGATCCCTATAGGACGCGGCCAGCGAGAATTAATTATTGGGGACAGACAGACCGGCAAAACAGCAGTAGCCACAGAATAAATTGGAATGGATTTGGAATGGAAATTAGCTTCAGAATATTTCAATATTGGATTCCGTGACTATACAGATATGGTTATGGGAATTTGAAAGATTTAAATATCGTTATTCCCAATACGATATTTGTTGGTTTCAGAATTTGATATCGAATATAAGCCGCTATTATTTCTATTCAGAGCCTTGTATTTAATATTGAATTAGATTTTGGGGTTGTCGTGAATGGCATCTTTAATAACACTGTTCTTAAACCCCTTTGAGAAAAGAATAAATCTTTTTTATTAAGATAAATGAAGTTTTCCAATTTATAATTATAAACTGGAATAAAATTGGAAGATGATTTTGGGTTCATTGTGAACGAAGTTTTAATTAACATTTGTTCTTAAAACCCAATTAACAGTGAAGATATGATTTGGAATTTATAAATCTTTTTAATAAGGTTTAATGGAAACTTTCCAAAGTAAGGATTTCCAATTTAATATATTAAATTGTAATTGAATGGAATTCGATTTGGTAATAATCGAGATGAGCTTCTGTGAAGGAAGACCGTTACTATATATGGAATTTAAAAGGTTTTGCCATTATTCCATTTATATTATTAGTCTGATACGGAAATTTATATCGATTATATATATTTATCTATTTTCCATGAAGATTCCATAGTTAATGGAAGTTGATTTGGGTTTATTGTGAACTTTTTTTTAATAACTTTGGTTCTTTAACCCAGTTAAAGATAAGATTAATTTCTTAAAGTTGAACAATCATAAAGTAATGATTTTTGAGATTAAAACCAAGATGTAGTTTTAAACTTTTTTAAGTAGACTAAAATGGGAATGGGATGATTAAATTTATCGAATTCATGAAATGATCGAGAATGGAGTACCACCAATTTTACTCTAGGTGATAGTTAAATATTTAATTAGATTTAAACGTGAAATTGTAATTAAATTTGCCGATAACTCTGTGGGTGTTAGATATGGGGTACTACCAGTTTTGCTCCATGGGATGAATAGGTTAGGATAAGAAAAACAAAATAAAAGATTACTTCGATAAGGCTCGATAATCCCTACTAGTTTTATAAACTCTAATTAGATTTAGACTTGTTAAAGAATAAAATCTTTTTGAAATTGATATCCAAAGAAGGATCAAAGAATAATTTTAAAAGAATTTATCTTTTATAAAATTAATGGGAACCTTTCCCTAAAGATGTGAATATTGGAATAAAAGAATATTCTGGATTGGAATGAGACATATGATGTGTATTTATAGCACTTGGTTATTGATTATAAGACACGCGAGTTATTCGGAAAAACCGGATTTATCCCATTCTGAATAATTGATATGACGACTAAAAATTGATGATATAAAGATGGTGGTTGAATACCGGAGATCTTCGCATCGTTTGGATTATTACTGATATCTTGACTGGGTTGTACACCCAAGACAAGATAATAAGTGGTGATCGTCCAGACATACTTGGAGATCGACCTGATATGCGAGGACCTCTCTCCTATATTGGACTTATGGGACGAGGAATAAGATGCTTTCGATTTCGTTCAGATCCAGAACGGACTTGTAAATGGATATGTGTTTGACATTGGATTTTATTCTGTGTTGATTGAGTTCTATTAAATATATAACTGTTTATTGGCGGAGAATTTACTCTTGCTTAACACCCTTCTCTGAGACGTACAAACTTAGAGGTTATATATCGATAGACATCAGTTGTATAGCGCGGATTGTCAATGTGGCATGCTAAGATGCAAATGATCAAGGCTTTTGTTGAAAAGTTGAGTCTTGTGGTTGATGACAATAACACGACTTTAAATAGCATAGCTTTGTGTATAGAGTTAATTCGCGAGCCTCACACCCCAGTATGAGTCTAAAACGGGATCAGGGACACAGGGAGTGCACGACGTTTCTTTCTAGCTAGAAGTGGTGTCATGGTATGGAGCCCAGACAATTTTACTTACGCGGATGATGGATTGCGAGGCGCCACAGATATTGGTCGCTATTGGCCAAGTGATAGGTACTAAAGGACCAGGAAACGTGTGTTCAGGAATAACTAATCCACTAAAGTAAATGTGGACCGGCCCTAAAGTAACCAACCCTTTGATCTCCAGGGCCGATCCACACTTACTTTAGTGGATTAGTTATTCCTAAACACACATTTCCCGGCCCTATCGGACCTATCTCTGAGTCACTGGGGACTCAATATCCGAGGCGCTTCATTCCATCATCCATATAAGTAAAAATGTCTAGGCTCCATTCCATGACACCACTCCTAGCTAGAAAGAAACGTTGTGCACTCACTGTAGTCAACTGTAGTCACTATCCCGTTTTTGACTCATACCGGGTGTGAGGCTCGCGAATTAATGCTATATACAAAGCTATGCTATTTAAAGCCGTGCTTTAATCATCAACCATAAGACTCTGCTTTTCAACAAAAGTCTTGATCATTTGGATCCCAGCATGGAACACTGACAATTCACGCCATACAACTGATGTATATTAATATATAACCTCTGAGCCCGTACGTCTCAAAGAAGAGTGTTAAGCAAAAGAATAAATTCTCCGCCACCAATAGATATATATTTAATAGAAATCAATCATCATAGAATTAAACCCAATGTCAGACATACATCCATTTACAAGTCTGTTCTGAGTCTGAACGAAACCGAAGGCACCTTATTCCTAGTCCCATATGTCCAATATAGGAGAGAGGTCCTCGCATATCCAGTCGATCTCCAAGTATGTCTGGACGATCACCACTTATTACCTTGTATTGGGTTTATAGCCCAATCAAGACATCAATAATCATCCAAACGATGTGAAGATCTCCGGTCTTCAAACACCATCTTCATCGTTGACTTTTAGCCGTCGTATTAGTTATTCAGAATGGGTTAAACCCGACTACATGCACGATGCCTGAGGCTTGGTGGTGTTCGAGTAGGCCCGCGCTCAGGGTGAAGGTAGGGGAGGAAGCCGGCTTCAATGTGGAACCTTCAGATCAAGCTCTGACGTCTCGAACTGCGTGAAGAATCCAACCCTAGAAATCGGCTATTGGGTTTGAAGAGGGAAGGAAGTACTTTGATTTTCATTTTATAACTTTCTCGAATTGATTGTTAGATTTGGAGAAATTTGGACGGGAAGATCTGAAGCATTTTCCGCCTTTGAAAACGATGGAGAGCGGTGGATTTAATTTCTGCGATGACTAATGAGGGATTTTCTAGGGTTTATATCATTTTTATATTGTTATTTAATTCGAAAATACTTGTTTATCGTTCCAGGCTCCAAATCAAAACCAACTGCTGACGTTTCCAACTACATACCCCCATTCTGGACATAATGGAATATGTTTCGTAAGCCAATTCGACTATTTTGATCAATTTTTGTAAAAATTAAAATATAAATTAATATAATGGTCAATATTGAATTTCCACATACATTTAATTTTCCGGGACCACTTATTGACTCCAAAAATTATGGAAATTGAAATCTCACTATGTTTTGATGATAAGGTCCTAAAAAAATTAGTTTCATCAAATTTGGAGACCGTGGCTATTTTTAAGGGCTATATACTATATTGAATATATATAAATTCCATAGCGACTATTCTAAATTTTAAAATAGACATAACTTACTATTTATAAAGTAAAATCTCAATTTCTTACATTCGTTAGAAAGATATAGTTAAATAGATTCTAATGTTTCTTGTTTTACTAAAATCAAATTTATTTTGAATCATATATGTAATAACCCGGAATTCCGAGCTAATTTAAATTTTTTATTTTGGAAATTTTAATGAATTTTGAATATTTTAAATAATATCGACGAGAAATTTATTTTTAATAGAATTCGAATGTATATATTTATATACGTCGTCATTAGAATATAAATATTTATTTTAAATTATAAAAGGAATTGAAAATGGCATGATAGTTCGATAATTCGATTTCAAATTTCAAATGAATGTACCGGGTGCAAAATAAACCGGATTTTAGGGAAACCAAAAATATTAGAATCTACTTGAGAATATCTTTCCAATGAATCCAAAAGATCGAAATTTCATAGCGGGAATCAAAAGATATGTCCAGTTGAAAATTCAGAATAGTCGTATGGGATTCTAGCCCTTAAAAATGGAAATTTTGCAAACGACCTCGTTTTTCGACGAAACCACTTTTGTTGGATCCGTGATGTAATGTAATTGCTAGATTCCAAAATTCGTAATTTTTCGAATCAATATGTGAGCATGGCAAAGGAAAACGCGTTTGACCAGTTTCAGTTGATTTTAATCGACTGGAAAATGGCCATTTTTCAAACAGTCTCAGAATTCGATGAAATTAGTTTTTTCAGGACCGTATCATCAATACGAAGCAAGAAAATATTTTTCGGAAATTTTTAAAGTCCGTGTGTGGCCTCGGTAAATTGAAATGTGCGTTCAAATTCAATATATAGAGTTATATTTGGATTTTGACGAAAACTGATCGAAACGATAGAACCAGCCTGCGATACACATCCCATTGTGTTCGGAATGGGGGTAATTGGCTATAGACGACAGTCGGTGGGCTTGATTTCGAGTTCGTATTATAAAGTACCTTTTTGAAATTAAAAACAATAAAATATATTATATATAAACCCCCCCACCCTTTATTCTCCTTAACCAGTTACCCCCCTTCTTTGAAGTCAACGCACAAATCGATTTAAAGAAAGAAAAAAAAGTGAACGACGGAGCGCGCCGCCCTCTCATACACCGACGCCGCCACCGGAGGGCCGCCCATCGCGCCACCCCTCTCCTAACGCGACGCCCCATCTCTGGCACTCCCTCGATACCTCGCGCCCAATCTCATAGCCGCCGCCTGAAGCCTGGACCCGCCGCCAACCCAGATCCATCGGGTATGGACCCCCCTCCAGTCCCTCCGCCCAATGCTCCTTCCACCAGCGCAATCCCCCCTTTACCCCCAAACTGACCTTGAAACCCCTACCCATTCGCTGAGACATTAGAAAAAAAGTGAGTTTCTTTACTTGATTTACATTTAATTTTAAATTCAGTTTTTTTAATACATTGAAAGAAAGGTCGGATTTTTAAAATATGATATTAGCGAAGAAAGGTTGGATTTTTAATAAAGTAAAAAGATCGTATTTTTAAAAGCAAAAAGATCGTATTTTTAAAAGCAAAAAGATCGTATTTTTTAAAAAGCAAAAAGATCGTATTTCTAGAAGTAAAAACTTGATTTTTATATATTGAATAGCGAAGTAAAAATTCGATTTTTATATATTGAGCGAAGTAAAAATTCGATTTTTATATATGTAGTGAATACGGATGACGAAAGTGATGAAAGAAGAAACGATGGAGATTTTCTGCATAAGAAGCGTCGAGGCGTTTGGTATAGCATGGGTGAGAACTTCTCACTTTTAATTTATTTTTTCTAGTTAAAATATATACTAGGATGCAGACGGTGTTTAGTAGCACCCGACACCCGTCGTCCATAGACCATGGACGGCTTGTATGCTTGTTTGTTTGATTTTGATGTGTAGTTGATTGTGTGATGTGAAATGAAATAAAATATTTTATATAGTGGAAAATATTTTATAGTTAAAAATAGAATTTTTAACGTGTATATGAAATGAAATAAAAATAAACAAATCGGACGATTTGTTTATATACACACATTTGACTGATATTGATTGGGACGATAAATTTTACACATCGCCCAACTGCACAAATAAAATATGTGTTTGATTGTTTGAAACCCCACGCGGGTATTGGGATGACATATGATGTACACTAATCCCGATAATTAGTTGTATGTCGATCGATTGATTGACAGACTATCATAAGCATTAAATATTAATATTTGATGCTTATACAGTGTAGAATGCACTATGGATGATGGTTGATTATTTATCGTTGTTATTTTATACATGTATGGTAGAAAATTCATGTAATTAACATTATATGGTAATTGATTGGGCCTCATTCCAATTTTGAATAGAAACATTTGAAAAGACATATTTGAATAGAAATATTTTAAAAAGAAATATTTGAATAGAAATATTTGAAAATAGAAATATATGAAGCCGTGTTGATTAGATTGACGCCATTTTGACGTGAACGATATTTATATTGATTTTATTCATTTTATAATGAATATCGAAAGTGATTTCAAAATCTGATATTTTGAAAAGAATTAGAATTCGAATTGAAAGTGAATAGAAATGAATTCGAATTGAAAGTGAATAGAAATGAATTCGAATTGAAATTGAATAGAAATGAATTCGAATTGAAATTGATTGAAATTGAAAACGAACTGAAATTGAATTAAAAATCGATTTGAATTGAAATCAATTTGAAATGAATTTAAATCGAATTTATAAGGAAAAATTCAATTTTGATTTGAAATTGAAAAGAAGTTGAAATCGTTTTGAAACCGAATTTAAAACGATTTATAAAATATGTTTTAAAAGGAAGTCGACGAAGTATATATTATATATATATTATATATATAATATAATGGCCTGAATAGAACGCGCCGCGGTCGTTCGTGAATTTCGACCATTGACTTTGAATGGATATTACAGGAGATCCGACCGTCGGATTCTCCTCAATCCGGAACCGTTCGGTTCGTATCGACAAGAGCTTTCTAAGAATATTAGAAATTTGAAATCTAACGGTTGGATTTGGAATTATGTCCAAATCAAATTTGAAAAAGGTCGCTGTAAGTGCAGTTCGATGGCCGTTGATGGAAATCGACTGTACGGGCCTTGATAAAATTATTAAAAATAGTAATAATTTGTGTAAAATCATGAGAAATGATTTGGGAAGGATTGGGATGAAAAACTCCATATTTGAAAAGATAAAAATAGATTTTTATCGAAATGAACTAGTTTTGAACTAGAATTATAATTCTATTTATTTTTAAAATAAATAAAGTGGATTTGAAATGGTTTTAAAAGTAACCAGAATTTCCAATAATTGAATTGGAATGGATTTGAATCGAAATTGTCATTGGAATATTTCGATGTTGGATTTCGTGATTATACAGATGTTGTTATGGAAATTTGAAAGATATATATATATATATATATATATATATATCGTTATTTCCAATGCGATATTTGTTGGTCATAGAATTTGATGTTGAATATAAGCCGATATATTTTCTATTCAGAGCCTTGTATTTAATATCAAATGTGATTTGGGTTTGTCGTGAATGGTGTCTTCATTAACACTGTTCTTAAGCCCAGTTGAGAAAAAGATTAAATCTTTTTATTTAGATTTAATGAAGTGTACCAATTAAATAACATTTAATTGGAATTGAATTGTTATTGACTTTTGGGTTTATCGTGAACAGTGTTTTAAATAACACTTGTTCTTTAACCCGATAATTAATGTAATGTGATTTCGGGTTTATCGTGAACCGTGTTTTAAATGACACCGATTCTTTAACCCAGTTAAAGATTTAAACTAAGTGGAGTTTTAATGAATCTTTAATTAGATTGGAAAAGGTGTTAGAATGGAGTATCACCAGTTTTACTCCAGGCGATAAATAAATCTTTAATTAGATTTGAACGTGAAATGGTAATTGAATTTACCGATAACACCGTGGTGTTAGATATGAAGTATTACCAATTTTACTTCATGGGATGAATAGGTTGGGATTGGGAAATAAAATAAATGATTACTTCGGTGTGGTTCGCTAATCCCGACTAGTTTGAATTGATATTCAAAGAAGATTAAAGAATAAATTTAAAGAATTTATCTTTGATAAAATTAATGGGAACCTTTCCCAAAATATAAGAATATTTGAATAAAAGAATATTCTGAAGTGGAATGAGGCATATGTTGTGTTTGTGTAACACTTTTATAATATATACGCGAGTTATTCAGAAAGGCCGGGTTTATCCCATTCTGAATAACTAATTCGACGTGGTGTCGAAGATGAAGACGGTGGTTGAAGACCGGAGGTCTTCACGTCGTTTGGGTGATTACTGATGATCTTGATTGGGCCGTACACCCAAGAAGAGGGAATCAGTTGGTGGTCGTCCAGACGTACTTAGAGATCGATGGATGTGCGGGGTACTAGGTGCCTCCGGTTTCGTTCAGACCCAGAACGAACTTGTAAATGGACTGTGAGTCTGACATTGGATTTTATTCTATGTTGTTGATTTCTACTAAATATATATCTGTTTGGCGGCGGAGAATTTATTCTCTTGCTTAACGCCCTTCTCTGAGACGCTCGAGCTCAGAGGTTATATATTGATGGATATCAAACGCATGGAGTGAATTGCTTGTGTGGCATGCCTAAGTAGCAATATGATCAAGGCTTCTGTTGAAAAGCAAAGTCTTGTGGGTGATGATCAAAGCAAAGCCTGTGTGGCACAACTTTGTGTAACGTGAATTCGCGAGCCTCACACCCCGGTGGTGAACCAAAAACGGGAGAAGGACTTCAGGGAGGGCATGCGTTTCCTTCTAGCTAGATGTGGCGTCAGTGGTTTTACATGCCATGACGAGTTTGACTTATGTGGTTGTTGCTGTTGCGAGGTGCCTCGGATATATCGGTGACCATGTGGAGCCGATGGAGTCATTCGTTGGCTCATTGACACCCCATAGGATGGGGAAACGCAGTGTTTAGGCATTTTAATCCACATCGGTGGACCGGTCCTGACGATCCAAGGGACGATGCGTTGTGTTCCTGAGGGGTGGGCTAGAGCGTCTCGAATCGATAGAGGACTATCTTTTGCCTCGGTTCACAGATGGAAATCCAACTTCCAATACGTGACGTTTCGATTTTAGTTGTAATCCTATATATGGCGACATAGTGGTATGAGGCATTCATGCCGCCTATGATTGATACTTATGATTTGAAATTGATTTCTTCACTTATAGCAATAATAAAAGAATTATTTTAACGTATCAAGCATTCTTTGGCTATTATAAGGTAAAACCCTATCCTCTGGTTTGTGTTGCATTGTGTGATGGGACCTGGGTCTTATAATAGCTTCATTTTTCTTTATTTAGCATTGCGCTGTTTGTTTTATGCACTGGTATTCTTGGGATGAAACCCTTTCCGTATTTTACAGTGTGGTCCCTTGATTTACCTAACTTTTAAATAAAGATTAATAACTGTTTTAGTTCTCACACCAGTCCAATGACTGACCTGGAGTTTATTGTTTTAACCTAAACTCTGGGTGCCCTTATTTTGACACGGGCAGCTAGTAGTTTTGGTTTTGCAGATTTATATCCATAGGATCCTGATTTAGAGCTGGAATGATATCTGGAAAGCTTTGTATCCGTGTATCTTCTTCAGTTGTATTTTGTATTATTTTCCGCTGCTATGTAATTTATTGTAATCTCTGATATTTATCGAATGTGTAATATTCATTTATACTCTGTGTATTCTTGTAATCTGATGGAGTTGTTGTAATAAACAATGAAATGTTCTTCCGTTTGCATTCTGTTGTGGCTTGTTCTCTACTCAATCCGGGCTTTCCTTACCGGGGAAGTTCGGGTTGTTTCAGCTGGTATCAGAGCTTTGGTTTACAAAGCTCAGAGAACAAGACACATTAGAACCATACGAAAGAATTCATCAGATATTGGATTAGTAATATCCAATTAGAATGACTCGTTAGAGATAGGATCAGTAGTATCCTAGAACGAGTGTGAAGAGTATATTTTTAAAATGAAAACAATTTTTCTCCTGAAAATTTAAATCAATAATTCGTATTTGATTATTTATTTATATTGATTTGGACAATCCAGTAGATAAAGATTTTGCATGCACGTCTGATCCACGGGTATTCGAGATTTTAATATACTGGATAGATATAGAATCACACTCTAGTCGCCCGGAGATGGTTCTGATGATTGAAGCTTCATCATCAGAATTAGTGTTCGAGTGTCGAAGGTGTGATATTCATATATTTCCTATTGACTGGTGTGAGAACCAAAATTAGATAGGGCCTATTGTTGTGATTTGGCATCAAAAATGTGATTTTTGACTATATAACAAAATTATGTGTTTGAAATGCTAATCAACTAATTGATTGCTGGTTGTGTTGTTTGATTATTGTTTGATTAATTAAAATTTGAACAATTTAGTCAAATCATACCAAAAAGTGAATTGTATTGAAAATTTGTCGCATTTGCATACATATACATGTGTATCCATTGAACAGGTCATAGCGAGGAGGCTAGAGAAAAGGAATAAAATTGTTTGCCCGACAAATAGGTACATGTTAATTGTATTTCTTGAGTTTTGGGTGATTTTGTGAGCCGATTGGCTAGCCGCTTGGCTTTTTCTTTTTATTTTGTATTGAAGAAGGCCATGGGAGGCTATATGAAATATCCCGAAGTCCCCGGTAAAGGAGAGGTTATGGCGAAATTTTTCGAAAATTTAGGGTGTTAGCCAAATTTTTGAAAAATTTGAAAAGTTCTTAGAAACTGAAAAGTTGAAGAACTTAAGCCGTAAAGAAAAGAATGAAAGTTGAGTTGGTTTGTTAAACAACTTTCGGCTTCGTTCCTTTTCGGGGACGAAAAGTTTTAAGTGGGGGAGATTGTAATAACCCGGAAATCCGAGCCAATTTAAAATTTTTATTTTGGCAATTTTAATGAATTTTGAATTTTTAAAATGAATTATTTTAAATAATATCGACGAGAAATTTATTTTTAATAGAATTCGAACGTATATATTTATATACGTCGTCGTTAGAATATAAATATTTATTTTAAATTATAAAAGGAATTGAAAATGGCGCAGTAGTTCGATAATTCGATTTCAAATTTCAAATGAATGTACCAGGTGCAAAATAAACCGGATTTTAGCAAAACCAAAAATATTAGAATTTAATTGAGAATATCTTTCGAATGAATCCGAAAGATCTTAATTTCATCGCGGGAATCAAAAGATATATCCAGTTGAAAAATCAGAATAGTCGCTATGGGATTCTGGCCCTTAAAAATGGAAATTTTGCAAATGACCTCGGTTTTCGACGAAACCACTTTTGTTGGATCCGTGATGTAAAGTAAGTGCTAGATTCCAAAATTCGTAATTTTTCGAATCAATATGTGAGCCTGGCAAAGGAAAACGCGTTTGACCAGTTTCAGTTGATTTTAATCGACTGGAAAATGGCCATTTTTCAAACAGTCTCAGAATTCGACGGAATTAGTTTTGTCAGGACCGTATCGTCAATTTGAAGCGAGAAAATATTTTTCGGGAATTTTTAAAGTCTGTGTGTGACCCTGGTAAATTGAAATGTGCGTTCAAATTCAATATGTAGAGTTATATTTGGATTTTGACGAAAAATGATCGAAAAGATAGAACCAGCCTGCGATACACATCCCATTGTGTTCGGAATGGGGGTAATTAGCTATAGACGACAGTCGGTGGGCTTGATTTCAAGTTCGTATTATAAAGTACCTTTTTGAAATTAAAAACAATAAAATATATTATATAATAAACCCCCCACCCTTTATTCTCCTTAACCGGTTACCCCTTCTTTGAAGTCAACGCACAAATCGATTTAAAGAAAGAAAAAAAAAGAAAAAAAGTGAAAGATGGAGCGCGCCGCCCTCCCATACACCGACGCCGCCACCGGAGGACCGCCCATCGCGCCACCCCTCTCCTAACGCGACGCCCCATCTCCGGCACCCCCTCGAGACCTCGCGCCCAATCTCAAAGCCGCCGCCTGAAACCTGGACCCGCCGCCAACCCAGATCCGTCGGGTGTGGACCCCCCTCGTGTCCCTCTGCCCAATGCTCCTTCCACCAGCGCAATCCCCCCCTTTACCCAAAACCGACCTTGAATCCCCTCCCCATTCGTTGAGACATTAGAAAAAAAGTGAGTTTCTTTACTTGATTTACATTTAATTTTAAATTCAATTTTTTTTAATACACTGAAAGAAAGGTCGGATTTTTAAAATATGATATTAGCGAAGAAAGATTGGATTTTTCATAAAGCAAAAAGATCGTATTTTTAAAAGCAAAAAGATCGTATTTTTTAAAAAGCAAAAAGATCATATTTCTAGAAGTAAAAATTCGATTTTTATATATAGAATAGCGAAGTAAAAATTCGATTTTTATATATTGAATAGCGAAGTAAAAAATTGATTTTTATATATGTAGTGAATACGGATAACGAAAGTGATGAAAGAAGAAACGGCGGAGATTTTCTGCATAAGAAGCGTCGAGGCGTTTGGTATATCATGGGTGAGAACTTCTTACTTTTAATTTATTTTTTCTAGTTAAAATATATACTAGGATGCAGACGGTGTTTAGTAGCACCCGACACCCGTCGTCCACAGACCATGGACGGCTTGTTTGTTTGATTTTGATGTGTAGTTGATTGTGTGATGTGATGTGAAATGAAATAAAATATTTTATATAGTGGAAAATATTTTATAGTTAAAAATAGAATTTTTAACGTGTATATGAAATGAAATAAAAATAAACAAATCGGACGATTTGTTTATATACACACATTTAACTGATATTGATTGGGACGATAAATTTTACATATCGCCCAACTGCACAAATAAAATCTATGTTTGATTGTTTGAAACCCCACACGGGTATTGGGATGATATATGACGTACACTAATCCCGATAATTAGTTGTATGTCGATCGATTGATTGACAGACTGTCATAAGCATTAAATATTTATATTTGATGCTTATACAGTGTAGAATGCACTATGGATGATGGTTGATTATTTATCGTTGTTATTTTATACATGTGTGGTAGAAAATCCATGTAATTAACATTATATGATTATTGATTGGGCCTCATTCCAGTTTTGAATAGAAACATTTGAAAAGAAATATATGAATAAAAATATTTGAAAAAGAAATATTTGAATAGAAATATTTGAAAATAGAAATATATGATGCCGTGTTGATTAGATTGACGCCATTTTGACGTGAACGATATTTATATTGATTTTATTCATTTTATAATGAATATCGAAAGTGATTTCAAAATCTGATATTTTGAAAGGAATTAGAATTCGAATTGAAAGTGAATAGAAATGAATTCGAATTGAAAGTGAATAGAAATGAATTCGAATTGAAATTGAATAGAAATGAATTCGAATTGAAATTGATTGAAATTGAAAACGAACTGAAATTGAATTAAAAATCGATTTGAATTGAAATCAATTTGAAATGAATTTAAATCGAATTTATAAGGAAAAATTCAATTTTGATTTGAATTTGAAAAGAAGTTGAAATCGTTTTGAAAATGAATTTTAAACAATTTATAAAATACGTTTTAAAAGGAAATCGACGAAGTATATATTATATATATAATATAATGGCCTGAATAGAACGCGCTGCGCCGCGGCCGTTCGTGAATTTCGACCATTGACTTCGAATGGATATCACGGGAGACCCGATCGTCGAATTCTCCTCAAACAGGAACCGTTGGGTTCGTATCGAAAAGAGCTTTCTAGCGAATACTAGAAATTTGAAATCTAACGGTTGGATTTGGAATTATGTCCAAATCAAATTTGAAAAAGGTCGCTGTAAGTGCAGTACGATGGCCGTTGATGGAAATCGACTGTACAGGCCTTGATAAAATTATTAAAAATAGTAATAATTTGTGTAAAATCATGAGAAATGATTTGGGAAGGATTGAGATGAAAAACTCCGTATTTGAAAAGATAAAAATAGATTTTTATCGAAATTAACTAGTTTTGAACTAGAATTATAATTCTATTTATTTTTAAAATAAATAAAGTGGATTTGAAATGGTTTTAAAAGTAACCAGAATTTCCAATAATTGAATTGGAATGGATTTGAATCGAAATTGTCTTTGGAATATTTCAATGTTGGATTTCGTGATTATTCAGATGTTGTTATGGAAATTTGAAAGATATATATATATATATATATATATATATATATATATATATATATATATATATATCGTTATTTCCAATGCGATATTTGTTGGTCGTAGAATTTGATGTTGAATATAAGACGATATATTTTCTATTCAGAGCCTTGTATTTAATATCAAATGTGATTTGGGTTTGTCGTGAATGGTGTCTTCATTAACACTGTTCTTAAGCCCAGTTGAGAAAAAGATTAAATCTTTTTATTTAGATTTAATGAAGTGTACCAATTAAATAAAATTTAATTGGAATTGAATTGTTATTGATTTTTGGGTTTATCGTGAACAGTGTTTTAAATAACACTTGTTCTTTAACCCGATAATTAATGTAATGTGATTTCGGGTTTATCGTGAACCGTGTTTTAAATGACACCGATTCTTTAACCCAGTTAAATATTAAAACTAAGTTGAGTTTTAATGAATCTTTAATTAGATTGGAAAAGGTGTAAGAATGGAGTATCACCAGTTTTACTCCAGGCGATAGTTAAATCTTTAATTAGATTTGAACGTGAAATGGTAATTGAATTTACCGATAACACCGTGGTGTTAGATATGAAGTATTACCAATTTTACTTCATGGGATGAATAGGTTGGGATTGGGAAATGCACTAAATGATTACTTCGGTGTGGTTCGCTAATCCCGACTAGTTTGAATTGATATTCAAAGAAGATTAAAGAATAAATTTAAAGAATTTATCTTTGATAAAATTAATGGGAACCTTTCCCAAAATATAAGAATATTTGAATAAAAGAATATTATGAAGTGGAATGAGGCGTATGTTGTGTTTGTGCAACACTTTTATAATATATACGCGAGTTATTCAGAAAGGCCGGGTTTATCCCATTCTAAATAACTAATTTGACATGGTGTCAAAGATGAAAACGGTGGTTGAAGACCGGAGGTCTTCACGTCATTTGGGTGATTACTGATGATCTTGATTGGCCGTACACCCAAGAGGAGGGAATCGGTTGGTGGTCGTCCAGACATACTTGGAGATCGATGGATGTGCGGGGTACTACGTGCCTTCGGTTTCGTTCAGACCCAGAACGAACTTGTAAATGGACTGTGTGTCTGACATTGGATTTTATTTTGTGTGGTTGATTTCTATTAAATATATATATGTTTGGCGGCGGAGAATTTATTCTCTTGCTTAACGCCCTTCTCTGAGACGCTCGAGCTCAGAGGTTATATATTGATGGATATCAAACGCATGGAGTGAATTGCCTGTGTGGCCTGCCTAAAAGGCAATATGATCAAGGCTTCTGTTGAAAAGCAAAGTCTTGTGGGTGATGATCAAAGCACAGCCTGTGTGGCACAGCTTTGTGTAACGTGAATTCACGAGCCTCACACCCCAGTGGTGAACCAAAAACGGGAGAAGGACTTTAGGGAGGGCATGCTTTTCCTTCTAGCTAGAAGTGGCATCAATGGTTTTACAAGCCCTGATGAGTTTGACTTATGTGGTTGTTGCTGTTGCGAGGCGCCTCGGATATATCGGTGACTATGTGGAGCCGATGGAGTCATTTGTTGGCTCATTGACACCCCGTAGGGTGGGGAAACGCAGTGTTCAGGCATTTTATTCCACATCGGTGGACCGGCCCTGACGATCCAAGAGACGATGCGTTCTGTTCCTGAGGGGCGGGCTAGAGCGTCTCGAATCGGTAGAGGACTATCTTTTGCCTCGGTTCGCAGATGGAAATCCAACTTCCAATACGTGACGTTTCGATTTTAGTTGTAATCCTATATATGGCGACATAGTGGTACGGGGCATTCATGCCGCCTATGATTGATACTTATGATTTGAAATTGATTTCTTCACTTATAGCAATAATAAAGAATTGTTTTAACGTATCAAGTCTTCTTTGGCTATTATAAGGTAAAACCCTATCCTCTGGTTTGTGTTGCATTATGTGATGGGACCTGGGTCTTATAATAGCTTCATTTTTATTTATTTAGCATTGTGTTGTTTGTTTTATGCACTGGTATTCTTGGGAGGAAATCAATTCCGTGTTTTACGGCGTGGTCCTTTGATTTACCTGACTTTAAAATAAAGATTAATAACTGTTTTAGTTCTCACACCAGTCCCATGACTGACCTGGAGTTTATTGTTTTAACCTAAACTCTGGGTGCCCTTATTTTGACACGAGCAGCTAGTAGTTTTGGTTTTGCAGATTTATATCCACAGGATCCTGATTTACAGCTGGAACGATATCCAGAAAGCCTTGTATCCATGTATCTTCTTCAGTTATATTTTGTATTATTTTCCGCTGCTATGTAATTTATTGTAATATCTGATATTTATCGAATGTGTAATATTCATTTATACTCTGTATATTCTTGTAATCTGATGGAGTTGTTGTAATAAACAATGAAATGTTCTTCCGTTTGCATTCCGTTGTGGCTTGTTCTCGACTCAATCCGGGCTTTCCTTACCGGGGAAGTTCGGGTCGTTTCAGCATACATTCAATTGAAATTTAAAAATCGGATTTTCAAACTACCGCGCCATTTCATTTCGTTAAAAATAAATTTATACATTCTAACTTTGATTTAAATAAATTTTTAATCATTATTATTTAAAATAAATTATTTTAAATATTCAAAATCCATTAAAATAGCTAAAATAAAAATTTTAAATTGGTTCAAAAATTCCGGGTTGTTACAATCTCCCTACTAAATATCTTTTCGTCCTTGAAAAGGAACCGAGCTGAAAGTTGTTTAACTAACCAACTCAACTTTCATTCTGGCTTTCATTCTTCAACTTTTCAATTTCTAAGAATCTTCTAGTTTCTCAAAAATTTGGCTAACACCCTAAAATTTCAAAAAGTTTCTCCATAATCTCCTTTGTACAGGGAGGGTTTGAAAATTTTGTTGGGCCGTATTAGGCACCTAATAAACAAATAAAAAGCATACATAATTTTTGTGACCTATCTATGCCCAAGGTAGACATGTAAAAATTCAAAATCTCATACCTTGCTCCAGTATTGGAAAAATAAAATAATCCATGTGCCTTAATTGACAACAAGAGAGACATGAATTTTTGTCATCTCCAGACCTGTATAGGGTTTTTATTAAATCCTGCCCCGAGCACCGTTACATGTATTTAATTAAGTCCATATTCAATCTTCTATTCAACCTGTAACTTAATCATCGTCATACGAGCCTCTCGGCCGTATGGAAATCCAAACCTTGTCATATAAGCGCCAAATGCTTATATGGAATATGATATGCTATGTCATCTTCATGTAGTATGACATGCGGTGTAGTTCATAATTTATTTATTGTTGTCCTATGGCGTATGTTTATACTCTGACACAGAACAACCATCACAACGCTTCCAAAAACACTCACAGTAGTTTCTATAATAAATAAAACTGCACAACCAACTCATTAAGGTGCACCTGTTTGTTGGGCATGAAATATATTTTTCTAATAAACAGTGAATCCATAACCTGGCCTGTTCAGTATATATACATGTATATGTATGCAATTTCAATGAATTTTCAATTCAGTTCAATACTAAATTCGATTTAGCTAAAATTTACCCTATTTTCTTATTGGTTTTATTGTTACAATATTTTTAGTAATCAAACTAATAATCACCCATCACAACGAGCAATCAATTAATTGGTTAACTTTTTCAAATATATAACTTTTATATATACTCAAAAATCATATTTCAAGACCAAATCACAAACAATAAACCCTAACTAGGTTTGGTTCTCACACCAGCCAATTGGAAATATATACGTATTCCACTTTTGAAACTCGAACATAAATATTGATGATGTCATGACAATTATCAATATCATCTCCAGGTCACTAGATTGTGATTCTATATCTATCCACTATGTTTGAGGCTTCGGATATACGTGGATTAGATGTATATTCAAAATCTTCCTATATTTGATAGTCCAAAATAAATATAAATAAAATACTCAAATACGTATAATAAGATAAAATATTTAAAATTAAATTTGATTTCATAAATAGTACTCTTCGAACTCATTCTAGGGTATTACTAGCCTTATCTCTAACGAGTCACTCTTATAGGATATTACTAAACCTATCTCTGATGAATTCTTTCGCTTGGTTCTAATGCGACTTGTTCTCTAGCTTTGTAAACCAAAGCTCTGATACCAACTGAAACGACCCAGACTTCCCCGATCCCCAAGTAGACGGAGGAGCCCGGATTGCTTTAAGAACACAACTTAGTATAAACGCAAACACAAGAACATTTCATTGTTATTACAACAATTACATCAGAGTACAAGAATATATCAAAGTATGTATAAATATTACACAGCGGAAATACAATATCAGTGATTAAAATTACATTTTAAATACTTAAACATAACGTGCAGCGGAAAATATCAACAACCACAACTGAATGAAATACACGGATACAAAGCTTTCCAAATATAGCTCCAGCTGCAAATCCAGGATCCTATGAAAAGAAATCTGCAAAACCAAACTACTAGCTGCTTGTGTGGAAAATATGGGTACCCGGATTTTAGGTAGAAACGATAAACTCCGAGTCAGTCATGGGACTGGTGTGAGAACTAAAACATTTATTAACTTTATTTTTAAAGTTGGGTAAATCAAGGGACCACGCCATATAACACGGAACGGGTTTCCTCCCAAGAATACCATAAACAACCAAGCAATGGTAAGAAGGTAAAATGAAGGCCTTATAAGACTCAGGTCCCATCACATAATGCAACGCAAGCCGAAGGATAAAGTTTTACCTTATAATGGACAAACATGTTTGGTACGCAAAATTTATCTTTTATTATTACTACAAGTGAAGAAATCAACTTCAAATATAAATGTATCAATCATAGATGGCATAGTACCCCATCCTACTATGTCGCCATATAGGTTTACAACTAAAACCGAAAAGTCATGTATTGGAAATTAGATTCCATTTATGAGTCGAGGAAAGGGATGGCTCATCCCGTTTCGAGACACTCTAGCAAATGCCTCAGGATCCCCCGCAGTGAACCATTGGATCTTCAGGGCCGGTCCACACTTACTTTAGTGGATTAGTTATTCCTAAATACACGTTTTCCCGGTCCTATCGGACCTAAGCCACTAGGGACTTAATATCCGAGGCGCCCATTCCATCATCCATATAAGTCAAAAAATGTCTGGGCTCCATACCATAACACTATTCCTAGCTAGAAAGAAACGTCGTGCACTCCCTGCAGTCAC
This sequence comes from Allium sativum, assembly GCA_030737875.1. Taxonomy (NCBI): domain Eukaryota; kingdom Viridiplantae; phylum Streptophyta; class Magnoliopsida; order Asparagales; family Amaryllidaceae; genus Allium; species Allium sativum. Next base: position 644,270,089 of record CM060912.1, read on the forward strand.
TATCCTGTTTTCACTCATATCGGGCGTGAGGCTCGCGAATTAATGCTATACACAAAGCGATGATATTTAAAGTCGTGCTTCGATCATCAACCACAAGACTCTTCTTTTCAACAAAAGCTTTAATCATTTGCATCTCAGCATGCCACACTGACAATTCATGCCATACAACTAATGTCTATCAATATATAACCTCTAAGCTCGTACGTCTCAGAGAAGGGTGTTAAGTAAGAGAATAAATTTTCCGTCATCAAACAGATATATATTTAATAGAAATCAATCAGAACAGAATTAAACCCAATGTCAGACACACATCCATTTATAAGTCCGTTCTGGGTCTGAATGAAACCGGAGGCACCGTATTCCTCGTCCCAAATGTCCAATATAGGAGAGAGATCCTCGCATATCCGGTCTATCTCTAAGTACGTCTGGACAATCACCACTTATTACCTTGTCTTGGGTGTACAACCCAATCAAGACATCAGTAATCATCCAAACGATGTAAAGATCTCCGGTCTTCAACCACCATCTTCATCGTCGACCTTTATTCGTCGTATTAGTTATTCAGAATGGGTTAAACCCGGTCTTTCCGAATCACTCGCGTATTTTATAATCAATGATCAAGTGCTGTAAAACACATCATACGCCTCATTCCAATTCAGAATACTCTTTTATTCAAGTATTTACATTTTTAGGGAAAGGTTCCCATTAATTTTATCAAAGATAAATTCTTTTAAACTTACTCTTTAATCTTCCTTTAGATATCAATTTCAAAAGATTTTATTCTTTAACAATTCTAAATCAAATTAAGGTTTATAAAACTAGTCGTGATTATCGAGCCTTACCGAAGTAATCGTTTATTTTATTTTTCCAATCCCAACCTATTCATCCCATGGAACAAAACTGGTAGTACTCCGTATCTAATACCCACGGTGTTATTGCTAAATTTAATTACCATTTCATGTTCAAATCTAATTAAAGATTTATCGCATGGAGTAAAACTGGCGGTACTCCATCTCGAAACATTTCTTGAATTTGGTAAATTTAATTACCTCATTCACATCCCAATCTAACTAAAGATTTATTAAAACTCCAACTTGGTTTTAATCTCCAAAAATCATTACTTTATGATTATTTAACATTAAGAACTTAATCTTGTCTTTAACAGGGTTAAAGAACCAATGTATTAAAAACACAGTTCACGATACAAATCAACTTCCATTAAATATGGAATCTTCGCAGAAAACAGATCAATATATATAATTTATATAAATCTCTGTATAGGACTAATAATATAAATGGAATAACGGTAAAGCCTTTTTAAATTCCATTTATAGTAACAGTCTTCCTGTACAGAATCTCATTTCGATTATTACCAAATTGTATTCCATTCAATTCCAGTTTAATATATTAAATTGGAAAAATTTACTATATTTAATCATAATTCATTATAAATTGGGTTTTAAGAACAAATGTTATTTAAAACATCGATCACAATGAACCCGTAATCAACTACCATTTAATTCCAATTTATAATTATAAATTGGAAACTTCTTTTATCTTAATTAAAAGATTTATTCTTTTCTCAACTAGGTTTAAGAATAGTGTTATTGAAGACATCATTCACGACAAACCCCAAATTACAATTTGATATTAAATACAAGGCTCTGAATAGAAATAATATCGGCTTATATTCCATCTCAAAATTTGAAACTAATGGATATCATATTACGAATAACGATATCTATATCTTCTAAATTCCTCAACCATATCCATATAATCGCGGAGTCCAATATCGAAATATTCCAAAGATTATTTCCATTTAAATACTTTCCACTTCATTCGCTGGAAAATTCTGGTTATTCCAAAAACCATTTACAAATCCAATTTATTTATTAAAAAATATTGGATTATTATTCTAGTTAGTAACTAGATCATTTCGATAAAAACATTTTTTATCTTTCCAAACTTTGAAATTTTCACCCAAAATCTTTCCAAATCATTTATTAGATTTTACATAATTTTTCTGTATTTTTAATTATTTTATTAAGGCCTTTACAGTCGGTTTCCAATAACGACCACCAAACTTTATCTATAACGACCTTTTCTAAAATTGATTTGGACATATTTCAAATTCTAACCATTTAAATTTAAATCTCTTATATTCATTGGAAAGATCTTTTCGATACAAACCCAACGGTTTTGGTTTTAGGAGAATCCAACGGTCGGATCTCCCGTAAGGTCCCTATGATAATCGTCAAATTTCGACCTCGTATAGAAAAGTTATGACAATATTTGCATTTGATAATTAAATAAGGAATTAATTAAATAAAAACCTTTAATAACACTTAAAAAAACGTTGCCTTTTCTTTCTCTTCCACTTCGTATAACAGCCGACGTTCAAACCCAATAGCCGATTTCTAGGGTTGGATTTTTCACGCAGTTAGAGACGTCGGAGCTCGATTTGAAGGTTCCACGTTGAAGCTAGTTTCCTCCTCCACCATCGCCCTGAGTGCGGGCCTAGTCGAATGCCACTAGGCCTCGAGCGTCGTGCACGAATTCGGCCAGTTTGGGGTTTGATTTCTCCTAAAATCGGATACGAAAATTCTTGTTTTTGTTATGGGTTTGAAGAGGGAAGGAAGTACTTTGATTTTCGTTTTATAACTTTCTCAAATTGATTGTTGGCTTTGGAGAAATTTGGACAAGAAGATCTAAAGCATTTTCTGCCTTTGAAAACGATGAAGAGCGGCGGATTAAATTTCTTCGTTGACCAATGAGGTATTTTCTAGGGTTTTATAGCATTTTTATATTATTATTTAATTCGAAAATACTTGTTTATCATTTCGAACTCCAAATCAAACCCAGCGACTGATGTCCCTAACTAAATACCCCTATTCCGGACACAATGGAATATATTTCGTAAGCCAATTCGACTGTTTTGATCAGTTTTTATCAAAATTAAAATATAAATTAATATAACAGTCAATATTGAATTTCCACATGCATTTTAATTTATAGGGGACACATACTAACTCCAAAAATTATGGAAATTGAAATCTCGCTATGTTTTGACGATACGGTTCTAACAAAATTAGTTTCGTCAAATTTGGAGACCGTTTGCAAAATGGCTATTTTTAAGGGCTATACATTATATTAAAATATATATAAATTCCATAGCGACTATTCTAAATTTTAAACTAGACATAACTTACTATTTATAAAGTGAAATCTCAATTTCATACATTCATTAGAAATATATAGTTAAATAGATTCTAACGTTTCTTGTTTTACTGAAATCCGATTTATTTTGAATCCTATACATTCAACTGAAATTTAAAAATCGAATTTTCAAACTACCACGCCATTTCAGTTCGTTTTATAATAAAAATAAATTTATACATTCGAACTTCGATGTAAATAAATTTTAAATCATTATTATCTAAAGTAAATCTTTTTAAATATTCAAAATCCATTAAAATAGCTAAAATAAAATTTTTAAATTGGTTCAGAAATTCCGAGTTGTTACACATGATCAACCGTATGGATGTGTAGATCTCGTCGAGGGCTACGATTTTTGTTTTTGAATTTCTCGAATCATTGTATAGATTTAGAGAAATAAGGGATTAAAATTTGAACAATTCTGGCCACTGAAGATGAAGACGGCGGCCATGTTAGATTAGGGTTTTAAAATAATATTTTAATAATAAATTCATCGTTTTGCGTGTATTTATGCCAAAATTCGGACTAAGTCCAAATCAGGCCCACTTACTGCCTAACAATAGGTTTTAACGCCTTCTGAATGCAATGAAATAGGTTTCAAAGCCTAATTCCAAAGTCTCTAGCAGTTTCTTCTAAAACATGATTATTTAATTAAATTATACATGTTTTAATTTTCGATTATTCACCTTTAAATTAAATTCAACGATTTATAAACTCTATTCAAATCAATATAGATAAATTAATATAAACCATCATTAATTGTTAATTCAATTTTTAATTATTAACAATTCAAGTTCTATTTCAATTATTAATCACACCAATCAATTTCATTAAATATATTAATATTAGTTCCAACTTTCAACCTCTATCGAAATAACTAAATCGTAATTTTATTAGCGATCAATGCAAGTTATTATCGCAATAATAAGCTGAATTTCATTATTTTAAACAATTCAATTATGTTTTCAACATAGAATTTCACAATTAAATCCATAAATATTATTTACAACCATATAATATCCAAAATCATATTAAATTTAATAATATAAATTATCATAAAATCTCGATATGTTATAGAAACCGAAGGTGCTTTATTCCACAAACCCGCCTTGGGGCGAAAGCCCTTGCATCCCGAATATTTCCAAGTACGGTTGGATCACCGTCACTATAACCTCATAATGGGGGATTAGCCCGAGGCATCAATGAGCAATCCTTCCGATGTGAAGGTCTTCGGTCTTCTATTATAATCAACGTCGTTTAGCTATTCACAATGAGATGAAACCCGTTCATTCCGAATAACTATCACATCTTTCAAATCAATTAAGATATTCAAAATGACCTAAGCCTTATTCCATTTTGGGAATATTCTTTTATCTCTCACATCAATTAAGATATACTAGATGTTCAACGTCTTATTCCATATTGGAAATAATTTTCTACAAAGACCTTTATAATCAAACTAAATAATGGTTTCTTTTCAACTAAACTTAAGAAATCAGCTTCTCTATTATCTGGGTTAAAGAACAACGTTGTTGAAGATACTATTCATGACAAACCCAAATTAATTGATATTAAATATAAGAATCCGAACAAAATTATATCAACTTATATTCAACACAAAATTTTGAAATCAATGAACACAACAAATGGATTAACGATATAAATATCTTTCAAATTTCACATATAGTAACCATTACACAACGGTAACCAATACCAAATATCCGAAAATCATTTCTATCCAAATCCAATTTTTATTTAAATTGGAAATCTTTTCTAAATCATAAAATTTATCTAAACACTTCTTTCTGATCATGGTTATATTTGACAAACTAAATTTAAGTTTTTTTCACTTAAATTTACAAAACATTGTTTTGCTGTTTTCGGCCAAATAGGATGAAAATGTAAATACCTCTAAATATAGTTTGAAACTTCACATTTCTTTTTCAAATCGCTTTGAAATCTATTAATATGATTTATCATAATTTTCCCCTGTTTTCAATAATTAAAAAATAGCTCATTTCTTTAAAATCCATTTTCGGGCTACTAATGGTATTGGCGTTGTTTTTATTCAAAATGGATTTGAACTTATCTCTAGATCTAATTATTGGATTATAAACCTATTATACTCCTTCAAAAGCTATTTTCATTCCTAAAATAATGGTTTTTATTTTGAGAGAATCTGACAGTCGGATCTCTCGGTATACCGGTTTGATGTCAGTGGTCGAAATTCGCGAACTGTCGCTGCACGACAAGTTTTATTCTGACCAAACTTCGATTTTATATTAAAATAAAATCGAATTTCTTCTAAAATAGTTTATTAATTATCTAATTATTATTGTAAACCATACTTTCAATATTTCACTTGAAATTCAAATATTTATATTATAATATTATTTTATCATTAAAATAATATTATTTTTCAAACTTCATTATTTTAAACCCAAATTTTCCTAACATTCATTCTAAAAATATATAAGATAGTTTTTAAAAGAAAATTCTTTTGAAACATTTCCGAGATACCCTAATCAAACTTCACTTTTTCTAGTTACTATTCATTTGAAAATTAAATCTTGAACAAGACTTAACTATGTAAAAATTATTTCAAATTCATTTCTTCCATTTACAAATATTCATTGTATTGAATTATACTTTACGTCCATCCAAAATCGAACGTCAAAATTTTGACTTTTATTTTTCAATCATTATTATATTATTAAAATATTCAATTAATTCCCAATATGGAATAAAATTTAACTAACGACCATATAATTCAACTTATATGGATCCAATATGTTAATCATATTCCATTTACATATATCAATCATTTCAACATCCACTATAATGTACATTGCACGCATATCGTAGCATAGTACATAACATGTAAGCATTAAATATTTAACGCTTATATGCTTTTGTCAATCAACAGATTAACCGCAATACACAATCATCAACTAACGCATGTAGTCAACTATCAAATAGGGTTTGTACTCATATGTTGCTTATATTGGCAAAATTTGCGTTAATATAAATGGTGATTCACTATTCATCAATATACATGTTTATTCAAGTAATTATTTCAACTACCATAAAAACTACATATACATGTTATTTTGGATATGGTAAACTATCCAAACCTAAATGTTAACTGTTTGATTATTTAATGCCCCAACACTAACTTGCAAATACTTATTTTTCATGTCAATGTACATGCAATATTCAACCAATTTATAATCCAATTCAACCAATCGTTTTTTTATGATTTCAACTACTAAATTTCTTACATTAACATGTAAATAACTAATCCATTTTCACAATCCATATGTATACTTCAACATTAACCACATAGCATGTAACTACTTGAATATAATCACATATAATAATCAACAACCACAAACATAACAAATTAATTCGAACGTGAGTAATAAATCACTCACCATCATTTTCCACTCCATCTATCTCTTCAAAGGCGGGATTTTATGTTTAAACAACCCTGGAAAATCTCGGTAGCCTTCCAGCATCACCAGGGTTTCGGGAAATAAAATGGACATGGGTTGGACGCGTTTTGGGTTTCTAAAATATAAGGTGTATATACGGACATTTTTTTTGGTTTTAGGAGCGAATGAAGAGGGTTTTAAGGTGAACGGGACTTGAATTTTTGGAAATGGAGCACGCAGACCTGGGCAGCGCGCGGGTGAGGCCTGTGGGAGGCCAAGGTGGCTTGGTCAAGGGGTGGCCGCATGGGCTAGAAATGGGTGGAGGAGGTGAAGGAGTGGTGTTTTAAGGATTTTAAGGGAGGAACGGGGATTTTTTTGGTGAAGTGGGGCCTACGAGAGGGGGTGCTCACGGCTCACGTGGGGAAGGCGACGGGCTGTGTTGGTGAGGAGGGGGACGCGGTAGGAATGGGGAGAAGGGGAGAGAAGGAGGAAGTGAAGAGAAAGGAGGAGTAATGGAAGGGTGAATGCCTCCTTTTATAGGCAAAATAAAAACATGGATCACAAAGGTGTCGCCATTAGGGAGAATGGGAGAAAGCACATTTGGTGGCTTGGATGCATGACAACTCCAAACTAACACACTTTTTCCTAAATGAATAGTTCCATTAACCAATTTTTCGTGCTCTTCGATAATATGTAAACAAAATTTAAAATATATTTTGTTTATTATTTTTATTAATTAAAACGAACTCTAAATAACTATTAATCCTTATGTAACTTATTACACTTCTAAACGTTATATAACGACACATCAATGCTTACAGAAATTAATTTATGTTCTAAAAACATTTTCACAACTTTATACAACTATATTTTATTTTTATTGTATTTTTAAATATTATTAATTGGATTAAAATTAATTGATTAAATCATTTAAAATCAATTTTATTTGAAATTTATCTAAGCATTTAATCCGTGCACAACCACACACTAATCCCCATGGCTATGAAATTTAAAACTATACTATATTTTTTGGATACGGTTCTAATGGTCCTGGTTTCGTCAAATTCGGAGACCGCTGGCAGAATGACCTTTGTCAATGTTATTATTAAATTTTAAATACTTTTTCTAACCTATGTTTATATTACACACGCTCACACACTAACTCCAATTAACTTAAAATTTGGAATCTTACCATTATTTACTACTATGGACTCGATAAAAATGATTTCGTCGAATTTAGAGATCATACGTAAAAAAAATTATTTTTCTAGCTTTTTAAACTAGTACCAAATTATCGATTTTCAAAATATTCTTGATAATTATTATTTTAAAACTCCAATAACCTTATTCTAACTATCATACAAGTTGTATACTAATTCTTATCTCAAAATCTCAATATTTTACAATTTCAGTGAATAGTGTCAAATTCTCATTTCTACCGAAAATTGTTTGAACTGGTAAGTTGATAAAACTAATTTAAATAACTTAACTAATCGTTATACTTTTTTAAATAGTATTTAAAAATGAGTGAATGTATCCAGAACTGTGCGCCATTATTTTAAATTATTAAACACTTGATTTTTCAAAATTTTACATTAATTCCAAAATTTCAAGTCGTTACATTTCTCCTACTTAAAAAAATGTTGTCTTCGAAAGGTAATAAAATAAAGGCAAAGAACAGAGTAATAAAACAACATATATGAATGAAAGATGTCATTTCATATCGTATATCTTACATCAAACATAACATGACTAAAACATCAACTATATCACAGACATAACTTATAAATTAGTGTATAGTGCCACATATGGTATAAGAGATATATATGCATCAATACTGACCAACCTGAGCATGTACTACATACTTGTAGCCTATACAAAACAGTATCATGCTCCAAAATATGTGGTAAGTGCCTGTACTGCACCAAAATGAAGCTAACATCTACGTATACATAGTATCATCTTAGAATGAAACTAACCATCCTGTGACTGCCCACCAGTAATCTTAATCATCTAATGAAGATCCAGAAATCGTGACCTCTTTTGGCTCCGGATCTATCTCCTCATCTAACTCCAGGTCATCCCACCGTCCCATCCAGGAATCATGATTTTATCCTAGTCAAAAGCATTTGGGTCATTCTCCATGAATTCTTCCCCATTGTCGTCGGCCTCATAGCCGACCTTGTCAATCACATCGTTCCCATCCTCAAAATCTTTCTCTGCCTCGTCCTCGCCATCGAACTCTGGTGCCAAATCAATCTCGAACTCGTCTATTTGCGAAGGTGGTACTTCAAGTAATGTCGGCTCCTCGTGGATCGGCTCTGGAACATAATCAGGTATAATCTCGAAGACAGGAGCCTGGGCCTCAACTGCTGCATCATCGTCGAACATCCAGTCAACATATATGCATGACTCGTCGAACTCTACGGGAGTAGGTGCGGAAACAGACTCGGAATTGATAGCCACCATCAGTCGAAAAGCATATGTGGGGGTAAGAAAGCTACTCATCGGTGTTGTCATGACCAGACAAGCTAGAAGACCTACCACTCTGTATATCCTTAGAGGAAGAGCTGCTAGATGGAACAAGCCTCTGAAACTGAGCCATATACTGGATAACAGATAATTGCTTACCCCTACCTCCAATCCTACCTCTAACTCTTACCTCTTTGCAATAAAACATAGAGTTTATAATCAGTAGACAAGTTTAAACTTGCAATTTTAAACTTTTTCTCTTCTAATCAAAGTAACAAATGAGTTTAACGTATATCCACTGTCTAAAATCGTGAATATAACCTCCTTATACATTTTAAAATGATGTTTGTAAGAATTTATCGACTGTCCAAAATTGCCGAAAATTCTGTTTACGTACCATAATCTAACAGTTTAAGTTTGTAATCACTCTTTAATTAGCTAAATTTAGCTACCATACATCACATCCAACAATCAATTAATTGAATAACTTTTAAGTTTTAACTTTATAAATTTCTAAATACTTATTACTTTTTGAAATCAAAACTATAAGTATGTCTCCCATATATATAATGAGAGATGTACTTATAGTTTTGATTTTATAAACTCGTTCTAGGGTATTACCGACCCTATCTCTAATGAGTCACTCGTCCTAGGATATTAGTGATCTTATCTCTGACTACATATTCATCCTAGGATACTATTGATCCTATCTTTGATAATTATTTTACTCCACATAGCCAAGGTTTATCGCTAAACCAAAGCTCTGATATCAAGTGAGACGACCCGCAAATCCCTGCCCTCTGAACTGACCATAAACCACACAAGTTCGGCACGAAAGGCAAGCATCCTCGGAAGGTCCTACGATAAACCAAATCTTTGACCATAGATAGTCGATACTTAACACATCCACGATGTTCGTGTATTGCAAAATCAGATGTCACAAAGTCAATTCATAGGGATTTTATCATAGCAAACACAGCGCAACAGAAACAAAATATAATATTCAATATATTACTTCACAGCGAAAACTTTTACATCGTTTAAAACACATTCTTACATTCTCAATCCATATATATCCAAGTATAGACAGTACAGTACGCCTTGCCATCTGACGAAGATCTACAACTTTTCGAAATCAACCGAAACTCTTTATCAACCTGTTTAACCTGAAACACACACTCAGATTCGACCCAAGCGTCAAACACTCGGGTCAGGCTTGGATTAACCAGTTTAAAACTAGATAACAAACCATAACCCACATCATACAATCATCAACCAAGTTCAAAGGTTTTGAAATTCATGCTTTTGAAATTCATGCTTTTGAAATTCATGCTTTTGAAAAATGAAGCTATTATAAGACTCAAGTCCCATCACACAATGCAACACATACCGGAGGATAGAGTTTTACCTTATAATAGCCTAACGTGCTTGATATTCTTTAAAACAAATCATTTGATATTATTATTAATGTCTAGGTGTGGAAAACAATTTCAAAAGTAAATGTATCAATCTTAGTTTGCATAATGCCCTATCCCATTATGATGGCTACTAAGGTACAAATGAAAACACAAGCTCGTATTTGAATTTGGATTCCAACAATGACCAAGGCAAAGGATCTTCCTTAAACGTTTAGAACATTCTAGCAAATGTCCCAGGAGTCAACTAATGATTCCTCAGATAGGTAGAGCCGATCAACAATAAACGCAGCTGATTATAATCTTACCTGAACATAACGTTCCCCTGGTTGTACTGGACTGTCACACAAGGCACCTCAACAATCCCACATAAGTAAACTTGCATGGGCTCCATACCATGGAAACATTATTTAACTAGAAGGGAACTTTAGCCCATATCTCTCGATTCACTATCCTGTTTCCAGCCATTCACCGGTTGTAAGGTTCTAAGGACACGTTTCCACACAAAGCTACGCTATATCTGCCATGCTTTGATCATCATCCAAAAATCTATGCATTTCAACAACAGCTTTGATCGGCTCAACACTTAGCATGCTATGTTGTCAATTCACAATATGTAATCGATGTCTAATAATATATAACTCTTTGAGTACATAAATCACAAAGGAGGGTGTTAACCAAAAGAGTAAATTCTTTGCCACCAATTGATATAACATCAATGGAAACTGTAACCACCTGAGGATTTTCGACCCTAAAAATCAATATAAATACGACTCCTACACAACATGAAATGGCCCGAACTTCCCCGATCTCCGAAGAGAAGAGAAAGAACGAATTGTTTTGAGAACTCGACAAAATAGAACGCAGACGGGAGAACATTTCATTGTTAATTACAATAATCCATCAGAATACAAGAATATACAGAGTATAAATGAATAATACATTCGATAAATATCAGAGATTACAATACATTACACAGCAGTGGAAAATAAAACAATACACAACTAGAAGAGATATACGGATACAAAGCTTTCTGGATATCATTCCAGCTGTAAACCAGGATCCTGTGAATAGAAATCTGCAAAACCAAAACTACTAGCTGCCCGTGCCCAAATAAGGGCACCCAGAGTTTAGGTTAAAACAATAAACTCCAGGTCAGTCATGTGACTGGTGTGAGAACTAAAACAGTTATTAGTCTTTATTGTAAAACTTAGGTAAATCAAGGGACCATGCCGTATAACACGGAACGAGTTTCCTCCCAAGAATACCAGTGCATAAAACAAACAGCGCAATGCTAAATAAAGGAAAATGAAGCTATTATAAGACCCAGGTCCTATCACACAATGCAACGCAAGCCGGGGGATAGGGTTTTCCCTTATAATAGCCAAACATGCCTAGTAAGTTTAAAACAAATCATTTGATACTATTATAAGTGCATAATGTATAAACCAACTTCAAATCATAAGTATCAATCATAGACGGCATGGGTACCATATGTCATGTCGCCATACTAGGCTCTACAAATAAAACCGCAAATGTCACGTATTTGGAAGTTGGATTTCCATCTGTGAACCGAGGCCAGGGATCGTCCTCTACCGATTCGAGACAATCTAGCCCATGTCTCAGGACCCAGACTTAGGTGGGCCGTTGGAGCGACAGGTCCGGTCCACCAATGTGGATTAAAATGCCTGAACAATACGTCTCTCCGCCCTATGGGGCGTAAATGAGCCAACAAATGACTCCATCAGACCCGGATCGTCCGATCAAACGAGGCGCCTCGCAACAGCAACAACCACATAAGTCAAACTCGTCAGGGCGTGTAAAACCATTGACGCCACTTCTAGCTAGAAAGAAACGCATGTACTCCCTGAGGTCCTCTCCCGTTTCTGGTCCACTACCGGTGTGTGAGGCTCGCGAATCAACGTTACACAAAGCTATGCCACAAAGGCCGTGCTTTGATCATCCACCACAAGACTCTGCTTTTCAACAGAAGCCTTGATCATATTGCCACTTAGGCATGCCACACAGGAAATTCACTCCATGCGTTTGATATCCATCGATATATAACCCCTGAGCTCGTACGTCTCAGAGAAGGGCGTTAAGTAAGAGAATAAATTCTCCGCGGCCAAACAGATATATATTTAGTAGAAATCAATCACACAGACTAAAATCCAATGTCAAACACACAGTCCATTTACAAGTTCGTTCTGGGTCTGAACGAAACCGGAGGCACCCAGTACCCCGCATATCCATCGATCTCCAAGTACGTTTGAATGATCACCAACCGTTTCCATCTTCTTGGGTGTATGGCCCAATCAAGATCATCAGTAATTATCCAAACGACGTGAAGACCTCCGGTCTTCGACCACCGTCTTCATCTTCGACACCACGTCGAATCAGTTATTCAGAATGGGATAAACCCGGTCTTTCTGAATAACCCGCGTATATAATAGACAAGTGTTACATAAACACAACATACGCCTCATTCCAATTCAGAATATTCTTTTATTCAAATATTTCTATACTTTGGGAAAAGTTCCCATTAATTTTATCAAAGATAAATTCTTTAAATTTATTCTTTAATTTGCTTTTGAATATCAATTCAAACTAGTCAGGATTAGCGAACCACACCGAAGTAATCATTTATTTTAATTTCCCAATCCGAACCTATTCATCCCATGAAGTAAAACTGGTAATACTTCATATCTAACACCATGGTGTTATCAGTAAATTCAATTACCATTTCACGTTTAAATCTAATTAAATATTTAACTATCGCATGGAGCAAAAATGGTGATACTCCATTCTCGATCATTTCAATCAAATTAAAGATTCATTAAAACTCCACTTAGTTTTAATCTTCACAGAAATCAATATCCTGTCTTTAACTGGGTTAAAGAACCAATGTCATTTAAAACACGGCCCACAATAAACCCAAAATCACATTCATTAATTATCGGGTTAAAGAACAAGTGTTATTTAAAACACTGTTCACGATAAACCCAAAAATCAATACCAATTCAATTCCAATTAAATATTATTTAATTGGTACACTTCATTAAATCCAAATAAAAAGATTTAATCTTTTCCTCAGCTGGGCTTAAGAACAGCATTAATGAAGACACCATTCACGACAAACCCAAATCACATTTGATATTAAATACAAGGCTCTGAATAGAAAATATATCGGCTTATATTCAATTTCAAATTCTACGACCAACAAATATCGTATTGGAAATAACGATATATATATATATATATATATATATATATATATATATATCTTTCAAATTTCCATAACAACATCTGTATGATCACAAAATCCAATCATCAAAATATTCCGAAGACAATTTCGATTCAAATCCATTCCAATGCAATTATTGGAAATTCTGGTTATTTTCGAAACCATTTCAAATCCAATTTATTTATTTTAAAAATAAATAAATTACTATTCTAGTTCAAAACTAGTTCATTTCGACAAAAATCTATTTTTATCTTTTCAAATATGGAGTTTTTCATCCCAATTCTTCTCAAATCATTTCTTATGATTTTACACAAATTATTACTATTTTTAATAATTTTATCAAGGCCCATACAGTCGATTTCCACTAATGGCCATCGAACTGCACTTACAGCGACCTTTTCCAAATTTGATTTGGACATAATTCCAAATCCAACCGTTAGATTTCAAATTTCTAATATTTGTCAGAAAACTCTTTTCGATACGAATCCAATGATTCCGGTTTTAGGAGAATCCGACGGTCGGATTGTAATAACCCGGAAATCTGGGCCAGTTTAAAAATTTTATTTTGGTAATTTTAGCGAATTTTGACTATTTAAAATGAATTATTTTAAATAATAACGACGAGAAATTTATTTTGAATAGAATTCGAACGAATATATTTATATAGATCGACGTCAGAATATAAATATTTATTTATATTTATAAAAGGAATAGAAAATGGCGCGGTAGTTCGATAATTCGATTTCAAATTTCAATTGAATGTACCGGGTGCAAAATAATCCGGATTTTAGTGAAACCAAAAACATCCGAATCTAATTGAGAATATCTTTCCAACGAATCCGAGAAATCGAAATTTCATAGCGGGAATCGAGAGATATGTCCAGTTGAAAATTCTGAATAGTCGCTATGGAATTCAGGCCCTTAAAAATGGGAATTTTGTAGACGACCTCGAATTTCGATGAAACCACTTTTGTTGGGTCCGTGATGTCAAATTATTGCTAGATTCCAAATTTCATAATTTTTCGAATCAATATGTGAGCGTGGTAAAGGAAAACGTGTTTGACCAGTTTCAGTTGATTTTAATCAACTGGAAAATGGCCGTTTTTCAAACGGTCTCGGAATTCGACGAAACTAGTTTTGTTAGGACCGTATCGTCAATACGAAGCTAGAAAATATTTTTTTGGGATTTATAGAGTTCTTATGTCACCCCGATGTGCCGCCGCCGCTTCTTCCTTCCCCCTCCCTCCAGTCGAGCGCCGTGCCCCCTCCATCTACCCCCTCTCGCCGATCCTTCACTCGCGCAGACCCCAAACCCGCCTGAGAACCCAGCGCCACTTCCCCCTCTGCCGCACCACCTCCCTGACCTCTCCGCACCCCTGCCGCAGCCTCCAGCCCCCTCCGATCCCGCTTCTCCCCCATTCGCTGTAAGCTTTCATCTTTTTATTTTATTTATTCATTTTGTTTTATGTTAATTTATTCTAAATATATTGTTAAGGTTAATCTGATTTTCGTGAATAAGAATATACTTTGATTTTTAAAGTAGAAAAGATTACATTTTTAAAATAGAAAAGATTAGATTTTTAAAATACAAAAGATTAGATTTTTGAAGTTTGAAAAGGAGAAATCTTTATGTATAGAATAACGTGATTAAAATAGATTTTTTTTATCTATATAGGAGAGAAGTAAAAATTCGAATTTTATATATTGAATAGCAAAGTAAAAATTCGATTTTTATATATTGAATAGCAAAGTAAAAATTCAATTTTTATATATTGAATAGCAAAGTAAAAATTCAATTTTTATATATTGAATAGCAAAGTAAAAATTCGATTTTTATATATTGAATAGCAAAGTAAAAATTCGATTTTTATATATTGAATAGCAAAGTAAAAATTCGATTTTTATATATTGAATAGCAAAGTAAAAATTCGATTTTTATATATTGAATAGCAAAGTAAAAATTCGATTTTTATATATGGAATAGCAAAGTAAAATTTCGATTTTTATATATTGAATAGCAAAGTAAAAATTCGATTTTTATATATTGAATAGCAAAGTAAAAATTCGATTTTTATATATTGAATAGCAAAGTAATAATTCGATTTTTATATATTGAATAACGAAGTAAATATGTGATTTTTACATATGTAGAGGATACAGGCAAATAAAGTGATGAAAGTTGAAACAACGAAGATTTCTGCATAAGAAGAGTCATGGGATTGGATTAGCTATTCTATGAGAATTTCTCACTCTCTAATTTTATTTTCCTAGTTATAAATTTATACTAGGATGCAGACGGTGTTTAGTAGCACCCGACACCCGTCGTCCACAGACCATGGACGGCTTGTATGCTTGTTTGTTTGATGTTGATGTGTAGTTGATTGTGTGATGTGATATGAAATGAAATAAAATATTTTATAGTGGAAAATATTTTATAGTTAAAAATAGAATTTTTAACGTGTATATGAAATGAAATAAAAATAAACAGATCGGACGATTTGTTTATATATACACATTGACTGATATTGATTGGGACGATAAATTTTACACATCGGCCAACTGCACAAATTAAATATGTGTTTGATTGTTTGAAACCCTACACGGGTATTGGGATGATATTTGACGTACACTACTCCCGATCGTTTAGTTGTATGTCGATCGATTGATTGACAGACTGTTATAAGCGTTGAATATTTATATTTGATGCTTATACAGTGTAGAATGCACTTTGGATGATGGTTGATTAGTCATCGTTGTTATTGTATACATGTGTTGTAGAAAATCCATATAATTAACATTATATGGTAATTGATTGGGCCTCATTCCAGTTTAGAGGTAGAAATATTTGAAAAAGAAATATTTGAAATAGAATATTTAAAATAGAAATATTCGAAAATATCAATATATGAAGCCGTGTTGATTAGATTTACGCCATTTTTAACGTGAACAATATTTATATCGATTTTATTCATTTTATAACGAATATCGAAAGTGATTTCAAAATCTGAAATTTTGAAAAGAATTGAAATTCGAATTAAATTGAATAGAAATGAATTCGAATTGAAATTGAATAGAAATGAATTCGAATTGAAATTGAATTGAATTGAATTAGAACTGAAATTGAATTAGAAATCAATTTGAATTGAAAACAATTTGAAATGAATTTAAAATGAATTTATATTGAAAAAATTCGATTTTGATTTGAATTTGAAAATGAAGTTGAAATCGTTTTGAAAACGAATTTAAAAAGATTTATAAAATACGTTTTAAAAGGAAATCGACGAAATATATATTATATATATTATATATATAATATAATGGCCTGAATAGAACGCGCCGCGCCGCGGCAGTTCGCGAATTTCGACCATTGACTTCGAACGGATATTGCGGGAGATCCGATCGTCGGATTCTCCTAAAACCGGAACCGTTGGGTTCGTATTGAAAAGAGCTTTCTAACGAATATTAGAAATTAGAAATCTAACGGTTGGATTTGGAATTATGTCCAAATCAAATTTGGAAAAGGTCGTTGTAAGTGCAGTTTGATAGCCGTTGATGGAAATCGACTGTACGGGCCACGATAAAATTATTAAAAATGGTAATAATTTGTGTAAAATCATAAGAAATGATTTGGGAAAAATCAGGATGAAAAACTCCATATTTGAAAAGACAAAAATAGATTTTTATCGAAATGAACTAGTTTTGAACTAGAATAATAATTCTATTTATTTTTAAAATAAATAAACTGGATTAGAAATGGTTTTTGAAAATTACCAGAATTTCCAATAATTATATTGGAATGGATTTGAATCGAAATTGTCTTTGGAATATTTTGATGTTGGATTTCGTGATGATACAGATATTGTTATGGGAATTTGAAAGATATAGATATATATATCGTTATTTCCAATACGATATCTGTTGGTCGTAGAATTTGATATTGAATATAAGCCGATATATTTTCTATTCAGAGCCTTGTATTTAATATCAAATGTGATTTGGGTTTGTCGTGAATGGTGTCTTGACTAACACTGTTCTTGAACCCAGTTGAGAAAAGATTTAATCTTTTTATTTAGATTTAATGAAGTGTACCAATTAAATAATATTTAATTGAATTGATATTGATTTTTGGGTTTATCGTGAACAGTGTTTTAAATAACACTCGTTCTTTAACCCAATAATTAATGGAATGTGGTTTTGGGTTTATCATGAACTATGTTTTTAAATGACATTGATTCTTTAACCCAGTTAACGATTAAAACTAAGTGGAGTTTTAATGAATCTTTAATTAGATTGAAAAGATCGAGAATGGAGTATCACCAGTTTTTCTCCAGGCGATAGTTAAATCTTTAATTAGATTTGAACGTGAAATGGTAATTGAATTTACCGATAACACCGTGGTGTTAGATATGAAGTATAACCAGTTTTACTTCATGGGATGAATAGGTCGGGGTTGGGAAATTAAAACAAATGATTACTTCGGTAAGGTTCGTTAACCCGACTAGTTGAATCGAAATTCAAAAGAAGATTAGAGAATAAATTTTAATGATTTATCGGTGATAAAATTAATGGGAACCTTTCCCTATGAATGTGAAATTTAGAAACTAACTGTCGGTTAGCTAAGCAGAATGGTTTTCTGGATATTGATCTGATGTTGGTTTCGGCCTTCGGGGTTAATATTTGTGGAATTATTCTCTTGATTAATTTACGGTTAGTGACTGATGAATTGGAATGAGGCGTATGTTGTGTTTGTGTAACACTTATTTATAATATACATGAGTTATTCGGAAAGACCGGGTTTATCCCATTCTGAATAACTGATACGACGATAAGTCGAAGATGAAGACGGTGGTCGAAGACCAGAGGTCTTCACGTCGTTTGGGTGATTACTGATGATCTTGATTGGGCTGTACACCCAAGAAGATGGAAACAGTTGGTGATCGTCCAGACGTACTTGGAGATCGATGGATATGCAGGGTACTAGGTGCCTCCGGTTTCGTTCAGACCCCGAACGGACTTGTAAATGGACTGTGTGTCTGACATTGGATTTTAGTCTGTGTGATTGATTTCTATTAAATATATATCTATTTGGCGGCAGAGAATTTATTCTCTTGCTTAACGCCCTTCTCTGAGACGTACGAACTCAGGGGTTATATACTGATGGATATCAATCGCATGGAGTGAATTGCCTGTGTGGCATGCCTAAGATGCAAATGATCTAGGCTTCTGTTGAAAAGCAAAGTCTTGTGGATGATGATCAAAGCACCGCCTGTGTGGCATAGCTTTGTGTAACGTGAATTCGCGAATCTCGCACCCCGGTTGTGAACCAAAAATAGGAGAGGACCTCAGGGAGGACATGCGTTTCTTTCTAGCTAGGGTGGTGTCAGTGACCTACCAGCCCTGACATTTATTTACTTTTCACCTGTGTGGTTGTTGCTGTTGCGAGGCGCCTCGGTTAGATCGGACGATCCGGGTCCGATGGAGTCATTCATTAGCTCATTTACGCCCCAAAGGGCGGGGAAACGTAGTGTTCAGGAATTTTAATCCACATCGGTGGCCCTGTCGCTCCAAGGGTCGATGCGCTCTGACCCTGAGGCTCGGGCTAGAGAGTCTCGAAGACGGTGAGGACGATCCCTGGCCTCGGTTCATAGATGGAAACCCAATTTCCAAATACGTGACTTTGCGATTTTGATTGTATAACCTATATATGGCGACATAGTGGTATGGGGCATTCATGCCACCTATGATTGATACTTATGATTTGAAGTTGTTTTATACACTATACACTTATAATAGTATCAAATGATTTCTTTTAAACATATCAAGCATTCTTGGCTATTATAAGGTAAAAACCCTATCCCCGGCTTGCGTTGCATTGTGTGATAGGACCTGGGTCTTATAATAGCTTCATTTTTGTTTATTTAGCATTGCGCTGTTGTTTTATGCACTGGTATTCTTGGGAGGAAACCCGTTCCGTGTTATACGGCGTGGTCCCTTGATTTACCTAACTTTAAAATAAAGATTATTAGCTGTTTTAGTCCTCACACCAGTCCCCTGACTGACCTGGAGTTTATTGTTTTAACCTAAACTCTGGGTGCCCCTATTTTGACATGGGCAGCTAGTAGTTTTGGTTTTGCAGATTTATATTCACAGGATCCTGGTTTACAGCTGGAACGATATCCGGAAAGCTTTGTATCCGTATATCTCTTCTAGTTGTGTATTGTATTATTTTCCACTGCGATGTATTTAAATGTAATTTAAATCTCTGATATTTCTGTGTAATGTATATTCATTTATACTTTGTATATTCTTGTAATCTGATGCATTGTTGTAATGTACAATGAAATGTTCTTCCGTCTGTGTTCTGTTGTGGCTTGTTCTCGACTCAATCCGCTCTTTCTCATCTCTTCGGAGACCGGGGAAGTTTGGGTCGTCTCATGGATCTCCCGCAATATTCGTTCGAAGTCAATGGTCGAAATTCGCAAACTACCGCGGCGCGGCGCGTTCTATTCAGGCCATTATATTATATATATAATATATATAATATATACTTCGTTGATTTCAATTCAAAACGTGCTTTATAAATCGTTTTAAATTCATTTTCAAAACGGTTTCAACTTCATATTCAATTTCAAATCAAAATTGAATATTCCAATATAAATTCGTTTTAAATTCATGTCAAATTGATTTCAATTCAAATCGATTTTGAATTCAATTTCAGTTCGTTTTCAATTCAATTCAATTTCAATTCGAATTCATTTATATTCAATTTTCAATCCGAATTCATTTATATTCAATTTCAATTCGAATTCATTTATATTCAATTTCAATTCAAATTCATTTCTGTTCAGTTTAATTCGAATTTCAATTCTGTTCAGTTTAATTCGAATTTCAATTCTTTTCAAAATATCAGATTTTGAAATCACTTTCGATATTCATTATAAAAACGAATATAATCGATATAAATATCGTTCACGTCAAAATGGCGTCAATCTAATCAACCCGGCTTCATATGTTTCTATTTTCAAATATTCTATTTCAAATATTTCTATTTCAAATATTTCTATTTCAAAACTGGAATGAGGCCCAATCAATTACCATATAATGTTAATTATATGTATTTTCTACCACACATGTATACAATAACAACGATGAACAATCAACCATCATCCAAAGTGCATTCTACACTGTATAAGCATCAAATATAAATATTCAACGCTTATAACAATCTGTCAATCAATCGATCGACATACAACTAAACAATCGGGATTAGTGTATGTCAAATATCATCCCAATACCCGTGTGGGGTTTCAAACAATCAAACACAGATTTTATTTGTGCAGTTGGGCGATGTGTAAAATTTATCGTCCCAATCTATATCAGTCAAATGTGTGTATATAAACAAATCGTCCGATTTGTTTATTTTTATTTCATTTCATATACACGTTAAAAAATTTATTTTTAACTATAAAATATTTTATTTCATTTCACATCACATCGCACAATCAACTACACATCAAAATCAAACAAACAAGCATACAAGCCGTCCATGGTCTGTGGACGACGGGTGTCGGGTGCTACTAAACACCGTCTGCATCCTAGTATATATATATAACTAGAAAAAAAAATTAAAGTGAGATGTTCTCACCGACTAGTTAATCCAAACGCGACGACTCTTCACATGTAGGAAATCTTCGCCGTTCTCGCCCTTTGCCACTTTCTTTGCCCGTATTCTCTACATAGGTAAAAATCGAATTTTTACTTTGCTATTCAATATATAAATATCGAAATTTTTTCTTTGTTATTCAATAAATAAAAATCGAATTTTTTACTTTGCTATTCAATATATAAAAATCAAATTTTTTACTTTGCTATTCAATATATAAAAATCGAATTTTTACTTTGTTGTTCAATATATAAAAATCGAATTTTTACTTTGCTGTTCAATATATAAAAATCGAATTTTTACTTTGCTATTCAATATATAAAAATCGAATTTTTACTTTGCTATTCAATATATAAAAATCGAATTTTTACTTTGCTATTCAATATATAAAAATCTCGTCTTTCCTTGACTAAAAATCCGATCTTTCTTCTAAATAAAAATCGATCTTTCTTCAAACAAAAAGACTGATCTTTTTATATTTGCTAATTCATATAAAACAAACTGATTATATAAATGCTAATTATACAAAATAAATTAAAAACAAAACTTACATACATCGAAGAAGAAAAGAAAAGAAGGAGCTTCGCTGTTGTATTGTGGCTCCAAGAGGAAAAGAGAGGAGCTGGGGTCTTCACGTCAGTCGGGGAGCACGAGGGGAGGTCGGAGCTAAAGAGGGGGGGTGCGCGTCGCTCAGCAGGAGGGGGGCGCGTCGCTCAGCAGGAGCGGGGTGCGCGTCGCTCAGCAGGAGGGGGGTGCGCGTCGCTCAGCGGGAAGGGGGGTGCGCGTCGCTCAGCAAGAAGGGGGGGGTCGCGTCGCACAGCAGGAGGGGGGAGGGGAGTCGCGTCGCTCAGCAGGAGGGGGGGAGTCGCGGTGCAGCCGGCGCCTGGGTGGGTCGATTAGGCTAGGTTTAGGTTTTTTTGCTTTTTTAATTTCTGATTTGAAATGAAGAACGTGCGGGAGGGAGAGGGTGTAAAGGGGTGAAAAGGGGGAAATTAAAATTTTATTATTTATTTATTCTCCAGAAAAGTTGACTTTTTATTTCGAACACGAAACGAAACCCACCGTCTGTCGCTCATAGCTAATTACCCCCTTCCCGAACACAATGGGATATGTATCGTAAGCTGATTCGACTGTTTCGATCAGTTTTCGTCAAAATTAAAGTATAACTCTATATATTGAATTTGAACGCGCATTTCAATTTATCGGGGACACACTAACTCGAAAAATTCCATAAAAATATTTTCTAGCTTCGTATTGACGATACGGTCCTAACAAAACTAATTTTGTCAAATTCTGAGACCGTTTGAAAAATGGCCAATTTCCAGTCGATTAAAATCAACTAAAACTGGTCAAACGCGTTTTCCTTTGCCACGCTCACATATTGATTCGAAAAATTACAAAATTTGAAACCTAGCAATAATTTGACATCGCGGATCCAACAAAAGTGGTTTCATCGAAATCCGAGGTCGTTTGCAAAATGTCCATTTTCAAGGGCCGAAATTCCATAGCGGCTATTCTCAAATTTCAACTGGACATATCTTTTGATTCCCGCTATGAAATTTTGATTTTTCGGATTCGTTGGAAAGATATTCACAATTAGTTTCTATTATTTTTGGTTTCACCAAAATCCGGTTTATTTTGAATCCTGTACATCCATTTGAAGTTGGAAATCGAATTATCGAACTACCGCGCCATTTTCAATTCCTTTTATAAATATAAATAAATATTTATATTCTATCGATGAGCTATATAAATATATACGTTCGAATTCTATTCAAAATAAATTTCTCGTCGATATTATTTAAAATAATTCATTTTAAATAATCAAAATTCGCTAAAATTGCCAAAATAAAAATTTTTAAATTGGCCCAGATTTCCGGGTTATTACACAACATGTCAACCATTCAAGTATAGGGAATATCAGATCATTAATAGAAAGAAGTTAGAGGGTGAGAAATAGAAAGATAGAAAATTAGAATAGAAGGAATATGATAGGAGATAACACAACAAAAATAGAGTAACATGAATCTCACAACGGAATGAACAAAATATAATATATAACATCATTTGAAATAAAAAATGAATCAGTACTTATATACATCATCAGAAACATCTCATATACAATACAACAGAAGTAAACTCTCTCTCTCTCTCTCTCTCTATATATATATATATATATATATATATATATATATATATATATATATATATATATATCGTCGAAGCCTCCAGCTCCAAGCTTCTCCAGTAAATCTGAAAAACCCCGAACTACTTGATTGCCCATGCAAATTTGGGCACCCAAGATTATAGGGAAAATATAGAAAAATAAACTCTGCGTCAGTTATAGGACTGGTGTGAATAAACAATTTTAGAACAGCTTGAGAAAATAAAAGGTGTTTTAAGACCACGCCGCACATAAACACGGAACGTGTTTTTCCCTTATGATAACCAAAACAATTTGTCTATCGGAATCCGATATTATGATAATGTCTAGGGGTTTCAAATATAAATTAGAATTTAGAGAAATGCTTGCATCTCACATTTCACGTACATAGTATTCAAACAAAAACCGCTTGGCGCTTAAGGTTAATGGGTTTCCAACTATGACAAGGTATGGAACCACCTTCTAATAGTGTATCTCTAGAGGGGAATACACTGGGTTCAATAAGAACATCTTGCAACCCGACCACACATGACCGGCCACTCATTTTGCTTAAGTGTATCGAATGTATATCACCAAGGGTTAGGATCAGCAACTGTTCCTCGAAAAGGGACACCATTAAATAAAATAAAGAAGAAAAATGAAATTTCTCTAAATAGGTTATTATACACCCTAATTGGGAGAGACCCACTTAGTCATGCTGCCTGCCCGATTTTTGTCATTTCCCGGTTGTGAAGCTTGAGGCTATACTTACCTTTTTGGATATATCACATTTTCATTTACTTTGAATGCAACATCGTCAAACCTGCCTGATCACACATTTAATTTCCCCAATACTATGGGTATAAAGCTAAGAGATATGAATTCCTCCGCGACCAACGTAGTTTGAAGAAATCAATCGTATGATCCATTAGGCCTACTCTGTTATGCATTTGTCCATACAAGTTGTCCTGGGACTGGAAAAACCGAAAGCATTATTCTGTAAATCCATCTTAGGCAATTTCTACCTAGGATTAACAAAATGACCCTTGCATAAACTTCGTCTTCAGTGGTCTTCAACTTGACTTCAAATTAATCAATGCCTAGGTCAAGACAAAGTGGTTTTTGGGCTTCATTGAGAAAACCAATTCCGGTCTCTTTGAATCGATGAACGTTAATATCTTTTGGGGCCAAGTGATACTTAAAGTAATCAGGTTTTCATATCCAACAATTTCAATATTAATATTAGTTATCAGGACTTATCTACCGAGAGCATATAAATTTCCAGATTTCAACAGCGGTTTGATTATATCTAATTAAGACGTGTAAGTGTTTAAATTAAACTAACAAGTTTGCTGGGGCATAACACATCGTTACAATCAATCAAATCAGCAGACCTACCATCATAACAAATATAGTTTACCACAATTCAATAATTTAAATTCAACTAATAGTCATTTATAAGTTAGTTGATTTTTGGATTTCTAATCATATAATCTAAGATTTTATTCATTTTAAGTATCTCATTTATTTCCATTGATTATAACAATATTATTATAATTTATATTTTAATATATATGACATAAATTATAACTAGTATTACATTTCTTTAGATGAATAATCAATTCAATGTATAATCTATTTAAATCTTATTTAAACAGAAAGTAAACGGTACTTTCCTGAATTCAATTTAGTTGATACCAATTCAACGACTCGTTCCAATTTATCATTATTCCATTTATTCTTGGAACTCCAGAATAATCCCATCATTATCGATTAACTAATTTCTCCATCCTCATCTGTAAAATCTTTGCTTATAATCGTTACCCACTTTCGATTGCGAATATCACTCCTACTGGACTCATTTATCACATCAACTTAATATTTTAAATAAATATTAGTAGATGGTCAAATGTTATTTATCTAGTTACTATATGAATTTCAATAATAAGTTTAATCGTTGTTACTTCAACCTTGAAATCATATCTCGATTAGAAATATATTTATCGACCAAAGTCGATTAACTAATATTAGTTTCAAAACATTTGGGTTCATTATAACACCATATTACCGAAGAGCATCCAATTTTCATTAATCACAACATATTGCTGGTTACCGTTCGACTGGTATTGCTTGAACCGATTATCTGGCCTTTAGAAACAAGGGAATTTATAATTAATTCTAATTTTAATTAATAAATTAGCTTTATTTATTTGTTTAAATAACTTTGTTTAATCTTGACAAAGTATAACTTCATTTTCAACGATTATCGTCTGATCATATACCATCTCTAACACTACTTCTCTTTTATTGTTTTTTTGGTGTGTGTGTGTGTGTATATATATATATATTTACTTTAAAAAGAAATCCCTTTTATTTTATAAGACTCCCTTTTCTTAATGTTTTATTTATTTCTTTTCTTGCTTTCTTTTAATTCTCTCTCTTTTCTCTTCTTCTCTAATTTCTTATACATTTATTTCTTTTTCCCGATCGGTCCACTACCCATTTTCCTCACTTGCCTTTTATCTTAAAACCCTTAATTTCTTTTCTCGGCCCAAGTCCAATAGTGTAACGACCTGGAATTTTGGGCCGAATTTAAATTTTGTTTAATTATTTTAATGGGTTTTTAATATTTAAAATAGTTTATTTTAAATAATAACGATGAAATATTTAGTTTCGACAACGCTACAACGTATAAATTTATAATTTATATATTACGAGCCTGAAATGGCGCGGTAGTTTCGAATTTCAATTTTAAACTTCAGAAAATTATATAGAATTGAAAATAAATCGGAATCAGACGAAACTGAAAATGTTGGGAGCGTATTGACGATATCTTCCCGACGAATGTAAGAAATCTAAATTTCAGTTTATAATTTGTTAGTTATGTCCAAATCAAAATCTCAGAAAAATACGGAAAAAATTATATGTAAAATATTAATGGCCCAAAAACTTACTTTTCACATACGATCGAATTCGGACTCGAAACTACTTCCATTGAGTTCAAAATGACGTTTCTGAATCCGAAAAGTATAAACATCGATATATTCCGAGATTCAAAAATTATTGATTTAAATATGTATTTTTATTATTAAAATATATACGCCTTAAAAATGGAAATTTTGCAAACGACCTCCGAATTCGACGAAACCACTTTCTATAGATCAAGAATATTAAATAATTGCTAGATTCCAAAATTCGTAATTTTTGGATTCAGTATGTAGTCATTATTAATTTTTCAATGAAAACGGTCAATTTCCGGACTTTAAAAAATTTCATTAATAATTCATACGGACTCGGAATTCAACGAAACCAGTTTCTTTGGATTCGTATCGTCAAGAAATAGTTGTGTTCCAGTTTTCAGCAAAATTGAATAACGTAGGAATTTGTATGGATTTTAAAACCTTGAAATGGACTTATAAAAAATAAAATAATATAACATAAGGAGTAATCATTATATAATTAAAACATGACTAAATACTCAGGGGTGTTAAAACAATTTCCTAATGTCAACAAAATATCTCATTAGCCCACCCTAACCTAATTCTAAAACCTAATCTCTCCTTCTTCATTTTCATGGCGGCTACACTCCTTCTTCCTCCAAAAATTTCTTTGCAAATAAGACCCTAGAATTCAAAAATGTATAACTCCAAATCAGAATAAAATCAGACCAAACCCTTTCTGGTTTTTGTTCATATCAATAACCGTTACCTACCACGAAAAATTCAAGACCTATCGTTGCACGGATTCGCAGGGATCTGAGATTGAACAGAAAATTTCAGTTTCGGATTTTGGTGAATTCTGGCCAAACCGTCGAGAACTAGACGATGGTGTCAAAGATAAAATGTAGCCAAGAGATAATTGAACAACTTTGCTTTAGAGAGTTTCGTCTGAAAGTCGATAGATTTGCGGGAAATCGGAGATGAATTAAAATTGTAAAATCTAGCTAAAATCAAAAGCTGAAAACGTAAATCAACATTTTTCGGCAAATCGAGGAAGAATCAGGCGAAGGCTCCAACATGAAAGTTCTTCGTCTACGCGAGGGGAAGGTGCTCACAAATTTTCAGGAGGTTTGGTTGAACGAGGCGGCCTGTGGGGCCCACGAATGGAAATCCGTTCTTGGTCGGATTCTAGCGGCGGCACGACGGTTCGAGGGTCGGCACCTGGTGGCGTTGCGGCGGCGTGGAGTGGGGGTGACGCTAGAATGGTCGGCTGGGGGTCTCGGGGTCTGTGGTAGCGGGTGTGAGCTCGGAAGGAGGAGAAGCACGGGTTTGAGGTTGGAGAAGGAGTTTATTTAATTTAATTTTTATTCCAATTTTTGTAATCGTTTATCTCTCTGATACGAAGTCGAAATTTTACGATTTCAGATCCGCCGCGATCGTGCCGACGAGATCTTCGCGTGGACACGAATTTGACCAGTTTGGAGAACGTTGGAATTTTAGGAAATTTTCGCAATTTAAATAATTATTTAATTATTTAATTATTTCCAACTTTGAAAATTCATAACTTTTTGTAACGAACTCGAAATCGCGCAAAACAGGATTTGCTACGATAAGTGAGCCAAAAGCTTCGCGTAGACACCAATTTTGCCAAATTTGGAGCATGTTGGATTTTGGGCCAAAATTGGGCCTGGACCGTCAATTTAAACCGGCAAAGGTGAGAACTTTTATCTCACTCAAATTTCTAAATAGTTATTTATTTTATAATTAAGTTTAAATTAATTATCTGTGTTGGAATTTTTGTTTGTGGGATAAATGTTGATTTGGATGTTGTATGGTGAAATGTTTGCAATTGGAATTGTGTAGCATGTTATAATAATTTTATTACTTTTTAATTTTCCAAAAACATGTTTACATAGCCATAACAAGTTTCTTGACTTGCTTGTGTTGATTGGACGATAAATTTTCACACATCGTCCAAAAGCACAATTAATAATATATTATTCGAATTTGTTTTGGTTGAAACCCCACACGGGTCTTGGGTTGATATTTGACTACACATCACCCTTGTGTTTAGTTGTAAATTTCACTTTCGCTGTTATTTGAATGTCTTTTCATTATTATGGAATTAATGAAATGTTTGAAATCCATGTAATTAAATTATATCAAAATTGTTGGGTCTTATTCCAATTTAGGATTAAAAGAATATTTTAATCTAATATTCAATTAGGTAATTAAATGATGGTTTTGATATTGAAAAATAAAAAGATTAAATCTTTATTGTTTAAAAGTTACAATGAAAAGGTTGAGTTAAAAAGATTATATATTTATTGTTAAAAAGTTACCATAAAAAGGATTGAATTAAAAGATTACATTTTTAATTGTTATATGTTAAAATAAAAAGATTGATTTCAGAATTGAACATTTTGAAAAGATTTTTATTATTATATTATAATAATACGCAAAGTTCAATTTTTACTAAAAATTGAAATGTAAGTTAGGATATTTGGAAACAAAGTATTTTTAACAATTTAATTAAAAAGATCATATTTTTATTATGAAGAATATTTTAATAAAGTTATATTTTAAAATAAGAGATATTTTAAAATTAAGATATTTTAAAATAAAGGATGTTTTAAAATAATATTTCCCAATGAAATAATTATACCTATAAATTACAATTGTACTTGGACACAAGATTAGGTTACATTTGTGGTGGATGTCTGCCCGGAACCAACCGGCATATCCAGCAGCCACAAATGTTGGGCCTACTACGAAGGGTCCAAGTGCGCAAATACGAAAAAGGCCATGACATGAGGTTAAGCCCAACTTGTGGGATAAGTCTGCCCAGAACCAACTGGCATATCCAGCATCCACAGGTCGTAGGCTTAATGTGGGTGGTCTGGCCCAGTATAAAATATAAATGAATAAGATAATGAATTGGGCTATTTAATCTGTTTTAAATAGCAATGCCATTTTAACCCAAACGTGTTTATCGATTTATTTTATCCAATTTATAATGAATATTAAAAGAGCGAATTTCAAAATTAATTTTTTTTAACCTGAGCGTGTTTATAGAATGTTTCGCACAGCGACCGTTCGCGAATTTCGAACGTTAACTTTGATTTGACGTAGCGGAAGATCCGACCGTCGAATACTTCTAAAACTAGAACCCATGGGTTCGTATCGAAAAGAGTTTTCCAATGATTATTTTAGATTTGAAATCCAACAGTTAGAATTTTAGAAATTATGTTAAATCATAATAAATGATTTAAAAGGGATTTTGATAAAAATTCCAAGTTTATTAAGATATATGATATCCTTATCAAAATAACTGATTTTTTTTAAATAAATAAAAGGATTTTTAGAATGGTTTTATTATAATTAAGAATTTCCAATGAATATATTGAATTGAATTTTATTAAATGAAAATTATCTATGGATTATTTCAATATTTATTTCTGTGATTGTACGGATATTATTTTGGAAATTTGGAAGATATTTAATATCGTTATTTCTATTATGATATCCGTTGGTTTTAGAATTTGATATTGTATATAAGTCGGTATAATTTCTATTTAAAGTCTTATATCTAGTATCAAGTTTGACTTTGGGTTTGTCGTGAATGGTGTCTTAATTAACAATATTCTTGAACCTTTTTGAAAGAATAAATCTTTTAATTAAGACTTAAATGAGATTTTCCTAATTTAATATATTAAATGGAAAATTAATGAAATATGAATTTGGGTTTATCGTGAATTATGTTTTAAGTAACATTTGTTCTTTAACCCAGAATAAAGATAAGATTAATTCCCTGAAGTTGATTAATCATTTTATAATGATTTTAGAAGATTAAAACTAAATGAAGTTTTTAATAAATCTTTAATTAGATTGGAGGGGAATAAAGTGATTAAAATTATTGAATTTAAGAAGTGACGGAAATGGAGTTCCACTAGTTTAACTCCATGCGATAGTTAAATCTTTAATTAGATTTAAACGGAAAATGGTAATTAAATTTACCGGAACGAATGGAGATGAATAGGTTGGGATTGGGATCAATTAATAAATAACTACCTCGGTAAGACGTAAATCCCGACTAGTTTGGATAGACCATATTTTGGTTGAATATGGATAAAGGTTTAAATAGAATCTTTTGAAATAAAGATCAAAAGGGAAGATTAAAGAATAAATTTAAAAGATATATTTTTGATAAAATCCTTTCCCTAATAATGTGAATATTTTAGTTAAAGAATGTTCTGAATTGGAATGAGGCATTGATATGTCTATATAGCACTTGATTTTAAATCACGTGAGTTATTCGGAAAGACCGGGTTTAACCCATTATGAATAATGAATACGACGATTAACAGTCGAAGAAATTGAAGACGGTGGCAAGACCGACGATCTTCACAACGAATGGATGTGATGCCATTGATGCCCTTGATTGGGGTAGCTACCTTGAAGGGGCTACAGTGCTATCCGTCCGGACGTACATGTTGATTGTTCGGATATGCGAGGAATAAGGTGCCTCCGGTTTCGTTCAGTCCCAGAGCGGACTTGTAAATGGATGGTATGTCTGACGTTGTATTCCTTTATATTGTATTCGTTGATCTCTGCTAAATATATATATATATATATATATATATATATGTTTGGTGTTTAAAACCCTTCTCCGAGACGTACGAGCTTAGAGGTTATATATTGGTAAAAATCAATGGTATGGTATGGATTGACAATGTGGCATGCTAAGATGCATGTATCAAGGCTTTTTGTTGAAAAGTAGGCCTTGTTGTTGATGATCAAAGAATAGCCTGTTTAGGCATAACTTTGTGTATAGCGTGACTTCGCGAGCCTCACACCCCGGTAGAGTCTAAAATGGGACAAGGGAACGCAGGGAGTGCACACGTTTCTTTCTAGCTAGAGTGATGTCAGTGACCTACCAGCCTTGACATTTTTACTTATGTGGATGATGGATTATGAGGTACCTTGGTTTTATAGGTTGTTAGTGGCCATATTAGAGGTCCAAAGGGACTGTGAAACGTGTCTTCAGGCATAACTAATCCGTTAACGTCGATGTGGACCAGCCCTGCAGGATCCAAGGGTTGCCCATAGATGTAATCCTGAGGCATTTGCTAGAGTGTCTCGAATCGGTAAGGAGACCGCCCCTAGCCTTGACTCTTGATGGAAACCAAATATCCAATACGACATTACGGTTTTGATTGTAAACCTATATACGACGACATAGTATATGGTACCTCTGCCGTCTAGAATCGATACATTTACTTTAAAGTGTTTTAAACTGATTAGACACTAATAATAATATTAAAATATTATCGTATACGTGTCAAGTCTTGTTTGACCATTATAAGGTAAAACTTTATCCTCCGGTTTGCGTTGCATTGTGTGATGGGTCTTGAGTCTTATAATGGTTTCATTTTTCTAAAAAGCATTGCATTGCTTTTTTGCACTAGTATTCTTGGGAGGAAACCCGTTCCGCGTTAGCGGCGTGGTCCCTTGAATTACTTAACTTTAAAATCAAAAGTTAATAACTGTTTTAGTTCTCATACCAGTCCCATGACTGACCTGGAGTTTATTGTTTTAACCTAAACTCTGAGTGCCCATATTTTCCACACGGGCAGCTAGTAGTTTTGGTTTTCCAGATATTACATTCACAGGATCCTGGATTACAACTGAAGCTATATTCGGAAAGCTTTGTATTCGCGTATTTCATTCAGTTGTGTTAGTCATTGTATTTATACATTTTTAAATTTCCACTGCTATGTATTTTAATTCTATGATTTTTTTTCAATGTAATATTTTTTTCTTACTCTGGAATATTCTTGTACTCTGATGTAATTGTTGAAGTAGGAATGAAATGTTCTTTATTTGTGTTCTGATGCGTATTGTTTTCAAAACAATCCTCTTTTTTGTTCTATTTTGGCTGGGCGGAACTGAGGATCGTCACAGTTGGTATCAGAGTTTTGGTTTACAAATCTCGGGAACAAAACACATTAGAACCAAATGAAAGAATTCATCAGAGATTGGATTAGTAATATCCAATAAGAATAACTCGTTAGAGATAGGATCAGCAGTATCCTAGAACGAGAGTGAAGAGTGTTATTTTTAAAATAAATATAAATAAATAATAAATTTTGTTTTGAAAAATCTAAATCTTTTTAAACGTATTTGAATATTTATATTGATTTGGACAATCGAGTATATAAGGTTTTGCATATACGCCTTGCAAGCGTGTATACGAAGCTCCAATATATTAGATAGATATAGAGTCACACTCTAGTAGCCCGGAGATGATTCTGATGTTGAGGCATCATCATCAGTGTCTATGTTCGAGTTTTGAAGGTGGGATATCTATGTATTTCCAATCGACTGGTGTGAGAACCAAAACATAGTTAGGATACATTGCAGTGATTTGCACTAAAAATATGATTTTTATGTATATAATATATATATATATACACACACACACCAATATATGTTTGAAAATTAATCAACTAATTGATTGTTGGTTGTGATGTTTGATTATTGGTTTAACTAATTAAAATAATGGAATGTTAAGATTTAGCTAAAACGAATATATTATCAAATAATAAGAGTTGGGTTGGTTAGTAAGACAACTTTTAGCTTCGTTCCTTTTTGAGGAAGAAAAGTTCTTAAGTGGGGGAGATTATAACGACCCGGAATTTTGGGCCGAATTTAAAATTTTTATTTTAATTATTTTAATGGGTTTTAATATTTAAAATAATTTATTTTAAATAATAACGATGAAATATTTAGTTTCGACGACGCTGCGACGTATAAATTTATAATGTATATATTACGAGCCTGAAATGGCGCGGTAGTTTCGAATTTCGATTTTAAACTTTGGAATATTATATAAAATTGAAAATAAATCGGAATCGGACGAAACTGAAAACGTTGGGAGCGTATTGACGATATCTTCCCGACGAATGTAAGAAATCCAAATTTCAGTTTATAATTTGTAAGTTATGTCCAAATCAAAATCTCAGAAAAATACAGAAAAATTTATATATAAAATATTAATGGCCCAAAAACTTACTTTTCACATACGATCGAATTTGGACTCGAAATCACTTCCATTGAGTTCACAATGACATTTCTGAATCCGAAAAGTATGAACATCGATATATTCCGAGATTCGAAAATTATTGATTTAAATATGTATCTTTATTATTAAAATATATATGCCTTAAAAATGGAAATTTTGCAAACGACCTCCGAATTTGACGAAACCACTCTCTATGGATCCAGAATATTAAATTATTGCTAGATTTCAAAATTCGTAACTTTTGGAGTAAGTATGTGGTCGTTATTAATTTTTCAATGAAAACGGTTAGTTTTCAGACTTTAAAAAAATCATTAATAATTTAGACGGACTCGGAATTCAACGAAACCATTTTCTTTGGATTCGTATCGTCAAGAAATAGTTGTGTTCAAGTTTTCAGCAAAATTTGATAATGTATGTATTTGTACGGATTTTAAAACCTTGAAAAGGACTTAAAATAAATAAAATAATATAACATAAGGGGTAATCATTACATAATTAAAACATGATTAAATACTCAGGGGTGTTAAAAAAATTTCCTAACGTCTACAAAATATCTCATTAGCCTACCCTAACCTAATTCTAAAACCTAATATCTCCTTCTTCATTTTCATGGCAGCTACACTCCTTCCTCCAAAAATTTCTTTGCAAAAAGACCCTAGAATTCAATAATTTATAACTCCAAATCAGAACAAAATCAGACCAAATCCTTTCTGCGTTTTGTTCATATCAATAACCACTACCTACCACGAAAAATTCAAGACCTATCGTCGCACAGATTCGCCGGGATCTGAGATTGAATAGAAAATTTCAGTTTTAGATTTTGGT
Source organism: Allium sativum (assembly GCA_030737875.1). NCBI lineage: Eukaryota > Viridiplantae > Streptophyta > Magnoliopsida > Asparagales > Amaryllidaceae > Allium > Allium sativum. Next base: position 644,304,524 of record CM060912.1, read on the forward strand.
GAATTCCGGCCAAACCATCGAGAATCAGACGATGGTATCAATGAGAATATGTAGCCAAGAGATAAACGAACAACTTTGCTTCAGAAAGTTTCGTCTAAAAGTCGATAGAATTGCAGGAAATCGGAGATGAACTGAAATTGTAAAATCTGTCCAAAATCAAAAGCTGAAAACGTAAATCAACATTTTCTGGCGAATTGAGGAAGAATCGGACGAAGGCTCCAACATGAAAGTTCTTCGTCTACGCTAGGGGAAGGTGCTCACCAATTTTCAGGAGGTTTGGTGGAAAAAGGCGGCCTATAGGGCCCACGAACAGAAACCCGTTCTTGGTCGGATTCTGGCGGCGGCACGACGGTTCGGGGGTCGGCACCTGGTAGCGTGGCTGCGTGGAGTGGGGGTGGCGCTGGAATGGTCGGCTTGGGGTCTCGGGGTCTGTGGTGGCGTGTGCGAGCTCGAAAGGAGGAGGAGTGTAACACCCCACGTCCATTAATGTCACTCACAAAGGGAATGCATTAACTTCCATGGAGGTTTTAAGTGAATATAGAACAGTAAAATTACAACAAGACAGATATAAAATAGTACTTGGAAATTCAAAAACTTTATTTCATTGTAGCAGAAGTCAAAACATGTTTGATTACATCATAACACCATATTCAATGTCAAGTACAATATCTATCTTGATAAAACAAGTACATAATCCCATTACATGAATAGCCATTAAAAAGAAAGATAACAAGCTGGACTTTACTTCAGCAGTCCAAGCTTTCCAGAAGATAAGCGATCCAACTAGACTCCACTAGAACTTGGCCCAACCTGCGGACCTGAAGGGAGAAAAAGGATGGAAAAGAGGGGGTCAGACATAAAGTCTGGTGAATATGATAATTCTACAATACTATTACCAAAATAACTAGACTAAGGCATAAGCTGGAAAACAAGAAAATGTCTATGAAGAGCAGATTAAGGACATAGACAATCGCTAAAGGCAACGTTATAGGCGCTCCTAAATACTAAAGGATAAACACTATACTGCACCACACCAGTCACCCTAAAGATTCATCCCACTTAGCTTCACTTAGAAACTTTCCCAATGGCTTTACGTACCCCTAGCTGACTACATAGGTGCCGCCTGCCCCTATCTCCACTAGGTGTACCCTACTTCCCATTATTCGATCGGCTCCCTAACTCGTAGATACCCGTGCTGGCCCCACAGTGGGGTGTATCACTCCCCTAAAGTGGCAACCTGATACAACGGACATGCACGGCTTATACCTACACGATGCAACAACGTCTTACCTACCAGCCCGGGTCCACACACGCATATGAAACCCGTTGGACTTGCGTTGCCACCGCTCCCTGTTTTGGCCTCTTATAGTCAAACCCAGTATGTGTGTCCCGTCCTCGACTTGGGTCGAGCCCACAAAGATACGTTTTGGGATACTGGTTGAAATGGGCCCCCACTATTTACCACAAGCATTCCACCTAAGCTTGTCCCCATTAGTCCATCCCACTTAACCCACTTAGTCATGTTCCTTTACATGTGTGTTTGGTTAAGTCTAATCGTATTTCAAATGCCTCTAAAGGCAACCACCAGATTCCTCATGCCACCCAAGGCACCTACTTAACCCCCATGTCCCACCTTACATGATTATCTGGTTAAGTATTTCTTAGTTCATTAAGGCCATAACCTCATAAAGACCTCTCACATTAGACTAGCATTTATGGCAGCTGGATTTGCCGGGCGGGTCCGGGCAGTCTTACACCATAAAAGAGTCTAACCTCGTGTCTTTACAACTGTTATGCTTTAGTTTGGGCCTAGGACCTCTCACATTGGGCCGACATTTGTGACTACTGGATTTGTCGGGCGGGTCCGGGCAGGTTTACATCACAAACGGGTCCAACCTCATGTCCTAAGCATTGATTATTAATAATAATCCACTTTCCCCCAATTTTAATAATTCCCTACTTGAATTATTAATTACTTCCAATTTTTAACAATGTCCATAATTGACTCAATTATGGACATCCATTCATGGTATGCAAAATCTTACAAAATTGCACCCAATTTATTAATTCCTAATATTACCCCTACCCCACGTTTGAACGTTTATTCGCAAAATATATGTTAGACTCGAATAGCCTAACTCATAGCATAAAAGAGATTATCATAATAACAACATTTATATGTGACCAAATGAATCATAATAAGGGGTGAAACTTGCATATGTCCAACTTGCATAGATTATACATGTCATGGACCTAAAGGTGTCAACTTGTTCAAAATTCACCTAATATAATCTCAATCAATTTTCATAAACTTACATATGAACATGTGTGAATCAACATCATCTAATTTTTTAACAACATGGTTTTATATGGGTACACCTAACTCAATAGGCAAATTACCATAATCAAGTTTTATTTAATTATAGTTTCAAGTTTATGGGTACACCTAACCTAATAGGCAAATTCCCATAAACAAGATCCATTTAAATTAAGAGAAAAAAAAACATAACTTTAAGCATGATCCAACAGCATGATTTTTCAACATAATATAGCATGATTTATAACATGGCATAGTATGATAGTATAACATAGCTTGACATGATTCTCAACATAGCACGACATAGCATAAGAGAATTTACAACATAGCATGACATAGCATATATAATTTACATCATACGACAACATAATAACATAATAAGAGATCCACAATATATAGAATTTACAATTACAAATCACATCACTTTCTTGTGATCCATTCATAACTGAGTCAAATTAGTTTGTAATAGTCTTGTGAGAATCATCATACTCACCAACAAAAGAAAAGAATTAGAGAAAGAGAGATCTTTTGATTTGATTTGTGTAGATTTAGTTGTAGATGATTAGGCTTCCTCTTCTTAGTTTGTGACGGCTACGCTGAACTCCATGGCAGCAGCATGACAGTAGCTTCTCTAATTTTACAAGTGATTTAGGTTTAGGGTCTACCCACTTATTTATAGATTTTAGAATGCATTTAGGCCATTAAATTTAACCTAGAAATAACCGCAGCCGTTCAGACAAGATGGGGTTTATCTTGTTGACTCAGCAATGAGTCAGAAGTGACTCAGCAAACACTCAGCATATTAATAAACTTCTATTCATGTCATAAATATATATATATTTTCTACAATGTACATATTAGATACATCCCCCTTTACTTATTATTGTTTTTATATACATATTAGATACATCCCCTCTCTTACACACTTATTAATATTTTTATATTCATATTAGATACATCCCCTCTCTTACACACTTATTAATATTTTTATATTCATATTAGATACATCCCCTCTCTTACACACTTATTAATATTTTTATATTCATATTAGATACATCCCCTCTCTTACACACTTATTAATATTTTAGCAACTTTAGTGTTAATAGAAAATTCGGGGTGTTACATTCTCCCCTCCTTTTAGGATTTCGTCCCCGAAATCTTCAAGTCTGGAAGAATGTATATCCTACCATCCAAACGTCCATCTACTCATCCATCATACACAGGCATCCATTGTCCTTAAAAGACTTCTAATGCTTTATGATCATATGCAAGTGTGTGTACATGTCCTTACCTAATGCGAAATCAGGCGGTCTACTGATTCAGTTGACCTCCTTAATGCAAATTATGTAAGTGTCATGAATCCATTATGTATGCAAAAGATCCTAATTGCTTACATACTACTTCTATATGCGTGCACACCCATTCAACCGAATGCAGCATCCATATGATGGTACAACCATTATACATCCATTATACTAAATACATCCATATATATGCAATATGCAATATGAAGTGACTGAGCCGATATAGTACCTAAAGTGTGTGTATATATGCATCCACGAGCAACCACTAGCAAACACTTGCATCCATTTTGCATCCATCATACATAACATGTCTCAAACACATGTTTCAACCATAGGATTATCCTAACTAAAGGTCAAAGATACTAATGAGAGGACATACTAAAGATAAGATAAGATAAGCTAAGCGATAAAGGAGAAATTAAAAGACATACCCTCAAAAAGAAAAGGGTACAACGAACACATCTTCTCTTCTGTCTCCCAAGTTGCGTTGCTCTCATCATCTCCCCATTGCACTTTAACCAGTCTGACCTCTCGATTCCTCAACTTTTTGATCTCCGACCCAAGAATGCATGTAGGAGCTCGTCTAATTGTTGCATCACGCTCTATTTCCACCTCTTTAAGCAAGCTCGGCTCTACCACCTCCGCGGTCTTGTGCAAACACTTCCTCAAATGTGATACATGGAATACGTCGTGTACTCCACTAAGTTTCTCAGGCAACTCCACCCTATATGCCATCTTCCCAATCCTGTCTTTTACAGGAAACGGCCCTACAAACCTTGGTGCTAATTTCCCCACGGACCCAAAGCGAACAACATTCTGTAACGGAGATACTTTGATAAAAACCATGTGCCCAATGTCAAACTCAAGATCTGTCCTCCTCTTATCAGCATACGATTTTTGCCTATCTTGTGCTGCTTTCATCCTCCTTCGAATCAACTCAATCTTCTCCGAGGTTTCCCTAACCATATCGGGCCCAAGTAGGATTTTATCGGTAGATTCCCACCAACATGTAGGCGAACGGCAAGGCCTTCCATAAAGAGCTTCGAAAGGTGCCATGCCAATACTAGACTGAAAGCTATTGTTATATGCGAATTCTACTAACGGAAGGTGCTCTTCCCATGTACGCCCAAAGTCTAGGATACAAAGCCTTAAAAGATCCTCTAGAATGCGATTCACCCTCTCGGTCTGGCCGTCTGTCTGAGGATGATATGCGGTGCTCAAACATAGCTGAGTCCCTACCGCCTCTTGTAAACTCTTCCAAAATTCGCTAGTAAAGATGGGGTCACGGTCGCTTACTATACTAGAAGGAATACCGTGCAAACGAACTATCTCCTTAATGTATACAGAAGCCAACCACGGAGCAGTCCTCTTACTTTTCACGGGAATAAAATGGGCGCTTTTAGTAAGTCTAGCTACTATAACCCAAATCCCTGTGTTACCCTTCCTTGATCTTGGTAATCCATCCACAAAATCCATTGAGATGCTTTCCCATTTCCATAGTGGAACTTCTAATGGGTGAAGCAACCCACCGGGTTTCTTTTGTTCTGCTTTAACTCGTTGGCACACCAAGCATCTAGCGACGTACTCGGCCACATCCTTTTTCATACCGGCCCAAAAGAAAACCCGCTTCATATCTTTGTACATCTTATCCCCGCCGGGATGAATGGTCATTTTTGAGCGATGAGCATCATCAAGAATGGCCTTCCTTAAGTCTTCGTCTTGCGGTACACAAAGTCTATTATCCCTTCGTAACCAACCCTTATCGTCTAGGGTATACCTACGAAGATGGCTTGACGACTCCCCCCCCTTTGAGCTTTTCTACTATCTCAACCAACCGTGGGTCGTCTCGCTGTGCCTCACCAACCCGTCCTAGAAGTGTAGGTCTAACCTCCAAGGATGCTAACAGACCGTGTACTAAGTCAACGGAGGGTCTAAAGTCAAACATAGAGATGAATTCTAAGCTTTGTCGTTCAACAAACAACTGACTCAAGGACAACCTTTTCCTACTTAAGGCGTCTGCCACCACGTTACCCTTGCCCGGGGTATATGCTATTTCAAAATCGTAGGAGGCTAAGAATTCCATCCACCGTTGCTGCCTTAAATTCAAATCCTTCTGAGAGAATAAGTATTTTAATGATTTGTGGTCAGTGAACAGTCCGAATTTCTCACCAAGAAGATAGTGACGCCAAGACTTAAGCGCGAAAACAATTGCGGCTAGCTCTAAGTCATGCGTGGGGTAATTCCTTTCATGAACCCTCAACTGCCTTCCACCATAGGCTATTTGTAACGAACCGGCGGTTTTCGGCCTCGAAAATCGATATAAATACCTTTACCGTATCTTATACCGATCCTCCAACACCGAAAACACTGGAGCGTCGAGAAAGAATTTAGAGGGTGAGGTAAGAAAGAAAGAAATATTAGAATAGAAGAAGAAGAAGAAAGCAACACAACACAGAGTCTCACATCGCAGCGGAACAAAATATAATACAGAATTAACCTTTATTGAAAGCTTTTTGAAATACTTACAATATCAGAGTACACATCTGGACAGTGATACTAATCTGTCCTCATATAACGCACAGCGGAATAGTAATATCATACGTCTGGACTCTTCCAGCTCGTCTCTACACAGCAGTCGATAACCTGAACCTGTACAACCCGGCCTAACCCGAGCATTTACAAAACACCGGGTCAGTCTGGTGAACCAGAGTGAGATAAACTCGCACAGTAATAAGGGTGAACCATCCAATCATGATTTTTAAGTTCAAAATCTTTTCAAAAGAAAAGGGTAATCGTAAGACCAAATCCACACATAAACACGGACGGTTTTTACCTTACGATAACTCAAAACAGTTTTGAAACCAATATCTTGTCTGATATTATAATAATGTCTAAATACAAGTAAATAGCAATCTAGTGGAACGCTTGCATCTCACGCTCCACATATATAGTATACAATCAAAACCCGCAGGCGCTTATTGGATATTGGATTCCAACTTGACAAGGTATGGGTCCACCTTCCGATAGTGTATCTCTAGAGACGAATACACTGGGTTCAACAAGAACTTCTTGCAACCCGGCCCTCACATGACCGACCACTCATTTCGCTTGAGTGTATCGAATGTATATCACCGACGGTTGGGATCAGCAACCGTCTCCCGACAAGGGACAGCATTGAAACATAGATTTAAGAAACAAATAGGATTTCCTCTAGATAGGTGATTATACACCCTAATGGGAGCGACCCACATAGCCATGCTGCCTGCCCGATTTTTGTCATTTCCCGGTCGATGAGGCTTGAGGTCAGAACTTATCTTTGAACATCTGGTCACCATTCACTTTGAATGCCACATCGTCAAATCCATCAGATATCACTAATTGACATCCACAAAAATACTCTAGCAGTTAAGCTAAGAGAACGGCGATTCCCCGCCAACACTATAGCACGTTTGAAGAAATCAACGTACGTGATCCTTCGGAAATACTCTGTCAGACATTCGTCCATATACGTCATCCAGGAACAGGATGAACCGAAGGCACTCTCCTACTGCATCCATATAGGAATCACCCCATGGATCAGTAGCGAGAAGTCCTTGCAACCCGTAGATTCCAGCCACGACAGAATCACAGCTTATCTCTGCTTGCCAGGCAGAGAATATTAGTGGTTCTTCCATTTGTGAAAATCCACGGTCTTGACAGCACCATCACAATCAACTTCAGATATCTTCACGTATTTGTTGGTCGGAATGGTTTTCGAATATAAATTCGATCCCGGTCTTTCCATACCAACAATCGTATTGGGCGGGTTTGATAGTCGGTGTTTTAACTATCAAAATATACAGTGTTTCAATCATGACACTCCAATGAGTTCACTGATTCAGTATTCAGCATCACCTGGCCTTTAACAAACTGATTTCCTTTTTGTTAAATTTGAAACTTCCAATTCTTTTAATATTCAAAAATATGATATTTGAATAACTCTAATTGATTAATTAACATTTGTCTTAACTCCATTCGCTTGACTCTAGATCACAGCGATCACAATGTTTACGCCTGAATCCCTCAGGAAACATCCGACCGCCGTAGGCTATCTGCAGCCCTGCGAATTACGCTAGCAGTCGTACGAATTGGCAACTTAGCCGAATTATGTTTGGCTAATTCTATCTCGAATAACTATATTCAATTTCCCATTTTGAAATCTCATTTAAAATTCTCCTTTTTACTAGATCTCGTTTCCAAATAACGTTAATGTAAAGTTAACGTCTTTAACACTTTGAATCTCACTTAAAACCTCTGGTTTATAATAATCCTTTTTATCGTAATCTCCTTTCACTTAATTCATATAATTGAGTACGTTTATTTCTTTTCACCATTCAATTGGCTTGCATCTCACATTCGGTAACCTTTAAAATGAATTCCCATTTAAAAATATATTCCTAAATTTATCATTAATTAAAATAATAACTTATTTCGAACATTAACTACTTTAGTAGTTAATCCCTTTTATCCTTATTTAAATTCAAACAATATTCATTTAACCATTTTAGTCAAAACACATTACTTGGTAAACAATTCTAATTCCGAACGGTTGATTTAATTAACTCAAAAACTTGATTACCTCATTAACCGATTTCAACAATCCTCGCTTTAAATTAATTAAAAATATAATTAATTTAGATAGATTCTAATTATTTGTTTCCTTTACAAACAAATCTTCAAGGTTTAACCATTTAATTCATTTCTTATTCTTCAACTGGTAAATCTGATTAACATCTTTGCAAAATAACTTCATAACAAATCAAAGTCTTAAACAAAAATATTTATTTATTTCTCTTAAATAACTTTTATTCAAATAATATAATTCAAATCTAACTCTGGTTATAAAAATAAATTTTTATAACCTCAACTCTATCGATTCACCTGTCGGTGAATCAATATCTATAACTCGATTGGTTTTAAAGGCCATACTCTGCCAAACACTTAACCAATATCGCCCATTGGTTTTAAACTAACAGATGTTGAATATTCAATAATCAACCATCAAATCAATCACACAAACAGATCAGTTCATATATGAGCATATGAAAATAAATAATACATTTGAGGAATCCGGTTGGATCCCTCCAACCTGTTCTTCCCTGTATTCAAATGGTTATCTCAAATCAGACTATTCAGTTTTGTTTAACTGATAACAATAAATAACGGCCATTTAACATCAACCACACACAATTCAAACAATTCAATCATTTAAACACGTTTATAAATAAACGTGACCAACCAAGGTGAGTTACCTTTATTGGAACCAATCGTTAAAATAACGATTTGATATTTGACTGAAATTAAACACAGTTTAATTTCATCGGTTAAATCAACAGTTAAATAGATAACTAGCAAAACAGTCAACCATTGGCAAGCAGAGCACACAAAATAAAAACACCCAATTTATAAAAAATATAAAAAGGGTAACTGAGTGAGTTTAACTCACCTTGAGTTGCGTTGTTACAATAACAACTGATTTGATTAAATTAAACTCGCGTTTAATTTAACTGGGATCCCCAGCCGCATTCTACTACGTCCATTTCTATTTCATATTGTAGTGCTCATCAAGACGAGTCCAACATCATATGGTTTTCCCAATTCTGTTGTCATATGCACAGAATAAAATTAATATACATTTTCAATTTAAATTAAATTCCTTTTCTTTTCTAATTAAAGTTTAATAGTTTAATTACTTTGATTAATATAATCACTTTGATCAGTAGGGCCGATTAACAACTCCGATTTCTTTGTCGAGCTTCTGCTTTTCCTGCATAATCAAACCCACATGAGTTACTAGGATAATATCTTACGTGATTAATTTAAAATAATTTATTTTCCTTAATTATAATTAAATAATTTACTTTGGGTTAACAATTTAATATGTCGATTTCTTCTGTTCACATCCACTGTCCTATGCGCCCTTGTTAGTTCATCCCCTTTCGGTGGCTCCCTGCATCAAATCGGCGGAATGTTATTAATGTTATAAACTAACTATAAACTAATCTCTAATCCCTTAATTAAAATAAATTCTTAGCCAAGGTTTAAATAGGCTGATTACATTGTCTGTAAAACAAATCAACCGATTAATTATTTGCTCCTTCCTTCTAGCATATCAGGTCCTTCCACGAACCCATTCGCCTTCCCTTTGTTCTTGCTTCAGGAACTCATACCATGAACCAACACAAGTCCACCCCCCCTTCATCTTCTTTTCGTTTCTGCACCAATTCACGGTTTTAGTTTCCAATATGATTGACCATCGTTTAAGTTGTAAATGCTAAATACTAAATAATTAAACCTTCATTACGTGATACTGTCCTGGCCTACCCTCCATATGTTTTGATTACTAGCTATCCGCTTCAAGGAATTCGGTCCAGGCATCCCCTTCGTGATTTCCAATCAGCATTGACGCCCAGACAAATTCCACGCTCAACCCTTGCTTCACTTTTACGGACCAAAACACATGCGAGAACCTCCCCCATCGCGCCGTTGTTCCCTCGTTTGTCCGGTGATCTGAAACCGCCCATGTTCGCGCCTCAGCACACTCCACCCTTCCCAAAAGAACGACGCAACTCGGTGGTGCCGTCCATCTGCAGTCTGCCTCTAAAGCCAACCCATTTCCGTCGAGATTCAAACCAGGCTGCTTCGAATTAGGAGATCACCATCGTTCATTTTCAAGGGTCTGAGGAAATAAACAAGGCAGGTGTTGGATGTTGTTTCGATCATGAATAGATTGGTTGATTTAAAGGTCGGAAGTGGGATGGATTTTAGTTCGTTGTTTTTCGTGGAGAGCTTAATGGAGCAGGTTGCTTTTTATAGTGGAAAACTGTCGTGGGAAGCAAGGCATTCGTATAGGTCTGCTATGAAGGGTAGGTAGCTGTTTGATTTTAAGTCTCTCAGAACGTGGTCGGCAAGGCGTTAATGGATTGACAGCGTGAGTGGGAAGGTTTTAATAGATTTAAATATATGTATATATTATAGGCTAAACTTCACCGTGAAGTAATTTATAAAAACCCCCCCATACATGATTCCTGTCTACTGATAAAAATGCTGTTCTTGATGTAAAACGATATTCCGGATCCAATGGGACAAGTTTCGTCGCAATCCGAGGTCGTTTGAAAAAATATCCTTTATGGAACCGGAAATAAACACACGTTTAATTTTTCCACAGTCACCAGATAAATCAAATCCACTTGAAACTGCGAACGTCGACAATAACTTTTTGATACGAACCCAACGGCACTAATTTCGTCGCATTCTGAGACTGTTGCCCCGGAAGGCTATTTTTACCCCGAACCGCCCTACCCTTTTTAACGCCAAATTTCTCGATCTCTAAAAATAACAAACTATATACTTATCCTGACTCTAATCGACGATACGAACTCAACGGAACTGGTTTCGTGGCCTAATTCGATCGTTTGCTCAAGTTACACTCAAATATCCATTTATTATATAAATTACGCGCTATAGAATTTGAACGGGCGTTTATGGTTGCTGTGGTCACATACGATATCGGTTTGCCACGCCATTTGACACCGTGCAATAATTTAACGATACGGTTCTAATGAAACTGATTTTGTTGAAATCTGAGTTCGTTTGCAAAATGGCCATTTTAAAGGCCTATAACGATTTTCCATAGCGACTATTTCAAAATTTGATTTGGCCATAAATATCAAACTATAACACGAAATCTAGATTTTTCTCTTCCATATGAAAATTATCGTCAATACGGTTCCAACGTGTCTTGTTTCACAGAAATCCGACTTATATTAAATCCTGTATATTCAGTTGAAGTTCAGAACTCGAATTTACGAACTGCACGCCATTTTCAAGCTCGATTTATAATTATATAAATATATAACGTTCGAACTTTGTTTAAATAACGAATTCAATATTAAATTCCATTAATATTCCCCATATAATATTTAAAACTAATTTAAATATTCATATTCAAATGGTCGAAAAACACGGGTCGTTACATTCTTCCCCCCTTAAAATAATTTCGTCCTCGAAATTGCTAAGGTAAGAAAGAACGTTATAAACTTATTAAATTTCAAATCCAATTTTATTTTAAATTAGAAACCAATTCAATACCGTAAATAAATATTTTCAAAAATATTGAAAATTTTCTAACACTTTAAATTTCTGAGAAATTTTGCCAGCACCTCCTCTGTATGGCTCAATCGGTACAACCACAACTCGCCTTCCTAGGCCTTCTCTAATCCAAGAGCAAATGAAACAGCCAAGCGGCTTGCCAAATAGGCTCATAAATCACCAAACCCAAATAAAAATAAACGTGTACCTTTTTGTCGGGCATATCATTATATCCCTCCCGTCTTCCACCCTGTCAGCATATACAACTGCATTCCCAAACAAAATTTCAACTTTATCCTCATAACCAAATCCTTCACGCATCCAAGCCAAATACCCTTCTTAACTCAATTCCCATTCATCACCAATTTCAACTCTTGACTTACCAGTCCAATACCATCTTAGATTCCTGTCTCACAATTCAAATCTGATTCTTCTTGATATATTATATCCCAATTCAATTTCTAGTTAATTGGTTTCACTCAATTCATATTTGCTTTAACAAATTCGATTTAATCTTGTCTTTGTTCAACAATTTCCCTGGGAGTTTTTAAATAGTTCAAACCTTTCAAAAATCAAATAATCTTTTTTCAGGATTCAAACAAATTGTCTTTTTCAAAGCAATTCAAAACAAAACCTTTGGTAGTAATCCGTCACTTACAACTCGAAAATGAACACCGATGATGTCCGGATCATCCTCGGAATTTATTTTCCAGCTATTGAAGTGAGTTCAATACTATGTCACTTTCAAAACCAGTTCTAAACACTTTCATTTTGAAATCCATTTCAAAACATCCTTTTCAATACTTGTAATAAAAATTAAAATCTCCCAGGATTTTAAAATTCTCATATATTCATTCCAAGTTCCATTTGCAATACCTATCCCACATTTAGGAATTTCAATTCCAATTCTGATTTTAATTCATCTGGTTTCCATATTATATGAATTCTAGTTGGTTCTTTATATAACCATTTCAATTATAATCAACCAACACATCCAATATACTATAATTCCAATATTAATCATTCTTTTATATCAAAATATAATTTGGGTAAAATTATTTCATTTACCCTCTTTTAAAACATATCGTGACGTTTTATCGTATTCGAGTGTTTATAACCCCTATCGATACAGTGGATCAAACTGGTCGATCAGAACTTATAAACAACTCAACCAATAAATCTCCACAATATAAAACAATTTTTATAAAATCTACAAATACGTTCACTCGTATATATACACTCAACTCAATCTAGGGTATTGCTAACCCCATCTCTACTGAGTCACGCCACAGAGCCAAGGTAATTACTTAACCTTCAGCTCTGATACCACTGTAACGAACCGGCGGTTTTCGGCCTCGAAAATCGATATAAATACCTTTACCGTATCTTATACCGATCCTCCAACACCGAAAACACTGGAGCGTCGAGAAAGAATTTAGAGGGTGAGGTAAGAAAGAAAGAAATATTAGAATAGAAGAAGAAGAAGAAAGCAACACAACACAGAGTCTCACATCGCAGCGGAACAAAATATAATACAGAATTAACCTTTATTGAAAGCTTTTTGAAATACTTACAATATCAGAGTACACATCTGGACAGTGATACTAATCTGTCCTCATATAACGCACAGCGGAATAGTAATATCATACGTCTGGACTCTTCCAGCTCGTCTCTACACAGCAGTCGATAACCTGAACCTGTACAACCCGGCCTAACCCGAGCATTAATAAAACACCGGGTCAATCTGGTGAACCAGAGTGAGATAAACTCGCACAGTAATAAGGGTGAACCATCCAATCATGATTTTTAAGTTCAAAATCTTTTCAAAAGAAAAGGGTAATCGTAAGACCAAATCCACACATAAACACGGACGGTTTTTACCTTACGATAACTCAAAACAGTTTTGAAACCAATATCTTGTCTGATATTATAATATTGTCTAAATACAAGTAAATAGCAATCTAGTGGAACGCTTGCATCTCACGCTCCACATATATAGTATACAATCAAAACCCGCAGGCGCTTATTGGATATTGGATTCCAACTTGACAAGGTATGGGTCCACCTTCCGATAGTGTATCTCTAGAGACGAATACACTGGGTTCAACAAGAACTTCTTGCAACCCGGCCCTCACATGACCGACCACTCATTTCGCTTGAGTGTATCGAATGTATATCACCGACGGTTGGGATCAGCAACCGTCTCCCGACAAGGGACAACATTGAAACATAGATTTAAGAAACAAATAGGATTTCCTCTAGATAGGTGATTATACACCCTAATGGGAGCGACCCACATAGCCATGCTGCCTGCCCGATTTTTGTCATTTCCCGGTCGATGAGGCTTGAGGTCAGAACTTATCTTTGAACATCTGGTCACCATTCACTTTGAATGCCACATCGTCAAATCCATCAGATATCACTAATTGACATCCACAAAAATACTCTAGCAGTTAAGCTAAGAGAACGGCGATTCCCCGCCAACACTATAGCACGTTTGAAGAAATCAACGTACGTGATCCTTCGGAAATACTCTGTCAGACATTCGTCCATATACGTCATCCAGGAACAGGATGAACCGAAGGCACTCTCCTACTGCATCCATATAGGAATCACCCCATGGATCAGTAGCGAGAAGTCCTTGCAACCCGTAGATTCCAGCCACGACAGAATCACAGCTTATCTCTGCTTGCCAGGCAGAGAATATTAGTGGTTCTTCCATTTGTGAAAATCCACGGTCTTGACAGCACCATCACAATCAACTTCAGATATCTTCACGTATTTGTTGGTCGGAATGGTTTTCGAATATAAATTCGATCCCGGTCTTTCCATACCAACAATCGTATTGGGCGGGTTTGATAGTCGGTGTTTTAACTATCAAAATATACAGTGTTTCAATCATGACACTCCAATGAGTTCACTGATTCAGTATTCAGCATCACCTGGCCTTTAACAAACTGATTTCCTTTTTGTTAAATTTGAAACTTCCAATTCTTTTAATATTCAAAAATATGATATTTGAATAACTCTAATTGATTAATTAACATTTGTCTTAACTCCATTCGCTTGACTCTAGATCACAGCGATCACAATGTTTACGCCTGAATCCCTCAGGAAACATCCGACCGCCGTAGGCTATCTGCAGCCCTGCGAATTACGCTAGCAGTCGTACGAATTGGCAACTTAGCCGAATTATGTTTGGCTAATTCTATCTCGAATAACTATATTCAATTTCCCATTTTGAAATCTCATTTAAAATTCTCCTTTTTACTAGATCTCGTTTCCAAATAACGTTAATGTAAAGTTAACGTCTTTAACACTTTGAATCTCACTTAAAACCTCTGGTTTATAATAATCCTTTTTATCGTAATCTCCTTTCACTTAATTCATATAATTGAGTACGTTTATTTCTTTTCACCATTCAATTGGCTTGCATCTCACATTCGGTAACCTTTAAAATGAATTCCCATTTAAAAATATATTCCTAAATTTATCATTAATTAAAATAATAACTTATTTCGAACATTAACTACTTTAGTAGTTAATCCCTTTTATCCTTATTTAAATTCAAACAATATTCATTTAACCATTTTAGTCAAAACACATTACTTGGTAAACAATTCTAATTCCGAACGGTTGATTTAATTAACTCAAAAACTTGATTACCTCATTAACCGATTTCAACAATCCTCGCTTTAAATTAATTAAAAATATAATTAATTTAGATAGATTCTAATTATTTGTTTCCTTTACAAACAAATCTTCAAGGTTTAACCATTTAATTCATTTCTTATTCTTCAACTGGTAAATCTGATTAACATCTTTGCAAAATAACTTCATAACAAATCAAAGTCTTAAACAAAAATATTTATTTATTTCTCTTAAATAACTTTTATTCAAATAATATAATTCAAATCTAACTCTGGTTATAAAAATAAATTTTTATAACCTCAACTCTATCGATTCACCTGTCGGTGAATCAATATCTATAACTCGATTGGTTTTAAAGGCCATACTCTGCCAAACACTTAACCAATATCGCCCATTGGTTTTAAACTAACAGATGTTGAATATTCAATAATCAACCATCAAATCAATCACACAAACAGATCAGTTCATATATGAGCATATGAAAATAAATAATACATTTGAGGAATCCGGTTGGATCCCTCCAACCTGTTCTTCCCTGTATTCAAATGGTTATCTCAAATCAGACTATTCAGTTTTGTTTAACTGATAATAATAAATAACGGCCATTTAACATCAACCACACACAATTCAAACAATTCAATCATTTAAACACGTTTATAAATAAACGTGACCAACCAAGGTGAGTTACCTTTATTGGAACCAATCGTTAAAATAACGATTTGATATTTGACTGAAATTAAACACAGTTTAATTTCATCGGTTAAATCAACAGTTAAATAGATAACTAGCAAAACAGTCAACCATTGGCAAGCAGAGCACACAAAATAAAAACACCCAATTTATAAAAAATATAAAAAGGGTAACTGAGTGAGTTTAACTCACCTTGAGTTGCGTTGTTACAATAACAACTGATTTGATTAAATTAAACTCGCGTTTAATTTAACTGGGATCCCCAGCCGCATTCTACTACGTCCATTTCTATTTCATATTGTAGTGCTCATCAAGACGAGTCCAACATCATATGGTTTTCCCAATTCTGTTGTCATATGCACAGAATAAAATTAATATACATTTTCAATTTAAATTAAATTCCTTTTCTTTTCTAATTAAAGTTTAATAGTTTAATTACTTTGATTAATATAATCACTTTGATCAGTAGGGCCGATTAACAACTCCGATTTCTTTGTCGAGCTTCTGCTTTTCCTGCATAATCAAACCCACATGAGTTACTAGGATAATATCTTACGTGATTAATTTAAAATAATTTATTTTCCTTAATTATAATTAAATAATTTACTTTGGGTTAACAATTTAATATGTCGATTTCTTCTGTTCACATCCACTGTCCTATGCGCCCTTGTTAGTTCATCCCCTTTCGGTGGCTCCCTGCATCAAATCGGCGGAATGTTATTAATGTTATAAACTAACTATAAACTAATCTCTAATCCCTTAATTAAAATAAATTCTTAGCCAAGGTTTAAATAGGCTGATTACATTGTCTGTAAAACAAATCAACCGATTAATTATTTGCTCCTTCCTTCTAGCATATCAGGTCCTTCCACGAACCCATTCGCCTTCCCTTTGTTCTTGCTTCAGGAACTCATACCATGAACCAACACAAGTCCACCCCCCCTTCATCTTCTTTTCGTTTCTGCACCAATTCACGGTTTTAGTTTCCAATATGATTGACCATCGTTTAAGTTGTAAATGCTAAATACTAAATAATTAAACCTTCATTACGTGATACTGTCCTGGCCTACCCTCCATATGTTTTGATTACTAGCTATCCGCTTCAAGGAATTCGGTCCAGGCATCCCCTTCGTGATTTCCAATCAGCATTGACGCCCAGACAAATTCCACGCTCAACCCTTGCTTCACTTTTACGGACCAAAACACATGCGAGAACCTCCCCCATCGCGCCGTTGTTCCCTCGTTTGTCCGGTGATCTGAAACCGCCCATGTTCGCGCCTCAGCACACTCCACCCTTCCCAAAAGAACGACGCAACTCGGTGGTGCCGTCCATCTGCAGTCTGCCTCTAAAGCCAACCCATTTCCGTCGAGATTCAAACCAGGCTGCTTCGAATTAGGAGATCACCATCGTTCATTTTCAAGGGTCTGAGGAAATAAACAAGGCAGGTGTTGGATGTTGTTTCGATCATGAATAGATTGGTTGATTTAAAGGTCGGAAGTGGGATGGATTTTAGTTCGTTGTTTTTCGTGGAGAGCTTAATGGAGCAGGTTGCTTTTTATAGTGGAAAACTGTCGTGGGAAGCAAGGCATTCGTATAGGTCTGCTATGAAGGGTAGGTAGCTGTTTGATTTTAAGTCTCTCAGAACGTGGTCGGCAAGGCGTTAATGGATTGACAGCGTGAGTGGGAAGGTTTTAATAGATTTAAATATAAGTATATATTATAGGCTAAACTTCACCGTGAAGTAATTTATAAAAACCCCCCCATACATGATTCCTGTCTACTGATAAAAATGCTGTTCTTGATGTAAAACGATATTCCGGATCCAATGGGACAAGTTTCGTCGCAATCCGAGGTCGTTTGAAAAAATATCCTTTATGGAACCGGAAATAAACACACGTTTAATTTTTCCACAGTCACCAGATAAATCAAATCCACTTGAAACTGCGAACGTCGACAATAACTTTTTGATACGAACCCAACGGCACTAATTTCGTCGCATTCTGAGACTGTTGCCCCGGAAGGCTATTTTTACCCCGAACCGCCCTACCCTTTTTAACGCCAAATTTCTCGATCTCTAAAAATAACAAACTATATACTTATCCTGACTCTAATCGACGATACGAACTCAACGGAACTGGTTTCGTGGCCTAATTCGATCGTTTGCTCAAGTTACACTCAAATATCCATTTATTATATAAATTACGCGCTATAGAATTTGAACGGGCGTTTATGGTTGCTGTGGTCACATACGATATCGGTTTGCCACGCCATTTGACACCGTGCAATAATTTAACGATACGGTTCTAATGAAACTGATTTTGTTGAAATCTGAGTTCGTTTGCAAAATGGCCATTTTAAAGGCCTATAACGATTTTCCATAGCGACTATTTCAAAATTTGATTTGGCCATAAATATCAAACTATAACACGAAATCTAGATTTTTCTCTTCCATATGAAAATTATCGTCAATACGGTTCCAACGTGTCTTGTTTCACAGAAATCCGACTTATATTAAATCCTGTATATTCAGTTGAAGTTCAGAACTCGAATTTACGAACTGCACGCCATTTTCAAGCTCGATTTATAATTATATAAATATATAACGTTCGAACTTTGTTTAAATAACGAATTCAATATTAAATTCCATTAATATTCCCCATATAATATTTAAAACTAATTTAAATATTCATATTCAAATGGTCGAAAAACACGGGTCGTTACACTATTACTCTTCCCTCTTGCATGAGGACCGCGCCAAGTCCCGTCCCACAAGCATCAGTATAGATGGTAAACGGTTTATTCCCGTCTGGCAGCACTAAGACTGGGGCTGAAGTTAAGGCTCTCTTTAAACGTTGGAACGCATCATCGCAATCTTTGTCCCACGTAAAAACCAGGTTCTTCTTCGTTAACCGTGTTAATGGAGCTGATATTTTTGCGAAGTCTTTGATAAACTTCCTATAATAGCCAGCCAACCCCAAGAAACTTCTTACTTCGGTTGCATTTTTAGGGACCTTCCAATCTTGGATGGCCACCACCTTTGCGGGATCCACTGCTATCCCTTCTTTGGAAACCACGTGCCCTAAGAACCGTACTTCCTTCCTCCAGAAGTGACACTTAGAAAATTTTGCCTTAAGGTTATGCGCTCGAAGGGTTTCCAACACTTCCCTAAGATGTAGGGAGTGCTCTTCTTTATTCTTAGAAAAGACTAAGATGTCATCCACAAAGACTACCACGAATTTGTTAAGGTATTCCCTAAACACCCTACTCATCAAATCAACAAAATATGCAGGGGCGTTTGTCAAACCAAAGGGCATCACTAGCCATTCATAGAATCCGTCAGGAGTCCTAAAAGCAGTCTTATCTATACTATCCTCAGCCACTCTCAGTTGATGAAAGCCAGTGGCTAAGTCCAACTGCGAAAACACTGAGGCGCCAACTAACTGATCAAAGAGATCGTCAATCCTCGGCAGTGGGTGTCGGTTCTTTTTAGTAAGCTTGTTTAGTTCTCTATAGTCCATACAAAGTCTAAGAGACCCATCCGCCTTTGTGGCAAAAACTACTGGAGCACCCCACTCCGATATACTACGTCTTATGAACCCCTTCTCAAGCAACTCCTTTACTTGCTTATTGAGTTCCCTCCTTTCACGAGGAGCCATGTGGCGCACTGGCAAAGATACAGGTTTAGCATTATCCACAAGATAAATTCGAAAGTCTATCTCCCGCTTTGGAGGTAAGCCCTTCACCTCCTCAAACACATCCGGATATTCCCGGACCACTTCTACCGATCGCAGGTTCTCTACAGACGCGTCAAGCGATTCAAGATAACTTAGCATAACGGAATTTATGGGATTACAAAAGATGTCGAGAGCATTACCAAGGCGAGTCACAAGCCTAACTACTCTCCTTTCACAATCAAGAATGGCCCTATTTCTAGACAATCAATCCATTCCTAAAATTAGCCCATAGCCCGTGAAGCCCAATACATAAGCATCACATCTAAATTCAACGCTAAGTATAGAGATTTTCAAATCCAAACATATCATGGTCAAATGAGCCGAACCCCCAATTGGATTTGAAACGACCAAGGGATCCTCTACTAAACTGGTGTTCAAGTGCAGTGATTCAACTAATGATGCAGAGATAAACGAATGAGATGCGCCAGAATCGAATAAGGTACGGACAGGATGATCAAACAGAAAAACTAAGCTTTCAACAGAAATTGTTCTACCTCTTTCTTGCAGCGGTGGGGCCGCAATAGCCTGAACTTGCCCTCTTGCCTGCCATGGTACCATAAGAGCCTGCACCTGTCCTCCCGAGGTAGACCCTGCCCTCTGCCCCTTCTTTGGACAGTCCTTCACTAAATGTCCCGCATCTCCACAATGAAAACAACCAGTCTTCTTTTTCTTTCTACAATCTTTGCTGAGATGGCCAGGCGTCCCACAATTGAAGCATTTCTTCTTCCCTTTGCCATTATTGTTTTTACCACCCTTCTTATTTTGCTGTTGGGGTTTCTTCTGATCCCCTTTCCTTTCAACTGCCTTATCCTCATGCATAAGTGCCATTTCTACTAGCTTTTCAAAGGTGGCTCCCATAGGGATGTGGGTCATAGCCAACCCTTGCAACGGTTCATTCAAGCCTCTAACGAACCTCAAAGCTTTCTTCTTTGGCGTGTTCACCAACTCCAAGCCAAACCTTGCTAACTGATTAAATTTACTGACATATTCCTTTACTGATGAGCTCCCTTGCTTTAGTGCCAGGAATTTTTCCATATTTAAGTTCTCCTCTGCCCTTGAAAGAAACTTTGCCTCAAACCTTCGTCTGAAATCCGCCCATGAATCAACTGGACGTTCCCCGTTAGTGACCTCCCACCAAAACGAGGCCTCTCCCTTCATTAACCAAGCAGCTAAACGGACTTTCCTCCCATCTTCCACTTCAAAGATATCCAACAATTCCTCAGTCTCCTTAAGCCAATCTCTGGCCTCCACAAACGTCTCAGTCCCTTGAAAAGCTTTTCCTCCCATAGCCTTGAATTCCTTGCACGTCTTTGCAAAAGTGTCAACACGAGGAGGAGGAGGAGGAATGGGTGCAACTAGGGGTGGAGGAGTATCCGCTGGGCCTGCAGTGGTGGCCCTAGCCTCCAAGTATCTCCTAAACCACCTTGGAATCGTCACACCTTCTGGGAGATTAAGATCTTCAGCCATGATGAAACGAAAAAGGAAAGATTCAAAATGGAGAATTCGAAAGATAAAGATAAGGATATGGCTATTTGGGATTATGTTTTTCATAAAAACTCTCTTTAAATAACATGTTTTTTTTTGAAAGCACTTCTTCCAAAAATACTTTAGAAAAAAAATATTTTTCTAAAAAAAATAAAAAATTATATGTTCTGGTAACCTTATGCTCTGATACCACGTGTAACACCCCACGTCCATTAATGTCACTCACAAAGGGAATGCATTAACTTCCATGGAGGTTTTAAGTGAATATAGAACAGTAAAATTACAACAAGACAGATATAAAATAGTACTTGGAAATTCAAAAACTTTATTTCATTGTAGCAGAAGTCAAAACATGTTTGATTACATCATAACACCATATTCAATGTCAAGTAGTATATCTATCTTGATAAAACAAGTACATAATCCCATTACATGAATATCCATTAAAAAGAAAGATAACAAGCTGGACTTTACTTCAGCAGTCCAAGCTTTCCAGAAGATAAGCGATCCAACTAGACTCCACTAGAACTTGGCCCAACCTGCGGACCTGAAGGGAGAAAAAGGAATGGAAAAGAGGGGGTCAGACATAAAGTCTGGTGAATATGATAATTCTACAATACTATTACCAAAATAACTGGACTAAGGCATAAGCTGGAAAACAAGAAAATGTCTATGAAGAGCAGATTAAGGACACAGACAATCGCTAAAGGCAACGTTATAGGCGCTCCTAAATACTAAAGGATAAACACTATACTGCACCACACCAGTCACCCTAAAGATTCATCCCACTTAGCTTCACTTAGAAACTTTCCCAATGGCTTTACGTACCCCTAGCTGACTACATAGGTGCCGCCTGCCCCTATCTCCACTAGGTGTACCCTACTTCCCATTATTCGATCGGCTCCCTAACTCGTAGATACCCGTGCTGGCCCCACGGTGGGGTGTATCACTCCCCTAAAGTGGCAACCTGATAAAACGGACATGCACGGCTTATACCTACACGATGCAACAACGTCTTACCTACCAGCCCGGGTCCACACACGCATATGAAACCCGTTGGACTTGCGTTGCCACCGCTCCCTGTTTTGGCCTCTTATAGTCAAACCCAGTATGCGTGTCCCGTCCTCGACTTGGGTCGAGCCCACAAAGATACGTTTTGGGATACTGGTTGAAACGGGCCCCCACTATTTACCACAAGCATTCCACCTAAGCTTGTCCCCATTAGTCCATCCCACTTAACCCACTTAGTCATGTTCCTTTACATGTGTGTTTGGTTAAGTCTAATCGTATTTCAAATGCCTCTAAAGGCAACCACCAGATTCCTCATGCCACCCAAGGCACCTACTTAACCCCCATGTCCCACCTTACATGATTATCTGGTTAAGTATTTCTTAGTTCATTAAGGCCATAACCTCATAAAGACCTCTCACATTAGACTGGCATTTATGGCAGCTGGATTTGCCGGGCGGGTCCGGGCAGTCTTACACCATAAAAGAGTCTAATCTCGTGTCTTTACAACTATTATGCTTTAGTTTGGGCCTATGACCTCTCACATTGGGCCGACATTTGTGACTACTGGATTTGCCGGGCGGGTCCGGGCAGGTTTACATCACAAACGGGTCCAACCTCGTGTCCTAAGCATTGATTATTAATAATAATCCACTTTCCCCCAATTTTAATAATTCCCTACTTGAATTATTAATTACTTCCAATTTTTGACAATGTCCATAATTGACTCAATTATGGACATCCATTCATGGTATGCAAAATCTTACAAAATTGCACCCAATTTATTAATTCCTAATATTACCCCTACCCCACGTTTGAACGTTTATTCGCAAAATATATGTTAGACTCGAATAGCCTAACTCATAGCATAAAAGAGATTATCATAATAACAACATGTATATGTGACCAAATGAATCATAATAAGGGGTGAAACTTGCATATGTCCAACTTGCATAGATTATACATGTCATGGACCTAAAGGTGTCAACTTGTTCAAAATTCACCTAATATAATCTCAATCAATTTTCATAAACTTACATATGAACATGTGTGAATCAACATCATCTAATTTTTTAACAACATGGTTTTATATGGGTACACCTAACTCAATAGGCAAATTCCCATAATCAAGTTTTATTTAATTATAGTTTCAAGTTTATGGGTACACCTAACCTAATAGGCAAATTCCCATAAACAAGATCCATTTAAATTAAGAGAAAAAAAACATAACTTTAAGCATGATCCAACAGCATGATTTTTCAACATAATATAGCATGATTTATAACATGGCATAGTATGATAGTATAACATAGCTTGACATGATTCTCAACATAGCACGACATAGCATAAGAGAATTTACAACATAGCATGACATAGCATATATAATTTACATCATACGACAACATAATAACATAATAAGAGATCCACAATATATAGAATTTACAATTACAAATCACATCACTTTCTTGTGATCCATTCATAACTGAGTCAAATTAGTTTGTAATAGTCTTGTGAGAATCATCATACTCACCAACAAATGAAAAGAATTAGAGAAAGAGAGATCTTTTGATTTGATTTGTGTAGATTTAGTTGTAGATGATTAGGCTTCCTCTTCTTAGTTTGTGACGGCTACGCTGAACTCCATGGCAGCAGCATGACGGTAGCTTCTCTAATTTTACAAGTGATTTAGGTTTAGGGTCTACCCACTTATTTATAGATTTTAGAATGCATTTAGGCCATTAGATTTAACCTAGAAATAACCGCAGCCGTTCAGACAAGATGGGGTTTATCTTGTTGACTCAGCAATGAGTCAGAAGTGACTCAGCAAACACTCAGCATATTAATAAACTTCTATTCATGTCATAAATATATATATTTTTTCTACAATGTACATATTAGATACATCCCCCTTTACTTATTATTGTTTTTATATACATATTAGATACATCCCCTCTCTTACACACTTATTAATATTTTTATATTCATATTAGATACATCCCCTCTCTTACACACTTATTAATATTTTTATATTCATATTAGATACATCCCCTCTCTTACACACTTATTAATATTTTTATATTCATATTAGATACATCCCCTCTCTTACACACTTATTAATATTTTAGCAACTTTAGTGTTAATAGAAAATTCGGGGTGTTACAAGGAGCATGGGTTTGAGGTTGGAGAAGGAGTTCATTTAATTTAATTAATTTAATTTTTATTCCAATCTTTGTAATCGAATATCTCTTTCATACGAGGTCGAAATTTTACGATTTCAGATCCCCGCGATCGTGGCGACGAGATCTTCGCATGGACACTAATTTTTTACTGTTTGGAGAACGTTGGAATTTTGGGTAATTTGCGCAATTTAAATAATTATTTAATTATTTCCAACTTTGAAAATTCATCACTTTTTGTAACGAACTCGAAATCACGCAAAACAGGATTTGCTGCGATCAGTGAGCCAAAAGCTACGCATAGACACCAATTTTGCCAAATTTGGAGCATGTTGGATTTTGGGCCAAAATTGGGTCCGAACCGTCAATTTAATGCCGGCAGAGGTAAGAACTTTTATCTCACTCAAATTTCTGAATAGTTATTTATTTTATAATTAAATTTAAATTAATTATCTGTGTTGGAATTTTTGTTTGTTGGATAAATGTTGATTTGGATGTTGTATGGTGAAATGTTTGGAATTGGAATCGTGTAGCATGTTATAATAATGTTATTACTTTTTAATTTTCCAAAAACATGTTTACACACCCATAAAAAGTTTCCTGACTTGTTTATGTTGATTGGACGATAAATTTTCACACATCGTCCAAAAGTACAATTAATAATATATTATTCGAATTTGTTTGGGTTGAAACCCCACACGGGTCTTCGGTTGATATTTGACTACACGTCACCCTTGTGTTTTGTTGTAAATTGCACTTTGGATGTTATTTGAATGTCTTTTCATTATTATGGAATTAATGCAATGTTTGAAATCCATGTAATTAAATTATATGGAAATTATTGGGTCCTATTCCAATTTAGTATTAAAAGAATATTTTAATCTAATATTCAATTAGGTAATTAAATGATGGTTTTGATATTGACAATTAAAAAGATTATATCTTTATTGTTTAAAAGTTAAAATGAAAAGGTTGAGTTAAGAAGATTATATCTTTATTGTTAAAAAGTTACCATAAAAAGGATTGAACTAAAAGACTAGATTTTTAATTGTCATATGTTAAAATGAAAAGATTGATTTCAAAATTGAACATTTTGAAAAGATTTTTATTATTATATTATAATAATATCGAAAGTTCAATTTTTATTAAAAATTGAAATGTAAGTTAGGATATTTGGAAACAAAGTATTTTTAACAATTTAATTAAAAAGATCATATTTTTATTATGTAGAATATTTTAATAAAGTTATATTTTATAATAGGAGATATTTTAAAATTAAGATATTTTAAAATTAAGATATTTTAAAATAAAGGATGTTTAAAAATAATATTTCTCAATGAAATAATTATACTTATAAATTACAATTGTACTTGGACACGAGGTTAAGTTATATTTGTGGTGGAAGTCTGCCCGGAACCAACCGGCATATCTAGCAGCCACAAATGTTGGGCCTAATGTGAGAGGTCCAAGTGCGCAAATACGAAACGGGCCATGACACGAGGTTAAGCCCAACTTATGGGATAAGTCCGCCCGGAACCAACCGGCATATCCAGCATCCACAAGTCGCAGGCTTAATGTGGGAGGTCTGGCCCAGTATAAAATATAAATGAATAAGATAGTGAATTGGGCTATTTAATCTGTTTTAAATAGCAACGCCATTTTAACCTGAACGTGTTTATCGATTTATTTTATCCATTTTATAATGAATACTAAAAGAGATAATTTCAAAATTAATATTTTAACCTGAAGTGTTTATAGAACGTTTCGCGTAGCGACCGTTCGCAAATTTCGACTATTAACTTTGATTTGACATAGCGGAAGATCCGATCGTTGGATTCTTCTAAAACCAGAACCCATGGGTTCGTATCGAAAAGTGTTTTCCAATGAGTTTTTAAGATTTGAAATCCAATGGTTAGATTCTGAGAAATTATGTTAAATCATAATAAATGATTTAAAAGGCTTTTTGATAAAAATTCCAAGTTTATAAAAATATATGATATCTTTATCAGAATAACTGATTTATTTATTTTTTAAATAAATAAAAGGATTTTTAGAATGGTTTTATTATAATTAAGAATTTACAATGAATATATTGAATTGAATTGGACTTAAATGAAAATTATCTACGGATTATTTCAATATTTATTGCTATGATTGTACGGATATTATTATGGAAATTTGAAAGATATTTAATATCGTTATTTCTGATATGATATTCGTTTGTTTTAGAATTTGATATTGTATATAAGTCGATATAATTTCTATTTAAAGTCTTATATCTAATATCAAGTTAGACTTTGGGTTTGTCGTGAATGGTGTCTTAATTAACACTATTCTTGAACCTTTTTGAAAGAATAAATCTTTTAATTAAGATTTAAATGAGATTTTCCTAATTTAATATATTAAATGGGAAGTTAATGAAATATGAATTAGGGTTTATCGTGAATTATGTTTTAAGTAACATTTGTTCTTTAACCCGGATTAAAGATAAGATTAATTCCATGAAGTTGATTAATCATTTAATAATGATTTTAGAAGATTAAAACTAAATGAAGTTTTTAATAAATCTTTAATTAGATTGGAGGGGAATAAAGTGATTAAAATTATTGAATTTAAGAAGTGACGGAAATGGAGTTCCACTAGTTTAACTCCATGCGATAGTTAAATCTTTAATTAGATTTAAATGAAAAATGGTAATCAAATTTACCAGAACGAATGGAGATGAGTAGGTTGGGATTGGGATCAATTAATAAATAACTACCTCGGTAAGACGTAAATCCCGACTAGTTTGAATAGACCATATTTTGGTTGAATATGGATAAAGGTTTAAATAGAATCTTTTGAAAAAAAGATAAAAAGGAAGATTAAAGAATAAATTTAAAAGATATATTTTTGATAAAATCCTTTCCCTAATAATGTGAATATTTTAGTTAAAGAATATTGTGAATTGGAATGAGGCATTGATATGTCTATATAGCACTTGATTTTAAATCACGTGAGTTATTCGGAAAGACCGGGTTTAACCCATTCTGAATAATGAATACGACGATTTACAGTCGAAGAAATTGAAGACGGTGGCAAGACCGACGATCTTCACAATGAATGGATGTGATGCCATTGATGCCCTTGATTGGAGTAGCTACCTTGAAGGGGCTACAGTGCTATCTGTCTGGACGTACGTGTTGATTGTTTGGATATGCGAGGAATAAGGTGCCTCCGGTTTCGTTCAGTCCCAGAGCGGACTTGTAAATGGATGGTATGTCTGACGTTGTATTCCTTTATATTGTATTCGTTGATCTCTGCTAAATATATATCTGTTTGGTGTTTAAAATCCTTCTCCAAGACGTACGAGCTTAGAGGTTATATATTGGTAGAAATCAATGGTATGGTATGGATTGACAATGTGGCATGCTAAGATGCATGGATCAAGGCTTTTGTTGAAAAGCAGGTCTTGTGGTTGATGATCAAAGCATAGCCTGTTAAGGCATAGCTTTGTGTATAGCGTGACTTTGCGAGCCTCATACCCCGGTAGAGTCTAAAACGGGACAAGGGGATGCAGGGAGTGCACACGTTTCTTTCTAGCTAGAGTGATGTCAGTGACCTACCAGCCCTGACATTTTTACTTATGTGGATGATGGATTATGAGGTACCTCGGTTTTATAGGTTGATAGTGGCCATATTAGAGGTCCAAAGGGACTGGGAAACGTGTCTTCAGGCATAACTAATCCGCTAACGTCGATGTGGACCGGCCCTGCAGGATCCAAGGGTTGCCCATAGGTGTAATCCTAAGGCATTTACTAGAGTGTCTTGAATCGGTAAGGAGACCGCCCCTAGCCTTGACTCTTGATGGAAACCAAATCTCCAATACGGCATTACGGTTTTGATTGTAAACCTATATATGACGACGTAATGTGTGACGGCCCGCCCCGCACCAGCCTGCATTTCCTCCGAAAGTGCACTGTACACATGCCCGACTAGCACGGGACGGTCGTCAGAAGAAAGAAAAGAAGAGAATGAACTAATCAAGGGACCTGTAGAATGTCTCACAGTGCATGGGATAAAATATAATAATAACGTACTTGACATAAAACAGGCGAGACAGTGCATAAGCTGATAACTAAAATCAACATCAATCATCAGAGCAGCGGAAATCCATATACAGCTTATTACAATTTTCCAAATTTACTGTCTCCAAACAAAAGAAAGCTAAAGTAGAAGATACACCGACAATGCCCAAGCACTGATCTTCAACAACACAGGGAGAATATTATGTATATAGTACGTGGAAGCCTCCTGCTCGTCTCCGGATCATCTACCCGTGCATCACCAGCTAACCTGTCTCTAGTCTGCTCGTGTGAGCACCCAAAGTAATAAGAGGAGACATAAAACTCTGGGTCAGACATAAAGCCTGGTATGAGCGATAAGCATCTAAACGGAATAATAACAGGTATACTAAACCATACCTGAACCTGGACCTGCAACCAAAGAGTTAGTACCACATACCGTACAATACTCTAAGGTGCCATAATAAATAGTGTAAGGATACGGGGGTGGGGTGTGCATGTCACAATGATAGCAAACAAATCATCCATATGAACCATCCTCACATCTCTCACTCAGTGCGTAAAGCGTACGACATCTACCACTTTGGAACACTAGACAAACTGAGGTAGTGACGAATCCCGACTTGTAGAAACCCTGCTGTGACCAAGCCGAACACTTGGAGTCATGACCAAACATTTCAATGACCCACTTCATTGGTCGTAGCCCTTGGTTCTACCAATGCCATAATGGCCCTGAATCCGCCTTCGTACCTCCTACCATAGTGATCCAAAGCTATAAACGTCGATAACTCCTTGGCACGCGTCCCGCAGCAAAGACCAACTCATGAAGTGAACTCGTTGGTTCCCATCTGGATCCTGAGCTCTAACTTCCCTTTGGACTACCTTTGCATCTCGGGTTCTCAGCCATCACCGGATCGGTTCGGGTCTCCTCCTCTTGCTTCAGATCGGATCGTGTCCACTGGTCGTGCCATCAGCTCTTCAGTCCGGGTCGGATCGCACCATTCTGGTTCGGACCGGTCGTGTTGAGCTTCCCCAGGTCGGGTCGGTTCAAGTTCCCCATCTCCATCGGATCGTGATCCTCAGGTCGTGGCGGCCCCCTCCAGTGCATAACTCCGGTTCGGGTCGTCTCGTGGTGCTCGGTTTGGTTCGAAAGTGACTACACGGGTCGGGTCGGAGTCTCCAAGTCGCATCGCCATCACTGGTTCGGGTCGCACTTTCTGGTCACGAGGGATTCGGATCGTGCAAGCGGGTCGGATCGTGGCGTGGTGCTACGATTCAAGATCTCCTTTGGTCATCATCTCGTGGAGGGGGTTCGGGTAGTATAGCCTCCATCGATTCGTGCTCACCATCTTCCAGCGGATCGGGTCGGAGTCCTTACATCGGTTCGGTTCGGGTCTCCCTTATCCGATCCGGTCCGGTTAGATACCCTGCAGTTTTCTGCAACTTTCCAGCAACTGTTTATACGCCTCTCGACGGCGTTTTCGACCAATCTAACTATTGGAATCAATCACAAAGACTACCAAAGAGTCATAGCAACATATAACAGCAACCACAAGCAACAAACAACAATTTAAATGAATCAAAATGGATCAAAAGTGGCCAAAACCTCACATTTTCCTATAATCCCTCTTAATCATGTTTAAGCATACGATTAGCAAAACACATCGAAATTAACCCAAATTTCTAACAGAGCCTTAAAACATTAATTTAGAATTTTAAGAATTTTTCCAGAATTTATTTACGTATAAATTCGCTAATCTTCACTAATTACCCTTAATTAACTGTAATTAGTGTCAAAACTATGCAAATCACTCACCTTGGCCACAAATGAAACACCAAATCTGAAATACTCTCTGTTTGGGTCGAATTCCTATGTATAGCAGCAGCTCCAACCTTGCTTTGTTGCTATTTGGCCTTGCTTTGATGTAGTTTAGGCTTAATCTTCACTAAAAATGTGTTTTGGAGTGGTTTTAGAGGATGGAAGCCATTACTAAGGTCTCAAGAAGGTTTGTGGCGGCTCAAAACTGAAATGAAAGTGATAACCTAACCCTAATCAGTCCTCCTATACCTCTAAACCCGAAATTCCCCTCTGGGCCTAGCTGCTAATCACCCGGTTAAGCCCAATTAAGCCGTTTTTCACCATCTGAAACTTGTTTCAGCCATATCTCCCAAACGGTGAGCCCGTTTGGCTAATGTGACCACTCTACGGAAAGAGAAACCATCATCCGGAGCCAATGGAAGTTGTTTCAGGTCAAAATTCCTTTCCAGTCAAAAGTTATGGCCAAAATAGTGCCAACTAGGGGTAAAATGGTCATTTAAAAATCGGGAAAAATCGTGAACATGGGAAATGACCCCAATAGTCGTCTCCCAAAGTTACATGACCATACGACTTTGTATGTGACAGAAATAAATATTCTACGATCCTATGATGCGTAGAATGCGGGTCGTTACACTCTCCCCCCCTTAAGAAATTTCGTCCCCGAAATTCCTTAACCCAAAACATACAAGGGATCCCGCATGCCTAACAACCATATACAACAATCAAATATGCAAAACAAGCAAACAAGCCTATCCTAGCATGCGGAAAAACTAAATCGAAGTCAAAATCTTACCAGACAAAGAGTTCTGGATACTTCTTCCTTATGTCCTCCTCTGTTTCCCAAGTACAATCACTCTCATCCTCGCTCCACTGTACCTTGACTAGCTTCACCGCCTTCCTTCGAAGTTGCTTCATGTCGTACTCGACAATACGGGACGGCTTGCGGTTCCCAACCGCCTCGGGTTCTGCTTCGAAGTTCTCTAACTGATCAGGTGAAATAGTCATATCTGAGTCGTGAACGAACTTCCTTAGTTGGGAAACATGAAATACGTTGTGAACTCCCGTCATCTTCTCTGGTAAGTCAATTCTGTATGCCAAATTCCCGACTAGCTCGAGAACAGGGAATGGGCCAATGAATCTTGGTGCCAACTTGCCTCTCCTGCCAAATCGTATCACGCTCTTCAACGGAGAAATCTTGACAAACACCAAGTCGCCAACGGAGAATTTTAAGTTTCTTCTCCTCTTATCAGCATAACTCTTCTGCCTATCTTGGGCAGCCTTCATTCGTTGTTGAATGATCTTAATCTTATCTGAAGTTTCCCTCACCACATCTGGTCCAAGCATAAACTTCTCGCCAGTCTCTATCCAACATGATGGTGAGTTACACGGCCTTCCGTACAAAGCTTCAAACGGAGCCATACCGATACTGGATTGGTAGCTATTATTATATGCAAACTCTACTAGATGCAAATGGTCATCCCATGATCCTCCAAAATCCAATATACATGCTCTCAAGAGATCTTCCAAAATACGATTCACCCTTTCCGTCTGACCGTCGGTCTGAGGATGATATGAGGTACTGAGATGTAACTCTGACCCTAGAGCCTCTTGTAAGCTCTTCCAAAACCCACTAGTGAACAACGGGTCTCGGTCGCTCACAATGCTTTTAGGTACTCCATGAAATCTCACTACCCACTTCATATACAATTCTGCTAACTTAGCTACCGTTCTGGTCGATTTGACTGGTATAAACCTTGCACTTTTAGTCAGTCGATCTACAATTACCCAGATGCTGTCATATCCCGATCTAGTCCTTGGTAAACCATCGATGAAATCCATCGAGACTTGCTCCCATTTCCATTCGGGAATTTCTAATGGTTGTAACAACCCACTAGGTTTCTTTTGCTCGGCTTTAACTAGCTGGCAATTCATGCACTTGGATATAAACTTCCCAACGTCTCTTTTCATCCCTTCCCAGTAGTAAGTCTGTCTCATGTCTCGATACATCTTATTACCACCGTGGTGTATAGTCAGTTTTGAGTGATGACATTCTTTAAGCACTTCATCTCTCAATCCATCGACATTGGGTACAACAAGCTTTCCATTCTTTCTAAGCCATCCATCTCGATCAAGCCCATACTTGTTCATCTCCTCATCGATACCCATCTCTAACTTGGAGATGATTTCCAATAGGTTAGGATCGTCCCTCTGACTAGAGCCGATCCGCTCAATTAAAGTGGGTCTGATCGTCAAACTTGCTAACATTTCTGGGTCCAATTCGCACTTTGGTCTGAAATCAAACCCCGCGATATACTCCAGTTGCTTCCATTCAAGGAACATAGCCCCTAAACTGGCATGTCTTCGACTCAACGCATCGGCTACGGCATTGCCCTTTCCCGGTGTATATGCGATGTCGAAATCATATGAAGCTAAGAACTCTAACCACCTCTGCTGACGAAGATTCAAATCCTTTTGAGAGAAAAGATACTTCAGCGACTTATGATCAGTAAACAGCTCGAATCTTTCTCCCAAGAGATAGTGTCTCCACATCTTTAACGCGAACACGATCGCCGCCAACTCTAAATCATGGGTAGGGTATCTTCTCTCGTGCGGTTTCAATTGCCGACTTGCGTAAGCTACAACCCTACCGCCTTGCATCAATACAGCACCCAGTCCGGTACCACAGGCATCCGTGTATACCGTCATCTCTTCGTCCCCCTTAGGAATGACTAACACTGGTGCGCTTGTCAAATTGTCCTTTAGACTTTTAAATGCATCCTCTCACCTTTCATCCCAGACAAAAGCTTGATTCTTCTTGGTCAACTGGGTCAATGGTGCAGCTAACTTGGAGAAACCTTGGATAAACTTACGATAATATCCAGCTAATCCCAAGAAACTTCTTATGTCTATTGCATTCTTGGGCGTAGGCCAATCCTGTACCGTAGCCACCTTTGCCGGGTCCACGGCAATACCATTCTCTGATACAACATGGCCCAAGAACCTCACTTCCCTCTTCCAGAAGTGACACTTCGAAAACTTTGCTTTCAATTGGTGTTTTCTCAACACCTCCATCACTACTCTTAAATGTTCCTTGTGTTCTTCCTCTGTCCTCGAATAGACCAAAATATCATCAACGAACACAAGGACAGACTTATTCAACTGATCTCTGAATACCCTATTCATAAGATCCACAAAATATGTCGGGGCATTAGTCAGCCCAAATGGCATAACCAACCATTCATAAAATCCAGACGGCGTTCGAAATGCCGTTTTAGCTATACTCTCAGCTTCCACTCTAAGCTGATGAAAACCTGTCGCGAGATCCAACTGAGAAAATATTCTCGCGCAACTCAACTGATCGAACAAATCATCTATCCGCGGTAGAGGATACTTGTTCTTCCTCGTCACTTTATTCAACTCGCGGTAGTCTACACACAAACGAAGGGAACCATCCGCCTTGGTAGCAAACACAACTGGTGCTCCCCATTCAGAAACACTCCTTCTGATAAATCCCTTCTTCAAAAGATCGCTGACTTGCACCTCGAGCTCACGCTGCTCTCTTGGTGCCATACGACGAAGTGGCATCACTATAGGCCTGGCATCTTTTACCAAATCAATGCGAAACTCAATCTCTCGGTGTGGTGGAAGTCCGGTCACTTCTTCGAAAACATCCGGATACTGGCCAACCACGGGCAAACCTGACAACTCACTATGTGGAATGTCGAGGGAGTTTAGAAAACTAGCCAATACCCCCTTACTGGGTAGACCACCAAACACTATCCTCCGCCTATCATCCGCTCTAGCTGTCACCAACAAGCCCTCACAGTCTACCACCACCCCGTATCTTTGGAGCCAATCTACTCCCAAAATAATGCCAAACCCAGTAAAGCCCAAAACAAAGCAATCACAAACAAACATACATCCATGACTCGATAAGACCACATTACGACAAATCATGCTAAGGCTAGTCGAACCACCAATCGGGTTCGTCACTACTAAAGGTCTATCGACAATCTCGGGCTCCAATCCCAACCTATCTACCAGGTCACTAGATATGAAAAAACTGGAAGCTCCGGTATCAAACAAAACTCTAACAGGAACATCATAAACAGAAAGCATACCTTGAATGACGACATTCTTTCCCTTCTCCGCCGCAGTTGGGGCATTCGACGAAGAAGGAATAGCATTAAGGGCATATGCTTTCACCATTTGCTTTTCTTTAGGGGGCTGTGGACACTTGTCCTTGTGATGTCCCATTTGGCCACAGTTGAAGCACTTCCTATCCACTGGCTTGGCCCGACAATTACTAGCATAATGGCCCTTCTTACCACAGCTGAAGCACTCCACATCTTGCATATTCTTTTTCTTCTGGCCGTCCTTAGCCTGATTCTGCTTTCTCTTATTCTGAGAACCACCTTTGCCTCCACCACTAGCTTGTGGCTTTGGCTCCTCTGCGGATGCAACCTCAGTCTTCGACTTGGGGTCGAGACTTTCCGATCTTAACGCTTTCCACACAATCGACTCAAACGTCTCATCGATGTGGTTAATAAGTTTTTCCCCCAAGTACTGATCCAAACCAGTTATGAATTTCTCATTCTTTTTCTCGGCAGTATCAATAAGAGATAACCCATATTTTGACAAAGTGTCAAATTCAGCAATATACTCCGAGACAGCTCTGCCATTCTGCTTGAGCTCCAACAACTACTTAAACAACATTGACTTCTGAGCAGCTGGAATGAACTTCTCACTAAAGCGAGCCTTAAACTGCTCCCAAGTAATCTGGTCTTCGGGAGTAGCTGCCTTTATAGCATTCCACCAATTCATTGCCCGCCCTTGCAGCTGACGGGATGCTAGCTTTCTCTTCATCGCATCCTCGATACCCAAATCCTCGAAGATACGTTCGCAACTATCCACCCAATCCTGAACATCCGTAGCCGACTCCGTTCCGTGGAACGGTTTCCCACCAAGGCTAGCATAATCCTTATTCAGCTTGGCGAAGTCGACTCTGGGCGCCTGCACCATTGGACCACCACCATTTCCACCATTGGGGGCTGCCCTCTGTACATCTCTAAGCATCTCTCTCATGAGGTCAGTAAACATCGTCCTCATGTCAGCAGCATTCCCATTATTGGCTCCCCTACCAGCACCTCTAGTATATCGGCTCATCGTCAATCTGAAAAAGGAAACGATTAACGACTCCATAGTGGTGCTAGTGCAGTACGATTCCATCCTCATACTACTAATAGTATATATATATATAGCTTTTAAAAACCAAAGTAATCACAAATACGCTCTCTTGAATACGTATATTATCTCTCCCTGATAACTTCCCTAGGTTAACTACGCAACCTAGAGCTCTGATACCAAGTGTGACGGCCCGCCCCGCACCAGCCTGCATTTCCTCCGAAAGTGCGCTGTACACATGCCCGACTAGCACGGGACGGTCGTCAGAAGAAAGAAAAGAAGAGAATGAACTAATCAAGGGACCTGTAGAATGTCTCACAGCGCATGGGATAAAATATAATAATAACGTACTTGACATAAA
This sequence comes from Allium sativum, assembly GCA_030737875.1. Classification (NCBI taxonomy): domain Eukaryota; kingdom Viridiplantae; phylum Streptophyta; class Magnoliopsida; order Asparagales; family Amaryllidaceae; genus Allium; species Allium sativum. The sequence goes on from CM060912.1 coordinate 644,340,449, forward strand.
ACAGGCGAGACAGTGCATAAGCTGATAACTAAAATCAACATCAATCATCAGAGCAGCGGAAATCCATATACAGCTTATTACAATTTTCCAAATTTACTGTCTCCAAACAAAAGAAAGCTAAAGTAGAAGATACACCGACAATGCCCAAGCAGTGATCTTCGACAACACAGGGAGAATATTATGTATATAGTACGTGGAAGCCTCCTGCTCGTCTCCGGATCATCTACCCGTGCATCACCAGCTAACCTGTCTCTAGTCTGCTCGTGTGAGCACCCAGAGTAATAAGAGGAGACATAAAACTCTGGGTCAGACATAAAGCCTGGTATGAGCGATAAGCATCTAAACGGAATAATAACAGGTATACTAAACCATACCTGAACCTGGACCTGCAACCAAAGAGTTAGTACCACATACCGTACAATACTCTAAGGTGCCATAATAAATAGTGTAAGGATACGTGGGTAGGGTGTGCATGTCACAATGATAGCAAACAAATCATCCATATCAACCATCCTCACATCTCCCACTCAGTGCGTAAAGCGTACGACATCTACCACTTTGGAACACTAGACAAACTGAGGTAGCGACGAATCCCGACTTGTAGAAACCCTGCTGTGACCAAGACGAACACTTGGAGTCATGACCAAACATTTCAATGACCCACTTCATTGGTCATAGCCCTTGGTTCTACCAATGCCATAATGGCCCTGAATCCGCCTTCGTACCTCCTACCATAGTGGTCCAAAGCTATAAAGGTCGATAACTTCTTGGCACGCGTCCCGCAGCAAAGCCCAACTCATGAAGTGAACTCGTTGGTTCCCATCTGGATCCTGAGCTCTAACTTTCCTTTGGACTACCTTTGCATCTCGGGTTCTCAGCCATCACCGGATCGGTTCGGGTCTCCTCCTCTTGCTTCAGATCGGATCGTGTCCACTGGTCGTGCCATCAGCTCTTCAGTCCGGGTCGGATCGCACCATTCTGGTTCGGACCGGTCGTGTTGAGCTTCCCCAGGTCGGGTCGGTTCAAGTTCCCCATCTCCATCGGATCGTGATCCTCAGGTCGTGGCGGCCCCCTCCAGTGCATAACTCCTGTTCGGGTCGTCTCGTGGTGCTCGGTTCGGTTCGAAAGTGACTACACGGGTCGGGTCGGAGTCTCCAAGTCGCATCGCCATCACTGGTTCGGGTCGCACTTTCTGGTCACGAGGGATTCGGATCGTGCAAGCGGGTCGGATCGTGGCGTGGTGCTATGATTCAAGATCTCCTTTGGTCATCATCTCGTGGAGGGGGTTCGGGTAGTATAGCCTCCATCGATTCGTGCTCACCATCTTTCAGCGGATCGGGTCGGAGTCCTTACATCAGTTCGGTTCGGGTCTCCCTTATCCGATCCGGTCCGGTTAGATACCCTGCAGTTTTCTGCAACTTTCCAGCAATTGTTTATACGCCTCTCGACAGCGTTTTCGACCAATCTAACTATTTGAATCAATCACAAAGCATACCAAAGAGTCATAGCAACATATAACAGCAACCACAAGCAACAAACAACAATTTAAATGAATCAAAATGGATCAAAAGTGGCCAAAACCTCACATTTTCCTATAATCCCTCTTAATCATGTTTAAGCATACGATTAGCAAAACACATCGAAATTAACCCAAATTTCTAACAGAGCCTTAAAACATTAATTTAGAATTTTAAGAATTTTTCCAGAATTTATTTACGTATAAATTCGCTAATCTTCACTAATTACCCTTAATTAACTGTAATTAGTGTCAAAACTATGCAAATCACTCACCTTGGCCACAAATGAAACACCAAATCTGAAATACTCTCTGTTTGGGTCGAATTCCTATGTATAGCAGCAGCTCCAACCTTGCTTTGTTGCTATTTGGCCTTGCTTTGATGTAGTTTAGGCTTAATCTTCACTAAAAATGTGTTTTGGAGTGGTTTTAGAGGATGGAAGCCATTACTAAGGTCTCAAGAAGGTTTGTGGCGGCTCAAAACTGAAATGAAAGTGATAACCTAACCCTAATCAGTCCTCCTATACCTCTAAACCCGAAATTCCCCTCTGGGCCTAGCTGCTAATCACCCGGTTAAGCCCAATTAAGCTGTTTTTCACCATCTGAAACTTGTTTCAGCCATATCTCCCAAACGGTGAGTCCGTTTGGCTAATGTGACCACTCTACGGAAAGAGAAACCATCATCCGGAGCCAATGGAAGTGGTTTCAGGTCAAAATTCCTTTCCAGTCAAAAGTTATGGCCAAAACAGTGCCAACTAGGGGTAAAATGGTCATTTAAAAATCGGGAAAAATCGTGAACATGGGAAATGACCCCAATAGTCGTCTCCCAAAGTTACATGACCATACGACTTCGTATGTGACAGAAATAAATATTCTACGATCCTATGATGCGTAGAATGCGGGTCGTTACATAATATATGGTACCTATGCCATCTAGAATTGATACATTTACTTTGAAGTGTTTCAAACTGATTAGACACTAATAATGATATTAAAATATTATCGTATACGTATCAAGTCTTGTTTGACCATTATAAGGTAAAACTTTATCCTCCAGTTTGCGTTGCATTGTGTGATGGGACTTGAGTCTTTTAATGGTTTCCTTTTTCTAAAAAGCATTGCATTACTTTTATGCACTGATATTTTTGGGAGGAAACCCGTTCCGCGTTAGCGGCATGGTCCCTTGAATAACTTAACTTTAAAATCAAAAGTTAATAACTGTTTTAGTTCTCATACCAGTCCCATGACTGACCTAGAGTTTATTTTTTTAACCTAAACTCTGGGTGTCCATATTTTCCACACGGGCAGCTAGTAGTTTTGGTTTTCGCAGATATTATATTCACAGGATCCTGGATTACAACTGAAGCTATATTCGGAAATCTTTGTATTCGAGTATTTCACTCAGTTGTGTTAGTCATTGTATTTATACATTTTTAAATTTTCGCTGCCATGTATTTTAATTCTCTGATATTTTTTTTCAGTGTAATATTTTTTTCATACTCTGGAATATTCTTGTACTCTAATGTAATTGTTGAAGTAGCAATGAAATGTTCTTTATTTGTGTTCTGATGCGTATTGTTCTCCAAACAATTCGCTTTTCTGTTCGGTTTAGGCCGGGCGGAATTGAGGATCGTCACAAATAGCCAAGCCCATGAGTCTCCCATTTCTCCGTATTTCCTTTTCGTTTGCCAATACCAGTGTAATATTGCCAACTCATTTCTTCCCTCTGTTCCTTGTTTTTGTACCTTTCTTCTTACTGTTTTTACTTCTTTTCTTCTCCACTGTCAATACACGTCTGTGCACCTGCGCACGTGCACCGACGTCCAGCCTGTCCTCCACCTATCGCAACCACCTCCACAAATGTATCTCCAACCTTAGCATCCATCTCCAAATTTAGTTCTTGCTTGGACCAAGTGCATCAAGGTCTGATGCTTCAACCATTTCTTTCTAAAAACACCTCCTCAACAAAACGCCTCATTATGCCTCCTCTCAGCATTGATCATCATCAAATTTCACTAGTGTGACGCTGACCTGAATGTTGACCTCCACCCCACATTTTGCTACACTCGATCAACCAAGCACTGTATACGAGGCGATTCAAAAACCCTACCCACATCTCACCCTACAAACCTAAACTCGCCTCGTCTTTCCTCCTCAGGCCATCGAAAATGCTGAAACTACGTCCATGCCTCCACCTGCCTCCAGTACCCTTTCCACAATAGGAGTTTTACAATCCCACTTCCTAAATTCGATAATTAATTTTATTAACCCAAAACATACTTTAAATTCTAGCACGCAAAATATGAAACTAAAAATTGTGAAACATGGCTCAAAAATCATGATCATCCATCACTATTTCATTGATATCCCTGATTTACACAATTATTATGTTCGAATTTTGAATTTTCTGATCCCTTAACAGTATTTTTATTTATATCTGTATATATAAAAAATTAGATAAATTGCAAATACTTTTACACACTATAGTTATGAACTAACAGTACTCAAGAAGAACTTATGCCCTATAACTCCCTAGAATCCGAGTTATGAATTTTCCAAAGTGAAAGATGTGAAATGTTCTCTGTTCTAAAACATACAGATGTTTTATTTCCTTTTTTTCAAGGCTACCTGGGGTTTAATTTCATCATCCACTGAAGTGATTGCATTACACAGATAAAAAGAACAATGGTATGCCTATACAAGGCATTAACGGTATGATAATCCAATGGTAATTTAAAATGACAGATTAAAAGTAAGGTTTATAGCAGTTCCAGTTCTCTGTTTCAGTTTCCATGGTTTACTTCTGAAACTTGATATAATAATTAAATTTTCTAAATACAAACTATATAGTCATGTATGTGTGTGTGTGTGTGTATATATATATATATATATATATATATGCATCATATTATATACAACCAGTAATGGTTTAAATAGGAAAAAACGGGAGTTGTACTCATATGCTACTGCGTTATTCCATTTTGTACACTGTTCTTGCCATTCTTAGTTTTTTTCAATCTTTCTTGTCTTAATTAAACCACTTAAACAACTTAAATAGAAAATACATAGAACACATATACTAAAGATGGATATAAAACTGGAAAGAAGTTTGGTTTGTTTACTCACAGTTTTCCAGTTCCAAGTGCCCTGTTTTATTCACAGGTTTTTCTCCAATTCTCTATGCCATTGGCATTCGACTTCAAACCAGGTTTTTATTTTTGTTCACTAAAATATATGGTGAAATGTATGTGTATATATGAGAGCGTATTTGTAGATTTTATTTACAAGTGTTTTGTATTGTGTTGTTGATCAGTTCAAATGTTGAGAAGCATTGAACTATCAATGGATACAATATTTTTTTGTAAAGAGGATAAATAAAATAATTTTACCTAAATTATATTTTTGTATAAAAAGGAAATAATTTTATCAATTTATTGAGATATTGGTTGATGTGTTTGATTGATGTGAATGGAATTCAAATTGGATTAAAAATTTGAATTAGAAATTAACCTGGTTAAGAGAAATTAAATAAAGCTTATTTGGAATTTGAATAAATAATAATTAAATAGAAATAAATTGAATATTAATCGGTTGATGTTCTAAAATGTGAAACCAAAGTAAAATGTTAATATTGAATGTAAATTCTGTTGATTTGGTTGTGTATTAGTTGTTTGTTGTGAATTGTTGTTATGGGATGGTAGATTGTTTGAGCAGAAATAATCAGCAATTTAATGGAGCTAATGAACCATAAATTAAAGAATAAATTCCTGCATAATTAGAAATGCAATGAAACTGCATATGATATGAAATAAATGATTAAACCTGTGTTTGCAAGTGAATTGATATTTCATGTTAATTTTGGAAATTGGTGTAGTATAATTGATGATTAATGAAATATTATTTAAGAATTTCGTATATCTGTAACTTATATACAGAAATGAGTTAAGTACAGGTGCTAGAAGACTATGAGGATTAAATTTGGTTGCGTAGATTGCACGTAAATTGAGTAAGTATGCTCAATAGCGCTCGCATTAAGGTATGCCTATGTGAAAATATAAAATTTTGGGTTTTTAATTTTGTGTTCCGACCGTGTAGGTCGATGTATATGTATTATTTGTTCCTACGAAATCGCAAATATCACTCCGTACAGAGGAGACTCTACCGATTTTTTTCGGGATTTAGAGTCTTAGAAAATTTTCGATATTTTTGGAAACTATTTGTTACAGTATTGAATTGGTTTTTGATTTAAAATAAATTGGATTTGGAAATTAATGGGTTTGTTACATTTTTCCTACCTTAGTAATTTCAGGGATGAAATTCTATTAAGGGGGGAGAATGTAATGTCCTGTATTTTTGGTAGTCAAATATTTAATTTAATATTTTATTTTAAATATTTTATTTGGAATATTAATGGATTTTAATATTGAATTCGTTATTAAAACGAAGTTTGAACGATATATATTTATATAATTATAAATCGAGCTCGAAATGGCGCGGAAGTTCGTAACATTGAGTTTTGTTCTTTAATTGATCATACAGGATTTGATATAAGTCGGATTTCTGTGAAACAAGAAACGTTGGAGTCTTGTTGATGATAATTTTCTAGTGAAGCAGAAAAAACCATATTTTGTGTTATAGATTATTAGTTATGTCCAATTCAAATTTTAGAATAGTCGCTATGGAAATCGTTATTAAAACGATAGCGTTTGTTTAATAAACTTAAGGATTTTTAGTATAGTTTGTATACCGTGTAACTCGAAAGTAATGATATCGAGTTGTAAAATTTATATTTGAAGCTATATTATATTTCCAGTGGGTATTTATGATTATAATAATTTATTATTATTTAATTGGAATTTAAATAATATTTTAATCGATATTATTTTAAGCCTTAAAAGAGGCCATTTTGCAAACAACGTCCGTTTTCAACAAAATTAATTTCATTGGGACTGTATTACCAAGACATAACGGTGCATCCATTTTCATGGCGTTTGGATGTCGGTTGTGATAATACGAATATAGAACGGAGAACGTTAAATAGCGGTGAAATTATATAACTGTATAAAAACAAACTCACCAAAATCAAAATAAATTAATTAACTCCTAAGTATTTACCTACCACATGTCAACCTCATAAATGTACAACTATACGTTAATGCTCCACACAAACTAAAATAAAATGACGTGTAGACTTGAAAGAGGACAGCTATCTTATTTCTTAACACCAAAGCAATTGGACTAAGTTTAAATCTGAAAACATAGTGTAGCCTATTCCCTGATTATACACATTAATCTCAACACGTCTACCTAGTTTGGACAGCCTATGCCGGTGTGAGCTCCTTTCTAATTTAATACTTCTGCTCTCTGGCATTTTGCTATGTATTTCAAAGTACACAACTACCTATTTTCTCTGAAAAGAAACCTACTCCCTATCACTTGGCTCCCACGTCTTCTTTTCCCTATAAGTACTTCTACTCCATCTCCTTTTACTTTCTTCCACTACTGTGAAACCGAACCCAATTCCTAGAAAAAAAGGAAAAAAAAACCGCGCTCCATATAAGAACTTCACAACCGCATGCCTGGAGATAGTCACGTTGGGCTTCGTGACGGCCAGAAGGGACGACATTCGGGTTTTAAAAGAGGAAAGGGACGGGTCGTCGATGCTGCAGGCACTCCGTTGGTGATCTATTTTAATGTTGTGGCGGCCGGAACATGATATGAAAGGCGGTGTGGTTATCTGAGTTCTGGAGGCGATTGATGATGATTGGGAGGATGGTGCTTCTGCCAGAGGACAAGGAGGCTCCATCGCAGGTCGCGATGAGGTTAGATCATTCTCCGGTGAAACCTAGGGTAGTGCAGCAGCATGTGTTTTATTGGTAGTTGTTGGATGTTGAAGGCGCTGTGTGTGGAGGCTTTAACAAAGTTGAGGCTCTGTTGTATTGGGAAGAAAAGGTCATTAGTTGGTTTTAAATTCAGAGACATGAGCATGGCGCATTGCATTATGGCGAGGAGCAGATGGATCCAACCGGGGGGGGGGGGGGGGTGGATGCTGGCTTCGGCCGTGCAAGAAAAAGGGACCGATCGTGTATTTCAAAATGAATGGTGAGCGTGGATTTATGCGTGGTTCCATGGTTTGAGCGAAACAAATGGTTGAGATGGAGAAGTTTTTAAACGATTGAAGCAACATGGTCATAAAGAAAGTGGAATGGGGAAGTAAGGTGCTGTTGACATTGGATAACATGCCTGGAAGTTGGAACAAAGAGTTGAAAGCAATAATGTGATGAAGAGGGCGGTAGCAGTTGACGGAAGCGGTGCAGGTTGTGTTCGTAAATAAATAACGATGCGAGGGGGAGGTCATAGATCGGCTAACCAATAGTAATTAAGGTGTAATTAAAATGTAATTAGAAGTTAATTATTTGAATTAATTTATGTTAATAATTAAATTGTGATTTTCCATATCGAAGGTAGAAGTAGTGAGAAGGAGTTGTTTTCCAACAGGAATGGTACAAGCTGTCATCGAGAGGAACAAAGAAACGCAAGGAAGAAAACACAATTGGCCTGTTCATGGTTAACAAATGTAATTAACCTATTCATTTATAATTAAGAGAGTTTAATAAATTTAGCTTGTTTAAATTAATTAAACCTATTTCCATATAGGTATTGAAACAAAAAGAAAGTGTAAAGACCGGGTTTCGACAAGGAACATGCGTGAGTACTGAAGTAAAGAAGAACGAAAGGAAGCAGTGCTGGAACGGTCTAAAAGAAAAACAAATTGGACTATAACCTTTATTTTAATATGTAATTAAGTTATAAATTTTATTAATTAAAAATTCCATTAGTTTAAATATAATTATATAATTATATTGTATATATCTTACGTACGTTAACAGAATGGAACCAAACAAGGAACGCCAGAATCATATTTTCGAATACTACGTTGTGAAGCTGGATTAGACAGTAATGGAGACAATGGAATTTATGGTTAAATTAAACAATGGTTTAATTTAACTATAACCAAATCAATACAACAAATCAGATCAAGGTGATTTAAACTCACCCAGTTATTCCCACTTATATTTTACATAAGTCGGGTTTTATAAATTGTGAGCTCTGTTTGCTGATGGTTAACTGTTTGCTAATTGTATATTCATTTGTTGATTTAACCGATGAAATTAAACTGTCTTTTAATTTCCGTGAAATACCAAATCGTTATTTGACGATTTGATTCAATGGAGGTAACTTACCTTATTGGTAACGTTTATAAAATAAACGTGTTTAATTGTTTGAATTGTTTTGTTAATTGGTTGATGCTAAATAGTCGTTATTTACTATTACAGAAATTATCATTTAAACGAAAGTAAATGATCTGATTGAGATAGTAGATTTGATACAGGGAAGAATAGGTTGGAGGGATCCAACGGGATTCCTCAAATATATTAATTATTTGTTTTCATATTATCATTATATGAACTGATCTGATTGGATGATTGATCATTGATTGAAAATTCAACGTTTGTTTTATTTTAATCAATGGGCAGTATTGGTCGGGTAATTGGCAGCATATGGCCTGAAAATACATCATTTTATAAATATCGATTTACCATCAGGCGAATTGATATGAACGAAGTTATAAATTTATTTTGTAACTGAATATAGGTTTCTAAATATATTATTGTAAACGGAGTTTATAAATAAATAAACCAACCCATATATGTTGATTGTTTTAACCACAAATCACCATTTTTTTAACCAAAATCTGCCGTGTGTGAAGCACGTGCATCGTCTTAATGATTAAATGATTTATAAAGCTAATTCTTATATTACTGAGATGGATAAGCAAGTGAGCAAGGATTAATGTAATGATTAATAACTGAGATTAATTGTTTTAAGTAATAATTAAAATGGGAATATATTGAATTGATTATTATTTATTTAATAATAATCAAAGTAATGGGATTATTTAAATTAATCATATTATTAATTAATTTAAATAAAGATACGAATTAATCATGTTTTAGAGTTGACCCAGTCAACCGTTTTAACTGAAATTGATTGTTAAATTAAACTAGTTTGTGTTAATTAATCTTATAAAAATAGATTAATCGATATTTGTTTTATATTTTTTCTAAAAATAAATTTACTTTTTATTTTAGTTAATAAAGAAGTTAACTACTTTTATAGTAGTTAATGATGAAGTAATTATTATTTAAATTAATAATGATTTAAAATGATTACTTTATAAATGGAATTAATTTAAGTAATCAAAGTTAGTAATAAAATATAATTGAATTTTTAAGGAAGTTTATGAACGGGTTTATATTTAAATCGAGTTTGGTAAATTTAGTCAAAAAGGGATCTTAAGCAAATAAGATAGCTTAAAATAAATGTTATTTAAATATTTGAATTAAGTAAAAGGAAAAAGATAACTGGTTTATATTAAACTAGGGTTATATAAATGAGGTTTAAGGTGTTAAAGCGTTAATTTTAAATTTAACATTATTTAATAATGGAATTAAGTAAAAGGGGGAAATTTGAAATAAGATTCTCAAAGCGGTTAATGGTTGAATGGATTGGCAAAAGAAATTAGTAAAAGTGAATTTGGTAAGAAAAGTGAGGATTTTGTAATCAAATCCGAATTATAACATGAAATTGTTTTAAAGAGGTGAAGGTTAAAAAGGTGGTGTTTTAAAAGAAATTACTTAATTATCGAATTAAGAAATAATGGTTATATTCAAGCAAGAGTTTTCAAAAGATAAGAAGTTTTATGAAACCATATTTTGAATAAAATAGTTAAGTGGAATTTCTATTGATATCAGAATGAAATATAAGTTTATGGATTATAGCTCGTATCTATCTTATGACAAAAATGTTATTGATCAAGGTCTGAGAGGTAATTAAAATACCCCAACTTGAACGACTTCAGGATTATCCAAGGATGGTATTAGTTGGTAATGGTAAAAGAGGTTAGTAATAATTTATTATTTCTATTAAAGAAATAATAATGCAATGTTTAGTATAAATTTGGAAAATATATAATGAGAAATCTGAAGTAAAAGAACATGTAAAGTTGAGTTTCGAAATAGATTTATTCTATAAGAATATGCATTAGTTGTTGTCATGTAATGAAACAAAGAGATTTCATAACATTGTTTACAAGGGATAAGTTAAATTGATTTCTAAATATAAGATAGTAAAGAATGAAGTAGCAAATGTTTGAAAGAAAGGTAAATGGAAAACTGAATGTGTTATAAGATATTTTTCTAGATATTTAAATGAAATGCTTTGCGAATGTTAGAAAGAGAGAAATGATGTTTTCCAAATATTGAGATATTTTAATTAACCTTTAGTAAATATTTTTAATTAAAAAGGCCAAGTGATGCAGAATACTGAACTAGTGAACTCAATTTATTTTCATGATTGAATAATTTTTTATTTTGATAGTTAAACAACCGACTATCAAAATCTGGCCAATGCATTGTTGGTACGGAGAGACCGGGATCGAATTTATATTCGAAAACCATTCCGACCAATAAATACATGAAGATGAGAATTGAACATGGAGCACTAAAGACCGTAGATCTTCATAAACGGAAGAACTGCTAATAATCTTTGCTCTACAGCCCAGGATATACTGTGGTTCTATCGTGGTTGGAATCTACGGATTGCAAGGACTACTCGCTACTGATCCTTAGGGTGATACCTATATAGGATGTGGTAGGAGAGTACCTTCGGTTCATCCTGTTTTTGGATGACTTGTATGGACGAATGTCTGACAGAGTATTTCTTAAGAATCACGTATAATGATTTTTACAAACGTACTTCTATTAGCTGCAGAGTATTTTTGTGATCTTCAATTAGTGATATCTAGCGAGTCTGACAATGTGGCATTCAATGTGGATAGAGATGCGCTATTTTGAAGAATAAGCTTAACCACTAGCCTCATCAACTGGAAATGGCATAAAATCGGGTAGGTCGCATGGCTATGTGGGTCACATCCATTAAAAGGGTATATCATTACCTGATCTGGTAAAGTCAAATGCCTACGGTTGTTCCTTTTATTTTTATATGTATGGTATCGGTTCGGTTGGCTGGCCCCCAACCGTGGTAATGATATATTCGATACTCTCAAGCGAAGTGAGGGGTCGGTCATGTTTAGCCTGGGTTGCAAGATGTTCTTGTTAAATTCGAATATATTCATCTTCGGAGGTACATTGTCAGAAGGTGGTCCCATACCTTCCCAGGAAATCCATTCTCCAATAAGCGCCTGTGGTTTTATTTGTAAACTATGTATGTAGAGCGTAAAATGCTAGCGTTCTGGTAGATTGATATTCATTTCTATTTAGACACTATTATAATATTAGAAAAGATATTGATTTCGAAAATGTTTCGGGTTATCATAAGGTAAAAACCGTCTGTATTTATGTGTGGATTTGGTCTTACAATTATTCTTTTGTTTCAAAAAGATTTTGACTTTAAAATCAACCTGGATGTTGTTGTAAACTTAGTGTGTTTGTAACAACCCGGAAAATCTGAGCTAGTTTAAAAATTTTAATTTGGCTACTTTTAGTGGGTTTTAGATATTTAAAATAAAATATTTTAAATAATAACGACGAAGAGTATGTTTGAATCGATGTTTGAAAATAAATATAATTATTTTAAATTATAAACAAGGCCTGAAATGGCGCGGCAGTTTCAAAATTTGAATTCAAACTTTGACTGATTGTACCGGGTGCAAAATAAAACATATTTTAGTGAAATCAAAAATATTTAAATCTGTTAGTGAATATCTTTCTAACGAATCTGAAAAATCGAAGTTTCATAGCGGGAGTCAAAAGTTACGGCCAAATGAATTTTCAGAAAGGTCGCTATAGAATTTATATAGCTCGTGAAAATAGACATTTTGCAAACGACCTCAGAATTCGACGAAACCACTTTTGTTGGACCCGGGATGTGAAATTATTGCTAGGTTTCAAATTCCATTTTTTTTAAGTTAATATGTGAGTGTGGCGAAGTAAAATGTGTTTGGTCAATTACAGTGAAATTGGATCGACCAGTAAATGGCCATTTTTCAAACGGTCTCAGAATTCGATGAAACTAGTTTTGTTGGGACTGTATCGTCAAAACATAGCTAGATTCATTTTTCGGGAATTTTTAGAAGCAGTATGTGGCCTCGGCAAATTGAAATGTACGTTCAAAGCAAATATTGAATGTTTTATATTTTAATTTGAAGAGAAACTGACTGAAACAGTCGAATGGGCCTATGAAACATAACCCATTGTGTTCAGAATGAGGGTATTTAGCTAGGGATGACAGTCGTTGGGTTTGGATTGGAGTTCTTTTGAGAAAACACTATTTTTCAATTAAATATATATATATCGACCAATCAGAAAATTCCTTCAGAAAATTAAAAAAATAAAACCATCCGTTTTCTCTCTCCCCGTATAACGATTAATGGTGGCTCCTCTTCAATCCTTCCCAGCCCGATTCCTCTCAAACCACTCAACGAAATCAAGTGCCACTGCTAAGGATTTTGTAGAGCTTGAGGAGATCTTCAAATCCATACCCGTCCCCCTTCCTCGTCTTGTATTTTGGTCGAATCGGCCATCTGAAGAACCGCCGTTCGAAGCCCTCCACCTCCTCCCAGTCATCGTCGAGTTCATCAGAGGGGGGACCCACCGGAGTGCCTCTCGGAGCTGGAGAACGTGGTGCAACCTGATCGGCCTCACATGCCACAGATCGGAAGAACATTCGAAACCTAATTTAGAGAATTCAGAGCAGGTAAAGGTCTGTTTAATTTTGAGGGGTTTTGACGTTTAAAAGTGTCGCAAATATGATAATCTTATAAAAATCATATCTTTTTGCTATGTTGTCGAAATCCAGTGAAAAAAGAGACAGTGGACTCGTGGGGACGTCTTCTACATTCTAGAAGAGACCGCATATTTTTCTGAGCCTTCTGCTATTTTTGGTGGAGTGGAACCCAATGTGAGATTTCTGAATTATAAACGATATGGAAAACAATGATGTATAAATTATATAGTCGATGTATGAGTTATATAAGCATTGTACACCTCATGTATAAGCGTTATATAAGTTGTATGTTCAATGTATAAGTTATATATGCGTTGTAAAAATTATATATGCGTTGAAATGATTGAAATGAAGTGAAATGAAATTGAAATATATTTATATACGAATATATATATATATATATATATATACACACACACACTCCCCTCGTCCACAGACCATGGACGATATTTATTGGTTGTGATATTGTTTGGATTATTGGTTGATGTGAAATTTGGTGAAAATCATGAATGATTGATTGTGGTTGAAAAATACCTGTTTGTGGTTGAGAATTATTTTGGATGAAACCACCTAGGATTAGTTTATGGTAAAGAAAAATAAACATGCTCGTCTGCGTATGAATTAGATGCATGAAATCCCCACTGTCAAAAACCGCGAGGTTTTAAGGTAGAGCGAGGAGCCGTACTAGGGACGGTGCCTGTTTTAACTACCCTACCGTCATGCTGCCGAAATTTTCAATAATATTCACGTGTTAGAATTATTTTCATGTGCTGAAAACTATATTCATGTGTTGAATAGAAATTCATGTGTTGAGTAGAAATTCATGTGTTGAATGAAGTTCATGTGTTGAATAAATTCTTTGAAAGATAAAAATAACATTTTTATTATATATATAGACTATATAAAATATTAGTATTTTAAATAAATTGTTTTTAAAACCAAAAATAACACTTTTACCTTATGTATGAACTATATAAAATAATCTTGTTTTGAAATAAATTGTTTTACAATAAAAATCACATTTTCATTATATATAAACTATAGAAAATATTCATGTGTTGAATAGAAATTCATGTGTTGAATAGAAATTCACGTGTTGAATGAAGCTCATGTGTTGAATATATAGATTGAACAATAAAATCTACATTTTTATTGTGAAAATGAAGTGCTAAAAATATTCATGTGTTGAATAAATATTTTGATGATAAAAATATCATTTTTATCAAATATATAAAGTGAAGATGGTTTTGAAATCGATGAAAGAATTATATTTATATATATTTATATAAATATAATTAAAATAAATCGAATAACGAAGCTGCAGTTCGTGTTTTGAATCCGTGATTTCAAACGATTAGTGCGGGAGATCCGACCATTGAATTTTCCCAAAACCGAAACCGTTGGGTTCGCTTTGGAAATATCTTTCCAACGACACCCACATCTGAAAATCCAACGGTTGGATTGTCTGGAATGTTTAATTCAAATCTGAAGAAAAACAGCGCCGGAATCGATTATATTTATATATATATATATATAATTAAATTAAATCGAATAACGACGCTGTAGTTCGTATTTTGAAATCGTAACTTCAAACGATTAGTGCGGGAGATCCGACCGTCGGATTTTCCCAAAACTGAAACTGTTGGATTCGTTTTGAAAAGATCTTTCTTGTAATGACCCGGGTTTTTGTCGACTTTGGTTATCGCCATAAACTCAATGATGACTAACCAAATATCGAAAAATACCAGACATTAATGAAAGAAGATAGAGGGTGAGGATAGATAAGATAGAAACTTAGAATAGAAGAAGAAGAAGAACACAACATCAGAGTAACACGAACCTCACAGCGGAACGAATAACATATAATAGATAACATATCCTTGAAATAAAAGATTATACTTGAATATACATATCATCATCAAGTACAGCACTTACAACACAGCGGAAATAAACTATAGCTATATGATCCTGAAGCCTCCTGCTCCAGCTCTTCAAGTGTATCTGTAAAATCCCGACTACTTGACTGCCCATACAAATTTAGGCACCCAAGAGTTTAGGAAAAACAAAACAAAATAAACTCCGGGTCAGTCATGGGACTGGTATGAGTAAAACAGTTTTAAACGGTTTAAACAAGTAAACGATATCTCATAAGACCACGCCGCATAACGGAATGGGTTTTTCCCTTATGAGAATCCAAAATATCTTTATATCAAAAACCTTTTGATATTATAATAATGTCATCAACCACAATATAATAATCATCTAGCAGAAACGCTTTCATCTCACGTTCTACATATATATTACAATCAAAACCGCAAGCACGTATTGGGTAATGGATTTCCAACTATGACAAGGTATGGAACCACCTTTCGCTAGTGTATCTCTAGAAAGGAATACACTGGGTTCAACAAGAACATCTTGCAACCCGGCCACACATGATAGACCACTCATTTCGCTTGAGTGTATCGAATGTATATCACCAACGGTTGGGATCAGCAACCGTTTCTCGAATGGGACAGTATTGACAATAGATTTTTAGAAATAAATGAAAACTCTAGATCAGGTGATTATACACCCTACTTCGGTGCGACCGACTTAGCCATGCTGCCTGCCCGAATTCTGTTATTTACCGGATGTGAGGCTAGAAGCTACGCTTTATCATCACACCAGATTCACTTTGAATGCCACATCATCAAATCCATCCAATCACCGATTGACGTCTTCAGCAATACATTATGTGTTAGCTAAAAGAAGTTTCCTTCTCTGCTTCCACTCTTGGTACGGTTGGAGAAATCAATATACGTGATCGTCTAGAAATACTCTGTCAGACATCAGTCCATACAAGTCATCCAGGAACATGATGAACGGAAGGTACTATTCAGTATATCCATCTTAGGCACTATTATCTAAGATTTATACAACAACCCTTGCACTTTACTCCGTCTTCAATTATCTTTGGCATAAATGATTCGCAACGCTTATGCCAATACAAAGTGGTTATTTGGATAATAATCCAACCGGTCTCCCCATATTAACAATGCTAAATGGTAAAAACTTTGATAGTCGGTGAGTTAACTATCAAATGAAAACACGTGTGCAAACAACGATATTATTTCCAAATGGAAATACTATCGATCAATCATCAATTACTACCATTCCACAACTATCAAATTCTAACTGTAAACTAATAAGAGAACAGCTTCCCAAGTATAAACCCCGAAGGTCGAAACCAACATCAGATCCACACTTAGAAAACAATTCGACTTAACTAATCTCTAGTGAGTTTCTAATATTATTTTAACTCTATTTGATTAACTCTTATTCGAATAAATAATATTCGATTAACTATATTTAGATAACTCTATTTCGATTTGACACTAATCGATTTACTCTAACTGATTAACTCTAACTGGTTGACTCTAACTGGTTAACTCCTTTCAAATAAAATATATTCGATTTACTTCTTTAACTGATTAATTCTAACTCCTTTTAAAATATCGTATTTATTTTCTAAATAAATATTTCCTTTATTCTATTTATTTTCTCAAATAAATATTCCTTTATTCTAATTCTATTTATTCCCTAAATAAATAAATAATCCCATTTAATCTATTTGTAACTGTTTTACAAATATCTCCTTTAATTCCTATTTGTAAATGTTTTACAAATATTTTCTCTTTATATTTGTTTGACAAATATTTTCCTTTATATTTGGTTTACAAATATATTTCCTATTAACATTTGGTTTACAAATATATTTTCTATTTATTTAACCAATAAATATTTTCTTTTTAACTTTATTTATTTCTAAATAAATATCTCTTTCCATAAAATCCTTCGATTTTATAAATATTTTCTTTTATAAAAATCCTTTTCCTTTTCTATATAAAATCCATCGATTTTATATAAATAGTTCATTTTCAAAATACACTTTGAAAATTTCCTTTCCCACACCCAGTATTTCTTATGGTATTTAACATACCATATAACAATGATAAATATCGTCCAAACACACATAATCAACAACAGATTATATATCACATCATATATCACAATATATGAATAACAGTAAAATAAATGTTTAGGAATCTAGTTGGATTCCTCCAACCTGTTTCCCTGCATCACAGATGTTAACAATATAGATAACATCACTTTCAGTTCAATATGAAATATTCTGTTAAACAGAATCAAATATAGAAATTCAACTAACTAACTAGCAGTTCAATCAAACAGTCAACACACAGTCAATCAAACAATATTTAACAGTTCTAAAAATACAACATGAAATTATAAACTGTTCAGAATTAGTGAGATCTACTCACTTTGGCGGTTTATCGCTGAATAACGATTTACGGTCGGTAGTTCAATTAAGGCGTTCTCCTTCGCCATAAATTCCAACGGTTTCTGAATCCCCCCAAACTCATCTGTATTCATAGTGATTTCTGATAAGATTCTAACGTGCCAGGTTTCGTCAGATTAATTCATAGGCCCAACCCATTTCCGTTACTTCCTTTCCCCTCTCTTTCCCATTTGGCCTCACCGAAACTCCTCAGCCCACTTAGAAAAAATCCAGCCCATTCAAACAAACACTGGCCTATTTCCTTCCCAACAATATCTCCTTTCCTGCCAAAACAGTCCCACGCCATTTTCATTTCTTCCACAACTAAAAACAGTACTCCTCCTGGGTTCTCAACACAATAACCTCATAAAAAATCAAATAAACTTCACCATTCACTCTTAAACACCACCGCTAATCCCCCCCTTTATCTTAATCCACGATTAGCAGAAGCTAACCCTTCTCCCCCTCGGGAGATTCAAAACACGATGCTCCAGTACAAAGCCATAACCGACATTCAAGCTCCCACCGCTCCCAAATTCTCCAACATAAAATCAAACAAAACCCACCCCCTTTCTGTCTTCGATTCCTCTTTTCCACCCATACAACCATTATCGAACTCGACGGCTTCTCCAAAATGCGTCGAACAGCTTCTGACAGTACTTCCAGTATATCGCGCATTCCCCTTTTATGCTTGAACTCCACCAAAATTGGTAGACGAGCTTCCCTCCTCACTTCGAACATCAGCATCACCTCTAGAATCCTTCCGGTCATCTCCAACTGTCGCGCATCCCAACCCTAAGTCTACTGGCTTATTTCGAGCATGACTGAAACTGATTCGCACTTAGTAAAACTAGTAGGGAATCAAAGAGCAGCTAACAAGGATTTCGAATATATATATATTTTTTGATTTACGAATTTTCATTCCATTTGTTTTGATTTTCTGAAATGGCCGGATCTTTTTTCCAAAGAAATAATATGATGGCGGAAATTTCATTTACTGTAGGATGAAGTAAAATTAGGTTTAGCACATGTTAAGGGGTTTATATATGGAAGTATAAATATTATAATATTCATTAGTTTATATATTCTTAGTCTCACGCTACTTGTATTTCATAATAAAAATTCGTATGGTCACATACGATACCCAAAAATCACGAAACTAGACATGTAGCTAGAGTTCGACATTACGGTCCCAACGAATCTGGTTTCGTCGAATTCCGACTTCGTATGCTCACACAGCGTATTTTTAACTGTCCAAATAATGACTGTTTCTCACTCTAAAAATCCGTACGGCCACACAGTGACACTAAAAATCACGGAAACTGACATCTAGCAACTATTTTCATTGCGGATCTAATAAAATTAGTTTCGTCAAATTCCGACTTCGTTTGCAAAAGTGGCTATTTTTAAAGCTCTGGATGACCCATTTAAATATATAAATATATTTAAATATAATTAAATAAAATATTAATAAATTAATATTATCGTGTATATATTCGCAATGGAATACCATACAGTTCTACTGGGATTTATCACTTGATATTTCAAATCTCGGTCAACCCGATATTCGATTTATATTGAAATTCCTTTTTAAAATATAAATAATTCCTTTATAAACTATAAAGGAATTCCACAACGACTTTTTTCTAAAATTTGATTTGGACATATCTCAAAATCTACACGACGAAATCCCGATTTTTCTCTTTCACTAGAAAGATGTACTCCACCAGCTCCACGCGTTTCTTGTTTCACTGAAATCCGATTTAAAACGAACCTTGTACATTCAGTTGAAGTTCAAATCACCAAATCGCGAACTACAGCGCCATTTCAAGCTCGATTTTAATTATAATATAATTATACGTTCAAACTGTCGTTCGAATAATATATTCGTTATTCTAATTCAATTCTGAATTGAATTAAATATCACAGATGATCCAGTTCACATCATATCGCTATTTCAGTCAATTCTGATTATTTCAGAATTAAATATATTATTTAATTTATTATTTTAATTAAATATTCACCATTATTTAATTCCATGACCATTAAATCCTTTTTATCACCTTTTAAATAATTAAATAAATTAATTATTATACTGCTAACGATGCGGGTCATTACAATCTTTCCCACTTAAAATAATTTCGTCCTCGAAATTGCTAAAAGGTAGAGGACGACCCTATCGACTGGTTAGAACATATTTGTTCATTTCTTAACTTCAATTTCAAATGAACCAATTTAATTTCAATTAAATATTTAATTAATTCTTATCAACGAAAATTTTCAAAAATCCTGGAAATTTTCTAACTCCTTAACTTTTCGAAAAATTTCGCCAGCACGTCCTTTGTACTGGTCAATCGGTCAAACTCCAACTCGCCTCTCTGGGCCGTCTCCAACCCAAAAGAAAATCAAACAGCCAAGCGGCTTGCCAATTCGGCTCATAAATCTCATGCTTATATCTAATATAAACTTGTACCTTTTTGTCGGGCATATCAACTTTATCACTTTCACCTGTTATCAATCCAACATATACCCAAGGTCATCTCAACCAATTTTCAATCAGTTTTTATCCACCAATTCAACCATTCGTTTATATCCAAGTCGAATTCAAATTCAAACCAATGTTACATTCTTGATTCTCAAACTCTTAACTCCTTAACCCAATATACTTAACCTATCAACTCAATTCCATTCCAGATTATCCTCAAATCAAATCTAGTTCTATTTAACTTAGTTCAAGTTAAATTTTAATTTATTTATTTACTTTTACCGTTTTATTCCACCTAACTTAACAAGTTAACTTTAAATTCTAGAATTTAAATCCATGGGTTCTATTTCAAATCAAATTGAAATCATAATAACAATTCAAAACCTTTGAATTTCTAAATAACTTGTTTCCTCAAAACAATTTGAAAACAAAACCTTTGGTAGTAGTCCGCCACTTAGAAGCTCGAAAATCACACTGACGATGTATCGGTCCATCCTCGGAATTATTTTCCAGTCATTAAGGTGAGTTCAATACTATATTTATTTCAAATTGAAAAACATTTTCAAATCTCCCAGGAACTTAAAATTTCCTTATTTCAATTCCAAATTCTGATTTAAATTCAGATTCAATCCATCATATTTCAAATACTTCACTTATATGAATTCTGATTGGTTATTTACATAACCATTTCACTTTTTTTTATAATCTTACTCGATTATAATAACAACCAATATATCCAATATCTTATGATCATTTCAATATCAATCTTCTTTATATCAAAATATAATTTGGGTAAAATCATATCATTTACCCTCTTTTCAAAACATACCATGACGGTTCATCGTATTCGAGTGTTTATAAACTCCTACCGATACAGTGGATCAAACTGATCGACCAGAACCCATAAACAACTCAACCAATGCATCTCCACAATATAAAACAATTTTATATTAAACAACAAATACGCTCTCGTATATATACACTCAACTCAATCTAGGGTATTACTAACCCTATCTCTACCGAGTCACGCCACAGAGCCAAGGTAATTCTTAACTTAAGCTCTGATACCAACTGTAATGACCCGGGTTTTTGTCGACTTTGGTTATCGCCATAAACTCAATGATGACTAACCAAACATCGAAAAATATCGGTCATTAATGAAAGAAGATAGAGGGTGAGGATAGATAAGATAGAAACTTAGAATAGAAGAAGAAGAACACAACATCAGAGTAACATGAACCTCACAGCGGAATGAATAACATATACTAGATAACATATCCTTGAAATAAAAGATAATACTTGAATATACATATCATCATCAAGTACAACACTTACAACACAGCGGAAATAAACTATAGCTATATGATCCTGAGGCCTCCTGCTCCAGCTCTTCAAGTGTATCTGTAAAATCCCGACTACTTGACTACCCGTTTAAATTTAGGCACCCGAGAGTTTAGGGAAAACAAAACAAAATAAACTCCGGGTCAGTCATGAGACTGGTATGAGTAAAACAGTTTTAAACGGTTTGAACAAGTAAACGATATCTCATAAGACCACGCCGCATAACGGAACGGGTTTTTCCCTTATGAGAATCCAAAATATCTTTATATCAAAAACCTTTTGATATTATAATAATGTCATCAACCACAATATAATAATCATCTAGCAGAAACGCTTTCATCGCACGTTCCACATATATATATTACAATCAAAACCGCAAGCACGTATTGGGTAATGGATTTCCAACTATGACAAAGTATGGAACAACCTTTCGCTAGTGTATCTCTAGAAAGGAATACACTGGGTTCAACAAGAACATCTTGCAACCTGGCCACACATGACCGACCACTCATTTCGCTTGAGTGTATCGAATGTATATCACCAACGGTTGGGATCAGCAACCGTTTTTCGAATGGGACAGTATCGACAATAGATTTTTAGAAATAAATGAAAACTCTAGATCAGGTGATTATACACCCTACTTCGGTGCGACCGACTTAGCCATGCTGCCTGCCCGATTTCTGTCATTTACCGGATGTGAGGCTAGAAACTACGCTTTATCATCACACCAGATTCACTTTGAATGCCACATCATCAAATCCGTCCAATCACCGATTGACGTCCTCAACAATACATTATGTGTTAGCTAAAAGAAGATTCCTTCTCCGCTTCCACTCTTGGTACGGTTGGAGAAATCAATATACGTGATCGTCTGGAAATACTCTGTCAGACATCCGTCCATACAAGTCATCCAGGAACAGGATGAACCGAAGGTACTATTCAGTATATCCATCTTAGGCACTGTTATCTAAGATTTATACAACAGCCCTTGCACTTTACTCCGTCTTCAATTATCTTTGGCATAAATGATTCACAACGCTTATGCCAATACAGAGTGGTTCTTTGGATAATAATCCAACCGGTCTCCCCATATTAACAACGCTAAATGGTAAAAACTTTGATAGTCGGTGAGTTAACTATCAAATGAAAACACGTGTGCAAACAAAGATATTATTTCCAAATGGAAATACTATCGATCAATCATCAATTACTACCATTCCACAACTATCAGATTCTAACTGTAAACTAATAAGAGAACAGCTTCCCAAGTATAAACCCCGAAGGCCGAAACCAACATCAGATCCACACTTAGAAAACAATTCGACTTAACTAATCTATAGTGAGTTTCTAATATTGTTTTAACTCTATTTGATTAACTCTTATTCGAATAACTAATATTCGATTAACTATATTTGGATAACTCTAGTTCGATTTGACTCTAATCGATTTACTCTAACTGATTAACTCTAACTGGTTGACTCTAACTGATTTACTCCTTTCAAATAAACTATATTCGATTTACTCCTTTAACTCTAACTGATTAATTCTAACTCCTTTTAAAATATAGCATTTATTTTCTAAATAAATATTTCCTTTATTCTAATTCTATTTATTCCCTAAATAAATAAATAATTCCATTTAATCTATTTGTAACTGTTTTACAAATATCTCCTTTAAATCCTATTTGTAAATGTTTTACAAATATTTTCTCTTTCTATTTGTTTGACAAATATTTTCCTTTATATTTGGTTTACAAATATATTTCCTATTAACATTTAGTTTACAAATATATTTTCTATTTATTTAACCAATAAATATTTTCTTTTTAACTTTATTTATTTCTAAATAAATATCTCTTTCCATAAAATCCTTCGATTTTATAAATGTTTTATTTTATAAAAATCCTTTTCCTTTTCTATATAAAATCCATCGATTTTATATAAATAGTTCATTTTCAAAATACACTTTGAAAATCCCCTTTCCCACACCCAGTATTTCTTATGGTATTTAACATACCATATAACAACGATAAATATCTTCCAAACACACATAATCAACAACAGATTATATATCACATCATATATCACAATATATGAATCACAGTAAAATAAATGTTGAGGAATCCAGTTGGATTCCTCCAACCTGTTTCCCTGCATCACAGATGTTAACAATATAGATAACATCACTTTTAGTTCAATATGAAATATTCTGTTAAACAGAATCAAATATAGAAATTCAACTAACTGACTAGCAGTTCAATCAAACAGTCAACACACAGTCAATCAACCAATATTTAACAGTTCTAAAAATACAACATGAAATTATAAACTGTTCAGAATTAGTGAGATTTACTCACTTTGGCGGTTTATCGTTGAATAACGATTTACGGTCGGTAGTTCAATTCAGGCGTTCTCCTTCGCCATAAATTCCAATGGTTTCTGAATCCTCCCAAACTCATCTGTACTCGTAGTGACTTCTGATATGATTCTAATGTGCTAGTTTTCGTCAGATTAATTCATAGGCTCAACCCATTTCCATTACTTCCTTTCCCCTCTCTTTCCCATTTGGCCTCACCGAAACTCCTAAGCCCACTTAGAAAAACTCCAGCCCATTTAAACAAACACCGTCCTATTTCCTTCACAACAATATCTCCTTTCCTGCCAAAACAGTCCCACGCCCTTTTCATTTCTTCCACAACTAAAAACCGTACTCCTCCTTGGTTCTCAACACAATAACCTCATAAAAAATCAAATAAACTTCACCATCCACTCTTAAACACCACCGCTAATCCCCTCCCCCTTTATCTTAATCCACGATTAGTAGAAGCTAACCCTTCTCCCCCTCGCAAGATTCAAAACACGATGCTCCAGTACAAAGCCATAACCGACATTCAAGCTCCCACCGCTCCCAAATTCTCCTACATAAACTCAAACAAAACCCACCCCCTTTATGTCTTCGATTCCTCTTTTCCACCCATACAACCATTATCGAACTCGACGGCTTCTCCAAAATGCGTCGAACAGCTTCTGACAGTACTTCTAGTATATCGCGCATCCCCCTTTTATGCTTGAACTCCACCAAAATTGGTAGACGAGCTTCCCTCCTCACTCCAAACATCAGCATCACCTCCAGAATCCTTCCAGTCATCTCCAACTGCCGCACATCCCAACCCTAAGTCTACTGGCTTATTTCGAGCATGACTGAAACTGATTGCACTTAGTAAAACTAGTAGGGAATCGAAGAGAAGCTTACAAGGATTTCGAATATATATATATATATATATATATATTGATTTATGGATTTTCATTCCATTTGTTTTGATTTTCTGAAATGGCCGGATCTGTTTTTCCAAAGAAATAACATGACGGCGGAAATTTCATTTACTGTAGGATGAAGTAAAATTAGGTTTAGCACATGTTAAGGGGTTTATATAAGGAAGTATAAATATTATAATATTCATTAGTTTATATATTCTTAGTCTCACACTACTTGTATTTCATAATAAAATTTCGTATGGTCACATACGATACCCAAAAATCACGAAACTGAACATGAAGCTAGAGTTCGACATTATGGTCCCAACGAAACTGGTTTCGTCAAATTCCGACTTCGAATGCTCACACAGCGTATTTTTAACTGTCAAAATACTGACTGTTTCTCACTCTAAAAATCCGTACGGCCACACAGTGACTCTAAAAATCACGAAAACTAACATCTAGTAACTGTTTGACATTGCGGATCTAGTAAAATTAGTTTCATCGAATTCCGACTTCGTTTGCAAAAGTGGCTATTTTTAAAGCTCTGGATGACCCATTTAAATATATAAATGTATCTAAATATAATTAAATAAAATATTAATAAATTAATATTATCGTGTATATATTCGTAGTGGAATACCATACAGCTCTACTGGGATTTATCACTTGATATTTCAAATCTGGGTTAACCCGATATTCGATTTATATTGAAATTCCTTTTTAAAATATAAATAATCCCTTTATAAACTATAAAGGAATTCCACAGCGACTTTTTTCTAAAATTTGATTTGGACATATCTCAAAATCTACACGATGAAATCCCGATTTTTCTGTTTCGCTAGAAAGATATACTCCACTAGCTCCACGCGTTTCTTGTTTCACAGAAATCCGATTTAAAACGAACCCTATACACTTAGTTGAAGTTCAAATCGCCAAATCGCGAACTGCAGCACCATTTCAAGCTCGATTTTAATTATAATATAATTATACGTTCAAATTGTCGTTCGAATAATATATTCGTTGTTCTATTTCAATTCTGAACTGAATTAAATATCACAGATGATCCAGTTCACATCATATCGCTATTTCAGCCAATTTTGATTATTTCAGAATTAAATATATTATTTAATTTATAATTTTAATTAAATATTCACCATTATTTAATTCCATGACCATTAAATCCTTTTAATCACCTTTTAAATAATTAAGTAAATTAATTATTATACCGCTAACGATGCGGGTCATTACATTTCTAATGATATAAAATTTGTGAAGATCCAATGGTTAGATTTTCAGATATGTGTAAATCAAACCTGAAGAAAAACAGCGTCGGAATCGATTATATTTATATATATATAAATATAATTAAATTAAATCGAATAACGACGCTGTAGTTTGTATTTTGAAATCGTAACTTCAAACGATTAGTGCGGGAGATCCGACCGTCGTATTTTCCCAAAACTGAAACCGTTGGATTCGTTTTGAAAAGATCTTTCTAATGATATAAAATTTGTGAAGATCCAACGGTGAGATTTTCAGATATGTGTAAATCAAATATGAAGAAAAATAGCGCCACGGCTGCGTTATGGCCTGAAGCGTCGTTTGAATGAATTGGCTATTTTTAATTAAATAAAAATAGCGATAAATCGTGATAAAATATTATAAACGATATGGAATTGAAATGAACTGAATTTGCTCAGTTTATTTGATATTTGATGGTTGAATGTGTTTGGCGTGAAAATTATATTAAAGAACAAAATTAGTGATATCGAATAATTTAACCATTGAAATGAATTGATTTGAAATTCTAAATATACGTGAATTATTTGAGAAGGCCGAGTTAATTATCATTTCAAATAATTGATCGACGATTGAAAGTCGAAGATATGAAGACGGTGCACGACCGATGTAACGACCTGGGGTTTTCGACTCCGAAAATCGACAAAAAACCCAGCGTCGACTGTTCAGATATCGAAAATACCGAATCATTAATAGAAAGAAATTAGAGGGTGAGATAGAAAAGATAGAACTAATAGAATATAAGAAGAAGAATACAACTGAGCATAATCAAAGTAAACACGAATCTCACAGCGGAACGAATAAAATATATTATATAACATAAGCATTGAAATACAAATCTGCTTTGTACATATATACATACCAACATCAGAGTACAACATAACATTTGATACAGCGGAAATAACTCTAAAATAACTAGCGGTGAAGCCTCCTGCTTCCAGCTCCTTCAAGTGTATCTGTAAAAAACCTGAAACACTTGACCTTCCCGTACAAATTTGGGCACCCAAGAGTTTAGGAAAAACAAAACAAAATAAATTCTGGGTCAGTCATGGGACTAGTGTGAGTAAACTCCAACCATATGATTTAACTTCAAAATTTCCTTGAACGAAAAGGATAATAGTAAGACCAGTCCACACATAAACACGGACGGTTTTTACCTTGCTATGACCCAAACCATTTTTGATATCAAATTCCAGTGATATTATAATAATGTCTAATCAAATAAGTAACCGAATAGCAGAACGCTTGCATCTCACGCTCTACATATATAGTATAAAATCAAAAAAAAACCGCAGGGCGCTTATTGGAGATTGGATTCCAACTATGACAAGGTATGGGACCACCTTCCGACAGTGTATCTCTAGAGGCGAATACACCTGGGTTCAACAAGAACGTCTTGCAACCCGGCCCACACATGACCGACCACTCATTTCGCTTGAGTGTATCGAATGTATATCACCAACGGTTGGACTGAAACCACCGTTTCCTGAATGGGCAGAATCGATAGATTAAGAAACAAAAGGAATTTCTCTAGATAGGTGATTATACACCCTAATGGGAGCGACCCACATAGCCATGCTGCCTGCCCGATTTTTTTCATTTCCCGGTTGTGAAGCTTGAGGCTACGTTTACCTTTTAGGACATCTGGCCACCATACACTTTGAATGCCACATCGTCAAACCCGTCAAATCACTAGTTGATCTTCCCAAAATATTACCGGTATAAAAGCCAAGAGAAACGAATTTCTCCGCCACCAGACGTAATATCATGAAAAGACCGTCTTATGTGACCGTTAGGAATACTCTGTCATACATTCGTCCATACAAGTTGTCCTGGGACTGGACAAACAGAAAACACCATTCTGGAACAGGACGACCCTTGCATTTCACTCCGTCTTCAATTTTCTTCAGCATAATCAAATTCGCAGCGCTTATGCCTATACGGAGTGGTTTTCGATAATATATCCAACCGGTCTCTCCGTATCGACAACGAGGGTCACAACACTTCGATAGTCGGTTATTTAACTATCGAAGTAAAAACAAACATCCAATCAAATGTATAACTATCCTCACACAACCATGGGCACTTTTATTTAACATTCATTATCGTCGAATTTTAGTTCCCATTTCTAATAGTGTTATTTAACGCTAATCATATTTCAAACATCGAAATGATGTCATCGTTTTCTGAAACGATTCTCCACTACTCGTTCTTATATTTCTTTAGACAATCATCGTTACTTATTACTTTAGAATAAGTGGATTTCAAACAAACTGTTTACATTCCCTAGGGAGTAGTGCTATATATCATGCTTAAGCTTAGCCAACAGCGTTAATTTAACGTTTAAGTTTTAAACTCGTCATACGCTGTAATATTCCTCTTTATAACATATCTCGACATAACAGTCACGCTTAAGCCTAGTCAACAACGTTGTTTTATCGCTGTAGTTCAAATACTTGAAATATGCTGCTATATTCCACCTTATACTGTTCTGGACATCTCTTACCGTTACAAAAATCTTGACATCTCTGTCTGTTACAAAAATCTTGACATCTCTTTCTATTACAAAAATCTTGACATCTCCTTCTGTTACAAAAATCTTGACATCTCCTTTCGTTACAAAAATCTTGACATCTTTTTCTATTACAAAAATCTTAACATCTCTTTCTGTTACAAAAATCTTGACATCTCTTTCTGTTACAAACCAAATACCATCCCTCGATAATTGTGAAGCCGTTCAAGTTGGGGTATTTTAATACCTCTCAGACCTTGATCGACGACGTTCTTACCTTAGAATAGATATAAGTTCGTAACTCTAATCCCTTATACTTTAAAATCAGTCAACCGTACTTCTTGTTATATTTTAAATATGGTTTTATGACGCCATATCCTTATTTTGAAAACTCGGTTATTTACATTAGCTTCAACTTCCTTGTTCAAACCCATTTTAAACATTTTTCTCCGCTTCGTCTTTCTTAGACAAATCCCTTATTAAACATTCCTCTTCGCTTTGTCTTCTTTAGACAAATCCCTTATACTTTAAAATCTTATTTAAACTAAACCAACTATCCGTTAATTTATTACATTAGATTAATCATCCCAATCTAATTTAACTAAATAACCAATTATTGATCAAAACAGTTTGCTTGGTAAATATTTAGCCATGATTAACCCACTAAATAATTCTAACAAATCTTTTCATTTTGAATAAATTAATCCAAATAATTTCACTTGTATCGATTACTATAAAAATAATAATTTATCTCTAAATAAGCTCATTTCTATTAAATAAACAATAATCGATTCTAACTAATCTTACTTAATATGAAATCGACCATAATCCACTTGTAAATATCACATTTAATAGTTCTTAAAACAATAAATTCATGTTATTAATCATCAAGTTAATCTCCACCTATCTACTTATTAATCTTATTAATATAAGAATACACTTCACCAAATCATTTAGTAAGTATGGTGAAACACGTGCTTCGAACACGGTGGGATTTTGGTAAAACAATAGCGGTTAAAACAAATGATACATTTATGGTTGGTTGTTGCCACTTTCTTAATCGATATCATCTATCGATTAAATCAAAATAACATTTGAATTTCCATTCAACGCTAATATCAACACAAGGTTTCAAAAGTCATTTGGGTTCAAACAGTGCATCTAAATAAAACAACAGTACATATAAATATTGAGGAATCCGGTTGGATTCCTCCAACCGGTTTCCTGCATCCACCGATGTTAGTCAACAATTAACACTGGTTCCATCCTAGGGAATATTATAATCGATGAAATCAGTATCCAACCGGTGATGTGTACATATGCAACGATATGTAATATTTCAACTAATTTAACCATAATCTGCCTAAACAACCATCTCACAGCATTCAACCATTATAAAAAAATAATTAAAATATTTTAAAATAAAATAGAGTTAGTGAATTTACTCACCTTTGCGCGTTAACCGTTAAATAACGATTTGCGTCCGTCGATTAAACCGGACATTTTAATCTGGCAGAAATTCAGACGTGCTCTCACTTTCTTCAAATCACTACATAGTGTAGCCAGCTTTCGTACGGTTCCAACGTGGTAGACGGCTCGTCAATCATTTGTAAACGTGGCCCAACACAAATTCAAATGTCCATCCATACCCTTGCTTTGGCTGTCCCTTTTCACGCCTACCCATTTTATTTTTATTTATGCTCTCTAAAATTTGGGCCTCAATAAACCAGCCCAACTTCCTGATGCTTGATCCGCCCAATAACAACTTCTTCCCATTCACGTAAACTAAATATCTCACTCCTCATATTACACTGTCCTCCTTCCAAAAAATGACCGTGAGTTTTCTTGTTTGATGTCTTCCTTCCCATCCTTTAAATCTTTTTTCCGTTTAAACTAATGATATATAATAACTGGGCCTCGCCCTGCTTATCTCTCAGCCCGCATCAGAACAATCCGCAAACACTTGCACCCGTCAGCTCCCATAAACCATATCCCTTCACTGTTATGACTTTGAACTCCTCACCGCCCTGCTTCTAACAGGAACTCACGTTCCTACTTTGCATGCCACGCCCTGGTAAACCTCCTTCACCACACGACTTAAATCCCAAGTCCAAATACTTTCTCGACATCGACACAACAAAGAAGAAGAAGCACGGCTCCTTTTAAAACTTACATGAGAGTGAAAAGCAGGCTTGTCAGAAGCCAAATGCATACATATGTATTTATAGGAGTTGTCTGCGGTTTGCATTTTGGATGAGGAAAAGGTTTTTAGTTGCTGTTTCGAAACGAGAGGCTTTGCCTATATTTATAGAATTGAAAAGCTTGGGTGTCAAGGCATTAGTACATATATAGGTCGGCTTCAAGGACAGAACATAGGTGGGCTGTGTAAACTACTTTGTCTCCACGGTTTCCTTAAGCACAAAACACTAAAATATGGGTTGCAGTAATTACTTTGCCATGAAGTCGTAGGGGGATGGGTCTGCATGTGCCTTTGTTTTAGGCTTGTGAAAGTAGGATGATGGATAACACTAGGATTGGGTCACTCACATGTCATGCATACTACAGGTTATGTTTCCCCTTCCTATTTTCTTTCGTTTGTACCATTGAGAGTTGCCATATTCAATATAAAAAGAATGGTAGGGTACGGTTTCATAAATGTTTAGGGAGATGACCGCAAGTTTGATGCGAAAAGAGAGATGTAGGGTAGAAGCTTGGTATATTTTGGATAAGACTACACAGTAGATTTTTCAATGCAGGTGATACATTTTCAATGTACTAAGTTATTAAAAGAAGAGACGTATGAAGCTTGCGTATGAAGCTTGCATGTACATTCAGGGACATTTCCATTTCATTTCACCGTATGGGCTCAATTAAAGGTAGGCATGAATTGTCTAAATCTTTTGGCGTGGTGTTGATTTGAAAGCATGACTCAAGAGTTAAGTAATACAAATGAATAATTGTTTTAAAGATTGGTTTACCTCAGTTTCTAAAATTACATTTACGTACGGACAGAAGTAAGAGTACAATCGTGCTCAACGAGGTGTCACGATCCCGAAAACATAATAATATCGGTAGGTTAACTCATATTGTGAAACCCCAAAATGTTGATACAGGGTGCAAATTACTCCAAATAAAAAGTTACATATTTAATTAATTAAAAATTTCAGTAAAATTCTAAAAATTAAATTATCACTACGTCTCAAAAGAACCTTGTTTAATTTCGAAACCGATATCTAGTTATATCAAATAAACCATTACGGTCGATAAACGATTTCATAGCGACTTTCTGAATATTTGATTTTGACATATCTTGCAATCTATACGACGAAATCTTAATATTTCACTTCTGTCAGAAAGATACAGTTCAACAGATTCCAATATTTCTTGTTTTGCAGAAATCCGATTTAAACTGGTTTCTGTACACTCAGTTGAAGTTCAGAACGTTAAATTACGAACTGCAACGTCGTTATGAGCTCGATTATATTGAATATATATTTTTATACGTTCAACTTTGTTTTAATTAATATTTAAATCTACTTATATTAAGAATTCAATATTTAAACTGATTTAAATATTCAAATATAAACCGATAAAAAATGCGGGACATTACATTCCTTCCCCCTTAAAATAATTTCGTCCTCGAAATTGTTAAGGTAGGAAAAATGCTACAATTTTTGTTGTAAACAAGTTAAAAATTCTTTTTGGTTTACTTCATAATTTCAGTTTTCAACTGAACTGATCAAAATATTAATTCCCTTCTTTGTAACGAAAATTTTCAAAATTCTAAAAAAAAATATAACACTTTAATTTTCGGAGAATTTCGTCAGCCTCTCTGCTGCACAGTTCATTCGGTACTACTAACACACGCCACTCTGGCCTTCTCCCTTTATCGGGAATCCAACTTTCTCGCTTCCATTTGCAATCCATTCCGCATACCCAAATGCATCTCCAACTGATCTCCAGTCAGTTTATTCTCAATCAATAATCCCAACTCAAATTTCTTTTTCAAACTCCAGTTGAATTCCAATTCCAAATAATCAAATTTCCCAACCAAGTTTAGTTCCATTCCCAGTCTCAATTCACAACTCAACTACTTGGTCAAGTCAAATCCTTATTCCAGTACGATTTCCACTTACTTGGCTTCAATTCAACTCAAATTTTATTTAACTTATTTAAATTCATTATTTATATACTTCATAAATAGAATTTAAATTTCAGAAATCAAATACCTGGGATTTTCATTTCCAATCAGTTTGAGATCATATACACATATATACCTACAACATGGCCATTAAAACATTTGAATTTCTGACAATGTGTTTTCCAAAAACACTTCAAAAACAAAACCTTTTGGTAGTAATCCGTCACTTAGCACTCGAAAATGAATACAGATAATGGTCGACTTCATCATCGGAATTCATTTCCCAGCGATCAAAGTGAGTTCAATACTATATCACTTTCAAAACTCATATTCAAATACTTTTATTTGAAATTACTTCAAAAATATCTTTTCGAAACTTGGATAATATTTCAAAATTTCCCCAGGATCTTAAAATTCCATATACTTCATTCAAAATTCATTTACAAACAATTTCATGTTTCAGAATTTTAATTCCAATTCTGGTATAAATTTCAGATTTAATTCATTCGATTTTATATCTTATACTCATATAAATTTCGATTGGTTATTTACATAACGAACCCACATATAACCTTATTTGATTATAATAACGATCAATACACCCAATATACTATAATGATCTCAAGATATATAGCTCTTTTTATATCAAAATATATTTTGGGTAAAATTATCCCATTTACCTTCTATTCAAAACATAATGTGTCGAATTACTCTATTCAAGAGTTTAGAAACACCTATCGATACAGTTTGCATTACTGTTTCGACCAGAATTCATAAACCACTTGCCAAACCAATCAACACCATATAAAACAGTTTTTATATTAATTTACAAATACGCGCTCATATATACACACTCAAACTCAATCTAAGGTACTGCTAACCTTATCTCTATTGAGTCACGCCACAGAGCCAAGGTAATCACTTAACCTTATGCTCTGATACCAACTGTAACGACCCGGAGTTTTCGACTCCGAAAATCGACAAAAAACCCAGCGTCGACTGTTCAGATATCGAAAATACCGAATCATTAATAGAAAGAAATTAGAGGGTGAGATAGAAAAGATAGAACTAATAGAATAGAAGAAGAAGAATACAACTGAGCATAATCAAAGTAAACACGAATCTCACAGCGGAACGAATAAAATATATTATATAACATATGCATTGAAATACAAATCTGCTTTGTACATATATACATACCAACATCAGAGTACAACATAACATTTGATACAGCGGAAATAACTCTAAAATAACTAGCGGTGAAGCCTCCTGCTTCCAGCTCCTTCAAGTGTATCTGTAAAAAACCTGAAACACTTGACCTGCCCGTACAAATTTGGGCACCCAAGAGTTTAGGAAAAACAAAACAAAATAAACTCTGGGTCAGTCATGGGACTGGTGTGAGTAAACTCCAACCATATGATTTAACTTCAAAATTTCCTTGAACGAAAAGGATAATAGCAAGACCAGTCCACACATAAACACGGACGGTTTTTACCTTACTATGACCCAAACCATTTTTGATATCAAATTCCAGTGATATTATAATAATGTCTAATCAAATAAGTAACCGAATAGCAGAACGCTTGCATCTCACGCTCTACATATATAGTATAAAATCAAAAAAAAACCGCAGGGCGCTTATTGGAGATTGGATTCCAACTATGACAAGGTATGGGACCACCTTCTGACAGTGTATCTCTAGAGGCGAATACACCTGGGTTCAACAAGAACGTCTTGCAACCCGGCCCACACATGACCGACCACTCATTTCGCTTGAGTGTATCGAATGTATATCACCAACGGTTGGACTCAAACCACCGTTTCCCGAATGGGCAGAATCGATAGATTAAGAAACAAAAGGAATTTCTCTAGATAGGTGATTATACACCCTAATGGGAGCGACTCACATAGCCATGCTGCCTGCCCGATTTTTGTCATTTCCCGGTTGTGAAGCTTGAGGCTACGTTTACCTTTTAGGACATCTGGCCACCATACACTTTGAATGCCACATCGTCAAACCCGTCAAATCACTAGTTGATCTTCCCAAAATATTACGGTTATAAAAGCCAAGAGAAACGAATTTCTCCGCCACCAGACGTAATATCATGAAAAGACCGTCTTATGTGACCGTTAGGAATACTCTGTCAGACATTCGTCCATACAAGTTGTCCTGGGACTGGACAAACAGAAAACACCATTCTGGAACAGGACGACCCTTGCATTTCACTCCGTCTTCAATTTTCTTCAGCATAATCAAATTCGCAGCGCTTATGCCTATACGGAGTGGTTTTCGATAATATATCCAACCGGTCTCTCCGTATCGACAACGAGGGTCACAACACTTCGATAGTCGGTTATTTAACTATCGAAGTAAAAACAAACATCCAATCAAATGTATAACTATCCTCACACAACCATGGGCACTTTTATTTAACATTCATTATCGTCGAATTTTAGTTCCCATTTCTAATAGTGTTATTTAACTCTAATCATATTTCAAACATCGAAATGATGTCATCGTTTTCTGAAACGATTCTCCACTACTCGTTCTTATATTTCTTTAGACAATCATCGTTACTTATTACTTTAGAATAAGTGGATTTCAAACAAACTGTTTACATTCCCTAGGGAGTAGTGCTATATATCATGCTTAAGCTTAGCCAACAGCGTTAATTTAACGTTAAAGTTTTAAATTCGTCATACGCTGTAATATTCCTCTTTATAACATATCTCGACATAACAGTCACGCTTAAGCCTAGTCAACAGCGTTGTTTTATCGCTGTAGTTCAAATACTTGAAATATGCTGCTATATTCCACCTTATACTGTTCTTGACATCTCTTACCGTTACAAAAATCTTGACATCTCTTTCTGTTACAAAAATCTTGACATCTCTTTCTGTTACAAAAATCTTGACATCTCTTTCTGTTACAAAAATCTTGACATCTCCTTCTGTTACAAAAATCTTGACATCTCCTTTCGTTACAAAAATCTTGACATCTTTTTCTGTTACGAAAATCTTAACATCTCTTTCTGTTACAAAAATCTTGACATCTCTTTCTGTTACAAACCAAATACCATCCCTCGATAATTGTGAAGCCGTTCAAGTTGGGGTATTTTAATACCTCTCAGACCTTGATCGACGACGTTCTTACCTTAGAATAGATATAAGTTCGTAACTCTAATCCCTTATACTTTAAAATCAGTCAACCGTACTTCTTGTTATATTTTAAATATGGTTTTATGACGCCATATCCTTATTTTGAAAACTCGGTTATTTACATTAGCTTCAACTTCCTTGTTCAAACCCATTTTAAACATTTTTCTCCGCTTCGTCTTTCTTAGACAAATCCCTTATTAAACATTCCTCTTCGCTTTGTCTTCTTTAGACAAATCCCTTATACTTTAAAATCTTATTTAAACTAAACCAACTATTCATTAATTTATTACATTAGATTAATCATCCCAATCTAATTTAACTAAATAACCAATTATTGATCAAAACAGTTTGCTTGGTAAATATTTAGCCATGATTAACCCACTAAATAATTCTAAAAAATCTTTTCATTTTGAATAAATTAATCCAAATAATTTCACTTGTATCGATTACTATAAAAATAATAATTTATCTCTAAATAAGCTCATTTCTATTAAATAAACAATAATCGATTCTAACTAATCTTACTTAATATGAAATCGACCATAATCCACTTGTAAATATCACATTTAATTGTTCTTAAAACAATAAATTCATGTTATTAATCATCAAGTTAATCTCCGCCTACCTACTTATTAATCTTATTAATATAAGAATACACTTCACCAAATCATTTAGTAAGTATGGTGAAACACGTGCTTCGCACACAGTGGGATTTTGGTAAAACAATAGCGGTTAAAACAAATGATACATTTATGGTTGGTTGTTGCCACTTTCTTAATCGATATCATCTATCGATTAAATCAAAATAACGTTTGAATTTCCATTCAACGCTAATATCAACACAAGGTTTCAAAAGTCATTTGGGTTCAAACAGTGCATCTAAATAAAACAACAGTACATATAAATATTGAGGAATCCGGTTGGATTCCTCCAACCAGTTTCCTGCATCCACCGATGTTAGTCAACAATTAACACTGGTTCCATCCTAGGGAATATTATAATCGATGAAATCAGTATCCAACCGGTGATGTGTACATATGCAACGATATGTAATATTTCAACTAATTTAACCATAATCTGCCTAAACAACCATCTCACAGCATTCAACCATTATAAAAAAATAATTAAAATATTATAAAATAAAACAGAGTTAGTGAATTTACTCACCTTTGCGCGTTAACCGTTAAATAACGATTTGCGTCCGTCGATTAAACCGGACATTTTAATCTGGCAGAAATTCAGACGTGCTCTCACTTTCTTCAAATCACTACATAGTGTAGCCAGCTTTCGTACGGTTCCAACGTGGTAGACGGCTCGTCAATCATTTGTAAACGTGGCCCAACACAAATTCAAATGTCCATCCATACCCTTGCTTTGGCTGTCCCTTTTCATGCCTACCCATTTTATTTTTATTTATGCTCTCTAGAATTTGGGCCTCAATAAACCAGCCCAACTTCCTGATGCTTGATCCGCCCAATAACAACTTCTTCCCATTCGCGTAAACTAAATATCTCACTCCTCCTATTACACTGTACTCCTTCCAAACAATGACCGTGAGTTTTCTTGTTTGATGTCTTCCTTCCCATCCTTTAAATCTTTTTTCCGTTTAAACTAATGATATATAATAACTGGGCCTCGCCCTGCTTATCTCTCAGCCCCCATCAGAACAATCCGCAAACACTTGCACCCGTCAGCTCCCATATACCATATCCCTTCACTGTTATGACTTTGAACTCCTCACCGCCCTGCTTCTAACAGGAACTCACGTTCCTACTTTGCATGCCACGCCCTGGTAAACCTCCTTCACCACACGACTTAAATCCCAACTCCAAATACTTTCTCGACATCGACACAACAAAGAAGAAGAAGCACGGCTCCTTTTAAAACTTACATGAGAGTGAAAAGCAGGCTTGTCAGAAGCCAAATGCATACATATGTATTTATAGGAGTTGTCTGCGGTTTGCATTTTGGATGAGGAAAAGGTTTTTAGTTGCTGTTTCGAAACGAGAGGCTTTGCCTGTATTTATAGAATTGAAAAGCTTGGGTGTCAAGGCATTAGTACATATATAGGTCGGCTTCAAGGACAGAACATAGGTGGGCTGTGTAAACTACTTTGTCTCCACGGTTTCCTTAAGCACAAAACACTAAAATATGGGTTGCAGTAATTACTTTTCCATGAAGTCGTAGGGGGATGGGTCTGCATGTGCCTTTGTTTTAGGCTTGTGAAAGTAGGATGATGGATAACACTAGGATTGGGTCACTCACATGTCATGCATACTACAGGTTATGTTTCCCCTTCCTATTTTCTTTCGTTTGTACCATTGAGAGTTGCCATATTCAATATAAAAAGAATGGTAGGGTACGGTTTCATAAATGTTTAGGGAGATGACCGCAAGTTTGATGCGAAAAGAGAGATGTAGGGTAGAAGCTTGGTATATTTTGGATAAGACTACACAGTAGATTTTTCAATGCAGGTGATACATTTTCAATGTACTAAGTTATTAAAAGAAGAGACGTATGAAGCTTGCGTATGAAGCTTGCATGTACATTCAGGGACATTTCCATTTCATTTCACCGTATGGGCTCAATTAAAGGTAGGCATGAATTGTCTAAATCTTTTGGCGTGGTGTTGATTTGAAAGCATGACTCAAGAGTTAAGTAATACAAATGAATAATTGTTTTAAAGATTGGTTTACCTCAGTTTCTAAAATTACATTTACGTACGGACAGAAGTAAGAGTACAATCGTGCTCAACGAGGTGTCACGATCCCGAAAACATAATAATATCGGTAGGTTAACTCATATTGTGAAACCCCAAAATGTTGATACAGGGTGCAAATTACTCCAAATAAAAAGTTGCATATTTAATTAATTAAAAATTTCAGTAAAATTCTAAAAATTAAATTATCACTACGTCTCAAAAGAACCTTGTTTCATTTCGAAACCGATATCTAGTTATATCAAATAAACCATTACGGTCGATAAACGATTTTATAGCGACTTTCTGAATATTTGATTTTGACATATCTTGCAATCTATACGACGAAATCTCAATATTTCACTTCTGTCAGAAAGATACAGTTCAACAGATTCCAATATTTCTTGTTTTGCAAAAATCCGATTTAAACTGGTTTCTGTACACTCAGTTGAAGTTCATAACGTTAAATTACGAACTGCAACGTCGTTATGAGCTCGATTATATTGAATATATATTTTTATACGTTCAACTTCGTTTTAATTAATATTTAAATCTACTTATATTAAGAATTCAATATTTAAACTGATTTAAATATTCAAATATAAACCGATAAAAAATGCGGGACATTACATTCCTTACCCCTTAAAATAATTTCGTCCTCGAAATTGTTAAGGTAGGAAAAATGCTACAATTTTTGTTGTAAACATGTTAAAAATTCTTTTTGGTTTACTTCATAATTTCAGTTTTCAACTGAACTGATCAAAATATTAGTTCCCTTCTTTGTAACGAAAATTTTCAAAATTCTGAAAAAAAAATTAACACTTTAATTTTCGGAGAATTTCGTCAGCCTCTCTGCTGCACGGTTCATTCGGTACTACTACCACACGCCACTCTGGCCTTCTCCCTTTATCGGGAATCCAACTTTCTCGCTTCCATTTGCAATCCATTCCGCATACCCAAATGCATCTCCAACTGATCTCCAGTCAGTTTATTCTCAATCAATAATCCCAACTCAAATTTCTTTTTCAAACTCCAGTTCAATTCCAATTCCAAATAATCAAATTTCCCAACCAAGTTTAGTTCCATTCCCAGTCTCAATTCACAACTCAGCTACTTGGTCAAGTCAAATCCTTATTCCAGTACGATTTCCACTTACTTGGCTTCAATTCAACTCAAATTTTATTTAACTTATTTAAATTCATTATTTATATACTTCATAACTAGAATTTAAATTTCAGAAATCAAATACCTGGGATTTTCATTTCCAATCAGTTTGAGATCATATACACATATATACCTACAACATGGCCATTCAAACATTTGAATTTCTGACAATGTGTTTTCCAAAAACACTTCAAAAACAAAACCTTTTGGTAGTAATCCGTCACTTAGCACTCGAAAATGAATACAGATAATGGTCGACTTCATCATCGGAATTCATTTCCCAGCGATCAAAGTGAGTTCAATACTATATCACTTTCAAAACTCATATTCAAATACTTTTATTTGAAATTACTTCAAAAATATCTTTTCGAAACTTGGATAATATTTCAAAATTTCCCCAGGATCTTAAAATTCCATATACTTCATTCAAAATTCATTTACAAAAAATTTCATGTTTCAGAATTTTAATTCCAATTCTGGTATAAATTTCAGATTTAATTCATTCGATTTTATAACTTATACTCATATAAATTTCGATTGGTTATTTACATAACGAACCCACATATAACCTTATTTGATTATAATAACGATCAATACACCCAATATACTATAATGATCTCAAGATATATAGCTCTTTTTATATCAAAATATATTTTGGGTAAAATTATCCCATTTACCTTCTATTCAAAACATACTGTGTCGAATTACTCTATTCAAGAGTTTAGAAACACCTATCGATACAGTTTGCATTACTGTTTCGACCAGAATTCATAAACCACTTGCCAAACCAATCAACACCATATAAAACAGTTTTTATATTAATTTACAAATACGCGCTCATATATACACACTCAAACTCAATCTAAGGTACTGCTAACCTTATCTCTATTGAGTCACGCCACAGAGCCAAGGTAATCACTTAACCTTATGCTCTTATACCAACTGTAACGACCCGGAGTTTTCGACTCCGAAAATCGACAAAAAACCCAGCGTCGACTGTTCAGATATCGAAAATACCGAATCATTAATAGAAAGAAATTAGAGGGTGAGATAGAAAAGATAGAACTAATAGAATAGAAGAAGAAGAATACAACTGAGCATAATCAAAGTAAACACGAATCTCACAGCGGAACGAATAAAATATATTATATAACATAAGCATTGAAATACAAATCTGCTTTGTACATATATACATACCAACATCAGAGTACAACATAACATTTGATACAGCGAAAATAACTCTAAAATAACTAGCGGTGAAGCCTCCTGCTTCCAGCTTCTTCAAGTGTATCTGTAAAAAACCTGAAACACTTGACCTGCCCGTACAAATTTGGGCACCCAAGAGTTTAGGAAAAACAAAACAAAATAAACTCTGGGTCAGTCATGGGACTGGTGTGAGTAAACTCCAACCATATGATTTAACTTCAAAATTTCCTTGAACGAAAAGGATAATAGTAAGACCAGTCCACACATAAACACGGACGGTTTTTACCTTACTATGACCCAAACCATTTTTGATATCAAATTCCAGTGATATTATAATAATGTCTAATCAAATAAGTAACCGAATAGCAGAACGCTTGCATCTCATGCTCTACATATATAGTATAAAATCAAAAAAAAACCGCAGGGCGCTTATTGGAGATTGGATTCCAACTATGACAAGGTATGGGACCACCTTCCGACAGTGTATCTCTAGAGGCGAATACACCTGGGTTCAACAAGAACGTCTTGCAACCCGGCCCACACATGACCGACCACTCATTTCGCTTGAGTGTATCGAATGTATATCACCAACGGTTGGACTCAAACCACCGTTTCCCGAATGGGCAAAATCGATAGATTAAGAAACAAAAGGAATTTCTCTAGATAGGTGATTATACACCCTAATGGGAGCGACCCACATAGCCATGCTGCCTGCCCGATTTTTGTCATTTCCCGGTTGTGAAGCTTGAGGCTACGTTTACCTTTTAGGACATCTGGCCACCATACACTTTGAATGCCACATCGTCAAACCCGTCAAATCACTAGTTGATCTTCCCAAAATATTACGGGTATAAAAGCCAAGAGAAATGAATTTCTCCGCCACCAGACGTAATATCATGAAAAGACCGTCTTATGTGACCGTTAGAAATACTCTGTCAGACATTCGTCCATACAAGTTGTCCTGGGACTGGACAAACAGAAAACACCATTCTGGAACAGGAAGACCCTTGCATTTCACTCCGTCTTCAATTTTCTTCAGCATAATCTAATTCGCAGCGCTTATGCCTATACGGAGTGGTTTTCGATAATATATCCAACCGGTCTCTCCGTATCGACAACGAGGGTCACAACACTTCGATAGTCGGTTATTTAACTATCGAAGTAAAAACAAACATCCAATCAAATGTATAACTATCCTCACACAACCATGGGCACTTTTATTTAACATTCATTATCGTCGAATTTTAGTTCCCATTTCAAATAGTGTTATTTAACTCTAATCATATTTCAAACATCGAAATGATGTCATCGTTTTCTGAAACGATTCTCCACTACTCGTTCTTATATTTCTTTAGACAATCATCCTTACTTATTACTTTAGAATAAGTGGATTTCAAACAAACTGTTTACATTCCCTAGGGAGTAGTGCTATATATCATGCTTAAGCTTAGCCAACAGCGTTAATTTAACGTTAAAGTTTTAAACTCGTCATACGCTGTAATATTCCTCTTTATAACATATCTCGACATAACAGTCACGCTTAAGCCTAGTCAACAGCGTTGTTTTATCGTTGTAGTTCAAATACTTGAAATATGCTGCTATATTCCACCTTATACTGTTCTTGACATCTCTTACCGTTACAAAAATCTTGACATCTCTTTCTGTTACAAAAATCTTGACATCTCTTTCTGTTACAAAAATCTTGACATCTCTTTCTATTACAAAAATCTTGACATCTCCTTCTGTTACAAAAATCTTGACATCTTCTTTCGTTACAAAAATCTTGACATCTTTTTCTGTTACAAAAATCTTAACATCTCTTTCTGTTACAAAAATCTTGACATCTCTTTCTGTTACAAACCAAATACCATCCCTCGATAATTGTGAAGCCGTTCAAGTTGGGGTATTTTAATACCTCTCAGACCTTGATCGACGACGTTCTTACCTTAGAATAGATATAAGTTCGTAACTCTAATCCCTTATACTTTAAAATCAGTCAACCGTACTTCTTGTTATATTTTAAATATGGTTTTATGACGCCATATCCTTATTTTGAAAACTCGGTTATTTACATTAGCTTCAACTTCCTTGTTCAAACCCATTTTAAACATTTTTCTCCGCTTCGTCTTTCTTAGACAAATCCCTTATTAAACATTCCTCTTCTCTTTGTCTTCTTTAGACAAATCCCTTATACTTTAAAATCTTATTTAAACTAAACCAACTATCCGTTAATTTATTACATTAGATTAATCATCCCAATCTAATTTAACTAAATAACCAATTATTGATCAAAACAGTTTGCTTGGTAAATATTTAGCCATGATTAACCCACTAAATAATTCTAACAAATCTTTTCATTTTGAATAAATTAATCCAAATAATTTCACTTGTATCGATTACTATAAAAATAATAATTTATCTCTAAATAAGCTCATTTCTATTAAATAAACAATAATCGATTCTAACTAATCTTACTTAATATGAAATCGACCATAATCCACTTGTAAATATCACATTTAATTGTTCTTAAAACAATAAATTCATGTTATTAATCATCAAGTTAATCTCCGCCTACCAACTTATTAATCTTATTAATATAAGAATACACTTCACCAAATCATTTAGTAAGTATGGTGAAACACGTGCTTCGCACACGGTGGGATTTTGGTAAAACAATAGTGGTTAAAACAAATGATACATTTATGGTTGGTTGTTGCCACTTTCTTAATCGATATCATCTATCGATTAAATCAAAATAACGTTTGAATTTCCATTCAATGCTAATATCAATACAAGGTTTCAAAAGTCATTTGGGTTCAAACAGTGCATCTAAATAAAACAACAGTACATATAAATATTGAGGAATCCGGTTGGATTCCTCCAACCGGTTTCCTGCATCCACCGATGTTAGTCAACAATTAACACTGGTTCCATCCTAGGGAATATTATAATCGATGAAATCAGTATCCAACCGGTGATGTGTACATATGCAACGATATGTAATATTTCAACTAATTTAACCATAATCTGCCAAAACAACCATCTCA
Source organism: Allium sativum (assembly GCA_030737875.1). Classification (NCBI taxonomy): domain Eukaryota; kingdom Viridiplantae; phylum Streptophyta; class Magnoliopsida; order Asparagales; family Amaryllidaceae; genus Allium; species Allium sativum. The sequence goes on from CM060912.1 coordinate 644,384,421, forward strand.
CAACATTCAACCATTATAAAAAAATAATTAAAATATTTTAAAATAAAACAGAGTTAGTGAATTTACTCACCTTTGCGCGTTAACCGTTAAATAACGATTTGCGTCCGTCGATTAAACCGGACATTTTAATCTGGCAGAAATTCAGACGTGCTCTCACTTTCTTCAAATCACTACATAGTGTAGCCAGCTTTCGTACGGTTCCAACGTGGTAGACGGCTCGTCAATCATTTGTAAACGTGGCCCAACACAAATTCAAATGTCCATCCATACCCTTGCTTTGGCTGTCCCTTTTCACGCCTACCCGTTTTATTTTTATTTATGCTCTCTAAAATTTGGGCCTCAATAAACCAGCCCAACTTCCTGATGCTTGATCTGCCCAATAACTACTTCTTCCCATTCGCGTAAACTAAATATCTCACTCCTCCTATTACACTGTCCTCCTTCCAAACAATGACCGTGAGTTTTCTTGTTTGATGTCTTCCTTCCCATCCTTTAAATCTTTTTTCCGTTTAAACTAATGATATATAATAACTGGGCCTCGCCCTGCTTATCTCTCAGCCCGCATCAGAACAATCCGCAAACACTTGCACCCGTCAGCTCCTATATACCATATCCCTTCACTGTTATGACTTTGATCTCCTCACCGCCCTGCTTCTAACAGGAACTCACGTTCCTACTTTGCATGCCACGCCCTGGTAAACCTCCTTCACCACACGACTTAAATCCCAAGTCCAAATACTTTCTCGACATCGACACAACAAAGAAGAAGAAGCACGGCTCCTTTTAAAACTTACATGAGAGTGAAAAGCAGGCTTGTCAGAAGCCAAATGCATACATAATTATTTATAGGAGTTGTCTGCGGTTTGCATTTTGGATGAGGAAAAGGTTTTTAGTTGCTATTTCGAAACGAGAGGATTTGCCTGTATTTATAGAATTGAAAAGCTTGGGTGTCAAGGCATTAGTACATATATAGGTCGGCTTCAAGGACAGAACATAGGTGGGCTGTGTAAACTACTTTGTCTCCACGGTTTCCTTAAGCACAAAACACTAAAATATGGGTTGCAGTAATTACTTTTCCATGAAGTCGTAGGGGGATGGGTCTGCATGTGCCTTTGTTTTAGGCTTGTGAAAGTAGGATGATGGATAACACTAGGATTGGGTCACTCACATGTCATGCATACTACAGGTTATGTTTCCCCTTCCTATTTTCTTTCGTTTGTACCATTGAGAGTTGCCATATTCAATATAAAAAGAATGGTAGGGTACGGTTTCATAAATGTTTAGGGAGATGACCGCAAGTTTGATGCGAAAAGAGAGATGTAGGGTAGAAGCTTGGTATATTTTGGATAAGACTACACAGTAGATTTTTCAATGCAGGTGATACATTTTCAATGTACTAAGTTATTAAAAGAAGAGACGTATGAAGCTTGCGTATGAAGCTTGCATGTACATTCAGGGACATTTCCATTTCATTTCACCGTATGGGCTCAATTAAAGGTAGGCATGAATTGTCTAAATCTTTTGGCGTGGTGTTGATTTGAAAGCATGACTCAAGAGTTAAGTAATACAAATGAATAATTGTTTTAAAGATTGGTTTACCTCAGTTTCTAAAATTACATTTACGTACGGACAGAAGTAAGAGTACAATCGTGCTCAACGAGGTGTCACGATCCCGAAAACATAATAATATCGGTAGGTTAACTCATATTGTGAAACCCCAAAATGTTGATACAGGGTGCAAATTACTCCAAATAAAAAGTTGCATATTTAATTAATTAAAAATTTCAGTAAAATTCTAAAAATTAAATTATCACTACGTCTCAAAAGAACCTTGTTTAATTTCGAAACCGATATCTAGTTATATCAAATAAACCATTACGGTCGATAAACGATTTCATAGCGACTTTCTGAATATTTGATTTTGACATATCTTGCAATCTATACGACGAAATCTCAATATTTCACTTCTGTCAGAAAGATACAGTTCAACAGATTCCAATATTTCTTGTTTTGCAGAAATCCGATTTAAACTGGTTTCTGTACACTCAGTTGAAGTTCATAACGTTAAATTACGAACTGCAACGTCGTTATGAGCTCGATTATATTGAATATATATTTTTATACGTTCAACTTCGTTTTAATTAATATTTAAATCTACTTATATTAAGAATTCAATATTTAAACTGATTTAAATATTCAAATATAAACCGATAAAAAATGCGGGACATTACAACCGATGATCTTCACGTCGAATGGAGGAGTGCTACTGATGCTCATGATAGGAGTAGCTACCTTGAAGGGGATGAAATAGTAGTCGTCCGTTCGTACTTGTAGATTGTACGGATATGCGATGTATTGAGTGCCTCCGTTTTCGTTCAGACCCATAACGAACTTGTAAATGGACTGTGTGCCTGACATTGGATCTTGTTCTGTGCTGATTGATCTCTATTAAATATATATATCTTTTTGGCGGTGGAGAATTTATTCTCTTGCTCAACGCCCTTCTCTGAGACGTACGAGCTCATATGTTATATATCGATAGAAATCAGTCGCATGGAGTGAATTGCCTGTGTGGCATGCCTAAGTGGCAGATGATCAAGGCTTCTGTTGAAAAGCAAAGTCTTGTGGTTGATGATCAAAGCGCGGCCTGTGTGGCATAGCTTTGTGTATAGCGTTGTTTCGCGAGCCTCACACCCCGGTATGAGCCAGAAACGGGAGAGGACATCAGAGAGGACATGAGTTTCCTTCTAGCTAGGAGTGGTGCTTTGGGTTTTGCACGCCCTGGGTATTTTACTTATGTGGATGATGGAAAACCGAGGCCTCGGTTGCTTCGGTCTCTTCGGAGCCGATGGTGTGGTCGGATATGACCAGTGACGCCCCATAGGGCGGGGAAACGCAGTGTTCAGGCATTTTAATCCACATCAGTGGACCGGCCCTGACGATCCATGGCTTGCCTGCGCGCTTGCCTAAGACACGGGCTAGTGCGTCTCGAAGTCGGTAAGGACTATCTTTTGCCTTGGTTCATGACGGAAATCCAATTTCCAAATACGATACCGTGCGGTTTTGATTGTGTATATATATATATATATATATATATATATATATATATATATATATATATGGCGACATGATATATGGTACCCATGCCGTCTATGATTGATAGTTATGATTGAAATTGTTTTTGAAACATATAAACACTAGCAATAATATCAAATGATTTGTTTTGCTTGTATCAAGCATATTTTGGCCATTATAAGGTAAAACTCTATCCTCTGGTTTGTGTTGCATTGTGTTATGGGAACTGAGTCTTATAATGGCTTCATTTTTATAAAAAAATCATTGCGATGTTTAAAAGATTTACTTGTTTTAAAGCACTGGCAATCCAATGGAGTAAACCTGTTCTGCGAAAGTGGCGTGGTCCTGTGATTGGCCATAATATAAAATGTGTTAAGTAGATTTCTCATACCAGTCCCATGACTGACTCGTAGTTTGTTTCACTTGCAAACTCGGGTGCCCCTTTTTCTACATGGGCAGCCTTGTATTCAGGTTTCTAGCAGGCTCTTTCTGGATAGTTGGAACTGAAGATGGATTCTATCATTTATCTCTTTTTATGTTGTTCAGCTCCTATTGTACATATTATGTTTGTTTTCTGCTGTAGACATTTATGTATAGCTAAACTGTATTTGTACTAAGTATGATCCTGTATACTATGTAATTTTGATGATTATGTTTATCCAGTGTATTCTATTGTACATTATCTGGTGTATTTATTTATTTTTGTTAGCTGTTATCTGTTTATGTGTTATATTCTAAAGATTACCCTTGTCACAGCCTTATGGGGTTTGGGGTCGTCACAGTGTTTTTCTCACTCTGCTTCACCAGACTGACCCATCGTTTGTAATGCTTGGTTAGGCCGGGTCTTACAGGTTCAGGTTATCGGATACTGCGAAGTCCAGAGACGAGCTGGAGGTTTTCAGACGTATGATATCTAGTATTTATTCCGCTTTGTGTTGTATATGAGTTCAAATTAATATAACTGTCCAGATGTGTTGATGTACTTTGATGATTTTAAGTTTTTATTTAAATCTCTCTATAAAGATTTATTTCTATATTTTGTTCCGCTGCGATGTGAGACTCGGAGTTATGTTTGGTTCTTCTTCTTCTTCTATTCTAATATTTCTTTCTTATCTCACCCTCTTACTTATTTCTAATAATGTTCTTGTGTTTTCGGTGCTTGGAAGGTTGGCATGTTATACGGTAAAGGTATTTATGTCGATTTTCGGGGTCGAAAATTTATTGGGTCGCTACACTGAGTTGTTTCATTTTATATGAAGACAATGATCTAAAGATGAAGATTGATAGTTCATATTTACTAATATTATTATGCTATATTACTTGATACCTTCGTTGATTGTTGTTGATGTCCAAAAGTTAGCATAACCCCCACGATTTTCACAAACGTCAGAATAAATGAAAAATGAGGATTTTTGTGAGTAAGTACCGTAAAATGAATCACAATGAGTTTATAGTGATTCGATCCATGAGAATCGACGTTCACTTTGAAGATTTTTTTCTCTTTATTCACTTTTTGGTCAAGATTACAATGGTAGAATCAATGCCCTCAAGTAACTACAATGGAAATGGTGGGAAAAATGTCCAAATAGATCCAAGAAGGAGCTTTGATTCTTCTTTCTGAAATGCCAAGGCAACCTTAAAGTCCAAGTGTCCAAGAAGGAGGTGAACTACTTCTTCATGAAGTGATGAAGCAAGCTTTAGAGTCCAAAGTACAATATCTTCTTCCCAAGTTAACAAGATAGAAAAAGTCCAATCCTTTTCTTGGTTTTAAAGGATGGTGCTTATATAAGAAGTGAGAGGGCGAGTGGTAGGGGGATGGGAAGCACGTAGGCACAAGGCCCAATAAATTTCATCTTCAGGAATCGGTACCGATCCTAGAATTGGTACCGATCCCCAATGCCTTAGCTGATTTCCCATTACTCTCAATGAAAAAAAGACAAGTAAGGTCGTCTTATATGGAAGAGAAAGTAATACATTGAATGCAAAAGTTCTAATAGGCGATATACTAACTTTGATATATGCAAGTAAATATTTAACGAGATAAATATCTAGAAATGATATCATAGACAAGTATAATAGAGGGTTGTAAATAAAAGTAAAGAATGTCGGGAATTTTTATTCCTGTTCAGAGCACCATCCTACGTCCAATCCTTAAGATACCCTTAGGCCTTTCACTATAAAAGCCTCTCTTCACCCGGAAAATTGGTCTCTACTGTCGTTACAGGACTTCTTTCCACCTAGACTATAACAGCGAGGGTTTTCTAGCCTAGATTTGCTTATAGGGCCACACCACCGGAATTACCTTCAGTATTTTCTACCGCATTTGCAAGGCTTTGTTACAAGAGAATAAATGACTTTTTTGTATTTTAGTACAATATGAATTTGTCACGAGTGAAGTACAATATCTTATAACCTTCTAATCAAGTTTATAGATTAAGAAATATGAGTAAGTGGAGATAGAATAGGATTTCGATCTCTTTTGAATTCAAACAAAGTTTGAATTATAACAATAGAATTCAAAGAGATCTAGAATGCAAGAATTGAGCAATTAGAATGAGTATGAACTTAAATTCAATAGAAGAGATAAGAATGAGATCGAGTAAGTTGTTTGAGATGTTAGTCTTGCATATATATAGCAAATAAAGAGTTACAACTACTGTTGAAGTTCCATGATCGAAATCAAAGAGTTGCAACCATTATGGATAAAAAAACTCTTTAGAAAAGGTCATGTCTCTTAAAAATATGACAATTGGAACTCTGTTCAGTCGATTGAATATTCGTAGTTAGCTATCTGAACTGGAAGTTAAATAAAAGTTTTGTATTCGACCAGATTCAGTCAATTAAATAAGAATATTTAGTCTATTGAATCTGGAACATGCAAACAACTTTATGTGCACATAGATTTAGTCGAATAAACTAATTAATCCAGTTGTCTGAATTGTGTATTTTTCATAGTCTCTTAAATACATGAAGTTTTATTGAGGATTTTAAAAAATAAATACTTAAAGGAGAGATTTTAACATCATAATCTGAAACTAGACTCTACTAAAATAAAATAATTAACATATTTCTAGACTTTGACGTGCTTGCGAGATATCTTGTGTATCATCCCGGAAATTTTTGATGCTCGAACTTCGAAAATCAATACATCACGTGTCCAACTCAAGTATTGTAAATCTAGAAATCTATAAGAAAGAAATAAGAGGGTCAGATAAGAAAGAAAGAAAGTTAGAATAAGAAGAACCAACACAACACAAAGTCTCACATAGTAACATAACCAAAATATAATATAGAAGTAAATCTTTATTTAGAGCTTTTAAATAAACTTACAACCATCACAGTACATCAATACATCTGGACAGTTATAATAATCTGTCATTATATACAACACAACAGAATAATACTATGTAATATCATACGTATGAAAATCTCCAGCTCGTCTTTAGACTTCACGTCATCTGATAACCTAGACCTGTAAAGCTGGGTCTGACCCGAGCATTGCAAATGTTAGTATCAGTCTGGTGAACTAGCGTGAGAAAACTCACTAAGTTAAGGGCATCATCCAACTTGATCTTAAAGTTAAAAAATATTTTCGAAAGAAAAGTATAATCATATGACCAACCCACACATAAACACTAACGGTTTTTACCTTACGATAACCCATAACATTTTAGAATTCATATCTTTTCTGATATTATAATAATGTCTAATACAAATAAATAATCATCTAGCAGAACGCTTGCATCCCACGCTCTACATATATAGTATACAATCAAAACCGCGGGCACTTATTGGAGATTGGATTTCGACTATGACAAGGTATGGAACCACCTTTCGATCAGTGTACTCTAGAGGGGATACACTAGAGTTCAACAAGAGCATCTTGCAACTCGGCAACACATGACCGACCATTCATTTAGCTTGAATGTTTCGAATATATTGTCACCTATGGTTGGATCCAACATAACTGTTCCTGGGCGAAACAGAAGCGAAAGAAGAACAAAAATGAATATTCTCTAGATGGTGACAATACATCCTAATTGGGGCGACCTACTTAGCTATGTTGCCTGGGACTTTTAAAGAAATCAACATTTGAAGAAATCAACGTGTGTGATCCTTTTGGAAATACTCTGTCAGACATCCGTCCATATAATTTGTCCTGGGACTGGACATACCGAAGGCAACCTCCTACCACATCCTAGGAATCACCATATGGATCAGTAGCGAGTAAGCCTTGCAAATCCATAGAATTCACTCACGAAAAAATCATAATATATCTCTAGTGATCAACTAGAGATTTTAAGTAATTCTTTCATTTTATGAAGATCGCGTTCTTCAATTTCTCAATCTCGCTCAGCAACTTCCACGTTTTCGTACTTACTGGTTAGAATGGTTTTCGAATATAAATTTAATCCCGGTCTTTCTGTACCAATAGCGCATTTGTCCATATTGATAGTCGGTTATTTAACTATCAAAATAAAAAAATATAAAAATAAAATAGATGCACTGATTTTGTACAAATCGTCACTTGGCCCTTTCTAGTTTTCCATTCATTAATCAAATCTTCTAAATCTTCCAATATCTAGAAATCATCTTTCTAAAAATAATATTATACTCAATGCTTGCATTCAATACCTTCATTAGTCCCTAACAGTAAATCAGTAAGAAAATAATCCCCTAAATATAAAACCTGAAGGACGAAACCAACATCAGATTATTACTTAGAAAATTATTTAACTCAACCGATCTCCAGTTACATTCTTGTAACGACCCGCATTGTCAGAGGTATTATAATAAATTTATTTAATTATATAAATGGTGATTTAGGGAATCAAATCGTCGTTAATTAAATTTTAGTGGTTATTTAAATAAAAATTAAATAATTAAATAATATATTAAATTCAGAAATAATCAGAAATAATAGAAATCACAATATTCTATGAACGAGGTCGTCCCTTAGATTTAATTCAACTTAGAGTTGAATTATATTGACGAATATATTCAATCGACGTCAGTTTGAACGTATAATTATATTATAATTAAAATCGAGCTTGAAATGGTGCTGCAGTTCACGATTTGGCGATTTGAACTTCAACTGAATGTACAGGATTCGTTTTAAGCCGGATATCTATGAAACAAGAAACGTGTGGAGCTGGTGGAGTATATCTTTCTAGTGGAAGAGAAAAATCGGGATTTCGTCGTGTAGGTTTTGATGTATGTCCAAATCAAATTTTAAAAAAGTCATTGTGGAATTCCTTTATAATTTATAAAGGAATTATTTATATTTTAAAAAGGAATTTCGATATAAATCGAATATCAGGTTGAACCAGATTTGAAATATCAAGTTAGAAATTCATATAGGAATATTCTAGAGCTGTATGGTATTCCACTGTGAGTATATACGATTATATATATATTTATTAATATTTAATTTAATTTATTTAAATATACTTATATATTTAAATGGGCTATTTAGAGCTTTAAAAATAACCACTTTTGCAAACGAAGTCGGAATTCGACGAAACTAATTTTGTTGGATCTGCAACATCAAATTATTGCTACATTCCAAGTTCCGTGATTTCTAGAGTCACTGTGTAGCCGTACGGATTTTTAGAGTGAAAAACAGTCGATATTTCGATGGTTAAAAATACGTTGTGTGAGCATACGAAGTCGGAATTCGATGAAACCATTTTCGTTGGGACCGTAATGTCGAACTGTAGCTGCATGTCCAGATTCGTGATTTTTAGGTATTGTATGTGACCATGGGAATTTTTAAAGACGATATAAACAGCGTTGGATTAAAATTGAATATAAAATTCAATATAAAAATAATATAAAATTCCTATATAAACACCTCAAAAATCTCTAAACCTAATTTCATTCTTCATTAGGTCAACAGAATTTTTCCAACGAAAACAAATTGCTCCAGGAAATTAAAAGCTTTTGTTCGATATTCTTGAATCCAATACAAACCAAAGAAAAATGTATAAATCATGTTATACATATATATGAGATCGTGTGATGATTCTCTACAATCTGGTGCCTCATTCAAGAGGTGCGACGTCTTCTTAGTGAGCTCGACGATGACACAGAGCGGACTAGGGTTCCACCATTTGTCGGATTGAAGTAGTATCAGCTGGTTTCAAGTTCAATTTGGTACTTAGGAGGTCAAACCACGCGAGTTGGTTGAAATTTGAGTATATTGGTAGGATTTGGGTTCGGTACTTCACTGTAGGGGGGGTTTCGACGGAATCCCAGGGCCGAGTTCGAACGGAATTTCTTGGGTATGGGATGAAGGAGAAGGTGAAGTGGGATGGAATGGTGAGATTAGTTTGGGTTTCCGTGGAGAGGTGAAGTGGAAATCGGAGGTTGTAGGGATCGGCTATGGTAGGAGTAGCAGTATCCGTCCATTTGAAGAAGAAGGGAACGAGATAGTTTGGGGAGCGGGTGGGCTGTGAAAGTGGGCCGAGGTAATTATAGAGGGGGAGGCCCAAATTTGTTTAAAGAAGAATTTAGTTTTATTTAAATATATATATATATATATATATAGTGTATAACTTGTATAAGTGATAACTTGTTCATATATCATCGGAATTCAGCGAAACAAGATCCGACAGGATTGTATGGACGGGAGCGACACAATGGAACTGACGGGGAGTGGATTGGAGATCGTCTGAATTTACGGCGAATTAAATTGTTTCATTCAAATCAAACAACAGTTTATTGTTCTTTAACGATGAACTGCCAATGTGAGTAAAACTCACCAACTCTGAACAGTTATATTTTTATAACGTATTTTAAGAACTGTTAATCATCTGTTGATTGCTGTGTGTTGGTTGATTGATTGAACTGCTAGTCAGTTAGTGAAAAATTTTATATATATATGTATATATATATAAATCGTTAAATATTTATATATTGATTCTGCTATCAGAATAATTTATATTGAACTGAAAGTGATGATAATCATATTGTGTAACATCTGTGGATTCAGGGAGACAGGTTGGAGGAATCCGACTGGATTCCTCAACAATTATTTTATTGTTTTTCATATATTGTTATATGATGTGATATAAAATCTATGGGCTATTATATGTACTTGGATGATATTGAACATCGTGATTTGATATGATTGAATACCATAACATACCGAAATGTTGGTAAGGGGATTTTCAAAGTGATATTGAAAATAGAATATTTATAAAATAAGATATTTATAAATAAGAGATATTTATAAAGTGGAATATTTATAAATAAGAAATGTTTATAAATTGGAATATTTATAAATAGGAGATATTCAAAAAAGGAAATAATTACAAACCATTTTCTTTTTGAATGGAAGGGCCTGTGTGGCGGGTTTGGGGATTTTTCCGATGCTCCCGTTACAAAGGAGGTTATGGCGAATTTTTCAGAGAATTTTAAGGAGTTACAATATTTCAAGAATAAATTTGAAAAGGAAATATTTGTAAACCATTTACAAATAGAATTGAAAAGGAAACGTTACAAAAAGGAAATCATTTTTAAAGTGTAGAACCGTTATTTAAAAGTAAATCTTTTCAATTGAATAAAACGTTGTTAAAAAGGAAATCTATATAAAGTGAATAAAGTAAATCGAATATGGTATTCGAAAGGAGTTAAATCGAATATGGTATTCGAAGGGAGTAGATCGAATATGATATTCGAAAGTTAGTAAAACGAATATGCTATTCGAAAGGGGTTAGTCGAGTCGAGTTAGTTGAATAGAGTTAACCAGTTCAATAGAGTTAACCAATTCTATAGAGTTAATCAGTGAGTTAAGTAAGTCAAGTAAATCAGTTGGAGTTAATCGATTCGAGTTACGATTTTCGAGTTGAAAATCGAGTTAAGTTATCGAATACCACTTATTCGAAGTAGAAGTTATCAAATATAGTTATTTGAGATAGATTTAGTCAAATAGAGTTATTCAGGATAAGTTGCCATCTCGTACGACTGCTAGCGTAATTCGCAGGGTTGTAAATAGCCTACGGCGGTCGGATGTTTCCTGAGGGAGTCAGGCGTAACCATTGTGATCGTTGCGATCTAGAGTTAAGCGAATGAAGTTAAATCGAATATTAGTTATTCGATAGGAGTTAAGTTCTTGAGTTAGATTATCGAGATAAGTTAATTGAGTTAAGTTCTTGAGTTAGATTATCGAGATAAGTTAATCGAGTTAAGTTCTTGAGTTAGATTATCGAGATAAGTTAATCGAGTTAAGTTCTTGAGTTAGATTATTGAGATAAGTGAGTCGAGTTAAGTGAGTCGAGTTAAGTGAGTTGAGTTAAGTTCGTCGAGTTAAATTAATCGATGTTAGTTTCATCGAAAGGAGTTAATCGATGTTAGTTTCATCAAAAGGAGTTAATCGATGTTAATTTCATCGAAAGGAGTATTGATGTTAGTTTCATCGAAAGGAGTTAATCGATGTTAATTTCATCGAAAGGAGTATCGATGTTAGTTTCATCGAAGGGAGTTATCGATTAGTTAAATCGAAAGGAGTTATCGATTAGTTAAATCGAAAGGAGTTATCGAATTTAGTTATTCGAAAGGAGTTATCGATTAGTTAAATCGAAAGGAGTTATCGAATTTAGTTATTCGAAAAGGAGTTATCGATTTGTTAAATCGAAAGGGAAGATTATCGAATATCGTTTATTCGAGAGGAGATTTTCAAATGTAATTTATTCGAAGGAGTTATCGATTATTAGTTAATCGAAGTGAGTTATAGAATATTAGTTAAATCGGAGGAGTTATCGAATATAGTTTATTCGATGTAGTTAATCGATTAGCGTTAAATCAAATGAGTTGATCGAATATAGTTTATTCGAATAGAGAAAAGGAGTTAATCGAATATAGTTTATTCTAATAGAGAAAAGGAGTTAATCAAATATAGTTTATTCGAATATAGTAAATGAGTTAATCAAATATAGTTTATTCAAATAGTGTTAGAGGAGTTATCGAATATAATTTTTTCGACAGAAGTTAAGTGAATTAGTTAAGTTAAACTAAGTGAATTAGTTAAGTGAATTGGTTAAGTTAACCAAAGTGAATTAGTCGAGTTAATCAAAGTGATTAGTTCAGTTAATCGAGATAAGTAAATCAAGTTAGGTTAATCGAGTTGAATTAGTCAGTCGAGTTAATAAATTGAGTTAGTCAAACCAAGTAAAACCAGTTAGAGTTGATCGGTTAGAATTAACCAGTTAGAGTTAATCAATCAGAGTTAATCAAATAGAGTTAAGTAAAATTAGAACTGACTAGGGATTAGTAAATTGAATGGTTTTCTAAGTGTCTATCTGATGTTGGTTTCGACCTTCGGGATTTATACTTAGGGGGTTGTTCTCATACTAGTTTACAGTCAGGGACTGATAGTTGGGGAAGAGTAGCGATTTGTAAATAAGCAGAAGGAAACGTTTTCCAGTGTTAATAACATATATTTTCTGAACATAGAAAATAAGGCAATGTGAATATATATATATATATATATATATATATGTTGATGATTGATCGATATAATTTCCATCTGGAAATAATATCGTTGTTTGCACACTTGTTTTTCTTTGATAGTTAAATCACAGACTATCGAAGTTTTTACCATTTTAACGTTGTTAATATGGAGAGACCGGTTGGATTATTATCCAAAGAACCACTCTGTATTGGCATAAGAGTTGCGAATCATATATGCCAAAGTTAATTGAAGACGGAGTAAAATGCAAGGGCTGTTGTATAAGTCTTAGATAACAGTGACTAAGATGGATTTACTGAATAGTGCCTTCAGTTTGTCCAGTCCCAGGACAACTTGTATGGACGAAGGTCTGACAGAGTATATCCAATGGATCGCGTAAGTTGATCTGTTCAAACGTATTCACGTTTGGTGGCGGAGGAATTCGTTTCTTTAAGCTGTATACCCGTGTTACTTTTGGATAAATCAATTTGTGATTTGGCGGGTATGACGATGTGAAATTTCTAAGTGAATGAAGATGGATGTCTGACAGAGTATTTCCATACAATCACGTACATTGATTTCTCCAACCGTACCAAGAGTGAAAGCGGAGAAGGAAACTTCTTTTAGCTAACACATAATGTATTGTTGAGGACGTCAATCGGTGATTGGATGGATTTGATGATGTGGCATTTAAATTGAATCTGATGTGAAGATAAGCGTAGCTTCTAGCCTCACATCCGGTAAATGAAAGAAATCGGGCAGGTAGCATGGCTATGTAGGTCGCACCTATTAGGGTGTATAATCACCTGATCTAGAGTTTCATTTACTTCCAAAAATCTATTGTTGATGTTGTCCCATTCGGGAAACGGTTGCTGATCCCAACCGTTGGTGATATACATTCGATACACTCAAGCGAAATGAGTGATCGGTAATGTGTGGCCGGGTTGCAAGATGTTCTTGTTGAACCCAGTGTATTCCTCTCTAGAGGTACACTAGCAGAAGGTGGTTCCATACCTTGTCATAGTTGGAAATCCATTATCCAATACGTGCTTGCGATTTTGATTGTATAATATATATGTAGAACGTGAGATGAAAGCGTTTATGCTAGATTGATATATATTTGTACTCAGACATTATTATAATATCAGAATGATATTGCTTGTCAAAGATATTGGATTCTCATAAGGGAAAAACCTGTTCCGTATTCACGGCGTGGTCTTATGAGATATCATATATATGTTAAATTGTGTTAAACTATTTTTCTCACACCAGTCCATGTTGCGTGCTTAAGCATGTGTCGCATGATAAGGGGTTCTCGCTATTCGTTAGGTGGCGAACGGGAGACTCTTACTCCTACATGTCCCTTTGGTAGGGTTGGTTGTGAAGTCGAAAGGTTGGCCGTAAAATGTGGTATTGGGGCACCAGTGTAAGCCACAGTGGGTTTTACCTGCTGCTTTGGAGGATGGGGACAGTTGCAAAGCCTACTCAAAATCCGGGTCATTACAATTGGTATCAGAGCTTAAGTTAATAATTAACTTGGCTCTGTGGCGTGACTCGGTAGAGATAGGGTTAGTAATACCCTAGATTGAGTTTGAGTGTATGTATACGAGTGCGTATTTGTATTTGATATAAAAATGGTTTTATATTGTGGAGATTCATTGGCTGAGCTGTTTATGAGTTCTGGTCGATCAGTTTGATCCACTGTATCGGTAGGAGTAAATAAACACTTGAATACGATGGACGGACACACTATAGATATGTGATGTATTATCATATATAGGATGTGTTGGTAGTGATTTTAATCAGATAAGGTTATAAAATGTGAAAAGGTTATATATAACCAATCAGAATCATATAAGTAAAGTATATGAAATAAGATGAATTAAATATTAATTTAAATAGGATTTGGAATTAAAATAAGGAAATTTAAGTTCCTGGGAGATTTTGAGATGTTTTCAAAATGGATGTATTTAGTAAGGGTTTTGAAATGATATAGTATTGAAATCACTTGGGTCGCTGGAAAATAATTCCGATGATGACTGCGCAGTATCATCGGTGTGATTTTCGAGTTCTAAGTGGTGGATTACTACCAGAGATTTTGATTTGAATTGTTTTGAGAAAACAAGTTGTTTAGAAATTCAATGTTTTTGAATTGGTATTATGATTTCAAACTGATTTGAAATAAAACCCAGGAGTTTAAATTTCGAAATATAAATATAACTTATGAAGTTAAAGGGATTGAGATGGTAGGAATGAATATATAAATTAAAATTTAACTTGAATTAAGTTAAATAAAACCGGATTTGATTATAAGATAATCTGGAATGGAATTGAGTTGAGGAGTTAACAGTTTGAATTTGAAATTGGAGTTTGAATTAAATTCGGCTTGTATATAAGCGAATGATTGGATCTGAGGATGAACTGATTTAAGTTTGATTAGAATGGTATTGGTATATGCCGAGGTGGTAACAGATAGTAGGGATATAATGATATGCCCGACAAAAAGGTACAAGTTTATATTTGATATCAGTATGAGATTTATGAGCCGAATTGGCAAGCCGCTTGGCTGTTTGATTTTCTTTTGGGTTGGAGAGGGCCTGTGTGGCAAGATTTGAATTTTTCCGGTAACCCCGTACAAAGGAGACGCTGGCGAAATTTTCCGAAAATTTAAAGTGTTAGAAAATTTTCAGAATTTTTGAGAATTTTAGTTAGTCAAAATGAATAAATATTTTAGTCGATATTAATTGGTTCAGTTGAAATCAGAAATAAGGAGTAAACAAATCTTAGGAATTCCAATATATAGGGTCGTCCTCTAACTTAACAATTTCGAGGACGAAATTATTTTAAGTGGGGAAGAATGTAATGACCCGCATTGTCAAAGGTATTATAATAAATTTATTTAATTATATAAATGGTGATTTAGTGACTTAAATCGTCATTAATTAAATTTTAGTGGTTATTTAAATAAAAATTAAATAATTAAATAATATATTTAATTCAGAAATAATCAGAAATATTAGAAATCACAATATTCTGTGAACGGGGTCGTCCCTTAGATTTAATTCAGCTTAGAGTTGAATTATATTGACGAATATATTCAATCGACGTTAGTTTGAACGTATAATTATATTATAATTAAAATCAAGCTTGAAATGGCGTTGCGGTTCGCGATTTGGCGATTTGAACTTCAACTGAATGTACAGGATTCGTTTTAAGCCGGATTTCTGTGAAACAAGAAACGTGTGTAGCTAGTGGAGTATATCTTTCTAGTGGAAGAGAAAAATCGGGATTTCTTCGTGTAGGTTTTGATGTATGTCCAAATCAAATTTTAGAAAAGTCGCTGTGGAATTCCTTTATAATTTATAAAGGAATTATTTATATTTTAAAAAGGAATTTCGATATAAATCGAATATCAGGTTGACCCAAATTTGAAATATCAAGTTAGAAATTCATATAGGAATATTCTAGAGCTGTATGGTATTCCACTGTGAATATATACGATAATATATATATTTATTAAAATTTAATTTAATTTATTTAAATATATTTATATATTTAAATGGGCTATTTAGAGCTTTAAAAATAACCACTTTTGCAAACGAAGTCGGAATTCGACGAAACTAATTTTGTTGGATCCGCAAAATCTAATTATTGCTACATTCCAAGTTCCGTGATTTTTAGAGTCACTATGTAGCCGTACGGATTTTTAGAGTGAAAAACAGTCGATATTTCGATGGTTAAAAATACGCTGTGTGAGCATACGAAGTCGGAATTCGACGAAACCAGTTTAGTTGGGACCGTAATGTCGAACTGTAGCTGCATGTCCAGTTTCGTGACTTTTGGGTATTGTATGTGACCATAGGAATTTTTAAAGACGATATAAACAGCGTTGGATTAAAATTGAATATAAAATTCAATATAAAAATAATATAAAATTCCTATATAAACACCTCAAAAATCTCTAAACCTAATTTCATTCTTCATTAGGTCAACAGAGTTTTTCCGACGAAAACAAATTGCTCCAGGAAATTAAAAGCTTTTGTTCGATCTTCTTAAATCCAATACAAACCAAAGAAAAATGTATACATCATGTTATACATATGTATGAGATCGTGTGACGATTCTCTACAATCTGGTGCCTCATTCAAGAGGTGCGACGTCTTCTTGGTGAACTTGACGATGACACAGAGCGGACTAGGGTTCCACCATTTGTCGGATTGAAGTAGTATCAGCTGGTTTCAAGTTCAGTTTGGTACTCAGGAGGTCAAACCGCGCGAGTTGGTTGAAATTTGGGTATATTGGTAGGATTTGGGTTTGGTACTTCACTATAGGGGGGGGGGGGGTTCGACGGAATCCCAGGGCCGAGTTCAAACGGAATTTCTTGGGTATGGGATGAAGGAGAAGGTGAAGTGGGATGCAATGGTGAGATTAGTTTGGGTTTCGGTGGAGAGGTGAAGTGGAAATCAGAGGTTGTAGGGATCGGCTATGGTCGGAGTAGCAGTATCCGTCCATTTGAAGAAGAAGGGAACGAGATATTTTGGGGAGCGGGTGGGCTGTGAAAGTGGGCCGAGGTAATTAAAGAGGGGGAGGGCCAAATTTGTTTAAAGAAGAATTTAGTTTTATTTAAATATATATATAGTGTATAACTTGTATAAGTGATAACTTGTTCATATATCATCGGAATTCAGCGAAACAAGATCCGACAGGATCGTATGGACGGGAGCGACACAATGGAACTTACGGGGAGTGGATTGGAGCTCGTCTGAATTTACGGCGAATTAAATTGTTTGATTCAAATCAAATAACAGTTTATCATTCTTTAATGATGAACTGCCAATGTGAGTAAAACTCACCAACTCTGAACAGTTATATTTTCATAATGTATTTTTCGAACTGTTAATCATCTGTTGATTGCTGTGTGTTGGTTGATTGATTGAACTGCTAGTCAGTTAGTGAAAATTTATATATATATATATATATAAATATATATATATATATATATATAAACCGTTAAATATTTATATATTGATTCTGCTATCAGAATAATTTATATTGAACTGAAAGTGATGATAATCATATTGTGTAACATCTGTGGATGCAGGGAGACAGGTTGGAGGAATCTGACTGGAATCCTCAACAATTATTTTATTGTTTTTCATATATTGTTATATGATGTGATATAAAATCTGTGGGCGATTATATGTACTTGGACGATATTGAACATCGTGATTTGATATGATTGAATACCATAACATACCGAAATGTTGATAAGCTGATTTTCAAAGTGATATTGAAAATAGAATATTTATAAAATGGGATATTTATAAAAAAGAGATATTTATAAAGTGGAATATTTATAAATAAAAAATGTTTATCAATTGGAATATTTATAAATAGGAGATATTCAAAAAAGGAAATAATTACAAACCTTTTTCTTTTTGAATGGAAAGGCCTGTGTGGCGGGTTTGGGGATTTTCCCGATGCTCCCATTACAAAGGAGTTTATAGCGAATTTTTTAGAGAATTTTAAGGAGTTAGAATATTTCAAGAATAAATTTGAAAAGGAAATATTTGTAAACCATTTACAAATAGAATTGAAAAGGAAACATTATAAAAAGGAAATCATTTTTAAAGTGTAGAACCGTTATTTAAAAGTAAATCTTTTCAAATGAATAAAACGTTGTTAAAAAGGAAATCTTTATAAAGTAAATCGAATATTGTATTCGAAAGGATTTAAATCGAATATGGTATTCGAAGGGAGTAGATCGAATATGATATTCGAAAGTTAGTAAAACGAATATGCTATTCGAAAGGGGTTAGTCGAGTCGAGTTAGTTGAATAGAGTTAACCAGTTCAGTAGAGTTAACCAGTTCAGTAGAGTTAATCAGTGAGTTAAGTAGGTCAAGTAAATCAGTTGGAGTTAATCGATTCGAGTTAAGATTTTCGAGTTGAAAATCGAGTTAAGTTATCGAATACCACTTATTCGAAGTAGAAGTTATCAAATATAGTTATTTGAGATAGAGTTAGTAAAACAGAGTTATTCAGGATAAGTTGCCATCTCGTACGACTGCTAGCGTAATTCGCCGGGCTGTAAATAGCCTACGGCGGTCGGATGTTTCCTGAGGGAGTCAGGCGTAACCATTGTGATCGCTGCGATCTAGAGTCAAGCGAATGAAGTTAAATCGAATATTAGTTATTCGATAAGAGTTAAGTTCTTGAGTTAGATTATCGAGATAAGTTAATCGAGTTAAGTTCTTGAGTTAGATTATCGAGATAAGTTAATCGAGTTAAGTTCTTGAGTTAGATTATCGAGATAAGTGAGTCGAGTTAAGTGTGTCGAGTTAAATTAATCGAGGTTAGTTTCATCGAAAGGAGTTAATCGATGTTAGTTTCATCAAAAGGAGTTAATCGATGTTAATTTCGTCGAAAGGAGTATCGATGTTAGTTTCATCGAAAGGAGTTAATCGATGTTGATTTCATCGAAAGGAGTATCGATGTTAGTTTCATCGAAGGGAGTTATCGATTAGTTAAATCGAAAGGAGTTATCGATTAGTTAAATCGAAAGGAGTTATCGAGATTAGTTAAATCGAAAGGAGTTATCGGTTAGTTAAATCGAAAGGAGTTATCGAATTTAGTTATTCGAAAGGAGTTATCGATTAGTTAAATCGAAAGGAGTTATCGAATTTAGTTATTCGAAAAGGAGTTATCGATTTGCTAAATCGAAAGGGAAGATTATCGAATATCGTTTATTCGAGAGGAGATTTTCGAATGTAGTTTATTCGAAGGATTTATCGATTATTAGTTAATCGAAGTGAGTTATAGAATATTGGTTAAATAGGAGGAGTTATCGAATATAATTTATTCGATGGAGTTAATCGATTAGCGTTAAATCAAATGAGTTGATCGAATATAGTTTATTCGAATAGAGAAAAGGAGTTAATCGAATATAGTTTATTCGAATAGAGAAAAGGAGTTAATCGAATATAGTTTATTCGAATAGAGTAAATGAGTTAATCAAATATAGTTTATTTGAATAGAGTTAGAGGAGTTATCGAATATAGTTTATTCGACAGGAGTTAAGTGAATTAGTTAAGTTAAACTAAGTGAATTAGTTAAGTGAATTGGTTAAGTTAACCAAAGTGAATTAGTCGAGTTAATCAAAGTGATTAGTTCAGTTAATCGAGATAAGTAAATCAAGTTAGGTTAATCGAGTTGAATTAGTCAGTCGAGTTAATAAATTGAGTTAGTCAAACCAAGTAAAACCAGTTAGAGTTGATCGGTTAGAATTAACCAGTTAGAGTTAATCAATCAGAGTTAATCAAATAGAGTTAAGTAAAATTAGAACTGACTAGAGATTAGTAAATTGAATGGTTTTCTAAGTGTCTATCTGATGTTGGTTTCGAACTTCGGGATTTATACTTAGGGGATTGTTCTCATACTAGTTTACAGTCAGGGACTGATAGTTGGGGAAGAGTAGCGATTTGTAAATAAGCAGATGGAAACGTTTTCCAGTGTTAATAACATATAATTTCTGAACATAGAAAATAGGACAATGTGAATATATATATATAGATATATGTTGATGATTGATCGATATAATTTTCATCTGGAAATAATATCGTTGTTTGCACACTTGTTTTTCTTTGATAGTTAAATCACAGACTATCGAAGTTTTGACCATTTTAACGTTGTTAATATGGAGAGACCGGTTGGATTATTATCCAAAGAACCACTCTGTATTGGCATAAGCGTTGCGAATCATATATGCCAAAGTTAATTGAAGGCGGAGTAAAATGCAAGGGCTGTTGTATAAGTCTTAGATAATAGTGACTAAGATGGATATACTGAATAGTGCCTTCGGTTTGTCCAGTCCCAGGACAACTTGTATGGATGAAGGTCTGACAGAGTATATCCAATGGATCGCGTAAGTTGATCTGTTCAAAAGTATTCACGTTTGGTGGTGGACGAATTCATTTCTTTAAGCTGTATACCCGTGTTACTTTTGGATAAATCAATTTGTGATTTGGCGAGTATGACGATGTGACATTTCTAAGTGAATGAAGATGGATGTCTGGTAGAGTATTTCCAGACGATCACGTACGTTGATTTCTCCAACCGTACCAAGAGTGAAAGCGGAGAACGAAACTTCTTTTAGCTAACACATAATGTATTGTTGAGGACTTCAATCGGTGATTGGATGGATTTGATGGTGGGGCATTTAAAGTGAATCTGATGTGAAGATAAGCGTAGCTTCTAGCCTCACATCCGGTAAATTACAGAAATCAGGCTGGTAGCAAGGCTATGTAGGTCGCACCTATTAGGGTGTATAATCACCTGATCTAGAGTTTCG
The DNA here is from genome assembly GCA_030737875.1 of Allium sativum. Classification (NCBI taxonomy): domain Eukaryota; kingdom Viridiplantae; phylum Streptophyta; class Magnoliopsida; order Asparagales; family Amaryllidaceae; genus Allium; species Allium sativum. The sequence continues at coordinate 644,405,296 of CM060912.1, forward strand.
TTTACTTCCAAAAATCTATTGTTGATGCTGTCCCATTCGGGAAACGGTTGCTGATCCCAGCCGTTGGTGATATACATTCGATACACTCAAGCGAAATGAGTGGTCGGTCATGTGTGGCCGGGTTGCAAGATGTTCTTGTTGAACCCAGTGTATTCCTCTCTAGAGGTACACTAGCAGAAGGTGGTTCCATACCTTGTCATAGTTGGAAATCCATTATCCAATACGTGCTTGCGATTTTGATTGTATACTATATATGTAGAACGTGAGATGAAAGCGTTTCTGCTAGATTGATATATTTTTGTACTTAGACATTATTATAATATCAGAATGATATTGCTTGTCAAAAATATTGGATTCTCATAAGGGAAAAACCCGTTCCGTATTCACGGCGTGGTCTTATGAGATATCATATATATGTTAAACTGTGTTAAACTATTTTACTCACACCAGTCCCATGACTGACCCGGATTTACTTTGTTGTTTTCCCTAAACTCTTGGGTGCCTAAATTTGTACGGGCAGTCAAGTGGTCGGGATTTACAGATATACTTGAAGAGCTGGACCAGGAGGCTTCTGGATCATATAGCTATAGTTTATTTCCGCTGTGTTGTAAGTGATGTACTCTGATAAGTGTTATTGTATACATAACTGTTATATTTCAAAGTTTTGTTATATATTATATGTTATTCGTTCCGCTGTGAGGTTCGTGTTACTCTGATGTTGTGTTCTTCTTCTTCTTCTTCTATTCTAAGTTTCTATCTTATCTATTCTCACCTTCTAATTTCTTTCATTAATTACCAGGATTTTTCGATGTTTTGGTTCTCTACATCGTGCTTATGTCGATAACCAAAGTCGCTGAAAATCCGGGTCGTTACAATTCTAATTCTTAAATTCAATATCTTCAGCTTTTATTTCATTTATCGACCATATTAAAGTTTATAACTTTAATAATTTGTTCAATAATTGTAATCATTTACCTTATATTTAATAAAACATGGTTTCAGTAACTTCATCAAATTCTTGGATATATAAAATCCAACTAAATATAATTCCATTAATCATTTTAATTAAAACTTCAATTTCAAACATAACTTATATTATTGTTAGTCTCAAATTGCTTTAATATTCATTAAAATATAAACAGGGTTTTATAAACCTTCATAAATGCACTTTAAATTCCAATATTACCACTTCGATTGTTATTAATAAATAATAATCAATAAGAATGTTCTACTTTATCATTTACTATGCCCGTTAAACTTAACAACCCAATTTAATAATCAATTCTAGTTAAACGGTTGACTTGGTTAACTCGAACATGATTAATTAATTAATAAATTCCAATTGGTCTTTTCATTTAAATTGATTAATAATATAATTAATTTAAATAATCTCATTTACTTTTATTTTTAAATGAATAATAATCATCTTCCATATAATCACATTTGCTTCTAAAACTTATCAACATAAAAAATTTCTTTATAAAATAATTCACTATTTACTTTAAAATTTTAAATAATAAATAATAAACATTTATTCCCTTTTTATAAACTTCCATTCAAAATTAATAGATTTCAAATTCTATCTATAGTTATAAAATAAACTTTATAACTTCATTTGTATCGATAAGTCACTTCTACAAACGGTGTATTTTTAGGTCATCCGCTATTCATTTCTCAACCAATATTACCCATTGGTTAATAACAAAAAAATATTGAATTTAGATTCAACAATAAATAACCAAACCAATAACCAAATCATATTTGTTAAACCTTTCATATAATGATGATATGAAAATAAACAATAAATTTGTGGAATCCAGTTGGATCCCCTTAACCTATTTTTCTCTTGCATCCATATAGGTTACCTCAAATAAAACAGTCAATTCAATACGATAATTTAAATAAAGATGAATAATTAATTCAACTGATAAGGGTCGACTAATAATAACAATTCAAGCATATAATTAAATTGAAATATGTTTATTTTATTATAAACGTAACCAACAAGGTAAGTTACCTCGTTTTGGAATAATCATTAAAAATAAAGATGTCATTTCATTTAAATTAAGCAACATTTAATTTAAAAAAAAAATCGATATAAAATGATTTTAAAAAACATCCGAACAATCATCTAATCAACTAATAATTAGCAAACATAGCATATGAATATAAACCCGACTTATAATGATTATAAGTGAGAGAACTGAGTGAGTTTAACTCACCTTGATTTATTCGTCATTAAGACGAGTCATTTTAATAAAATTAAACATTCGTTTAATTATATCAAAAATCCTAGCAGCTTCCAGTGTTGATCAGATCGGGTCCATTACATTGTACTCGTCGATATGATCCTGACGTTCCTTGTTTTATTTGAATCTGTTTATGTATGAACACTTTATTACCATTAAAGTTTATACGTTAGTTAAAATAAATAAATATTAACTAATGACTTTATTTAAGAAATAATTTATGAACCTAATTACTAATTACTTTATTAACAACACGTCTTAACCTTAGTTACTAAATTCAAAATTACCTTTGAAGATGAAGAAAAATCCCTTGAACTCCAATGCATCGGATCATTCTTACGATCACACAGGACTTGTTACCCCATCCAACAAATTTCCTAGAAACGCTCATTCTCGAAAAAAATTAATATAAATATCGGCCCAAAAAAATCGAAACAGGCTGACCCCTCCTCCTATCCTCTTCTTTCCATTTAAAACAAACTGCTCCATTTTCATAAAACACAACTGCTACATCCTTCCCACTCTTCTTCTCTTCCTCTTCATAATACCACGTCAGTACATAACTCCCTACTTCCCCAACTTTCAAACAACTTCAGCAGCTCCTTCGCAATGCTCACAAACCAACTCAAATCCCTTTCCATTTTTCATGCCTGCAACCATCCCACAAAAACATGTTCCCTCCCTCTCCTACTGTTGAACATGACCCCATATCAAAATTCCCCACTTCACCTTGTTGCTGCCACCCCGATGTGCTGCTCCACGACCAACAATCTCTCAATGGCCTGACCCTCCACCAACGAAGTCACGAGCCATCTTCCCCAGCGCCATTTCGCTTGAATCCGGACCAAAGCTTCGAACTCACCTAGTAGTGAAGGAACTCACTGCTTATATATATATATATATATGTGTGTGTGTGTGTGTGTGTATGTATGTGTGTGTGCGTTTGTGTGTGTATATTTCTCGAGTTATACATTTTGTTTTGTTGAAAAAGCACGAGGCAAGGCCTGGGTTTTACTAAGAAGAAAAACAATGGGAAGGCTTCATTTTTAACTATAATGGAGGAATTGGTTTCTTCTCACTGAAATGAAGAAAAAAAAAATTTACCCACTATTTATAGCTTGAGGCGCTTTGGCCATCACGGATGAAGATTTCCGGCCATGATATTTGTTTGGCAATCACACAAATGAACATTGGTTAGGATAGAATAGCTGTGTAATTTAAAATATAAGGTAAGCCAGTGTGTTTTCACTTCCTAGGATCTACATGATTTTATTAGGTTGTGTTTATTTGGAAAAGTCTCCGGATGACTTTTCACTTCATAGGGTAGGCTATCTTGCTTTATATATACGAAAGAGTCTGATGATGGATCCTTAAGGAAGTCTGTACAATCGGCACTATCTTTTGAAAGAAATAGGTCGAGCACTTTTCTTTGGTCATCATTCCTTTCCATTTATGTTTTGATTATTTAGTGTATCTTGTTGTATAAACCTCTTATACAAACATCACCGCATTTGCCCGCTGCCATGTCAATCCTAGTAACAATGTTCTTCTAGTGTGAATACATTGTTGTCAGGATTTACCCACAACTTTCTCTATCAAGAGAGTAGTAAGGTCAATATAAATATTAGTTGATCATAATGATTATTTCTTTAGTTAAAGCCTGTTCTTAAAATGGGTTCCTTTAAACAAATTTCAGTGAACCTATACAATGTTCAGTGTTCTCGTGTTGTAATGTCAACATAACATTGTGTTTAATTTATATGTTTTCATGGTGAATGTTCTTATGAATTCGAAGTTTCGCTTACAGGGGCATCATCAGCTCGGAATATGGTACACTGTGCATATAATAATTTGGTACATTTATTAGGGTAGATAGGCTATTTGTGTATGTAGGTGTACCCATGTATAAATATTTAATTTAGCTTAGGGTTTAAGGTTTATGTAACACCCGTAATTTTATAACACACCAAAATGATAAATTAAATAATACTTAATTAAATATTAGGAATTAAGTAAAACGTGCTGCGACATTGCGTTCATCTCGGAATTCTGCTTAGGATAGACTCCGAGTTTGCGTAAAACGGAATTCGTATGAAGAATATATTAATGTTTAAGGTTTATATACACATAGGAGAATTATATAAATAAAAACCAATCAAAATAGTTCAAAATAATTCAAAATCAAACAGCGGAAGGGGAGCGGGAAATTTCCCGCTATGGGTATTGACCCATGGGTCGACCCCATCAAGGGGTGTCGACCCCTGGGTCGACACACTAAGGGGGGAGTCAACCCCCATACGGATCTGGGTAGATCCCTATCTCCGAACTTGGACTGATTTTCGGCCTAGGTTCTTTGGCAGATGACTACAAATAAAACCTCATTATTATTGTTTTATTCATCCAAAAACAATGATGACAATGGGATGCTGCTCCAACTCAGATTAAATTAATCTTTTCTTTAGCAACGACGATTCATACATATTCAAAGATTGCTAATTCAACATCGACACGCTTTTCTCAGTTTCTTAGATCCATTCTCTACGAGTCTACGTTATTTTTAGATATAAACACTTAAAAGTTATTCTGACATGTCTATGAATTGGATCTAAGCCTGTGACTATTTGAATCATATCAGATCTGCCATAACTTGTGTATCTGGTTTACTGTTTAGATCTCATATGTCTATTCATGATATGCCTATTATGCTAGGTTGCCTAATCAGTTCAATTATCCCATGTTCATCAGATCTGTTCTTATATGCATATCTTGTCATTAGCCCAATTCTGTCACTATATGCTTATTAGTTGCTATGCCCATTTCTGCCATCATATGTCTATCTTGTTGTTATGCTTATTTTTGTTCTCTTCCCTTCTTTTCCCTTTTTATTATATAGCCAGGCTACCTTCGAGCCTAGGCATACCACTGAATATGCGAACGCGTGAAATTAGGAACGAGGGGAAACCTTAAAATTAGAGCATAACTTATATTGGGAAATTTGGGCATAACTTGAATTGAATACACGAATATAGATTTGGGGAATAAATCAAAGTGTGATTAAAGATCTTAATTTGGAGCATATGGTATACAATGAACATGACTTGGGAAAGGGGCATGAAAACCTATAATGAAATAGAAATAATTGTTAAAGAATGAACATGCCTAGATTTATAGTAATTAGAAATAGTATTTGCGCTTAGACATGAGGTTAGATTACACTTATGGTAGAAGTCTGCCCGGAACCGACTGGCATATCCAGCGACCACAAGTAGTGAATTAACGTGAGGGGTCTAAAGTGCATAAACATGTAATATGCTAAGAAACGAGGTTAATCCGACTTGTGGAAGAAGTCTTCCCAGAACCTCCTGGCATATCCAGCGTCCACAAGTTGTAGGCTTAATGTGGGAGGTCTAGCACATTATAACCCTAAACGAATAAATGGTAATGAACTTGAATACTTAACCAATTTGAATCCATAGGGATTACATGAACATGTTAACTTGAGTAGGGGTTAAGTAAACTTGCTTGAAACAGTGGGAGGATAAAGTATATCTTGTGGTGGTGGGTAATATTTATACATATAGGCCCACAAACTTAACATGCTAGGGTTATGCAATCTTGTTACACTGGTAGGCATAACCTGTGGAAATCCTAGTAGTGGGGATGCAAGCCTAGGGGGAAGCTTGTATCATCTTGTGTGTGGAAATCCAAAAGAGGGGACAATGTGGGCGGCACATTCCGACGGGGTCGTGTGCGTGTATGGGTCCGGACTAGGGAGGCTAAGACGCCGTGATATCAGTAGATATAGTTGGGAACATCCTAAAAAAAAAGGTTTGCCACTTTAGGAAGTGATACATCCTACTATGGGGCCAGCACAGGGTATCTACAGAGTAGGGAGTCGGTTGACTGGGGTAGTAATTAGGGTAAATCTAGTCTCGCTTGTTTAGGAGACCACTATTATCCTTAGGAGTAAACACTGGTATGTTTAGTTGGGCTGCCTATTATTGTATGGGGTGAAACCTATCACTAGAAGTACACCAAAGTCTACCATCTTGTACTTGTTGGGGATCATCTTATTCTTCTGATACTAATATTAGTGCAGAGGAAGAAAAACGTTAGGGAAGCGCTATTTATTCTATCCTGTTTGTCCTATTTACCTTGTCATACCTGCATTAAATGTTGTACCTCTCTTATCCAGTTTATGTGTCGGTCATGATGCTTTTACCTATTTATATGCTAAAAATAACTGGGCTCGCCAGACTTATGTCTGACCTATTTTGTTTCCTCTTCTTTCTCTTCCGTTCCCCCCCCCCCTCAGGTTCTCAGGGTGGGAATACTCAAGCTTGATCAGGACTCTTCTTTCATTCTGCTTGGAGCTGCTAGATGTACTGCTTAATTTTGTATCTTCTCTATTATGGATAATTGTTTGTGAACAAATTAAAAAATTGTAAACAATTGTAAAATCTGTTCGGCTTTCCTAAACAACAAGGATTGTTGTAGAGGGTGTCGAACTCTAGGACTAAAAATATTTAAACTAGTAAATCCAATCAAGTTATTCCAGGATTTTGAACGATTGAAAACACAGAAAATAACAGCAATTAAATAAAAAGAGAGATTTATATAATAAGAGAAAGAAATTAGGGGATAATGACATAGATTGGATTCATACTCATCAATAACCAACAAATAAATATAGATCTAATTCATGTTTCTGTCACAAACATGAATCAATGATAATTAGGTTCTTAGAAACAAATAAGTAAATAACGACAAGCATAGCCTATGCAGGAGCTGAGCTCTTAAACAACCATAGGCTATCAGGACAGATTCACTAATTAATTTATAAAACCCTAAAATTAGATCTAAATCTGGTAATTGTTAGATCGAACACGAATACACCATGTGAAGGAGCATAGCTCTTAAACGACACAGAATATGAAGGTTCAGATCTAACCCTTGATTCAGATCCAGATCTACATGTATAAAGTCCTCATCTATTGGCTATGTGATTCATGTTGAATCATATCTATTAGCGTCATCACCCCCTAATCAAAGGGGAATAGCTAGACATAGCTAAAGAAGAAAAGAAAAAGAAACTAAATAACGTGAACATAAATAAAATAAAATAACAACTGAGAGAAAAGGAGAAGAAGAGTTTTATTCCAAGAAGAGAATTACAGAATAAAACTAAGTGTATTTTTACATGAATAAGATACAAGGTATTTATAGTTGTATTGGCCAAGGCTAAGAGGCTCATTACACAATGTGGGACAAAATCCCTTTTCTAAAATAGCACATAAACCAGTGTGAACGCAACATGAATGAGAGGCCTTGCAAATGAGCTAATGTGAACTCAATGTGAATGGATTTGCAATTGGCATAGCTGGCGGGCATCAAATGACATCAAATTCAATTGTTTTGAGCATGAGTAGGAACTCCTTAACATCTACGACAAGATATCCTTATGAAAAGGCATTGAATCATCAAAATATGTGGCAGAAGGTGGTTGAACAGTAACATTTCTTCAAGCTTTAATCTAGCTCTCAAAATTAACACTCTTCATACAGCAATTCTTCATGCTTTTCAACAATTAAGTGCATTAATCCATTCATCATAAATAATCTGAAAACACAGCTATAAATACACAGTATCAATTATTTTAAATATAAAATAAGATAAATAAGCGGATAAAATATACACATTTACATGTATATCAAATACCCCCACACTTATATTTTTATTCATCCTCGAATATACTAAACTAAGATATGTCACACTTTCGTAGGAAACACGATTGCATTTAGCGTATGCAACAAGCCCTTAAACCCCTAGGTATCCCTAGTAGGACAAGTGTTGTCTCGTGAGGGTTTTCAGCGGATACTACCCACAAAATCCAAAGCGTCTTTGTGTACGCGGATTAATCAAACAATATATTTAAGGTCTTTCACATTCCAAGGATTTCACCTAACTGCAATAATAACGGTTTAGCCCCAAATTGCCCATCCCATAATTAGTGCAAAAATGAACAAATTTTTTTCAACCTGAATCATAATTCCTTGATAACACTGTAATTGTCTTGAAGGTTAAGAGCGTTGTGTCAACCAAAGTTCTACACATCGACAATGTGCACCCAATCATTTATTATTCCCTCTCTCTTTTTTTTTCAATAATCTTACACCAGTGTAACTGTACTATATTGGATGTGAGTTATGCATAGATGAAGGAAATATTTGTAAGTTATAAAAATGTTATTGATAAGAGGGCAAGTGTATTAGTTGAACTTCAAGCTACAAAAGATAAAGTAATACTAAGGCACATATGAACATTTTTTTTGTTTCCTTTCATCTTCTCAACTACAATCCTCGCTTCTAAATATGATGTGATCGATGTGGATGGAATGGAAATGAATGCTTTATAGTCAAGTATGATGGATGACTATTTTATTCAGAGAGATTTTCTCTTCATTGCATTTTTTTTCTTTTTCTTTTTGCATGATGAATAATGAGTGGAGATGGAATGGTATGATACTGTATATTCTTTCATTTGTTTCCTCCTCTACTAAGCGATCATAACCAACACTTTATGAATGGAAAGTTTTGTGCCTTAGTTACTTTACTTCTATAACCCTAATTCAACACACAAGTCTGGATTGATGTTATATAAAAAGCTGAAACAAATGATAAGCAAAGTTTCATAAGATAGATTACCCATATAAAATAAGATGTGGTATATGGTTATCCTACCTTAAAACAAGTACGAAGTGGGTAGTTTAATATTGGTATAAAAAGTGACATTTTGAACCTTTGAAAATAAATCAGTACAAGGTTCTATACTATACCAATATAAGAAAAACTTGTCAAAACATGGATGTAAATCAACTAAAACTCGGGTTTGAATAATGCGGGGTATCGAAGAAGAACGCTACAATGAGTCATTTCTCCTTAATTGGGCCAAGTGGACATTAGAACTTACAAGTTTGAAAAAAAATTGAGTGAGAAAAATATTATGCATGAAACGAACTCAGAAAATCCAACAAATGTAGGTGCAAAATCTTTTTATTTCATGATTTTTTTTGATTATTTTTACTTGCACATTCTAACATGTATAACAAAGATTGACATGCTTACTCCAGAACACGACTAACGTTTGCACAGTCCCAAGCTAGCATCTTAAAAAGACACATTACAACTCAATGAATAAATAATGTTCATTACCATCACCCAACAATTCAACTTATCAAACAAGAAACAAGGTGTTATTTATGAACTTAAGTTAATCCTTGCTCAATGAACGACCTACTTCATAAAATTTGATTGCTGATGTAATGTAAATTCCCCCCACACTTGAGTGTGACTGTGTCCTCACAGTCGTTAATCAGGCATATCTTAGTGAAATGGAAAAACAAATAAGAGAATATTTACATATATACAACAGAGGGTTAGTGCGTCTTACCGATTGTAATGTGGCTCATGGAGGACTATGAGCTCTTCCTCTTGGTCTGGTATTGGTTCCAAGTAAGGTTTAAGGCGTTGACCATTGACCTTATAGGATGATCCATCGGTTGGATTCTCAATTTCTACCGCACCATACAGAAAAACAGTCCGTACAGTGTAAGGTCATGTCCATCTAGATTTTAACTTACCCGGAAATAAATGCAATCTTGAGTCATATAACAAAACTTTTTGACCTGGCATGAAAGTTTAATGTAAAATTGATTTATCATGAAAAACTTTCGTTCTGTCCTTATAAATTCGTTCATTTTCATAGGCATCATTTCGAATTTCATCAAGTTCATTAAGTTGAAGCTTCCTATGTTCACTTGCTTGCTCTAAATCAAGATTCAAAGTTTTTATTGCCCATAATGCCCGATGTTCTAGTTCAAGCGGCAAGTGACATGGCTTACCAAAAATCAACTGATAAGGGGACATACCTAAGTTTTTTTTGAAAGCGGCGCGGTAAGCCCAAAGAGCGCCGGTTAACTTTTGGGACCAATCTTTGCGATTTCGATTCATAGTTTTCTCAAGGATTTGTTTAATCTGCATATTCGATACTTCAACCTGTCCACAAGTTTGAGGATGGTAAGGAGTGGATAACTTGTGGGTTATCGAATACTTTCTCATGAGGTCGTCAAAAGAACGAGTACAGAGGCGTGTTCCGTTGTCACTGATTATTGTGTGAGGTGTGCCAACCCTAGAAAAGATGTTTTCTTTTAAGAAGAGCACAACAACCTTGTTATCGTTTGTTTTCCATGGAACAACTTCGACCCATTTAGAAACATAATCGACTGCTAAGAGAATGTAAAGGTTCCCAAAAGAATTAGGGAAGGGTCCCATGAAGTCTATACCCCAAACATAAAAAAATTCGACTTCTAGAATGGGGTTTAGGGGCATCATATTCCGTTTAGAAATTTTCCCTAAGAATTGACATCGATCACAAGTTTTGCAAAATTCATATGCGTCTTTGAAAAGGTTGGGCCAGTAGAAACCTGATTGGAGAACATTTTCGGCTGTCTTTTTGGGACCGAAGTGACCACCACAGGCTTGGTCATGACAGAAAGAGAGGACACTGTGAGTTTCAGTGTCGGGAACACACCTTCGAATGATTTGGTCGGGACAATACTTGAAAAGATAGGGGTAGCCCCAAAAAAAATGTTTCACTCTGGAAAAGAATTTGTGTTTATCCTACTTGGACCAAAAAGAAGGGGTCAGCTTGGTGACTAAGAAGTTGACAATGTCAGCGAACCAAGGATCAGTGGACAGAGAAAATAGCTGTTCATTAGGGAAATTCTCGTTGATCGAAAGAGAACAAGACGGGGCATTTGGAAGACGAGACAAGTGGTCTGTAATAACATTGTCAGATCTTTTTTTATCCGTAATGGTAAGGTCAAATTCTTAAAGTAGAAGGATCCAACGAATGAGACGAGCCTTAGCATCCTTTTTAGAGAAAAGGTACGTAAGTGCAGAATGATCAGTATGAACAGTGATGTGTGAGCCAACTAGATAAGGTCTAAATTTTTCTAGAGCGAAAATGACTGCCAAGAGTTCCTTTTCAGTGGTCGTATAATTGATTTGAGCATCGTTCAGAGTCTTACTCGCGTATTAAATGACATGTAGAATCTTATCGATACGTTGTCCTAAGACAGCGCCAACAATGAAATTCGAGGCATCACACATGATTTCAAAAGGCAGCTTCCAATTAGGAGAGCAGATAGATGATCGGGGCAGAGACAAGTTCACTTTTAAGATGTGCAAAAGATGAAATGCAATCAGAATTGAAGTCGAAAGGAACATCCTTACCAAGAAGGTTAGTCAAAGGTCGAGTGATTTTGCTAAAATCCTTTCTAAAGCGACGATAAAAGCTAACAAGACCTAAAAAGGATTGGATGTCCTTAACGGATTTGAGAATGGGAAAATTCGAGATAACCTCAGTTTTGGCTTTGTCTACTTCAATTCCTTTATTGGAGATGACATGTCCTAAAATAATGTCATGTTTGACCATGAAGTGACACTTTTCCTAATTAAGCGTTAAGTGTTTATCTTTGCAACGGTTAAGAACAAGATCCAAGTGATGTAACACTCAGTGTAAGAATCCCCGAAGATGGAAAAATCATCCATGAACACTTCCAAAAATCGCTCTATCATACCAGAAAAAATGCTAATCATGCACCTCTAAAAGGTCGCAGGTGCATTACAGAGACCAAAAGGCATACGACGGTACGCAAATGTACCAAATGGACAAGTGAAAGTGGTTTTCTCTTGGTCCTCCAGAGCGATAGGGATTTGACTATAGCCCGAGTACCCGTCAAGGAAATAGTAGTACTCGTGACCGGTTAGTCGTTCTAACATTTGATCGATGAATGGCAGAGGGAAACGATCCTTACATGTTGCAGCATTAAGTTTCCTATAATCAATGCAAACACGCCAACTAGTCTGGGTACGGGTTGGGATAAGCTCGTTAGCTTCATTTTGAATCACGGTTATCCCTAATCGGACTAACCCGTTGACTATCGAAAATTAGGTAGATGATTCCATTGTCAAGAAATTCAAGGATTCCAGCCCGAACTGCTTCTTTCATGATGGGGTTTAGTCGACGCTGAGGATCACGAGTGGGATTGGCATCATCTATAAGGTGGATTCGATATTGGACTATCTAAGGACTAATCCCGTAAATATCATCCATGAACCAACCAATTTCTTCCTTATTTTTCTTAAGGATGGGAAGTATCAATTGTTCTTTCTCTAAAGTAAGGTCAGAAGCGATAATGACAGGAAAAGTTCCATTATCTCCTATGTAAGCATACTTAAGATGACTGGGCAACACTTTGAGTTCAGATTTTGGAGATGACTCAACTGAAGAAACTGGTTGAGGGAGAGACTCAATTGTGAGTGGCTCGACAGGAATCGAATTAGAGACATTTTCGGGAATATCTTGAAACAAGGTTTCGTAATTCGATTCAATTTCGTTATTCAGATGGTCGAGCTCGAGTTCATTGTCGTGGACTAAATGAATTTCAGAAAACTGATACGTGTAAGAGTTAGGAGTGTTTTCGGTTCTACAGATGTTTAGCTCAACAGTCATGTTACCGAAAGAAAGTTTCATAGACCCATTTCTGCAGTTGATAAGCACATTAGAGGTTGCTAAGAATGGTCGTCCTAGAATCAAAGGGATCTGGTTTGCAGGATTTCTTACCTGTTGGGTTTCTAGGACAATGAAATCAACTAGAAAGATAAATTCACCTATTTTTATCAATACATCCTCGATTTCGCCTATAGGTTTCCTAATTGAACGGTCAGTAAGCTGAAGGGTAACCTTGGTGGGTTTCAGTTCTCCTAGCCCTAATTGGCGATTGATGGAATATGGAAGCAAGTTAACACTTGCACCTAAGTCTAGCAGGAATCTATCGATTTTCTTATCCCCAATAGTACATGATATTGTGGGGAAACCAGGATCTTTGTATTTCACTAGCATTGATTGGGACAAGACTTCGCTTAGAGTTGCTGCCAGAAAAACTTTCTTAGGTACATGTGTATGATGTTTTTGAGTGCACAAATCTTTTAGAAATTTCGCGTATTGGGGAACTTGTTGTATAATATCTAAAAGAGGAATGTTCACTTTAACTTGCTTAAATATTTCAAGGAACTTTTCTAGCTGATCCGTCTTTTTCCTAGGTCGGAGTTTATGAGGAAATGGAGAAGACAACTCAGTAGGTTGGGCTACTTGAGTTTGAGGATGGTCCTTGTCAGAAATTGGCTCAATGTTCTGATCCGAGTTAGTCAAATTTTCGGTGGGGTTTGGAAGATCGTCCGGTAAAGCATTTGGGTTGACCACATGGTTGTCAATCTTTTTGCTGGATCTAAGAGTCGTGACAGCATTCAATTGACTAACATTTGAATCTTGAATGATGTGAATCTGGTTGGAGTTTGAATTTTGTCTTCTAGGGTTTTGGATGGGTTGACTTGGAAACGTACCCTTTTCCCTTTCACTTAATCTAGCATTAAGTTGAGACATTTGTTTCTGAAGTTCACTCATTTGTTGATTTGTGTTTTGCATATATGATTGCAAGGAGTTGTCTAACTTGTTTTGATTTTCAACACTTTGCTTAGTCATTTGCGCTAATAGGTTGCTCACCTCATATAAATTCCCCTCAATCGTAGAAAGGCATTTTTCATATTGGGGAGCAACCGTTTGATTGTGGAAAGGCGCCTAGTTCGAAATGTACTGATTTTGCCTAAGAGGAGGGTTAACAGCATTATTCGGAAATGCTCGATTCGAAGGTCTTTTCATCAGAGGGTTATTCGGACCATAAGAAAGACTTGGGTGGTTGTTGGGTCTGTTGAAAGCGTTTACTTGCTCAAGGGACTGGGGGCAGTCATCAGCCATGTGATTAGTGTCAAGACATATGTGACACAGAGCTTGGGAAACGTTATTAGACTGAGTGTGTGTTCTAACAACGTTCAGGATGGCATCAACAAGAGTATTAGAAGAAGAAGAAGAAGAGGATTCGACAGAATTACTACTGGATCGCGAATAAAGAGATTTTTCATTGGTTCGTTCCCATTGTTTTGATTTTTCTGCTAACTCGTCCAGAAATTCCCAAGCTTCTACGTCAGTCTGTTTTAAAAAATTGCCCTGACACATGGACTCTAACATTCGCCTAGAACTATTATCAAGTCCATCGTATACAGTTTGACATAACGACCATGTTTCATAATCACGATGGGGACAACTTAACAGCAGTTCTTTAAATCTTTCGAAGTATTGCCAAAAAGATTCACCCCCTTTCTGGTGGAAATTGGTGATTTCATTTCTGACTCCAGCTGTTTTTTCTGGAGGATAGAACTTTTTAAGGAAAACTACTGTGAATTCATCCCATTTTTTAATCGAATTTGGGGGCAAGCTACGAAACCATTTTTCTGCGGAGTCAGTTAGTGCGAATGGAATCAAACGAAGTTTAATACCATCCTCACATAACTGTTGTAATTTAAAGGTTGCACAAGCATATTCAAATTTCATTAAGAAACTATATGGTTCGTCATGAGAAAAATTATCGAATTTGGGAAGGATGTTTATCTGACTCGATCGGATTTCAAAGTGATTACCCATAGGATTGGGTAACTGAATGCAAGAAGGGAAACTCTATCGGGAAGAATTCCGTGACGGCCGGGAATTTCGCTTGATCCGAATCAGTCGTTAAGCCGATCTAGACCATTCGAAACCCCTGATCGTTTGAGAACCGGACAAATCAGAACTCAGACGGAAGAACATTTCATTGCTATTACAACAATTACAACAGATACAAGAATATACAGAGTATAAATGAATAAATTACATTTGATAAATATCAGAGATTACAATAAATTACATAGCAACGGAAAAATATACAAAACACAACTGAAAGTGATAAAAGGATACAGAGCTTTCTAAGCATCGTTCCAGCTGTAAATCAGGATCCTGTGAATATAAATCTGCAAAACCAAAACTACTAGCTGCCCGTGTCGAAAATAAGGGCACCCAGAGTTTAGGTTAAAACAATAAACTCCAGGTCAGTCATGTGACTGGTGTGAGAACTAAAACGGTTATTTAAAACTTTACTTTAAAAGAGAGTAATTCAAGGGACCATGCCGTATAACACGGAACGGGTTTCCTCCCAAGAATACTAGTGCATAGAAAAGACAACGCAATGCTTTTTCGAAAAATGAAGCTATTATAAGACCCAGGTCCCATCACACAATGCAACGCAAGCCGGAGGATAGGGTTTTCCCTTATAATAGCCAAACATGCTTGATACGTTTAAAACAAATTATTTGATACTATTATAGGTGTATAGTGTCAAAACAATTTCAATCATAAATATCAATCATAGGCGGCATAGCTACCATTTACTATGTCGCCATACAAGTTCTACAATTAAAACCGCAATACACGTATTGGAAATTGGATTTCTGTCCTGAGTCGAGGTAAGGGGCAAGCTCCTCTCCGCTTCGAGACACTCTAGCAAATGCTCAGGACTACACACTCTGGGAAGCCACTGGATCGGTTGGGCCGGTCCTCACTTACGTTAGAGGATTAATTATGCCTGAACACACGTTTCCCAGTCCTTACAGACCTATAATCGAGGCGCCTCATCCCAACAACCACAAAGGTGAAAAGTATATAAATGTCAGGGCTGGTAAGCCACTGACACCACCAAAGCTAGAAAGAAACGTCGTGTTCTCCCAACGGTCCGTATCCCGTTTTTAACTCATACCGAGGTGTGAGGCTCGCGAATTCACGTTATACACAAAGCTACGCCACGTAGGCCGTGCTTTGATCATCAACCACAAGACTTTGCTTTTCAACAGAAACCTTGATCTATGCAACTCAGCATGCCACACAGGCAATTCATGCCATGCGATTGATATCTATCAATATATAACCTCTAAGCTCGTACGTCTCAGAGAAGGGCATTAAGCAAGATAATAAATTCTCTGCCGCCAAACAGATATATATTTAACAGAAATCAATCAACACAGAATAAAATCCAATGTCAGACACACAATCCATTTACAAGTCCGTTCTGGTCTGAACGAAACCGGAGGCACTTTCTTCGCATATCCATCGATCTCCAGGTACGTCTGGACGACCACCAACTGATTCCCTCATCTTGGGTGTACTGCCCAATCAAGATCATCAGTAATCACCCAAACGATGTGAAGACTTCCGGTCTTCAACCACCGTCTTCATCTTCGACATATCGTCGAATCGGTTATTCATAATGGGTATAAACCCGGACTTTCCGAAAAACCCGCGTATATTAAAAATATTACACAAACAGAACATACGCCTCATTCCAATTCCACATTCTTAGGGAAAGGTTCCCATTAATTTTATCCAAGATAAATTATTTAAAATTTATCCTATAATCTTCCTTTGGATGTCGTTTCAAACCAAATTATGGTTTTCTAAACTAGTCGAGATTAGCGAACCACACCGAAGTAATTATTTATTTTATTTCCCAATCCCAACCTATTCATCCCATGAAGCAAAACTGGTAATACTCCATATTTAATACTATGGTGTTATCGGTAAAATTAATTACCATTTCACGTTCAAATCTAATTAAAGATTTTAACTAACGCTTTGGAGCAAAACTGGTGATACTCCATTCTCGCTCAATTTCTAAATTTGATAATTTAGATTATCAATTCACATTTCAATTCAATTGCAGATTCGTTAAAACTCCTTTTACTGGGTTAAAGAACTAATGTCATTTAAAACACAGTTCACGATAAACCCAAATCACATTCTATTTATTATCGGTTTAAAGAACTATTGTTATTTAAAACACAGTTCACGATAAACCCATGAATCAATTCTATTTAAACCCATTTCAAATCCAATTTATTTATTTAAAAATAAATGGGTTTTAATTTCAGTTCAAAACTAGTTCATTTCGATAAAAATCTATTTTTATCTTTTCAAATATGGAGTTTTTCATCCCAATTTTTCCCAAATCATTTCTTATGATTTTACACAAATTATTACTATTTTTAATAATTTTATCAAGGCCCGTACAGTCGATTTCCATCAACGGCCATCGAACTGCACTTACAGCGACCTTTTTCGGATTTGATTTGGACGTATCTCCAAATCCAACCGTTAGATTTCAAAATTCCAATATTCTTTAGAAAGCTCTTTTCGATACGAACCCAAAGGTTCCGATTTTAGGAGAATCCGACGGTCGAATCTCCTGTAATGTCCGTTCGAAGTCAATGGTCGAAATTTACGAACTGCCGCGGCGCGACGCGTTCTATTCAGGCCATTATATATATATATATATATATATATAATTTATATTTCATAGATTCCTATTTAAAACGAATTTTATAAATAGTTTTAAATTTGTTTCAAAAACAATTTCAACTTCCATTTCAATTCAAATCAAAATTGAATTCTTCCTTATAAATTCGTTTTAAAATTCATTTCTATTCAATTCATATCTCAATTCAATTTGAATTCACTTCAATTCGTTTTAATTCAATTCGAATTCAAATTCGTTTTCTATTCAATTCAAAATCAATTCATTCTCTATTCAATTTAAATTCAATTCGTTTTCTATTCAATTCAATTCAAATTGATTTTCTATTCGATTCAATTCAAATTGTTTTTCTATTCAGTTCAATTCAAATTGGTTTTCTATTCAGTTCAATTCAAATTGGTTTTCTATTCGATTCAATTCAATTCTTTTCATATTCAAATTCAATTCATTTCATATTCAAATTCAATTCATTTCATATTCAAATTCAATTCAATTCATATTCAAATTTAAAATCGAATATAATCGATATAAGTATCGTTCGCGTCAAAATGGCGCATCTCTAATCAACACGGCTTTATATTCAACAAATGGATCTATGTTTCTTTCAATACACGACTCTATATCTCTGTCAACACACGACTAATCTCAACGAATGAGTACTGTCCACGTGTGACTATTTTTGTTATTTAATATATTTTATAAAAATTATGGTATCTATCGTTTGATTTAAAATCAGACGCCAACCGTAAATTAGTAAGAGAACGATTTCCTGAATATTAACCCCGAAGGCCGAAACCAACATCAGATAAATATTCAGGAGACCGCTCATCTTATCTATTTTCCAGTTAGTTTCTGATTTTATATATGATAAAGATGTAAATTTTATTAAAATATTTCGTTCAACACATTAATCTCAATGGATGAGTACGGTCAACACATGAACCTTTATTTTATATTGTTAAAGATGTAAATTTTATTATTAAAATATTTCGTTCAACACATGACTAATCTCAACGGATGAGTACGGTCAACACATGAACCTTTATTTTATAATATTCTGTATTCTTCCGATTGGAATAAGGCCCAATCAATTACCATATAAAGTTAATTATATGGATTCCATACAACAAATGTATATAATAGCAACGATAAATAATCAACCATCATCCAAAGTGCACTACACTGTATAAGCATCAAATATAGATATCTAACGCTTATAACAGCCTGTCAATCGATCGATCGACATACAACTCATTATTGGGTTTAGTGTATACCGTATTTTATCCCAATAC
This sequence comes from Allium sativum, assembly GCA_030737875.1. Lineage (NCBI taxonomy): Eukaryota > Viridiplantae > Streptophyta > Magnoliopsida > Asparagales > Amaryllidaceae > Allium > Allium sativum. The sequence goes on from CM060912.1 coordinate 644,424,132, forward strand.
CCGTGTGGGGTTTCAAACAATCAAACATAGATTTTTATTTGTGCAGTTGGGCGATTTGTAAAATTTATCGTCCCAATCAATGTCCTTCAAATAGGTGTACATAAACAAACCGTCCGATTTGTAAATGAATATTTATTTATTCACATTCACGTTAAAAATTATATTTTTAACGATAAAATATTTTATTTTAACACATGAATTTTTATTCAGTTCATTTACAAAATAAAAATGATATTTTTATTTTTCTAACTTATTTTAGAAAATTTCGGCGGCATAACGACACGATACTAGAAATGGGACAAGGCCTAGCCTTATCCCCGGTCTAGTGAAGGCCAACGCCATTCACACATCAATCAAATCCATTCCATTTCACCAAACAATTCAATTCAAACCAAATAAACTAACCAACTACACATCCAAACAATTTAACAAACAAGCCATCCATGGTCTGTGGATGACGGGTGTCGGGTGCTACTAAACACCGTCTGCATCCTAGTATATATATATATAACTAGAAAAAGAGATTGAAGAATGAGAAGTTCTCACCGATAGCTAAACCAAACGCTACGACTCTTCTTATGTAGAAAATCTTCGCTGTGCTCGCCTTTTGTCAATTTCGTTGCTCGTAGCCACTACATATATAAAAATCACACATTTTCACTTCACTATTCAATATATAAAAATCAAATTTTTACTTCACTATTCAATATATAAAAATCGAATTTTTACTTCGCTATTCAGTATATAAAAATCGAATTTTTACTTTGCTATTCAATATATAAAAATCGAATTTTTACTTCGCTATTCAATATATAAAAATCGAATTTTTACTTCGCTATTCAATATATAAAAATCGAATTTTTACTTCGCTATTCAATATATAAAAAATCGAATTTTTACTTCGCTATTCAATATATATAAAATCTCGTCCTTTCAACTATAAAGATTTCGCCTTTTCAAATTTAAAGATTTCGCCTTTTCAAATTTAAAGATTTCGCCTTTTCAAATTTAAAAATATCATCTTTTCATATTAAAAAATATCGTCTTTTCATTTTAAAATCAAAGCATTTTTATAAATAAAAAAAAATTAATCTTTTCTATTCATAAAAATCTAAATTTTCATATAATAAAAATCAAATCTTTCTCTAACTAAAAATCTGATCTTTTCCTTATTAAAAATATGAACTTTCCTAAATTCAAAATCTCAGCTTTATGTAAATAAAAATATAATTTTTATCACCATAATATCTAAATCAATTACCCTAAAAAGAAAATAAATTAAACTAAGAACTTACGGTGTTATTCAAGGAGGGAGGAGGGTTGCGTTCATCAGTGGCTGGGGGGGTCGCGGTCTACGGTAGCCGAGGATGGGTGGCTCGAGTACCTCCAGTGGTGTCTTGCGCTTCGGTGCAAAGGGGGGGGGGTCTAACGTGGCATCGTGGGTTGAGGGGGCGTGGGGCTTTGCATCGCCGAAGAGGAGAGAGAGGCGGTTGGCGTGTGGAGGTGGGCGACGGCCTCCTGGAGCGGTGGCGCAGCTGACGAGGTCGACCGCGATTTTTTTTTTTCTTTTTCTGGAATGAATCGAAACAAAGGGGGGCAGAAGTTAAAGAGGGTGAGGAGAGAGAGAAGGATAGGTTATTATAATTTTTTTATTAATTTTAAATTCAAAAAGTTGACTTTTTCCATATGACCTCTAAACGAGGCCCACTGCCTGTCGTCCATAGCGTTTCACCCCCGTTCCGAACACAATGGGATATGCATCGTAGGCCAATTCGACCGTTTCGATCAGTTTTCATCAAATCTTCATTTAAATCATTATATTGAATTTTAAACGTACATTTCAATTTACTGGGGTTACACAAGAACTCTATAAATTGCAAAAAAATATTTTCTAGCTTCGTATTGACGAACGGTCCTAACAAAACTAGTTTCGTCGAATTCCGAGACCATTGGAAAAATGGCCATTTTCCAATCGATTAAAATCAACTGAAACTGGTCAAACGCATTTTCCTTTTCCACGCTCACATATTGATTCGAAAAATTATGAAATTTGGAATCTAGCAATAACTTGACATCACGGACCCAACAAAAGTGGTTTCGTCGAAATCCGAGGTCGTTTGCAAAATTTCCATTTTTAAGGGCCTGAATTCCATAGCGACTATTCAGAATTTTCAACTGGGCATATCTTTTGATTCCCGCTATGAAATTTTGATTTTTCGGATTCGTTGGAAAGATATTTTCAAATAGATCCTATATTTTCGGTTTCGCTAAAATCTGTATTGTTTTGCACCCGGTACATTCAATTGAAGTTTGAAATCGAATTATCGAACTACCGCGCCATTTTCAATTCCTTTTCTAATTATATTTAATTATTTATATTCTAACGACTATGTATATAATATATACGTTCTAATATATTCAAAATAAATTTTCGTCGATATTATTTAAAATAATCCATTTTAAATCTTCAAAATTCGTCGAAGTTGCCAAAACAAAAATTTTAAACTGGCTCAGAATTTCCGGGTTATTACAATCTCCCCCACTTAAAACTTTTCGTCCCCGAAAAGGAACAAAATCGAAAGTGGTTTGATTAATCAGCTCTACGTTCGATCTGGCTTCCATCCTCCAACGTTTCAGTTTTTTCAAATTTTCAAAAATTTGGCTAACGCCCTAAATTTTCGAAAAATTTCGCCATAACCTCCCCTGCACCAGGAGCCATGGGAAAATCCCGAAATTGCCATATAGGCCTTCTGATCTCAAAAAGAAAAAGAAAAAACCAAGTGGCTAGCCAATAGGCTCATAAAATCATCATCACTCAAACAAAACAGTAAATTATATAGTAAATATGTACCTATTTGTCGGGCAAACAAATTTTATTCTCTGCTCTAGCCTCCTTGCTATGACCTGTTCAATGTAAGTATATGTATATGCAAGCAAATGTAACCAATTTTCGATACAATTCAATATGTGATTCAATTAGGCTAAATGGTTCAAAATTATAAAACAAATAAACAAACAACACAAACATCAATCAATTAGTGGATTAGAGTTTCAAATTCATAATTTTGATACATATACAGAAAATCATGTTTTTGATGCCAAATCACAGCAATGTATTCTAGCTATATTAGTTTTGGTTCTCACACCAATCTAATGGAAATATATAGATATCAAACCTTCGAAACATGAAAATAATTACTGATGATGACGCGTCAATCATCAGAATCAGGTCCGGGCGACTAGAGTGTGATTCTATATCTATCCAGTATATTAAAACTTCGAATATACGTTCATGACACGTATATCCAAAATCTTTATATACTAGATTGTCCAAATCAATATAAATAAATTATTCAAATACGTGTAAAACGATTTAAATTTTCGAAACAAAAATTGTTTTCATTTGAAAAATATACTCTTCACACTCGTTCTAGGATACTACTGATCCTATCTCTAACGAGTCATTTTAATTGGATATTACTAATCCAATATCTGATGAATTCTTTCGTATGGTTCTAATGTGTCTTGTTCTCGAGCTCTGTAAACCAAAGCTCTGATACCAAATGTGATGACACGGAATTTCGCTCGATCCGAATCAGTCGTTAAACCGATCTAGACCGTTCGAAACCCCTGATCGTTTGAGAACAGGACAAATCAAAACGCAGACGGAAGAACATTTCATTGCTATTACAACAATTACATCAGATACAAGAATATACAGAGTATAAATGAATAAATTACATTCGATAAATATCAGAGATTACAATAAATTACATAGCAGCGAAAAAATATACAAAACACAACTGAAAGTGATACACGGATACAGAGCTTTCCGAGCATCGTTCCAGCTGTAAATCAGGATCCTGTGAATATAAATCTGCAAAACCAAAACTACTAGCTGCCCGTGTCGAAAATAAGGGCACCCAGAGTTTAGGTTAAGACAATAAACTCTAGGTCAGTCATGTGACTGGTGTGAGAACTAAAACAGTTATTTAAAACTTTACTTTAAAAGAGAGTAATTTAAGGGACCACGCCGTATAACACGGAACGGGTTTCCTCCCAAGAATACCAGTGCATAGAAAAGACAACGCAATGCTTTTTCGAAAAAGGAAGCTATTATAAGACCCAGGTCCCATCACACAATACAACGCAAGCCGTAGGATAGGGTTTTCCCTTATAATAGCCAAACATGCTTGATACGTTTAAAACAAATTATTTGATACTATTGTAGGTGTATAGTGTCAAAACAATTTCAATCATAAATATCAATCATAGGCGGCATAGCTACCATCTACTATGTCGCCATACTAGTTCTACAATTAAAACCGCAATACACGTATTGGAAATTGGATTTCCGTCATGAGTCGAGGCAAGGGGCAAGCTCGTCTCCGCTTCGAGACACTCTAGCAAATGCTCAGGACTACTCACTCTGGGCAGCCACTGGATCGGTTGGGCCGGTCCTCACTTACGTTAGAGGATTAATTATGCCTGAACACACGTTTTCCGGTCCTTACAGACCTATAATCGAGGCGACTCATCCCAACAACCACAAAGGTGAAAAGTATATAAATGTCAGGGCTGGTAAGTCACTGACACCACCAAAGCTAGAAAGAAACGTCGTGTTCTCCCAACGGTCCGTATCCCGTTTTTAACTCATACCGAGGTGTGAGGCTCGCGAATTCACGTTATACACAAAGCTACGCCACATAGGTCGTGCTTTGATCATCAACCACAAGACTTTGCTTTTCAACAGAAACCTTGATCTATGGAACTCAGCATGCCACACAGGCAATTCATGCCATGCGATTGATATCTATCGATATATAACCTCTAAGCTCGTACGTCTCAGAGAAGGGCGTTAAGCAAGAGAATAAATTCTCCGCCGCCAAACAGATATATATTTAACAGAAATCAATCAACACAGAATAAAATCCAATGTCAGACGCACAATCCATTTACAAGTTCGTTCTGGGTCTGAACGAAACCGGAGGCACTTTCCTCGCATATCCATCGATCTCCAGGTACGATTGGACGACCACCAACTGATTCCCTCATCTTGGGTGTACTGCCCAATCAAGATCATCAGTAATCACCCAAACGATGTGAAGACTTCCGGTCTTCAACCACCGTCTTCATCTTCGACATATCGTCGAATCGGTTATTCATAATGGGTATAAACCCGGACTTTCCAAAAAACCCGCATATATTAAAAATATTACACAAACACAACGTACGCCTCATTCCAATTCCACATTCTTAGGGAAAGGTTCCCATTAATTTTGTCCAAGATAAATTCTTCAAAATTTATCCTTTAATCTTCCTTTGGATGTCGTTTCAAACCAAATTATGGTTTTCTAAACTAGTCGAGATTAGCGAACCACACCGAAGTAATTATTTATTTTATTTCCCAATCCCAACCTATTCATCCCATGAAGCAAAACTGGTAATACTCCATATCTTATACTATGGTGTTGTCGGTAAAATTAATTACCATTTGACGTTCAAATCTAATTAAAGATTTTAACTATCGCTTTGGAGCAAAACTGGTGATATTCCATTCTCGCTCAATTTCTAAATTTGATAATTTAGATTATCAATTCACATTTCAATTCAATTGCAGATTCGTTAAAACTCCTTTTACTGGGTCAAAGAACTAATGTCATTTAAAACACAGTTCACGATAAACCCAAATCACATTCTATTTATTATCGGGTTAAAGAACTAGTGTTATTTAAAACACAGTTCACGATAAACCTATGAATCAATTCTATTTAAACCCATTTCAAATCCAATTTATTTATTAAAAAATAAATGGGTTTTAATTTTAGTTCAAAACTAGTTCATTTCGATAAAAATCTATTTTTATCTTTTCAAATATGGAGTTTTTCATTCCAATTTTTCCCAAATCATTTCTTATGATTTTACACAAATTATTACTATTTTTAATAATTTTATCAAGGCCCGTACAGTCGATTTCCATCAACGGCCATCGAACTGCACTTACAACGACCTTTTTCGAATTTGATTTGGACGTATCTCCAAATCCAACTGTTAGATTTCAAATTTCCAATATTCTTTAGAAAGATCTTTTCGATACGAACCCAACGGTTCCAGTTTTAGGAGAATCCGACGGTCGGATCTCCCGTAATGTCTGTTCGAAGTTAATGGTCGAAATTTACGAACTGCCGCGGCGCGTTCTATTAAGGCCATTATATTATATATATATATATAATATATATTTCATCGATTCCTATTTAAAACGTATTTTATAAATAGTTTTAAATTCGTTTCAAAAACAATTTCAACTTCCATTTCAATTCAAATCAAAATTGAATTCTTCCTTATAAATTCGTTTTAAAATTCATTTCTATTCAATTCAAATCTCAATTCAATTTGAATTCACTTCAATTCGTTTTAATTCAATTCGAATTCAAATTCGTTTTCTATTCAATTCAAATTCAATTCATTCTATATTCAATTTAAATTCAATTCGTTTTCTATTCAATTCAATTCAAATTGATTTTCTATTCGATTCAATTCAAATTGGTTTTCTATTCAGTTCAATTCAAATTGGTTTTCTATTCAGTTCAATTCAAATTGGTTTTCTATTCGATTCAATTCAATTCTTTTCATATTCAAATTCAATTCAATTCATATTCAAATTCAATTCATTTCATATTCAAATTCAAATTCAATTCATTTCATATTCAAATTTAAAATCGAATATAATCGATATAAATATCGTTCGCGTCAAAGTGGCGCATCTCTAATCAACACGGCTTTATATTCAACAAATGGATCTATATTTCTTTCAATACACGACTCTATATCTCTGTCAACACACGACTAATCTCAACGAATGAGTACTGTCCACGTGTGACTATTTTTGTTATTTAATATATTTTATAAAAATTATGGTATCTATCGTTTGATTTAAAATCAGACGCCAACCGTAAATTAGTAAGAGAACAATTCCCTGAATATTAACCCCGAAGGCCGAAACCAACATCAGATCAATATTCAGGAGACCGCTCATCTTATCTATTTTCCAGTTAGTTTGTGATTTTATATATGATAAAGATGTAAATTTTATTAGAATATTTCGTTCAACACATGACTAATCTCAACGAATGAGTACGGTCAACACATGAACATTTATTTTATATTGATAAAGATGTAAATTTTATTATTAAAATATTTCGTTCAACACATGACTAATCTGAACAAATGAGTACGGTCAACACATGAACCTTTATTTTATAATATTCTTTATTCTTCCGATTGGAATGAGGCCCAATCAATTACCATATAAAGTTAATTATATGGATTCCATACAACAAATGTATATAATAGCAACGATAAATAATCAACCATCATCCAAAGTGCACTACACTGTATAAGCATCAAATATAGATATCTAACGCTTATAACAGCCTGTCAATCGATCGATCGACATACAACTCATTATTGGGTTTAGTGTATACCGTATTTTATCCCAATACCCGTGTGGGGTTTCAAACAATCAAACACAGATTTTTATTTGTGCAGTTGGGCGATGTGTAAAATTTATCGTCCCAATCAATGTCCTTCAAATAGGTGTACATAAACAAACCGTCCGGTTTGTAAATGAATATTTATTTATTCACATTTACGTTAAAAATTATATTTCTAACGATAAAATATTTTATTTTAACACATGAATTTTTATTCAGTTCATTTACAAAATAAAAATGATATTTTTATTTTTCTAACTTATTTTAGAAAATTTCGGCGGCATAACGACACGATACTAGAAACGGGACAAGGCCTAGCCTTATCCCCGGTCTGGTGAAGGCCCACGCCATTCACACATCAATCAAATCCATTCCATTTCACCAAACAATTCAATTCAAACCAAATAAACTAACCAACTACACATCCAAACATTTTAACAAACAAGCCATCCATGGTCTGTGAATGACGGGTGTCGGGTGCTACTAAACACCGTCTGCATCCTAGTATATATATAACTAGAAAAAGAGATTGAAGAGTGAGAAGTTCTCACCGATAGCTAAACCAAATGCTACGACTCTTCTTATGTAGAAAATCTTCGCCGTGCTCACCTTTTGTCAATTTCGTTGCTCGTAGCCACTACATATATAAAAATCACACATTTTCACTTCGCTATTCAATATATAAAAATCGAATTTTTACTTCGCTATTCAATATATAAAAATCGAATTTTTACCTCGCTATTCAATATATAAAAATCGAATTTTTACTTCGCTATTCAATATATAAAAATCGAATTTTTACTTCGCTATTCAATATATAAAAATCGAATTTTTACTTCGCTATTCAATATATAAAAAATCGAATTTTTACTTCGCTATTCAATATATAAAAAATCTCATCCTTTCAACTATAAAGATTTCGCCTTTTCAAATTTAAAGATTTCGCCTTTTCAAATTTAAAGATTTCGCCTTTTCAAATTTAAAAATATCGTCTTTTCATATTAAAAAATATCGTCTTGTCATATTAAAACCAAAGCATTTTTATAAATAAAAAAAAAATTAATCTTTTCTATTCATAAAAATCTAAATTTTCATATAATAAAAATCAAATCTTTCTCTAACTAAAAATCTGATCTTTTCCTTCTTAAAAATATGAACTTTCCTAAATTCAAAATCTCAGCTTTATGTAAATAAAAATCTAATTTTTATCACAATAATTTCTTAACCAATTAACCTAAAAAGAAAATAAATTAAACTAAGAACTTACGGTGTTATTCAAGGAGGGAGGAGGGTTGCGTTCATCAATGGCTGGGGGGGGGGTCGCGGTCTACGGTGGCCGAGGATGGGTGGCTCGAGCTCCTCCAGTGGTGTCTTGCGCTTCGGTGCAAAGGGAGGGTTCTAACGTGGCACCGTGGGTTGAGGGGGCGTGGGGCTTTGCATCGCCGAAGAGGAGAGAGAGGCGGTTGGGGGTGTGGAGGTGGGCGACGGCCTCCTGGAGCGGTGGCGCGGATGACGAGGTCGACCGCGGTTTTCTTTTTTTCTTTTTTTTTCTTTTTCTGGAATGAATCGAAACAAAGGGGGGGCCAGAAGTTAAAGAGGGTGTGGAGAGAGAGAAGGATAGGTTATTATATTTTTTTTATTAATTTTAAATTCAAAAAGTTGACTTTTTTCATATGACCACTAAACGAGGCCCACCGCCTGTCGTCCATAGCGTTTCACCCCCGTTCCGAACACAATGGGATATGTATCGTAGGCCAATTCGACCGTTTCGATCAGTTTTCATCAAATTTACATTTAAATCATTATATTGAATTTTAAACGTACATTTCAATTTACTGGGGTTACACACGAACTCTATAAATTGCAGAAAAATATTTTCTAGCTTCATATTGACGATACGGTCCTAACAAAACTAGTTTCGTCGAATTCCGAGACCATTGGAAAAATGGTCATTTTCCAGTCGATTAAAATCAACTGAAACTGGTCAAAACGTTTTCCTTTGCCCCGCTCACATATTGATTCGAAAAATTATGAAATTTGGAATCTAGCAATAACTTGACATCACAGACCCAACAAATGTGGTTTCGTCGAAATCCGAGGTCGTTTGCAAAATTTCCATTTTTAAGGGCCTGAATTCCATAGCGACTATTCAGAATTTTCAACTGGGCATATCTTTTGATTCCCGCTATTAAATTTTGATTTTTCAGATTCGTTGGAAAGATATTTTCAAATAGATCCTATTATTTTCGGTTTCGCTAAAATCCGGATTGTTTTGCACCCGGTATATTCAATTGAAGTTTGAAATCGAATTATCGAACTACCGCGCCATTTTCAATTCCTTTTCTAATTATATATACTTATTTATATTCTAACGACTACGTATATAATATATGTATGTTCTAATATATTCAAAATAAATTTTCTTCGATATTATTTAAAATAATCCATTTTAAATCTTCAAAATTCGTCGAAGTTGCCAAAACAAAAATTTTAAACTGGCTCAGAATTTCCGGGTTATTACAAATTCTGTCCATCAGGGTTCGAGGTGCGGGTTCGTTACCCATTTCTAAGGGTTGTTCGAGTAAACTAGGTTTTGAAGAAGGAGAAGGTGGTCTGGTTCGAACTAAACGATGAGATTCTTGGTCACGGGTCCAAGTTTGCATGCACCAGAAAGAAGAAGAAAAGAGCTTGCCAAAGAAATTTAGACAATGGGGAAGTTCAAAAAGAGGTAAGAGAAAAAAAAGAAATTTGAAAATGGGATTTTTAGAAAACTATAGAACTACCAAGGGCTAAAGAATAAAAAAGAAGTTGAAATTTTTATTTTTTATTTTTCAACTTTTTTTTTTGAGAGAGATTTGATTTTTTTTTTATTTTTAATTCACAAACCAGTCAGATTCATAGAGATTAGTTACAATGAAATTTTCTGCCCTTAATAGCTCCTAACCCAAAATTATATAGTGACACATTTGATTATTTAGACCAAAAGATTTCTCAGCCAGTTAACGGACAGGAGTTATCGGTGCACCAGGAATCGCCCTAGCAATGCGGCCGAAGGTTTAAGTACCATCAGAGTAACAACCGGATATAATCTTTACGAATCACCGTAATATTTATAAATGGTTATTTCTTTTCCGTAGTCTAGACACCAAGAAATAATTCGTTCCAAATAAATCAACTACCAAAATACAATTAAGCCCTATATGAGCTCGCGACTCCCTTAAGTCCAATGTTTAACCGTTATTATTATTCAGATTCTACGATGAAATGCAAGTTGTAGGCTAAGGAAAGGGTGATGAAATCCCTTACCTTATGTGAATTTGGGTATTGCCCTTAACAAAATGAATACAGATGCAGATATAATAATCACAGAAATTCAAAGATTTTACAAGCAAGCTGCTGCCACTGCAGAAGATTTTTACAAGCAATGTCTATAAAAAAAAATATTTGCAGCAGTAGTCCCTATAGAGTTTAGAAAAAATCTCACTTAAATCATCAGTCCGTCCAGTGCAATTGAGAAGCGCTGGCGCGTTCACACCCCACTTGGTGTGCAACCGCTCCAACCTAGAATAGTTCGTTGTTTTATGTTGTTGTCGCCTTCTATAAATTGCTTGACCGCGTTGCGGCACGGGTACGGGCCAGGAGTCCGAAATTTTTTTTTAGACCTTTTTCTAATTTCCACTGTACCTATTTTCGAAAAAAAATCTCCTTTTTTTTTGGATTAAACTAAAACAAAAGCACAATTTAAAACAAAATAATGGGGCCTTTTTTTAGTAGGAGAAAATAAATAAATCAAACTCGACCTAATAATAAACCTGCCAAAAAATTGGAACTATCGAAGCCCAATAATGCCCACCACGAAACACCAAAGGGTCACAACCACTTGGAAATCACAACAAACAAACAAAAGGAGACCGAGATAACTTCAATTTTGGCCCACGTATGAGGCACAATTCAATACTCCTTTTCCTTGTTCCAGAAACAAAAGTACAAATAAAAAACACATCCTTTTTTTTGGAGAGCCAAATCGAATCCCAAAAAAATCAAAACAAAAAGGACGCACGCTTCTTGTTTATTTTATTTAACATCGATTCAAAAGAATTGAGATTCAAGACTTGAGTCGGGTTTTTGGTTTTGTGATGGATTTGGGATGGCGATGCAATGGAGGTTGGGAAGTTCTGCGCCTATTGTGTTAATGTGGAGCGGCTTCGGGTGCTCGACTGATATGCTGTTAGGAGTGCGTGATGCGGGTTGAGGGTTATTCGTGGTTTCATAAACTGAAGTTGCGGATCTGTTTAGAACTGGTTTGATGTTGAGGACGGTAAGGGGCTGCGAGATTATTGAAAGGTGGGTAACGAAGGGACTGTATGAAATTTGATTGAAGAGGAAGGTGTAGGAGAATTATGGTTCGTTGTTTTGTGATTTAGGCTTGCAGAGTAGATTTGATGGTTGAATGAAGAAAGGCAAGGGAGTAGTAAGGGTGGTGAAGTGCTGTTCAATTTCAGGTGCTCTGTTTGAAGGTAGTGGGTAGATGAGTAGTTTTGTGTTTGCATGGATTTCGGTGAAGGGTGAGATGGTGTGAAGAAATTGGCTTCAGAATTGGTGTGCGAAAATTTGATTATTGAGGGATGAATGCTTTGTACTGGGTTTATGGTGGTGCGGAGTTTACTGAGGGGTGAATGCAAACTTAATGGTGTAAGGGAAGGGAGAATTGGGGAGGACAGTGATGTTGAGATTGTGATGGCCTGAGGTTTGTTTGGTTTGATGCTAACAGAGGACAGAGGAGTGCGTTATTGGAAAGATGATGGTGAGCGGTGATGTTCACGGTGGTTTTCTGAGATCAGAGTTGCGCTCATGGTGTGGTTTGTGGTCTGAACTTCGGTTTCGGATATAGGTAGTTGCTAATTCGAAATCTGATTTATGATTCAAAGAAGAAGGGAATTAGCAAGGCAAGAATTTAAGAAAGGCATTGGCAGTTGGATGGAGTTCTCTGGTGAGATGAACGTGGATTTTTGTGGCGTTTATGGATAGATAGGGCGCGTGAAAAGGAAAAGAGATGTAGAGAAAGGAAGATTTGGTGAAAACCGGTAGCGAGAAAAGGAAAAGAAAATAGAAAAAGGAATATGTATTGTGTAGTAGAAAGAAAATGGCAGTGAATTGAAAACAGAACCAAAAAGGATTTTTTTTAATTTTGGACAGAAATTGTAAAAAGAACGAAGGCAAAAAGAGTAAGGAAATTGCAAAAGCATTTTTTTTCTTTGGAAATAAATTGTAAACACAAAGAAGGAATGATTAGAACAAAAATGAAAGAAAACTAGGAAAGAAATCGGGAAAGAATTGGCAAGGTTATTTTTTTGTCTTGTTTTGGAAGATTACGGTATCATAGAATAATACCAAATCAAACCAAGCCAGAATTTTTTTTCTATCTACAAAATAAAAATATTTTTGTGTTTTTTTTCTAAAAAAATAATAAAATAAAATCAATTGAAAATAAAACTATAACCCGAAGGATTTAAAAATAAAAATTATTTTGGTCCCCGGCAACGGCGCCAAAATTTGTTTGCGGACAAATTAAACAATTGTAAACAAATGTAAAATCTGTTCGGCTTTCCTAAACAATAAGGATTGTTGTAGAGGGTGTCGAACTCTAGGACCAAAAATTTTTAAACTAGTAAATCCAATCAAGTTATTCCAGGATTTTGATTGATTGAAAACACAGAAAATAACAGCAATTAAATAAAAAGAGAGATTTATATAATAAGAGAAAGCAATTTGGGGATAATGACATAGATTGGATTCATACTCATCAATAGCCAACAAATTAATATAGATCTATTTCATGTTTCTATCACAAACATGAATTAACGATAATTAGGTTCTTAGAAACAAATAAGTAAATAACGACAAGCATAGCCTATGCAGGAGCTGAGCTCTTAAACAACCATAGGCTATAAGGACAGATTCACTAATTAATTTCTAAAATCCTAAAATTAGATCTAAATCTGATAATTGTTAGATCGAACACGAATATACCCTGTGAAGGAGCATAGCTCTTAAACGACACAGAATATGAAGGTTCAGATCTAACCCTTGATTCAGATCTAGATCAACATGTATAAAGTCCTCATCTATTGGCTATGTGATTCATGTTGAATCATATCTATTAGCGTCATCACCCCCTAATCAAAAGGGATTAGCTAGACATAGCTAAAGAAGAAAAGAAAAAGAAACTAAATAACGTGAACATAAATAAAATAAAATAACAACTGAGAGAAAGGGATAAGAAGAGTTTTATTCCAAGAAGAGAATTACAGAATAAAACTAATTGTATTTTTACATGATTAAGATACAAGGTATTTATAGTTGTATTGGCCAAGGCTAAGGGGCTAATTACACAATGTAGGACAAAAACCCTTTTCTAAAATAACACATAAACCAGTGTGAACGCAACATGAATGAAAGGCCTTGCAAAAGAGCTAATGTGAACGCAATGTGAATAGATTTGCAATTGGCATAGCTTGCGGGCATCAAATGACATCAAATTCAATTGTTTTGAGCATGAGTAGGAACTCCATAACATCTGCGACAAGCTATCCTTATGAAAAGGCATTGAATCATTAAAATATGTGGCAGAAGGTGGTTGAACAGCAACATTTCTTCAAGCTTTAATCTAGCTCTCAAAATTAACACTCTTCATAAAGCAATTCTTCAAGCTTTTCAACAATTAAGTGCATTAATCCATTCATCATAAATAATCTGAAAACACAACTATAAATACACAGTATTAATTATTTTAAATATAAAATAAGATAAATAAGTGGATAAAATATACATATTTACGTATATATCAATAATGTTTTGGGGATTATGCACTTTTCAAGTTTATTGTACTCTGATGATTTTACTACAAGACAGAAGTTTTAAATTGATGTACTGGGTTTTATGCATTTTAGACTTGTGACGTAACTATGTTTTGAACCACGATGTTTTCTGCTTAAATAAAGTTTTAAATTCCGCTGCTATTTTATATCTATCGTGTAATGTTTTTGTATACCTATAATGCTTCACGAAACTTAATCCATTCTGATAAAGAGTGACATTAACGGATGTGGGGTGTCACAATTTATTTTATTAAATTTATTTTAATCTGGTTAATTATATTAGCGCTGACCGTTCTATTTTCGCATCGCCATCCATGAGCTCCAAACGCGATGAAAATGGATGTACTGCACGTCTTGATATTTCGGTCCCAAATGAAATTTGTTTAGTTTAAAAGTGACTCTGTTTGCAAAAATGGCATTGTTTCATTTCAATTTATTCATTGATTCTTAATTTAAATATCGCGCGTTCACAAAACAACTAATATTGGTCCCAAACTAGAATTCTAACAATAACTAGCTATACATATTCCAATAAAATTTGTTTCGTCGAAAACGAAGGTTGTTTGAAAAAAATCCATTTATAAGGCTTATATAATATCGATATAACATAAATAAATTACAAAACAATTAAATTCAATAAAAATAAATTATTATTGTTGCATATATTAAAATGAAATAATATACCACTTCAAATTGAATAAATGTGGATTTATAATTCAACGTTAATATTTCGAGTTAAACGATATCCAAATTGTATGAAAATTCCTTTTATATTATTAAATAAACGTTATAATTTATAAACGATTTCCACAGCACATAGTTTATAATTTGATTTGGACAAAACTTACAATATATAAACTAAAATCTTGATTTTCTCTTTCAATAGAAATTATAATCTAATAGATTCAAATATTTTTTGTTTCACAGAATTCCGATTTATAATAGATTCTGTATACTCAACTGAAGTGCAAAACTCAATATTATGAACTACCGTGACGTTACAAGTTAGTTTATAATTAAATACAAATTTAAACGTTCAATCATCGTTTAATTATCGAATTATGTATTAAAATTTGTAAATAATTCAAATGTAATATATAAAATAGGTTTAAATATTCGATTTCAAATAGTTGATAAATCTGGGTCATTACATTCTTCCCCCCTTAATAGAATTTTGCCCCCGAAATTACTAACTTAAGAAGAATACCCCAAACCCAATTATTTTCAAAATAATTAATATTAAAATATTATCAAAATACCAAGTCTTAAAATTTTACGAAAAATTCGCCAGCATCTCCTTTGTACATTCGAGTCAAACAACTATAACTCGCCACTTTGGGCCTCACATCGATTAAAAGAAAACAAAAGCCAAGTGGCAACCCAACTCAGGGGTATTAAACCAAACATCCAATCAATATAATTAAGGTTTACCTATTTGTCGTGAAACCAATACTCTAATCACTAAGCACAACAACGAATAGGTCTTCGTCTTTCAACCTGCACTAACTCAATTTACAATGCAAACACAGATACAAGATTAGATTACTTGGTTTCATTTCATATTGGTTCTATTCATATTTATTATAATGGAATTTACTTTCAACTTTTCAATTCATTCAATTATTGATGAATTTTATTATCTAACCAATCTACCATCCAATAAAAAAACAATCAATATAACCAAATTATTCGATTTTTCTTTCTAATTTATTTAACTTATCTTCAAGTTAAATTCTATATTATTTAATTCCATACTAAAATTTCATCCATCAATTCTAAAATTAGTTTTCTTTTGGTTTTATTAAATCATTCGAATTTCAGAATCCCATTTGAATTTCATTCAAATCAATCAACACACCACTATCTCAATATTTTGATAAAATTATTTCTCTTTATACAAAATATAATTTGGGTAAAATTATTTCATTTACCCTCTTTACAAAACAATACTGTATCAATTGTCAGTTCAACTTGAACCGATCAAACAACACAATACAAAATCTTTGTAAATAAAACTTACACCATATATACACTCAAACTCAATCTAGGATTTAATTAACCCAATCTCTATCGAGTCATACCACAGAGCCAAGTTTATTACTAAACCTAGCTCTGATACCAACTGTAGCATCTCGGAAATTTTCGATGCCCGAACTTCAAACACTAATACCTCCCATTTCCAACTCAAGTATCGAAAATCCAGAAACCAATAAGAAACAAATAAGAGGTTGATATAAGAAAGAAAGCAAGAATAGAAGAATAAGAAGAAGAACCAACACAAATAGAGTGTCACATCGTAGCAGAACCAAAATATAATATAGAAATAAATTTTTATTGAGATCTTTGAAATAAACTTACATCCATCAAAGTACATAAGTACATCTGGACAGTTATAATAATTTGTCCTCATAACACAGCGGAATAATACTAAATAATATCATACGTCTGAACTTCTCCAGCTTGTCTCTGGACTTCACAACATTTGATAATTTGGACTTGTAAAGCTCGGTCTGACCCGAGCATTTCAAATGCTAGGATCAGTCTGGTGAACTTGCATGGGAAAAATCACTAAGTAAAGAGGATCATCCAATTTGATCTTAAAGTTAAAAAATCTTTTTGAAAGAAAAGGATAATCTTAATACCAATCCACACATAAACACGGACGATTTTTACGGTACGATAACCTAAAACATTTTAGAAATCATATCTTTTCTGACATTATAATAATGTCTATTACAAATAAATAATCATCTAGCAGAACGCGTGCATCTCACTCTCTACATACATAGTATACAATCAAAACCACAGGCGCTTATTGGAGATTGGATTCCAACTATGACAAGGTATAGTTACACCTTCCGATCAGTGTACTCTAGAGGGGATACACTGGAGTTCAACAAGAACATCTTGCAACTCGGTCACACATGAACTGTAACACCCCATAATTTTAAAGAATACTATAATGATAAGCTAAAGAATACATAATTAAATATTTGGGAATTAAGTAAATCGGATTGCGCCATTGCGTTCATCTCGAAATTTTGCTTAAGATAGATTTTGAGTTTGCGTAAAATGGACATCGTATGAAGAAGTTATTAAGCTTAGAAGTTTGTGTACATATAAGAGAATTATATACACACAAATCAATATAGAAATTCAAAATTATTCAAAATAGGGAAGCGGGGAGGGAGTAGGAGGGAATCAACTCGTTGGAGGGGTTAACCCGAGACCCGACTAGGTTGACCTAGGGTGTTTGGTTCGACCCAGATCGGGGAGGGTGGACCCCAATACAGATCTAGGAAGATTCTCCTTTTTGAACGTGGACTTGTTTTGTAGCTTGGTTCATTGGCTTTAGGCTATAAATAGGACCACATTTCTATTGTTTTTACACATTAAAAACAATGGAGACAACGACATGCTACCTCGGCTTGGATTGAACTAGCCTATTTCTCTTCAATGACAGCTTATACGCATACAAGAATTTCTTCTACAGCTTCAGCCTAATTATTCTCTGTTCTTTAGCTCTAGTCTCTGTGATTTTATGTTGCTTTTAGATATAAACATTTAACAAATAATCCTGACATGTTTTAAAATCTGGATCTAAATCGATGTCTGTTAAGAATTTGATTCATGCCTAAACAGAACTGTCATTACATGTATTCCTCTGTACACCTGATCTATTGTTCAGTTCTTATATGCTTATTTCTGATATGCCTATTTCTGTTATCGTATTCTTATTCTGTTGTTATGGCTATTTCTGTTCTCTTCTCTCCCTCTTTCCCTTTTTATTTTTATAGACTAGGCTACCTTTGAGCCTAGGCCTATCGTTGAAATATGGGAACCGATGAAATTGGGATTGGTTGGGAAAGATAAACTGGGGCAAGTCTTGTATTATGAATCATAATTGGGATTTGGGGGTATAACCTTTACTGTACAATTTGACTAAAACTTGGGGGCATACGTTATACTGCGAATTATGACTGTAATTTGGGGCATATAAATCTTTAGGCTTAATTTAAGATTAAGTGGAACATGTTAATGAAATTGCAATTAACCTATTGTAACTTGCGGAGATGTTTAATCTGTTGAAATGACTAATCTACTAAAATCTGTTGAAATTGAATACTTTAATTGAAAAACCTATGATGAGCATGATTAATTCCTAAATAGCATTATTAGAACAAAAAGATTGTTAACATAATTATGGCAATTAAGAAATGGTAACCGCACTAAGACACGAGGTTAAATTCAACTTGTGGTAGAAGTCTTCCTGGAACCGCCAGACAAATCCAGCATTCACAAGTTATTAATTTAATGTGAGGGGTCTAATGCATAAATATACATGTAATGGTGCTAAGACACGAGGTTAAGTCCAACTTGTGGTAGAAGTCTGTCCGAAACCGCTCGACATATCCAGCGTCCACAAGCAGTCAACATAATGTGAGAGGTCCGGTGCATTAACATACACGAACTGGGAATGATAATAACCTGCTAACCTGCTTAATCTGTGGGGTTTATATAAGTCGTTAAACTGTAACTTATTGAATATGTGGGGTTAAGTAAATTTGTTGAATCTGTGAGGTTAAGTAAATCTATTCAATCTATGTAGTTTATATGAACCTGTTAATATGTAAGACTTAACCTGTTATATTTGTTAGGGTTATATGGACCAGTTAATCTGTAATACTTAACTTGTTTAAATCTGTGGGGTTATATGAACCTGTTAAATTGTGCGGGGTTAAGTAAACCTGTTTGAATCTATGGCGGTTAAGTAAATCTATTAAATCAGTGGGGGGTTATACAATCCCGATAAGCCTAACGTGTTTTATATGTTGGGGTTATGCGGGCTTGTTGAATTGTTAGGCATAACCTATCAAAATCCAAGTAGTTGGGGATACAAACTTAGGGGGTGGTTTGTATCATTTGTGTTGTGGGGCCCGTATCAGTCAGTAACCCATACATGTATCATAGGGGGATCCTGAACTAGGTAAGGGTCAGGGGCATGCTTACTGAGCTGATTATAAGAGGTTCATATAGGTAGAGTTGTTAGATAGCGTGTTCCAACGGAGTCATGTGCGTGCGTGTGTCCTCTTAATCGGGAAAATAAGACGTTATGACACCAGTAGATATGGTTTGATTATCGAGAGAGGTTGCCACTTTAGGAAGTGATACATCCTACTGTGGGACCGACACATGATATCTACGGGATAGGGAGCCGATCGATTGGGGGTAGTAATTATGGTACATCTAGTCCTGCCTGTTTAGGTGCCTGTTATCTATGGTTGGGGTAACACCCGTTAAATATGGTTGGGGATAACACCCGTTACTTATGGTTGGGGGTAACACCCGTTATTTATATGTTGGGGTACCTATTATTACTGTTTGGGGAAAAACCCGTTACCAGAAGTACACCTAAGTCTACCATTATGTTTATGTAGGGATCATATCAGTTATACTAGTATTGGTGTAGAGAAAAGTATTTGAGAAGCATAATTTTTTCTGTTCATCCTACATATCATGTTCAGTCTGTTATACCTATTATGTGATACTATTATCTCTCATCTAGTTTATATGCCTGTCATGCTGCTTTTACTTATATATATGTTAAAAGTAACAGGACTCGCCAATGTGGTTAGAAAATAGATGGATCCATAATCAAGAGGATTAAAAGCATAAAACGAGGAAAATAAAATGAAGACAAAGGTTTTTAGAGTGGTTCGGCCCTAAGCTAGGCCTACGTCCACTATGAAGGTGTAACACCCCGTAATTCTGTAACGCTAAGATTCACAAATAAAGGCAGAATTGGAATTTAAAATCAGAATCAAGGGAAATGGACTGCGCCATTGTGTTCATCTCGGAATTCTGCATGAAAACGAGTCCGAGTTTGCGTAAATCGGAGTCCGTATGATGAAGATATGGCCTCCGAAAGATTCAGCGAAGTTCAAATTTCAAAATAGTTCAGAAAAACGAGTTAGAAATTCAAAAACAGACCCAGATCGGGCTAGGCGGGAATTTTCCCAGTCGACCTGGGGCACCCAGGTCGACTGGGTAGTCGACCTGGGGGTCGACCCCCCTTGCTTTTTCCAGCTTTCTGCACCTAGTTCGTTCTGATGTATCTGGTCACGTTTTCTGACCAGGTTCGTCCACCTAACACTATATAAGCAGCCCTAGTCTCCTTCTCTATTCACAATTCTTTTCTACCCTTATGCTGCAAAGATTCTTGGCGAACATGGCTTCTTCTCCTCCTTTTAATTAAATAATAAATAGAATAATATATAAAATAAATCAAGACGACGAAGTGCTGCTCAAGTTTGTCAAGAAGAGGTTCGAATCAAGATTAAAGCTTCAAGATAATAATCAAAGGCTAGCTCAAACGGTTTCTAGCAACGTCGCACGAATCATAGCAACGCCATCTTTCTATTCTAATCTAATCTATGTAAGTTAATTATTTCTAGATTTGAACGTTTCTCTTTTCGTGACATGAAATTAAAGGAATAAGAGTATGCCAATTCTTTCTATTGAATCAGTGCCAATTTCTTTGGACCAAATTAAAGACTGTTATGATTCGAGGACAAAAAAAAGACTATGACTATGAAACTATGGACCTTAGAACCATATGCCTCTTTGACTATGAACATTGCCTATGACTATGGACATTGCCTATGACTATGAACATTTCCTATGACTGTAACTGTGACTATGAGAATTATATTCCTTGACCATGAACACAAGCCTATGCCTTTGAGTAGGAAACATAAACTATTGCCTATGACATAATAAGAACAACTGTGACTCATGACTAGGAAAGTGTTGTTTAAGTTTTGTGGCTACGAAATTGGGTCTAAACCCGATTATCTATTCTGTCTATTCTTGGTTTTCTTTGGTTTTAGACCTTGGGAATTTACCTATTCAGTTAGGTCTACCCATGTTCTTGAACCTACGTCTCTATTCTGTCTATCCTTGGTTTTAGACCTTGGGAATTTACCTATTAAGTTAGGTCTACCCATGTTCTTGAACCTACGTTGTTATTCAAACCTTTTATGCCAGTTATTATGTCCATCCTTTTTCATAGCATCTTTGGTTCATTCCCTATTTTATACGAGTCTAGATTTATCCATAATCTAGATTGAATCGCAGTTATACGAACGGTGGGAATACGATTTGGGCAAAATGTGAAATGTACTAAAAACATAGTTATAAACTTGGAATTTGGCATAAATTGGGAACATGAATTATGGCATGTTCATATAAATACAAATTGGATAAATTTAACTTGAATTATAGGATGTGTAATTTGAATCTAGTATTGACTTGTAAATCTAGCATTTACATGAGTTATGAACTAGAATAATAAGTCTAGTTCGACGTGAACTGTAATTAGAATGTTAAATCAGGATTGGATTAGCTAATTTGGCATTCGTATAAATTTGAGATTGGCCATAATTGGGAATAACCGTCAGGTTTAGCAAAAATCATGGTTAGTGACACTTAATTGGTATAGTTTACATACCAAAAGGCATAAATATGATATAGAGGGGGAAATGGGCCATAAGAATAAATGTTGACAGTTTACATTAAAAGGGTAATTAGGAAATAAGTAAATTAGGAATAATTTACTTATAGAATTTGGCCTAAATGAGGAAATGTAAATTTAGACAAATTAAAGGTTTATTAACGACATCTCTTTTAATGGTACACCAGAAAGTTCTAGGGTGACAGAGAGGATAGTGTCTAGGCTTGGGTTTGGAAAATACAAGTTTCCTGCTCTCCCTGGCTATCCCTAACTGATCCGACGGACGGGATGGTTACTTTCAAAACCTGATTTGAAAACTAATCAAAACCTTTTGAACTTAGAAAACACGAATATGCCTAACCCGAGGTTAGACTGAGTTGCGATGTAAACCTGCCCGGAACCAACCGGCACATCCAGTATTCACAACAATATCTGTCTGATGTGAGTGGTCGCGGCTTTAATTTATTTAGTTAAAGCTAGAACAAGAAAGGTAGGGTTAAGTTAACCAAGACACTTAACCAGTTCAACATGATAACTAAACCGATGGGTGGGGTTAGGTTCAGACTGACACTTAACATAGTTAAGCTAGAATGGGAGGGTTGAGTCCATAGGAACACATAACCAACTTAACACAGTTAAGCTAGAATGGGAGTGCTAAGTCCATAGAGACACTTAACCAAATTCAAGGTAGCAAGACAAGATTTGTAGGGGTTAAGTAAAGTTTAATACACTTAGCCAAATTAACATGTTAACTAGACCGGAGGTTGGGGTTAAGTAAAATCTAATACACTTAGCCAATTTGATATGTTAGCTGGGCTAGACCGTAGGGTTAAGTAAACTTGAACACTTAACCATCAGGTTGTGATAAAGGAATGGGGTTAAGTCTAAAATATGAAGGGATAATACTTAACCATTAATAATAACATGTTAGTTAAAACAAACGGGCAAGTTTAAGTTAAAAAGGAACACTTGACCAACACAGGGTGAATGGGTAGGGTTAAGTAATAAATACTAAACCAATATAACTTGGTTTGTGGTAGGGTTAAGTCAACATGAGTTACTGATAACACTTAACCAGCTTAACAGGGTAAATGAAGAGGGTTAAGTTGGCCTGAATTGACTAATGACACTTAACCAATCCAAATTGACGGGAAAGAGAACTAAGTAGTAAACCTTAGTTAAGAAAACAACGATTCTGGAAACTAAGTGGTAAATCTTAGTTAGTAAAACTAAGTAGTAATTCTTAGTATAACACGGGAAAGAGCGAATGTCCGTCTGAGTAGAAAGAAGGCTCCAACGAATTGGGTTACGAAGCCCGAGGCTTCGAGGGGACATGAGGGTACTCTTGGTATCCCCCTGTGAGGCTGCAGATGATCCTCCTGGGCTCACAGAGGTTAAGGTCTGCGTAGAAGAACCAGGGGTATGCCTTGGTTGTAATACATGGCAACCTAAAGACCAGGATGGACCGGCGTGATTCGGCGAGAAAACGGTAGCCCTGTGATAGCAACTCGTCGTCTACCATCCATCTTGAGTCAATCGAGATACGTGAAGCGGAAAGGCGGAGAACTCCAAAAGACCATATACTTGCTATCTAGTTATGGGTGAGGATGGCCATAGGATAGAGGGGCACCGGGGGCCGGCGTATAGTTCTCATTTTACAAGGTGTGCCTTTCATTAGTTGAGGGAGGGGTCAAGTGGGACCATAGCCACTGGAATAAAAACAGACCTTAGCATTTGCATCGGCAGATATCTGAAAGCTCCCGACCGAGTTCTGTATTCCTTGATTTTCCCTGTCACAGGACTCAGACTGCACATTACAGGACATGTGCATCTAGACAAGCGATAACGATTCGCGATACATGCGTGGGGAGGTATAGGAACATATACCACTCTAGGTAGTGTGTCCTAGACTTGGGGGCATCGTTCGACAGGTAGCATAATCCCTAGTTGGACTAGGTGGCATAAATCCTGAATCCGAGAAGCGTTCAGCAGATAGCGTAAACTCTAGTTGAATCTAGGAAGCACTGGATAGAAAACCCTAGATTAGATCTAGGTAATAAATAATAAATGGATGCTTGAAGGCAATGGAAAATACAGGGATTGGGATCACGTTATCGTTACTAGTTGGGACACTAGTTAGGTGGTGCAGAGATATAGAAACCAGTATAACAAGGAAATAGCGAAGCGGCGAAAGTATTAGAGCGTATCCAGTTTATCTTATCTTAGCATATCTTGTGATTACCTTGTCTAATCTTTTTGACCCTATCGTCATGGTGTAATCTTGTATTCCGTTAATTCATGTCGTTTTGTTTTTCCATGTTCACATGCTAGAAGTTACTAAACTTACTCAGGCTTTATGTCTGACTCTGTTTTTCTTTCATTTTCTTTTCTTCCATTTCCCCCCGCCCCCCCCCCCCCCAAGTAGTAAAGGAGGGAATAGTTTAGCTCAGGTTAAGTTGGACTGCCACTCTTTCCCAACTTGAAGATTTGTCGAAGTTTACTTGGATTCTCTTTTCAGATGCTATGGCTGGCTCTTGCTAAAATCGGGGAATATAAATGTTGTTTTTATGCTTCTTTATTTTGTAAGACAGATGATACTCTGATATTTCAAAGAAACTATTGTACAAACTATTTTATCAATAAAGCAAAGTTTTATTTTCCGCTGTTTAAATTCTGTCTGTCTTGTAATTTATCTGCATCTTTTACCCTAAATGCTCCACAGAACTTAGTGCATTCCCTTTGTGAGTGACACTAACGGACGTGGGGTGTTACAGAAGGTAGCATGCATTATCATGACAATGATTACAGAGCATATAAACTCTCTTTGTTCATACATTTTCTCATTCTCTAAACATATGCTCACTCTCACATACAAATCTCGCTTAAATTCACAGAATTCAATGGAGGAATGGTGGAATCCGTGAAGGAGAACAGAAGGATGGGTGAGCGATGGAGAAGGAGGACGTCTTTGATCATATTTCCCTTACAAGATCCTAATGGATGCCACGGCCAAATGGATGAATAACCTTTAAGCGGAGATGATAATGATGGTTGAAATGCTTAAGGAATGGTGGTGGAAAGAATTTAGCAGCACTTCATGGTAACAAGGGGTCGATCCCCCTTATGGTGGAAGCCATGGCCTATTTATAGATGAGCTTTCCTGAAGAAATGAGTTGCAATTCATATATGCAGGCTGTGGGTCGCCCATTCCCATAATTACACAAATGCCATCTCCTAGCTATAGCCAACTGTCGATAGTTGTATTCAACTGTCCTGCATGAGCGTCTTCATGGAAGCGAGCGATTGCACAGACCTGAGCATGTTGAATGGGCGGATAGGTGAGGAGTGCACAGACGACTTGTCAAAGCTTCATGGTTGGCATAAGAGCGACCGACCGATTGGGTCATCCTGTTAAGCCTTTTACTGACCAAGAGATAGTATTTGGTTGAAGCATCAGTATCTGATTGTAGATGAACAGGCGACCGACCAAGGCTTATAGAGCAGATATAAGTGCGATCAATCTAGAGCTGACATCTATCGGACCGGTAGGTAGCATATGATTGGAGTATTAATGACTGATTGAGGAATGGGCGAGCGATTGGGGTTGTAATCCGTGAGCAGACATGGGATGCATGTGTGATCTCTAGCATCAATGTGTTCCTTTCTACGTACGATCGATCGGGGTAGTATGAACGAACGACGGCAGAGTGGAATGTGTGACCGAAACCAATTCTTCTCCTCGTATTGTACGACTGATTTCTTTGATATAAGAGTGAGCGACTTCCTTAATATGGGCGATCTTTACAATTTGTACGAGCCTTACTATCCTTGGGCAGTACCATTCCAGAGCTAGCTTCATGCGCACGACCCCTCTGTTAGGTCGTACTATGCTGTATGACCGATCCTGACTGTGTAGAGCGGACGACCCAACTTGTTCTGATGTATCGACCTTCCTTGTCGTGCTTAACCTTAAGCTGGCGCTTGAACTTTGTTCTGTGTGATCGTCCCTTACCCTTCACAAACTGTCTGGGTGTACTGGATTGGATTAGTCTATGTACGACCGATCCTAATGACGCTCGACCCATAGTTTTCACACAGATTTAGTAGACCAATGTATGTATGGTTTTTAAGGGATAAACATTTGCCCCTCGAAGTTTGTAAATTTTATTTTGCAAAAAATTACAGGCTTCGAAATAACTGATCATAACATGGTTTGGTTGATTAAATCCGGCTTACCTAGGGATGATCACATAGAACTTAGGATTGTTTAGGTAAAGACAGCTGAGATCGTTCCTTCTTATATGCGAAAAGCCTGAATCACTCACACTATTTCTTTTTTATCGAAGTATCATTATGATCAATCAAATCATGGGGACGCGGGCAAGCCAGAAGGATCTGATGGGCCACTTATATTTGCGTAGTCGAGTATTGGGCAGACGCGGCGAGAATGGTCTGGAGGCGTGTCTTTTAATCTTCCCCCTCATTTTCTTACTCCTCCCTTTAATTCACTTTTATTTTCTAGATAAAACACATTGATAGCAGCTACTTCATTTCCTAAAAACCCTATTTGTACTTTGACTTCCTTTTGATTAGATTCCCCCAGCCATAAACTCCGTATTTTTTCTGTCATCAATTTGTGAAGCGCAGGTATGTCAATCCTTGCTTATGCTTGTTCCTCTTCTGAATTGATAATATATGTTTTAACAGGAATAAGTCCTTTATGCTTTCTTGGATTGCTTTCTGAAGCCTTTATGATCATTAGGTACGATTTTTTTTGTTGTTGATCTTTTTATGATGATAATAGTCGGAATTTCGGACTGGATCTGGCTTGTTTTATGCATGCACTTGTTCTGAGAACATTTAACTCTGACATACCTTTTTTCTCTGGTTCTAAACTTCGTACACATGGTATGCTTGCTGAATTGCTTAAGACAAGTTCATATCTTGCTCAATTTTTAATCTTATGACCATGTGCCAATGATTTGTTCCGAATTATCTATTTTACACACATGATGTACGACAAAATGCTTAAGATATGCTGCCTTGATATTGTTACCATGATTTACACTTCTGGTGTGACTCCTGTGGTCGCCTAAGTGCATTTGACAGAGGGTTGTTCCTGTTTTTCCCTTAAGTCAATCCTAAATGGTCCTGACTTGGTTAAATATGAGCGATTGTTTTGAGTGAAGCATGTGAGAATAACATGAACTTGTTACGCGTGGCCAGGATTGGAGGGATTAGTTGTTCGCGGTTCTTCTCTTGGTTGCGTTATTTGTTTAATCTTGACCGAAAATTTAAATCCCTGAATTGCATAACTATTCACCAATTCACTTACACAGGATGGATACGTCTCCATAGCAACATCAGCTGGAAATGTTTTTTGATTTGGATGTTCAGATAACTGACGTTCAATTGACCGATCAACCATCTGTGAACTCTCCCCTCGGTCCCTCTCATACAGAACTTCAAACAATCATTAATAGGCCACGTTATTCCCCTAGGCCATGCAATCCCAAGCTTGCTAAATGACTCAAAGGCTAAAGTTTGCAAGGAGTATCTTCTAATGTGGACATATCTCCGTCTGATCATCAAACTTTTTCTGGTGATATGATTGTCGCGAAGGCTCAGATGCTTGCCCGTTTTGAGACTGCTATGTATTAGTTTGGGAAGCAGATGGATCTGCTTAAGGATCATTCTGCAAAACAAATGAGCAGTTGGCACACACTAGCTTGCGATCTCCGAAGGCTTCACAGGGATAATCTCAAGCGTATCTCTGCCCCTAGAGGATGACAAGGCGAAGTTGATCCGGGTTCTTATTCCAGGGATAGTGTCGTTGCCTCATTTGCTTTAGGAGATGTTGAGTTGGCAGTTTCAGAGCGCAAAGGGTCCTTGGCTGACAAACCTCTATCCTGCTCTACCCAGGTTAATAGGAAGGTTGGTAGGCCTAAGAAGAACAAGGATCTGTAGCTCTGTAACTTCTCTATCTTGCCTTTGGTCACTTCTTTTGCGAACTACGCTTTTAGATCGGTTGTATAAGCGGGTCCCGATCCTCGCATTTAACTTTATGTTGGTCTGTGATGCGACTTGTGCCTATTTTGGTGTTTTGGTGGTTCTATGACTGGTATGGGACATTGTGATGCTTCTCTGCTCTGTTTTATTAGTACGGGACAATGCTCTGGTTTCTTATACTGTAGTCTTTCTTCCTATTTGGTAGCACTTTCTACTTGTACTTTGCATCACAATTTTCTTTGTCGTCCGTGTGTTCATATCGAGCTTACGGTGTGTAACTTTAACGCTACCAACTTGCTTTTTGATGTTATAGTAGCTTGCTATAGCTTTATTAAATTAGAAGTGATCAGCTTCTTAAAATTCAATTTAGTTGATTGGTTTTATGCCGCTTTTCTCTCTTTTTGGTGATCATGCATTCATTCGTATGTTCATTGACCCGGTGACCCAAGCCCTTCGGAATTTGGACTTGAAAGCATGCCCCCTAAAGAGGGTTATAAATTTTATGATGTATTTAATCATTTTTCTCACTAACTTAGTGACTTGAGTCCTTCGGAGATTTATTTTAAATACATGTTTTTGGTTTCTGATATATCTAACCATATTTCTCGCCAACCTGGTGACCCAAGCCCTTCGGAGATTTGGTTAGGTACACATTTTTATAATGTATTCAACCACATTTCTCACTAACTCATTGACCTGAGTCCTTCGGAGATCGGGTTTAAATACTTTTAAGTTTAATCCAACTTTATACCTTCTCTGTTCTGATTAGCTTAGAACTGGGAAGATTAAATTGGATATCCCCTTTCGGCTACGGTTTCTGTTACCCCCTTTCTGCTAGGATTTCTATTTGCGCCGGTCCTTCCAGCATGTTTGTCGGTCCTTCCGGCAATAGGACTGTTGTTTCTAGCCTAGGTTTGTCGGTCCTTCCGAATGTTGGTCCTTCCAGCTTTTTTGTCGGTCCTTCCGGCACTAGGACTGGTACTTCTAGCCAAGGTTTTGTCAGTCCTTCCGACTTTATGCTTCAACCCGGGAGATGGACACTAGTTCATTTTATCGAGTTTTAGTTTGATTCAAAGAATTCATGTCCTACACCTAACAAGGTGCCTCTTTAAGGACTGGAAATCTTTTATCCGTGGGACAAATTTGGCTGCTTCCACCTTCGCATTATTTTCACAGTTTGACACCATTCCTTCTGCTGGATGCTCATTAAGGATTTGGTGTTTTTGCGATGAAAGATGCAGCTTTTTGATTCATCACCCACTGATTGCTTAGTTTGCACGATGCTTGGCACTTAATATTTTTGAATTATTCCGACTGGGATACGCTTGGGAAGTCTCCAATTATGGTTTGATTTTGAGAGAGTAACCGTTCTTATTTGCCTACATAAAGAAGTCAGCTTTTAGCAGAAGTCTGCAAATGTATGATTCGTGTAAGCAAATGGAGTTTCTCACTCATGTTTTTTTATGTACATAGTTCGAATGCGAAGTTTTTGCAAATATTCATAGCTTTTACAATAGATTTGAACAATGCAGTATAGAAAGTAATGGCAGATGTGCTCGCTATTCCAAGCTCGAGGAATCTGGACCCCATATGTGGTAGTCAATTTGAAAGTACCATCTCGAAGTTTTTGGTTTATAACATAAGGCCCTTCCCAATTTGGTCCAAAAACCCTGGTTCCGGTCATTGCATTCTTCAGCACAAGTTCTCCGATCTCGAAATTTCTGTGTCTGACTTTTTAGTTGAAATGCCTAACTACCCTTCATTGATGTGCAACCACCCTAAGTTCTGCTTCCTTTCTTTTTTCCTCGAGTTGGTCGAAGGCCTCAAGTTGTAACCTCTCATTTTCCTCATGGTTGAATTGATTCCTCCTATGGGTGGGAACTTCCAGTTCCACAGGATTCATGGCTTCAGAGCCGAAAGCTAAGGAAAAGTGAGTTTGCCCGGTCGTAGTTTTATGAGTGGTACAATATGCCCATAGTGCTAGTGGAAGCTCATCTGCCCAACCACCTTTGGATTTCTCCAACCGCTTCTTAATGGTCGATTTAATGATTTTGTTTACTACTTCCACTTGCCTATTTGCTTGCGGATGGGCAACTGCGATAAACTTTTCTGGATTTTATACTTGGCACAAAAATTATGGAACTCTTCGCTCTCAAACTGGGTCCCGTTGTCTGTGATTATTTTTTGCTGCACTCCGAACCTACAAATGATATTTTTCAAGACAAAGTTAATAACTTTCTTTGAGGTTATAGTTGCCAATGGTTCTGCTTCAGCCCATTTTGTGAAATAATAAATAGATGGTGAATGGCCATGGGCCGACCATTTAGGTTATAGCTGTTGACGACATCCTTGGGATTTTTGCAAATCTCTGACATCTATCG
The DNA here is from genome assembly GCA_030737875.1 of Allium sativum. NCBI lineage: Eukaryota > Viridiplantae > Streptophyta > Magnoliopsida > Asparagales > Amaryllidaceae > Allium > Allium sativum. The sequence goes on from CM060912.1 coordinate 644,454,406, forward strand.
CATTTTTTGGTATATGCTACGGAGTCCTTATTTATGTCTGTCCAAAAGTAACCATATCGTATAATTTTCTTGGCCAATGTCTGGTCACCAGTATGACCTCCGCATTCACCCTCATGTAATTCTATCATGATTGCTTTCAACTCCTTTTTTGTAAGACAACAAAGCAAGGGTGTAGAAAATCCTCGTCTGTATAACCATCCATCCTGAATGAGATTCGTATGGGCTTTTCGTAAGATTTTCCTTCGCTTCTTAACTTCTGTCGGGAGTGCACCGGTCATGAGATACTCTTTGATTAGTGTCATTCACGAGTCTGGCTCGTTATCCACCTCCATGACCCAATCCATCTCAATTTGTTCCATGTTGGGGCTGGAGAGGACCCCCACTAGGACTAATCCTATAAGTTGTGCATCTCCTGTGCTTGCATACTTTACAAGTGAATCTGCCTTGGTATTTTCTTCTCTCGGAATGTGAGATATGGTATAATGATCGAAGCTCTCTAGTAGTTCCAAGGCCTAAGATAGATAAGTTGGCAAGTTACCCATTTTGGCTTGGAACTCTCCCCAGACCTAACACACCACTAGTTGGGAGTCACTAAAGATTAGTACGGTCTTTAGTTGTAATTTCTTGCCAGCCTTATTCCTTCAATGAGGGCTTCATATTCAGCTTCGTTATTTGTTGATGGAAATTCTAGTCTTAGCAAATAGCACATAGATCTTCCTTCAGGGGTTTCCAGGAATACTCCTGCCCAGAGAAGTAATCTTTTAATGCTCCATCAACAAATAATTTCCATTGGATGTTGGTTTAGGTACCACGTTCCTCCTTCATCTCTCCTCGATCGGTAAATTATGCGATAAAATCTACAAGCGCTTGTCCATTGAGTGCCTTTCGGGGGTGGTATGTAGTGTCATATTGATTAAGCTTAATATTCCATTTCAACAACCTCCCGGAAGTATCTAGTAAAAACAAAACTTACCTTAGAGGCTGATCCGTGAGGACCTTGATAGAGTGAGCCTGAAAGTATAGCTGAAGCTTCTTTGAGGCAATAAGTAAAAAATAAGCGAGCTTTTCGAGTTTTGGGTAGTTCAGTTCTGTCCCAGATAATCTCTTGTTGTTGTAATAGACCGACCTCTGAACCTTTGAATCCTCCCTTACCAATGTCACGCTTAAAGCATGGTCAGATATTACCAGATATACAAATAAATCTTCTCCATCACTAGGCTTTGACAGCATTGGAGGTGTTGTCATGTGTTGGATTAGTTCTTCAAAAGCTTTCTGACATTCAGAATTCCATCGTATCTCTTTCTTTCCTTTTATAAGGGCGTCAAAGAAGGGAAGACATATGTCCATTGCCTTGGATATGAAGCGATTCAAAGCTGCAATTTTTCCATTTAAACACTGAAGCTCTTTCTTGGTTCCTGGGGCGCGCATTTCTCTTAAGGCTGATATTTTTGCTGGATTGGCTTCTATGCCCCTAGTGTTGACTATAAACCCTAGGAACTTTCCTGAACTGACCCCAAAGGGACATTTTAAAGGATTGAGCTTCATACCATATTGACATAAAATATCGAACATCGGAGCTAAATCTTCCAAATGATCAACTGCTCTTTTTGACTTTTCCAACATATCATCGACATAGACTTCCTCCATTGTCCTGCTAAATTGTTTTTTGAACATAGCATTTACCAATCACTGGTAAGTCGCTCTTGCATTCTTTAGGCTAAATGGCATCACTTTGTAGCAATATAAGCCAAGATCAGTGAAAAAACTTGTGTCCTCTTGATCCAGTCTGTACATCATAATTTGATTGTAGCCAAAACATGCATCCATAAAAGACAGCAACTCATGCCCAGCCGTGGAATCCACCAATCGATCTATTCTAGGAAGAGGGAAACTATCCTTTAGACAAGCTTTATTAAGATCCTAGTAGTCCACGCAAACTCGCCGTTTGCCGTTTTCTTTCTTTACAAGTACAGGATTGGAGACCCAGTTTGGATAGGTAGATTCCTGATGATGTTGTTTTCCATTAGCCTGTCAACCTCCTCCTTCGAGACTTTGATCTCCCCGGCCACTGGGTCCTCCTTTTCTTCTTGACAGATGGAACATGTGGATTAATATTAAGTTTATGGACCGCAACATCTAGAGATATACCGCTTATGTCAGAATGGTTCCAAACAAACATATCCAAATTAGCTTTTAAGAAGACAATCAATTGACTCTTCAATTCGGGGCTCAACTGAGATCCTATATTCAACACACGGTATGGATCTTTTGAACTAACAGCTATAGAAACTGTGATCTCATTCAGGGTCGCTCTTTCGTCCTCTGCACTCGCTTTCCCATGATAGATCTCCTTTTGCGCTTCATTGTGTTCGCCAGTGCAAGGACCGCTCCTTAATTGATATACGGGGAGTTTGCGAATGCGGGTTGGAGCCTCTACATTCTTCCCCGAATCTTTGTTCTTTGCCTCACGCAGCTCTGCCTCATAGCACTCCCTCGCAGTGGCCTGATCGCCCTTAATTATGCCAGTTCCATTCTCGGTTGGAAACTTCATAATTAAACACCATGGAGCTAGCGTAATTTTAAAGCCTACGAGAGTCGGTCGCCCAAGGAACGCATTGTAGGCGGAGGGCTCATCCACCAAGATGAAGGTTTGCATCATAGAGACCTTGTGTTCCCCGTCTGCTCGTTCGACGAGCAAGTCAATTGTACTAAAGGGTTGCATGGGTTGTCCAGTAAATCCATGGATTTTATTTGGATAGGCTCGCAATTTTGTCATAGAGAGGTTCATTTTCTAAAATGTATTCATGAAGATCACATTAACGGATGCCCCCATGCAAACTAGGACTCTTTTCACAACTGCAGGGCCAAGACCAATTATGACTATCATGGCATCAACAGTTGATGTAAGCAATCCTTCAGCATCTCTATCCCTGAATACCACATCATCGGCTGAAGTCTTCGGCATCTTCATTGAGAGCTCATTTCTTAGGACCATGCACCTTTCCTCTTTCAATACACCCTTCAGCTCGTTAGCATACCTTTCCATATCTGCCCAGCTACTTCCAACTGGGTAGGGCCCGCCGAAGGTCGAGCTTATCACTGGTCTCGAATCAACGGGTGCCTGAGCTTTCTCACCCGAACCAGATTGATTGCTGGAATTATTCTGTCCTTGGGTAGTCGGAGCGTTTTGAGGGTTCTTCACATATTGTTGAAGTTGGTTCTTTCTGATGAGTTCTTCAATCAGACTTTTCAGCTGTCGACATTCGTTAGTGCTATGCCCCGGTCGATTATGAAATCGGTGAAATTTGCCGGAGTTGGCTTACTGCTCTGTAATTTTCTGAGGCTTCATTTGAGGAAAGATGCCCGAATCCTTTGTGGTAGAGTAAATCCTCTCTAGGGTTTCATTTAAGAGAGTCAATTCTGAAGGCTTGTAAAGCCGCATTTTCTAATAAGCTTTGCTATCCTTCTCATCACTTCCCCTCTTCTTCCGAGAGCCATTCTTCTACTGGGTTTGGAACTTGTTGCCTTTCACTTCTTTAGTAGTACTACTTTTTGTGACCTTTAGAATATTCGGCGCATCATCTTCCACGCTCATATACTCTACGGCTTTCTTATAAAACTTCTTTAGGGTCTTGGGTTTCTTCATCTTAAGCCATTTCCCAAATTCCAATTTCTTATCAATAGCACCTTTTAGGGCTGCTAACAAATACCAAAGTTCTGGTTCTATGACTTTAGCTGCTGCAAGCATGGAATCACATAAGAAAAGCTTTGCTGGTTTCTCCAGACAATTGTTCCATCTCGCTGAGAGATATTACATCCCTTGCTTTGGTAGTTTATAGACGGAACTGGTCTTGGAATCTTCTTGCCTAGTCAGCAAATTGGTCAACACATTTGGGTGGGAGTCTAGTGAACCATAGTGAAGCCACATCTTCTAGGCATATAGGGAAGTACAAGCATTTTATCTCATCAGTTTTCCTAGCTCTGTTCATATATTGATCATATTTGAATAGGAAGATGTTCGGATCTCCAATTCCACCACAAGGTGCTATAGTCGGGGGTATGAATTTCTTAGGAAACTTTGCTTGACGGATCCTTTCTATAAAGGGGTTTTTATTGGGTGAAAACTCCCATTCTTTCTCATCATCTTCTCGGGTTGTTTTTTCTTTCATTATTCGTTGGATCATATCTGCAATGCGCTTCTCGTCGCCCCCTCGTTCCACAGGATTGGCATTTATGCTTTTGCCATTGCGATCGCGGTTCAAGCTCCGATGCCTTGCACCTCTTATGGGAGGTGTCCATTTGGTGGGACTTGCGGTGCTCTGAGTTGTGCACTTCACCTCGTGCTGTGGGGCTTTGACCTTAGATCCTCAACGCCGGCCTCCCCCTTGTCTTCCACTAAGAAGTGGGACCGACTAGGGTCTAAGCCAGAAGAGTCCTCTTTTTCGTCAACATTGTTTACAGCATTCGGTGGAGGAAGATTGGCTTGATAACTAATCAGGGCATCAAGCCTTTCCATCATCATTTTTGTTGAGCATCCATTTTTTCGTTCAAATCGGTCATACCACATTCAATTCATCTCATGTAACAGATGGCATAGAGGTCTCTTCAACTTCTCGATACAAAGTTTGGGGTGTAGCTTCATCACCATAAACATCCTCAATAATCGTGGTAGCTCTAATGGACTTGTTATTTTTCTTTGAACCGGTCATGGCTTCGAAGAAGGAGGCGGTTTAGGATTTCAACGGTAGGCTGTCAAAATTGGAGGAAAGAGTGAAGGAAGGAAATATGAATGCGGCCCCACGATGGGAGCCAAATGTTTTCACCAAAAAATGGCTCAAACACCAATGGTACGAGAATCGTACTTCACCAATGTGGTTGGAAAATGGATGGATCCGTAATCACAAGGATTAAAAGCAAAAAACGAGGAAAATAAAACGAAGACAAAGGTTTTTAGAGTGGTTCGGCCCTAAGGTAGGCCTACGTCCATTATGAAGGTAGCTTCCATTATCATGACAATGATTACAAAGCAAATAAACTCTCTTTGTTCATACATTTTCTCATTCTCTCAACATATTCTCACTCTCACATACAAATCTCGCTTAAATTCACGGAATTCAATGGAGGAATCCATGGAGAAGAGAAGGATGGGTGAGCGACGGAGGAGGATGTCTTTGATATTTTTCCCTTATAAGATCCTAATGGATGCCATGGCCAAATGGATGAATAACCTTCAAGCGGAGATGATGTTGATGGTTGAAACGCTTAAGGAATGCTAGAGGAAAGAAATCAACAGCACTTCGTGGTGGCAAGGAGTCGATCCCCCTTATGGTGGAAGCCATGGACTATTTATAGATGTGCTCTTCTAAAGAAATGAGTTGCAATCCATATATGCAGGTTATGTGTCGCCCATTCCCTTAATTACGAAAATGTCATCGCTTAGCAGTAGCCAACTGTCGATAGTTGTATTCAGCTGTCCTGCACGAACGGCTTCATGGGAGCGAGCGATTGCATAGAGCTGAGCACATTGAATGGGCGGACATGTGAGGAGTGCACATGCGACCTGTCAAAGCTTCATGGTTGGTATAAGAGCGACCGACCAGGTCATCCTTTAAGCCTTTTATTGACCAACATATACTATCAGGTTGAAGCTTTAGTATATGATTGTAGATGAACAGGCGACCGACCAAGGCTTGTAGAGCAGATATAAGTGTGATAACTCTAGAGCTAACATCTGTCGGACCGATAGGTAGCATATGATTGGAGTATTAATGACTGATTAAGGAATGAGCGAGCGACTAGGGTTGTAATCCGTGAGCGGATATGGGATGCATGTGCGATCTCTGGCATCTTTGTGTTCCCTGCTACGTACGATCAATCAAGGTAGTATGAACAAACGACTGCAGAGTGGAATGTGTGACCGGAGCCAATTCTTCTCCTCGTCTTGTACTACCAACTTCTTTGGTATAAGAGTGAGGGACTTCCTTAATATGGGCGATCTTTACAGGATGTACGAGCGTTACTGTCCATGGGCAGTGCCATTCTTGAGTTAGCTTCATGCTCACGACCCCTCTATATAGTCGTACTATGTTGTATGATCGATCCTGACTGTGTTGAGAGGACGACCCAACTTGTTCTTATGTATGCGACCTTCCTTGCTATGCTTAACCTTAACCCGGCGCTTGAACTTTGTTCTGTGTGATCGTCCCTTACCCTTCACAAACTGTCTGGGTGTACTGGATTGGATTGGTCTATGTACGATCGATCCTAATGACGCTCGACCCATAGTTTTCACACAGATTAAATAGACTAATATATGTATGGTTTTTAAGGGATAAACAGGAACTATGATTTTATATTTATGTACTCTGATGGTTTTAGTACAAGGCAGATATTTTTATTGATGTAATTGGTTTTCAGTATTTCAGGCTGATGTTATAACCGGATTTTGGATCACGATGTTTTCTGCTAGAAAATAAAGTTTTAAATTTCCGCTACTATTTTATATTTGTCTTGTGATGTTTATGTTTCTATTTACCTATAACGCTTCACAAAGCTTAATGCAATATGTTAAAGTGTGACATTAACGGGCATGGGGTGTCACGTTTGGTATAAGAGCTAAAGGTTACAAGATCGGATAAAAGGTTTTGAAAATTGTTTTCAAAAGGATTCAAAAAGAATGTATTTTCAAAGAAAGGTCTTTTTTCGAAAAACATATTCCCCAAATCCAAATTAAATATCTCTCGATTCTCTATTTGAATCCTTCCTCCTTTTCGTTTCAGCATGTCTGGGGAACTGATTCTTCCTAAGCATGTTATGATACTGACTTGGTTCTGTAGGTATCTCGAGGTTTTGGCACCAACTGGAGGCCAAGTAAATGCCCCTCCTCTAGGTGCAGCCGTTGTCCTCCTACTCCACGAGCCCATAATTTCTCCTAGATTTGCAAGGATTTCTGTGCTATGGGAAGAAAGCCTTTCCCTTTCTGAGGAACTGAGAGCTTTGTAGAAACAAGGAATTGGCTTAAAGAGACGGAGGATTTGTTTGGGATTTTTAAGATTGACAACTGTAGGAAGATCCAGTTGGCCGTTTGGCAGTTGAAAGATGAGGCTTCTTTCTGGTGGGAAGTGACGGAAGAAGGACGTCCAGTTGAGACTTAGGATAATTTCCAACAGAGATTCAAGATGAAGTTTCTTTCATAGGCAAAGGAGAGTATGCAAATGGAAAGGTTATCGGCACTTACGCAAGGAGGCATGTCCGTGAAAGAGTATGTTAACAAGTTCAATCAACTAGCAAGGTTTGTTTTGGATCTAATGAATACCCCACACATGAAAGCTTTGAGGTTTGCAAGAGGATTGAATGAACCCCTCCAAGGATTGTCTATGTCTCATATTCCGATGAGGGCAACTTTCGAGAAGCTAGTTGATACGACATTAATGCACGAAGAATACAAAGGCGAAAAGAAAGAGGCTAAGACTAATGAGACACAAAACAAGAAAGTGTGGCCCAAGAAAGAACCACAACAGAAAAAGAAGGGTGGAAAGGATGAAAAAACTCAAGATAAGAAAAAATGTCATGATTGTGGATGCATGGGTCATTTGGTCAAAATTGCAGAAAAAGGAAGAATGCTTGTTTCCACTGTGGTGAGGTCGGACACTATTCTATGGAGTGCCCGAAGAAGCAAGGACAGGGCCAAAGGGCAAGATCCTCTAGAGTGCAGGTGCATGGTCTCGAGGCCAATGTACCGGACAGAGGTAGGAAAGTTTCTGCTGAAGGTTTGATTTCTCTTTCTGATCATCCTGCCATGACTCTTTTTTATTACGGCGCTTTGCATTCTTTTATATCTGATTATATGGTTGAGTCTCTGCACCTTAGTACTAGTATGGTTTTGGATCCCATTGTTGTCTCAAATCCTATTGGGGGCGTGACTCATCTGTCTATGATTTGTCGGGGTTTGAGGATGTCTTTGTTGCGCGTCGAGTTTGAGTGTGACGCAAATGTGCTTGGTTTTATGGGCTATGGTTTGATTCTAGGGATGGATTGATTTGCCATGTATGGTGCCATTCTAGACTGCGAGAGGAGGGCCTTTAGACTTTTGACTTGCCATGGGAGGACTCTCGAGATTTTTTGTGACCCAAAAGGGTCTACCATGCTTAGTTTCCTATAATCACTTAATGCATTTGTCGGTGATTTGCGATTTGTACCGATAGTGCGTGAGTATTCAAATGTTTTTGAGGAGGTTAGGGGCTACCACCGAGGCGCGAGATTGATTTTCGAATGTACTTCGTGGATAATGTATAGCCAGTCGCATTTGCAATGCGTGGCTCCTAGGGAAAGGAGAGGGCTCAGCATGCAAGTAGGGGAGCTACTTGAGAAGGGGTTTATTAGGTGAAGCATATCTGAATGGGGTGCTCTGGTCATCTTTGCAACTTAGGCCGATGGCTCGCTTCGCTTATGTGTGGATTATAGGGAGTTGAATAAGCTCACTAAGAAGAATAGGCACCCACTTCTGAAGATAAATGATCTGTTTGGCCAACTTGTTGGTGGGAGTCTATAGATAGACTTCTACTTGGACCTAAAATGATTAGCGAAACCTCAGAGAAGATTGATCTTATCCGCAGACGCATGAAGACTGTAATGTGCCGTATTTTTACGGTATAATAATTTATTTATTTAGTTATTTAAATAGTGATTCAGAGAATTAAGTAGTTGTTTAGTTCAATAATATTCAATATTTAATTAATATAAATAATAGAATAATATATTTATTTCTGAAATAGTCGTCAATAGTAGAATTTGCAACATTGTGTGAATTGGATCATTTATAATATATATTTCAGTTTAGAGTTGAATTATACTAACGAATATATTATTTAAACAAAGTTTGAACGATAATTATATTATAATTATAATCGAGCCCGTAATGGCGTGGCAGTTTGTAATTTGGCTATTCAAACTTTAATTGAATACACATAATCCATTTTAAATCGGATTTCTGTGAAACAAGAAATGTTCGGATCTGTTGAACGATATTTTTCTAATGGAAGAGATAATTCGATATTTCGTTGTGTAGATTTTGAGTTACGATCAAATAATATTTTAAAATAGTCGCTATGGAATTTCTTTATAATTTACAATGAATTTATAAAAGGATTTCTATTTTAAATTGAATATCGATTAACTTTGATTTTGGAATATCGAATTATAAATCCCGATATATTTATTTTGGAGCTAGAAAATATTCTACGTGAATATATACGGAAATATTAAATTATTAATGTTTGATTTAATTATTTTTAAATATATTAATATTTAAATGGGTTATTTAGAGCTTTAAAAATAGCCATTTTTGTAAACGAACTTCGTTTTCGACAAAACTAATTTTGTTGGATCCGAAATACTAAATTAATGTTAGATTTCAATTTTCATGATTTTTGGAGTCAGTATGTGGCCGTGCGGATTTTAAATGTGCAAAATAGTTGATAATTTAGCCTTTAAAAACACGCTGTATGAGCAAACGGAGTCGGAATTCAACGAAACAATTTTCGTTGGGTCCGTAATGTCGAAATATAGTTGTATGTCCATTTTCGTTGAATTTGGATACTATATGTGATCATAGGGATTTTTAACAATAAATACAAACAACGTTGAGATATATATTAATATTATTATTGAATATAAAATATAAAACTTTCCTATAAATTCAACACAATTTTTCTCAAACCTAATTCTTTCTTTCTTCTAGTCAATTACATTTCCGCCGTTAGTTCTACTTCTGTAACACCCCACATTTTTAATGAAATTAAAAATATGTAAATATGTATATATATTGTATGCATAATATATTTTAGAGAGAAATTAAATAATGACAATAAAATTGCATGTAATAAGTTAATGTAGTGAAATGAAGAAAAGATTAATAAAAGAAATTACATGCAATACACGAAATGCAAAGAAATGCATGCGAACATTTAAAAAGAAATAAAAAGGAGAATTTGAAGAGCCTCCAAAATTTGGTCATGAAATTAGTGTCATAGCGTTCGTGGCGATTTTCTGATCAATTTAGACCTATAGTTTGTAGAAAACTGATTTAAAATGAAGAAGATATCTTTAAATTAAATATTGCAGCAAAACATGAAAAAGAGGAATTAGAAAAGAATAATGGGTAGCATTGTCCTAAGTCTTGTTAGCAAAATACTTAGTAGCTCATTTGGTTAGTACATGTGACTTGTACACAAGAGGTACAGAGTTCGATCTCCACCAGTGTCATATTTTTGTTTTAGGGGAAAGGCTAAAAAATGGCTTGAACGCAGTTCAAAAAGCGGTTTAGTGTGAAAAGGGTTGATTGGAAAGATAATTAAAAAGAAATATATATATATACATATATATATATATGACATGTGGGTGTCAACACCCCTGCTGCTGCGGATCATGTTGCACACATGGCGCATTTTTGTTGGTTAGTGACGTTTTTGATGGTTTTAATGCTTATGTGGCTTGTTCTGATTGGCCTGACGACGTGTCTTTTTTATTTGAAGGGTTTAGATGAATCCTAGACTAATCTAAAGGATTTGATTAATCAAATACTTCTATATAAGCACACATAAACCTAAACCCTAATCAAAATTAAGTTCATTCATAAGCCGCCATATTGTTGCATCCTAAACTAAGCTAGTCTCTTCTCCAACAAATTAAAGCTTAGGAATTATGAAAAGGGATTCTAGAACAACAACGAACGAATCTATTCTTTCTTCTATCACTGTTAGTACAATCTCTTTCACAAGATAATTAATTAAAATAATTATGATAAGTTGTGGTCTGGACTGTATGAACATGCCTGTTGAATCATATGCTATTAGCTAGTTCTGTTATCATCTATTCTATTAATATATGCCAGTTTTGTTATCATATGTAACTGGATTCATTTTATGATGTTAATTCCTATGTCTAACTACATATGCTTGATTAGATCCATTCTATGCAAGTTTATATGCAAGTTATGTTTTTATCTATGCAAGTTTATATGCAAGTTATGTTTTGATCTATGCAAGTTTATATGCAAGTTACTGTAACACCACTCATTTTTAATATAATTAAAAATGAGATATATGTATATATGCATGGATATATTCAAAGGAAAGATTAAATAATATTAATGTAATTGCATGGAAGAAGTTAATGCAGTGAAATAAAGAAAATGATTAATAAAGAAATTACATGCAATATTTGAAATAAGAAGAAATACATTGAAATTAGCGTCATTACATTCATGGCGATTTTCTGGTCAATTTAGACCTGTAGTTTGTAGAAAACTGATTTAAAACGAAGAAGTTATCCTTAATTTAAGAAATGCAACAAAACATGAAAAAGAGCAATGGAAAAAGAATAATATGTAGCTTGGTCCTAAGTCTTGTTAACAAAAGACTTAGTAGCTCATTTGGTTAATACATGAAACTGGTACATAAGAGGTTGTGAGTTCAATCCCCAGCAGTGCCATATTTTTTGTTTTTGTTTTAAGGAGCGGTTAAAAAGTGGCCTAGCAAATTGGTTCAGTGCGAAAGGGGATAAGTTAATTGGAGGTTTAGTTGAAAGAATGGAAATAAACAATTAATTGATTAAGGAAGATAATTACCAAATAAAATAGATAATTGTTCGCATATAAAAATTAGTATATGCATAAGAGATGGATGTGTACGAACATGATTCAAATTTGAAGTTGCGCGCAAAGATAGAGACAAACAAAAAGGGAGCATATATGTATACATGTTATTTGAAATTAATGCAATAAGGGAAAGAGGATATGTGAAATTATTGCATTAAATAAATGGATGATGCATGAACCTGAATAAAAATAAATTAATGTGATGCAAATAAAAGAAAGAGAATATGGAATGCAAAACATGTCAAATGTGCAATTAAAGCTTGCATAGAAAAATGTTGTAAACATTAAAATGGAGCAATTAAATGTGAAGGGACCGACTTTTGAAATTTAGACGTTTAAAAAGTAAACTAATAAGGCCATAAGAAAGCCACAATTGGAGTAAGGTTAATGTTATTAAATAACATTCAAATCAGAGACGCATGCACATGTGATTAGATATAAATAAATCAAAGAAAATGATTTGAGGACATGCGGTTTCTTTTCAAAAAGAGTAGACAAAAAGAGAAAGAAAGCAATTAATTGATTAGGAGAAGAATATAGCAAATAAAGGTTCACGTATAAGTGCAAATAAATAAATAAATAACTGAATGCATGAAGGAAAGAGGTTGCTATACATTAAAAATAGTATGTAATGCATTAATTATAAAGAAATAAAGCGGTTTCTATTTTTTATTTTATTTAAAGGAGCACAAAGTGTGAAAAGGGTTGTTCTGAATGGTTCTTTTCTAGGGTGAGATGGACGGTTTAGATGAGTTTTTATTTAATCCTAAGGTCCTAGTTGCTCTAACCTACCTATAAAAGAACACCTAACCAAACCCTAAAATCATTCTACTTCTTATACGACGCCTCCATGCCACCAAACTACAACCCAACATAGCCGCCGCCTCTAAACTCTAAATTAAATTGCAAGTTCTTCATCAATTTTGGAGTTTAATCAAATCAAGTAGCAAGTTTCTTCAACAACAATTCACGTTCTGCGTCAATAATCAAATAAGAAGCCTAAAACAACGTTCTACCTCAACAACCAATTGTTTATTTCTCCAATCCAGTCAAGGTGAGTGGTTTAAAATACAGTTGTTGTATAATTGTACTTCTATCGTTTGTCATTCCCCCATAATGAATATTATGATAATTTAATAAGATCAGTTATTTCATTTATGCTTACGATTGAGTTCTCTCCTTATTTTATAGCTAGGCTATCTCGAGCCTACATCTATCATGAATTTACGCGTTGTAAACGAGAACGAGAAAGTAAAAGGGAAAAAAGGGGTTGTTTGGGCATAATATGGGTTGGAAGGATTTATGTATGATTTGAATAGAATTATGGACATAATTGTATGGTTATTTTAAATTTATGTAGTTTGGCATGATTGAAATTGGATACGGAATTAGTAAAATTTAATATTAACAACATGTAATTGGATATCATGGATTGGTGAAATTTATTGGTAAGATAAGCCTAAAAGGTGAATTAGGTTATATGTATGAACATGGGAACATTGGGAAATATATTGGAAAAATATTGATTTTATGAACTTGAGTATTATTGGATATTTTGGATAATTGGAATATAAAAGAAATTGGCATATTTGGGTATGGATTACATGGAATTGATGAAATTGCCTATAATTGGAAATTTGTAACTAAGGCTAATTAATATGTAATTAATGACAAGTTGGAATAGGCAAAATTGTAAACATGAATATATGTTGAATTGGAAACACATAACATGAAAATTGGGATTTGGGTGAAATACGATGTTAATGAACCTTTGACACGAGATTAGGCGCAATTGTGGTGTAAGACTGCCTAGAACCGCCCAGCAAATCCAGCTGCCACAATTGGACGTCTAATGTGAGAGGTCAAAGGCATGATTGTAGGCGTAACGGTTGGTGACACGAGGTTAAACCCGCTTTGTTGTGTAAGACTGCCCGGAACCGCCCGGCAAATCCAGTAGGCACAAAGTGTTCGGTCTAATGTGGGAGGTCATGCACCGTTCGTCATAATGAATGAATTAAGGAATACTAACCATAATAAGATATGTGGGTGACATGGGTATGGTTAGAGGGTTAAGTGGGTGACATGTAAAATATGACACGTAAATATGGACTTAACCGTAGTAAGACAAGACATGTAAAACATGTAAATATGGACTTAACCGTAGTAAGACAAGACATGTAAAACATGTAAATGTGGACTTAACTGTAGTAAGATACATGAAGTAAAACATGACTAAGGTGGACTTAACCATAGTAAAGCTTGTGTAAGACATGGAAACAATAATAAAAGAGGTTAAGTGGGACATGGGCGACATGTAAGACATAAATAAATAATGCTTAACTAAAGGGGACCCATTATGGCATAACAAATTAATTGAATTGGGTAAAGTGTAGGTAACGGGTTAAATAAATGGAAAGGGTTAAGTAAATCTAAATTAATGACAAAAGTGAGGAATGATAATTAACCTATTATGAATGAATTTGAATAAGAAAAGGAAGGATAATAGGTTAGATTTGTCCTAGGGACAAGTGGAAAGTATAACTTATGGGATAAGGTAAGTTATAAGAAACGATAGAGGAAAATAAGGTAACTTATATGTAAAGATATACTTAATTATAAATTAAGTAGTTTGGGAAGGATAAGTGTGAAATTTAAGATGACATAAGTTATGTTAATGGAAAAGAAGTAAATTAGAATCATATATGTTGGTTGGGTTGAGTAATTCTCTGGGTGCCAGTCTGATGTTGATTTCGATCTTCGGGGCTGGTGTTTAGGGGATTATTCTCCTAATCAGTATATATGTGGATAAGACATACTAAACTATGAATTATGTATAACATGTTGTTGTAACCCTAAAAGGGAATAATTTATGAAGTTGGAAAACAACATGTTGTGGTCTTATTAATGGACTTAAATGGTTTAAGTATAAATTGAATCAATAAGCGAGGGTAACTTGGTAAACTTGAAAAGGAAGTCAATATGAATAAGAATAACCAAGTTAAATAAGAAAAACTGACGAGGTAACACAAGCGCATAAGAATTGATTTGAAGTAGGGTCTAATGACATATAAAAATCAAGGTGCTTGGGGCAATCCGTACGTTGTAGGATGAATAACCCAACAAGGCAAATCATCACGGTGTCATAAGACCTGAGGGGAGAACACATTCGTTATTTTGGCGGCTCCAACGGACTGGAAGGGGAAGCACGTGGCTTCCTGAGACGTTTAAGGTGCTCCTAGTAGTCCTCTGTGTGGTGATAGATGTTTCAGGCTATGCCTGCAGAGGTTGGGTCTACGCGTAACTACTAGGTGGGCCTTGACTGCAAGAATAGCTGGGCAGTCAGAATGTTGTTCGCGGTGACGGAAAAGCTGATTCGACAACAGCCTCAATGGAGGTGGAGGGTCAGGACCAACAAGGATAGTAGGTCGTCGAGTGCCTATTACCACAGCCAGTAGGATGCGGAAAGACTAGAGCTGGACCCAATATACCATTAAACATTCACTATCGTGGGACGGTGGTTGAGGGGAGACGTCACATGGATGTTTAGATTGGTTGCTTAGGGGCTTGTTGCTTAGCTCTCGTAGTCTTTATTAGTTATGGGAGGGGCTGAGGTATGGCCATAGCCACTATAGAAAACAGACCCTAGGGATATTTTTGTGGGAGGCTCTTAAAGGCGGGCCTTGCACAAATATAAGGAAAACTCTCGACCGAGTTCCGTGTTTCTTGTGTAGCCCTGCCAAAGAACTCGGGCACACACACACGATGGGTGTGCGGGTTAGATATCGAATACGATAGAGAATACGTACGTGGAAGAATCTAGATATAACCATGTCTGCTCTGGGTGGTGTATCGTAGACTGGTGGGCATTATTCGATAACGGCAGACAAATTAGAGTGATCCTATGTGGGCGTAGTGTTGTATTATATATATAAGAGGAATATACATTACTATGACATAGGACGGGGGACTGCGTATATCACTGCGAGGATACGGTGGGGACCATGCGAGTGGGGTATCACGGGGTGTACCTCTATTTGGGGGTAGCTACATATACATTATATTAGGTTAATCTACTGGGAGTAGATGGGTGCGACATGTGTGTAAGCCTTGAGCGCTAACGACACAAATAACCTAATAAACAATAAAACGTAATTGAACGGCATATGTAGGATTATTCAAGAAGTGTAGTTTAAACTCATTCACACAGAACTTATGTTCTGACCCCCTCCTCATAACATTCGCAGGTTAGATTCATGACAGAGACTTATAGCTTTGGAAATACTGATTTAGCAGTATTATAATTAAGGTAAAGCTATGTATATATATATATATTATATTTTATTCCTTCCGTTGTGAGGTATTTTCCAAAATCTGACATATTTCTTGTCTCTGTCTTTTCTGCAGGATACTAGAGCAACCAACTCGGGTTTTGATGGATTGGGTTTTTGAAAAAAAAAAAAATCGGACCTTCGGAATTTGGGTTGTTGCATTTGATATCAGAGCATAGGTTTACGATTCCTATGTAGATATTGAGAGAGCGTGTTTGTATTTTCAAAAATATAAATATATTATATACAAACCTAGAACTATAAAGAAGCCTACTAAATAGAAAGAGTAAAATATGGAAAGAATTGGGATAACTGTTTTGTACGCTAAAAGAATGAGCAAGTAAATCTGAGACCCTTAGGTATGTTGGGTGGAAAGTGTAAAAAATGATTGGTGTTAAGAAAGATGTATCCCGTACAATAGTAGCTGAGATTAGTGGGTTTAGTAGGGAAACCTTATAAAGTGGAAAATGGATTAGGAATATATATAGTTGGAAGAATTGATTTTGTGGATGTGTCTAGGAAAGCCTAGGTAATTTGGAAACCCGATTAAGAAATAGTTGTCCTTGTCTACTCCAGTTTTTGATGTTTGAAAAAAATGTTTTGCATTTTTGTTACGGCGTGTTTTTATGGTTTGGCAAAAGCAAGTTTTGGTAAAGAAAATAAAGTTTTACCATTTTTAATTTTTGGGAGAAAAATTTAGAAAAAAAAGAGACCAAACCATGTTTTAAGACGAATGGAGTAGGTAAGGATTAGTGTCTAGAAAGAACGAGTTTGAGGCTAGGAAGTAAATAATAATGACTATCCTAGAATAATAAAAATAAATTCCCGTAGAATGCATAAGCATTATAAAGACTAGAATTATTTCTCAAAAAAGATAAGTTAAAAAAAAAGTTTCTTTTGTAATTGTGCTTTGATAGGAAAATAGGAACTTTTTATAGAATAGATATGTAAAAATATAAGTGCAACCAGAAAATGTACATAAAAGAAAAATGGAAAATGTAACTTCTTCCGTTTTAAACCTTTTTGTAACATAAGAAATCGAATTTGGAAAATTAGATTTTTTCTAAATTTCGAATTTAATAATGGTTGGTAGGATTTTGGATGCAACAATTGGATGAACTATGCTCTTATTCTATAAGAGTATGGGAAAATTTGGATGAAAAATGTTTTGTTTTTTCAAAAATATTGCATTCATATAGAACTGCAAGTATATTTAGGATGTGAGCATCATGTTTTGAAAAAAAATTGAAATTTTGCATACATATAGGTGGTACCAAATTAGGCATACATGCATTACTATGATTTATTTCACTTTGCACAAGTGCACAATGTTTGCAAAAAAAAATTAGATGCACACTTGATAGTTTGATATGCGAGGAATTATATATTTCACCCCTATCGAATATCGGGGACGAAATTCCTTAAGGGTGGGGGAATGTAACACCCCGCATTTTTAATATAGTTAAAAATGAGATATATGTATATATGCATGGATATATTTAAAGGAAAGATTAAATAATATTAATGTAATTGCATGTAAGAAGTTTATGCAGTGAAATAAAGAAAAAGATTAATAAAGAAATTACATGCAATATTTGAAATAAGAAGAAATATAGTGAAATTAGCGGCATTACGTTCGTGGACATTTTCTGGTCAATTTAGACCTATAGTTTGTAGAAAACTGATTTAAAACGAAGAAGTTATCCTTAATTTAAGAAATGCAACAAAACATGAAAAGAGCGATGGGAAAAGAATAATATGTGGCTTGGTCCTAAGTCTTGTTAACAAAAGACTTAGTAGCTCATTTGGTTAATACATGAGACTTGTACATAAGAGGTTGTCAGTTCAATCCCCACCAGTGCCATATTTTTTTGTTTTGTTTTAAGGAGCGGCTAAATAGTGGCTTAGCAAATTGGTTCAGTGTGAAAGGGGATAAGTTAATTGGAGGTTTAGTTGAAAGAATGGAAATAAACAATTAATTGATTAAGGAAGATAATTACCAAATAAAATAGACAATTGTTCGCATATAAAAATTAGTATATGCATAAGAGATGGATGTGTACGAACATGATTCAAATTTGAAGTTGAGCGCAAACATAGAGACAAACAAAAAGGGGGCATATATGTATACATGTTATTTGAAATTAATGCAATAAGGGAAAGAGGATATGTGAAATTATTGCATTAAATAAATGGATGATGCATGAACCTAAATAAAAATAAATTAATGTGATGCAAATAAAAGAAAGAGAATATGGAATGCAAAACATGTCAAATGTGTAATTAAAGCATGCATAGAAAAAGGTTGTAAACATTAAAATGGAGCAATTAAATGTGAAGGGGGTCAACTTTTGAAATTAAAACGTTTAAAAAGTAAAATAATAAGGCCATAAGCAAGCCACAATTGGAGGAAGGTTAATGTTATTAAATAACATTCAAACCAGAGACGCATGCACAGGTGATTAGATGTAAATAAATAAAAAAAATGGTTTAAGTACATGCGGTTTCTTTTCAAAAAGAGTAGACAAAAAGAGAAAGAAAGCAATTAATTGATTAGGAGAAGAATATAGCAAATAAAGGTTCACGTATAAGTGCAAATAAATAAATAAATAATTGAATGCATGAAGGAAAGAGGTTGCTATACGTTAAAAATAGTATGTAATGCATTAAATATAAAGAAATAAAGCGGTTTTTTTTAAGGAGCACGAAGTGTGAAAAGGGTTGTTCTGGATGGTTCTTTTCTAGGGTTGAGCTGGACGGTTTAGATGAGTTTTTATTTAATCCTAAGGTCCTAGTTGCTCTAACATAACCCTAAAATCATTCTATCTCTTATAAGACGCCTCCATGCCACCAAACTTCAACCCAACATAGCCGCCGCCTCTAAACTCTAAATTAAATTGCAAGTTCTTCATCAATTTTGGAGTTTAATCAAATCAAGTAGCAAATTTCTTCAACAACAATTCACGTTCTGCGTCAATAATCAAATAAGAAGCCTAAACCAACGTTCTACCTCAACAACCAATTGTTTATTTCCCCAATCCAGTCATGGTGAGTGGTTTAAAATACAGTTGTTGTATAATTGTACTTCTATCGTTTTTCATTCCCCATAATGAATATGATGATAATTTAATAAGATCAGTTGTTTCATTTATGCTTACGATTGAGTTCTCTCCTTTTTATTCTTTCCCCTTTTTGTTTTTATAGCTGGGCTATCTCGAGCCTACATCTATCATTAATTTATGCGTTGTAAACGAGAACGAGAAAGTAAAAGGGAAAAAGGGGTTGTTTGGGCATAATATGGGTTGGAAGGATTTATGTATGATTTGAATAGAATTATGGACATAATTGTATGGTAATTTTAAATTTATGTAGTTTGGCATGATTGAAATTGGATATGGAATTAGTACAATTTAATATTAACAACATGTAATTGGATATCATGGATTGGTGAAATTTATTGGTAAGATAAGCCTAAAAGGTGAATTAGGTTATATGTATGAACATGGGAACGTTGGGAAATATATTGTAAAAATATTGATTTTATGAACTTGAGTATTTTTGGATATTTTGGATAATTGGAATATAAAAGAAGTTGGCATATTTGGGTATGGATTACATGGAATTGATGAAATTGCCTATAATTGGAAATTTGTAATTAAGGCTAATTAATATGTAATTAGTGACAAGTTGGAATAGGCAAAATTGTAAACATGACTATTTGTTGAATTGGAAACACATAACATGAAAATTGGGATTTGGGTGAAATACGATGTTAATGAACCTTTGACACGAGGTTAGGCGCAATTGTGGTGTAATACCGCCCGGAACCGCCAGGCAAATCCAGCTGCCACAATTGGACGTCTAATGTGAGAGGTCAAAGGCATGAATTGTAGGCGTAATGGTTGGTGACACGAGGTTAGACCGCTTTGTGGTGTAAGACTACCCGGAGCCGCATGGCAAATCCAGCAGCCACAAAGTGTTCGGTCTAATGTGGGAGGTCATGCACCGTTCGTCATAATGAATGAATTAAGGAATACTAACCATAATAAGACATGTGGGTGACATGGATATGATTAGAGGGTTAAGTGGGTGACATGTAAAATATGACATGTAAATATGGACTTAACCGTTGTAAGACAAAACATGTAAATATGGACTTAACTGTATTAAGACAAGACATGTAAAACATGTAAATGTGGACTTAACTGTAGTAAGATACATGAAGTAAAACATGACTAAGGTGGACTTAACCGTAGTAAAGCACGTGTAAGACATGGAAACAATAATAAAAGAGGTTAAGTGGGACATGGGTGACATGTAAGACATAAATAAATAATTCTTAACCAAAGGGGACCCGTTATGGCATCACAAATTAATTGAATTGGGTAAAGTTTAGGTAACGGGTTAAATAAATGGAAAGGGTTAAGTAAATCTAAATTAATGACAAAAGTGGGGAATGATAAATAACCTATTATGAATGAATTTGAATAAGAAAAGGAAGGATAATGGGTTAGACTTGTCCTAGGGACAAGTGGAAAGTATAACTTATGGGATAAGGTAAGTTATAAGAAACGATAGAGGAAAATAAGGTAACTTATATGTGAAGATATACTTAATTATAAATTAAGTAGTTTGGGAAGGAGAAGTGTGAAATTTAAGATGATATAAGTTATATGAATGGAAAAGAAGTAAATTAGAATCATATATGTTGGTTGGGTTGAGTAATTCTCTGGGTGCCAGTCTGATGTTGATTTCGGTCTTCGGGGCTGGTGTTTAGGGGATTATTCTCCTAATCAGAATATATGTGGATAAGACATACTTAACTATGAATTATGAATAACATGTTGTTGTAACCCTAAAAGGGAATAATTTATGAAGTTGGAAAACAACATGTTGTGGTCTTATTAATGGACTTAAATGGTTTAAGTATAAATTGAATTAATAAGCGAGGGTAACTTGGTAAACTTGAAAAGGAAGTCAATATGAATAAGAATAACCAAGTTAAATAAGAAAAACTGACGAGGTAACACAAGCGCGTAAGAATTGATTAGACGTAGGGTCTAATGACATATAAAATCAAGGTGCTTGGGGCAATCCGTACGTTGTAGGATGAATAACCCAACAAGGTAAATCATCATGGTGTCATATGACACGAGGGGAGCACACATTCATCATTTTGGCGGCTCCAACGGACTGGAAGGGGAAGCATGCGGCTTCTTAAGACGTTAAAGGTGCTCCTAGTAGTCCTCTGTGTGGTGGCAGATGTTTCAGGCTGTGCCCGCAGAGGTTGGGTCTGCGCGTAACTACTAGGTGGGTGGGCCTTAACTGCAAGAATAGTTGGGCAGTCAGAATGTTGTTCGCGGTGACGGAAAAGGTGATTCGACAGCTGCCTCAATGGAGGTGGAGGGTCAGGACCAACAAGGATAGTAGGTCGTCGAGTGCCTATTACCACAGCCAGTAGGATGCGGAAAGACTAGAGCTAGACCCAATATACCATTAACCATTCACTATCGTGGGACGGTGGTTGAGGGGAGACGTCACATGGATGTTTAGATTGGTTGCTTAGGGGCTTGTCGCTTAGCTCTCATAGTCTTTATTAGTTATGGGAGGGGCCGAGGTGGGGCCACAACCACCATAGAAAACCGACCCTAGGGATATTTGTGTGGGAGGCTCTTAAAGGCGGGCCTTGCACAAATATAAGGAAAACGCCCGACCTAGTTCCATGTTTCTTGTGTAGCCCTGCCACGGAACTCGGGCACACACACATGATGGGTGTGCGGATTAGATATCGAATACGATAGAGAATACGTACGTGGAAGAGTCTAGATATAACCTTGTCTGCTCTTGGTGGTGTATCGTAGACTGGTGGGCATTATTCGATAACGGCAGTCAAACTAGAATGATCCTATTTGGGTGTAGTGTTGTATTATATATATAAGAGGAATATACATTACTATGACATAGGACGGGGGACTGCGTATATCACTGCGAGGATACGGTGGGGACCATGCGAGTGGGGTACCACGGGGTGTACCTCAGTTTGGGGCTAGCTACATATACATTATATTAGGTTAATCTACTGGGAGTAGATGGGTGCGACATGTGTGTAAGCCTTGAGCGCTAACGAAACAAATAACCTAATAAACAAAAAAATGTAATTGAACGGTATATGTACGATTATTCAAGAAGTGTAGTTTAAACTCATTCACACAGAACTTATGTTCTGACCCCCTCCTCATAACATTTGCAGGTTAGATTCATGACAGAGTCTTATAGCTTTGGAGATACTGATTTAGCAGTATTGTAATTAAGGTAAAGCTATGTTTATATATATTATATTTTATTCCTTCCACTGTAAGGTGTTTTCTGAACTCTGACATATTTCTTGTCTTTGTCTTTTCTGTAGGATACCAGAGCAATTAACTCGGGTTTTGATGGATTGGGTTTTTGAAAAAAAAAGTTGGTCAGTCGGAATTCGTGTTGTTACAGTTACGTTTTGATCTATGCAAGTTTTGCAAATTTATATGTAAGTTATGTTTTGATCAATGCAAGTTTTTATGTAAGTTGTCTTTTGATCTATGCAGGTTTATATGCCAGTTATGTTTTGATCTATGCAAATTTATATGCAAGTTGTGTTTTGATCTGTGCAATTTTATATGTAGGTTATGTTTTGATTTATGCAAGTTTTTGTGCAAGTTATGTTTTGATCTATGCAAATTTATATGCAAGTTATGTTTTAATATATGCAAGTTATGCAAGTTTATATGCAAGTTATGTTTTGATCTATGCAAGTTTATATGTGAGTTATGTTTTGATCTATGCAAGTTATGTTTTGATCTATGCAAGTTTATATGCAAGTTATGTTTTGATCTATGCAAGTTTATATGTAGGTTATGTTTTGATCTATGCAAGTTATGTTTTGATCTATGCAAGTTTATATGCGAGTTATGTTTTGATCTATGCAAGTTATGCAAGTTTATATGCAGGTTATGTTTGATCTATGCAAGTTTATATGTAAGTTATGTTTTGATCTATGCAAGTTTATATGCAAGTTATGTTTTGATCTATGTAAGTTATGTTTTTACCTATGCAAGTTTATATGTAGGTTATGTTTTGATCTATGCAAGTTATGTTTTGATCTATGCAAGTTTATATGCAAGTTATGTTTTGATCTATGCAAGTTATGCAAGTTTATATGCAAGTTATGTTTTGGTCTATGCAGGTTCATATGTAAGTTATGTTTTGATCTATGCAAGTTATGTTTTGTTCTATGCAAGTTTATATGCAAGTTATGTTTTGATCTATGCAAGTTATGTTTTGATCTATGCAAGTTTACATGTAAGTTATGTTTTGATCTATTCAAGTTATGTTTTGATCTATGCAAGTTTATATGCAAGTTATGTTTTGATCTATGCAAGTTTATATGTAGGTTATGTTTTGATCTATGCAAGTTTATACACAAGTTATGTTTTGATCTATGCAAGTTTATATGCAAGTTATGTTTTGATCTATGAAAGTTATGCAAGTTTATATGCAAGTTATGTTTTGATTTATGCAAGTTTATATGTAAGTTATGTTTTGATCTATATGTAAGTTATATTTTGATCTATGCAAGTTTATATGCAGGTTATGTTTCGATCTATGCAAGTTTATATGTAGGTTATGTTTTGATCTATGCAAGTTTATATGCAGGTTATGTTTTGATCTATGCAAGTTTATATGCAAGTTATGTTTTGATCTATGCACGTTTATACGCAAGTTATGTTTTCATCTATGCAGGTTATGCAAGTTTTTATGCAAGTTATGTTCATCTATGCAAGTTCATATGCATGTTATGTTCATCTATGCAAGTTTATGCTTATAAGTTTAGATCTATGCCAGTTCATATGTTTAGATCTATGTCAGTTCACATTGCATATGTAAATTGGACCTATCTAATATGCTAGTTCACGTTTATATGTTTAATTAGAATTATGTTGTTTTATGCCAAGTTTATGTTACACATACTTAATTAGATCTATATTGTTTTATGCCAGTTTGAATGTCATATGTCTCTTTCCTTTCCTTTTTCTTATGAATTAGGCTAACAGCGAGCCTAACGTATTATATGAATTATACGTACGAACAACGTGGGGATGTTGGGGAATAGTTTGGGAAAATATTAATATTGGATATTATGTAATTGGCATAAAATGGTTAGTAACCATGTAATTAACTTGAGACATAAATTGGTATAGTTTATATACATGGAAATTATGGACATAATTTGGATGATAATTATGAACATAACTTGAATTGACTACACTTATGGATAATTGACATATAAACTTGGACATGAATGGTAAATATGTAAATTGATTAAAAGATGAACATGCCTAACCCGAGGTTAGATTGAGTTGCGGTGTAAGACTGCCCGAAACCACCCAGCACATCCAAAAACCGCAACAACAGGTCTAATGTGAGAGGTTAGCACATGAAGCCCAAAACCGGAGGTTTGAATGAGTTTGCGGTAGAAGTCTATCGGAACCGCCCGGCACATCCAGCAGACGCAAACAACAGTTCTAATGTGAGAGGTTGGTGCATTAATAAATCAATTAATGCCAATGAACAGACATGCAAAGAATGGTAAGGTTAAGTAACATATGAATAGGCGACACTTAACCAATAAAACATGTTAATTAAACAAATGGGTGGGGTTAGGTTAAATTGAGAACACTTAACCGTTATAACATTTCAGCAGTAACCCACATAGATGTATCATGGTACCCTAAACTAGGCAGGGTGGGGCACGATTACTGGGATGATTATAAGCGGTCAAAATAGCGGTGGGTGGTGCGTCAATGTACGTTCCGACGGAGTACGGGCATTCATGTGCTTCAGAGTGGAAAAATCAGGCACTAGGCATTAGTAGTTATACACTGTGCATCTTGAATAGTGTCGGGTTGCCATCATAGGGATTGATACACCGCATGGTGGAACCAGCACAGGTATCTACAAACAAGCTGGGCCGAATGACACAAGTAATAAATACATACGAGTTAGGGAGCCGATCGCATGGGGAGGGTAGTGGGTACAACTAGTGGAGTTAGGAGCAGGCGGCACCTACGACAGCAGCTAGGGGTACACGAAACTACCATTATTATTATAATTATGATTAGTAAGAGGGATCAACTTTCAGTATGGGACTAGTAATGGTATGGTGTATTTAGCATTGGTGCAGTGTAGTAATTATCCTATAGTGATTAGAAGCACAATCAACATTTATCTTATTCACTTGCCTACCTTGTTATGCATGCTTATGTTACAGTCATTTCTTACTTTCCAGTTTATGTTCTTGTCCTGTTACTTTAATAATTATATTGTTAAAGCTACTAGACTCGCCAGACTTTATATCTGACCTCGTTTGTTTCGTCCCTTTTCTTTCTGTTTCCCCCTACGTTCTCAGGGTTGGCCTAGTGGAGCTTGATTTGGATCTCTTTCTCTCTTTTGGAAGTGCTTGGATTGCTGAAAGTAAAATTCAGCTTATCTCTTTTTATGGCTATTTATGTTGGGTTTATGCTTTTTGTTTTATATACTCAGAAAATAATTTGTCAAGATGGATATTAAGTGTACTTGGTTTTATTATTGGTTTTGGTGTTGTAATCAAACTATTTTTCCACTGCAATGAAGTTGTTTTAAAATTTTAAAGTACCAATATATGTATCTGTCTTGTTATATTCTGTTCTATACACTTATAATACTCCATGAAAATTAATGCATTCCCTGTGTGAGTGACATTAATGGACGAGGGTTGTTACACATGGTATCAGAGCTGAAGGTTACCAGAACAGACAAAAGATTTTGAAAACCATTTTCAAAAGCATTTTTTTATACAGAAGTATTTTCAAAAACATGTTTTAAAGAAGATGTTTTCAAGAGAAAGGTTTATTATGAAAAACATAATCCCCAAAACCCATATATCTTTCTTTCGATTCTTTGCTTCGAATCTCTTCCTTTTTCTTCTTGAGTCTCTTTCCCCACGTGTAGATGCTTTTTCTAAGATATGTAAAGACTTTCGTGCGATGGGTGGAAAACTGTTTCATAGGACTGAGACGTTTGTCGAAGCTAGAATTGGCTCAAGGAAGTGGTTGACTCGTTTGTTATCTTTGAGATAGACGATGGAAGGAAGGTTCAGCTAGCTGCTTGGTCGATGAGGGAGTTTAGGCTAAGTAGCACAACCCAAGGATGGGGAATTTGTTGATATGGCTTTAATCCATGAAGAAGGTAAAGGATAAAGTGGAAAGAATAATTAACCCCATAACAATAGAAAGGCGGTAAGGATAACAAGGGCCAAAAGAAAAGGAAGTGCCACAATTGTGGAATACCTGACCACTTAAAGAAAGACTGTAAAAAGAAGAAGAAGACTGGCTGTTACCACTATGGTGAGGCAGGACATATGATTTAGGATTACCCGAGGAGGCAAGGGAAAGGGCAAGGATAGATGGCAGGATCTTCAGGAGGGCAGGTTGTATTCTCGTGGTCAGTATACCAGAAAGAGATATGAAGTTTCGGTTGAATATTTGATTTCTTTTTCCTAAGACTCTTTTCGACTCCTGCGCTTCGCATTCGTTTATATCTGCTTTGTTAGTTGAAAAGCTGCACCTAAATACTAATTTAGTTATGGATCCCATTGTAGTCTCAAATCCTATTAGTGGTTCGGCTCATTTATCCACGGTCTGTCGGGATTTGAGAGTGTCTATCTTGGGCATTGGGTTTGAATGCAATGCCTACATTCTTGGTTTCATGGGCTACGACTTGATTCTAGGCATGGACTGGCTAGCCAGGTATGGTGCCATCCTAGACTATGGAAGGAGGGTAGTTAGATTGTTGACTCGTTATGGAAGAACCCTTGATATTTCTTGTGACCCTAGAGGTCCGGTGATGCTTAGCTACCTAGAATCTCTTGACGCATCCATCGATGATTTGGAATTTGTTCGTGTAGTCCGTGAGTATGGTGACGTCTTTGATGAGGTTCGGGTTTACCCCCAAGGCGCGAGATAGACCTCCATATATACTTAGTAGATAATGCAAAACCAGTTGCATTACCAGTGCATCACATGGCTCCGAGAGATAAGAGGGAACTTGATAGGGAAGTGGGGGAGCTACTCAAGAAGAGGTTTGATAAGTGAATCATATCAGGATGGAAAACCAATTAAAGACAGTCCTTGAGGAAGCCCCATCAATCTAAGATGACTATTCATCCAGTGGCAATAAAATGTATAGACTTCGGGGAAGTGGGGCCAAGCTTGTGGAAGGAAGTAAAAGTAGATAAGACAGCGAGAATGCGACTTGGGAGACTGAAAATAAAGATCACGCTTCATACCCTTTCCTTTAGGACTATGTTCTTAACTTCTTTTTCCAAAGCTTTTTATTCGTACTTGTTTCTATCATTTGAGTACATCTTATCCATAGCATTTTTCGATCTTTAGATAGGAAAATCCTATGGTTGTAAACATGTGTTTGAGACATGTTATGTTTGGTGGATGCAAGTGAATGCAAGTGTTTGCTTGTGGTTGCTCGTGGATGCATTTACACACACATTAGGCACTAGATTAGCTCAGTCACTTATATATTGCATATTGATAAGTGTGGGTGTATATTGATTGTGTTATCATATGGATGCTGCATTTAGATGAATGATTGTGCACGCATGTAGAAATAATATGTATCATTAGGATTCTTTTGCACACATAATGGACGCATGGCACTATCATGATTTGCATTAAGGAGGTCAACTGAATCAGTAGACCGCATGATCTTTGCATTAGGTAAGGGACATATACACACACATTTGCATATGTTCATATAGATTAGAAGTCTTTTAAGGACAATGGATGCTTGTGGATGATGGATGATGAATGGTAGGATACATTCTTCTTAATTTGAAGATTTCGGGGACGAAATCCTTTAAGGAGGGAGAATGTAACACCCCGCATTTTTAATGAAATTAAAAATGCGGAAATATGTATATATATTGTACGCATAGATATAATTTAGAAAGAAATTAAATAATGACAATAAAATTGCATGTAATAAGTTAATGTAGTGAAATGAAGAAAAAGATTAATAAAAGAAATTACATGCAATACATGAAATGCGAAGAAATGCATGCGAACATTTAAATAGAAATAAAAAGGAGAATTTGAAGAGCCTCCAAAATTTGGTCATGAAATTAGTGTCATTGCATTCGTGGTGATTTTCTGATTAATTTAGACATATAGTTTGTAGAAAACTGATTTAAAATGAAGAAGATATCTTTAAATTAAATATTGCAGTAAAACATGAAAAAGAGGAATGAGAAAAGAATAATGGATAGCATTTTCCTAAGTCTTGTTAGCAAAAGAATTAGTAGCTCATTTGGTTAGTACATGTGACTTGTACACAAGAGGTACAGAGTTCGATCCCCACCAACGTCATATTTTTGTTTTAGGGGAATGGCTTAAAACTGGCTTAGTGTGAACGTAGTTCAAAAAGCGGTTTAGTGTGAAAAGGGTTAATTGGAAAGATAATTAAAACGAAATATATATATATATATATATACATATATATATATATATGCACATATATATCTGACATGTGGGTGTCAACACACCTACTACTGCGCATCATGTTGCACACATGGCGCATTTTTGTTGGTTAGTAACGTTTTTGATGGTTTTAGGGCTTACGTGGCTTGTTCTGATTGGCCTGGTGATGTGTCTTTTTGGTTTGAAGGGTTTAGATGAATCCTAGACTAATCTAAAGGCTTTGATTAATCAAATACTTCTATATAAGCATACATAAACCTAAACCCTAATCAAAACTAAATTCATTCATATGCCGCCATGCTGCTACATCCTAAACTAAACTAGTCTCTTCTCCAACAAATTAAAGCTTAGGAATTGTGAAAAGGGATTCTAGAACAACAACGAATGAATCTATTCTTTCTTCTATCACTGTAAGTACAGTCACTTTCACAAGATAATCAATTAAAATAATTATGATAAGTTGTGGTCTGGACTGTATGAATATGCCTGTTGAATCATATGTTATTAGCTAGTTCTGTTAACATCTATTCTATTAATATATAGCAGTTTTGTTATCATATGTAATTGGATTCATTATATGATGTTAATTCCTATGTCTAATTATATATGCTTGATTAGATTCATTCTATGCAAGTTTATATGCAAGTTATGTTTTGATCTATGCAAGTTTATATGCAAGTTATGTTTCGATCTATGCAAGTTTATATGCAAGTTATGTTTTGATCTGTGCAAGTTATGCAAGTTTATATGCAAGTTATGTTTAGATCTATGCAAGTTTGTATGCAAGTTATGTTTTGATCTATGCAAGTTTATATGCAAGTTATGCTTTGATCTATGCAAGTTTGTATGTAAGTTATGCTTTGATATATGCAAGTTTATATGTAAGTTATGTTTTGATCTATGCAAGTTATGTTTTGATCCATGCAAGTTTATATGTAGGTTATGTTTTGATCTATGCAAGTTTATATGCAAGTTATGTTTTGATCTATACATGTTTGTATGCAAGTTATGTTTTGATCTATGCAAGTTATGCAAGTTTATATGCAAGTTATGTTTTGATCTATGCAAGTTTATATGTAAGTTATGTTTTGATCTATGCAAGTTATATTTTGATCTATGCAAGTTATGTTTTGATCTATGCAAGTTTATATGTAGGTTATGTTTTGATCTATGAAAGTTTATATGGAACTTATGTTTTGATCTATGCAAGTTTATATGTAAGTTATGTTTTGATCTATGCAAGTTTATATGCAAGTTATGCTTTTATCTATGCAAGTTTATATGCAAGTTATGTTTTGATCTATGGAATTTATGCAAGTTTATATGCAAGTTATGTTCATCTATACAAGTTCATATGCAAGTTATGTTCGTCTATGCAAGTTTATGCTTATACGTTTAGATTTATGCCAGTTCATATGTTTAGATCTATGTCAGTTCACATTGCATATGCTAATTGGACCTATCTTATATGCTAGTTCATGTTTATATGTTTAATTAGAATTATGTTGTTCTATGTCAAGTTTATGTTACACATGCTTAATTAGATCTATATTGTTTTTTGCCAGTTTGAATGCCATATGTCTCTTTCCTTTCCTTTCCTTTCTCTTATGAGTTAGGCTAACAACGATCCTAACGTATTATGTGAATTATACATACAAGCAACGTGGGGATGTTGTGGAATAGTTTGGGAAAACATTAATATCGGATATTATGCAATTGGCATAAAATGGTTAGTAACCATGTAATTAACTTGAGACATAAATTGGTATAGTTTATATACATGGAAATCATGGACATAATTTAGATGATAATTATGAACATAACTTGAATTGACTACACTTGTGGATAATTGACATATAAACTTGGAAATAAATGGTAAATATGTAAATTGATTAAAAGATGAACATGCCTAACCCGAGGTTAGATTGAGTTGCAGTGTAAGACTGCCCGGAACCACCCGGCACATCCAGCAACCGCAACAACAGGTCTAATGCGAGAGTTTAGCGCATCAAGCCCAAAACCCGAAGTTAGAATGAGTTTGCGGTAGAAGTCTTCCCGGAACCGCCCGACACATCTAGCAACTGCAAACAACAGTTCTAATGTGATTGGTTGGTACATTAATAAATCAATTAATGCCAATGAACAGACGTGCTAAGAATGGTAAGGTTAAGTAACATATGAATATGCGACACTTAACCAATACATGTTAATTAAATGTAACAACCCGGAAAATCTGGGCCAGTTTAAAAATTTTATTTTGGCAATTTTAGCGAATTTTGAATATTTAAAATAGATTATTTTAAATAAATTCGACGAGAAATTTATTTTGAATAGAATTCGACGTATATATAATATACGCGTCGTCGTTAGAATATAAATATATATATATATATATATAATTATAAATAGAATTGAAAATGGCGTGGTAGTTCGATAATTCGATTTCAAACTTCAATTGAATGTACCGGGTGCAAAACAATCCGGATTTTAGTGAAACCAAAAACATTATGATCTAATTGATGATATCTTTCCAACGAATCCGAAAAATCGAAATTTCATAGCGGGAATAAAAAGATATGTCCAGTTGAAAATTCTGAATAGTCGCTATGGAATTCAGGCCCTTAAAAAAGGAAATTTTGCAAGCGACCTCAGATTTCGACGAAACCACTTTTGTTGGATCCGTGATGTCAAATTATTGCTAGGTTTCAAATTTCATAATTTTTCGAATTAATATGTGAGCGTGGCAAAGGAAAACGCGTTTGACCAGTTTCAGTTGATTTTAATCGACTGGAAATTGGCCATTTTTCAAACGGTCTCAGAATTCGACGAAACTAGTTTTGTTAGGACCGTATCGTCAATACGAAGCTAGAAAATATTTTTCTGGAATTTTTCTAGTTAGTATGTGATCCCGGTAATTTGAAATGTACGTTTAAAATTCGATATAGCGATTTAAATGTAAATTCAACGGAAACTGATCGAAGCGATCGAATCATCTTGCGATACATATCCCATTGTGTTCAGAATGGGGGTAAAACGCTATGGACGACAGGCGGTGGACCTCGTTTCGAGGTCGTATGTAAAAGTCAACTTTTGCAATTAAAATAATTAAATAAATTATAAATTAATACCCTCCCCTCTCCTTAACTACCCAGGCCCCCCCCCCCCCCCGATTTCATTTTACAGAAAATAGAAAAAAAAACGATGAAGGACGGAGCCCTCCATCGAACCGCCGCCCTCCATCGTGGGGCACCAGCCTGGCACGCCACCGCGGCGCATCACCCCGGCACCCCCCTCCCCTCCAACCTCCTCCCACTCTCCTCCGTTCCCTCTTCTTCCCCCAAACCAGAACGACGCCGCCCACTGCCAGTAAAGCCGCCGCGCATCCCTCCCAACCTCCGCTCCACCAGCTTCCACCACTCCGACGAACTCAGCCACCTCCACGACTTCGGGTTCAAGGAAAATAAAAGGTGAATTTCATTTTCTGATTTTTATTTATAGGAAATGCAAATGAAAATATGATTTTGATGATGATGAGGTTCGGATTTTTATGTTAATGGAGATATGATTTCTAACATAAAGTAAAGCTAGGATTTTTGTTTATATGAAATACGGTTTTTATTTTTAAAATAGAAAAGATCATATTTTTAAAATGGAAAAGATTGGTTTTTTTTAAAATAGAAAAGATTAGATTTTTGAAATGGGAAAAGGCAAAATCTTTACAAAATAAAAATTCGATTTTTATATATAGAATAACAAAGTAAAAATTCGATTTTTATATATTGAATAGCATAGTAAAAAATTCGATTTTTATATATTGAATAGCATAGTAAAAAATTCGATTTTTTTATATATTGAATAGCATAGTAAAAATTCGATTTTTATATATTGAATAGCATAGTAAAAATTTGATTTTCATATATTGAATAGCGAGGTAAAAATTCAATTTTTACATATGTAGAGAATACGAGCAACGAAGGTGATAAAAAGGCGAGAACAGTGAAGATTTCCTGCATTAGAAATGCCGTGGAGTTGGGATAGCTATTTGTGAGAACTTCTCACTCTTTAATTTAATTTTCTAGTTATATATATATATACTAGGATGCAGACGGTGTTTAGTAGCACTCGACACCCGTCATCCACAGACCATGGATGGCTTGTTTGTTAAATTGTTTGGTTGTGTAGTTGGTTAGATTATTTGGTTTGAATTGATTTGTTTGGTGAAATGAAATTGATTTGATTGATGTGTGAATGGCGTGGGCCTTCACTAGACCGGGGATAAGGCTAGGCCTTGTCCCGTTTCTAGTATCGTGTCGTTATGCCGCCGAAATTTTCTAAAAATAAGTTAGAAAAATAAAGATAACATTTTATTTAATAAATGAACCGAGTAGAATATTCATAGGTTGAATAAAATAGTTTGATCGTTAAAAATATAATTTTTAACGTGAATATGAATAAACAAATATTCATTTACAAACCGGACGGTTTATTTATGTACACCTATTTGAAGGACATTGATTGGGACGATAAAATTTTACACATCGCCCAACTGCACAAATAAAAATCTGTGTTTGATTGTTTGAAACCCCACACGGGTATTGGGATGATATTTGACGTACACTAATCCCGATTGTTTAGTTGTATGTCGATCGATTGATTGACAGACTGTTATAAGCGTCGAATATTTATATTTGATGCTTATACAATGTAGAATGCACTTTGGATGATGGTTGATTATTCATCGTTGTTATTGTATACATGTGTTGTAGAAAATCCATATAATTAACATTATATGGTAATTGATTGGGCCTCATTCCAGTTTTGAAATAAAAATATTTGAAATAGAAATATTTGGAATAAAAATATTTGAAATAGAAATATTTGGAATAAAAATATTTGAAATAGAAATATTTGAAATAGAAATATTTGAAATAAAAATATTTGAAATAGAAATATTTGGAATAAAAATATTTGAAATAGAAATATTTGAAATAGAAATATTTGAAATAGAAATATTTGAAATAGAAATATTTGAAATAAAAATATTCGAAATAGAAACATATGAAGCCGTGTTGGTTAGATTGACGTCATTTCGATGTGAATGATATTTATATCGATTTTATTCATTCTTCAATGAATATTGAATAGATTTGAAATTCGAACTATATTGAAATGAATTGAAATTCGAATTATATTTAAAGTGAATTGAAATTCGAATTAAACTGAATTGATTTGAAATTCGAAATACACTGAAATGATTGAATTTGAATAGAAATGATTTCGAATTGAAATTAACTAGAAATTGAATATGAGGTTGAAACCGTTTTGAAAACGAATTTAAAACGGTTTATAAAGCACGTTTTGAATTGAAATCGACGAAGTATATATTATATATATTATATATATAATATAATGGCCTGAACAGAACGCGCCGCGCCGCGGCAGTTCGCGAATTTCGACCATTGACTTCGAACTGATATTACGGGAGATCCGACCGTCGGATTCTCCTAAAACCGGAATCGTTGGGTTCGTATCGAAAAGAGCTTTCTAACGAATATTAGAAATTAGAAATCTAACGGTTGGATTTGGAATTATGTCCAAATCAAATTTGAAAAAGGTCGCTGTAAGTGCAGTTCGATGGCCATTGAGGGAAATCGACCGTACGGGCCTTGATAAAATCATTAAAAATATCAATAATTTGTGTAAAATCATAACAAATGATTTAGAAAAGATTGGGATGAAAAACTCCATATTTGAAAAGATAAAAATAGATTTTTATCGAAATGAACTAGTTTTGAACTAGAATTATAATTCTATTCATTTTTAAATAAATAAATTGAATTTGAAAAGGGTTTTAAAAATAACCAGAATTTCCAATGATTGCATTGGAGTGGATTTGAATCGAAATTGTCTTCGGAATATTTCGATGTCGGAATTCGTGATTATACAGATGTTGCTATGGAAATTTGAAAGATATATATTTATATCGTTATTTCCAATACGACATTTGTTAATCGTAGAATTTGATATTGAATATAAGCCGATATATTTTCTATTCAGAGCCTAGTGTTGAATATCAAATGTGATTTGGGTTTGTCGTGAATGGTGTCTTCATTAACACTGTTCTTGAACCCAATTGAGAAAAGATTAAATCTTTTTATTTAGATTTAATGATGTGTACCAATTAAATAATATTTAATTGGAATTGAATTTGAATTAATTTTTGGGTTTATTGTGAGCAGTGTTTTAAATAACACTTGTTCTTTAACCCAATAATTAATGGAATGTGATCTTGGGGTTTATCGTGAACAGTGTTTTTAAATGACACTGATTCTTTAACCCCGTTAAAGATTAAAACTAAGTGGAGTTTTAATGAATCTTTAATTAGATTGAAAAGATCGAGAATGGAGTAGCACTAGTTTTACTCCAGGCGATAGTTAAATCTTTAATTAGATTTGAACGTGAAATGGTAATTGAATTTACCGATAACACTGTGGTGTTAGATATGAAGTATTACCAGTTTTACTTCATGGGATGAATAGGTTGGAATTGGGAAATCGAAATAAATGATTACTTCGGTAAGGTTCGCTAATCCCGACTAGTTTGAATTGATATTCAAAAATAGATTAAAGAATAAATTTTAATGATTTATCTTTGATAAAATTAATGGGAACCTTTCCCTATGAATATAAAATTTAGAAACTAACTGTCGGTTAGCCAAACAGAATGGTTTTCTAGATATTGATCTGATGTTGGTTTCGGCCTTCGGGGTTAATATTTGTGGAATTATTCTCTGATTAATTTATGGTTAGTGACTAATGAATTGAAATGAGGCGTATGTTGTGTTTGTGTAATACTTATTTAAAATATACGCGAGTTATTCGGAAAGACCGGGTTTATCCCATTCTGAATAACTGATACGACGATAAGTCGAAGATGAAGACGGTGGTCGAAGACCGGAGGTCTTCACGTCGTTTGGGTGATTACTGATGATCTTGATTGGGATGTACACCCAAGAAGATGGAATCAATTGGTGATCGTCCAGACGTATTTGGAGATCGATGGATATGCGGGGTACTATGTGCCTCCGTTTTTGTTCAGACCCAGAACGGACTTGTAAATGGACTGTGTGTCTGACATTGGATTTCAGTCTGTGTGATTGATTTCTATTAAATATATATCTGTTTGGCGGCGGAGAATTTATTCTTTTGCTTAACGCCCTTCTCTGAGACGTACGAGCTCAGGGGTTATATACTGATGGATATCAAACGCATAGAGTGAATTGCCTGTGTGGCATGCCCAAGTGGCGAGTGATCAAGGCTTCTGTTGAAAAGCAAAGTCTTGTGGTTGATGATCGAAGCACGGCCTTTGTGGCGTAGCTTTGTGTAACGTTTACTTCGCGAGTTTCACACCCGGTATGAACCAAAAACGGGAGACGGACCTCAGGGGGGACATGCGTTTTCTTTCTAGCTAGAAGTGGCGTCAGTGGTTTTACACGCCCTGACGAGTTTGACTTATGTGGTTGTTGCTGTTGCGAGGCGCCTCGGTTTGATTGGACGATCCGGGTCCGATGGAGTCATTCGTTGGCTCATTTACGCCCCCAAAGGGCGGAGAAACGCATTGTTCAAGCATTATAATCCACATCGGTGGACCGGCCCTGACGATCCAAGGTACGGTTGCGGCTGTGCCTGAGACTCGGGCTAGACAGTCTCGAATCGGTTGAGGACTATCTTTTGCCTCGGTTCATAGATGGAAACCCAATTTCCAAATACGTGACTTTGCGATTTTGATTGTATAACCTATATATGGCGACATAGTGGTATGGGGCATTCATGCCGCCTATGATTGATATTTATGATTTGAAGTTGTTTTATACACTATGCACTTATAACAGTATCAAATGATTTGTTTTAAACGTATCAAGCATTCTTGGCTATTATAAGGTAAAAACCCTATCCCTCGGCTTGCGTTGCATTGTGTTATAGGACCTGGGTCTTATAATAGCTTCATTTTTCTTTATTTAGCATTGCGTTGTTGTTTTATGCACTGGTATTCTTGGGAGGAAACCCGTTCCGTGTTATACGGCGTGGTCCCTTGATTTACCTAACTTTAAAATAAAGATTTACAACTGTTTTAGTTCTCACACCAGTCACATTACTGACCTGGAGTTTATTGTTTTAACCTAAACTCTGGGTGCCCCTATTTTGACACGGGCAGCTAGTAGTTTTGGTTTTGCAGATTTATATTCACAGGATCTTGGTTTACAGCTGGAACGATATCCGGAAAGCTTTGTATCCGTATATCTCATTCTAGTTGTGTATTGTATTATTTTTCCGCTGCTATGTATTTAAATGTAAATTAAATCTCTGATATTTCTGTGTAATATTCATTTATACTCTGTATATTCTTGTAATCTGATGCATTGTTGTAATATACAATGAAATGTTCTTCCGTCTGCGTTCATTTATGTGCTGTTCTCAAAGTATCCGCTCTTTCCTCAACGGGGAAGAAACGGGTTTTCACATTAAACAAATGGGTGGGGTTAGGTTAAATTGAGAACACTTAACCGTTATAACATGTTGGTTAGGAAACCCTAGTAACTTGGACCCATTTCAGTAGTAACCCACATAGATGTATCATGTTACCCTGAACTAGGCAGGGTGGGGCACGATTACTGGACTGATTATAAGCGGTAAAAATAGCGGCGGGTGATGCGTCAGTGTAGGTTCCGACGGAGTACGGGCGTGCATGTGCTCCGGAGTGGAAAAATCAAGCACTGGGCATCAGTAGTTATACATTGTGCATCTTGAATTGTGTCGGGTTGCCATCATAGGAATTGGTACACCCCATGGTAGAACTAGCACATGTATCTACAAACAAGTGGGCCAAATGACATAAGTAATAAATACATACGAGTTAGGGAGCCTATCACATGGGGAGGGTAGTGGGTACAAATAGGGGAGATAGGAGTAGGAGGCACCTATGACTGCAGCTAGGGGTACATGAAACTACCAATATTATTATCATTATGATTAGCAAGAGGGATCAACTTTCAGTATGGGACTAGTAATGGTGCGGTGTTTTTAGCATTGGTTCATTGTAATAATTATCCTATAGTGATTAGAAGCGCAATCAACGTTTATCTTATTCATCTTGCCTACCTTGTCATGCATGCTTATGTTACAGTCATTTCTTACTTTCTAGTTTATGTTCTTATCCTGTTATGTTAATAATTATATTGTTAAAGTTACTGGACTCGCCAGACTTTATGTCTGACCTCGTTTGTTTTGCCCCTTTTCTTTTTGTTCCCCCCTTCTGCCACAGGTTCTCAGGGTGGACCTAATGGAGCTTGATTTAGATCTCTTTCTCTCTCTTTTGGAAGTGCTTGGATTGCTAAAAGTAAAGTTCAGCTTATCTCTTTCTATGGCTATTTATTTTGGGGTTATGCTTTTTGTTTTATGTACTCATAAAATAATTTGTCAAGTTGGATATTAAGTGTACTTGGTTTTATTGTTGGTTTTGGTGTTGTAATCAAACTATTTTTCTGCTTCAATGAAGTCGATTTAAAATTTTAAAGTACCAATGTATGTATCTGTCTTGTTATATTCTGTTTTATTCACTTATAATACTCCTTGAAAGTTAATGCATTCCCTTTGTGAGTGACTTTAATGGACGTGGGGTTGTCACAACTTCTTTTACACCCGAAACGCAACTTTCTAAAATCCATAGAAAATGAAATAAAATTCTAAAAATCACAAAAACTACATATATGGATCGGTGAGAGCAATAGCTAAAACTTGGTATGGATTTTGTGCAACTCGCACCACTTATGGAGTTTGAGAAGGCAACAGTGTGAGCTAGGGTTTGGGGGTAGTTCCCCGACGAGGAGGCTGGAAGTAGAAAAAAGTGGCGTGATGATTATGGAGGAGAGGCGCGCATCTGGGTTAAGTTTCGTAGGGGTCAGTGCTATAAAGTTTCGATCGATTTTACTACTCGCGTATGGAACTGGGTGCTATCGTGTGATGAATGATGGAGGGAGGTTTGTTATATGATGACTGGAGTGGAGAGGAAACGAGAACCAGAAGGGGGTGGTGATTTTGAGATGTTCCAATGTGCTGAAGAGTGGTGGGGAAAGGAGGAGTTGCGGAGGTGGCCAACAGGAAGGGGTCGGGAATTAGAAAGAGGGAGAGAAGGATTTAAGAGCGTTTAGAGGATTAGCGGTTACAGTGTTGAACAATGAAGTCGGAGGAGTCCAGCTCAATATGAGCTATAGACAAAAATCCCAATTACAGGAATGATTATTGGTAAATAAGCAAGAATTATATAATTAATCATAGAATTAATTTTAATTATAGTAATTCAGAAGGAATATATTTAAATTAAATCTCGTATATATTGTAATAAGCAGTACTTAATCATTCGTGAACTGAAATTGACGAAACAAGATCCATTGGGATCATATGGAAGGTAGCTACACAATGGAACTGACTGAGAGTGAATTGGAGCTCATTACAATTTATTGCAAAATAAATTGTCTGATCTGAATTAACGACAATTATCCGTTATCTAACGATAATTGTCCAATGTGAGTAAAACTCACTAACTCTGTCAGTTTATATTTTTATAAATATAATCTAGGGTTGATAAATGATGATTGATTGCTGTGTGATGATTGTTTGGTTGAATTGCTGATTTAGTGGTTGAAATTATAGATAACGATATATATATATATATATATATATATATATCGTTAATCAAACATTGATTCTGTTTATCAGAATATTTCATATTGAAATGAAATCGATGTTAATTATATTGTTTAACATTTGTGGATGCAGGGAAACAGGTCGGAGGAATCCAACTGGATTCCTCAACATTTATTTACTGTTTTTTCATATTTGGTGATATATGATGTGATATATAATATGTTGTTGATGATGTGTGTTAGAATGATATTGATCATTGTTATTTGGTATTTTAAATATTATAAGAAATACTGGAATATAAAAAGGGAATTTTCAATGTTATATTGAAAAAGAAATATATATAAAATCAAAGGATTTTATAAAAAGAGATATTTACAAAATCAAAGGATTTTATAAAAAGAAATATTTTTAAAATGAATAGAATTTTATAATAGGAATTATTTATATAATAAATAAAATTTTATAAAAGGAAATTTTTGGAAAATAAATATAGAATTATAAAAAAAGGGAATTTCAAATTAGAAAAGAAATTTGAGATGATTTATTT
The DNA here is from genome assembly GCA_030737875.1 of Allium sativum. Taxonomy (NCBI): domain Eukaryota; kingdom Viridiplantae; phylum Streptophyta; class Magnoliopsida; order Asparagales; family Amaryllidaceae; genus Allium; species Allium sativum. The sequence continues at coordinate 644,494,206 of CM060912.1, forward strand.
AAATTAGATATTAAATAAAAATATGTTTTTAACATATGAATTGAGAAGAATAATTTATAAATAATATTTTTAAATTAAGGAAAATATTTATCATTGGATAAACAAAGATATATAAGTCTGAACTCATATAAAGAAGTAAAACAGGAAAAGGGAGCAGATTAATTTATGAATAATATTTTATAAATTAAGTTAATTATTTATCAGTGGATAAATGGAATATATAAGTCAAAACTTATATGGAGAAGTAAGAATCGATTTTAACATCGATATTTGAAACAGAATATGAACATATTTTTAATGAAAATTTTAGATGGAATTATTAAAGTGTTGAATAAAAAATAAGATTTTATATGAATTGTTTAAAAATAGAAGTATAAATCGAATATTTAAAATAAGATATTATTTTAAATACAAAACCAAACAGTTTAATTTATATAAAGAATATGTTATTCATATTGAACATTAATAATGGATTAAGGCAAGTATTTTGCGAAGAAAAAGATTATGAAAGAAATGTTATTCATATTTTATATGAATAATAGATTAAATAAATTTTTTGAAAATAAAAACATTTATAAAGAAGATCGGATTTGAAGTAGAAATTCAAAGGGGAATTTGAATGAGACAGAAATAGAGTTAAATCAAATATAGTTATTCAAAATAGAATTAATCGAATAAGAGTAAATTGAAAAGAGTTAATCGAATAAGAGTAAATTGAAAAAAAATATTCGAAGTGAGAAAATCGAATATAAGTTATTCGAAGTGAGGTAATCGAATATAAGTTATTCGAAGAGAAATAATCAAATATAAGTTATTCAAAGAGAGAGGATCGAATATAAGGTATCCGAAGTGAGATAATCGAAAATAATTTACTCGAAGTGAGATAATCGAATATAATTATTCGAAGTGAGATAATCGAATATTAGTTATTCAAAGGAAAGTCTATCGAACAGAGATTTCTCGAAGGAGAGTTATATGTCGAATTCGATTATATCAAATTGGGAAAAGTATTATTTACTTTCCAGTTTTAAATCAAGATTGACTTATTTATAAATTAGTTGTTTTATTTATTTATACAAATCAAGGAATAAAAGTTATAATGTTAAGTTAGATATTTCAGAAGTACGAATTATAACGTTATCGTTATAATAAATGTTTTCCAGAAAAGAAATGGAATTGTAAACTGAATCCGAGAATTTGCATAAGCAATGATTGTTAAAAGTTGAGTGTTGTGCTTTATCTTTTGCGAGGTTAAGGACATTGTCCAGTTAAGGTCTGAGAGGTAATTATACCCCAACTTGATTGACTTCGGAATTAACTAAGGAATAGTTGAAGTTCGGTAGCGAAGATTGATTAGAAATACAGTGAAGTGATAAATGATAAATGGATTGAGCAGTCGTAATGATAATTACATAACATTCGTTTGAAATACATATAAGTGAGTTTTGGAAACATTTTCCAAATATAATCAGAGATATTTTCTAAGCATAGAAAATGAAATGTTGATGATAAAGAATACTGGAATGACAGTGATACATGAAAAAGAGATGGAAATGTATTCTAATGATTAATAACGTACATTTTCTAAATTTAGAAAATAAGGAATGTTGAATATATGGAAATAGGAAATGAAAGATGAATAAATTAAGGAACTAAAGAGATAAATGTTAAACGATGATTGATCGATAGAATTTCCATCTGGAAATAATATCGTTGTTTGCACATATGTTTTTCTTTGTTAGTTAACTCACCGACAATCGAAGTTTTTGACCATTTTTCCATCGTCAATGCGGAGAGACCGGGATCATATTCATTATCCGAAAACCACTATGTATGGGCATTAGCGTTGCGAATCAAATATGATGAAGATAATTGAAGACGGAGTTATGCAGGGCTGTCCTGTTTACAGAATAGTACCTTCGGTTTGTCCAGTCCCAGGATGATCTGTATGGAAGAATGTCTGACAGATTATATTTAATACATCGCGTAAGTTGATCTCTTCAAACGCATTTACGTTTGGTGGCGGAGGAATTCGTTTCTCTTTGCTGTATACCCGTGGTATTTTTGGAGAAATCAATTTGTGATTTGGCGAGTATGACGATGTGACATTCAAAGTAAATAAAGGTGTGGTCTGTACATTATGACCTCTAGCCTCACAACTAGGAAATGGTATAATATCGGGTAGGTCGCATGGCTAACTGGTTAGTTGCCAATTAGGGTGTATTGTCACCTGATCTAGAGAAATTCCATTTACTTCTATAATCTATTTCGATGTTGTCCCTTTCGGTAAACGGTTGCTGATCCCAACCATTGGTGATAATACATTCGGTACACTCAAGTGAAATGAGTGACCGGTCATGTTTAGTCTGGGTTACAAGATGTTCTTGTTGAACCCGGTGTATTCCTCTCTAGAGATACGCTATCGGAAGGTGGTCCCATACCTTGCTAGTTGGAATTCATTAACCAATAAGCGCCCACGGTTTTGATTATATATTATGTATGTGGAACGTGAGATGAAAGTGTTCTGTTAGATGATTATTATATTGTGGTTGATAGACATTATTATAATATCAGATGAGTTTAATATAAAGATTATCGTTCCTTTCAAAAGGTTTTTGAATGTTAAATCAAGTGTTTTGGATTCTCATAAGGGAAAAACCTATTCCATGTTATAGGGCGTGGTCTTATGAGATATCGTTTATTTTCTCAAACTGTTTAAAATGTTTACTCACACCAGTCCCATGACTGACCTGGAGTTTATTTTGTTTTGTTTTCCCTAAATTCTTGGGTGCCCAATTTGTACGGGCAGTCAAGTAGTAAGGATTTTACAGATATAAATGGAAGGCTGGAGCAAGAGGCTTCAGGATTATATATATTGTTCGTTCCGCTGTGTTGTAAGTGTGTAATCTGATAATGTTACTGTATACACATACTACTTTTATTTCAAAGTTATGTATCTATTATATATTGTTCATTCCGCTGTGAGATTCGTGTTTAATCTAATGTTGTATGTTCTTCTCCTTCTTCTATTCTAAGTTTCTATCTTATCTATTCTCACCCTCAATTTTCTTTCATGGACTATCCGGTGTTTTCAGTTCTTGGATGTTCGAAATGGTGTTGTATGCCGATATCCAAGGTTGCAATTTCCTCGGGTCGTTACAGTGGTATCAGAGCCAGGTTAATTAATTACCTTGGCTCTGTGGCGTAACTCAGTAGAGATGGGGTTAGTAATACGCTAGATTGAGTTGAGTGTATATATACGAGTGAATGTATTTGTTATTTGATATAAAGTGGTTTTATATTATGGAGATTTATTGGTTGAGTTGTTTATGAGTTCTGGTCGATCAATTTGATCCACTGTATCGGTAGGGGTTTATAAACCCTTGAATACGATGAACTGACATGGTACGTTTTGAAAAGAGGTAAATGAAATAATTTTACCCGAAATATATTTTGTTGTAAAAAGAATCTATACATTGGAATTATTATAATATATAGGATGTGTTGGTTGTTATTATAATCAGATGAGATTATAAATTGAAATGGTTATGTAAATAACCATTCAGAATTCATATAAGTGTAGTATATGGAATTCAATGGATTAAATCTGAAATTAAATCATAATTTAGAATAAAAAGTTCTGCAAATTGGGAAAGTGTTGTAAATGGACGTGGATTTAATATATGAAAATTTTAAAATCCTAGGAGATTTTAAATTGTTTTACGAGCATTGTTAAGTATATTTTGAAATAAATTTCAAAATGGAGATGTTTAAAGATGATTTTTAAAAGTGATATAGTATTGAATTCACTTCGGTCACTGGGAAATAACCCTGATGATGCTGGCCACATCATCAGTGTTCATTTTCTAGTTGTAAGCGATGGATTACTACCAAAAATATTTTTTGGGAATGTTTTGAGAAAACAAGTGGTTTTGATTTCCGAAAAGGAATATTTTATGTTTGAAAAGGGTAAGTTGTTTAAAACTCCCTGGAAGATTGTTTTGAATTAAAAACAAATTTAAAGAAAAATTGCAAAAGAAAATTGGAAATAAGTAAAGCCAGCTAAGTGGAATTTAGTTGAAATAGAGTGATATCGAGTAAGTTGGATTGATGTCATAAGAATTTGAATTGATAATGGAATTTGAGTTCATAATGGAAATTGGTTTAGTTATAAGACAATGTTTGGATCTGAGGATAAAAACTGATTGGAGTTTGATTGGGATGACATTGGTATATGCTGAATTGATAGCAGATTGAAAGGATATAATGATATGCCCAAAAAAAAGGTACAAGTTTATTTATATATGATTTTGGTGATTTATGAGCCCATTCGGCAAGCCGCTTGGCTGTTCGATTTTCTTTTGGGTTGGAGAAGGCCCAGAGAGGCGAGTTGTAGTTGTACCGATTGACCCGTACAAAGGAGGTGCTGGCAAAAAAATTCAGAAATTTCGGGTGTTAGAAAATTTTCGGGATTTGTGAAAATTTTCGTTAATTATAAATGAATTGATAATTTAATTTAAATAAGTTGGTTCAATTGAAAATGAAGTTAAAAGAAGTAAACAAATAAATTTTAACCCGGTTTGTAGGGTTTGTTTTCTACCTTAGCAATTTCGAGGACGAAATTGTTTTAAGGGGGGAAGAATGTAATGTCCCGTATTTTTACGGTACAATAATTAATTTATTTAATTATTTAAATAATGATTCAGAGAATTAAATGGTTGTTTAATTAAATAATATTGAATATTTAATTAATATAAATAATAGAATAATATATTTATTTTTGAAATAGTAGGAAATAGTAGAATTAGCAATATTGTGTTAATTGGATCATTAATAATATATATTTCAATTTAGAGTTGAGTTATACTAACGAATATATTATTTAAACGAAGTTTGAAGGTATAATTATAATCGAGCTTGTAATTGCGCGGCAGTTCGTAATTTGGCGATACAAACTTTAATTGAATAAACAGAATCCGTTTTAAATTGGATTTCTGTGAAACAAGAAACGTTCGGATCTGTTGAACAATATTTTTCTAATGGAAGAGAAAAATTGATATTTCGTTGTGTAGATTTTGAGTTACGATCAAATCAAATTTTAAATTAGTCGCTATGGAATTCCTTTATAATTTATAACGAATATATGAAAGGATTTAAATTGAATATCGATTAACTATGATTTTAGAATATCGAATTATAAACCCCGATATATTTATTTTGAAGCTAGAAAATATTCTATGTGAATATATACGAAAATGTTAAATTATTAATATTTAATTTAATTATTTTTAAATATATTAACATTTAAATGGGTTATTTAGAGCTTTAAAAATAGCCATTTTTGTAAACGAACTCCGTTTTTGACGAAACTAATTTTGTTGGATCCGGAATATTAACTTATTGTTATATTTCAATTTTTGTGACTTTTGGAGTCAGTATGTGGCCGTGCGGTATTTAAATATAAAAAACAATCGATAATTTGGCCTTTTAAAATACATTGTGTGAGCAAACGGAGTCGAAATTCGACGAAACAAGTTTCGTTGGGTCCCTAATATCGAAATATAGTTGTAGGTCCATTTTCATCAAATTTGGATACTGTATGGGATCATAGGGATTTTTAACGATAAATAAAAATAACGTTGAGATATATATTAATATTATAATCGAATATAAAAATATAAAACTTCCCTATAAATTCACCATAATTTTTCTCAAACCTAATTCTTTTTTTCTTCTGCTCAATTACATTTCCGCCGTCAGTTCTACTTCTTTTACACCCAAAACGCAACTTTCTAAAATCCAAAGAAAATGAAATAAAATTCTAAAACTCACAAAAACTACATATATGGATCGGTGAGAGCAACAACTACAACTTGGTATGGATTTTGTGCAACTCGCTCCACTTATGGAGTTTGAGAAGGCAATAGTGTGAGCTAGGGTTTAGGGGTAGTTCCTCGACGAGGAGGTTGGAAGTAGAAAAAAAATGGTGGTATGATTATGGGGAGAGGCGCGCATTTGGGTTAAGTTTCGTGGGGGTCAGTGCTATAAAGTTTCGATCGATTTTACTACTCGCGTATGGAACTAGGTGCTATTGCATGATGAATGATGGAGGGAGGTTTGTTTTATGATGACTGGAGTGGATAGGAAACGAGAACCAGAATGGGGGTGGTGATTTTGAGATGTTCTGGTGTGTTGAAGAGTGGTGGGGAAAGGAGGAGTTGCGGCGGTGGCTAACAGGAAGGGGTTGGTAATTAGAAAGAGGGAGAGAAGGATTTAAGAGCGTTAAGAGGATTAGCGGTTACGGTGTTGAACAATGAAGTCGGAGGAGTCCAGCTCGATATGAGCTACAGATAAAAATCGCGATGACAGGAATGATTAATGGTAAATAAGCACGATTTATATAATTAATCAAAGAATTAATTTTAATTATAGTAATTACGAAGAAATATATTTAAATTAAATCCCGTACATATTGTAATAAGCAGTACTTAATCATTCGTGAACTGAAATTGACGAAACAAGATCCGTTGGGATCGTATGGACGGTAGCTACACAATGGAACTGACTGGGAGTGAATTGGAGCTCATTACAATTTATTGCAAAATAAATTGTCTGATATGAATTAATGACAATTATCCATTATTTAACGATAATCGTCCAATGTGAGTAAAACTCACTAACTCTGCCAATTTATATTTTTATAAAAATAATCTAGGGTTGATAAATGATGATTGATTGATGTGTGATGATTGTTTGGTTGAATTGCTGATTTAGTGGTTGAAATTATAGATAACATGTAATAACCCGAAAATCTGAGCCAGTTTAAAATTTTTATTTTGGCAATTTTAATGAATTTTGAATATTTAAAATGGATTATTTTAAATAATATCGACGAGAAATTTATTTTGAATATATTTAGAACGTATATATTGTATACGCCGTCGTTAGAATATAAATAATTATATATAATTATAAATAGGAATTGAAAATGGCGCGGTAGTTCGATAATTCGGTTTTAAACTTCAATTGAATGTACCAGGTGCAAAACAATCCGGATTTTAACGAAACAAAAAATAATAGGATCTAATTGATGATATCTTTCCAACGAATCCGAAAATTTGAAATTTCATAGCGGGAATCAAAAGATATGTCCAGTTGAAAATTCTGAATAGTCGCTATGGAATTCAGGCCCTTAAAAATAGACATTTTGCAAACGACCTCGGATTTCGACGAAACCACTTTTGTTGGGTCCGTGATATCAAATTATTCCTAGGTTTTAAATTTCATAATTTTTCGAGTCAATATGTGAGCGTGGCAAAGGAAAACGTGTTTGACCAGTTTCAGTTGATTTTAATCGACTGGAAATTGGCCATTTTTCCAACAGTCTCAGAATTCGACGAAACTAGTTTTGTTAAGACCGTATCGTCAATACGAAGCTAGAAAATATTTTTCTGGGATTTTTAGAGTTAGTATGTGACCCCAGTAAATTGAAACGGGCGTTCAAATTCAATATATAGAGTTATATGTTGATTTTGACGGAAACTGATCGAATTGATCGAATCAACCTACGATACATATCCCATTGTGTTCGGAATGAGGGTAAAACGCTATGGACGACAGGCGGTGGGCCTCGTTTCGAGGTTGTATGTAAAAGTCAACCTTTTTGAAATTAAATAATTAAAATAAAAACTTCTCTCTCTCCTCACCCTCTATAACTTCTGGAACCCCCCCCCCCCCTTTATTCATTCGTTCAACAAAATAAAGAAAAAAAAACTGTGCAAATCGATCGTGCCCTAGCCTAACCACCGTCGCCCTCGTCCACGCCTTCACCCACGCCTATGATGCCACCGCCCTCCGCGAGCCTGGCGCCCCACGCTGGCCCGCCGCTCCTCCACTCAAGAACCTCGCACCCCGTTTAGACCCCACCGCCACAACCTAATGCTGCCCACGAAGACTGCTGTCGCCCCCCTTCCACCTCAGCACCCCTACCCGCGTCTTCCTCTCCCCAGTCTCTTTTTCGATTTCGTCTTCTACCCCTCAACTGTGAGTTTACCCTATTTCTTTACTTTTGATTTTTTCCAAAGTAAAATATGTTTTCTTTGCTGAAATGAATAGTGATTTTTACTTCTATAAAAAAAATAGGATTTTCATTGATGTAGGATAATAAAAATATGATTTTTATTAAAGTAGAGTTATAAAAATATGATTTTTATATAATAGATAATATAAAAATACGATTTTTATAATATAGAAGGAGTAAAAATATAATCTTTATATTTGAAAAGGCGAAATTTTTATATAGAGAGTAGCGATATAAAAATTCGATTTTTATATATTGAATAGCGAAGTAAAAATTCGATTTTTATATATTGAATAGCGAAAGTAAAAATTCGATTTTTATATATTGAATAGCGAAGTAAAAATTCTATTTTTATATATTGAATAGCGAAGTAAAAATTCTATTTTTATATATTGAATAGCAATGTAAAAATAGGATTTTTATATATTGAAGAGCGAAGTAAAAATTCGATTTTTATATATTGAATAGCGAAGTAAAAATTCGATTTTTATATATTGAATAGCGAAGTAAAAATTTGATTTTTATATATTGAATAACCAAGTAAAAATTCGATTTTTATATATTGAATAGCGAAGTAAAATTTTGATTTTTATATATTGAATAGCGAAGTAAAAATTCGATTTTTATATATTGAATTGCGAAGTAAAAATTCGATTTTTATATATTGAATAGCGAAGTAAAAATTCGATTTTTATATATTGAATAGCGAAGTAAAAATTCGATTTTTATATATTGAATAGCGAAGTAAAAATTCAATTTTTATATATTGAGTAACAAAGTAAAAATTCGATTTTTATATATTGCATAGCAAAGTAAAAATTCGATTTTTATATATTGAATAGCATAGTAAAAATTCGATTTTTACATATTGAATAGCGAACTAAAAATTCGATTTTTATATATTGAATAGCAAAGTAAAAATTCGATTTTTATATATTGAATAGAGAAGTCAAAATTCGATTTTTATATATTGAATAGCGAAGTAAAAATTCGATTTTTACATATGTAGAGAATACGGGCAACGAAGATGACAAAAAGGCGGGAACGACGAAGCTTTCCGCAAAGGAAAAGTCGTGGAGTTAGGATAGCTATTGGTGAGAACTTCTCACCTTTCAATTTCTTTTTCTAGTTAAATATATATATACTAGGATGCAGACGGTGTTTAGTAGCACCCGGCACCCGTCATCCACAGACCATGGATGGCTTGTTTGTTTAATTGTTTGGTTGTGTAGTTGGTTAGATTATTTGGTTTGAATTGAATTGTTTGGTGAAATGAAATTGATTTGATTGATGTGTGAATGGCGTGGGCCTTCACTAGACCGGGGATAAGGCTAGGCCTCGTCCCGTTTCTAGTATCGTGCCGTTATGCCGCCGAAATTTTCTAAAATAAGTTAGAAAAATAAAAGTATCATTTTTATTTTGTAAATGAACTGAATAAAAATTCATGTGTTAAAATAAAATATTTTATTGTTAAAAATATAATTTTTAACATGAATGTGAATAAATAAATATTCATTTACAAACCGGACGGTTTGTTTATGTACACCTATTTGAAGGACATTGATTGGGACGATAAATTTTACACATCGCCCAACTGCACGAATAAAATCTGTGTTTGATTGTTTGAAACCCCACACGGGTGTTGGGATGAAATTTGAAGTTCACTCATCCTGATTGATTAAATATGCCGATCGATTGATTGACAGGCTGTTATAAGCGTTAGATATCTATATTTGATGCTTATACAGTGTAGTGCACTTTGGTTGATGGTTGATTATTTTTCAATGCTATTATATACGTGTGATGTGTGAAAATCCATATAATTAACATTATATGGTGATTGATTGGGCCTCATTCCAATTTAGAAGATAAAGAATATTATAAAATAAAGGTTCATGTGTTGACTGTACTCATCCGTTGAGATTAGTCGTGTATTGAACGAAATATTTTAACAATAAAATTTACATCTTTATCATATATAGAATTAGAAATCAACTGGAAAATAGATGAGATGAGTGGTCTCTTGGATATTAATCTGATGTTGGTTTCGGCCTTCGGGGTTAATATTCAGGGAATCGTTCTCTTACTAATGTAACGACCCGGAAAATCTGAACCAATTTAAAATTTTTAAATTGGCTAAAATAATGGATTTTAAATATTTTAAATAAATATTTTAAATAATGGCGATGAAAACTGAGTTTAAATCGACAATTGAAAACGAATATAATTAATTATAATTATAAACAAGGCCTAAAATGGCGTGGCAGTTTCAAAAATTGAATTCAAACTTTGTCGGACTGTACCGGGTGCAAAACAATCCGGATTTTAGTGAAACCAAAAATATTTAAATCTGTTAGTGAATATCTTTCTAACGAATCCGACCAATCGAAATTTGATAGCGGGAATCAAAAGATATGTCCAGTTGAAAATTCTGAATAGTCGCTATGGAATTCAGGCCCTTAAAAATGGACATTTTGCAGATGACCTTGGATTTCGACGAAACCACTTTTGTTGGATCCGTGATGTCAAATTATTGCTAGGTTTCAAATTTCATAATTTTTCGAATCAATATGTGAGCGTGGCAAAGGAAAACGCGTTTGACCGGTTTTAGTTGATTTTAATCGACTGGAAATTGACCATTTTTCAAACGGTCTCGGAATTCGACGAAACTAGTTTTGTTAGGACCGTATCGTCAATACGAAGCTAGAAAATACTTTTCTGGAATTTTTCTAGTTAGTATGTGACCCCGGTAATTTGAAATGTACGTTTAAAATTCAATATAGTGATTTAAATGTAAATTCAACGGAAACTGATTGTAACGATCAAATCAGCTTGCGATACATATCCCATTGTGTTCGGGATGGGGGTAAAACGCTATGGACGACAGGCGGTGGGCCTCGTTTAGAGGTCGTATGTAAAAGTCAACTTTTTGAAAAATTAAATAATTAAATATATATATTTTATATAACCCCCCCCTATTCCCTCTTCTCTCTCTTCACTTCGAACAGATAAAAAAAAACCTAAACTAAGTCGCCTCCCCCGATCATCCACCTCCGCACGTCGCCACCTCCTTCTCCTGGAGCTGCTACCGCTGTTGCTTCTTCTCTCCCCCTCGTTCGTTGATCGCTAGTGACATCGCACCCCCCCCCCCCCCGAATCAATCGCGACGCCCTGAATTCGCGAGCCGCCGCCCCCTTGGAAGCGAGCTCCGCCTGCCGCCGACGTCATCTTCTCCCCCCCCCCTTCGCAGCTAATCGGTGAGTATTTTATTTATTTTTATTTTTATTTTATTATGTAAATTCTGATTTTTAAAAATAATTTAAAAACTGATTTTTTTTAAGAGTTTAAAACTGATTTTTTAATTAGGATAAAATTGATTTTTTAATTAGGATAAAACAGAATTTTAAAATGGTTTAAAACTGATTTTATAAAGGTATAAAACTGATTTTTAAGAAGTTTAAAAACTGATTTTAAACAGGTTATAAATTGGATTTTTAATTTAAACTTTAAAAAGAAAAAAGATTAGAACTTTAAAAAGAAAAAAGATTAGAACTTTAAAAAGAAAAAAGATTCGAATTTTAAAAAGAAAAAGATTCAAACTCTAAAAAGAAAAGATTTGAACTGGGATAGAAAGATCAGATTTTTAGAATAGAAAAGGACATATTTTTAAAATAGGAAAGACGAAATTTTTATATATTGAATAGCGAAGTCAAAATGCAATTTTTATATATTGAATAGCGAAGTCAAAATGCAATTTTTATATATGGAATAGCGAAGTCAAAATGCAATTTTTATATATTGAATAACATAGTAAAAATTCGATTTTTACATATGTAGAGAATACGGGCAACGAAAGCGACGAAAGGCGAGATTGGCGAAGATTTCTATAAAGGAAGAGTCGTAGTATTGGATAGCTATTGGTGAGAATTTCTCACTCTTCAATTTCTTTTTCTATATATATATATATATATATATATATATATATATATGTGTGTGTGTGTTGAAATAAAAGCGAATTGCTATATATAATATATATATATATATATATATATATATATATATATATACGCCCCCTCGTCCACAAACCATGGACGATATTTATTGGTTGAAATTGTTGTAAAAATTGATTGATAGCGAATGGTTGTTTGGGATTGTTTGTGATTAATATTGGTTGAAAAATACCCGTTTGTGGTTGAGAAATATTTGGTTGAAACCACATAGGATTAGTTTTGTGGAAATGAAATAAATATATACATGTCGCCTGCGTGCGAACTAGATGCATGATCCCCATTGTCAAAAACCGCGAGGTTTTAAGGTAGAGCGAGGAGTCGTACTAGGGACGGTCCCGGTTTTAACTACCCTGCCGTTATGCTGCCGAAATTTTGAATAATATTCGTATGTTTGAATTATTTTCCTCTGCTTAAACTATATTTATTCATTGAATAGAAAACATTCATGTGTTGAATTGATATTCATTCGTTGATTAGAAATTCATGTGTTGAATGGTATTCATATGTTGAAATAAATTGTTTGATAATAAAAATCACATTTTTATCTATATACAGAAACTATAGAAAACATTCATGTGTTGAATTGATATTCATTCGTTGATTAGAAATTCATGTGTTGAATGGTATTCATATTTTGAAATAAATTGTTTGATAATAAAAATCACATTTTTATCTATATACAGAAACTATAGAAAACATTCATGTGTTGAATTGATATTCATTCGTTGATTAGAAATTCATGTGTTGAATGGTATTCATATTTTGAAATAAATTGTTTGATAATAAAAATCCCATTTTTATCACCAACTTGAACTATATAGAAAAATAGTGTTTTGAAATGAATTGTTTTACAATAAAAAATCACATTTTTATTGTATGCATAAATCGTTGAAATGTGAAGTGTTAAAAATAGCCACTTGTTCAAAATAAACATATATGAGTTGAAATATTCATTAATTAGCTAATGAAATGATTTGCACCTATTTATGTAACATTAGAATGAACGGTGTTTTTAAACCAAATAGAAATCAAATATGAAGTTGAATAGAAAATGATAAATGATAAGAACTGTATATATATGTACATGCATATTCATTGAACAGGTTATAGCAAAGGGGCTAGAGAAGAGGAATCAAATCTGAAGAAAAACAGCGCCACGGCCGCTTTATGGCCCGAAGCGTCGTTTTGAATAAATGGGCTATTTTAAAATAAATAAAAATAGCGATAAATCGTTATAAAATATTGGAAACAATATGGAGTGGAAATAAACTAAATTTGCTCGATTTATGTTGTATTTGATGGTTGAATGTGTTTGGTGTGAAAATTAAATTAAATAACAATATTGGTGTTGTCGAATAATTTAACCATTGAAATAAATTGACTTGAAATTCTAAATAAACGTGAATTATTTGAAAAGGCCGAGTTAATTCTCATTTCGAATAATTGACCGACGATTGAAATTCGAAGATGAAGACGATGGTCGAAGACCGGAGATCTTCACCTCGTTTGGATGGTAACCGAGGTCCTGATTGGGAGGCATCCCGAAATATGGATAATGAGTGGTGGTCGTCCAGACGTACGTGCTGATCGATGGGTTTGCGAGGTATTTAGTGCCTCCGGTTTCGTTCAGACCCAGAACGGACTTGTAAATGGACTGTGTGTCCGACATTGGAATTTGTTCTGTGTGATTGATAGCCATCAGTTGCATGGTATGAATTGCCTGTGTGGCATGCTAAGATGCAGTGATCAGGGCTTCTGTTGAAAAGCAAAGTCTTGTGGTGATGATCAAAGCACCGCCTGTGTGGCGTAGCTTTGTGTATAACGTAAATTCGCGAGCCTCACACCCCGGTATGAACCTAAAACGGGAGGAAGGACCTCAGGGAGGACATGCGTTTCTTTCTAGCTAGGGTGGTGTCAGTGACCTACCAGCCCTGACATTTATATACTTTTCACCTATGTGGTTGTTGCTGTTGCGAGGCGCCTCGGTTTGATCGGACGATCCGGGTCCGATGGAGTCATTCGTTGGCTCGTTGACGCCCCAAAGGGCGGGGAAACGTATTGTTCAGGAATTTTAATCCACATCGGTGGACCGGCCCTGTCGCTCCTAGGGTCACTCGAGCTCTGATCCTGAGACACGGGCTAGAGCGTCTCGAATTCGGTAAGGACTATCTTTTGCCTTGGTTCATGACGGAAATCCAATTTCCAAATACGACATCGTGCGGTTTTGATTGTATATATGTATGGCGACATGATATATGGTACCCATGCCGTCTATGATTGATAGTTATGATTTGAAATTGTTTTCAAAACATATAGACACTAACAATAATATCAAATGCCTTTGTTTTGTTCGTATCAAGCATGTTTTGACCGTTATAAGGAAAAACTCTATCCTCCGGTTTGCGTTGCATTGTGTGATGGGAACTGAGTCTTATAACGGTTTCATTTTTATAAAACGCATAGCGATGTTTAAAAGAAAGATTTGTTCTAAAGCACTGGCAATCCAATGGAGTAAACCCGTTCCACGAAAGTGGCGTGGTCCTGTGATTTGCCATATTATATATGTGTTGAGTAGATTTCTCATACCAGTCCCATGACTGACTCGTAGTTTGTTTCACTTTCAAACTCGGGTGCCCCTTTTTCTACACGGGCAGCCTTGTATTCAGGTTTAGCTGGTTTTCTTTCTGGATAGCTGGAGCTGAAGATGGATTCTATCATTTATCTCTTTTTATGCTGTTCAGCTCCTATTGTACATATTTTGTTTATTTCCGCTGTAGACATTTATGTATATCTGAACTGTACTTGTACTAAGTAAGATCCTGTATACTGTGTAACTCTGATGATTACTTTTATCCAGTATATTCTATTGTTCATTCTGGTGTATTTATTTAATTATGTTCTGCTATTACCTGTTTCTGTGTTATATTCCAAAGATAACCCTGTTTCCGTGAGAACGGGATTTCGGGTCATCTCAACGTGGTATCAGAGCTTTGGTTAAGCTTAGTTCTGGAATATAACATTCGAACGAACTCGTAAGAAATAGAACCAGTAGTGTTCTAGGACGGGTAACTCCATACAGATAGGATCAGTAATATCCTAGTATGAGTAGCAGAATGAAATAACACCTCGATAGACACATTTACATTCAAGTATTTGTCTCTATATTTTGAAATATCTTTTCTGTTGACCTGACACTTGATCTGCTATTTGCAGAAGAACTAGAAAATGAGTGCCAGAAACAGAAGAAGTAATACTGACCCGGATATAGAAGCTCTATTCATGAAATATAGAAATCTGGGTGGAAAGCTGTTCTCGGGTGAAGAATCTATTATGAGAACACAAGCTTGGATTCGTTCGGCTGAGAAAATATTCGAAGCATTAAAGCTTAGGGATGACCAGAAAAGATTACTGGCCTCCTGGGCACTCAAAGATGAAGCTTTGTTCTGGTGGGATTCTGTTATTAGGGATAATCCAGAAGGTGATATCACCTGGGATAAATTCAAAGTGATTTTCTTGGAAAGATTTACCCCTCCCGAAGCGACTGAACGCCTATGTAATGAGTTTTCTTATTTGATACAAGGAGATATGACCATTCCCGAATATCATAAGAAATTCAATGAACTTTCTCACTTTGCCCCTCATCTAATTCAAAATCCGAAGAGGAAAAATATGAGATTTATTCACGGACTTCAAAGGAAATATCAGAATAAAGTATTGGGGCATGTGAAGCTTCCTTTTTCTGAAATGATATATATGGCCTATCAGTATGAAGATCTCCATAAGAAAGGAATGTTATGCGACGAAGAAGAAGTCAGTTCTAGTGACATAGCAGAGTCGGAAACTGATATTCCTGAAGCTAGTACGACGTCTGAGATCCGTAAAGAGCCCGGTGCCAATCGCAAAAGGGCTGAATCTGAGAAAGGGCAAGGAACGACTACCATATGCAGTAACTGTAAGAAGCCAGGGCATTTGTCGATTAACTGCGGACCCTTAAAGAAGCGATTAAGAGGCGGGTTTCAATCCAAGAAGGGATTTCAAGAGAATAGAAAGTGCAGTCAATGCCATCAGTCCGGTCATCTTTCAAAGGCCTGCCCGCTATTCAGAAAGCCTAAAGCAGTACATGTAAATGAAGTGGTAGAAGTACCTGCCCCCTCGTCTGCTCAGGAAAGGTCTGATGTTTTAGAAGGCACGCTCAATGTCAAAAACATTCCAGTTAAAGTACTGTTTGACACAGGCGCGTCACGAAGCTTTATTGCAAAGAGTGCAGTCAAGAAACTGGATTTGAATTTGAAGAAGCTCAAAGAGCCAATGACTGTCCAAAATCCAGTGGGAGGTTCCATCAATCTCAGTTGGATTTGTGCAGTACCTGTCTCTTTTTCTTGCTATAAATTCCCTATTATCTCTATCATCATGAATTTTAATGAATTCGATCTTATTCTGGGATTGGATTGGTTAACTAGATATGAAGCTGAAGTTAAATGCGCCGAGAGAGTGGTTAAAGCAAAGGCCCAATCGGGGAATTATATAACCATACCATGTGAAGGCCCGACTTCAAATAGAAAAGATTTCTGGTCAGCTCTCGATGTTTCTCGAGCTCAAATAGAAAATATCCCTGAGGTCGCAGAGAATATTCCTGACCTCATCAAAGACATTCCTGTCGTCAAGAATTATGCGGATGTGTTCGAAGAAGTTGTTCGCTTACCTCCGCAGAGAGAAATAGATTTCAAAATTGCTTTAATTCCCAATGCAAGGCCGGTAGTTCACGCTATTCGAAGAATGTCCTTGAAAGAGAAGGAAGAATTAGACAATCAAACACGACAGCTAGTATGGAAAGGTCTGATCAGGCCTAGTTTCTCTGATTGGGGTGCAGCAGTGGTATTTGTCCCAAAATCTGACGGTACTCTACGTCTATGTGTGGATTATCGTGATCTGAACCAGCAAACCATAAAGAATAAATATCCATTGCCGCGAATAGATGATTTGTTAGATCGATTAAATGGAGCACAAGTATTTTCAAGAATGGACCTAGCTACAGGTTTCCATCAACTTCGAATAGCCGAAGAGTGTGTTCCAATGACAGCGTTCAGAGGCCCCGACTTATTCTACGAGTGGTTAGTAATGCCGTTCGGTTTATGTAACGCTCCCGCTTACTTCGTCGATCTGATGAACAGGGTGTTCAGAGGAGTATTGAATAAATTTGTTCTGGTTTTTATTGATGATATACTAATCTTCTCTAAATCAAAGGCCGAACATGAAAAGCATCTGGAACAAGTCCTAGAAATTCTGAGAAGGAATGTATTGAAAGCAAAGTTTTCCAAATGTATATTCTGGCAGGATGAAGTGAAATTTCTGGGCCATGTTGTATCGAAAGAAGGAATCGCTGTTGATCCAAGTAAAATCACGGCTATTCAAAACTGAAAACAGCCCAGTACTCCCACTGAAGTCCGCAGTTTTCTCGGATTGGCTAGTTATTACCGGAAATTCGTTAAAGACTTTTCGAAGATATCAGGTCACTTAACGAAGCTTACAAAGAAGCACTCTAAGTTCAAATGGACTCCAGAAAGTGAGCAGGCTTTCGAAGAGCTAAAGTTAAGACTAACAATAGCTCCAGTGTTAACCATCATCGATGGCAACCAAGATTTAAAAGTCTGGACTGATGCTTCTAGAGAAGGCCTTGGCGCAGTGTTAATGCAAAGAAGCCAAGTGATTGCTTATGCTAGCCGTCAACTGAAGCCGCACGAGAAGAACTACGTAACTCATGATCTTGAGTTATTGGCTATAGTGTTCGCTTTGAAAATCTGGAGACACTATCTTCTGGGTGAGAGATTTGAACTATTTACAGATCATCAGTCATTAAAGTATCTGTTCACTCAGAAAGACCTGAATTTGAGGCAGCAACGTTGGCTGGAGTTTCTTGCAGCATATGACTTTGAAATTATATACACACCAGGGAAAGCCAATGTCGTGGCCGATGCGTTAAGCCGAAAGAATGAAATGATCGCCAGTTTTATTATCACGACTTCATTGCTAGATAAGATATCTGCTCTTCAGGAGGATGATCACTTCATTCAGAAGATCAGAGGGATAATTCAACAAGGCGAACCCTCGAGTTTTCAAGTAGACAATGAGGGGATTTTATGGCTCAAAGGTCGAATCTGTGTCCCTAACATTCCTGAACTTCGAAAGGAAGTACTGGATGAATGCCACAAGTCAAAACTCAGTATCCATCCGGGAGTAAGCAAAATGTATAATGACATCAAACGCACTTTCTGGTGGAAGTCGATGAAAAGGGACATTTCCTTATATGTTAGCCGATGCCCTACTTGCCAACTAGTCAAGAGCGACCAACAGAAATTGGCTGGATTATTACAACCACTAGAAGTTCCGGGTTGGAAGTGGGAACATATTTCTATGGATTTCATTGATGGTCTGCCCAGGACCAGAAAAGGAAATGACAGTATTTGGGTGATCGTAGATCGCTTCACGAAGACCGCCCATTTCATACCTGTCAGATCAAACAGAACCGCTCAGAGTCTAGCGCAGATTTACGTCAGGGAAATAGTTAGACTACATGGAGTGCCGCTCAGTATAGTAAGTGATAGAGATAAAATATTCACTAGCAAATTCTGGGAAGCATTACAAGTCGAGCTAGGAACAAAGTTAAACTTGAGCACCGCCTATCATCCTCAGACAGACGGTCAGACTGAGAGGGTGAATCGCATTTTAGAAGATCTGTTGCGGGCTTGTGTTCTAGATTTCGGTGGATCATGGGAAGACCATCTGCATTTGGCTGAATTCTCTTATAACAACAGCTACCAGGCGAGTCTGACAATGTCGCCATTCGAAGCATTGTATGGTAGACCGTGCCGATCTCCTGCTTGTTGGGTCGAGCCAGGAAATAGACTTGTGTTGGGTCCGGATATGATTCGAGAAGCTGCCGACAAAGTCGATTTTATTAAGAAGCGATTACTCGCCGCTCAAAGCCGACAAAAGAGCTATGCCGATAGAAGAAGAAGAGATATATCCTTTGAAGTTGGCGACTATGTATATTTGAAAGTATCGCCGATGAGAGGAGTTATCCGGTTCGGTAAAACAGGAAAGTTAGCGCCCAAATTCATTGGTCCGTTTCCTATTCTGGAACGGATTGGGACTCTTGCTTATAGGGTCAAACTGCCTGACTGGTTGCCTGGAGTGCATGATGTATTTCATATATCTCAACTTCGAAAGCACGTTCATGATCCAGACTTGATCGTGGAAGAAGCAGCTCAGCAGGACGTTGAAATTACTCCAGAATTGGCCGTGAGACGTGAGCCGCTAAAGATTATCGGCAAAGAAACCAAAGAGCTGAGGAACAAGAAGGTTCACTTAGTCAAAGTGCAATGGAGTGGAGATCCGCGAGATTGTACTTGGGAAACTGAGGAGAGCATTCAGAAAGCTTATCCTAGATGCCGAGTAGATATCTCTGATTGACTCTGGTGCAAGGTATATTTACCCTACTTTGCATTACCATTTAATTCTCTATTCTATTGCAATTTTCTTCCTATGGATGTGCACTATTTATTATATACTCTGAATGATTTTTGAAGTAATATAATATTTGATCAGAATATTTTAGAAAGGTTAGAAACAAATTGGTTGTTGTATTGTGGGATTGTAGATTTATCAAACCACTTTCGACTTTGTTCCTTTTCGGGGACGAAAAGTTTTAAGTGGGGGAGATTGTAACGACCCGGAAAATCTGAACCAATTTAAAATTTTTAAATTGGCTAAAATAATGGATTTTAAATATTTAAAATAAATATTTTAAATAATGGCGATGAAAACTGAGTTTGAATCGACAATTGAAAAGGAATATAATTAATTATAATTATAAACAAGGCCTAAAATGGCGTGGCAGTTTCAAAAATTGAATTCAAACTTTGTCGGACTGTACCGGGTGCAAAACAATCCGGATTTTAGTGAAACCAAAAATATTTAAATCTGTTAGTGAATATCTTTCTAACGAATTTGACCAATCGAAATTTGATAGCGGGAATCAAAAGATATGTCCAGTTGAAAATTCTGAATAGTCGCTATGGAATTCAGGCCCTTAAAAATGGACATTTTGCAGATGACCTCGGATTTCGACGAAACCACTTTTGTTGGATCCGTGATGTCAAATTATTGCTAGGTTTCAAATTTCATAATTTTTCAAATCAATATGTGAGCGTGGCAAAGGAAAACGCGTTTGACCGGTTTCAGTTGATTTTAATCGACTGGAAATTGACCATTTTTCAAACGGTCTCGGAATTCAACGAAACTAGTTTTGTTAGGACCGTATCGTCAATACGAAGCTAGAAAATACTTTTCTGGTATTTTTCTAGTTAGTATGCGACCCCGGTAATTTGAAATGTACGTTTAAAATTCAATATAGTGATTTAAATGTAAATTCAACGGAAACTGATTGTAACGATCAAATCAGCTTGCGATACATATCCCATTGTGTTCGGGATGGGGGTAAAACGCTATGGACGACAGGCGGTGGGCCTCGTTTAGAGGTCGTATGTAAAAGTCAACTTTTTGAAAAATTAAATAATTAAATATATATATTTTATATAAAACCCCCCCATTCCCTCTTCTCTCTCTTCACTTCGAACAGATAAAAAAAAACCTAAACTAAGCCGCCTCCCCCGATCATCCACCTCCGCACGTCGCCACCTCCTTCTCCTGGAGCTGCTGCCGCTGTTGCTTCTTCTCTCCCCCTCGTTCGTTGATCGCCAGTGACATCGCACCCCCCCTCCCCCGAATCAATCGCGACGCCCTGAATTCGCGAGCCGCCGCCCCCTTGGAAGCGAGCTCCGCCTGCCGCCGACGTCATCTTCTCCCCCCCTTCGCAGCTAATCGGTGAGTATTTTATTTATTTTTTATTTTTTTTATTCTGTAAATTCTGATTTTTAAAAATAATTTAAAAACTGATTTTTTTTTAAGAGTTTAAAACTGATTTTTTAATTAGGATAAAACAGATTTTTAAAATGGTTTAAAACTGATTTTATAAAGGTATAAAACTGATTTTTAAGAAGTTTAAAAACTGATTTTAAACAGGTTATAAATTGGATTTTTAATTTAAACTTTAAAAAGAAAAAAGATTAGAACTTTAAAAAGAAAAAAAGATTAGAACTTTTAAAAGAAAAAAGATTCGAATTTTAAAAAGAAAAAGATTCAAACTTTAAAAAGAAAAGATTTGAACTGGGATAGAAAGATCAGATTTTTAGAATAGAAAAGATCATATTTTTAAAATAGGAAAGACGAAATTTTTATATATTGAATAGCGAAGTCAAAATGCAATTTTTATATATTGAATAGCGAAGTCAAAATGCAATTTTTATATATGGAATAGCGAAGTCAAAGTGCAATTTTTATATATTGAATAACATAGTAAAAATTCGATTTTTACATATGTAGAGAATACGGGCAACGAAAGCGACGAAAGGCGAGATTGGCGAAGATTTCTATAAAGGAAGAGTCGTAGTATTGGATAGCTATTGGTGAGAATTTCTCACTCTTCAATTTCTTTTTCTATATATATATATATATATGTGTTGAAATAAAAGCGAATTGCTATATATATATATATATATATATATATATATATATATACACGCCCCCTCGTCCACAAACCATGGACGATATTTATTGGTTGAAATTGTTGTGAAAATTGATTGATAGCGAATGGTTGTTTGGGATTGTTTGTGATTAATATTGGTTGAAAAATACCCGTTTGTGGTTGAGAAATATTTGGTTGAAACCACATAGGATTAGTTTTGTGGAAATGAAATAAATATATACATGCCGCCTGCGTGCGAACTAGATGCATGATCCCTATTGTCAAAAACCGCGAGGTTTTAAGGTAGAGCGAGGAGCCGTACTAGGGACGGTCCCGGTTTTAACTACCCTGCCGTTATACCGCCGAAATTTTGAATAATATTCGTATGTTTGAATTATTTTCCTCTGCTTAAACTATATTTATTCATTGAATAGAAAACATTCATGTGTTGAATTGATATTCATTCGTTGATTAGAAATTCATGTGTTGAATGGTATTCATATGTTGAAATAAATTGTTTGATAATAAAAATCACATTTTTATCTATATACAGAAACTATAGAAAACATTCATGTGTTGAATTGATATTCATTCTTTGATTAGAAATTCATGTGTTGAATGGTATTCATATTTTGAAATAAATTGTTTGATAATAAAAATCACATTTTTATCTATATACAGAAACTATAGAAAACATTCATGTGTTGAATTGATATTCATTCGTTGATTAGAAATTCATGTGTTGAATGGTATTCATATTTAGAAATAAATTGTTTGATAATAAAAATCCCATTTTTATCACCAACTTGAACTATATAGAAAAATAGTGTTTTGAAATGTATTGTTTTACAATAAAAAATCACATTTTTATTGTATGCATAAATCGTTGAAATGTGAAGTGTTAAAAATAGCCACTTGTTCAAAATAAACATATATGAGTTGAAATATTCATTAATTAGCTAATGAAATGATTTGCACCTATTTATGTAACATTAGAATGAATGGTGTTTTTAAACCAAATAGAAATCAAATATGAAGTTGAATAGAAAATGATAAATGATAAGAACTGTATATATATGTACATGCATATTCATTGAACAGGTTATAGCAAAGGGGCTAGAGAAGAGGAATAAAATTTTGTGCCCGACAAATAGGTACACATTTACTGCTTTGTTTGGGTGATGATTTTGTGAGCCTGTTGGCTAGCCGCTTGGCTTTTTCTTTTTCTTTTTGAGATTAGAAGGACCGGGAAAGCTATTTGCGATTTCCCGATGCTCCCGGTGCAGGGGAGGTTATGGCGAAATTTTCCAAAATTTTAAGGTGTTAGAAAAATATTTGAAGTGAAAACGATATGGAAATCATTGAATGAACTATATTTATATAAATATATAAATATAAATAAAATTAAAACGAAACGAGGCCGTGCAGTTCGTATTTTGAAACCGTGATTTCAAACGACTAGTGCGGGAAATCCGACCATTGGATTTTCCCGAAACCTCAACCGTCGGGTTCGCCTTGGAAATATCTTCCCAACGGCACCAACCTTGTAAAAATCCAACGGTTGGATTGTCTGGAATGTTTAAATCAAATTTGATGAAAAACAGCGCCAGAAGCGATTATATTTATATATATATAAATATAATTATATATTTAATCGAATAACGACGCTGCAGTTCGTATTTTGAAATCGAAAATTCAAACGATTGTACCGGGAGATCCGACCGTCGGATTTTCCCGAAACTGGAACCGTTGGATTCGTTTTGAAAAGACCTTTCTAATGATGTAAATTTTGCGAAGATCCAACGGTTAGATTTTCAGATATGTGTAAATCAAATCTGAAGAAAAACAGCGCCACGGCCGCTTTATGGCCCGAAGCGTCGTTTTGAATAAATGGGCTATTTTAAAATAAATAAAAATAGCGATAAATCGTTATAAAATATTGGAAACAATATGGAGTGGAAATAAACTGAATTTGCTCGATTTATGTTGTATTTGATGGTTGAATGTGTTTGGTGTGAAAATTACATTAAATAACAATATTGGTGTTGTCGAATAATTTAACCATTGAAATAAATTGACTTGAAATTCTAAATATACGTGAATTATTTGAAAAGGCCGAGTTAATTCTCATTTCGAATAATTGACCGACGATTGAAATTCGAAGATGAAGACGATGGTCGAAGACCGGAGATCTTCACCTCGTTTGGATGGTAACCGAGGTCCTGATTGGGAGGCATCCCGAAATATGGATAATGAGTGGTGGTCGTCCAGACGTACGTGCTGATCGATGGGTTTGCGAGGTATTTAGTGCCTCCGGTTTCGTTCAGACCCAGAACGGACTTGTAAATGGACTGTGTGTCCGACATTGGAATTTGTTCTGTGTGATTGATAGCCATCAGTTGCACGGTATGAATTGCCTGTGTGGCATGCTAAGATGCAGTGATCAGGGCTTCTGTTGAAAAGCAAAGTCTTGTGGTGATGATCAAAGCACCGCCTGTGTGGCGTAGCTTTGTGTATAACGTAAATTCGCGAGCCTCACACCCCGGTATGAACCTAAAACGGGAGGAAGGACCTCAGGGAGGACATGCGTTTCTTTCTAGCTAGGGTGGTGTCAGTGACTTACCAGCCCTGACATTTATATACTTTTCACCTATGTGGTTGTTGCTGTTGCGAGGCGCCTCGGTTTGATCGGACGATCCGGGTCCGATGGAGTCATTCGTTGGCTCGATGACGCCCCAAAGGGCGGGGAAACGTATTGTTCAGGAATTTTAATCCACATCGGTGGACCGGCCCTGTCGCTCCTAGGGTCACTCGAGCTTTGATCCTGAGACACGGGCTAGAGCGTCTCGAATTCGGTAAGGACTATCTTTTGCCTTGGTTTATGACGGAAATCCAATTTCCAAATATGACATCGTGCGGTTTTGATTGTATATATGTATGGCGACATGATATATGGTACCCATGCCGTCTATGATTGATAGTTATGATTTGAAATTGTTTTCAAAACATATAGACACTAACAATAATATCAAATGCCTTTGTTTTGTTCGTATCAAGCATGTTTTGACCGTTATAAGGTAAAACTCTATCCTCCGGTTTGCGTTGCATTGTGTGATGGGAACTGAGTCTTATAACGGTTTCATTTTTATAAAAAGCATAGCGATGTTTAAAAGAAAGATTTGTTCTAAAGCACTGGCAATCCAATGGAGTAAACCCGTTCCACGAAAGTGGCATGGTCCTGTGATTTGCCATATTATATATGTGTTGAGTAGATTTCTCATACCAGTCCCATGACTGACTCGTAGTTTGTTTCACTTTCAAACTCGGGTGCCCCTTTTTCTACACGGGCAGCCTTGTATTCAGGTTTAGCTGGTTTTCTTTCTGGATAGCTGGAGCTGAAGATGGATTCTATCATTTATCTCTTTTTATGTTGTTCAGCTACTATTGTACATATTTTGTTTATTTCCGCTGTAGACATTTATGTATATCTGAACTGTACTTGTACTAAGTAAGATCCTGTATACTGTGTAACTCTGATGATTACTTTTATCCAGTATATTCTATTGTTCATTCTGGTGTATTTATTTAATTCTGTTCTGCTATTACCTGTTTCTGTGTCATATTCCAAAGATAACCCTGTTTCCGTGAGAACGGGATTTCGGGTCGTCTCAACTAATTTACGGTTGGAGTCTGATTTAATATCAAACGATAGATACCTTAATTTTCATAAAATATATTAAATAACAAAAATAGTCACACGTGGACAGTACTCATTCGCTGAGATTAGTCGTGTGTTGACAAAGATATAGAGTCGTGTATTGAAAGAAATATAGATCCATTTGTTGAATATAAAGCCGTGTTGATTAGTGATGCGCTATTTTGACGTGAACGATATTTATATCGATTATATTCGTTTTTGAATTTAAAACAAATTGATTTGAATAGAATAGAAAACGAATTCGAAATGAATTGAATAGAAAACAAATTCGAAATGAATTGAATATACAACGAATTCGAATTGAATTGAATAGAAAACCAATTTAGAATTGAATTTGAATTGAATTGAAAACGAATTCGAATTGAATTGAATAGAAACCCAATTTAGAATTGAATTGAATTTGAATTGAAGAGAAAACGAATTCGAAATGAATTGAATATACAACGAATTTGAATTGAATTGAAAACGAATTCGAATTGAATTGAAAACGAATTGAATTGAATTCAAATTGAATTGAAATTTGAATTGAATAGAAATGGATTTTAAAAGAAATTTATAAGGAAAAATTCAATTTTGATTTGAATTGAATTGGAAGTTGAAATTGTTTTTGAAACGAATTTAAAACTATTTATATAATTCGTTTTAAATAGAAATCGATGAAATATATATTATATATATTATATATATAATATAATGGCCTGAATAGAACGCGCCGCGCCGCGGCAGTTTGTGAATTTCGACCATTTATTTCAAACGGACATTACAGGAGATCCGACCGTCGGATTCTCCTAAAACCGGAACCGTTGGGTTCGTATCGAAAAGAGCTTTCTAAGGAATATTAGAAATTTGAAATCTAACGGTTGGATTTAGAGATACGTCCAAATCAAATTTGGAAAAGGTCGTTGTAAGTGCAGTTCGATGGCCATTGTTGGAAATCGACTGTACGGGCCTTGATAAAATTATTAAAAATATCAATAATTTGTGTAAAATCATAAGAAGTGATTTAGGAAAAATTGGGATGAAAAACTTCACATTTGAAAAGATAAAAATAGATTTTTATCAAAATGAACTAGTTTTGAACTAAAATGAAAACCCATTTATTTTTAAATAAATAAATAGGATTTTAAATGAATTTTAAATAGAATTGATTTGTGGGTTTACCGTGAACAGTGTATTAAACAACACTTGTTCTTTACCCCGATAATAAATAGAATGTGATTGGGTTTGTCGTGAACTGTGTTTTAAATGACACTAGTTCTTTAACCTAGTAAAAGGAGTTTTAATGAATCTACAGTTAGATTGAAATGTGAATTGATAATATAAATTATCAAATATAGAAAATGAGCGAGAATGGAGTATCACCAGTTTTGCTCCAAAGCGGTAGTTAAATCTTTAATTAGATTTGAACGTGAAATGGTAATTAATTTTACCGATAACACCGTGGTATTAGATATGGAGTATTACCAGTTTTGCTTCATGGGATGAATAGGTTGAGATTGTAATATAAATAATTACTTCGATGTGGTTCGCTAATCCCGACTAGTTTGGAAAACCATAATTTGGTTTGAAATGACATCCAAAGGAAGATTAAAGGATAAATTTTAAAGAATTTATCTTGGATAAAATTAATGGGAACCTTTCCCTAAGAATATGGATTGGAATGAGGCGTATATCGTGTTTGTGTAACATTCGTTTTAATATACGCGGGTTGTTCAGAAAGGCCGGGTTTATACCCATCCTGAATAACCGATTCGACGATAAGTCGAAGATGAAGACGGTGGTCGAAGACCGGAAGTCTTCACATCGTTTGGATAACTACTGACGATCCTGATTGGGCAGTACACCCAAGAGGATGGAAATAGTTGGTGGTCGTCCAGACGCACCTGGAGATGGATGGATATGCGAGGAAAGTGCCTCCGGTTTCGTTCAGACCCGGAACGAACTTGTAAATGGATTGTGTGTCTGACATTGGATTTTATTCTGTGTTGATTGATTTCTATTAAATATATATCTGTTTGGCGGCGGAGAATTTATTCTCTTGCTTAACGCCCTTCCCTGAGACGTACGAGCTTAGAGGTTATATATCGATAGATATCAATCGCATGGCATGAATTGCCTGTGTGGCATGCTGAGTTGCATGGATCAAGGCTTCTGTTGAAAAGCAAAGTCTTGTGGTTGATGATCAAAGCACGACCTTTGTGGCGTAGCTTTGTGTATAACGTGAATTCGCGAGCCTCACACCTCGGTATGAGTCAAAAATGGGATATGGACTGCAGGGAGAGCACGACGTTTCTTTCTAGCTTTGGTGGTGTCAGTGACTTACGAGCCCTGACATTTATATACTTTTCACCTATGTGGTTGTTGGAATGCGAGGCGCCTCGATTATAGGTCTGTAAGGACCGGGAAACGTGTGTTCAGGAATAAATAATCCTCTAACGTAAGTGAGGACCGACCCTGAAGATCCAGGGGTTGCCCAGAGTGCGTAGCCCTGGGACATTTGCTAGAGTGTCTCGAACGCGGAGAGGAGCTTGCCCCTTGCCTCGACTCATGACGGAAATCCAATTTCCAATACGTGTATTGCGGTTTTAATTGTAGAACTAGTATGGCGACATGATATATGGTACCCATGCCGTCTATGATTTATATTTATGATTGAAAATGTTTTGACACTATACACTTATTATAGTATCAAATGATTTGTTTTAAACGTACCAAGCATGTTTGGCTATTATAAGGGAAAACCCTATCCTCCGGCTTGCGTTGCATTGTGTGATGGGACCTGGGTCTTATAATAGCTTCATTTTTCGAAAAAGCATTGCGTTGTTAATTCTATGCACTGGTATTCTTGGGAGGAAACCCATTCCGTGTTATACGGCGTGTTCCCTTGAATTACTCTCTTTTAAAGTAAAGTTTTAAATAACTGTTTTAGTTCTCACACCAGTCACATGACTGACCTGGAGTTTATTGTTTTAACCTAAACTCTGGGTGCCCCTATTTTCCGCACGGGCAGCTAGTAGTTTTGGTTTTGCAGATTTATATTCACATGATCCTGGTTTACAGCTGGAATGATATCCGGAAAGCTCTGTATCCGTATATCACCTTCAGTTGTGCTTTGTATTATTTCCGCTGCTATGTAATTTATTGTAATCTCTGATATTTATCGAATGTAATTTATTCAATTATACTCTGTATATTCTTGTATCTGATGGAATTGTTGTAATAACAATGAAATGTTCTTCTGTTTGTGTTCTGATTTGTCCTGTTCGCAAACGATCAGGGGTTTCGAACGGTCTAGATCGGATTAACGACTAATTCGGATCGAGCAAAATTCCTTGCCGTCACATAACGATAGATATATATATATATATACATATATATATATATATATTGTTAATCAAACATTGATTCTGTATATCAGAATATTTCATATTGAAATGAAATCATTGTTAATTATATTGTTTAACATCTGTGGATGCAGGGAAACAGGTCTGAGGAATCCAACTGGATTCCTCAATATTTATTTTACTGGTTTTCATATATGGTGATATATGATGTGATATATAATATGTTGTTGATGATGTGTGTTAGAATGATATTGATCATTGTTATTTGGTATTTTAAATACCATAAGAAATACTGGAATATAGAAAGGGATTTTTCAATGTTATATTGAAAAAGAAATATATACAAAATTAAAGGATTTTATAAAAAGAGATATTTATAAAATCAAAGGATTTTATAAAAAGATATATTTTTAAAATAAATAGAATTTTATAAAAGGAATTATTTATATGATAAATAAGATTTTATAAAAGGAATTATTTGGGAAATAAATATAGAACTATAAAAAAAGGAATTTCGAATTATAAATGAAATTTGAGATGATTTATTTAAATTCAATATTAAATAAAAATATGTTTTTAATAGATGAAATGAGAAGAATAATTTATAATTAATATTTTAAATTAAGGAAAATATTTATCATTAGATAAACAAAGATATATAAGTCTGAACTTATACAAAGAAGTAAAACAGATAAAGGGAGCAGATTAATTTATAAATATTATTTTATAAATTAAGTTAATTATTTATCAGTGGATAAATGGAATATATAAGTCAGAACTTTTATAGAAAAGTAAGAATCGATTTTAACATTGATATTTGAAACTGAATATGAACGTAGTGTTAACGAGAATTTTAGATGGAATTATTAAAGTGTTGAAAAAAAATAAGATTTTATATGAATTGTATATAAATAGAAGTATAAATAGAATATTTAAAATAATATATTATTTTAAATACAAAACCAAACTGTTTAATTTATATAAAGAATATGTTATTCATATTGAACATGAATAATGGATTAAGGCAAGCATTTTGCGAAGAAGAATATTATAAAAGAAATGTTATTCATATTTTATATGAATAATAGATTATATAAATGTTTTGAAAATAAAAACATTTATAAAGAAGATCGGATTTGAAGTAGAAATTCAAAAAGGAATTTGAATGAGATAGAAATAGAATTAAATCAAATATAGTTATTCGAAATAGAGTTAATCGAATAGGAGTAAATCGAAAAGAGTTAATCAAATAAGAGTAAATCGAAAAAAGTTATTCGAAGTGAGATAATCGAATATAAGTTATTCGAAGTGAGAAAATCGAATATAAGTTATTCGAAGAGAGATAATCGAATATATGTTATTCGAAGGGAGAGAGGATCGAATATAAGTTATTCGAAGTGAGATAATCGAATATAAGTTATTCGAAGTGAGAGATAATCGAATATAATTATTCGAAGAGAGATAATCGAATATTAGTTATTCGAAGGAGAGTTAATCGAATAGAGATTTCTCGAAGGAGAGTTATATGTCGAATTCGATTATATCAAATTGGGGAAAGTATTATTTACTTTCTAGTTTTTAAACGAAGATTGACTTATTTATAAATAAGTTGTTTTATTTATTTATATAAATCAAGGAATAAAAGTTATATTGTTAAGTTAGATATATCAGAAGTGCGAATTATAACGTCATCGTTATAATAAATGTTTTCTAGAAAAGAAATGGAATTGTAAACTAAATCCGAGAATTTGCATAAGCAATGGTTGTTAAAAATTGAGTGTTGAGCTTTATCTGTTGCGTGGTTAAGGTCGTTGTCCAGTTAAGGTCTGAGAGGTAATTATACCCCAACTTGATTGACTTCGGAATTAACTAAGGAATAGTTGAAGTTCGATAGCAAAAATTGATTAGAAATACAGTGAAGTGATAAACGATAAATGGATTGAGCAATCGTAATGATAATTACATAACGTTCGTTTGAAATACATATAAGTGAGTTTTGGAAACATTTTCCAAATATAATCAGAGATATTTTCTAAGCATGGAAAATGAAATGTTGATGATAAAGAATACTGGAATGATAGTGATACGTGAAAAAGAGATGGAAATGTTTTCTAATGATTAATAACGTATATTTTCTAAATTTAGAAAATAAGGAATGTTGAATATATGGAAATAGGAAATGAAAGATGAATAAATTAATGAACTAAAGAGATAAATGTTAAATGATGATTTATCGATAGAATTTCCATCTGGAAATAACATCGTTGTTTGCACACACATGTTTTTCTTTGATAGTTAACTCACCGACTATCGAAGTTTTTGACCATTTTTCCGCCATCAATACGGATAGACCAGGATCAGATTCATTATCTGAAAACCACTCTATATAGGCATTAGCATTGCGAACCAAATATGATAAAGATAATTGAAGATGGAGTTATGCA
This sequence comes from Allium sativum, assembly GCA_030737875.1. Lineage (NCBI taxonomy): Eukaryota > Viridiplantae > Streptophyta > Magnoliopsida > Asparagales > Amaryllidaceae > Allium > Allium sativum. The sequence continues at coordinate 644,525,385 of CM060912.1, forward strand.
AGGGCTGTCCTGTTTACAGAATAGTGCCTTCGATTTGTCCAGTCCCAGGACGACCTGTATGGAAGAATGTCTAACAGAGTATAATTAATATATCACGTAGGTTGATCTCTTCAAATGCATTTACATTCGGTGGCAGAGGAATTCGTTTCTTCTAGTTGTATACCCATGGTATTTTTGGAGAAATCAATTTGTGATTTAGCAGGTATGACGATGTGACATTCAAAGTTAATAAAGGTGTGGTTAGTACGTTATGACCTATAGCGTCACAATCAGGAAATGGTATAAAATCGGGCAGGTCGCATGGCTACATGGTTAGCTACCAATTAGGGTGTATTGTCACCTGATCAAGAGAAATTCCATTTACTTCTATAATCTATTTCGATGTTGTCCCTTTTGGGAAACGGTTGCTGATCCCAACCATTGGTGATAATACATTCGGTACACTCAAGCGAAATGAGTGACCAGTCATGTTTATCCCGGGTTACAAGATGTTCTTTTTGAACCCGGTGTATTCCTCTCTAGAGATACACTGTCGGAAGGTGGTCCCATACCTTGCCAGTTGGAATTCATTAACCAATAAGCACCCACAGTATTTTATTATATATTATGTATGTGGAACGTGAGATGAAAGCTTTCTGCTAGATGATTATTATATTGTGGTTGATAGACATTATTATAATATCAAATGAGTTTGATATAAAGAGTATCGTTCCTTTCAAAAGGTTTTTGAATGTTAAATCAAGTGTTTTGGATTCTCATAAGGGAAAAACACGTTCCGTGTTATACGACGTGGTCTTATGAGATATCGTTTATTTTCTCAAACTGTTTAAAATGTTTTACTCACACCAGTCCCATGACTGACCTAGAGTTTATTTTGTTTTGTTTTCCCTAAACTCTTGGGTGCCCAATTTGTATGGGCAGTCAAGTAGTCAGGATTTTATAGTTATAATTGGAAGGCTGGACCAGGAGGCTTCAGGATTATATATATTGTTCGTTCCGCTGTGTTGTAAGTGTGTACTCTGATAATGTTACTGCATACACATATTAGTATTATTTCAAAGTTATGTATCTATTATATATTGTTCATTCCGCTGTGAGATTTGTGTTTACTCTAATGTTGTATGTTCTTCCCTTCTTCTATTCTAAGTTCTATCTTATCTATTCTCACTCTCTATTTTCTTTCATGAACTATCCGGTGTTTTCGGTTCTTGGATGTTCGACATGGTGTTGTATGCCGATATCCAAGGTTGCAATTTCCCCGGGTCATTACAAAGACAGCTCAGGACAGGAAAAAGTCATATGCAGATAAGAGAAAGATTGTTATTGAGGTTGAGGTAGGAGACATGGTTTTCAACAAAGTATCACCTTTGAGGAATGTGGTTCACTTTGGATCTTTAGGGAAACTGGTGCCAAGGTTCGTAGGGCCATTTCCCATAGTAGAGAGGATAGGTCAGATGGCCTATAGGGTGAGACTATTGGAGAGATTGGTGGGTGTTCTTGATGTTTTCCACGTCTCTCTTTTGCAGAAGTGTCTTCACGATACATCAGAGGTTGTTGAGCCGAGTATGCTAGAGGAAGTAGAGGTAGAACGAGAGGTAAAAGTTAGACAAGTTCCTACCTGTATTCTTGGATTAGAGGTTAAGAGCTACGCAACCAAGAGGTCAAGTTGATGAAAGTTCAATGGGGAGAAGATGGAGAAGATGCAACTTGGGAAACGAAAGACAAGACTCACGCTCAGTTCCCTTTCGTTTTCAAGGGTATGTTTTAAACTTCTTTTTCCAAGCTTCATTTCATACTTGCTTCTATCATTTAATTATATCCTATCGATCGAATATTCGATCTTTAGGTAAGGAACCATTGGATGTAAACATATGTTTGAGACATGTTATGTTTGATGGATGCAACTGGATGCAAATGTTTACTAGTGGTTGCTCGTGGATGCATATACACACACATTAGGCATTAGATCGGCTCAATCACTCTCATACTGCATATGGATGAGTGTGCATCTTTCTTCTTTTTATGGATGAAAATGAGTATGTCATCATATGTATGTTGCAATTGGATGGATGATTGTGCACACATTTAGAGCTTACATGATATATTAGGATTATTTGCATATATGTTGGATTTATGGCATTAACATACATTGCATTAAGGAGGTAAACTGAATCAGTAGACCGCCTGATTTTTCGCATTAGCATAGGGACATATACACATACCTTTGCATATGTTCATATAAACATTGGATATCATTTAAGGACTGAAACACCCCACCTCCGTTAAGGTCACTCACAAAGGGAATGCTTTAACTTCGGTGGAGCAATATAAGTAAAAGATACAGATAATTTACAACACAGACATATAAACAGCAGAAAAACTAAATTTATTTCATAAGTATGTGGTTCAGTTAAAACATTACAACATTTGTCTCAAACCAACTTCCAAATTATTACAACAAAATCTCTGTCTTGAATTAAAACCTAAAGAAGCATTAAAACAACAGTAAGGCAACATATATCCCCAATAAGAGAGTATCCAAAGCCATAGCCCAAGGAAAAAGATTCCAAGCAATACATCTACTCTCTTCAAGCTGGAAATGATCCGATCTAAGCTGAAATGTTCCTTCCCTGCGGACCGGGGGGGAGGGGGTGGCGAAACGGAAGACAATAAGACGAAAGAAAATGGGTCAGACATGAGTCTGGTAAGTCCAGTAACTATTTAGCATGTAAACAAGAAAAAGGGTTATGACATGAATAAACTGAATCTAGGACAACACCCTAGAAATAAGATAATAAGGCTGAATATGCTATCGCGCTCATTTCACTTCTCTGCACCCCCTTACAAGTATTACAACTAGCACCATGTGTTCAAGATAAATGATCCCCTTTAGATCGATTGGATCCTACTCATATACGTTTACCAATTGTGTCATTCGGCCCCGCATGATTGTAGATATCTGTGCTGGTCCCACCATGGGGTGTATCAAATCCTATGGTGGCAACCCAACACAATTCAAGATGCACAGAGTATAACTACTGATGCCTAGTGCCTTCTTTTTCCATTCTGCAGTACGTGCATGACCGCACTCCGTTGGAACCTACACTGACGCACCACCCGCCGTTGTTTTGACCGCTTATAATCAGCCCAGTAACCGTGCCCTACCATGCCTAGTTCAGGGTACCATGATACCTCTATGTGGGTTACTGCTGAAATGGGTCCCCGTTACTAGGGTTTCCTAATCAACATGTTAAAGTGGTTAAGTGTTCTCAAATTAACCTAACCCCACCCATCATTTTAGTTAACATGTTGCATTGGTTAAGTGTTGCCTTAATTAACTTAACCCTACCATTCCTGTCTTAGCTTTAATTCACTCATTAAAGCACCAACCACTCACATTAGATATGTATTGTTGCGGTTGCTAGATGTGCCGGTCAGTTCCGAGCAGTCTTACACTGCAACTCAATCTAACCTCGGGTTCTTTTGGGATTGATGCACTAACCTCACATAGTAGATATATATTGTATGGTTGCTGGATGTGCAGGGTGGTTCTGGGCAGTCTTACACCGTAACTCAATCTAACCTCGGGTTAGGCATATTCGTCTTTTACTTAATTTACATATATACTTTTCATATCTATATGTAAATTTTCCACAATTATTGCCATTCAAGCCATGCCCAATTTTTCCTCTAAATCATATTCAAAAATTTTGGTATACAAATTATACCGTTTTTATGCCACTAATCATTCATATATTTATGGGCCAAATTATGCCAATAATATAAATTTAAGGTTTTCCCAACGTTACTCCCTTCATACGTTCGCAAAATTCACATAGAATGTTAGGCTCGTAACTTAGCCTAACTTATATACAAAAGGGGAAGGAAGGGAACATGTGCCATTCATACAACATAATAAGGATCTAACTAAACATGTGTCATATAAATTTTGGCATAAAAAAATGAACTTGCATTTTTGGATCCAATTAACATGACTCTTAAGCATATGAAATTACCCAAATTCAACTAGGCTTGTGAATGTAAACTTTCATTTTGGATCCAATAAACATGAATCGTAAGCATATGGAATTACACAAGTTCAACTATGCATGTAGATGTGGACTTTTATTTTGGATCCAATAAATATGAAATAAGCATATGGTTTTACACAAGTTCAACTAGGCATGTAGATGTGGACTTTTATTTTGGATCCAATAAACATGAAATAAGCATATGGTTTTACAGAAGTTCAACTAGGCATTTGAGTGTGTAATTTTATCTTGGATCCAATTTTCATAGATCTGAATGTAGATCTAAACATAATACATGTCTTAGCCTAACAACTTGCATGTAACATAACATGAAAAGTCACCAAATTTACATGATTGGTTTACATCAACACAAAAACCACAATAGCCTGATAACTTGCATGTAACATAACATGAATAAGTCACCAAATTTACATAATACATGATTGGTTTAACACCAACATAATAACCACAATAGTCTCATAAGCATATACGATAGAATCGTTACAAGAATAGACATGAATCAACATCATCATTATCTTACAACTAGGAATAACGCTAGTTTTCACTTTATTACAAATCATAACTTTTAATCATTCACATCTAAATAATAACAGGACTTACAAACAAAACAAAGTCTTGTTTTCTGGGATCTATTTTCTAAAACTGAAAAGCAATCCCTTAAAGAAGACTATAAATTCTCTAAGTTAGTTTCAATCCGTAGCTTTTATCTTGTTTTCTAATTGAAGAAGAAATGGTGGCTAGGCTAGAACGATCATGGACAGCATGGTGGCTCCTGGGAATGAACTTATGTGATTTAGGGTTTGAGGACTAGGGTTGCTTTTATAGAAGTTTAATCTTATGTGAGCTGTTAGATTATTCTAGGAGCAATCACAACCGTACAGACAAGATAGAGTTATCCAAAATTGCCACCTATGCCCTAGTGACTCAGCAACAGGTTAGAAAAGACTCAGCAACAAGTCAGAATCGTCACAGTTTGGATCTAGGCGAGGGGGTAGGTCGACCCCTTGGTCGACCTGTATAGGGGAGGTTGACCCCCTGGTCGACCTGGCCTGGGGCGGGAAATATCCCACCCAACCCGATTCTTTGTCTTTTGTTTGAATTTTGAATTTTAATTCTGAACTGTTTTTAATTTATATAAATTTCTGAAACTTCTGAGGGCCATAACTTCCTCATACGACGTCCGATTTATGAAAACTTGGACTCTATTCCAAGCAAAATTTCGAGACGAACGCAATGGCGTAACCCGTTTCCCTTAATTCTCACTTTAAAAATTAAGTATTCTTTAATTCGTTCTTTTAATAGACACGGAAAATTTAGGGTGTCACAAGGACAATGGATGCCTATGATTGGTGGATGAGTAAATGGTTGATGGATGTTAGGATGTACATTCATCTTAACTTGGAGATTTCAAGGATGAAATCCTTTAAGTAGGGGAGAATGTAACACCCCATAATTTTAGAGAATACTATAATGATAAACTAAAGAATAAATATATTTGGGAATTAAGTAAAACGGACTGCACCATTGCGTTCGTCTCGGAATTTTGCTTAAGAAAGGCTCCGTGTTTGCGTAAAATGGACATCATATGAAAAAGTTACTAAGCTTAGAAGTTTGTATACATATAAGAGAATTATATACATACAAATCAATCTAGGAATTCAAGATTATTCAAAATAGCGAAGCAGGGAGGGTGTAGGAGGAAATCAACCCATTGGAGGGTTTGACCCGAGACCCAATTGGGTCGTCCTTGGGGTCGACCCAAGGTGTTCGGCTCCACCCATGGGTCAACCCTAGGGTCGACCCAGATCGAGGACGGTCGACCCCGATATAGATCTGGGAAGATTTTCCTTTTTGAACGTGGACTTATTTTGTGGCTTGGTTCGTTGGCTTTAGGCTACAAATAGGACCTCATTTCCACTGTTTTTACGCATCAAAAACAAAGGAGACAACGAGATGCTGCCCCAGCTTGGACTGAACTAGCCTATTTCTCATCAACGATAGCTTATACGCATACAAGGATTTCTTCTACAGCTTCAGCCTGATTATTCTCTGTTCTTTAGATCCAGCCTTTGTGAGTTTATGTTGCTTTTAGATATAAACATTTAACATGTAATCCTGACATGTTTATAAATCTGGATCTAAACCTATGCCTGTTAGGAATCTGATTCATACCTAATCAAATCGGTCATTACATGTATTCCTCTGTACACCTGATCTATTGTTCAGTTCTTATATGCCTATTTCTGATAAGCATATTTCTGTTATCATATTCCTATTATGTTATTATGCCTATTTCTGTTCTATTCTCTCCCTTTCTCACTTTTTATTTTTATAGCCTAGGCTACCTTCGAGCCTAAGCCTATCGCTAAAATATGCGAACGGCCGAAATTGGGAATGGTAGGGAAAGATAAATTGGGGCATATCTTGTATGTGAATCATAACTGGGATTCGGGGGCATAACCTATATCGTATAATTTGACTAAATCTTAGGGGCATATGAATTATGACCGTAATTTAGGGAATATAAATCTATAGGCTTAATTTAAGATTAAGAGGAACATGTCATTGAAATTGTAAGTAACCTGCTATAACTTGCGGAGATGTTTAATCTGTTAAAATGACTAATCTGCTGAAATCTATTGAAACTGAATACTTTAACTGAAAAACCTATGATGAGCATGAGTAGTTCCAAAATAGGATTATTAGACCAAAAAGATTGTTAACAGAATTATGGAAATTAAGAAATGGTAACCGCACCTGGACCTGAGGTTAAATTCAACTTATGGCAGAAGTCTGCCTGGAATCGCCTGGCAAATCCAACATCCACAAGTTGTTAATTTAATGTGAGGGGTTTAGTGCGTAAATATACATGTAATGGTGCTAAGACACGAGTTTAAGTCCAACTTGTGGTAGAAGTCTGCCTGGCATATCCAACGTCCAAAAGTGGTCAAATTAATGTGAGAGATCTAGTGCATTAACAGACATGAACGGGGGATGATAATAACCTGTTAACTTGTTTAATCCATGGGGTTTATATAAGCTGTAAAACTGTAACTTATTGAATATGTGAGGTTAAGTAAATTTGTTTAATCTATGGGGTTTATATGAACCGGTTAATACGTAAGACTTACCTTGCTATATCTGTTAGGGTTATATAGACCCGCTAATCTATAATACTTAACCTGTTTAAATCTATAGGGTTATATCAACCTATTAAATTATGGGGGGTTAAGCAAACCTATTTGAATGTATGGTAGTTAAGTAGATCTATTAAATCAGTGGGGGGGGGGGGGTATACGAACCCAATAAACTTAACCTATTTTATATGTTGGGGTTATGCGGGCTTGTTAAACTGTTAGGCATAACCTATCAAAATCCTAGTAGTTTGGGATACAAGCCTAGGGGGTGGTTTGTATCATTTGTGGTGTGGAACCCGTATAAGTTAGTAAACCATAAAGGTATTATAGGGGGACCTCGAACTAGGTAGAGCTCAGGGGCATGCTTACTGAGCTAATTATAAAAGGTTCATATGGGTGGAGGTGTTCGATGGCGCGTTCCAACGGAGTCATATGCACGCATGGGTCCGCTTGATCGAAAAAATAAGACGTTGTGACACTAGTAGATATGGTTGTAACACCCCGTTATTTTAAGAACACAATAATAATAAACTAAAGAATACTTAATTAAATATAGGGAATTAAGTAAAACGGACTACGCCATTATGTTCATCTCGGAATTCTGCTTAATATAAACTCTAAGTTTCCATAAAATAGATATCGTAGGAAGAAGATATTAAGGCTTCAAGTTTGTGTATATATATATATATATATATATAAATCATGTCCAAAAAATCAAAAATCAAAGAGCGGTAAGTGAAGGGAATTCGTCCCGTTAGGGGTCGATCTCATGCCCCATAGGTGTCGACCTATGGGTCGACCCCATCATGGGGGTGTCGACCCCTAGGTCGACCCTAGCCAGATCCAATTCTATGAACGTGGACTCGTATCTTGACCAAATTCGTTGACATTAGGCTATAAATAGGACCTCATGCCTATTGTTTTACTCACCAAAAACAATGGAGACAATGAGATGCTGCCCCAACTCAGATTAAACTAGCCTACTCTTCTGCAACAACAAATTATAAGCATACAAGAATCTCTGCTACAACATCTACAGTCAATTTCTTTAGACCCATCATAGTGAGTTCATGTTATTTTTAGATATAAACGTTTAATAGTAATCTTGACATGTTTATAAATTGGATCTAAACCTATGCCTGTTAATTACCTGAATCATAACTAAACAGATTTGCCATTACTTGTATACTTGATCCTCTGTTTAGTTCTTGCATGTCTATCTTTATCGTGTCTATTCTGTAATTATGCCTGATAGTATCACCATATGCCTATCCTTTTAGTTTGCCTAATCATGTCACCGTATGCCTATTCTGTTAGTATGACCAATTTTATCAGCATATGCCTATTTTATTATTATGACTATTCTTGTTTTCTTCTCTCCCTCTTTCCTTTTTTATTTTTATAGCCAGGCTACCTTCGAGCCTAGGCCCATCACTAAAATATGCAAGCGCATGAAATTGGGAATGTTAAATTTAGGGCATAACTTATATTGTAAAACATGATAGGAATTTGGGCATAATATATACCTTAATCTAAAACTTTAATTTGGGGCATAACTTGTATTGTGAATCAGACTGGGACTTGGAGGCATAACCTTGGATAAACATGAGAATTGTTTAATAATGAACATGCCTAGATTTACAGTAATTAGAAACTGTAACCATACTTAGACACTAGGTTAGATTACACTTGTGGTAGAAGTCTGCCCGGAAGCGCTCGGCAAATCCAGCGTCCACAAGTGGTTAATCCAATGTGAGGGGTCGAGTGCATAAATGTACACATAAAGGTGTTAAGACATAAAGTGAAGTCCGACTTATGGTAGAAGTCTGCCCGGAACTGCCCGACATATCCAGCATCCACAAGTAGTAGACTTAATTTGAGAGGTCTAGTCCATTAACAGCCATAAATGGATGAATGATATTAACTTGTTAACCTGTAATACTTAACCTATTTAAATCTGTGGGGGTTACATAAAACTGTGAAATTGAGTAGGGATTAAGTAAACTTGCTTGAAACAGTAGGGGTTAAGTTAATCTTGTTAAATCTCTAGGGGCGGGTTGTATATATAAACCCGACAAACTTAACATGTTTTACATGTGAGGGTTATGCAATTTTGTTAAACTTTTAGACATAACTTGTCAAAATCCTAGTCGTGGGATGCAAGCCTAGGGGGAAGCTTGTATCATTTGTTGTGTGGGAGCCACATCAGTAAGTAACCCATTTCGGTATCAAATGGGGAACCCCGAACTAGGTCTGGGTCAAGGCAGGCTTATTGAGTTGATTATAAGAGGTTCATTTAAGTGAGGATGTTGATGGCGCACTACGTATAATCCATGTGCATGCATGAATCTGCTTGGGTTGGGATAAAAAGACATTGTGACATCAGTAGATGGATGTTCATCTCGTTAATAAAGGTGTTGCCACTTTAGGAAGTGATACATCCTATTATGGTGCCAGCATAGGGTGTCTACGGGATAGGGAGCCGATTTATCGGGGTAGTAATGAGGGTACATCTAGTCTTTCTTGTTTAGGAGTCGGTTATTATCGTTGGGGGTAACACCTGTCATTTATCGTTAGGGGGTAACACCTGTCATATCAGTTGGGCTACCTTTTATTATTGTACGAGGTAAAACCCCTCACTAGAAGCACACTTAAGTCTACCATCTTTTTCATGTTGGGATCATCTTGTTTATGTTATACTAGTATTGGTGCAGAGAAAAGTACTTGAGAAGCGCAATATATCCTATCACGTTTATTTTTTTTATCCTGCTCAGTCTGTTATACATGCCTTATGATACTATTATCTTTCTTATCTAGTTTATATGCTTGTCATAATGCTTTTACTTATTTGTATGCTAAAAGTAACAGGACTCGCCAGACTTTATGTCTGACCCGTTTTGTTTCCTTTTCTCTCTCTTCCATTTCCCCCTCAGGTTCTCAGGGTAGGAATACTCGGGCTTGATATGGATTCTCTATTTCATTTTGCTTGGAGCTGCTTAGATGTACCACTTGATTTCTTGTCTTCTCTGATACGTCTATATTGGGGTCTATGCTTATATATATATATATATATATATATATTACTATACTTTGATGATTTTAGTAGCAAGACAGAAATTGTAATGGGTTTTCTGTATTTCATACTTATGATATAACTAAGTTTTGGACCACAATTTTTTCTGTTTAATAAAGTTTTAAATTCCGTTGTTGTTTTATATCTGTCTTGTGATGTTTCATTTTCTGTTTACCTATAACGCTTCGTGAAACTTAATGCATTCTAATAAAGTGTGACATTAATGGACCGGCACATGGTATCTGGTATCTACGGCACATGGTATCTACAAGATAGGGAGCCGATCGATTGGGGCTAGTAATTAGGGTACATCTAGTCCTTCCTATTTAGGTGCCATTATATATGGTTAGGGTAATACCCACTATCTATGGTTGGGGTAACACCCGTTATTTATGGTTGGGGTAACACCTACTATTTATATGTTGGGGTACTTGTTATTAGTATTTGGGGTAAACCCCGTTACTAGAAGTACACCTAAGTATTCCATTATGCTTATGTGGGGATCATATCTATTATACTAGTATTGGTGCAAAGAAAAGTATTTGAGAAGCGTAATATGTTATGTTTATCCTGCTTATCGTGTTCAGTTTGTTATACCTATTATGTGATACTGTTATCTCTCATCCAATGTATATGTCTGTCATGATGCTTTTAATTATTTATTTGTTAAAAGTAATTGGACTCGCTAAACTTTATGTCTGATCTATTTTGTTTCCTTTTCTCTCTCTTCCTCTTCCCCCTAGGTTCTCAGGTTGGGAGAGCTCAGGCTTGATTAGGATTCTCTCTTTTGTTTCTGCTTGGAGCTTCTTAGATGTACCGCTTTGATTTTCTTTGTACCTTGCTATGGCTATTTTTGGGAACTATGATTTTATATTTATGTACTCTAATGGTTTTAGTACAAGGCATATAATTTTATTGATGTAATTGGTTTTCAGTATTTGAGATTGATGTTCTAACCGGATTTTGGACCATGAAGTTTTCTGTTGGAAAATAAAGTTTTAAATTTCCACTGCTATTTTATATCTATCTTGTGATGTTTATGTTTCTTTTACCTATAATGCTTCATGGAACTTATTGCATTCGGTTAAAGAGTGACATTAACAAACGTGGGGTGTCACACGACTGACCATTCATTTCGCTTAAATGTTCTGAATATATTGTCACCTACAGTTGGATCCAATATATCAATTCCCGGGAGATACAAAAGCGAAAGAAGAAGAAAAATGAATATTCTCTATATGGTGACAATACACCCTAATTGAAAGTGACCCACTTAGCCATGCTGCCTACCCGATTTTTATCATTTCCCGGTTGATGAGGCTTGAGGTTAAAATTTCTTTCTATAACATCTGGTCACCATTCATTTTGAATGTCACATGTCAGATCCGTCAGATATTACTAGTTGACAACCACAAAAATACTCTAATTGTTAAGGTAAGAGAATTGCCCGTCTCTGCCACCAACCATAGTATGTTTGAAGAAATCAACGTGCATGACCCTTTTGGAAATACTCAGTCAGACATCCATCCATACAAGTTGTTCTAGGATTGGACAAACCAAAGGTAGCCTCCTACCACATTCTAGGAATCACCCTACGGATCAGTAGCGAGTAGGCCTTGCAAAACTGTAGATTTCACTCACGACAAAAACACAATATATCTCTAGGGATAAACCGGAGATTTTAAGTAATTCTTTCGTTTTATGAAGATCATGGTCTTCAATTGCTCCATCTCGATCAACATCTTCCGCGTTTTCGTATTTGTTGGTCGGAATGGTTCTGAACATAAATTTGATCCTGGTCTTTCTCTACCAATAACGCATTTGGAAAGATTTTGATAGTCGGTTATTTAACTATTGAAATAAACAAACATAAAAATAAAATAGACCCATTGGTCTTGCACACAACGTCACTTGGCCCTTTTGTAACGACCTGGATTTTTCGGCCAATTACATTCGAATAATTTTTTTTAAATGTCACATTTGGAAATATTAATGGATTTAATATTGAATTCGTTTAATAAAACAATGATTAAAACATTTATATTTATATATAATATAAAACGAACTCGAAACAACATGGTAGTTCGTAAAATCGAGTTTTGAACTTCAATTAAATATGAAGAATTCGTTTTAAGTAGGAGTTCTATGAAATAAGAAATGTAAGGATCCTATTGATTATAGGTTTTAGAAAGGAAATAAACCATCCATGTATACATATTGTTTGTTTTGACCACTAATCACCATTTTGTACCAAAATCTATGTGTGCAAAGCAATCGTTTTTCTTAATTAATAAATGATTTATAAAGTTAAGTCCTATGTTACTAAGATGGATGAGCAAGTGAGCCGGGATTAATGTAACAATTAGTACTGAGATAAATTGTTAAAATGATATTATTTAGGAATTGATTATCATTTAAACAAGAATAATCAAAATAAATGGGATTTTATTTAAATTAAATATATTATTAACTAATTTAAATGAAAAGATACGTTAGAATTGATCAACGAGTTAATCATGTTTTAGAGTTGGTCAAGTCAACTATTTTTATCAGGAATTGATTTTCAATTTAAGTTAGTTTGCGCCGATTAATCTAAAATAATTTAACGAATAGTGTTTGAATTTATAAGATTTTAAAAAGATAATTTAATATTAATTTCAGTTAATGGTGAAGTAAATTTTAAATCATTTTAATAAATAAAGTTCATTTAAGTAAGGAATTGAAGTGTTAATGAAGTATAATTGAATTTAAAGGTGATTTGATGAACGGGCTTATATTTAAACCGAGTTTGGTAACTTGAGTTATAAAGATGATTTTAAGCGAATATGACAAGATTAAATAAAATATTACTTAATAATTGAATTAAGTAAAGGAAACCGAAATGGAAAAGGATTTAATTTAAACCAGAGTTGTTTAAACAAGTTTCTAAAAAGAAATGGGAGGTTAAAGCGTTAATTTTAAATTAACGTTACTTAATATTGGTATTAAGTGGAATGGATGAGTTTTGAAATAAAATTCCTAGAGGAAATGATTGTAAGCATTAAGAAGGGGATTTTGGTAATTGAATTGGGTAAAGGATCGAGTAATGGGAATTTTAATAAAAATCCGAATAATGAAACAAATAATTTAAAGACGTTAAAAGTATGATATTTTATTAATCATTTACTAAATCAAAAATATATTTAAAAAGAAGATTTTAAAAGTAAGAAGGTTTATAAAACCATATGTTAAATAAAATAGTATTATGGTAATGGTTGATATTGGAATGAATATCGGTTTTTGTATTACAAGTGATATTCATCTTAAGATAAGAACGTTGTTGAGCAAGGTCTGAGAGGTAATTAAAATACCCCAACTTGAATGACTTCGGGATTATCTGAGGATGGTATTAGTTGTAATAGTGAAGATGTTAGAGTAATTTATTTTGGGATGTCATGTTATTTGAAGAATTTGGTGTATATATATGTATATAATGGGATTCTGAAATATAACGAAAATAAAATGGGGCCTAAGGGTGTGAAATGATATTTCTATAATAAAAGGAAATAAAAAGGGCGTGAGATTGTGAATGGTATTTCCATAATAAATAACAGGGGTTTGTGAAAATTCAACGATATTTTCAAATAAAGGGAAAGCTATTTGGAATGAGTTTATTTTAACAGAATAAGTAACGATCATGGTACTCAAATAACGAAACAAAAAGGGAACTTTTTGATGATTGTTTTACGACGATAAGTTGAATCAATTATGCATTAAGATAATAAGTGATGTTATAGAAATTGTTTTGAAATGATAGTTAATGAGAATTTGAATATGTTTTTAAGATGTTTTCTAAGTATTGGAATAAAGTGGTTTGAGATATTTATATATTAAAATTAATATATTATTTTCGGTATAACAACTGATATATTATTTTAATGGCCAACTGACGTTGTGTAATAAGCCAATGGATCTATTTTATTTTTATGATTGTTTATTTTGATAGTTAAATAACCGACTATCAAAATCATTTCCAATGCGTTGTTGGTATGGAGAGACCAGAAAATCGAATTTATATTTGAAAACCATTCCGACCAATAAATACGAATACGTCGAAGATGCTGATCGAGATGAAGCAATTGAAGACTATAGATCTTCATAAAAAAGAAGAGTTACTTACAATCTCAAGCTGATCCCTAGAGATATATTGTGATTCTGTCGTGGTTGAAATCTACGGATTGCAAGGACTACTCGCTATTGATCTATAAGGTGATTCCTAGGATGTAGTAGGAGGGTGCCTTTGGTTCATCCTGTTCCTGAATGACTTGTGTGGACTATGTGAACGGTGGCTAGATGTTCCAAAAGTCGATTATGACCTCAAGCCTCATCAACCGGGAAATGACAAAAATCGGGCAGGCAGCATGGCTATGTGGGTCGCACCCATTAGGGTGTATAATCACCTATCTAGAGAAATTCCTTTTGCTTCTTTAATATATCGATGTTGTCCCTTTTTGGGAAACGGTGGGTAGCTCCCAACCGTTGGTGATATACATTTGATACAATCAAGCGAAATGAGTGGTCGGTCATGTGTGGACCGAGTTGCAAAATGTTCTTGTGGAACCCGGTGTATTCGCCTCTAGAGATACACTATCGGCAGGCGATTCCATACCTTGTCATAGTCGGAATCAAATCTCCAATAATCGACCATGGTTTTGTTTGTATACTATATACGTGGAGCGTGAGATGCAAGCATTCTGCTAGATTCTATTTATTTGTATTTAGACATTATTATAATATCAGAATATGATATGATTTCAAAAATGTTTTGGGTTATCGTAAAGTAAAAACCGTCCGTATTTATATGTGGATTTTGTTCTTACGATTATCCTTTTCTTTCAAAAAGAATCTGAACTTTAAAATCTAGTTGGATGATCCCCCTTAAACTTTGCAAGTTTTTCTCACTTTCATTCACCAGACTAACCCGGTATTTGTAATGCTCGGGTTTGACCTGGTTGTACAGGTTCGGGTTGTCGAATGCTATGGAGTCAAATGATAAGCTGAAGGTGTTCAGACGTATGATATTATCCAGTTTTATTTCATTGTGTGATGTATATTAGGACAAGTTATTATAACTGTCCCGGTGTATTGATGTACTCTGAAAATTGTAAGTTTTTATTTCAAAGCTCTCTATAAACTTTATCTACATATTATATTTTGTTCTACTGCGATCTGAGACTCTAATTCTGTGATATATTAGTTCTTCTTCTTCTTCTATTCTAATATTTCTTTCTTTCTTATCTCACCCTCTAATTTTTTCTAATTACAAATCTGGTATTTCCGACGCTTGGATAGTCGACAATGAGTTTATGTCGATTACCATGGTCGCAATTTTTCCTAGGCCGTTACAGTGGTATAAGAGCAATGGTGTAGTAATAACCTTAGCTCTGTGGTATAAATCGATCGAGATTGGGTTAGAAATACCCTAGATTGAAATTTTGTGTGTGTGTGTGTATATATATATATATATATATATATATATATGAGAGCATATTTGTAAATTTTATATACAAATGTTTTGTATTGTATTGTTCGATCGGTTCAAGTTGAACTGACAAATTGATACAATATTGTTTTGAAAAGTGGGTAAATGAAATAATTTTGCCCAAAATATATTTTCATATAAAAAGAAATAATTTTATTAAATTGTTGATATTAGTTTGTTAATTGATTTAAATGAAAATTAGAATGGGATTGTGAATTTGAACGGTTTAATAAAATCAGAAGAGAATTTAAAACATAGAATTTGTTAATGGAAATTTTAATGTGAAATTGAATCAGAACATAACCTAATGATAAGTTTAGAATGGAATAATTTGGTTTGTTGGTTGTGAATTGTTTGTTTGTAGGATGCTAGATTAATTCATCAATAGTTAAATATGAATTGAAGTTAAGGAAATAAAATTCAATATAATAAATTGAACCATGAGAATAAATTTTGGTATAATGAATTCGAATGGAATCAATATGAAATGAAAACGAATGAAATAACGTTGTATTGGTACTTGCATTGTATATTGTGTCAGTGCAAGATTAAATACGAAGAGTTGTTAGTTGACGTGCTCCGGGATTTGGAGTTTGGTTGCCCGAAAAATAGGTAACCTTCATTATATTGATTTGGTGATTAATTTTATACCCCTGAGTTGGGTAGCCACTTGCATTTTATTTTCTTTTGATTGATTTGAGGCCTAGAGTGGCAACTTGTAGTTGTTCGGATCGAATAGTACAGAGGAGGTGCTGGCAAATTTTTTGTAAAATTTTAAATTTAGAAATATTTTTTTTTGATAATGCTTTGAAATTAATTATTTTGGAAATGGTTGGTTTCAGAGCATTCTTCTTAACTCAGTAATTTCAGGGACGAAATTCTTTTAAGGGGGGAAGAATGCAACGACCTGGATTTTTTGGCCAATTACATTCGAAATTTTTTTAAATGTCATATTTGGAAATATTAATGGATTTAATATTGAATTCTTTTAATAAAACAGCGATTAAAACGTTTATATTTATATTTAACATAAAACGAACTCGAAACAGCGTGGTAGTTCGTAAAATCAAGTTTTGAACTTCAATTAAATATAAAAAATTTGTTTTAAGTCGGAATTCTATGAAACAAGAAACGTTAGGATCCTATTGATAGTAGTTTTCTAATAAAAAAGAAAACTTGAGATTTTATCTTATATATTGGAAGCTATGTCCAATTCAAAATTTAAAGTAGTCACTATGGAAATCGTGAATAAACGATAAGGTTTGTTTAATAATAAATACGAATTTTTATATATTTGGGTATCGTTAAACTCAAATATAATAATATTGAGTTATAATTTCATATAGATTGCAATTCGTGTAATACAGCGCGTATACTTAGCAGGCGATGTTAAGTAACGGTAGAAAGTAAAAATATAACCATATTAAAAATATTAAATACTTACCCAAATGACAAACAAGTTAAATAATGTTAACTTAATCTCTAAACAAACAAAGTATAGCCTGCGCCCATCTTTCATTTCAGTCAACCCTAAAACTGGCCGTTGTACTTATACATCTCCTTACCAAATCACTTCTCTTCTCTGCATCATATCTTTCCATAGACACATCACCTGGAAGAGCAAAAACGCGGCTACACTAAGTCCTACCATCTCAAATCACAGATATATGAAAGAAGTATTCCACCTATGGTTATTCACTGCAAATTTATTATCCTACCCATAGCCTACACTATTAGACTAAACAATGAAGCCTCTCTAAGTACACGAAAGTTTACAGCTACACCTATCAAACTACTGGAAACCGCATATCATAAAATGTACAACCACCTAGCCACTCTGCACCCATACCTAAAAGCTGCTCTAATCAGCTATGCCACAATTTCCACCTATGTACAAGAAACCCTATAATATAGTATACACACAGACCTATGAAATCTTTGAAATGCACTGTAGGTCCTGCAATAAGAAACCACAACTATCACAAGACTAACAAATGTGTTTACCTTAGGCTTAAGATTTGCTGTAAATTATGTCTGCTATACCAAATGGTCAAATGGATGGACTGTGTATGCCATCTTAACAAATCAACGCACAACCTAGGGATAAGAAATTACATCCTACAATGCAGCTAACGGTTGGAAATATACGCCCTAGTTTAAATAGCTACTTACCCTCTCTTTTACCTGTCATTTCCTTCCTTTCTTTCACTCTTTCACTCGACGTAACTATACAAAGCTGCCTACCTAAGCTCCATTTGCCATGAATCTAAATCAAATTCCATGATAACCAAACCTCTCTTTCGTGACGGCCAAGGGCCTTCTCCCTATAAATAGGCATCATCACTAGGTTCATTTCATTTTTCCAGTGAGAAACGAAAACTTCCAGTGAAAAAAATATAATAAAACAAACAAGCTCCTTATATAAAGAAAACAAACGATGACGAAACGAGGGTACTTGAGACTGGTGAAGAAGTGGTGCGCATGAACGTAGGTGCACAGGTCAGCGATGTGGGAAGGAGACAGTTGGATGATGAGTTGGGACCGGTGCTTAGGTCGGAGCGGTTGGAGACATGGCGCGGTAGTGAGGGGTGCAAACCATGTTTCATGTGAGAGAATTACGGACTGGAAAATGGGGAAACGGTTTTCAGATTCATGCAGTGGAAAGGCAATACAGTATTCATGCAAAAAGTGGAATAACAAAAAACGCATGGGAGAGTTTGTTTGATGGTTTTAAGGTTTCCAGGGTATCAGTGTTTTTCGTGCACACGGTTGTATGCATGGTTGAATCTTTCAGGAGCAAATGGAATTCAGGGAAAAGGAGAGGATTTGTTCGAAGTGAACAGGGAAACGAGTGCGTGAAAATGAAAAATAAAATGAATTGAAAAAAAAAAGAGAAGGGGAAGACAACACGGAACTGGGAGGAAGGAGGATTTCCAAAGTTGAAGAAGAGGTCCTGTAGCGAAGCAAGGAAGCGGGTTTCGTGGGTTTTAAGGGGCGGTGGGCTTTAGCCCAATAATCATATAGAAGGGAAAAAAGAGTTTTATGAAACAGAGGTGGGTGGGAATTATGGAGCAGAAAGGTGGTAGCAGATATTGGTTGGGGAGATTAAAGGAATAGGAAGGTCAAAACGCTTCAACATGATGGATTTTTGTAACGACCAGGAATTTCGCTCGATCCGAATCAGTCGCTAAACCGACCAAGACCGTTCGAAACGCCTGATTGTTTTGAGGACAAGACAAAATAGAACGCAGGCGGAAGAACATTTCATTGTTAATTACAATAATGCATCAGATTACAAGAATATACAGAGTATAAATGAATAAATATTACACAGAAAATATCAGAGATTACAATACATTACATAGCAGCGGAAAATAATACAAAATACAACTGAAGAAGATATACGGATACAAAGCTTTCCGGATATCGTTCCAACTGTACATCATGATCCTATGAATATAAATCTGCAAAACCAAAACTACTAGCTGCCCGTGTCAAAATAAGGGCACCCAGAGTTTAGGTTAAAACAATAAACTCCAGGTCAGTCATGTGACTGGTGTGAGAACTAAAACAGTTATTAATCTTTATTTTAAAGTTAGGTAGATCAAGGGACCACGCCGTATAACATGGAACGGGTTTCCTCCCAAGAATACCAGTGCATAAAACAAACAGCGCAATGCTGACTAAAGAAAAATGAAGTTATTATAAGACCCAGGTCCTATCACACAATGTAAAGCAAGCCGGGAGATAGGGTTTTACCTTATAATAGCCAAAGAATAATTGATACGCGAAATTTCATGTTTTATTATTACTATAAGTGCATAGTGTCAAAACAATTTCAATCATAAATATCAATCATGGGCGGCATAGCATCCCATGCTACTATGTCGCCAATACTAGGCTCTACAAATAAAACCGCAAAGTCACTTATTTGGAAATTCGATTTCCATCTACGAACTTAGGCTAGGGATCGTCCTCTACCGATTCGAGACAATCTAGCCCATGTCTCAGGCAAGTACTCAGTCAAGCCTTTGGAGCGACAGGGCCGGTCCACCGATGTGGATTAAAATTCCTAAACACTGTGTTTCCCCGCCCTATGGGGAGTAAATGAGCCAACGAATGACTCCATCGGACCAGGATGGTCCGATCAAACCGAGGCGCCTCGCAACAGCAACAACAACATAAGTCAAGCTCGTTAGGGCATGTAAAACCACTGACGCCACTTCTAGTTAGAAGGAAACGCATGTCCTCCCTGAGGTCCTCTCCCGTTTCTGGTTCACAACCGGGGTGTGAGTTTCGCGAATCAACGCTACACAAAGCTATGCCACACAGGCTGTGCTTTGATCATCAACCACAAGACTCTGCTTTTCAACAGAAGCCTTGATCATTTGCATCTTAGCATGCCACACAGGCAAACCACTCCATGCAACCGATATCCATCAATCACACAGAATGATATCTGATGTCAGACACACAGTCCATTTACAAGTCCGTTATGGGTCTGAACGAAACCGGAGGAACCTAGTACCCCGCTGATCCATCGATCTCCAAGTACGTCTGGACGACCACCATCTGATTCCCTCCTCTTGGGTGTACGGCCCAATCAAGATCATCAGTAATCACCCAAACGACGTGAAGACCTCCGGTCTTCAACCACCGTCTTCATCTTCGACACCACGTCGAATCAGTTATTCAGAATGGGATAAACCCGGTTTTCTGAATAACTCGCGTATATAATAAACAAGTGTTACACAAACACAACATACGCTTCATTCCAATTCAGAATATTCTTTTATTCAAATATTCTTATACTTTGGGAAGGGTTCCCATTGGTTTTATCAAAGATAAATTCCTTAAATTTATTCTTTAACCTTCTTTGAATATCAATTCAAACTAGTCGGGATTAGCGAACCACACCGAAGTAATCATTTATTTTATTTCCCAATCCCAACTTATTCATCCCATGAAGTAAAACTGGCCATATTTCATATCTAACACCATGGTGTTATCGGTAAATTCAATTACCATTTCACGTTCAAATCTAATTAAAGATTTAACTATCGCCTGGAACAAAACTGGTGATACTCCATTCTCGACCCTTCCAATCTAATTAAAGATTCATTAAAACTCAACTTGGTTTTAATCTTCCCAAAAATCAGTATCAATGATTATTTAACTTGGGAAATCACCTCCCGTCTTTAACTGGATTAAAGAACCAATGTCATTTAAAACACGGTTCACGATAAATCCAAAATCACATTCCATCCATTATCGGGTTAAAGAACAAGTGTTATTTAAAACATTGTTCACGATAAACCCAAAAATCAATACCAATTCAATTCCAATTAAATATTATTTAATTGGTACACTTCATTAAATCTAAATAAAAAGATTTAATCTTTTTCTCCACTGGGCTTAAGAACAGTGTTAATGAAGACACCATTCATGACAAACCCAAATCACATTTCATATTAAATACAAGGCTCTGAATAGAAAATATATCGGCTTATATTCAATATCAAATTCTATGACCAAAAAATATCGTATTGGAAATAACGATATATATATCTTTCAAATTTCCATAACAATATCTGTATAATCACGAAATCAAACATCGAAATATTCCAAAGACAATTTCGATTCAAATCTATTCCAATTCAATTATTGGAAGTTCTGGTTTCTTTTAAAACCATTTTCAAATTCAATTTATTTATTTCAAAAATAAGTTGATTTTAATTCTAGTTCAAAACTAGTTCATTTCGATAAAAATCTATTTTTATCTTTTCAAATATGGAGTTTTTCATCCCAACTCTTCCCAAATCATATCTTATGATTTTACACAAATTATTGATAATTTTAATAATTTTATCAAGGCCCATACAGTCGATTTCCACCAACGGCCATCGAACTGCACTTACAACGACCTTTTCCAAATTTGATTTGGACATAATTCCAAATCCAACCGTTAGATTTCAAATTTCTAATATTTGTTAGAAAGCTCTTTTCGATACGAACCCAACGGTTCCGATTTGAGGAGAATCCGACGGTCGGATCCCCCGCAACGTCAATTCGAAGTCAATGGTCGAAATTCACGAACTGCCGCAACGCGGCGCATTCTATTCAGGCCATTATATTATATATATAATATATACTTCGTCGATTTCCTTTTAAAACGTATTTTATAAATCGTTTAAAATTCGTTTTCAAAATGATTTCAAATTCAAATCAAAATTGAATTTTTCCTCATAAATTCGTTTTAAATTCATTCAAATGGATTTCAATTCAAATCGATTTTTTATTCAATTTCAATTCATTTTCAATTCTATTCAATTTCTATTCGATTTCTATTCTGTTCAATTTCAATTCGAACTCAATTCTATTCAATTTTAATTCGAATTCTATTCTATTCAATTTTAATTCGAATTCAATTCCTTTTCGAATTCTATTCTATTCAATTTTAATTTTAATTCAATTCGTTTCAAAATATCAGAATTTGAAATCACTTCCTTTTCTATATTCATTATAAAAATGAATAAAATCGATATAAATATCGTTCACGTCAAAATGGCGTCAATCTAATCAACACGGCTTCATATATTTCTATTTTCAAATTTTTCTATTTCAAATATTTCTCTTTCAAATATTTCTATTTCAAATATTTCTCTTTCAAATATTTCTATTTCAAATATTTCTATTCAAAACTGGAATGAGGCCCAATCAATTACCATATAATGTCAATTATATGGATTTTCTACAACACACGTATATAACAGCAACGACAAATCATCAACCATCATCCAAAGTGCATTCTACACTGTATAAGCATCAAACATAAATCTTTAATGCTTATAACAGTCTGTCAATCAATCGATCGACATACAACTAATTATTGGGATTAGTGTATGTCATATATCATCCTAATACTCGTGTGGGGTTTCAAACAATCAAACACGGATTTTATTTGTGTAGTTGGGCGATGTGTAAAATTTATCGTCCCAATCAATATCAGTCAAATCAGTGTATATAAACAAATCGTCCGATTCGTTTATAAATATTTATTTTATATACACGTTAAAGATTATATTTTTAACTATAGAATATTTTCCACTATAAAATATTATATTTCGTTTCACATCACACCACACAATCAACTACACATCAAAATCTAACAAACAAGCATACAAGCCATCCATGGTGTGTGGACGACGGGTGTCGGGTGCTACTAAACACCGTCTGCATCCTAGTATATATTATTAACTAGAAAACAAAATTAAAAGGTGAGAAGTTCTCACCCAAGCTAAACCAAACGCCATGACTCTTCTTATGTAGAAATCTTCGTCGTGCTCGCCTTTCATCACTTTCGTTGCCCGTAGCCACTACATATATAAAAATCACCTTTTTATATTGTTGCCATGTATATAAAAATCATATTTTTATAATCACTCCATATAGATAAAAATTCTATTTTTACATCGCTGTTCATATAGTAAAGATTATATTTTTATCACGCTATTCTCCATATAAAGATTTCGCCTTTTCAAATATAAAGATGTAATCTTTTTCACGTTAACGATATAACCTTTCTATATTATAAAAATTATATTTTTATTACTCTACATAAATAAAAATCGTACTTTTACTATCATAGCTTTATAAAAATCATATTTTTAATATGCCACTAGTATAAAATTTATATTTTTAACCTCTCTATATTATAAAAATTATATTTTTAGTTCGCTACATATATAAAAATCACACGTGCTTCTAGAGATAAAAATCTCATCTTTATAACCCTCGTACGTAAATAAAAATGGAATCTTTACATTTGCTACTTCATAATAAAAATTTAATCTTTACATTTATAAAAATGAAATCTTTAACTTTGCTATATTATACAAAAACCAAACCTTTTCTATTATATAAAAATATAGCCTTTTCTAATGAAAATCAAATCTTTTTGTTGTTAAAAATCAGATCTTTATAATGTTAAATACAAATCAAAACTGATTAAAAATAATATTGCTTTTTATTTATAAAAACTGATTTTATACTACGTATTTGAATTTAATTAAACTAGCAAAAACTCATTTTTTGATCATCGAAGAAGTGGGAGGAAGATTTCAGCGTCACTAGAGGAGGGGTGCTTGCTGCGCCGAGGGGGCGGTCTCCTTGGGTGGCACGCTTAGTGGTGGAGGGGCGAGGTGCTTATCACCGTCGGTGGGCCCAGAGGAGGCGCATTAGGTGGCGTGTTGGATTTTAGGAGGGGGAGGAGGATTTGGGGATTAGGGCACTGGGAGGGGCGCGGTTTCAGGCGATGTGGCGTCGCTCTAGCCAGGGGGAGGGTGGAGGCGGAGTAGCGTGGCGGCGCCCCGGCCTAGCGAGGTCCGTCGATCTATTGCGGGTTTTTTTCCTTTTATTGAATGACGGATTTGAGGGAGTGAGGGGTAGAGAGAGAAGAGGGAAGTGAGTTAGGTTTATATAATATTTTATATCTTTTATTATTTTTAAATTTTAAAAAGCATATTTCGAACTCGAAATCGAACTCACCGATCGTCGTCTCTAGTGTATTACCCCCATTCCGAACACAATGGGATATTTATGGTAAGCTGACTCGATCGTTACGATCAGTTTTCATCAAAATCAACATATAACTCTATATATTGAATTTGAACGCGCATTTCAATTTACCGGGGCCACATACTAACTAGAAAAATTCCAGAAAAATTATTTCTACCTTTGTATTGACGATACGGTCCTAACAAAACTAGTTTCGTCGAATTCTGAGATCGTTTGAAAAATGGCCATTTTCCAGTCGATTAAAATCAACTGAAACTGGTCAAACGCGTTTTCCTTTGCCATGCTCACATGTTGATTCGAAAAATTATGAAATTTGGAACCTAGCAATAACTTGACATCGCGGATCCAACAAAAGTGGTTTCGTCGAAATCCGAGGTCGTTTGCAAAATGGCTATTTTCAATGGCCAGAATTCCATAGAGACTATTCTGAAATTTCAACTGGACATATCTTTTGATTCCCGCTATGAAATTCTGATTTTTCGGATTCGTTGGAAAGATATTCTCAATTAGATTCAATTATTTTTGGTTTCACTAAAATCCGGTTTATTTTGCACCCGGTATGTTCAATTGAAATTTGAAATCGAATTATCGAACTACCTCGCCATTTTCAATTCCTTTTATATATATAAATACATATTTATATTCTAACGACGATCTATATAAATATATACGTTCGAATTCTATTAACAATAAATTTTTCATCGATATTATTTAAAATAATTCATTTTAAATAATCAAAATTCATCGAAATTGCCAAAATAAAAATTTTAAATTGGCTCGGATTTCCGGGTTATTACAATCTCCCCCACTTAAAACTTTTCGTCCCCGAAAAGGAACGAAGCCGAAAGTTGTTTAACTAATCAACTCAACTTCCAGTATTTTCATTACGGCTTAAGTTCTTCAACTTTTCAGTTTCTAAGAACCTTTCAAATTTTTCAAAAATTTGGCTAACACCCTAAATTTTCAACAAATTTCGCCATAACCTCTCCCGCACCGGGGACTCCGGGATATTTCATATAGCTTCCCATGGCCTTCTTCAATCCAAAATAAAAAGAAAAAGCCAAGCGGCTAGCCAATCGGCTCACAAAATCACCCAAAACTCAAGAAATACAATAAACATGTACCTATTTGTCGGGCAAACAATTTTATTCCTCTGCTCTAGCCTCCTTGCTATGACATGTTCAATGGATACACATGTATATGTATGCAAATGCGACAAATTTTTAATACAATTTACTATTTGGTTCAATTTGGCTAAATGGTTCAAAATTTAATTAATCAAACAACACAACCATCAATCAATTAGTTGATTAGCTTTTCAAATTCATAACTTTGATACATAGTCAAAAATCATATTTTTGATGCCAAATCACAACAATAGACCCTGTCTAATTTTGGTTCTCACACCAATCAATGGATATATATATATATATATCTCACCTTCGACACTCGAATATAAATGCTGATGATGCCGCGGCATCATTCGAATCATCTCCGGGCGACTAGAGTGATTCTATAGCTATCCAGTATATTAAAACTTCGAATACACGCGGATCGGACGTATATGCAAAATCTATATATACTGGATGGTCCTCATCAATATAAATAAATATTCAAATACGTATAAAAGGATTTAAATTTCAAAACAAAATTTGTTTTCATTTTCAAAAATATACTCTTCACACTCGTTCTAGGATACTACTGATCCCATCTCTAACGAGTCATTCCCATTGGATATTACTAATCCAACATCTGATGAATTCTTTCGCATGATTCTAATGTGCCTTGTTCTCTGAGCTTTGTAAACCAAAGCTCTAATACCACGCTGTAACGACCGGGAATTTCGCTCGATCCGAATCAGTCGCTAAACCGACCAAGACCCTTCGAAACGCCTGATTGTTTTGAGGATAGGACAAAATAGAACGCAGACGGAAGAACATTTCATTGTTAATTACAACAATGCATCAGATTACAAGAATATACAGAGTATAAATGAATAAATATTACACAGAAAATATCAGAGATTACAATACATTACATAGCAGCGGAAAATAATACAAAATACAACTGAAGAAGATATACAGATACAAAGCTTTCCGGATATCGTTCCAGCTGTATATCAGGATCCTATGAATATAAATCTGCAAAACCAAAACTACTAGCTGCCCGTGTCAAAATAAGGGCACCCAGAGTTTAGGTTAAAACAATAAACTCCAGGTCAGTCAAGTGACTGGTGTGAGAACTAAAACAGTTATTAATCTTTATTTTAAAGTTAGGTAGATCAAGGGACCACGCCGTATAACATGGAACGGGTTTCCTCCCAAGAATACCAGTGCATAAAACAAACAGCACAATGCTGACTAAAGAAAAATGAAGCTATTGTAAGACCCAGGTCCTATCACACAATGCAACGCAAGCCGGGAGATATGGTTTAACCTTATAATAGCCAAAGAATGCTTGATACGCGAAATTTCATGTTTTATTATTACTATAAGTGCATAGTGTCAAAACAATTTCAATCATAAATATCAATCATGGGCGGCATAGCATCCCATGCTACTGTGTCGCCAATACTAGGCTCTACAAATAAAACCGCAAAGTCACGTATTTGGAAATTGGATTTCCATCTACGAACTGAGGCTAGGGATCGTCCTCTACCAATTCGAGACAATCTAGCCTATGTCTCAGGCAAGTACTCAGTCAATCCTTTGGAACGACAGGGCCGGTCCACCGATGTGGATTAAAATTCCTGAACACTGCGTTTCCCCGCCCTATGGGGCGTAAATGAGCCAACGAATGCATCCATCGGACCCGGATCGTCCGATCAAACCGAGGCGCCTCGCAACAGCAACAATAACATAAGTCAAACTCGTCAAGGCGTGTAAAACCACTGACGCCACTTCTAGTTAGAAGGAAACGCATGTCCTCCCTGAGGTCCTCTCCCGTTTCCGGTTCACAACCAGGGTGTGAGGCTCGCGAATCAACGCTACACAAAGCTATGCCACACAGGCTGTGCTTTGATCATCAACCACAAGACTCTGCTTTTCAACAAAAGCCCTTATCATTTGCATCTTAGCATGCCACACAGGCAAACCACTCCATGCAACCGATATCCATCAATCAAACAGAGTGATATTCGGTGTCAGACACACAGTCCATTTACAAGTCCATTCTGGATCTGAACGAAACCGGAGGCACCTAGTACCCCGCTTATCCATCGATCTCCAAGTACGTCTGGACGACCACCAACTGATTCCCTCCTCTTGGGTGTACGGACCAATCATGATCATCAGTAATCACCCAAACGACATGAAGACCTCCGGTCTTCAACCACCGTCTTCATCTTCGATACCACATCGAATCAGTTATTCAGAATGGGATAAACCCGGTCTTTCTGAATAAATCGCGTATATAATAAACAAGTGTTACACAAACACAACATACGCTTCATTCCAATTCAGAATATTCTTTTATTCAAATATTCTTATACTTTGGGAAGGGTTCCCATTGGTTTTATCAAAGATAAATTCTTTAAATTTATTCTTTAACCTTCTTTGAATATCAATTCAAACTAGTCGGGATTAGCGAACCACACCGAAGTAATCATTTATTTTATTTCCCAATCCCAACCTATTCATCTCATGAAGTAAAACTGGCCATACATCATATCTAACACCACGGTATTATTGGTAAATTCAATTACCATTTCACGTTCAAATCTAATTAAAGATTTAACAATCGCATGGAGCAAAACTGGTGATACTCCATTCTCGACCCTTCCAATCTAATTAAAGATTCATTAAAACTCCACTTGGTTTTATTCTTCCCAAAAATCAGTATCAATGATTATTTAACATGGGAAATCACTTCCTATCTTTAACTGGGTTAAAGAACCAATGTCATTTAAAACACGGTTCACGATAAATCCAAAATCACATTCCATCTATTATCGGGTTAAGGAACAAGTGTTATTTAAAACACTGTTCACGATAAACCCAAAAATCAATACCAATTCAATTCCAATTAAATATTATTTAATTGGTACACTTCATTAAATCTAAATAAAAAGATTTAATCTTTTTCTCCACTGGGCTTAAGAACAGTGTTAATGAAGACACCATTCACGACAAACCCAAATCTTATTTCATATTAAATACAAGGCTCTGAATAGAAAATATATCGGCTTATATTCAATATCAAATTCTACGACCAACAAATATCGTATTGGAAATAACGATATATATATATATATATATATCTTTCAAATTTCCATAACAATATCTGTATAATCACGAAATCCAACATCAAAATATTCCAAAGACAATTTCGATTCAAATCTATTCCAATTCAATTATTGGAAATTCTGGCTTCTTTTAAAACCATTTTCAAATTCAATTTATTTATTTCAAAAATAAATTGATTTTAATTCTAGTTCAAAACTAGTTCATTTCGATAAAAATCTATTTTTTTATTTTCAAATATGGAGTTTTCATCCCAACTCTTCCCGAATCATTTCTTATGATTTTACACAAATTATTGATATTTTTAATAATTTTATAAAGGCCCATACAGTCGATTTCCACCAACGGCAATCGAACTGCACTTACAACGACCTTTTCCAAATTTGATTTGGACATAATTCCAAATCCAACCGTTAGATTTCAAATTTCTAATATTCGTTAGAAAGATCTTTTTGATACGAACCCAATGGTTCTGGTTTGAGGAGAATCCAACGGTCGGATCTCCCGCAACGTCAATTCGAAGTCAATGGTCGAAATTCATGAACTGCCGCAGCGCGGCGCGTTCTACTCAGGCCATTATATTATATATATAATATATATAACATATACTTCGTCGATTTCCTTTTAAAACGTATTTTATAAATCGTTTTCAAAACGATTTCAACTTTATTTCAAATTCAAATCAAAATTGAATTTTTCCTCATAAATTCGTTTTAAATTCATTTCAAATGGATTTCAATTCAAATCGAATTTTAATTCAATTTCAATTCATTTTCAATTCTATTCAATTTCTATTCGATTTCTATTCTATTCAATTTCAATTCGAATTCAATTCTATTCAATTTTAATTCGAATTCTATTCTATTCAATTTTAATTCGAATTCAATTCAATTCAATTCAATTCCTATTCGAATTCTATTCTATTCAATTTTAATTCGAATTCTATTCTATTCAATTTTAATTCAAATTCAATTCGTTTCAAAATATCAGAATTTGAAATCACTTCCTTTTCTATATTCATTATAAAAATGAATAAAATCGATACAAATATCGTTCACGTCAAAATGGCGTCAATCTAATCAACACGGCTTCATATATTTCTATTTTCAAATTTTTCTATTTCAAATATTTCTCTTTCAAATATTTCTATTTCAAATACTTCTCTTTCAAATATTTCTATTTCAAATATTTCTATTTCAAATATTTCTATTCAAAACTGGAATGAGGCCCAATCAATTACCATATAATGTCAATTATATGGATTTTCTACAACACACGTATATAACAGCAACGATAAATCATCAACCATCATCCAAAGTGCGTTTTACCCTGTATAAGCATCAAACATAAATATTTAATGCTTATAACAGTCTGTCAATCAATCGATCGACATACAACTAATTATTGGGATTAGTGTATGTCATATATCATCCCAATACCCGTGTGGGGTTTCAAGCAATCAAACACAAATTTTATTTGTGCAGTTGGGCGATGTGTAAAATTTATCTTCCCAATCAATATCAAGCAAATCAGTGTATATAAACAAATCGTCCGATTCGTTTATAAATATTTATTTTATATACACGTTAAAGATTATATTTTTAACTATAGAATATTTTCCACTATAAAATATTTTATTTCATTTCACATCACACCACACAATCAACTACACATCAAAATCTAACAAACAAGCACACAAGCCGTCCATGTCTGTGGACGACGGGTGTCGGGTGCTACTAAACCCCGTCTGCATCCTAGTATATATTATTAACTAGAAAACAAAATTAAAAGGTGAGAAATTCTCACCCAAGCTAAACCAAACGCCACGACTCTTCTTATGTAGAAATCTTCGTCGTGCTCGCCTTTCATCACTTTCGTTGCCCGTAGCCACTACATATATAAAAATCACCTTTTTATATCGTTGCCATGTATATAAAAATCATATTTTTATAATCACTCCATATGGATAAAAATTCTATTTTTACATCGCTTATCATATAATAAAGATTATATTTTTATCACGCTATTCTCTATATAAACATTTCACCTTTTCAAATATAAAGATGTAATCTTTTACACGTTAATGATATAACCTTTCTATATTATAAAAATTATATTTTTATAACTCTACATGAATAAAAATCATATTTTTACTATCATACCTATATAAAAAATCATATTTTTAATATGCCACTAGTATAAAATTTATATTTTCAACCTCTCTATATTATAAATATTATATTTTTAATTCGCTACATATATAAAAATCACACGTGCTTCTAGAGATAAAAATCTCATCTTTATAACCCTCGTATGTAAATAAAAATGGAATCTTTACATTTGCTACTTCATAATAAAAATTTAACCTTTACATTTATAAACATGAAACCTTTAACTTTGCTATATTATACAAAAACCAAACCTTTTCTATTATATAAAAATATAGCCTTTTCTAATGAAAATCAAATCTTTTTTTTGTTAAAAATCAGATCTTTATAATGTTAAATACAAATCAAAACTGATTAAAAATAATATTGCTTTTTATTTATAAAAACTTATTTTATACTACGTATTTGAATTTAATTAAACTAGCAAAAACTCACTGTTTGATCATCGAAGAAGTGGGAGGAAGATTTCAACGTCACTAGAGGAGGGGGGTGTTTGCTGCGCTGAGGGGGCGGTCTCCTTGGGTGGCACGCTCGGCGGTGGAGGGGCGAGGTGCTTATCGCCGTCGGTGGGCCCAAAGGAGGCGCATTGGGTGGCGTGTCAGATTTTAGGAGGGGGAGGAGGATTTGGGGATTAGGGCACTGGGAGGGGCGCGGTTTCAGGCGATGTGGCGTCGCTCGAGCCAGGTGGAGGTGGAGGAGCGCGGCGGCGCCCCGGCCTGGCGAGGTCCGTCGATCTATTGCGGGTTTTGTTTTGTTTTCTCCTTTTAATGAATGACGAATTTGAGGGAGTGAGGGGTAGAGAGAGAAGTGGGAAGTGAGTTAGGTTTATATAATATTTTATATATTTTATTATTTTTAAATTCTAAAAAGCAACTTTTTATTTCGAACTCGAAATCGAACCCACCGACTGTCGTCCCTAGCGTATTACCCCCATTCCGAATACAATGGGATATGTATGGTAAGCTGATTCGATCGTTACGATCAGTTTTCGTCAAAATCAACATATAACTCTATATATTGAATTTGAACGCGCATTTCAATTTTCCGGGGCCACATACTAACTAGAAAAAATCCAAAAAAATTATTTATACCTTCGTATTGACGATACGGTCCTAACAAAACTAGTTTCGTCGAATTCTGAGATCGTTTGAAAAATGGCCATTTTCCAGTCGATTAAAATAAACTAAAACTGGTCAAACGCGTTTTCCTTTGCCACGCTCAAATATTGATTCGAAAAATTACGAAATTTGGAACCTAGCAATAACTTGACATCGCGGATCCAACCAAAGTGGTTTCGTCAAAATCCGAGGTCGTTTGCAAAATGGCTATTTTCAATGGCCAGAATTCCATAGCGACTATTCTGAAATTTCAACTGGACATATCTTTTGATTCCCGCTATGAAATTCTTATTTTTCGGATTCGTTGGAAAGATATTCCCAATTAGATTCAATTATTTTGGTTTCACTAAAATCCGGTTTATTTTGCATCCGGTATGTTCAATTGAAAATTGAAAATTGAAAACGAATTATCGAACTACCACGCCATTTTCAATTCCTTTTATATATATAAATAAATATTTATATTCTAACGACGATCTATATAAATATATACGTTCAAATTCTATTAACAATAAATTTTTCGTCGATATTATTTAAAACAATTCATTTTAAATAATCAAAATTCATCGAAATTACCAAAATAAAAATTTTAAATTGGCTCGGATTTCCGGGTTATTACAATTTTATCAACTGGATGTGGTTTGATCACTTAATGAAAGGCGGGCGGACCAAGAGAGAATGGCGGGTGAGTCCAATATTAAAAGTTAATTCATGTTTAATTTTAAAAGTAAATAATATACAAGTTTATATAATTAATAGTTCGTAGTACAATCGCAGAATGGAATGAAACTGGAAGCATCATGACTGTGTCGACAAGCTTTTCACGGTGGAGCTAGTCTGGTTAATAACGAAAGCGCCTGAAATTTCTTAATCAAATTAAATGCCTATTTAATTAAAATGTACCGGTTATCGACAAATTTAACCAAGGTGAGTTTAACTCACTCAGTTCCCCCGCTTATAATTGTTATAAGTTGGATTTTAATGTTTGCATGCTTTGGTAGCTAATTATTGGTTGATTTGATTATTTAGATGTTCGTTAAATATTTTTATATCAATTATTTAGATTAAACGGTTGTTTAATTTAAATGAAATGACATTGTTATTTTTAATGATGATTTCCAAACAAGGTAACTTACCTTGTTGGTTACGTTTATAATAATATAAACGTATTTAATTAAATTAGATGCATGAATGGTTGTTATTAGTTGACCGCTATCAGTCAAATTTATTGTTTATTTTCATTTGATCACTATATCAACTATTGAACCCATATGATTGGATTATTGAATTGGTGATTGATGGTTAAACCCCATTTGTTTGGTTATTAACCAATGAGTGATATTGGTTGAGGAATTTATAGCAGATGGCCAAAATACAAACTGTTTTACAAAGATTGATTTACCGTCAGGTGAATCGATAGAAATGAAGTTATGAAATTTATTTCATAACTGAATATAAATTTTAAATATGTTATTTGAAATGAAGTTTTTAAAAAGGAATTAAACCAACCATGTATACATATTGTTTGTTTTAAGCACTAATCACCATTTTGTACCAAAACCTACATGTGTGAAGCACTTGTTTTTCTTAATTAATAAATGATTTATAAAGTTAAGTCCTATGTTACTAAGATGGATGAGGAAGTGAGCTGGGATTAATGTAACAATTAATACTGAGATAAATTGTTAAAATGATATTATTTTGGAATTGATTATTATTTAAACAATAATAATCAAAGTAAATGGGATTTTATTTAAACTAATTATATTATTAATTAATTTAAATGAAAAGACAAGTTAGAATTGATCAACGAGTTAATCATGTTTTAGAGTTGATCAAGTCAACTATTTTTATCAGGAATTGATTTTCAATTTAAGTTAGTTTGCGCCGATTAATCTAAAATAATTTAATGCATAGTGTTTGACTTTATAAGATTTTAAAAAGAAAATTTAATATTAATCTCAGTTAATAGTGAAGTAAATTTTAAATAAATCATTTTCTTAAATGAAGTTCATTTAAGTAAGGAATTGAAGTGTTAATGAAATATAATTGAATTTAAAGGTGAGCTGATGAACGGGTTTATATTTAAACCGAGTTTGGTAACTTGTGTTATAAAGATGATTTTAAGTGAATATGATAAGCTTAAATAAAATATTACTTAATATTTGAATTAAGTAAAGGAAACCGAGATGGAAAAGGATTTATTTTAAACCAGAGTCGTTTAAACAAGTTTCTAAAAAGAAATGGGAGGTTAAAGCGTTAATTTTAAATTAACGTTACTTAATATTGGTATTAAGTGGAATATACGAGTTTTGAAATAAATTTCCAAGAGGAAATGATTGTAAGTTTTAAAAAGGGGATTTTGGTAATTGAATTAGGTAAAGGATCGAGTAATGGGAATTTTAATAAAAATCCAGATAATGAAACAAATAATTTAAAGACGTTAAAATGGTGATGTTTTATTAATCATTTACTAAATCAAAAATATATATAAAAAGAAGATTTCAAAAGTAAGAAGGTTTATAAAACCGTATGTTAAATAAAATAGTGAAATAGTAATGGTTGATATTGGAATGAATATCAGTTTTTGTATTACAACTGATACTTATCTTAAGCTAAGAAAGTTGTTGAGCAAGGTCTGAGAGGTAATTAAAATACTCCAACTTGAACGACTTCGGGATTATCAGAGGATGGTATTAGTTGTAATAGTGAAGATATTAGAGTAACTTATTTTGGGATGTAACATTATTTGAAGAATTTGGTGTGTATATATATATATATAATGGGATTCCGAAATATAACGAAAATAAAAAGGGGCCTAAGGGTGTGAAATGATATTTCCATATTAAAAGGAAATAAAAAGGGCGTGAGACTGTGAATGGTATTTCCATAATAAATAAAAGGGGTTTGTGAAAATACAACGACATTTTCAAAGTAAGGGAAAGCAATTTGGAATGAGTTTATTTTAAAAGAATAAGTAACGATCATGGTGCTCAAATAACGAAACAAAAAGGGAACTTTGTGACGATTGTTTTACGATGATAAGTTGAATCGATTATGCATTAAGATAATAAGTGATGTTATAGAAATTGTTTTGAAATGATAGTTAATGAGAATTTGAATTTGGTTTTAAGATATTTTCTAAGTATTGGAATAAAGTGGTTTGAGATATTTATATATTAAAATTAATATATTATCTTTGGTATTACAACTGATATATTATTTTAATGGCCAAGTGACGCTATGAAATAAACCAATAGATCTTTTTTATTTCTATTATTGTTTATTTTGATAGTTAAATAACCGACTATCAAAATCATTTCCATTGCGTTGTTGGTATGGAAAGTCCAGAAAATCGAATTTATATTCGAAAACCATTCCGACCAATAAATACGAATACGTCTAGGATGTTGATCGAGATGAAGCAATTGAAGACTGTAGATCTTCATAAGACGGAAGACTTACTTACAATCTCTAGCTGATCCCTAGAGATATACTGTGATTCTGTCGTGGTTGAAATCTACGGATTGCAAGGACTACTCGCTACTGATCTATAGGGTGATTCCTAGCATGTGGTAGGAGGGTTACTTCGGTTCATCCTGTTCCTAGATGACTTGTGTGGACGATGTGAACGGTGGCCAGATGTTCCAAAAGTCGATTATAACCTCAAACCTCATCAACCGGGAAATGACAAAAATCGGGCAGGCAGCATGGCTATGTGGGTCGCACCCGTTAGGGTGTATAATCACCTATCTAGAGAAATTCCTTTTTCTTCTTTAATTTATCGATGTTGTCCCTTTTTGGGATACAGTGGGTAGCTTCCAACCGTTGGTGATATACATTCGATACAGTCAAGCGAAATGAGTGGTCGATCATGTGTGGGCCGGGTTGCAAGATGATCTTTTTGAACCTAGTGTATTCGCCTCTAGAGATACACTATCAGCAAGTGATTCCATAACTTGTCATAGTCGGAATCCAATCTCCAATAAGCGACCGTGGTTTTATTTGTATACTATATACGTGGAGCGTGAGATGCAAGCATTCAGCTAGATTCTATTTATTTGTATTTATACATTATTATAATATCAGAATATAATATGATTTCAAAAATGTTTTGTGTTATCGTAAGGTAAAAACCGTCCGTTTTTATGTGTGGATTTTGTTCATACGATTATCCTTTTATTTCAAAAAGAATCTGAACTTTAAAATCAAGTTGGATGATCCCCCTTAAACTTTGCAAGTTTTTCTCACTCTGGTTCACCAGACTGACCTGGTATTTGTAATGCTCGGGTTTGACCGGGTTGTACAGGTTCAGGTTTTCGAATGCTTTGGAGTCAAATGACAAACTGAAGGTGTTCATACGTATTATATTATCTAATATTATTTCGCTATGTGATGTATATAAGGATAGGTTATTATAACTGTCCCGGTGTATTGATGTACTTTGAAAATTGTTAGTTTTTATTTCAAAGCTCTCTATAAAGTTTATTTACATAATATATTTTCTTCTGCTGCGATGTGAGACTCTAATTCTGTGATATATTAGTTCTTCTTCTATTCTAATATTTCTTTCTTTCTTATCTCACCCTCTAATTTCTTTCTAATTACATATCTGGTATTTCTGATGCTTGGATAGTCGACATTGAGTTTATATCGATTACCAAGGTCGCAATTTTTCCTAGGCCGTTACTGTGGTTCAGAGCAATGGTTAGTAATAACCTTGGCTTTGTGATATAAATCGATAGAGATTGGGTTAGAATGAGATTGTGTGTACATATATACGAGAGCATATTTGTAAATTTTATATACAAATGTTTTGTATTGTGTTGTTCGATTGGTTCAAGTTGAACTAACAAATTGATACAATATTGTTTTGAAAAGCAAGTAAATGAAATAATTTTGCCCAAAATATATTTTCATATAAAAAGAAATAATTTTATTAAATTTTTGATATTGGTTTGTTAATTGATTTAAATGAAAATTCAAACGGGATTGTGAATTTGAGCGGTTTAATAAAATCAGAAGAGAATTTAAAACATAGAATGTGTGAATGGAAATTTTAATATGAAACTGAATCAGAACTTAACCTAAAAATAAGTTTATAATGGAGTAATTTGGTTATGTTGGTTGTGAATTGTTTGTTTGTAGGATGCTTGATTAATTCATTAATAGTTAAATATGAATTGAAGTTAAGGAAATAAAATTCAATATAATAAATTAAACCATGAGAATAAATTTTGGTATAACGAATTCGAATGGAATCAATATGAAATGAAAACGAATGAAATAACGTTGTATTGGTACTTGCATTGTATATTGAGTTAGTGCAGGATTAAAGACGAAGAGTTGTTAGTTGCGGTGCTTCGGGATTTGGAGTTTGGTTGCTCGACAAATAGGTAAACTTTAATTATATTGATTTGGTGAATTGTTTTTTACCCCTGAGTTGGGTAGACACTTGGCTTTTATTTTCTTTTGATTGATTTGAGGCCCAGAGTGGCGACTTGTAGTTGTTTGGATCGAACAGTACAGAGGAGGTGCTGGCGAATTTTTCATAAAATTTTAAACTTAGAGTTTTTTTTCTTGATAATACATCATTTTGGATTGATTGGTTTCAGAGCATTCTTCTTAACTTGGTAATTTCAGGGACGAAATTCTTTTAAGGGGGGAATAATGTAACGACCTGGATTTTTCGACCAATTACATTTGAATATTTAATTTTTTTTTTAAATGTCATATTTGGAAATATTAATGGATTTAATATTGAATTCGTTTAATAAAACAACGATTAAAACGTTTATATTTATATTTAATATAAAACGAACTCGAAACAGCGTGGTAGTTCGTAAAATCGAGTTTTGAACTTCAATTATATATAAAGAATTCGTTTTAATTCAGAATTCTATGAAACAAGAAACGTTAGGATCCTATTGATTATAGTTTTCTAATAAAAAAGAAAACTTGAGATTTTATCTTATATATTGGAAGTTATGTCCAATTCGAATTTTAAAGTAGTCACTATGGAAATCGTGAATAAATGATAAGGTTTGTTTATTAAATAAATGGGAATTTTTATATATTTGGGTATCGTTAAACTCGAATATATTAATATTGAGTTATAATTTCATATAGATTAGAATTCGTGTACGACAGTGCGTATACTTAGCAGGCAATGTTAAGTAACAGTAGAAATTAAAAGTATAACCATATTAAAAATATTAACTACTTACCCAAATGACAAACAAGTAAAATAATGTTAACTTAATCTCGAAAGAAACAAAGTATAGCCTATGCCCACCTTTCATTTCAGTCAACCCTAAAACTGACCGTTGTACTTATACATCTCCTTACCAATTCACTTCTCTTCTCTGCATCATATCTTTCTATAGACACATCACACGGAAGAGCAAAAACGCAGCTACATTAAGTCCTACCATCTCAAATCACAGAGATATGAAAGAAGTATTCCACCGATGGCCATTCACTGCAAATTTATTATCCTACCCATAGCCTACACTATTAGACTAAACAATGAAGCCTCTCTAAGTACACGAAAGTTTACAGCTACACCTATCAAACTATTGGAAACCGCATATCATAAAATGTACAACCACCTAGCCACTCTACACCCATACCTAAAAGTTTCTCTAATCAGCTACGCCACAATTTCCACCTGTGTACAAGCAACCCTATAATATAGTATATACACAGACCTATGAAATCTTTGAAATGCACTGCAGGTCCTGCAACAAGATACCACAACTATCAAATGTGTTTACCTTAGGCTTAGGCTTTACTGTAAACTATGTCTGCCATACCAAATGGTCAAATGGATTAATTGTGTATACCATCTTAATCAATCAACGCACAACCTAGGGATAAGAAATTACATCCTACAATGCAGCTAACGGTTGGAAATATACGCCCTAGTTTAAATAGCTACTTACCCTCTCTTTTACCTGTCATTTCCTTCCTTTCTTTCACTCTTTCACTTGACGTAACACTGTAGAGCTACCTACCTAAGCTCCATTTGCCATACGTCTAAATCAAATGCCGAGATGACCAAACTTCTCTTTCGTGATGGCCAAGGATCTTCTCCTTATAAATAGGCATCATCACCAGGTTCATTTCATCTTTCCAGTGAGAAACGAAAACTTCCAGTGAAAAATATAATATAATAAAACAAACAAGCCTCCTTATTCAAAGAAAACAAACGAAGACGAAGCGAGGGTACTTGAGACTAGACGAAGAAGTGGTGCGCATGAATGTGGAGGCACAGGTCAGCGATGTGGCGAGGTGCTCCATTTGGTTGGAGGCGGTTCAAACTGTAGGTGGAAAGGGAAGGAGACAGTTGGGTGATGAGGTGGGTGGTTCACTGAAGGTAGTCAGTGGTTCGAGGCTGGAGTTGGGGGTGGGACCGGTGCTCAGGTCGGAGCGGTT
This sequence comes from Allium sativum, assembly GCA_030737875.1. Lineage (NCBI taxonomy): Eukaryota > Viridiplantae > Streptophyta > Magnoliopsida > Asparagales > Amaryllidaceae > Allium > Allium sativum. Next base: position 644,564,709 of record CM060912.1, read on the forward strand.
GGAGACATGGCGCGATAGTGAGGGGTACAAACCATGTTTCATGTGAGAAGAATTACGGACTGGAAAATGGGGAAATGGTTTTCAGATTCATGCAGTGGAATGGCACTACAGTATTCATGCAAAAAGTGGAATAACAGAAAATGCGTGGGAGAGTTTGTTTGATGGTTTTAAGGTTTCCAGGGTATCAATGTTCTTCGTGCACATGGTGGCATGCACGGTTGAATGTTTCAGGAGCAAATGGAATTCGGGGAAAAGGAGAGGATGTGTTCGAAATGAACAGGGAAATGAATGCGTGAAAACGAAAAAAAAAGAATTGATAAAAAAACAAGAGAAAGGGATGACAACACAGAACTGTGAGGAAGGAGGATTTCCAAAGTTGAAGAAGAGGTCCTGTAGCGAAGCAAGGAAGCGGGTTTCATGGGTTTTAAGGGGCGGTGGATTTCAGCCCAATAATCATATTGAAAGAAAAAAAAGAAAGAGGTTTAAGAAACAAGGATGGGAGGGAATTATAGAGCAGAAAGGTGGTAGCAGATATTGGTTGGGGAGATTAAAGGAATGGGAAGGTCAAAACGTTTCAACGTGATGGATTTTTATCAACTGGATGTGGTTTGATCACTTAATGCAAAGCGGGCGAACCGAGAGAGAATAGCGGGTGAGCCCAATATTAAAAGTTAATTCAAGTTTAATTTTAAAAGTAAATAATACACAAGTTTATATAATTAATAGTTCGTACGTACAATCGTAGAATGGAACAAAACTGGAAGCGTCATGACTATATCGACAAGCTTTTCACGGTGGAGCTAGTTTGGTCAATAACGAAAGCAACCGAAATTTTTTAATCAAATTAAATGCTTGTTTAATTAAGACGTACCGGTTATCGACAAATTTAACCAAGGTGAGTTTAACTCTCTCAGTTCCCCCGCTTATAATTGTTATAAGTTGGATTTTAATGTTTGCATGCTTTGGTAGCTAATTATTGGTTGATTTGATTATTTGGATGTTCGTTAAATATTTTTATATCAATTATTTAAATTAAATGGTTGTTTAATTTAAATGAAATGACATCGTTATTTTAACGATGATTTCCGAACAAGGTAACATACCTTGTTGGTTACGTTTATAATAATATAAACGTATTTAATTAAATTGGATGCATGAATGGTTGTTATTAATTGACCACTATCAGTCCAATTTATTGTTTATTTTCATATGATCATTATATGAACTGTTGAACCCATATGATTGGATTATTGAATTGGTTATTGATGGTTAAACCCCATTTGTTTGGTTATTAACCAATGAGTGATATTGGTTGAGGAATTTATAGCAGATGGCCAAAATAAAAACTGTTTTATAAAGATTGATTTACCGTCAGGTGAATCGATAGAAATGAAGTTATGAAATTTATTTCATAAATGAATATAAATTTCATATATATTATTTTAAATGAAGTTTTTAAAAAGGAAATAAACCAACCACGTATACATATTGTTCGTTTTAACCACTAATCACCATTTTGTACCAAAATCTACATGTGCGAAGCATGTGTTTTTCTTAATTAATAAATGATTTATAAAGTTAAGTCCTATGTTACTAAGATGGATGAGCAAGTGAGCCGGGATTGATGTAACAATTTATACTAAGATAAATTGTTAAAATTATATTATTTTGGATTTGATTACTATTTAAACAATAATAATCAAAGTAAATAGGATTTTATTCAAATTTATTATATTGTTAATTAATTTAAACGAAAAGACAAGTTAGAATTGATCAACGAGTTAATCATGTTTTAGAGTTGATCAAGTCAACTATTTTTATCAGGAATTGATTTTCAATTTAAGTTAGTTTGACTTTATAAGATTTTGAAAAGAGAATTTAATATTAATTTCAGTTAATGGTGAAGTAAATTTTAAAGAAATCATTTTGCTTAAATGAAGTTCATTTATGTAAGGAATTGAAGTGTTAATGAAATATAATTGAATTTAAAGGTGAGTTGATGAACGGGTTTATATTTAAACCGAGTTTGGTAACTTGAGTTATAAAGATGATTTTAAGCGAATATGATAAGCTTAAATAAAATATTACTTAATATGTGACGGCCCGCCCCGCACCAACCGACATTTACTCCAAAAGTGCGCTGTACACATGTCCAGTTTGCACGGAACGGGTCGTCAGAAGGAAAAGGGGAGAAGGAAATGAACATGCTAAGAACCTGTAGAATACCTCACAGCGCATAGAACAAAATATAATAATAACATACTTGACATAAAACAGGAGAGACAGTGCATAAGCAGAAAATCAGAACTAAACATCATAGCAGCGGAAATTCAGAATACAGCTTATTACAACTTTCAAACTGTCTCAAAGCAAAAGTAAGGTAAATGAGGTACACTACTAATGCCCAAGTAGCGACCACCAACGACACAGGGAGAATGTGTGTGTGTGTATATATATATATATATATCATACGTGGAAGCCTCCTGCCCGCCTCCGAATCAGCTACTCGCGCATCACCGGCTAACCTGTCTCTAGTCTGCTCGTGTGAGCACCCAGAATAATAAGAGGAGACATAAAACTCTGGATCAGACATAAAGCCTGGTATGAGCGATAAGCATCTAAAGTGAACAATAACAGGTAGACTAAAACATACCTGAACCTGGACCTGCAACCAAAGAGTTAGCACTACATACCATACAACACTCCAAGGTACTATATCAAACGGTATAAAGATACGGAGGTGGGGGAGGTGTGCATGTCATAATGATGGCAAACAATCAAGCATAGCATCCATCCTCACATCTCTCACTCAGTGCGTAAAGTATACGATATTCACCACTTCGATCACCCAACATACCTTGCTACGATCACTCTGCCCCATGAAGTCATAAATGGCTTCACTGCACTGATAACGTAGCCACTAATCCTTTGCTATGTCCACTTTGCCCCATGGAGTCACAAGAACCCCACTGCACTGGCTCATAGCCTTACCAATCCTTACTATGTCCACTTGCCCCATGGAGTTACTCACCCCATCTGCGCTGGCTCATAGTCTTACTACGCATCTCCTTGCCCCTTAGGTCATAATGACCCTACTGCACTGATAACGTAGTCTTGCTACCATCACCTTGCCCCTCAGGTCATAATGACCCTAATGCACTGATAAGTAGCCCATCATTCCTTTTTAGTGGTGAATCGAAGTTATGAACGTCGACAACTCCTTAGCACACGTCCCGCAGCAAAGTCCAACCATGAAGTGAACTCATTGGTTCCCAACTGGTTCCGGGATCCTGAGCTCTAACTTCCATTTGGACTACCTTTGCATCTCGGGTTATTGGTCATCTCCATCGAATCGGATCGGATCGGCCTTCAACATTCTTCATCGGATCGGATCGGCCTAGTTTGGATCGCCAACACCCCCTGCGGATCGAGTCGTGTTCCTCTAGCTCGTGGCACCTCCTCCTAGTTCGGACCGGCGTCACCACTTCGGGTTGGGTCGGGTTGCTTCATCTGGGTCGGGTCGCGCCTTCTGATCGGATCGGATCGTGAATACCCATTGGTTCGGGTCGTGCCACCTTGCTGAGATCGTGACGTGTTCCTTCAGGCGGATCGTGACACTCAGGCTGGAATGGATCGTGGAAGATAGGGGCGGGTCGGGTCACCTCTTCGTGAAGCAACACGGGTCGTCTCGCGAAGTCGTGATCGGATCGGATCGGCATCATCGGATCGTGGACGTGGCATGCGATCCGATCCGGATCCCTGCATAATTCCTGCAGCTGTTCCAGCGACTGTTTACGCCCCTCGACGGCGTTTTCGACCATTCCAACTATTCTAACCAATCAAAAAGCATTTCATACAGTCATAGCAACATGCATAATCGACCACAAACATCAAAACATCAATATGATAGGTAAAAAGGGATCAAACATACCCAAAATCCCATATTTCCCCTTAAGCATATTTAGGTGAAACTAATGATAGGATTATCAAAACTTAACCAAATTAACTCAAATTCATATCAGAGGTCTAAAACATCATTCCGAATTTTATAAACATTTTTCCAGAATTTTATCATGTTTAAATTCACTAACTAACACTAATCACCCCTAATTAGCCATAATTAGTGCAAAACTATGCAAATCACTCACCTTAGCCACAAATAAACTAAGATCTGAAATAATTCTCTGATTTGATGTGAATCTCTATGCTAAACAGCAGCTCCTGTGTTGCTTTGGTGAAGATCTTCCTCGATTAGGGGTTGCTAAGCCAAATCCTTGACCAAAAGGTGATTGGAGGTGATTTAGAGGTTGGAGGCCATTTTTAGGGTTCCTTGGTGATAAATGGAGGCAAGAAAACTGAAATGGAATGATTCTCCATCTCATTTCAGCCCTCCCATAACCCTAATCTCGAAATGGGTTATGGGCCTACTCACTAATGACCCGATTTGGCCCGGCTAAGTAGTTTTTCACCCTCCAAACCTTGTTTCAGCCATATCTCCCAAACGGTAAGTCCGTTTGGCTATTATGACCACTCTACGGAAAGGTAAACCATCAAACGAATCAAATGGAAGTGGTTTCAGGTCAAAATTCCTTTTCAGTCAAAAGTTATGGCCAAAACAGTACTAACTAAGGGCAAAATGGTCATTTAAAAATCGACAAAAATCATGAACATGGGAAATGACTCTAATAGATGTTTCCCAAAGTTACATGACCATACGACTCCACATTGGAAACAAATAAATATTCTACGATCCTATGATGTGTAGAATACGGGTCATTACACTCTCCCCCCCTTAAGAAATTTCTACCCCGAAATTCCTTAATCAAAACATACACAAAGGTTCCCGCATGCCTATCGGCCATAAAACAACAATGAAACATGCAGAACAAGCAAAATAAGTCTATCCTTGCATGCGGAATAACTAAATCGTAAAGTAAATCTTACTAGGCAAAGAGTTCTGGGTATGCCTCCCTAATGCTCTCCTCTGTTTCCCAAGTACAATCATTCTCGTCCTCGCCCCACTGAACCTTGACTAGCTTCACCGCCTTTCTTCGAAGTTGCTTCGTATCGTGCCCCACAATACGGATTGGCTTGCGGTTCCCAACCGCCTCGGGTTCTACTTCGAAGTCCTCTAACTGATCAGGTGAAATAGTCATATTTGAGTCGTGAACGAACTTCCTTAATTGGGAAACATGAAATACATTGTGAACTCCCGCCATCTTCTCTGGTAAGCCAACTTTATATGCCAAATTCCCGACTAGTTCAAGAACAGGGAATGGGCCAACAAATCTTGGTGCCAACTTGCCTCTCCTGCCAAATCGAATCACGCTCTTTAACGGAGAGATCTTGACGAACACCAAGTCACCAACGGAGAATTTCAAATCACTTATCGGCATAACTCTTCTGCCTATCCTGAGCAGCTTTCATTCGTTGTTGAATGACCTTAATCTTATCTGAAGTTTCCCTCACCACATCTGGTCCAAGCACAAACTTCTCGCCAGTCTCTATCCAACATGATGGTGAGTTGCACGGTCTTCCGTACAAAGCTTCATATGGAGCCATACCGATACTGGATTGGTAGCTATTATTATACGCAAACTCTACTAGATGCAAATGGTCATCCCATGATCCACCAAAATCCAATATACAAGCTCTCAAGAGATCTTCCAATATACGATTCACCCTCTCCGTCTGACCGTCGGTTTGAGGATGATATGCGGTACTGAGATGTAATCTTGACCCTAGAGCCTCTTGTAAGCTTTTCCAAAACCCACTAGTGAACAACGGGTCTCGGTCACTCACAATTCTTTTGGGTACTCCATGAAATCTCACTACCCACTTCATATACAATTCTGCCAACTTGGCTGCCGTTCTGGTCGATTTGACTGGTATAAATCTTGCACTCTTAGTCAAACGATCCACAATTACCCAAATGCTATCATATCCCTGTCTAGTCCTTGGTAAACCATCGATGAAATCCATCGAGACTTGCTCCCATTTCAATTCGGGAATTTCTAATGGTTGCAACAACCCACTAGGCTTCTTTTGCTCGGCTTTAACTAGCTGGCAATTCATGCATTTGGATATAAACTTCCCAACGTCTCTTTTCATTCCTTCCCAGTAGTAAGTCTGTCTCATGTCTCGATACATCTTATTACCACCGGGATGTATAGTTAGTTTTGAGTGATGACATTCTCTAAGCACTTCATCTCTCAAACCATTCACGTTGGGCACAACTAACCTTCCATTCTTCCGAAGCCATCCATCTCGATCAAGCCCATACGCATTCATCTCCTCATCGCTACCCATCTCTAATTTGGAGATGATTTCCAATAGATTAGGATCGTCCCTCTGGCTGGAACCAATCCGCTCTATCAAAGTGTGTCTGATCGTCAAACTAGCTAGCATAACTGGATCCAATTCGCACCTTGGTCTGAAATCAAACCCCGCGATATACTCCAGTTGCTTCCATTCAAGAAACATTGCCCCTAAGCTGGCATGTCTCCTACTCAAGGCATCGGCTACCGCATTACCTTTCCCAGGTGTGTATGCGATATCAAAATCATACGAAGCCAAGAACTCTAGCCATCTCTGCTGGCAGAGATTCAGATCTTTCTGGGAGAAGAGATACTTTAATGATTTATGATCGGTAAACAACTCAAATCTTTCTCCCAAGAGATAATGTCTCCACATCTTCAGCGCAAATACAATCGCTGCTAATTCCAACTCATGGGTAGGATACTTCTTCTCATGCGACTTTAGCTATCGACTAGCATAAGCTACAACCCTACCTCCTTGCATCAATACTGCACCCAGTCCGGTACCACAAGCATTCGTGTATACCGTCATCTCTTCATTCCCTTTAGGAATGACTAACACTGGCGCATGCGTCAACCTCTCTTTTAGACTCTTGAAGGCATCCTCATACACTCCGTCCCAGACAAAGGACTGATTCTTCTTAGTCAACTGAGTCAACGGTGCTGTATCTTGGAGAAGTCCTGGATAAACTTACGATAATATCCAGCAAATCCCAAGAAACTTCTTACATCTGTTGCATTCTTGGGCGTAGGCCAATCTTGTACCGTAGCCACCTTCGCAGGGTCCACGGCAATACCACTCTCTGAAACAACATGACCCAAGAATCTCACTTCCCTTCTCCAAAAATGACACTTAGAGAATTTCGCTTTCAATTGGTGTTTCCTCAACACCTCCATCACTATCCTCAAGTGTCCCTTGTGTTCCTCCTCTGTCCTTGAGTAAACAAGGATATCATCTACGAACACAAGAACAAACTTATTCAACTGATCTCTGAATACTCGATTTATAAGATCCACAAAATAGGATGGTGCATTGGTCAACCCAAATGGCATGACCAACCACTCATAAAATCCAGACGGCGTCCTAAATGCCGTTTTCGGAACACTCTCATCCGCTACTCGAAGTTGATGAAACCCTGTCGCGAGGTCCAACTGGGAGAACACTCTTGCTCCTTCCAGCTGATCAAACAAATCATCTATCCGCGGTAGAGGATACTTATTCTTCCTCGTCACCTTATTCAACTCGCGATAGTCCACACACAAACGATGGGAACCATCTGCCTTAGTGGCAAACACAACTGGTGCTCCCCACTCGGAGACACTCCTTCTAATAAATCCCTTCTTCAAAAGATTGCTGACTTGCACCCCGAGCTCTCGCTGCTCCCTTGGTGCCATACGACGAAGTGGCATCACTATAGGTCTGGCATCTTTCACTAAATCAATACGGAACTCAATCTTTCGGTGTGGTGGAAGCCCGGTCACCTCCTCGAAGACGTCTGGATACTGGCCAACCACGGCACATCTGACAACTCATCCTGCGGGATGTCGAGGGAATTTACAAAACTAGCCATAACCCCATCACTAGGTAGACTACCAAACACTACCCTCCGCCCATCATCCGCCCTCACTGTCACCAAAAAGCCCTCACAGTCTACCACCACCCCGTATCTTTGGAGCCAATCGACTCCCAATATAATGCCATACCCAGTAAAGCCCAAAACAAAGCAATCACATACAAACATACATCCATGACTCAATAAGACCAAATTCCTGCAAATCATACTAAGGCTAGTCGAACCACCAATCGGGTTCGTCACAACCAATGGTCTATCGACTATCTCGGGTTCCAGTCCCAACCTATCTACCAGGTCACTAGATATGAAGGAACAGGAAGCCCCAGTATCAAACAAAACTCGAACTGGTACATCATAAATAGAAAGCATACCTTGAATAAAAACATTCTTTCCTTTCTCCGCCGCAGTTGGGGCATTCGACGAAGAAGGAACAACATCAATAGCATATGCTTTCACAATCTGCTTCTCCTTAAGAGGTTGCGGACACTTATCCTTCTGATGTCCCACTTGACCACAGTTGTAGCACTTCCTTTCCGCTGGCTTGGCCCGACATTCTTTAGCATAATGGCCCTTCTTTCCACAGCTGAAGCACTCAACATCCTTTTTGCTCTTTTTCTGGCCACCTTTCGATTGGTCCTGCTTCCTCTTATTCTGAGAGTTATTCTTGCCTCCACCGCCTGCTTGCGGCTTTGGCCCTTCTGCAGATGCAGCCTCAGTCTTTGACTTAGGGTAAAGACTCTCTGATCTCAAAGCTTTCCCCACGATCGATTCAAAAGTCTCATCGATGTGATTAATAAGCCTTTCCCCCAAGTATCCATCCAAACCAGTAATGAACTTCTCATTCTTCTTTTCAGGAGTATCAATGAGAGACAGTCCATACTTTGACAAAGTGTCGAACTCAGCAATATAATCAGAAACTGCCCTTCCGTTCTGCTTAAGTTCCAAGAACCTCTTGAACAACATTGACTTCTGGGCAGCGGGAATAAACTTCTCGCTAAAGCGAGCCTTGAACTGATCCCAAGTAAGCTGGTCCTCTGGAGTAGCTGTTCTAATGGCATTCCACCAATTCATCGCTCGCCCTTGCAGCTGACGAGACGCTAGCCTTCTCTTCATCGCATCCTTAAAAGACCCAAGTCATCGAAGATACGGTCACAGCTATCCATCCTAGTGTCTTTCCCTAGGTTAACTAAGCAACCTAGAGATCTGATACCAAGTGTGACGACCCACCCCGTACCAACCGACATTTACTCCAAAAGTGCGATGTACACATGTCCAGTTAGCACGGAACGGGTCGTCAGAAGGAAAAGGGGAGAAGGAAATGAACATACTAAGAACCTGTAGAATGCCTCACAGCGCATAGAAAAAAATATAATAATAACATACTTGACATAAAACAGGAGAGACAGTGCATAAGCTGAAAATCAGAACTAAACATCAGAGCAGCGGAAATTCAGAATACAGCTTATTACAACTTTCAAACTGTCTCAAAGCAAAAGTAAGGTAAATAAGGTACACTACTAATGCCCAAGTTGCGACCACCAACGACACAGGGAGAATGTGTGTGTGTGTGTCTATATATATATATATATATATATATATATATATATATATATATATATATATATATATATCATACGTGGAAGCCTCCTGCCCGCCTCCAAATCAGCTACTCGCGCATCACCAGCTAACCTGTCTCTAGTCTGCTCGTGTGAGCACCCAGAGTAATAAGAGGAGACATAAAACTCTAGGTCAGACATAAAGCCTGGTATGAGCGATAAGCATCTAAAGTGAACAATAACAGGTAGACTAAAACATACCTGAACCTGGACCTGCAACCAAAGAGTTAGCACTACATACCATACAACACTCCAAGGTACTATATCAAACGGTATAAAGATACGGAGGTGGGGGAGGTGTGCATGTCATAATGATGGCAAACAATCAAGCATAGCATCCATCCTCACATCTCTCACTCAGTGCGTAAAGTATACGATATTCACCACTTCGATCACCCAACATACCTTGCTACGATCACTCTGCCCCATGAAGTCATAAATGGCTTCACTGCACTGATAATGTAGCCACTAATCTTTGCTATGTCCACTTTGCCCCATGGAGTCACAAGAACCCCACTGCACTGGCTCATAGCCTTACCAATCCTTACTATGTCCACTTGCCCCATGGGGTTACTCACCCCATCTGCGCTGGCTCATAGTCTTACTACGCATCACCTTGCCCCTCAGGTCATAATGACCCTACTGCACTGATAATGTAGTCTTGCTACCATCACCTTGACCCTCAGGTCATAATGACCCTACTGCACTGATAAGTAGCCCATCATTCCTTTTTAGTGGTGAATCGAAGTTATGAACGTCGACAACTCCTTAGCACACGTCCCACAGCAAAGTCCAACCATGAAGTGAACTCATTGGTTCCCAACTGGTTTCGGGATCCTGAGCTCTAACTTCCATTTGGACTACCTTTGCATCTCGGGTTATTGGTCATCCCCATCGAATCGGATTGGATCGGCCTTCAACATTCTTCATCGGATCGGATCGGCCTAGTTCGGATCGCCAACACCCCCTACGGATCGAGTCGTGTTCCTCCAGCTCGTGGCTCCTCCTCCTAGTTCGGACCGGCGTCACCACTTCGGGTCGGGTTGGGTTGCTTCATCCGGGTCGGGTCGCGCCTTCTGATCGGATCGGATCGTGAATACCCATTGGTTCGGGTCGTGCCACCTTGCTGAGATCGTGACGTGTTCCTTCAGGCGGATCGTGACACCCAGGCTGGAATGGATCGTGGAAGATAGGGGCGGGTCGGGTCACCTCTTCGTGAAGCAACTTGGGTCGTCTCGTGAAGTCGTGATCGGATCGGATCGGCATCATCGGATCGTGGACGTGGCATGCGATCCGATCCGGATCCCTGCATAATTCCTGCAGCTGTTCCAGCGACTGTTTACGCCCCTCGACGGCGTTTTCGACCATTCCAACTATTCTAACCAATCAAAAAGCATTTCATACAATCATAGCAACATGCATAATCGACCACAAACATCAAAACATCAATATGATAGGTAAAAAGGGATCAAACATACCCAAAATCCCATATTTCCCCTTAAGCATATTTAGGTGAAACTAATGATAGGATTATCAAAACTTAACCAAATTAACTCAAATTCATATCAGAGGTCTAAAACATCATTCCGAATTTTATAAACATTTTTCCAGAATTTTATCATGCTTAAATTCACTAATTAACACTAATCACCCCTAATTAGCCATAATTAGTGCAAAACTATGCAAATCACTCACCTTAGCCACAAATAAACTAAGATCTGAAATAATTCTCTGATTTGATGTGAATCTCTATGCTAAACAGCAGCTCCTGTGTTGCTTTGGTGAAGATCTTCCTCGATTAGGGGTTGCTAAGCCAAATCCTTGACCAAAAGGTGATTGGAGGTGATTTAGAGGTTGGAGGCCATTTTTAGGGTTCCTTGGTGATAAATGGAGGCAAGAAAACTGAAATGGAATGATTCTCCATCTCATTTCAGCCCTCCCATAACCCTAATCCCGAAATGGGTTATGGGCCTACTCACTAATCACCCGATTTGGCCCGGCTAAGTAGTTTTTCACCCTCCAAACCTTGTTTCAGCCATATCTCCCAATCGGTAAGTCCGTTTGGCTATTATGACCACTCTACGGAAAGGTAAAGCATCAAACAAATCAAATGGAAGTGGTTTCAGGTCAAAATTCCTTTTCAATCAAAAGTTATGGCCAAAACAGTACTAACTAAGGGCAAAATGGTCATTTAAAAATCGACAAAAATCATGAACATGGGAAATGACTCTAATAGATGTTTCCCAAAGTTACATGACCATACGACTCCACATGGGAAAGAAATAAATATTCTACGATCCTATGATGTGTAGAATACGGGTCATTACATAATATTTGAATTAAGTAAAGGAAACCGAGATGGAAAAGGATTTATTTTAAACCAGAATTGTTTAAACAAGTCTCTAAAAAGAAATGGGAGGTTAAAGCGTTAATTTTAAATTAACGTTACTTAATTTTAGTATTAAGTGGAATGGACGAGTTTTGAAATAAATTTCCTAGAGGAAATGATTGTAAGCTTTAAGAAGGGGATTTTTGGGTAAAGGATCGAGTAATGGTTTTTGTAATAAAAAAATCCAAATAATTAAACAAATAATTTAAAGATGTTAAAAGGACGATGTTTTATTAATCATTTACTAAATCAAAAATATATTTAAAAAGAAGATTTCAAAAGTAAGAAAGTTTATAAAACCATATGTTAATAAAATAGTGAAATGGTAATGGTTGATATTGGAATGAATATCGGTTTTTTATTACAACTGATATTTATCTTAAGATAAGAACGTTGTTGAGCGAGGTTTGAGAGGTAATTAAAATGCCCCAACTTGAACGACTTCGGGATTATCAGAGGATTGTATTAGTTGTAATAGTGAAGATGTTAGAGTAATTTATTTTGGGATGTAACGTTATTTGAAGAATTTGGTGTATATATATATGTATATAATGGGATTTCGAAATATAACGGAAATAAAAAGGGGCCTAAGGGTGTGAAATGATATTTCCATAATAAAAGGAAATAAAAAGGGCATGATATTGTGAATGGTATTTCCGTAATAAATAAAAGGTGTTTGTGAAAATACAATGATATTTTCAAAGTAAGGGAAAGCGATTTGGAATGAGTTTATTCTAAAAGAATAAGCAATGATCATGGTGTTCAAATAACGCAACAAAAAGGTAACTTTGTGACGATTGTTTTACAACGATAAGTTGAATTGATTATTCATTAATATAATAAGTGATGTTATAGAAATTGTTTTGAAGTGATAGTTAATGAGAATATGAATATGGTTTTAAGATATTTACTAAGTATTGGAATAAAGTGGTTTGAGATATTTATATATTAAAATTATTATATTATCTTTGGTATTACAACTGATATATTATTTTAATGGCCAAGTGAAGCTGTGTGATAAACCAATGGATCTTTTTATTTTTATGATTGTTTATTTTGATAGTTAAATAACCGACTATCAAAATCATTTCCAATGCATTGTTGGTATGGAAAGACCGAAAAATCGAATTTATATTCGAAAACCATTCCGACTAATAAATACGAATACGTCGAAGATGCTGATCAAGATGAAGCCATTGAAGACTGTAGTTCTTCATAAAATGAAAGAGTTACTTACAATCTCTAGCTGATCCCTAGAGATATATTGTGATTCTATCGTAGTTGAAATCTACGTATTGCAGGGGCTACTCGCTACTGATCTATAGATTGATTCCTAGGATGTGGTAGGAGGGTGCCTTCGGTGCATCCTGTTCCTAGATGACTTGTGTGGACGATGTGAACGGTGGCCAGATGTTCCAAAAGTCGATTATAACCTCAAGCCTCATCAACCGGGAAATGACAAAAATCGGGCAGGCAGCATGGCTATGTGGGTCGCACCCATTAGGGTGTATAATCACCTATCTAGAGAAATTCCTTTTGCTTCTTTAATTTATCGAAGCTATCTCTTTTTGGTATACAGTGGGTAGCTTCCAACCGTTGGTGAAATACATTCGATACACTCAAGCTAAATGAGTGGTCGGTCATGTGTGGGTCGGGTTGCAAAATGTTCTTGTTGAACCCAGTGTATTCGCCTTTAGAGATACACTATCGGCAGGTGATTCCATACCTTGTCATAGTCGGAATCCAATCTCTAATAAGTGACCATGGTTTTGTTTGTATACTATATACGTGGAGCGTGAGATGCAAGCGTTCTACTAGATTCTATTTATTTGTATTAAGACATTATTATAATATCAGAGTATGATATGATTTCAAAAATGTTTTGGGTTATCATAAGGTAAAAACCGTACGTATTTATGTATGGATTTTGATCTTACGATTATCCTTTTCTTTCAAAAAGAATCTGAGGTTCCATTACGTTATGCTCGTCGATATGATCCTGAGGTTCCTTATTTTGTTCAAATTTGTTAAAGTATGAACACTTTATTATCATTACAAGTTATATGTTAGTTAAAATAAATAAATATTACCTAATGATTTTATTTAAGTAATAATTAACGAACCTAATTACTAATTACTTTATTAACTACATGTCTTATCCATAATTACTTAATTCATAATTACCCTCGAAGATGAAGAAAAATCTCTTGAACTCCAACGTATTAGATCATTCTTACGATCACCACATGACTTGTTACCCTATCCAACAAATTTGATGGAAATGGTCATCCTCGATTTTTTTTAATTATATATATTAGCCCAACAAAAATCGAAACAACCAGACCCCTCCTCCTATCCTCTTCTTTCTGTTTAAAAAAACTGCTCCATTTTTATAAAACACAACTGCTACAGCCTTCCCGCTCATCTTCTCTTCCTCTTCAAAATACCTCGTCAGTACACAACTCCTTGCTTCCCCAACTTTCGAACAACTTCAGCAGCTCCTTCCCAATGCTCACAAACCAACTCCAGTCCCTTTCCAGTTTCGACTCTAGCAACCATCCCATGTAAACACATTCCCTCCCTCTCCTGTTGTTGAACACGATCCCATATCAAAACGCCATACTTCACCTTGCTGCCGCCACCTTGATGTGCCGCTCTACTACCATTGGCTGCCCGATGGCCTGACCCTCCACCACCGAAGTCACGAACCCCTTCCCTAAGTGCCACTTTGACTGAATCCTGACCAAAGCTTTGAACTCACCCAATAGTGAAGGAACTCGCTGCTTATATACATATATTCTCGAGTTATACATTTTGTTTGTTGGGAAAGCACGAGGCGAAGCCCTGGTTTTACTGGGAAGAAAAACAATGGGAAGGCTTTGGTTTTGACTGTAATAGAGGAATTGGTTTCTTCTCACTGAAACGTAGAAGAAAAAAGTAACCCACTATTTATGGCATAAGGCACATTGGCCAACACGGATGAAGATTGGTGGCCACGACAATTGTTTGGCAATCACGAATATGAACATAGGTTAGAATAGAATAGCTGTGTGATTTAAAATATAAGGTAAGTCAGTGTGTTTTCACTTCCTAGGATCTACATGATTTAATTAGGTTGTGTTTATTTGGGTAAGTCTGCGCATGATTTTTCAATTCACAAGGTAGGCTATCTTGCTTTATATATGCAAAAGAGTCTAACGATAGATCCCTAAGGAAATCTATACCATGGGCGCTATCTCTTGAAAGATACAGGTCGAGCAATTTTCTTTGGTCATCATTCCTTTCCATTTTTGTTATGATTATTTAGCGTGTCTTATTGTATAACCAAGAAACCTCTTATACATGTTATGAAAACTGCACCTTTGCGGAAGCGACCATGATCTTATTCACCCAATTACTTAAAGATGATTTCTATGGAAACAAACATAGATATGAAATCACACGCATAAACACAAGATATTCCACCCAACCACCCTCTTTATTGATTTACAAAAACAAATTTTGTGTACACTCAATGGATCAAAACCAACAATAAACAAAATTACAAGAATCAATAACCTTATTGAGAAAGGGAAAGAATATCTAGATGACTAACAATCTTTGTTGGAGAAGGAGAACAATGAAGAACGACGGCTAAGCCTTGGATTAACTGGAGGCACCAATCATCTCTAGGGCACCAAGCCCTAGAGGCAGCAGCCGCCACTCTATTCGGTCATGCATTAATCCAACCAAATGTGCTGCTTTTATAGGAGAATAAAAGGCCTAGGAAAAATATCCAATTTTCCTCTTAGAGATATTTTAGGAATATATCCCCTCAATACTTACAGATAAGTCACAGAAAGACCGGGTCAAAATCCAGCAATAAATCCGCTCAAACGCCAAACTGCTCCTTCTAACCTTCTTTCTGTTGTTGCACCATCTCCTCTACCGCCAAGCACATCCACGCCTCGTCTCTATTAACATATGTGATTTTATGTCACAAATCACAACACTTCACCTTGATATGAAATCACATCAACAACAAGTCAACCGACTTCCATGGACATGTGAAACCACCATCACAATGCTCCACCTTAATCTGAAATCATATCAACACTCCAACAATCACCAAACAAGTCATCAAGCTCTTTCAACGACACCTTCTCTCAATTAAACCAACCTCGATTTCCGGGCAACGAGATACACCCTACAACCTCGATTTCAGGGCAACGAGATACGCCCAGTAAATTTGAAAGGACTATGACCACACCTCAATTACAAACATAACTCACCGCCTGCAAAAGATGCATCTACCACCTGAGCTGCACCGTGCATCAACCAACGGTCTAAAAGTGCTTGTAATTCCACAACGACACCCGTCTATCACTTGATCTGAGCTCCTTCTTCGATCACTCCGGATCCCTGGAGCATCATCAACGTGAAGACCCCTGTCGAAAACATCAGCAGTGACCAAATTAACCTCTCCAACCAGCTGTGGACTAGGTTCTTCAACCGTCACTCGCCTGCCACATCGACACCCGTCTACCACTTGACCTGAGCTCCTTCCTCGATCACTCCTGATCTCTCAAGCATCATCAACGTGAAGACCCCTGTTGAAAACATGAACTGAATCACCAAGGTACAGGCAAATCAAACCAACTGCCAACATCTTCGTCTTCTTCCATCTTCCCTCATCCACATCAGAGGGCTTCTCTTCATCCCCATCAACCAAACAATTGAGGCCTTCAAATCCTCAATCAAAATTAGTCATCACCAACAGCGCCATCATATCCAACATAAAAAAAAATCAATTTTTTCAACAAAAAATCAATTTTTTTCGAACAAAAATCAATTTTTTTCCAATTCAAAATCACTCTAAGCTTTGCGATGAACTAGCTCTAATACCAACTATTATGGTAAATTGCGCCTTTGCGGAAGCGTCCAGGATCTTCTTCACCTAATTACTTAAAGATGATTTCTATGGAAACAAACACAGATATGAAATCGCACGCATAAACACAAGATATTCCACCCAACCACCCTCTATATTGATTCACAAAAACAAATTTTGTGTACACTCAATGGATCAAAACCAATAATAAACAAAATTACAAGAATCAATAACCTTATTGAGAAAGGGAAAGAATATCTAGATGACTAACACTCTTTGTTGGAGAAGGAGAACAATGAAGAACGACGGCTAAGCCTTGGATTAACTGGAGGCACCAATCATCTCTAGGGCACCAAGCCCTAGAGGCAGCAGCCGCCACTCTATTCGGTCATGCATTAATCCAACCAAATGTGCTGCTTTTATAGGAGAATAGAAGGCCTAGGAAAAATATCCAATTTTCCTCTTAGAGATATATTAGGAATATATCCCCTCAATACTTACAGATAAGTCACAGAAAGACCGGGTCAAAATCCAGCAATAAATCCGCTCAAACGCCAAACTGCTCCTTCTAACCTTCTTTGTGTTGTTGCACCATCTCCTCTACCGCCAAGCACATCCACGCCTCGTCTCTATTAACATATGTGATTTTATGTCACAAATCACAACAATACAAACATCACGGCATTTGCCAGCATATATGTCAATCCTAGTAACAATGTTCAACTAGTGTGAATACATTGTTGTCAGGAAGTACCCACACCTTTCTTTATCAAGAAAGTAGTAAGGTCAATATTAATATCATTTGATCATAAGGATTATTTATTTTCTAAAAGCTCGTTCTTAAAATGAGTTCCTTTCAACGAATTTCAGTGAACCTATACAATATTCAATGTTCTCTTGTTGTAATGTCAACATAACATTGTGTTTAATTTATATGTTTTCTTGGTGAATGTTCTTATGAAATTGAAGTTCCTCCGTCAGCTCGGAATATGGTACACGCTGTGTATATAATAAATTGGTACATTTATTAGGGTATATAGGCTATTTTTGTATGTAGGTGTACCCATGTATAAATATTTAATTTAGCTTAAGATTTAAGGTTTATCTTATTAAAATTATTTTAATATGGTTTATTGTATTACCACTGATCATTTTATTTTCGCATGACCATCCATGAGCCCCAAATGCGATGAAAATGGATGTACTACTACATCTTGACGTTCCGTTCCTAAATGAAATTTTTTTAGTCGAAACGCGACTCCATTTGCAAAAACGACGTTATTTCTTTTCAATTTATTCATCGGTTCTTAATTTAAATATCGCGCATTCATAAAACAACTAATACTGATTCCAAACTAGAAATCTAATAATGACAAGCTATATGTATTCCAATAAAATTCGTTTCATCGAAAATGGAGGTTGTTTGATAAACTGATATTTATAAGGCTTATATTACATCGACATAATATAAATAAATTTCAAAACAATTAAATTCAATAAAATAAATTATTATTGTCGCATATATTAAAATGAAACTATATATCACTTCAAATTGAAAAAATATGGATTTATAAGTCAATGATAATATTTCGAGTTAAATGATATCCAAATTACATAAAAATTCCTTTCGTATTATTGAATAAACATTATAATTTATAAATGATTTCCATAACGACTATTTTAAAATTTGATTTGGATATAACTTACAATATATAAGCTAAAATCTCAGTTTTTCTATTTCATTAGAAAATTATAATCTGATAGATTCAAATATTTTTTGTTTCACAGAATTCCGACTTATAACAGATTCTGTATATTCAATTGAAGTTCAAAACTCAATATTATGAACTACCGCAACGTTACGAGTTTGTTTATAATTAAATATATTTAAATGTTCAATCGTCATTTAATTAACAAATTCTATATTAAAATCCATGAATAATGCAAATATAATATTTAAAAAGATTTAAATATTCGATTTCAAATAAATGAAAAATCCGGGTCATTACATCTTGTTTGTGATAGTTGACTTGATCTTTCATCTTATCATTGAGCAAAATCTTGGGATTCAACATTCTCCTCCTTTTTGATTGGTGACAATACTTGAACAGATGTGAGCAAACGCCAATAATCTCCCTCTAAGTTTATACTTTCTCCCTCCCCTCCCCTCCCCCCCGGAATCTTTGCTACAATTTTCATTCTTTTTTAGCACTCATACAATTTCTCTTCCTTTGTCATCAACAAAAAGGAGATACTTATGATAAAAATTTAGATATCATGTAC
Organism: Allium sativum; assembly: GCA_030737875.1. Lineage (NCBI taxonomy): Eukaryota > Viridiplantae > Streptophyta > Magnoliopsida > Asparagales > Amaryllidaceae > Allium > Allium sativum. Next base: position 644,583,758 of record CM060912.1, read on the forward strand.
GCACCATAAATTCAAAATATACCGAACCATGCATATGTGAGCATATGTGTTATAATTGGGTGACTATATATTATTGAACATAAATCCTTTTAAAAGACATAAGCATAACATGATGTTCGCACAGATTAAGTACAAACCCACTGTAGCACCCATGAAAGAATATTTACATAAGCATTGTTTAAAAACAAAATATTAATTAAAGAGTTTCAAGTTCCAAAAGTCAAAATATAAATATAATAAAATCATTCCTTTGAATCTTTCCCACCATCTTTAGCTGATTCTTCTCCTTTCTTAGAAACTCCATCTCCTTCCTTATTGACATCATCCTCATCTTTGTCCAATTCACCAGATCCCCAATATATGTCGTGGGAGAGGTCAATGTCTATAATTGCCATGGACATAGAGGAGGATGGAAGGCTACGAATAATATCATTAAGCTTGGAATTTTTTTTTCTCTTGTTTAACATTAGAGATGACCATTTTAGCTTCGATCATGGACAAGCATTGATTGCATATTGCAGCTATGGCCTTTTGATTTTTTTCAATAGCAATGAGAATTTTTTTAATTGGACCATTGGAATCTATTTCTTCATATTCAAGAATTGGTGGAAATTGAGTTTCGGTCGAGTTTGTTGGCTTCAAGATGGACCTTGAGGAGTTGTTGATTGGGTTGGTTATGTAGGATTTGGTTGAGTAGGATGAGTTTGATAAAGCGATGGTGGTTGTAGCACATTATCTTTCTTACATTTCTTTTGTTGTTCAAACGTTTGAATGTGTTGAAGCATTGGCAACTTAGTAGGAAGACGCATTAGACTTAATGTTTTTGAACCCAAATAGCCTACAGTGAGATTCTCGAATTGGGGAGATGGAATATGTAAATCAGTAAGAATGTGAAAGATATAAGCTCCATAGTACATAGACCGTAGTCTAGATTGGTTTAAGAAAAGTAATTCTTTCATGATGTGTTGTGCCTAATTTATCTTCTTGTCACTCCGTATTGCATATAATGCTTGAAAATCTCTATGATATACTTGATCATAACTCCAGGTGCGAGGATTAATAGTATGGGTTAACGCACGATGAATTACACACGAGCCTTTGGTCATAGTCTAATAGCTTTGAGATCATCAGAGAGAATTAATGACTAATCTCATCAAGACCTAATCTATCACACTCCAATTCAAATAATTCTTGTCCTTCGGATGTGCAATGAAGAATTTTACGAAGTCTAGCTGGTGTAAGATAAGTATGCACTCCACATACATTTGTACGCAAGGTATTTTCATGGTGGGGTTCTTGTTGCTCAATATTTATATTAGCAGATAATAATTTGAGTAACTAAGGATATATGTTAAGATTATTAATGGTACAAGATAGGAGAGATTCAAGACACTGCTTTGGACCATTGCTAATATTTGGTAAAACTAAAATCAGAAAATTTCATGAACGAACCTTTAAATATACGAGTATTCTTCATTTTTTTGAACATATTCTTGGCCTCTTGACTGAGAAGCCATGAGTTAATTTGTGATTTTGATGATCTGGTTGATGAAGAATGTTCTCTTTATCTCTTACGTGCAATTTGATGATTGACTTTGAGTTTGGTTTGAAAATTTGAGACTTTAGAGAGTTAGGGCTAATAGGAATGTCGAAATTGCTGAGTTGAGTTAGTGAAATGAGATGGGAAGTGGGAAAGAAAGACCGTATATGGCAAATTTTCAGCTAATTCAATCAACTGAGTTGGATGATTCAGTCGACAATGCTCTAGATTTACAACCCGAAAGCAGATTTGAAGATTAAGTCAACTGAATGTTTATGTTCAGTCGACCGAGTTACAAAAAAAATTATCCTGAGATTTTTGCCCTTGACTTTAGTTGACTGGTTGAAGAAGTTTAGACGACTATTTAATGATGATTTTGAACCCAAAAGTTGATAATAGTGTTTAGTTGATTGGTGAAAGAGTTTTAGTCGACTGAAAACCTGAAAGTTTGTTTTTCTTAACTAGAAGAAATTCGATTTTTCTTCTGGTAGAATATTATGTTTATCTTTAAAGACTATTATTCATTCTATGCAACAAAAAACAATGTACTGATAAACTATTGTGCATACATAAATACACAAAGAATATATGCATTTGTATAATAGCAAAAAGATTTTTATTTTTAAAGAAATTTTATGAGTTAGACTTTCTTAGAGTTTTACTTTTCTCCTTATTAGCTCCTTCATTAGCATCATAGTTTTTATCCTAAGAATTTAGTGGATAAGGAGGTCATTTTGGACTTGAATTCCATGGAGTTCAAGATGAGGAAGGATGAGGAGAAGGTTTATGTACGTCTGGTTTGATTGATAGATAAACCTTTATTGCGATTTGTTTAAGAAAGCTTAAATGTCGTGCTAATACTTTTTTCTCAAAATAGATCTCTCGTTGAAGCTCTAATTGTTTTCGTTGATAATGTTGTATATCGTCTATCTATTCTTTAGTGGATGGACATACGATCATAGGTTGTTTAGATTTTTTACCATCTGGTGTGTAATCGGTATGATAATTTAACCATTTATAGACTGGATCATGTCGCGGTGTTGGATTTTGAATCTTTGTTGAGGATGTGATGATGGTGATGAAAGTGAAGATTCAATTGTAGGTGGAGTAAAATCAAGTTAGGATAATTGATTGCTTGATGACATATTCTTTATGACTTTTATAATATCTGAAAGTCTTTGTTTTATCAAAAGTAAGTATAATGCTTTTATTTATAATAGCCAATTTCTTAATTTCAGGAAATTGTTCTATGGTTTAGAGATAACTTAGAATGTGAAACTATAATTAAGTATATAAATAGTTCTTTAAGAATTAGTGGTTTAAAATTGTTAATTCAGATATCTGCATTATAAGTATATTACAGTTTCCTAACTAAACAAGAAATAACAAGTAGGAAAATGGAAAGAGTAGGAGAAATGTATACAAACCACCATGGTTCGAACCCCGGTAAATGCAAAAATTTAATTTTTTAAATTACTTATGAATCTTTAAATGGTACTATTCCTAGTTCTCGTCTTAGTTTTATAAATATATTCTCGAGTTACGGTTTTGTTAAGATATCTGCTATTTTATTATCTTATGAAACAAAATCTAATTTATTATCTCTTTTTCAATGTTTCCACATAAAAAGTGATGATATATATCAATATGTTTTGTTCGAGAATGATTCACTAGATTTTTAGATAAATTTATTGTACTAATATTATCGTAATAGATTGTTGATTTTGATAAATTTACATTCAAATCTTTAAGCGTTTGTTGCATGTATATATCTTGAGCACAAAGCTGCTGATATATATTCAGCTTCACATGTAGATAGTGAGACACAATTTTGTTTCTTGCTGAACTAGGAGACTAGTGATTTTCCAATAAAATGACAGGTAGCGCTTGTACCTTTCTGATCTGTCTACGGTCCTGTGAAATTAGCATCACTATAGGATACTGATTCGAGGGAACAATCTTTCGGATAGAAAAGTCCCAAAACTTTAGTATTGCTTAGAAACGCAATATATGTTTTACAGCTCGTAGATGTGATTCCTTTAGGTTAGATTAAAATCATGCACATAAACATGGTCGACTAGCTGTTACATATAATAATGATCCTATCATACTAAGATGTAATTTTTGATCAATACTTTGGCTATTTTCATCTCTGTCGATATGTGTTGTTGTACTCATAGGAGTTGGTTTTGCAGAAGTGTTTTCCATTCCAAAACTTTTAATTAAATTATTACAATATTGTTCTTGATTTATAAAGATATCATTAGATAATTGTTTAATTTGTAGACCAAGAAAATAAGATAATTCTCCCATATAGGATGTAACACCCCACCTCCGCTAGGGTCACTCACAAAGGGAATGCCCTAGTTTTGGAGGGGTATTATCTAGTAAACAGGCACAGAGATAACACAAGACAGAACATAGATAAAATAGAGTATATAAAGCTGTGGATATAAACTTTAAAACCAAATCTCATTACTGAAAAATAGAGTCAAAACCTCTTACATCAAAATGCCAAGTCATTATTTCATTACATCAAGTTCTAAAGAAGCAAAGTACTTAAAACAACATAAGTAAAATATTATTCCCCAAAAAGTGCATGAGTGCAGCCATAGCATAGCTCAAGACCAAACCGTACATAAGCTGTCAGAAAGTAAGCAAAGTCCAAGCTAAGAGCTAGAGTTTCCTCCCTGAGAACCTGGGGGGGGGGAACGAAAGACAAAGAGGCGAAAGAAAACGGGTCAGTCAAAAAGACTGGTAAGCCCTAGTGACTATCAGCATAGAAACTAGTAAAGTTAACAAGACATGAATAAACTGGAATTAAACATAGGAATGATGATAAGTCTGACATGATAACTAAGCTAACAAGATAACTCAAGTCTAACATTGCGTATTCAAGGTTCGCCATACCAACTATACTGGTATACTAATCCTGTGTCAACTATAAATCAAGAAATAATCCCTTGGCCCAATATCGTGAAGTGACCCAATTCGAGGTCCAACGGTATAATCTAATCGATCGGCTCCCTACAAGTCTAGCTCGTCGTGTGTCTGTGTCATACGGCCCTATCACGAATGTAGTCACCTGTGCTAGGTCCACCATAGGGTGTATCAAGCCCTAGGGTGCCAACCACCGACACGAATCAAGAATGCACATATAATCCTTTTGATGCCCAATGCCTGCTTTTTCAACTCCGGACTAAGTGCACGACCCTAGTCCGCCTGAACCTACAATGGTGCACCAACTCAGCCGTCGTTCTGGTCGCTTACAATCAGCCCAGCAATCGTGCCCCACCCTGCCTAGTCCCAAGGTACCGTGATACATCTAGTGGGTTACTGCTGAAATGGATCGCTTAACTAGGGTTTCGTTCAGTAGGTTAAGTTGTCATTTAAAATCGAGACTTAACCCCATCTACGTGTCATGTCAAATTGACTAAGTGTGTCATTCTAGTTCAAGACTTAGTCCTACGAATCATGTGTCAGGTTGGTTAAGTGTGTTCAAGCGGTTCATGACTTAACCGTATCAAATCAACGTGTCAAATTGGTTAAGTATATTCAAGTGGTCCATGACTTAACCCTATCCAATGGCATTAATTTACTTAATGCACCCCTAACCTCTCACATTAGACTTGGTTATTGTTACTGAATGTGCCGGGCGGGTCCGGGCAGTTTTACACCATAACCTCGTCTAACCTCGGGTTTTCGAGTGCGATATGACCAACTACTCACATTGGGTCCTATTGTTTGCAGTTACTGGATTCACCGGGCGGTTCCGGGCAGATTTATACTGCAAACTCGACCCAACCTCGAGTTGGCCATGTTCAAGTTATCTAAGTGTCATGTCCCAAATTCATATTTTCAAGTATAATTTCATGTCAAGTTCATGTTCCTATCCAAGCTCAAGTTATAACGATATTCATGTTTTCAAGTTCATACTAAATTCAGGTTTTCCTAAACTACCCAAATCGCATCCCCAACGCTCGTGAATTCGAAACAAGGTAATAGATGTAACTAGGGAATAACATAACAAGGATGGGTATAAAGTGCCAAAGGTGATTTCAAGGCAAGCATGGTGTAACTTTAGATATGATCACTGGCATATGAAATAGGGTGATAAACATAACAATAAATGACATAAGATGATAATCCTAAACTTGTTACTAGCAATAGTTTCAACATCACAACATCACAGGCATGTTAATATAATGATAGGGTTTAGGTTATGACATGAACAGGCCCCTAAATCAAGTTCTTATCAGTATTCCACAAATCAAGGTTCAATATGAACGGTACTAGGTTCAAGGTGAATAGATCTAGGGTGAACTAGAGTAGATCTAAAATAATAGATCAAAAAGGAATAGTCATAGATCAAAGATATACAAGAGTAGGTCTCAAGTAGTTATCATGTTTATGTTCAACTTCAATTTACACATGTCCATATTAAGTTTAGAGTTTAGATCTAAGAGTAACTGGAGCTTACAGATCGTGGTTTTTGAGAACTAAGAATAGAAATTGTCGTAGGATCGTTGTTGAGATGTTGATCTATTCCCTTGAATTGTTGTAGAAATGTTGGCCTTCGATTTGGATCTAGTTTGAATGTTTAAGCTTTAAGTTGGAGGCGACGGTCATGGTTCAAGAGGAGACTTAGCAGCACAATGGTGTTAGAAAGATTTGTTGTGGATTAGCCTAGGTCTTAGGGTGTTTTTATAGTTGCAACAACTAGTTTAGGCCATAGGATAAACCCTAGAATCGATCTAAACTGCCAAAAATCGTCACAGGCCTTCAAATAAGCCAACAGGGTCAAGCAGGAGCAACCAGGCCCAAACCAGGTTCGGGGACCAGGTCGACACCCAAGTCGACTGCGCAGTCGACCTGGTCCTGGGGGTGTCGACTGCCCAGTCGACTCCCCAGTCGACTTGGGGTCCTGGGCGGGAAATTTCCCGCCCAGTCTGTCTGGGTTTTGAAATTCGAATTTGAACTCGAATTCGAACTGTTTTGAACTCTGAAAATTTCTGAAACTTTGGGGAGCCATAACTTGATCATACGGACTCCAATTTTCGAAAACTCGGACTCGATTTCATGCAGAATTCCGAGACGAACGCAATGGCGCAACCCATTTCCCTTGGTTCTTATTTTAAAATTTAATTCTGCCTAGATTTATGGTTATAACACGTTATCAAAATACGGGTTGTTACATTCTCCCCTCCTTAAAGGATTTCGTCCCCGAAATCTCTAAGTTAGGAAGAACGTATCCAACCATCCATCATCCATCTACCTAAAATATCATCCACAAGCAAACATTATCCTTAAGAGATTTCTAATGCTATATGAACATATGCAGAAAGTGTGTGTATATGTTCCTTATCTAATGCAAATGATCAGGCCTGATTGATCTTTCTAATGCAAAATATGTTTAGTGTCATGAATCCAACATGTATGCAAATAATCCTAGTCACGTAAGCACTATATGTGTGCACAAACATTCATCCATATGCAACATTCATATGATAACACATTCAATTTCATCCATAAATAAGTATAAACACTCATGCATATGCAATATGAAAATGTGTCCGAGCTGATCTAGTGCCTAATGTGTGTTATGCAACCACGAGCAATCACTTGCAACCACTTGCAACCATTCGCAAACATCAAGCATAACATGTTTCAAATACATGTTTACATTCATAGGATTCTACCTAAGGTTCTCAAGACAGGATCGAAAGGATGTACAAGATAAAACAGAGTATCTAAGGAAAAGAAGTTAAAGATGTACCCCTAGAAGGTCCTTCTTGCGGGGCTTGCCCTTGCTTCTTAGGGTAGTTCTTGCTGATGTGTCCAGTTTCACCGCATTGAAAACATGCTCCTATCTTCATCTTCTTCTTCCTACAGTCCTGGACTATATGCCTGTCAATACCACAGAAGTTGCATTTTCTTTTCTCACGTGACTTGTCATTCTTGTTGTTGCTGTTCTTTCCTCCTTTCTCGGAGTCTACCTTCTTGTCTTGAGACTCATTCGCCTCAACCTTCTTCTTGCCAATCTCATCTTCTTCATGAAGTAGGGCCATATTCACCAAGCTTTCAAAGGTCGCCCCCATGGGTACATGAGTCATGGCCATAGTGTGGAGTGGCTCGCTCAATCCTCGAGCAAAGCGTAGAGCCTTCTTCTCAGTCGTGTTGACTAAGTCCAAACCAAACCGAGCAAGCTGATTAAACTTATTCACATATTCCCTAACTGACATGTCCCCTTGCTTGAGTGCCAGGAACCTCTCCATCTGAAGACTCGCTTCTGCGGATGATAAAAACTTAAGCCCAAACCTCTCTCTAAAGTCTGCCCAAGTCTCAAATGGCCTGGTAGCGTTGGTGACTTCCCACCAAAATGCAGCTTCCTCTTTCAACAACCATGCTGCAAACTGAACTTTCCTATGATCCTCCATATCGAAAATAACAAACAAGTCTTCAGTCTCTTTTAGCCAGTTTCGCGCCTCAACGAAGGTTTCAGTTCCAACGAAGTTCTTGCCGCCCATTCCTATAAAGTCCTTGCATATTTTGGCGAAGGCGGTACCCGGAGGAGGAGGAGGAACCGTGGCCACCGGGGGAGGAGGAGGAGGGATATCTGCCGGGCCCGCGTCGTTGGCCCTAGCTTCCAAGTATCTTTGGAACTAGCCCGGTATGGGTACTCCCTCAGGAAGGTTAAGATCATACATGCTGAAAAGCGAAAAGGAAAAAGATTCAAAAGAGGAAACAAAGGAAAGTGCTAATGGCTTTTGGGGAATAGCCTTTTCTTAAAAATAAAACTTTTCTTGAAAAATGCTTCTTTATAAACGGTTTTGAAAATAGTTTCAGAAGGTTTTTAAAACTTTTGCCCAGTCTGGTAACCTTCTGCTCCGATACCAAATGTAACACTCCACCTCCGCTAGGGTCACTCACAAAGGGAATGCCCTAGTTTTGGAGGGGTATTGTCTAGTAAACAGGCACAGAGCTAACACAAGACAGAACATAGATAAAATAGAGTATATAAAGCAGCGGATATAAACTTTAAAACCAAATCTCATTACTAAAAAATAGACTCAAAACCTCTTACATCAAAATGCCAAGTCATTATTTCATTACATCAAGTTCTAAAGAAGCAAAGTACTTAAAACAACATAAGTAAAATATTATTCCCCAAAAAGTGCATGAGTGCAGCCATAGCATAGCTCAAGACCAAACCGTACATGAGCTGTCAGAAAGTAAGCAATGTCCAAGCTAAGAGCTAGAGTTTCCTCCCTGAGAACCTTGGGGGGGGGGGAACGAAAGACAAAGAGGCGAAAGAAAACGGGTCAGTCAAAAAGATTGGTAAGCCTTAGTGACTATCAGCATAGAAACTAGTAAAGTTAACAAGACATGAATAAACTGGAATTAAACATAGGAATGATGATAAGTCTGACATGATAACTATGCTAACAAGATAACTCAAGTCTAACATTGCGTATTCAAGGTTCTCCATACCAACTATACTGGTATACTAATCCCGTGTCAACTATAAATCAAGAAATAATCCCTTGGCCCAATATCGTGAAGTGACCCAATTCGGGGTCCAATGGTATGATCTAATCGATCGGCTCCCTACAAGTCTAGCTCGTCGTGTGTATGTGTCATACGGCCCTATCACGAATGTAGTCACCTGTGCTAGGTCCACCATTGGGTGTATCAAGCCCTAGGGTGCCAACCACCGACACGAATCAAGAATGCACAGATAATCCTATTGATGCCTAATGCCTGCTTTTTCAACTCCGAACTAAGTGCACGACCCTAGTCCGCCTGAACCTACAATGGCGCACCAACTCAGTCGTCGTTCTGGTCGCTTACAATCAGCCCAACAATCGTGCCCCACATTGCCTAGTCCCAGGGTACCGTGATACATCTAGCGGGTTACTGCTGAAAAGGACCGCGTAACTAGGGTTTCGTTCAGCAGGTTAAGTTGTCATTTAAAATCGAGACTTTACCCCATCTACGTGTCATGTCAAATTGACTAAGTGTGTCGTTCTAGTTCAAGACTTAGTCCTACGAATCATGTGTCAGGTTGGTTAAGTGTGTTCAAGCGGTTCATGACTTAACCCTATCAAATCAACGTGTCAAATTGGTTAAGTATATTCAAGTGGTCCATGACTTAACCCTATCCAGTGGCATTAATTTACTTAATGCAGCCCTAACCTCTCACATTAGACTTGGTTATGGTTACTGGATGTGCCGGGCGGGTCCGGGCAGTTTTACACCATAACCTAGTCCAATTGTTTGCGATATGACCAACTACTCACATTGGGTCCTATTGTTTGCAGTTACTGGATTCGCCGGGCGGTTCCGGGTAGATTTATACTGCAAACTCAACCCAACCTCGAGTTGGCCACGTTCAAGTTATCTAAGTGTCATGTCCCAAATTCATATTTTCAAGTATAATTTCATGTCAAGTTCATGTTCCTATCCAAGCTCAAGTTATAACGATATTCATGTTTTTAAGTTCATAATAAATTCAAGTTTTCCTAAACTACCCAAATCGCATCCCCAACGCTCGTGAATTCGAATCAAGGCAATAGATGTAACTAGGGAATAACATAACAAGGATGGGTATAAAGTGGCAAAGGTGATTTCAAGGCAAGCATGGTGTAACTTGAGATATGATCATAACATCACTGGCATATGAAATAGGGTGATAAACATAGCAATAAATGGCATAAGATGATAATCCTAAACTTGTGACTAGCAATAGTTTCAACATCACAACATCACAGGCATGTTAAAATAATGATAGGGTTTAGGTTATGACATGAACAGGCCCCTAAATCAAGTTCTTATCAGTATTCCACAAATCAAGGTTCAATATGAACGGAACTAGGTTCAAGGTGAATAGATCTAGGGTGAACAAAAGTAGATCTAAAATAATAGATCAAAAAGGAATAGTCGTAGATCAAAGATATACAAGAGTAGGTCTCAAGTAGTTATCATGTTTATGTTCAACATCAATTTACACATGTCCATATTAAGTTTAGAGATCTAAGAGTAACTAGGGCTTACAGATTGTGGTTTTTGAGAACTAAGAACAGAAATTGTCATAGGATCGTTGTTGAGATGTTGATCTATTCCCTTGAATTGTTATAGAAACGTTGGCCTTCGATTTGGATCTAGTTTGAATGTTTAAGCTTTAAGTTGGAGGCGACGGCCATGGTTCAAGAGGAGATTTAGCAGCATAATGGTGTTAGAAAGATTTGTTGTAGATTAGCCTAGGTCTTAGGGTGTTTTTATAGTCGCAACAACTAGTTTAGGCCATAGGATAAACCCTAGAATCGATCTGAACCGCCAAAAATCGTCACAGGCCTTCAAATAAGCCAACAGGGTCAAGCAGGAGCAACCAGGCCCAAACCAGGTTCGGGACCAGGTCGACACCCAAGTCGACTGCGCAGTCGACCTGGTCCTGGGGGTGTCGACTGCCCAGTCGACTTCCCAGTCGACCTGGGGTGCTGGACGGGAAATTTCCCGCCCAGTCTGTCTGGGTTTTGAAATTCGAATTTGAACTCGAATTCGAACTGTTTTGAACTCTGAAAATTTCTGAAACTTTGGGGAGCCATAACTTGGTCATACGGACTCCGATTTTCGAAAACTCGGACTCGATTTCATGCAGAATTCCGAAACGAACGCAATGGCACAACCCATTTCCCTTGGTTCTTATTTTAAAATTTAATTCTGCCTAGATTTATGGTTATAAAACGTTATCAAAACACGGGTTGTTACATAGGACATTTCAAATTCCTTGGTCGTGATTTTTGAAAATTCTTGACATAGTTTTTCATTGGTTAAACCGAAAATAATATCGTCTACATATATCTGAATTATTAAAATATCCTTTCTAGTCCGTTTTATAAATAATGTTTGATTAACCTTTCCAATTTTAAATCTTGAACTTATTGAATAATTCTTAAGATGATCATACCAAGCATAGGGTACTTGTTTTAGATCATATAAGGCCTCTTTTTAACTTATATACGCAATCAGGATATTTTTCATGTGTAAAAAAGGACGTTGTTTAACATAAACATTTTCTTTTATACATCCATTTAAGACATTTTTATGTGCATTTGATATGGTTTAAAATAATGAAAACATGCATACGCTAGTAAAATACGAATGCTTCTAATCCGGCGACCGAAGCAAAAGTTTCATAATCTGTTCCTTCTTCTTGATTATATCCTTGTGCGACTAGTCTATCTTTATTTCCAATTATATTTCCTAATTCATCAGCTTTGTTTCTATAAGCCCATTTTGTACCTATGGCAGCTTGATCACTTGGTCAAGGAACTAATCCAAAACTTGATTGTGTTCAAATTGTAATTAGTAAAGGCTTCTTTTGCATTTTTAGGTTCTGTATTACAAAGAATTGCAAGATAACTTACTAGATTTAATTGACTTCTAGTTCTTACATTTGAAGTTATATCTCCAATAATATTTTGAATTGGGTAATCTCGTAATATTTTCGGTGAAGATCTTAATTCATTATTATATCGAACAGTGTTTTCATCTTCTCAATTATTTTGATTAGTATTTAAATCTTGAGTATTATTTTCATTCATTTTCTGACAAGTATTTTCATTTTTTATGTTAGTAGAAATGTTATTTTCATTTTCGTTACTGTGGATAACATTTTCATCTTCTCTAAAACTATAAATAAGGTTTTTATCTTCTCTAGAATTTTGAATTTTCAAAATTTCATTAATATATGAATTTTGATTAATATTTTTGTCAAAAGATGTGTGAATGTTTCCTCAATTTTTCCTGGTCTTTTATTAAAAATATGATAAGCATTGCTTTGATCGGAATATCCTAGGAATATTCCTTCATCGGAATTTGAATCAAAATTCCCTAACTTATCTTTGGTGTTTAAGACAAAACATTTTGAACCAAAAATCTTACAATATAAAATATTTGGTTTTCTATCGTTAAATAGTTCATATGGAGTACTTTTCGTAAGCGATCGAATAGAGACAAGATTTAAAACATAATTGGCTTTTGCAACTACTTCTGCCCAGAAACGTTTAGGTAATGTGCTTCCATTAAGTAATGTTCTGGCACAATCTTGTAATTTTCTATTTTTTCGGTCTATAACTCCATTCTATTGTGGAGTTTTAGGAATTGAAAAATTGTGAAAAATACCTATCTTATTATAATATTGATCAAATATTTCGTTTTTGAATTCTCCTCCGTGATCACTTCTTATATTTTTTATTTTAAATCCTTTCAATTTTGAATTTTTTTAACAAAATTTTTAAAGTGCTCATAAGTATAACTTTTATTTTTCGTAGATATTGTCCAAGTATATCCAGAAAAATCATCAACATTTACAGACACATATCTACTATGATTTATAGACTGAACTTAGGTTGGCCAAAATAAATCCATATGAAGTATTTCCAATGGTTGTAATGTTGAAATGACCTTTTTAAATTTAAATGAAGATTTCGTTAATTTACCTAATTGGCAAGCAACACAAAGGTTATCGATTTTAAATCCATTTTCGGTAATCCATTTACTGATTCATTTATCGAAATTTTATTAATTGTTTTAAAATTATATGACAAAATCTTTTGTGATATAGCAAAGGATAATTTTCTTTTTCTAACAAACACAAATTTGGATTGTTATTAATTTTAATATTTAGAATGTAAATATTTTTATCTCTATTTCCTTCAGAAATTTGATTTTGATTTTTATCAGAAATACTTAATTTATTTTCTGAAAAAGATATTTTAAAGCCCATATCACATAATTGATTAACACTAAGAAAATTATGTTTTAAAATTTTAACTAACAAAACATCAGTAATAAGAGGTAAATTAGATGTACCGTAATTCCTAAAACCGCCTTTTCCGATGATACATCCCTTGGAATCATCTCCAAAAGTGGCAGTTCCTTCTTTTGAATAGATAATATTTGTCAATATCTTTTTGTCTCCTGTCATATGTTTTGAGCGACCACTGTTAGGTATTCATTTTCCTCTTTTCTTGAGTGGGACCTAAAAAAATATCTGTAATGACGTTGGTACCCACTTCTTCCGTTAGGGTCCTAAGAGTTAGGTCTTAGGAAACCAAACCCATGCGGGTTCAATGTCACTTTTATAAATATAATTCTTATATTTAGGAATAGTTTCTAAAAAGGATTGTATATATTTATTCCTAATAAAAAATTATTTATTTTAAGAACCCATATGATAATTGTTTTAGAAACTGTTTTTGCAACAAGTTTTTCTGAGTTACTAGTTTTGACCTTTCTATTCAATTTCTTCCTAGGTTGAATATCAGCCTTCTTTTTATAACCTAATCCTTTTTAACTAGAGGTAGGTTGAGAATTTTCTATAATTTTAGATAAATTCTCTCTTCCTTTTTTAAAATTAGAGATATTTTTAGTAATATCATCTAATTTTATTATAGGACTAGATTTATCTAGTTCTACTATTTTGATCTTCGTTTTCAACTCATGATTTTCCGAAATAATTGCGTTATTCTTTTCTTTATGAGTTTTGATTTCTTGACTCAATAAAGAAAGTAGAGAAGTAGAATCAAAAATTGATTCTTGGAGTTTTCTAATTTCTTCTCTTTCATCTTTTAGCATATCTCTTTCGAATTCTACCTATTTCTGGTCCTCATTAGCTTGTTTATGTTTTCTTTTGAAATTATTTCTAGATTCTAATAATACTGAATTTATTTCTACAATATCTTCATAAGAAAAATTACTTACCTTATTATTTTTAGCCATGATGCATGCATTAGCTTGTACTTTGTCACTATCACTGTACTATCTGACGACGATGAGTCAAAATCATCCATGTTATAGGGAAAACTTTCTTCTTGGATTTATCTTTCTTGTTTTGATATTCTTTCTTTTTCTCTGGACAGTAATTCTTCATATAGCCTTTCTTTCCACAATTATAGCATTCTAGAATCGAGGCCGATGGTTTTGCTGAATCGTTGTTGCTAGATCTCTTTTTGAAGATACCCTTATTTCCTTTTCTATATTTCAAAAATTTCTTGAAATTTTTAGCAATAATAGCTAAATCTTCTTCATTGTCAAAATCTAAATCTTCTTCTTTTTCAACATGAAAGGCTAGATTCTTTTTACCTTGCTCATGAACTTTTTTTTCCTGCAAATTCACTTTATATGCCATTAGGTTTCCTATTAAATCTTATGGTTTCATGGTCGAGAGATCATTAGCTTCTTCGATAGCTAAGAACTTCCTTTCCCAATCTTCTGTTAAAGGGTTTTGGATTTTTGATACTATTTCAAAATTAGAATATTTTCTCCTAAGCCTAGTAATTAATGATAAATATTCTAAAATCTATGCATGTCATTAATATATTCATTTTCATTCATTCTAAAATCAGGAAAATGACTTTTAATTATGGATATCTTTCTTTGTTTAACCTTGTTACCTCCTTCATGAGTTACTTTGAGTGTTCGCCACATTTCATATGCAGTATTGCTTAAACTCATTTCTATCCAAGGCACAATGCAATATATTCATAGCTTTAGCATTTGCAATAGCATCTAGTTTTTCTTTACTAGACCATTTAGAATAATTAGTAGGAGGAGGTGTATACTCTTTTTGAGTTATTCTATGAATCAAATCCATTTGCTTGCATATAGATTCTAATACGTGTAACCCAATAGTTATCATTCATGCCAATAAATAGTGGTGGCCGTGCAATGGATTGACCTTCTGTGAAACTAGTGTTAGTGCTGGTGTTAGTATTGTTTTCCATATTATCGAGATATCAAACAATTGTTATACAGTTATAAGATGTCCTCTTCAATACCAAATGAAAAAGACAAGTAGGATCGACTAATATGGAAGTGAGAGTAATATATTGAATGCAGAAGTTCCAATAGATGGTAACTAACTTTGATATATGCAAGTAAATATTTTGAAACACCGCACCTCCGTTAAGGTCACTCACAAAGGGAATGCCTTAACTTCGGTGGAGCATTATAGGTAAAAGATGCAGATAAATTAAAAGACATGCAAATAAAGAGCGGAAAATAAAGTCATTTTATTAATGATGTGGTTCAGTCAAGCTTTTACAACAATTGCCTTAATCATACTCAAAAGTAATACATAGAACATTTGTCTTGAGTAAAACATAAAGAAGCATAAAACGATAATAAAGTAGCATAATCCCCATTAAGAGTGTATTCAAAGCCATAGCCCAAGAAAGGAAAGTCCAAGCAATACATCCATTCTCTTCAAGCTTACAAAAGGTCTGAACTAAGATGAGGTGTTCCCTCCCTTTGGACCTGGGGGAAGGGGTAGGGACGGAAGAAAAGAAGACAAAAGGAAAATGGGTCAGACATGAGTCTGGTAAGTCCAGTGATTATTTACATGTAAACAAGAAAAGGATTATGATATGAATAAACTGAATCTAGGACAACATCCTAGAAATAAGATAATAGGAATGAATATGCTATCGCACTCATTTCAACTTCTCTGCACCCCCTTACAAGTGTTTCAACTGGTAATCTGTATAAAATGATAATATGATAATGTGATCCCAATCCCCGCGATTGTGGTAGCCTTCAGGTGTACATCTATTATGAGGATTCCACCTCAATCTGGCTAATTGCCACGAATGTGTTAGATGTACCCTTACTACCCTATCGATCGGCTCTCTCTTGCGTGTAGATACCCTGTGCTGGCCCGACCATGAGGTGTATCAGTCCTTATGATAGCGACCGACACGATTCAAGATGCACATTGTATAACTACTGGTACCTAGTGCCTGCTTTTTCCCACTTCGGAGTACGTGCACGCCTGTAAACCGTCGGAACCTACACTGACATACCCCATGCCGTTGTTTTGACCGCTTATAATCAGCCTAGTAATCGTGCCTCACCCTACCTAGTTTTAGGGTACTATAATACATCTATGTGGGTTATTGCTGAAATGGGTCTTTGTTACTAGGGTTTCTTATTGGTTAAGTTTGTGGGCCTATATATACAAATATTACCTACCTACACAAGATGTACTTAACCATCCCACCGATTCTAGCATGTTTACTTAATGGTTAAGTTTGTGGTCCTATATGTACTAATATTATCCACCTGCACGAGATGTACTTAACCCTCTCATCGATTCAAGCATGTTTATTTAACGGTTAAGTTTGTGGGCCTATATGTACTAATATTACCCACCTACACGAGATGTACTTAACCCTCTCATCGATTCAAGCATGTTTATTTAACGGTTAAGTTTGTGGGCCTATATGTACTAATATTACCCACCTACACGAGATGTACTTAACCCTCTCGTCGATTTAAGCATGTTTATTTAACGGTTAAGTTTGTGGGCCTATATGTACTAATATTACCCACCTACACGAGATGTACTTAACCCTCTCGTACATTATGTCGTATTGGTTAAGTGTTGTCCATTCATGTTAACTTAACCCACTCATTCATCCTGTCATGTTGGTTAAGTGTTTCCTATTAACTAAACCCTCCTCACTTATCTTGTTGAATTGGTTAAGTGTTTCCTATTAACTTAACCCCGTTCGTACATCAAGTTATATTGGTCAAGCGTTCTTTGTTAACTCAACCCCACATGTTCATCATATTGTATTGGTTAAGTGTCATCAATCAATTCAAGTTAACTTAACCCACCAACTTGTCATGTTACTTTGATTAAGTGTTGCCTTCTTGTGTTAACTTAACCCTACCACAAATCAAGTTATATTAGTTAAGTGTTGCCCCCTTGTTTTAACTTAACCTTACCACAAATCAAGTTATATTGGTTAAGTGTTTCTTATTACTTAACCCTACCCATTCATCATGCTATACTGGTTAAGTGTTTCCTATTAACTTAACCCTAGTCATTCATGTTATATTGGTTAAGTGTTCCTATGAACTTAACCCTAGTCATTCATGTTATATTGGTTAAGTGTTACCTTAATTAACTTAACCCTACCATTCCTGTCTTAGCTTTAATTCATTCATTAAAGCACCAACCACTCACATTAGACAGGTATTGTTGTGGTTACTAGATGTGCCGGGCGGTTCCGGGCAGTTTTACACTGCAACTCAGTCTAACCTCGGGTTCTTTTACGCTTGATGCACTATCCTGCCACGTTAGATATATATTGTTACGGTTGCTGGATGTGCCGGGCGGTTCCGGGCAGTCTTACACCGTAACTCAATCTAACCTCAGGTTAGGCATATCCGTCTTCTGCTAAATTTACATATTTACTTTTTTTTTATGTTTATATGTAAATTATTGTCATTCAAATCATGCCCAAGTTCTCTCTAAATCATGTTCATAATTTTAGGTATATAAATTATACCATTTCAATACCACTAATCATTTAAAATATGCCAACAACATGTAACTTCATGTTTCTCCCAACGTTACCCCCGCTAAACGTTCGCATAAATTTCATAGAATGTTGGGCTTCGCAGTTTAGCTAACTCAAAATCAAGAGGGGAAAAGGAAGAAACATGTAGCATTCAAGAGAAGCATAATATGGATCCAACATATGTCACATAAATTTGGCATGGAATAAATATATGTTTAATTGTGAACTTTCAATTTTGAACTTAATCAACATGAACCATAAGCATATAAATGGGAGTTTACATAGAACTACACAATTCCAATTAGTCATATCAAGGTGAACTTGCATTTTTGGACGTAATTAACATGAGTCTTAAACACATGAAATTACCCAAATCCAACTAGCCATGTAAATGTTAACTTTTAATTTGGATCCAATAAGCATGATTCTCAAGCATATAGAATTACACAAGTTCAACTAGGCATGTGAATGTGATCTTTTATTTTAGATCTAATAAACATGATTCTTAAGCATATGGAATTGCACAAACCCACTAGGAATGTAAATGTAAACTTAAATTTTGGATCCAATTTTCATTGGTCTAAATGTAGATCTAAACATAATACATGTCTAACAATTTGCATGTTACATAACATGAAAATCATAGATCTAAATGTAGATCTAAACATAATACATGTCTAACCACTTGCATGTTACATAACATGAAAATCATAGATCTAAATATAGATCTAAACATAATACATGTCTAACAACTTGCATGTTACATAACATGAAAATCATAGATCTAAATATAGATCTAAACATAATACATGTCTAACAACTTGCATGTTACATAACATGAAAATCATAGATCTAAACATAGATCTAAACATAATACATGATTGGTTTAACATCAACATAATAACCACAATAAACTCACAAGCATATACGATAGAATCATTACGAGAATAGACATAAATTAGCATCGTCATTATCTTACCACTAGGAATAACGCTAGTTTTCATTTTATTACAAATCATAACTTTTAATCGTTCACATCTAAATAATAACAGGACTTACAAAGAAAAGAAAGTCTTGTTTTCTGGGATCTGTTTTCTGAAATTGGAAAGCAATCCCATGAAGAAGACTATCAATTCTCTAAGTTAGTTTTGATTCGTAGCTTTAATCTTTCTTTCAAGTTGAAGAAGGAATGGTGGCTAAATTAGAACGATCATGGACGGAATGGTGGCTCCTTGGAATGAATTTGTGTGATTTAGGTTTTGAGGATTATGGTTGCTTTTATAGAAGTTAAATCTTATGTGAGCCGTTAGATCGTTTTAGGAGAAATCAGAGCCATCAAACTAAAGCAATGTGTCACTCAGCCAATCATAGCATGACACATAAGCCCTAACACCTCAGAATTTGTCATAAAGCCAATCAGAGAAGGCCACGTAAAAAGACAATCCTTGACCAACAGAAAATGCGCTACGTGCGCCACATGATGCGTACACGTCATATATATATATATATATATATATATATATATATTCTATTTTTTTTCTTTTTATCTATCTTCCCAATTAACCATTTTCACACTAAACCACTTTTTGAACAGCATTCACACTAAGCCACTTTTTAGCCATTCCCCTAAAACAAAAATATGGCACTGGCGGGGATCGAACTTTGTACCTCTTGTATGAAAGTCACATGTTCTAACCAAATGATATACTAAGTCTTTTGCTTACAAACCTTAGAAAAATGCTAAAAATTATTCTTTTCTCATTCTTCTTTTTCATGTTTTGCTGCATTATTTAATTTAAAGATATCTTCTTCATACGAAGTCTGATTTACGCAAACTTGGACTCTATCTCAAGCAGAATCAGAGATGAACGCAATGGCACAACCCGTTTCACCTATTTCTTCTTTTTCAAATTAATTATTCTTTAATTTGTTATTTCGATGTTCATAGAAAATACGGGGTGATACATATTTCATGAGATAAATATCTAGAAATGATATCACAGATAAGTAGTATAAAAAACTGTAAATAAAAGTAAAGAACATCAAGAATTTTTTTACTGGTTTGGAGCACCGTCCTAAGTCCAGTCCCTCAGATATCCTTAGGCCTTTCACTATAAAACCCTCGTTTCACCTAGAAGAACATGTCTCTACCACTGTCACAAGACTTCTTTCCACCTAGACTATACCAGCTAGGGTTTTTCCGCCTGGACTTGCTTACATTACTTCATCACCTGAATTACCTTCAGGATTTTCTACCGCCTTCACTGGACTTTGTTACAAGAGGATAAATGACTTGTTTGTGTTCTAGTACAACACGGATTTGTCATGATTGAAATACAATATCATATAACTTTCTCCTTGAGTTTACTAATTAATAAATGTGAATAAGTGGAGATAGAATAGGATTTTGATCTCTTTTGAATTATAACAACAGAATTCAATGAGTTTTAGAATGAAATAATTGAGCAATTAGAATGAGTATGAACTTGAATTTAATAGAATAGATACGAATGAGATCGAGTAAGTTGGTTGAGATGTTATTCTTGCATGTATATATAGTGAATGAAGAATTACCACTGCTGGTGAATTTTGATGATCGAAATCAGAGAGTTGCAACCATTAAGGATCAGAAAAAGTCATGTCTCTTCCAAATGTGATAGTTGGAACTCTATTCAGTCCACTGTATGTTCATAGTCAGTCGACTGAACGGAAGTTAAATAAAAGTTAAGTATTCGACCAAACTCAGTCGACCGAATAGGAATATTTAGTCGACTAAATCTGGAACATGCACATAACTTTAATGTGCACATAGATTCATTTGACTAAACTAATTAATCTAGTCGACTGAATTGTGTATTTTCCAGATTCACTCAAATACATGAAGTTTTATTGAGGATTTTAAAAATAAAAACTTCGAGGAGAGATTTTAACATCATAATCTAAAACTAGACTCAACTAATATAAAATAATTAGCATATTTCTAGAGTCTTTGACATGTTTGCAAGACATCTTGTTTGTGATATGTTGGCTTGATCTTTCATCTTGTCATTGATCAAAATCTCATGATTCAGAACCATGGAGCCCTAAATCCAGCTCTGATGTTAATTTCATATTCCTGGATACATGTAACATCCCGTAATTCAATAATACATTAAAATGATAAATTAAGTATACTTAATGAAATATTGAAAATTAAGTAAAACGGACTGCGCCATTGCATTTGTCTCAGAATTCTGTTTAAGATAGACCCTAAGTTTGAGTAAAACGGACATCGTATGAAGAAGATTTTGAGGTTTGAAGTTTGCATATGCACAAGAGAGTTATATATATACGAAACAACTTAGAACTTTCAAAATAATTTGAAGTTAGAAGGCGCGGGTTAGGGCGGGAGTTCGGACCATTGGAGGTTGACCCTACCCTAGGGGTGTCGACCTGTGGGTCGACACCCCCACACCACAGCAGGGGTGTCGACACGCATGTCGACACACATGTCGACACCCATGTCGACACCCCCCATATTCAAACCAGATTCATTCTTGCGTATGTAGACTTGTTTTCTGACCAGATTCATCGACCCTAGGCTATAAATAAGACCCTATATCCATTGTTTTATTGATATAATTCAATGGAAACAACGAGGTGTTTCTCCAACATAGTTTAATCTAGCCTAATTCTTCTTCATCAAAACAAGTTATACGTATTCAAGGATCTGTGATTCAACATCTACAATCATTCTTCTTTTTCTTAGATCCAATCACAGTGAGTCTGTATTATTTTTAGTTGTAAACACTTAAAAGTTATCTTGACATGTCTATGAATTGGATCTATGCCTAAGACTACTTGATTCATATCAGATCTACCATTATTTTTATATCTAATTCACTGTTTAGATCTCATCATGCTTGTTTATGATATCTCTATTATGTCACCGTATGCCTATTATGTTAGATAGCCTAATCATGCCACTATGCCTATTTTGTTAGTATGATCAATTCCATCACCTTATGCCAGTTTTTATTTGCTATGCCTATTCTTGTACTCTTCTTCCCCTTCTTTTCCCTTTTTTTGTTTTATAGCCAGGCTACCTTCGAGCCTAGGCATATCGCTAAAATACGCGAACGTACGAAATTGGGAATGATTGGGAATGACAATTTGGGGCATAATTCTTATTGTAACACATGATTGGGAATTGTAGGCATAATTTGTACCTTGAGCCAAAACTTAGAATTTGTAGGCATAACTTAGATCTGGATCTAAATTTGGGGCATAACTTGTATTGTAGAATAAACGGGGAATTGGGTCAAAATGAACATGATAATTGGTTAATAATGAAAAAGCCTAGATTTACAGTAATTAGAAACTATAACAGCGCTTAGACACGAGGTTAGATTACACTTGTGGTAGAAGTTTGCTTGAAACCACCCGACATATCCAGCGTCCACAAGTGATAAATCTAATGTGAGGGGTCTAAGTGCATAAACATGTAACGTGCTAAGACACGCGGTTAAGTCTGACTTGTGGAAGAAGTCTGCCTAAACCTGACTGGCATATCTAGCATCCACAAGTGGTAGGCTTAATGTGGAAGGTCTAGCGCATTATAAACATAAATGACAAAATGGTAATAAATTTGTAATACTTAACCTGATTGACTCCATAGGGATTACATGGACATGTTAGCTTCAGTAGGGGTTAAGTAAACTTGCTGAATCAGTGGGAGGGTTAAGTAAATCTTAGTGCGGTGGGTAATATTTATATGTAGGCCCACAAACTTAACCTATGGGGTTATGCAATCTTGTTAAAATGGTAAACATAACCTGTTGAAATCCTAGTAGTGGGGACACAAGCTTAGGGGGGAGCTTGTATCATCTCTTGTGTGGGATCCATTTCAGTTAGTAACCCATATAGGTATCAAATGAGTACTCTGAACTAGGTCGGAGTCAGTGCACGCTTACTGAACTGATTATAAGAGGTCACTTGGGAAAAGGTGTATACGAGATTGCAACCATTTTTTTGAGTTCAAATGCTTTCACCATTCCATGGAGTGTTCCCTTTCCTTTTTCTCCATATTCCTCTTATGTTTTTTTTAAAACAAGTGTCAGGATTGGTACCGATCTCAGCAACGGTACCGATCCCAAAACACTTTGAAAAAAATTTCAAGCTTTGTGGCATGTATCCCCCTCCATTATAAATAGTTGGATCCAAACTCCAACTCACTCTTCTTATCATTTCATATCCTTATAAGTTCGGGTATTTTCAAGCATCTCCAAACCCTCCGAACTCATCGTGCTTGCTAGGCCTGTCACCGGCTTTCCTCGAGACCACCAAACCCCTAATCTCGACCAATTTCAGGTAGGCCTCTCCAATTTTCACCTCTAACCAAATAAAACTTTTTGTAGGTTCCAAATGGGTTTTAATTTATTTTTTCTTTGTGTTGAAAGGGATATGAGTGGGGATCAATGATGCATTAGGGTTGTGGACTGGGCGATGAAGGTTAGGGAAGCCCAAGGTTCTGGAGTTTCGGGTTGAAAAGGAATAAATATAAAAGTGTGACAACCACCCATAACCCCCGCACTAAACAAGAGGAATAATACGCTGAAGGATATGGTAGGCAGCTATGGACGATCGTAAGAGTAGGTAAACAACATTGAAACCTATCGTAGTACTCACAGCGCAAGGATAAAATATAATAGAACATATACAACATGTAATAGTAATGAGGTATCATATAGCAAAACTTTAGAAAACTTTCTCAACATCATGAAGGTTATGCAACTGATACTAAAGTTTGTACACAAATCCTCACTGCAACACTCATAGAGCACTCAAACAACAAAAACAGAAATACTAAATAGTAATAAAACTGGTACTCCAGCCTCCTACTCGTCTCCGCACAGCAGCATCGTCCTCACTAATCACCTGTAACCTGCTACTTAGTCTGCCCATCCACAACCGGATGAACAACCCAAAGTAATAAGAGGATACATAAAACCTTGAGTCAGACAACAGTCTTAGTGAGCGATAAAACAACTAATAAACTTCAACAATAAAAGGTATATGAGAAGGGATAGATAAACATGTTAATCTATCCACAACACCAGAGAAGAACTCAGCCTTATCTTCCCTACATCGGACAGTGATAGCCTTTACAATAAACAATTTAACCATTCATCCATGGAAATAGAACACCCATTCAATCATGGTAAATCACTCATAACATCCAGATTATATATATTTCATGTAAACCATTCTAATAGAATTCAACATCCCTCAAACACAAGCCCCATAGGCCTAAACCAATATCAGACAAGCACCCAAGGAACATCTCCTTCGACGTTGGACAAACTACATGAGACAGTACAAAAAGAACAACTAATCATCCATGACTGACTCTGGCTATCACCGCCAATCCTGCTTCGAAACCATCGTTAATCGTACGACGACCAACCTTGCCATATGTCAACGGCTAATGGTAACCCCAGTTCTAGCATAAACTCCATACGCCTTTCAACGATACATATGTATGTCCAACCTTGACAACTGGGCCTTTCAACGATACCAAAGGTACTCGACCTACAACTGGTCTTTTGGGTTCCCACATCGTACACCTTCTTTGAGCCTGCTAGAACTTATGACAATGATAATCTCTTAGCCTTCTTATCTCTAGTCATCCAACTTGATGACTTTTCATTGCTCAAGCAACCTTGCCGAGCAATCCATTATTCACCAACTCACAACCTTTGAGTAGTCACCTCATTCGTAGTTCTACACCGATCAACGAGCAACTTTTAACACTTCGAACCTTCCTCCTTGAATTCACTTCGAGGTTACACCACCATTGCATTGCGGCACAGTTTCGGGCACTTCTGCCTGAATTTAAAAAAAAAACACTTTTCGCTCAAATCTAGGTCGTACCCAAAAATATAATTTTTTCATAAATTTGCCCTGTGCGACCGACCCTTCACACTGCTCGACCGACCAGAGTGACTGACCCTTCACGCTGGTAGAATCAACCAGAGCGACTGATCCTCCCAACTTGGAGCGACCGACCCATCACTTTGCCACTTCCAGGCCTCACGATCGACCCGATAGGAGCGACCAACCCCTTTACTTGACAATAGGCTCGCTAGACCGAACCCCTTGTTTTCTCTAGGCTCGCTTGTCGGCTTGCCTTACACCCAGCTCGCTCACTCGACCGACTCCCTGGTTTGCTCGAGCTTGCCTTTTGTTTTGTTTCCCAAGAAATCACACCCAGGAGTGAACGACCCCTCATGTGCGACATAAAACCTGCACTTCCCAATTTCTACTCCGATTTCCACCAAAACTTCGCCTAACGATAGATTCGACGAAATCAACTCATCCAGTACATCCAATACGATCATAAGCATGTTATGAAACCACTAGCATCATGAAAATGACATTTATCATCAAATTATGCTAATTTCACCAATAACCATAATAAATGAACATATGATCTAAATTGTGGATCTAACTTGCATAATCATATGAAATACCATAGAAATTACCTATCTAAACTTTTTAAATCAGATCATAGGGCAGATAATATGAAAATGGACTTAATATGGCATAAATTTATGGAAAAACACTTGAATTTGATGAGAAACATGCACAAACACTCATATACTTCATTGCATTCATGTGAGAGATGTAAATCACTCACCGATTTGTCAAAACAAGCTAAAATGGATGAAATAGGAATCCGAACAGCAAGCACCTCGCACCAAACACCTTGATCCGATGAACTCGTGCCTTAATTGATGTGGATCCAGCCAAAAATGGTGTAGACATATGATTTCTCTCCTTAGATTTGGATTTTTAATGGTGGAAAGGTGTTGGAGGAAGAAGGAGCACAAGGCCATCCAATGAGGAAATGAAAAACTAAACCATTTCCCATATCCCTCACCCATATTTATACCCTCCCATCAACCCACTAATGGGCCTCTCCAATTCAGCCCACTATGGCTTACCAAACCTGGACAACCAACTAAAAAACCTTAAAACAATGATTTCTTCCAAACCGCTAAGCCAAATCTTTAATGTAACCACTCTACGGAAAGGCAACCATCAATTCCTTCCAATGGCACACGTCTCACCCTCTGATTCGACCTGAGTCAAAAGTTATGCCCTATACAAGACTGATAGGGGAAAAATGGTCACAAACAAAATCAGTAAAAATTATGGACATGTCTTACATCCCCATAAGCAACATATCAAAAGATGAGAATGATCCAACCCTCAGGGAATAAAAAATTAAAAATATTTTATGATTTTCTAACACGTAAAATGCGGGTTGTTACAAAAACTTTGGCAGAGTATGAAAATTGAGAAGAGAGGGGAGTACGAGGAAGACAGAGAGGAGTATGTGGAGGAAACTATAAGTCCAGAGGATATGAAATCTTGTTTCATAACCCGGAGTACTTGGGTAATTTCTTCAAGCCCGAGGATATGAAGTGAAAAATTCATAACTCGGGGACTTAGATAAATTTCAGTTTTCTGGAAGAGAATTTCATATCCTAGTAGAAGAAGTATAGGGATATGAAAATAGAGGGGAGTCGGTGGATCAGTGAAGGAGTGATTTTGTTTTGGAAAAGTTCAAATATTTCAGGATACAAAAATGAATTTCATATTCCGGAACAATTAAGAATTATTTGGAAGTCACCTTTTCGAGATTAGAATTTTCTGAGGTTTCAGGGGATTTGAAATAAAAATTCGTATCATGGAACACTTAGGAAATTTTCGTCTCTGAAAACTTCAGTAGTCAAATTCAAATCATTTTGTGACGTCATGCGATCAGGTCGGGTATGAAATTGAATGTGTCAACGAACAATGTCATAGTGCTAGAATAACGAACTTGTTCGGATAGATTATTTGGACATGTACGTAGGACTGTAGCATAAATTCGGACTATGGACATATGACTGAACCATCAGTTCTAGAACTTGGTTCCCAACCCAATGATGATGTAATCGCAACTCGACTCGAATTTCACAGCATTGATTAGCGATGACAATGGTTTTAGTTCAGGAAACTAGAAATCGCTATTGTGTTCCAAAGTGTTTTACTGTAATTGAATTAACACGCACAACACTGCACGTTCCATGTTAGTTTACACCAACACAAGGATTACATATTTCAGTTTGGTAACTAATGTAACTGTCTTCTTGCTTACAAATTTTACAATTCCCGTCCCATAAGGGAATTTTGCGTCAATTCCACATGATACTCCAAAAATTTCCATCTATAGACTGAAAAGGAGGCTTAAAAAAAAGCTCTAAAATGTAAATGAGTTAAATAACAACCTGCGTGCTTCATTGATAAGGAATGGAAAAAAACAATTCCATGGCAAAAGCGGCATTTTCCTTGTTATCTTTAATGTCTTTAGCGCATCGTCGTCCCTATTGCACTGTTAAAACATGCAAACAAATCATCCAAAATCTTCCTTATGCTTTTCGTGTGACCTAAAATTCATGTAAATTTTGGAATTTCTTTTTGGTACCTCTTTACTTTTTCTTATGAGATTTGCACAAAAAATAAGATTTTGGTAACATGCGTTTTATTATCTTTAAAAC
Source organism: Allium sativum (assembly GCA_030737875.1). Taxonomy (NCBI): domain Eukaryota; kingdom Viridiplantae; phylum Streptophyta; class Magnoliopsida; order Asparagales; family Amaryllidaceae; genus Allium; species Allium sativum. Next base: position 644,611,255 of record CM060912.1, read on the forward strand.
ATCTATATTTATACAAAACAGATATTTAAACATATGTAATTTACCGTACCTAAATCCATGTTTTTAGGGTAAATTGAATAAAATGGGAAGAAAGTAAATCGGACCAAATATTAAATTTTAATAAGAGTTTTTCAAATTACATTTGCAAAAAGTTTCAAAAAATATATTTCTAAAACTTAAATGACTTAGGTCACATTTTGGCATATAAAGGAAGTTGGTTACGCAGAAAAATGCGATATCTGAAACTACACACAAAACTAAAAAATAAATTTTAGCTTAAAATGAGCAGGCAACGAACAAAAATTATACCTATGATAAAAAAACCAAACCTCCTTCGATTAAATTTACCTACTATAGAATTTTATTCTTTCCAGTGCTAAAACAACTGCTAGTTACATACACACAACTACAAACAATAAAGATAAAAATGTTGGAAAGAGAAAGATACACATGACACATGGGACAAATAAGACATCACCTACATGTTAAGAGATGGTCGAGCACTGCGACTGGAACTCGATCCATTACCACATCTACACCACGAACGTAGCAAGGAAGAAATGCATCGAACCTCGTACGCACGTCGACACTACTCCCTGCGAACCTCGTGGAGCTTAGCATGGATTTGGTGAAAAGCAGTAAACTCAGGTCTGTACTGGTCTGCTACAGCCAACTGCTGTTGTCGCTGCTTTAGTTGGACTGGAGAAAGAGGTGCAGGAACTGGATTAGGAGATAGGGAAGGAGCAGCGGGCAGCTGAATGGCCATCTTTCCAAGAAAGGCACGATAGATGACAGTAAATGTCTTTTTCAACATAGATTACCCCCGAAGATTCACTTGAAAACATCAAAAGACATAGCTGAGAAGATGAGTATATAGGAAATAAGTTCTCAAAGTATCAGCTGAGGTTAAGAGAAGTCGATCATCAATGTGCACCCCCAATTGATGGCTAGGCTGTCGACGAAAGCATAGATGGCTCGGCACACCAAAGGATAAATATTCTCGAGGCTTCCCATCTTGGGAATAATGTTGTGTTGAATGATGCACATAATAAAACATGCGGTATGTAACGACCCGCATTCTACGCATCAGAGGATCATAGAATATTTCTTTCTTTCTCATGTGAAGTCGTATGGTAATGCAACTTTGGGAGACGACTATTGGGGTCATTTCCCATGTTCATGATTTTTGCCGATTTTTAAATGACCATTTTTCCCCTAGCGGATCTTGTTTTGGCCATAACTTTTGATTGGTAAGGAGTTTTGACCTAAAACCACTTCCATTGGATTCAGATGATGATTTACAATTCCGTAGAGTGGTCACATTAGCCAAACGAACTCACCGTTTGGGAGATATGGCTGAAACAATGCTTAGAAGGTGAAAAAGGCTTGTCCGGGCCTAATTGGGTAATTAACAGCTAGGCCCAGAGGGAGATTTCGGGATTAGGGGTATATAGGGGCTGATTAGGGTTAGAAAGCATTTCTTTAGACACTTTTTCAGCTGCCACTTTCATTCTTGGAACCATAGTAATGGCCTCCAACATCTAAAACACCTCTAAACCACTTTCTAATTGAAGATTTGGCTAAATTGCACCAAATTAAGGAGAGATAGCACCCAAGCAAGGTTAGAACTGCTGTTAGACATCAGTATTCATGCCAAATAGAGAATCATTTCAGATCTACAGTTTAATTGTGGCAAAGGTGAGTAATTTGCGTAGTTCCTCAGTAATTATGGTTAATTAAGGGTAATTAGTGTTAATTAGCGAATTCAAACATGATTAAACTCTGGAAAAATATTCATAAATTTTGAAATATTGTTTTAGGCCTCTGTTAGAAAATTTGGTTAATTTGGTTAAGTTTTTCTAATCATATCATTAGTTATGCTTAAACATGCTTAAGGGAAAAATATGGGATTTTGGCTACGTTTGATCCATTTTAAGCTATCAAATTGTCGTTTTGGTGTTAATGGTCAACTCTACATGTTATTATGATTGTATGGTATGTTTTGTGATTGATTAGAAAAGTTAGATTGGTCGAAAACACCGTCGAATGTCATAAAACAGTCGCTGGAAAAGTTGCAGGAAATGTGCAGAGTTTCGAACCGAATCAGATCGGGTATGGGGCTCAGATCGGATAAGGGAACTGAGCAAGGGGATTCGATTTGGATCGGAACTTGGCACAAGAGGCTTGGCTAGAAGGAAGGCCATTTTCATCAGAGTTGGAGTTGGGTTTGGATCGGAAGTAAGGGCGTGGAGATCGGATCGGAAACAAGGGCATGGAGATCGGATTAGACTGAAGCTAGGGAGTGGGATCAGATCAACGTAAGTGGAGCTAGAAATGAAGGAGCAGAACCAAAACATGATGGGGAATCTGAATCGAACTAGATGGGGAGACCCGAGCCGAACCAGAGGACCCAAACTGAAGGAGAAATCTGAACATGATGTATAGTCGAACCGAACCAGACTTAAGCTACTTCTACGCGACGACTCTTCTGAAGACCAACTCCAATTCGACCAAAACCGGAGATGCAATGGAAGACCAAATAGGAAGTAGAGCTCAGTATCCAGATGGGAACCAACGAGTTAACTTCATGAGTTGGGCTTTGCTCAAAGGGATTATCGACGTCAATAACTTTGAGTCACCACCAAGACGGATGTTAGGCTACGGATCAGTGCAGTGGGGTAGTTATTACTCCATGGGGCAGAGTGATCATAGCATGGCTATGAGCCAGTGCAGTGGAGTCTTCATGACTTCATGGGGTAGAGTGGAAATAGAAAGGACTAGTGGCTATGGATCAGTGCAGTGGAGTCGCCATGACTCCATGGTGTAGAGTGATCATAGCAAGGAATAGGGTGATCAAAGTGGTGGATATCCTATGCTTTACGCACTGAGTGAGAGATGTGAGGATGGTTGCTATGATTTATTGTTTGCCATCACTATGTCATGCACACCCCCACCCCCGTATTCTTCACACTATATGGTAGTGGCACCTTAGAGTATTGTACAGTATGTAGTGCTAATTCTTTGGTTGCAGGTCCAGGTTCAGGTATGGTTTAGTATACCTATTATTATTCTGTTTTGCTGCTTATCGCTCATACCAGACTTTTGTCTGACCCAGAGTTTTATGTCTCTTCTTATTACTCTGGGTGCTCTTAAACGAGCAGACTAGGGACAGGTTAGGTGGTATGCACGAGTAGCTGTACCGGAGACGAGCAGGAGGCTCCCACGTATGATATATATAGATATTCTCCCTGTATCGCTGCTGGTCACTACTTTGGGCATTAGTAGTGTACCTTTCTTATTTGCTTTAGAGACAGTTTTCAAAAGTTGTAATAATGGTTATGGATCATAAGTTGTATTTTGGATTTCCGCTGCTATGAATATTATGGTTTAGTTTTCAGCTTATGCACTGTCTCGCCTGTTTTATGTCAAGTATGTTATTATTATATTTTATTCCTTGCGCTGTGAGACATTCTACAGGTTCCTTGTGAGTTCAAATACCCTTCCTTTCCTTTCTTTGGTAACCGTCCCGTGCTGGTTAGACATTGGCACAATGCACTTTCATTGAAATGTCGGCTGGTGCGGGGCGGGCCGTCACATTTGGTATCAGAGCTCTAGGTTGCGTAGTTAACCTAGGGAAATAAACCAAGGAGAGTAATACGTATATTTGAGCACGTATTTGTGATTATTTTGGTTTTCAAATGTTATATATATTATTAGTATAGCTAAGGATGAAGTCGCACTGCACTGACACCACAAAGAGGGTGGTTTATCGTTTCTCTTTACAGATTGAAAGATGAGCCGATATACGAGGGGTGCTGGTGGAGGAGCCAATAATGGGAATGCTCCTGACATTAGGACTATGTTCACTGACTTCATGAGAGAGATGTTTAGAAATGTGCAAGGAGCAGTTCCCAATGCTGCAAATGGTGGTGGTGCAGCGGTATAGGCGCCTAGAGCCGATTTCGCCAAGCTTTGCAAGGATTACACTAGTCTAGGTGGAAAGTCGTTCCACTGAATAGAATCGGCCACAGAAGTTCAGGATTGGTCATATAGTTGTGAGCGTATCTTCGAAGACTTGGGTATCGAGGATACGATGAAGAGGAAGTTAGCATCCCGTCAGCTGCATGGAATGGCAATGAATTGGTGGAATGCTATTAAGGAAGCTACTCCAGAGGATCAAGTTACATGGGATCATTTTAAGGCCTGATTCAGCAATAAGTTTACCCCAGCTGCTCAGAAATCAGAATTGTTTAGGAAGTTCTTGGGGCTTAAGCAGAATGGTAGGGCAGTCTCGAAGTATATTGCAGAGTTTGATACTTTGTCGAAGTATGGATTATCCCTTATCGATACTACCGAGAAAAAGAACGAGAAGTTCATAACTGGTTTGGATGAGTACTTGGGGGAAAGGCTTATTAACCACATCGATGAGACGTTAGAATCGATTGTTGGGAAATCTTTGAGATCAGAGAGTCTATACCCTAAGTCAAAGACTGAGGTTGCATCTGTAGAGGAGCCAAATCCACAAGCAAGCGGTGGAGGCAAGAATGGTTCTCAGAATAAGAGAAAGCAGAATCAGACCAAGGATGGCCAAAAGAAAAAGAATAAGAAAGATGTTGAGTGTTTCAGTTGTGGTAAAAAGGGCCACTATGCCAAAGATTGTCGGGCCAAGCCAGCGGATAGGAAGTGCTTCAACTGTGGCCAAGTGGGACATCACAAGGATAAGTGTCTGCAACCCCCTAAAGAAAATCACATTGTGAAAGCATATGCAATCAATGTTGTTCCTTCTTCGTCGAATGCCCCAACTGCGGCGGAGAACGGAAAGAATGTCATCATTCAAGGTATGCTTTCTTTTTATGATGTTCCTGTTCGAGTATTGTTTGATACACGAGCTTCCCGTTCCTTTATATCTAGTGACCTGGTAGATAGGTTGGGATTGGAACCTGAGATGGTCAACAGACCTTTAGCAGTGACGAACCCGATTGGTGGTTCGACTAGCCTTCGTATGATTTGTCGTAATGCGATCTTATCGAGTCATGGATGCATGTTTGTTTGTGATTGCTTTGTTTTGGGCTTTACTGGGTTTGGCATTATTTTGGGAGTCGATTGGCTCAAAATATACGAGGTGGTGGTAGACTGTGAGGGATTTTTGGTGACAGTTTGAGCTGATGATGGGCGGAGGGTAGTGTTTGGTGGTCTACCTAGTGATGGGGTAATGGCTAGTTTTCTAAATTCCCTCGACATCCCGCATGATGAGTTGTCAGATGTGCCCGTGGCTGGCCAGTATCCGGACGTCTTCGAGGAAGTGACCGTGCTTCCACCACACCGAGAGATTGAGTTCCGTATTGATTTAGTGAAAGATGCCAGACCTATAGTGATGCCACTTCATCGTATGGCAACAAGGGAGCAGTGAGAGCTCGGGGTGCAAGTGAGCGATCTTTTAAAGAAGGGATTTATCAGAAGAAGTGTTTCTGAGTGGGAAGCACCAGTTGTGTTTGCTACCAGGGCAGATGGTTCCCTTTGATTATGTGTGGACTACCGCGAGTTGAATAAGGTGACAAGGAAGAATAAGTATCCTCTACCGCGGATAGATGATTTGTTTAATCAGTTAAGTGGCGCGAGAGTTTTCTCCCAGTTGGATCTCGCGACAGGTTTTCATCAGCTTAGAGTGGAAGCTGAGAGTATAGCTAAAACAGCATTTCGAACGCCGTCTGGATTCTATGAGTGGTTGGTCATGCCATTCGGGTATACCAATGCACCAACGTATTTTGTGGATCTTATGAATAGGGTATTCAGAGATCAGTTGAATAAGTTTGTTCTTGTTTCGTGGACGATATACTTGTTTATTCGAGGACAGAGGAAGAACACAAGGAACACAAGGAACACTTGAGGATAGTGATGGAGGTGTTGAGAAAACACCAATTGAAAGCAAAGTTTTCTAAGTGTCACTTCTAGAGGAGGGAGGTGAGATTCTTGGGCCATGTTGTTTCAGAGAATGGTATTGTCGTTGATCCTGCGAAGGTGGCTACGGTACAGGATTGGTCTATGCCCAAGAATGCAACAGACGTAATAAGTTTCTTGGGATTGGCTGGATATTATCGTAAGTTTATCCAGGACTTCTCGAAGATAGCGATACCGTTGACCCAGTTGACCAAGAAAGATCAAGCTTTCGTCTGGGACGAAAAGTGTGAGGATGAATTCAAGAGTCTAAAGGAAAAGTTGACATGTGCACCAATGTTAGTCATTCCTAAGGGGAATGAAGAGATGACAGTATATACAAATGCATGTGGTACCGGACTAGGTGTTGTACTGATGCAAGGAGGTAGGGTTGTGCTTATGCAAGTCGGCAACTGAAACCGCACGAGAAAAGATATCCTACCCATGATTTGGAATTGCCAGCGATCATATTCGCGTTGAAGATGTGGAGACATTATCTCTTGGGAGAAAGATTCGAGTTTTTTACCGATCATAAATCATTAAAGTGTCTTTTCTCTCAGAAGGATCTAAATCTTCGACAGCAAAGGTGGTTAGAATTCTTGGCTTCCTACGATTTCGATATCGCATGCACACCAGGAAAGGGAAATGCGGTAGCTGATGCATTGAGTAGAAGACATGCCAATTTAGGGGCTATGTTTCTGGAATGGAAGCAAGTGGAATACATCGCTGGGTATGATTTCATACCAAAGTGAGAATTGGATCCAGAAAAATTAGCAAGTTTGACGATCAGACCCACTTTGATTGAGCGGATTGGTTCCAGCTAGAGGGACGATCCTAACCTATTGGAAATCATCTCAAAGTTAGAGATGGGAATCGAAGAATAGATGAAAGTATGGGCTTGATCGAGATGGAGGCTAGTTGTACCCAATGTCAATGGATTGAGAGGTGATGTGCTTAGAGAATGTCATCACTCAAAACTGACTATACATCCCGGTGGTAACAAAATGTATTGAGACATGAAGCAGGCCTACTACTGGGAAGGAATGAAAAGAGACATTGGGAAGTTTATATCCAAATACATGAATTGCCAGCTAGTCAAAGATGAACAAAAGAAGCCTAGTGGTTTGTTGCAACCATTAGAAGTTCCAAAATGGAAATGGGAACAAGTCTCAATGGATTTCATTGATGGGTTACTAAGGACTAGGTCAGGCCATGATAGCATTTGGGTGATTGTGGACCAATTGACCAAGAGTGCAAGATTTATACCCATCAAGTCGAATCGAACGGCAGCTAAGTTAGCTGAGCTATATATGAAATGGGTAGTGAGGTTTCATGGAGTACCTAAAAGCATTGTGAGTGACAGAGACCCATTGTTTACTAGTGGGTTTTGGAAGAGCTTACAAGAGGCGTAAGGATCAGAATTACATCTCAGTATCGCGTACCATCCTCAAACCGACGGTCAAACAGAGAGGGTGCATTGTATATTGGAGGATCTCTTGAGAGATTGTATATTGGATTTTGGTGGATCTTGGGATGACCATTTGGATCTAGTAGAGTTTGCATATAATAATAGTTATCAATCCAGTATTGGTATGGCTCCATTTGAAGTTTTGTACGGAAGACCATACAACTCACCGTCATGTTTGTTAGAAACTGGTGAGAAGTTTGTGCTTGGACCAGATGTGATAAGTGAAACTTCAGATAAGATTAAGGTTATCCAACAGCGAATGAAGGTTGCTCAAGATAGACAGAAGAGTTATGTTGATAAGAGGAGAAAAGATTTAAAATTATCCATTGGTGACTTGGTGTTTGTCAAGATTTCTCAGTTAAAAAGCGTGATTTGATTTGGCAGGAGAGGCAAGTTAGCACCAAGATTTGTTGGTCCATTCCCAGTTCTCGAGCAAATTGGGAATTTGGCATATAAAGTTGAATTACCAGAGAAGATGGCAGGAGTTCATAATGAATTTCATGTTTCCCAGTTAAGGAAATTCGTGCACGACCCTAGTATGACTATTTCACCGGATCAGTTGGACGATATCGGGATTGAACCCGAGGCGGTTGGGAACCGCAGGCCTATGTGTATCGTTGGGAACGATACGAAGCAGCTTCGAAGGAAGGCGTTGAAACTAGTCAAAGTTCAGTGGGGTAATGATGAGGAAGACTGTACTTGGGAAACAGAGGAGGATACAAGGAGGAAGTATCCAGGACTCTTTGCCTGGTAAGATTTTAATTACGTTTTAGTTTTCCGCATGCTAGGATAGACTTGTTTTTTTTTTGTATGTTTGATTGTGGTGAGTGGTTGATAGGCATACGAGGTCCTTTGCTTGCTTCTTAGTTAAGGAATTTCGGGGGCGAAATTTATTTTGGGGGGGGGGGGAGACTGTAACGACCCGCATTCTACGCATTAGAGGATCGTAGAATATTTATTTCTTTCTCATGCGAAGTCGTATGGTCATGCAACTTTGGGAGACGACTATTGGGGTCATTTCCCATGTTCATGATTTTTGCCAATTTTTATATGACCATTTTCCCCCTAGATGGCCTTGTTATGGCCATAACTTTTGATTGGTAAGGATTTTTAACTTGAAACTACTTCCATTGGATTCAGATGATGGTTTACAATTCCTTAGAGTGGTCACATTAGCCAAACGGACTCACGGTTTGGGAGATATGGCTGAAACAATGCTTAGAAGGTGAAAAACAGCTTAACCGGGCCTAATTGGGTAATTAACAGCTAGGCCCAGAGGGGGATTTCAGGATTAGGGATATATAGGGGCTGATTAGGGTTAGAAAGCATTTCTTTAGACACTTTTTCAGCCGCCACTTTCATTCTTGGAGCCTAGTAATGGCCTCCAACATCTAAAACACCTCTAAACCACTTTCTAATTGAAGATTTGGCTAAATTACAACAAATTAAGGAGAGATGGCACCCAAGCAAGGTTAGAACTGCTATTAGACATCAGTATTCGTGCCTAACAGAGAATCATTTCAGATCTACAGTTTAATTGTGGCAAAGGTGAGTGATTTGCATAGTTCCTTACTAATTATGGTTAATTAAGGGTAATTAGTGTTAATTAGCGAATTCAAACATGATTAAATTCTGGAAAAATATTCATAAATTTTGAAATATTGTTTTAGGCCTCTGTTAGAAAATTTGGTTAATTTGGTTAAGTTTTGTTAATCATATCATTAGTTATGCTTAAACACGCTTAAGGGGAAAATATGGGATTTTGGCTATGTTTAATCCATTTTAACCTATCAAATTGTTGTTTGGTGTTAGTGGTCAATTCTATTTGTTGTTATGACTGTATGGTATGTTTTGTGATTGATTAGAAAAGTTAGATTGGTCGAAAACGCCGTCGAATGGCGTAAAACAATCGCTGGAAAAATTGCAGGAATTGTGCAGAGTTTCGGACCGGATCAGATCGGGTATGGGGCTCGGATCGGATAAGGGAACTGAGCAAGGGGATTTGATTTGGATCGGAACTTGGCACAAGAGGCTTGGCAAGAAGGAAGGCAATTTTCATCAGAGTTGGAGTTTGGTTCAGATCGGAAGTTAGGGCGTGGAGATCGGATCGGAAACAAGGGCATGGAGATCGGATCGGACTGAAGCTAGGGAGTGGGATCAGATCAACATAAGTGGAGCTGGAAATGAAGGAGCTGAACCAAACCATGATGGAGAATCCGAACCGAACCGGATGGGGAGACCCGAGCCAAACCATAGGACCTGAACCGAACGAGAAATCTGAAGATAATGTATAGCCGAACCGAACCAGACTTATGCTACTTCTACGCAACGACTCTTCTGAAGACCAACTCCAATTCGACCAAAAGCCGAGATGCAAAGGAAGTCCAGAAAGGAAGTAGAGCTTAGTATCCGGATGGGAACCAACGAGTTAACTTCATGAGTTGGGCTTTGCTGCGGGACGGTGCAAAGTGGTTATCGACGTCCATAACTTTGAGTCACCACTAAGACGGATGTTAGGCTACGGATCAGTGTAGTGGGGTAGTTATTACTCCATGGGGCAGAGTGATCGTAGCATGGCTATGAGCCAGTGCAGTGGAGTCTTCATGACTTCATAGGGCAGAGTGGACATAGCAAGGACTAGTGGCTATGGATCAGTGCAGTGGAGTCGCCATGACTCCATGGGGCAGAGTGATCATAACAAGGAATAGGGTGATCAAAGTGGTGGATATCGTATGCTTTACGCACTGAGTGAGAGATGTGAGGATGGTTGCTATGATTGATTGTTTGCCATCGCTATGTCATGCACACCCCCACCCCCGTATTATTAACACTATATGTTAGTGGCACCTTAGAGTATTGTACAGTATGTAGTGCTAACTCTTTGGTTGCAGGTCCAGGTTCAGGTATGGTTTAGTATACCTATTATTATTCTGTTTTGCTGCTTATCGCTCATACTAGACTTTTGTCTGACCCAGAGTTTTATGTCTCTTCTTATTACTCTGGGTGCTCTTAAACGAGCAGACTAGGGACAGGTTAGGTGGTATGCACGAGTAGCTATACCGGAGACGAGCAGGAGGCTCCCACGTATGATATATATATATATATATATATATATATATATATATATATATATATTCTTCCTATATCGTTGCTGGTCACTACTTTGGGCATTAGTAGTGTACCTTTCTTATTTGCTGTAGAGACAGTTTTCAAAAGTTGTAATAATGGTTATGGATCATAAGTTGTATTTTGGATTTCCGCTGCTATGATGATTATGGTTTAGTTTTCAGCTTATGCACTGTCTTGCCTGTTTTATGTCAAGTATGTTATTATTATATTTTATTCCTTGCGCTGTGAGACATTCTACAGGTTCCTTGTTAGTTCAAATACCCTTCCTTTCCTTTCTTTGGCGACCGTCCCATGTTGGTTAGACATTGGAACAACGCACTTTCATTGAAATGTTGGCTGGTGCAGGGCGGGCCGTCACATGATAGGTCACGAATTACTGGTGTCCTAAACATCGATAGCTCCAAGAAAGATGCAAGAAAGGATCTGAGGGTTTGCCATTTCTATGTCATCCAGATACACTCCGATCGTGGAAATCTCCAAAATCTCAGATAGATCCTGGTCGGTGAACTTGATGTGGGTCCCATTCTCCTTGGACTAGATTAGACTAACGCCTACATCAAAATTAAAAGCCATCTAGGCTTCGAAAACACAAATGTAATGCAGATATCTCTTGCAATCAAATGTTACGTGGTGTAGGATCGGTGTTAGGCCTGCAACAACATATAGATCCTCAAAGTGGAATAGAGAAAAATCAGGAATTTTCCCCGAACACCCCTAGTGGAAGTCATAATTCGTCATTTCCAAACAGGCGTCTATTTTCTTTGGGTTGCGGTCAAGCCATGCAGCCTCTTGAGGCGTGAGACCGGAATAGTACGCTAGGATGTTGGAAGCTCGAAGAGGCGTCATGAAAAACCGACGAAATTGGATAAGGAAAATGCAGATATGGAGTATAGAAGGGGAAAGATCTGCAACATAGGAATTTCAGTGGTAATTAGAGGAGAAACAGAGGTTGAAGATTGGGGAGGTAGTGGACTTAGGTTTTGGCTATTGGAGTTGTGGGAGATGAAGGAAGATGAGCTCCTCGACCTAGAAGCGATATTATATATCACTTATTAAGTTCGGGTCGCACCCATTATAGGGTAGCGGTCGATCTTGGGAAGGAGGGCGGTCGACCGCGTAGTCAAACGCTAGGGGCCGATTGCCTTCCCCATTGAGGGCGCGGCCTGAATTTAGACCCAAACGGGCTGCTTCAACTTCAAAAAATAAAATAAAATAATAATGAAATCGCATCGCCTTCCCGACTCCACCAACAATCTCGTGCTGACATCCATCATTTGTAGAATTGAGAAACAATTTTCCTAACGGTACTCATTTGCCTAAGAACACTTGCGACCATCAGATGAACGAACGATTAACGAATAGAATATTCATTTAAAAATACGAAATAGATTAAAATGTATTTTTCCCTTACCTAGTTGAAAAAAACGAATTGAACGACTTAAGAAATCAAAATACCCCAAGCAAAATAGAAATATTTCCTTAGTCTAAATAAAGAGAAAATTTATGAAAAAACTCGGGAATTCAATTTTTGTTTATAATTGATGGTCTCTTACCATAAATCTATTATTTTAATTAATTCATATTCCAGTTCATATTACTAACTAGAATAACCTTTCCATGTTTGAAATTGTCGAGATTTTTAAATTTGAAAAAGGTTATTTGTGGTAATTTATATAAATCATATGAAATATTAAAAAGAGGAATATTAAAATCACAAGGAATGGGTAATTGTAGTTTTAAAATTTTTGGAGGCATGTTCCTTATCAATTCCAAATTCCTTCTTTTTACCAAAATAGATTATTTACCAAAATTACACAAAACCCAAACAATCCAAAACTTGGTTAGATTTTAAAAATCTTAAAATTTATTTATTTTATCAAATCTTTACTTATTAAACAATTTCTTGAAAATCAAAGGTTAAACTTTTGAAACCCTTCTTATTTTCAAAAACAGTTTTAAAATTTTGAATTTTCTCAAAATATAACACCATGAATAGTTCTAAAAAAACGATTATCTAGATTTTATGATGAAGTATCGAATGGATACACCTCATTATTATATTTCCAGACCATAACGACACATTAACGTGAATTTCCCGATTCAAGATTAAGAAAAGGTCATCTATTGGAACATCCAACTGAAACAAAAAATAAGAAACCATGACTATCTCCGTTGTATCTATCTTTTTGTCCAGTCACCAAATTTAGATCTATGGGATTCACCATATGTCAACTTTATGCTCTTCAAAACAAATCTCCAAACGCATTGTGGGGGTAAGTCGGGGTTAGCCGAATACTCGAACTCAAAATACTTCTAACTCTTAGTCGTTTATAACCCATCTTAAATAATTAGATTCCCGACTAGCTCATTGTCGAAATAATTTAGGCTCGAGTAAGAGAAACCAAAGAAAATGGAAAAGAAATTGTTACTACCAAAATAAAGCACCGAGACCGGCTAGCGGTGAAAGGGTAATAGACCGCAACAAACAGAAAGGAACCTTCCGTCAACAAAAGCCCAACACAAGGTAAAGCCGACAGCATAAGGAAATAATTCGGGAACTGTACAACTGACACCATCACTGAAGAAAAGAACTCAAAATCTGCATGAAAAAAGGAATTCGACAGGGTGGTTCCGACACGATGAGTAACAAAAGAAGGTCACACAAGACCGGAAGCCAATGAAGAGAAAGACCAATACACCTATAAACCGGGACCTAGAAGGACGAAAGGGCTATCGGTATTAGCTTGCTTTATACCGATACATAAAGAGACGAAAGCATCAAAGATACAAAGTTTAAGGCATATGACAATCATCTGGGAACCAATTACCGAGACCTCCATTAGTTGGTTCCTAAGAAGTTACCCTAATAAGTCGCTAACAAAGCTTCGAAAGCAACCTCCGGAAAAAACAAGGATACACTTCAGGAGTCTACTGAAAGGCAAGCCGGAACCCCGAAGAGCGACAAATTATCAACACCAATCTACATAGTGTCGATACCAACAGAGGTGGCGGACTCGGCAACCTTTCAATTAAATCACAAAGGTAAGCTCCACAAAGTTTTAACAACAAAACCAAAAATCCACATCCGGAAGCCTACATTCGGAAGCTTACATCCAGAAGCCTACATTCGTAAGCCAAACCCTTCCAAAAGTTATTCACACCAACAAACTCGAGATCAATATAAAGAAGATGGACAAGCAATCAAAAAGGAGTTTCGTAGACCGTAACCCTACTCCCGAGAGCAGGAATCGGCACCTCAAAAAGCCATAGGAAAACCTTCAGAACCTAAAGGAAAAAGAGGCCGAGAGCCAGAACTTCCGGAACCAAAGGGAAAAGCGGTCGGCAGGGTGTATGCCTGGCCCAATAGCAAAAGGGGCCCCAATTTGTCTTTAAATAAAACCCCGGAGGTCTCATTTTTAGGGACATTTTCTCATTCTCATTCTTGTACACTTTTCTCTAGAGTAAACCCTAATTCCTAAATCAGATTGGGGATTTCAGTTGTAATCACTTGTGTATTCTAAATCAAAGATCAATAAAGAGTGGATCAATACTTAGTATATTTCCTTATGAGTTTCTCATATAATTTCTTAGCTATTACCAGTGCAACAAGTTATTTGCTTTCTACATGCTAACAAGCTCTTACCCTAGCCTAAATCATTCTGCAAAGTCACAACATTATCCGACCCTACAAGCAGTTTAGCCCTTATGGAGGGTTGTGCTTAGGGAACCCTTGTCCCAAGATAACTTTTAGTTCTTTAGTCGCTTAAGCATGATGCTCACCCCATTGAGGACAGAGTAACTAATCTTTTGGGCTCAAAACCTTGATATCTAGGAAAAGTTTAACTAACTCAAACTTGTGAAAGCTAAATAAACCTATTTTCCCTTAGGCCCACTTCCATAGACCTATCTCTGGTGTTGACGAAAAATATCGTTAACATTTTGGGGCTATAAGGAAGCCCTAAACTTCCAACCTTGTGGTTAACAGGCATATATTTAACTGTGTTATTCCGTTTGAGTTTGGACTAAGCTTTGAAGAAGCAAAACTATGGGCAAAAGGTCCCATCGAGAGTCTTCTAGATCTCAAATGGACATGTCAGGCACCATTAACCCAAGAGCGACAGAAATCAAAGGTTAGGAATGGAAGCCTTGCGAATAATTAAGCGGAAAAGGGAAGTAGAGCAGTGTGATTCTAGTTATTGGAACAGTAGACCTTCCTATATATATAACAAACCCTTACCTTTCCTCTAAATGGCTCTACACCAAAGGATTATAACATCTTCTCTCATATAAGTAAAGCTCTCCACAAAGAAATCGAAGGGATGGTGTTAGAACAAGAAATAACAGACGATTCAACCACTTCGCATCTAAATGGTCTAAAAGGATAGCACTCCAATCCCAGCCTGTCTTGGAAAGAGGAAATAAGGATATGAGTGGAATAATAAGGTTCAGTAGTAAAAGGGCTAAGTCACAAGAGTAAGAAAGGAAGTTTACCCCAAGGCTACCCAAAGGATACTACCATACCACTTCAATGGAAAATATCTATTTACTAACCAAACAGGAGCTCAATTATTGGCCATCTACAAAAATGAAGCCCAAGTGTGAAAGGAAATTGAGACAGCCTTACTATGACATGTGACTAACCACTACAGAATTCTCGAAGGGATGATCATTAAGTTCCTCAACCAGGACCAAGTACAAGATTTTAAAAGATCAGATCTAGCTTAATAAGATCCTTAGGAAAAGGATTATCTACATAACTAAGGGTTTGGAAACCCTCTCCAGAACTCAAAATAACCTAAGATGGGTTAAATAAAAAAAGGATAAAAAACCTTGTCACTGCCGAGTTGGCCAGAGAAAGGCACCCCTAGGGGGGTGGTGTGTGAGCCTTTCTCCGTGCCCAAATCAGAAAGGGCCAGGATAAAGCATCGAAAGCGTAAGCTTCCAACCCACACCGGGAACGGTCGCGATAGAGCATCTAATTAGCATGCTCTGCCTCTGCTCGCAGAAGAGTATGCCATGCCTCTGCTATGAACTAAGAACATCCTACCTCTGGTCATAGAGAGCACGTCCTACCTCTACTTATGTTCTGCATTACCCGCAAAAGGGAGCGCAAACCCCTATCATCACCTACGATGGTCAAGATAGGGCTCCCCTTGGAGAGGTTGGAGTGTAAGCCTCTATCAACGGCTACGAAGGCCAGGTTAGAGCATTAAAAGAGTAAGCCTTAATTCCATGTCTACGATGGCCCGGTTTAAGCATCTAAGACCTTATCATTGCCTGCAATGGTCTAGGTACGGCACCACCTAGAGGGAGGTCAGGTAAGTCCTTAGGCCCTGTTTGTGGATAAGCTAGCCAAGCGCACCGGATGCACAGGCCCAGAGAGTGGCCAACAAAGCACGTACATCCTCTGCTTTGACAAAAAAGCCCAGAGAGTGGGTCAAGAAGCACATACAACCTCTGCTTCATAAATCAAACCTAAAGGGAGTAACGAAACATTAATACCAGAAGCAGATTTCTATTCTTCAATCTTTAAATGCCTAAACAAGGGTTGGTTCGGGTCTTCTATTAATACCAGAAATGGAATTTTGGTCTTTAATCTATTAAATACCCGAATCTGGGTTAGTTCAGGACTTCTATCAAATACCTGAATCTGGGTTGATTCAAATCTCAATTATTGCCAAAGGTAGGTTCCCGACCCTATCTTAAATACCCAAATCCGGGTCGGTTTGGAAGCTCAACTATTATCAAAAAGTGATATTTGACCTTCTTGATAATCTGAACCTGGTTAGGAACCAGATTTCCATTCCTACCGGAAGTAGATTCCTAGTCTTACACCTTAATCTAGGAGATGAATCAGAGTCCTATCACTATTAGAAGCCGATTTCTGGAAATTTGTCCTTAATAGCCTAATATGGGTCGCAAAGCTCTAATCCATAAAGAAGGTATATTGGATCAACCTAACATCTAGAGCCTATTACCCAAGAGGCCAATAGGCAAGGACAAAGGCCTCTTACACCGCTTAGGGAGATTTCCTTAACTCTTATGCACATTAAAGTCCTTATTCACTGTATCGAATGCACATGCAATATAAGTAAGCACCTCAAGTTCCCCCAACATAACCTCTGTATCGAGGTGATATTATTCTTAAAAAAATCCCGTGAAGAAGGCTTTGTGGGACACTTCTCACGTTAGGAGAACCCTTGCTAGTATAAGGAATATAATTCCGTTTTCATTACTTCATTGCACATTCAATACCATACAATTATTGATATCAAAGAAAATAGGTGACACTATGCGTGCGTCTTATAAACTAATGCATAACAGAACACATCAAATTTATGTATAGCGGCGCAATATAATTCTGAAAAGAAATGTTCCCAACCAAAGAAGAGTATCACATGCCATGTGTTACAAACACAATACGCAAGCTTACTAACGTAAATCCATGTCATAGGTTGCCACATACACGCATCTACCATTTTAAAGATTCTACATTAAGGGCATTAGAAGGTAGGGTCACATTTCGGCACATAGAAGATTCATGGCAACCAAGTCTCTCAATCCGAGTTAGGATTTTGTAAGGCAAATTCTAGGGAAGCGTAACCCGCTTTTGTTTTCTTCAATTTTGGCCTCTAACTCATTAATCTAATGATATAGTTTGCCTATCTCCGCATCGGAACTAGCAGAGGGGACAGTCTTTAGCCGGTGTTGCAACCCGTGAATAGACTCATTTTTTTCTTTAAGTTGATCTCCTAAGTAGGATACCTATTCATTAAGGGTTTTGACGATAATCTTTTGTTAATAATACATCCTTTTCCATCTCAAAAGAGAAGCATCATCAAAGATATCCTTGCGATTGGAGATGGACAAGGGTTTTTCCCTGAATTGTGAAGGGGGTCTGGAATTAGTCCTCCTAGTCACGGGTAAGACAAAATATACTAATATGCGAAATCTAATTAACAAACAGTGGCACTAACAATGCTATAAATATCAAAGAAAAAAACCACATTAACTTCTACAATACGAGTTTTGAATCATTTCGACAAACATACACACCTGCGGAATCATGATAGCACAAATCCACTAGCTATTACTCATGTCATCCACATTATACATACTAATACAACATACTTAATCATAAATGTCATAAGAATTAAGCCATAAGCCACAAAGAATTTAAGTGTGACGGCCCGCCCCGCACCAACCGACATTTACTCCAAAAGTGCGTTGTACACATGTCCAGTTAGCATGGAACGGGTCGTCAGAAGGAAAAAGAAAGAAGGAAATGAACATACAAAGAACCTGTAGAATGTCTCACAGCGCATCAAACAAAATATAATAATAACATACTTGACATAAAACAGGAGAGACAGTGCATAAGCTGAAAATCAGAACCAAACATCATAGCAGCGGAAATCCAAAATACAGCTTATTACAACTTTCAAACTGTCTCAAAGCAAAAGTAAGATAAATGAGGTACACTACTAATGCCCAAGTAGCGACCACCAATGACACAGGGAGAATGTGTATATATATATATATATCATACGTGGAAGCCTCCTTCCCGCCTCCGAATCAGCTACTCGCGCATCACCAGCTAACCTGTCTCTAGTCTGCTCGTGTGAGCACCCAGAGTAATAAGAGGAGACATAAAACTCTGGGTCAGACATAAAGCCTGGTATGAGCGATAAGCATCTAAAGTGAACAATAACAGGTAGACTAAAACATACCTGGACCTGCAAACAAAGAGTTATCACTACATACTGTACAACACTCTAAGGTATCATATCAAACAGTGTAAAGATACGGAGGTGGGGAGGTGTGCATGTCATAATGATGGCAAACAATCAAGCATAGCATCCATCCTCACATCTCTCACTCAGTGCGTAAAGCGTACGATATTCACCACTTCGATCACCCAACATACCTTGCTACGATCACTCTGCCCCATGAAGTCATAAATGGCTTCACTGCACTGATAACGTAGCCACAAATCCTTTGCTATGTCCACTTTGCCCCATGGAGTCACAAGAACCCCACTGCACTGGCTCATAGCCTTACCATCCTTACTATGTCCACTTTGCCCCATGGAGTCATAAGAACCCCACTGCACTGGCTCATAGTCATACTACGCATCACCTTGCCCCTCGGGTCGTAATGACCCTACTGCACTGGTAACGTAGTCTTGCTACCATCACTTTTCCCCTCAGGTCATAATGACCCTACTGCACTGATAAGTAGCCCATCATTCCTTTTTAGTGGTGAATCGAAGTTATGAACATCGACAACTCCTTAGCACACGTCCCGCAGCAAAGTCCAACCATGAAGTGAACTCCTTGGTTCCCAACTGATTCCGGGATCCTGAGCTCTAACTTCCCCTATTGGACTACCTTTGCATCTCGGGTTATTGGTCAATACTAGGTCGGGTCGGGTTCCTCCTCAAGCCACCGGTTCGGGTCGGTGTCCTTCATCCGTTCGGGTCGGGTCTCCTTCTGGTGCGGTTCGGGTCGGGCATTCCTTTGGGTTCGAGTCAGATGCTTCTCTTCGGGTCGGGTCGGGTGCTTCCTTTCGGGTCGGGTCGGGTGTCCCTTCTTGGTTCGCGTTTTCAATCCATCTTCATGCTCCCTTCATATGCTCCTATCCGATCCGCTTCCGTGCTCCTGCTCTGATTCGTCTTCGTGCTTCCGATCCGTCCACCTTAATCCGATCCGATCCCAGTTCAGCTAGCATGGCCTTCCTTTTTGCCACTTTTTCCCAAGTGCCAGGTTCCGATCCGATCGGGTTCCTTGCTCAGTTCAACATATCTGATCCGAGCCCTATGTCCGATCCGATCCGAACCCTGCACTGTTTTCTGAAACTGTTCCAGCAAGTGTTTACGCCATTCGACGACGTTTTCGACCATTCTAACTATTGGAATCAATCACAAAGCATTTCATACAGCCATAGCAACATGCATAATCAACCACAAACATCATTCACATTAATATCATAGGTTAAAACGGATCAAGCATACCCAAAATCCCATTTTTCCCTTAAGCATGTTTAGGTGAAACTAATGATAGGATTAGCAAAACTTAACCAAATTAACCCAAATTCATATCAGAGGTCTAAAACATCATTTAGGAATTTATGAACATTTTTCCCGAATTTTATCATGCTTAAATTCGTTAATTAGCACTAATCACCCCTAAGTAGCCATAATTAGTGTAAAACTATGCAAATCACTCACCTTAGCCACAAAATAAACTAAGATCTGAAATAATTCTCTGATTTGACGTGAATCTCAATGCCAACAGCAGCTCCTATGTTGATTTGGTGAAGATCTTCCTTGATTAGGGGTTGATAAGCTTAATCCTTGACCAAAAGATGATTTGGAGGTGATTTAGGAGTTGGAGGCCATTTTTAGGGATCCTTGGTGATAAGTGGAGGCTAGAAAATTGAAATGGAATGATTCTCCATCTCATTTCAGCCATCCCATAACCCTAATCCCGAAATGGGTTATGGGCCTACTCACTAATCACCCGGTTTGGCCCGGTTAAGCAGTTTTTCACCCTCCAAACCTTGTTTCAGCCATATCTCCCATACGGTTAGTCCGTTTGGCTAATGTAACCACTCTACGGAAAGGTAAACCATCAAACGAATCAAATGGAAATGGTTTCAAGTCAAAATTCATTTCCAATCAAAAGTTATGGCCAAAACAGTAACAACTAGGGGCAAAATAGTCATTTAAAAATCGACAAAAATCATGAACATGGGAAATGACTCTAATGGATGTTTCCCAAAGTGACATGACCATACAACTTCACATGGGAAAGAAATAAATATTCTACGATCCTCCGATGCATAAAATGCGGGTCATTACAGACTCCCCCCCCCCCCCCCCCCCCGTAAGAAATTTCGCCACCGAAATTCCCTAATCCAAACACACACAAAGGTTCCCGCATGCCTATCAACCATCAAACATGCAAAACAAGTGAATAAGTCTATCCTAGCATGCGGAATAACTAAATCGCAAAGTAAATCTTACCAGGCGAAGAGTTCTAGATATGGCTTCCTAATGCTCTTCTCTGTCTCCCAAGTACAATCATTCTCGTTCTCGTCCCACTGAACCTTGACTAGCTTCACCGCCTTCCTTCGAAGTTGCTTCGTATCATGCCCCACAATACGAATCGGCTTGCGGTTCCCAACCGCCTCGGGTTCTACTTCGAAGTCCTCTAACTGATCAGGTGAAATAGTCACATCTGAGTCGTGAACGAACTTCCTTAGTTGGGAAACATGAAATACATTGTGAATCTTCTCTGGTAAGCCAACCCTATATGCCAAATTCCCGACTAATTCAAGAACAGGGAACGGGCCAACAAATCTTGGTGCCAATTTGCCTCTCCTGCCAAATCGAATCACGCTCTTTAACGGGGAGATCTTAATGAACACCAAGTCACCAACGGAGAATTTCAAGTCTCTTCTCCTCTTATCAACATAACTCTTCTGCCTATCCTGAGCAGCTTTCATTCGTTGTTGAATGACCTTAATCTTATCTGAAGTTTCCCTCACCACATCTGGTCCAAGCACAACCTTCTCGCCAGTCCCTATCCAACATGATGGTGAGTTGCACGGTCTTCCGTACAAAGCTTCATATGGAGCCATACCGATACTGGATTGGTAGCTATTATTATATGCAAACTCTACTAGATGCAAATGGTCATCCCATGATCCACCAAAATCCAATATACAAGCTCTCAAGAGATCTTCCAATATACGATTCACCCTCTCCGTCTGACCGTCGGTCTGAGGATGATATGCGTTACTGAGATGTAATCCTGACCCTAGAGCCTCTTGTAAGCTCTTCCAAAACCCACTAGTGAACAACGGGTCTCGGTCACTCACCATGCTTTTGGGTACTCCATGAAATCTCACTACCCACTTCATATACAATTCGACCAACTTGGCTGCCGTCCTGGTCGATTTGACTGGTATAAATCTTGCACTCTTAGTCAATCGATCCACAATTACCCAAATGCCATCATACCCTGATCTAGTCCTTGGTAGGCCATCGATGAAATCCATCGAGACTTGCTCCCATTTCCATTCGGGAATTTCTAATGGTTGCAACAACCCACTAGGCTTCTTTTGCTCGGCTTTAACTAGCTGGCAATTCATGCATTTGGATATAAACTTCCCAACGTCTCTTTTCATTCCTTCCCAGTAGTAAGTTCGCTTCATGTCTCGATACATCTTATTACCACCGGGTTGCATAGTTAGTTTTGAGGGATGACATTCTCTAAGCACTTCATCTCTCAAACCATTCACGTTGGGTACAACTAGTCTTCCATTCTTTCGAAGCCATCCATCTCGATCAAGCCCATACACATTCATCTCCTCATCGATACCCATCTCAAACTTGGAGATGATTTCCAATAGATTAGGATCGTCCCTCTGACTGGAACCAATCCGCTCTATCAAAGTGGGTCTGATCGTCAAACTATCTAGCATAATTGGATCCAATTCGCACTTTGGTCTGAAATCAAACCCCGCTATATACTCCAGTTACTTCCATTCAAGAAACATTGCCCCTAAGCTGGCATGTCTCCTACTCAAGGCATCGGCTACCGCATTACCTTTCCCAGGTGTATACGCGATATCAAAATCATACGAAGCCAAGAACTCTAACCATCTCTGCTGACGGAGATTCAGATCTTTCTGGGAGAAGAGATACTTTAGCGATTTATGATCGGTAAACAACTCGAATCTTTCTCCCAAGAGGTAATGTCTCCACATCTTCAGCGCAAATATAATCGCTGCCAATTCCAAATCATGGGTAGGATACTTCTTCTCATGCGGCTTTAGCTGTCGACTAGCATAAGCTACAACCCTACCTCCTTGCATCAATACAGCACCCAATCCGGTACCACAAGCATCCGTGTATACCGTCATCTCTTCATTCCCTTTAGGAATGACTAACACTGGCGCACGCGTCAATCTCTCCTTTAGACTCTTGAAGGCATCCTCACACACTCCGTCCCAGACGAAGGACTGATTCTTCTTAGTCAACTGAGTCAACGGTGCTGCTATCTTGGAGAAGTCCTGGATAAACTTACGATAATATCCAGCTAATCCCAAGAAACTTCTTACATCTGTAGCATTCTTGGGCGTAGGCCAATCCTGTACCGTAGCCACCTTCGCATGGTCCACGGCAATACCACTCTCGGAAACAACATGACCCAAGAATCTCACTTCCCTTCTCCAAAAATGACACTTAGAGAATTTCGCTTTCAATTGGTGTTTCCTCAACCCCTCCATCACTATCCTCAAGTATCCCTTGTGTTCCTCCTCTGTACTTGAGTAAACAAGGATATCATCCACGAACACAAGAACAAACTTATTCAACTGATCTCTGAATACTCGATTCATAAGATCCACAAAATAGGCTGGTGCATTGGTCAACCCAAATGTCATGACCAACCACTCATAAAATCCAGACGGCGTCCTAAAGGCCGTTTTCGGAACACTCTCATCTGCTACTCGAAGCTGATGAAATCCTGTCGCGAGGTCCAACTGGGAGAACACTCTAGCTCTTCCAGCTGATCAAACAAATCATCTATCCGCGGTAGAGGATACTTATTCTTCCTCGTCACCTTATTCAACTCGCGATAGTCCACACACAAACGAAGGGAACCATCTGCCTTGGTGGCAAACACAACTGGTGCTCCCCACTCGGAGACACTCCTTCTAATAAATCCCTTCTTCAAAAGATTGCTGACTTGCACCCCGAGCTCTCGCTGCTCTCTTGGTGCCATACGACGAAGTGGCATCACTATAGGTCTGGCATCTTTCACTAAATCAATACGGAACTCAATCTCTCGGTGTGGTGGAAGCCCGGTCACCTCTTCGAAGACGTCCGGATACTGGCCAACCACGGGCACATCTGACAACTCATCCTGCGGGATGTCGAGGGAATTTACAAAACTAGCCATAACCCCATCACTAGGTAGACTACCAAACACTACCCTCCGCCCATCATCCGCCCTCACTGTCACCAAAAAGCCCTCACAGTCTACCACCACCCCGTATCTTTGGAGCCAATCGACTCCCAATATAATGCCATACCCAGTAAAGCCCAAAACAAAGCAATCACATACAAACATACATCCATGACTCGATAAGACCAAATTCCTGCAAATCATACTAAGGCTAGTCGAACCACCAATCGGGTTCGTCACAATCAATGGTCTATCGACTATCTCGGGTTCCAGTCCCAACCTATCTACCAGGTCACTAGATATGAAGGAACGGGAAGCCCCAGTATCAAACAAAACTCGAACTGGTATATCATAAATAGAAAGCATACCTTGAATAACAACATTCTTTCCTTTCTCCGCCGCAGTTGGGGCATTCGACGAAGAAGGAACAGCATCAATAGCATATGCTTTCACAATCTGCTTCTCCTTAAGAGGTTGAGGACACTTATCTTTCTGATGTCCCACTTGACCACAGTTGTAGCACTTCCTTTCCGCTGGCTTGGCCCGACATTCCTTAGCATAATGGCCCTTCTTCCCACAGCTGAAGCACTCAACATCCTTCTTGCTCTTTTTATGGCCACCCTTAGATTGGTCCTGCTTCCTCTTATTCTGAGGGTTATTCTTGCCTCGACCGCCTGCTTGCGGCTTTCGCCCTTCTGCAGATGCAGCCTCAGTCTTTGACTTAGGGTAAAGACTCTCTGATCTCAAAGCCTTCCCCACAATCGATTCAAAAGTCTCATCGATGTGGTTGATAAGCCTTTCCCCCAAGTATCCATCCAAGCCAGTAATGAACTTCTCATTCTTCTTTTCAGGAGTGTTGATAAGAGACAGTCCATACTTCGACAAAGTGTCGAACTCAGCAATATAATCAGAAACTGCACTTCCGTTCTGCTTGAGTTCCAAGAACCTCTTGAACAACACTGACTTCTGGGCAGCTGGAATAAACTTCTCGCTAAAGCGAGCCTTGAACTGATCCCAAGTAACCTGATCCTCTGGAGTAGCTGTTCTAATGGCATTCCAATTCATTGCTCGCCCTTTCAGCTGACGAGACGCTAGCCTTCTCTTCATCGCATCCTTGAGACCCAAGTCGTCGAAGATACGGTCACAACTATCCATCCAGTCTTGAACATCCGTGGCCGACTCCGTCCCGTGGAACGGCTTCCCACCAAGGTTAGTGTAATCTTTGCACAACTTGGCGAAATCGACCCTAGGCGCCTGCACTACTGGGCCAACACCAACTCCGGGATTGGGAATTGCCCCTTGCACTTCTCTAAGCATGTCTCTCATGAGGTTAGTAAACATAGCCCTCATGTCAGCGGCATTCCCTTGGTTGGTCCCTCTACCAGCACCCCTCGTGTCGCGGCTCATCGTTAATCTGTAAAAGGGAAACGATTAACGACCCCATAATGGTGCTAGTGCAGTGCGACTTCATCTTTATACTACTAACAGTATATACATACATAGCTTTTGAAAACCAAAATAATCACAAATACGCGCTCTCATATACGTACTATCTCTCCCTAGTGTCTTTCCCTAGGTTAACTACGCAACCTAGAGCTCTGATACCAAGTGTGACGGCCCGCCCCGCACCAACCGACATTTACTCCAAAAGTGCGCTGTACACATGTCCAGTTAGCATGGAACGGGTCGTCAGAAAGAAAAAGAAAGAAGGAAATGAACATACAAAGAACCTGTAGAATGTCTCACAGCGCATCGAACAAAATATAATAATAACATACTTGACATAAAACAGGAGAGACAGTG
The DNA here is from genome assembly GCA_030737875.1 of Allium sativum. Lineage (NCBI taxonomy): Eukaryota > Viridiplantae > Streptophyta > Magnoliopsida > Asparagales > Amaryllidaceae > Allium > Allium sativum. Next base: position 644,636,566 of record CM060912.1, read on the forward strand.
CATAAGCTGAAAATCAGAACCAAACATCATAGCAGCGGAAATCCAAAATATAGCTTATTACAACTTTCAAACTGTCTCAAAGCAAAAGTAAGATAAATGAGGTACACTACTAATGCCCAAGTAGCGACCACCAACGACACAGGGAGAATGTGTATATATATATCATACGTGGAAGCCTCCTGCCCGCCTCCGAATCAGCTACTCGCGCATCACCAGCTAACCTGTCTCTAGTCTGCTCGTGTGAGCACCCAGAGTAATAAGAGGAGACATAAAACTCTGGGTCAGACATAAAGCCTGGTATGAGCGATAAGCATCTAAAGTGAACAATAACAGGTAGACTAAAACATACCTGAACCTGGACCTGCAACCAAAGAGTTAGCACTACATACTGTACAACACTCTAAGGTATCATATCAAACAGTGTAAAGATACGGAGTTGGGGAGGTGTGCATGTCATAATGATGGCAAACAATCAAGCATAGCATCCATCCTCACATCTCTCACTCAGTGCGTAAAGCGTACGATATTCACCACTTCGATCACCCAACATACCTTGCTACGATCACTCTGCCCCATGAAGTCATAAATGGCTTCACTGCACTGATAACGTAGCCACAAATCCTTTGCTATGTCCACTTTGCCCCATGGAGTCACAAGAACCCCACTGCACTGGCTCATAGCCTTACCATCCTTACTATGTCCACTTTGCCACCATGGACTCACAAGAACCCCACTGCACTGGCTCATAGTCTTACTACGCATCACCTTGCCCCTCGGGTCGTAATGACCCTACTGCACTGATAACGTAGTCTTGCTACCATCACTTTGCCCCTCAGGTCAAAATGACCCTACTGCACTGGTAAGTAGCCCATCATTCCTTTTTAGTGGTGAATCGAAGTTATGAACATCGAGAACTCCTTAGCACACGTCCCGCAGTAAAGTCCAACCATGAAGTGAACTCCTTGGTTCCCAACTGATTCCGGGATCCTGAGCTCTAACTTTCCCTATTGGGCTACCTTTGCATCTCGGGTTATTGGTCAATACTGGGTCGGGTCGGGTTCCTCCTCAAGCCATCGGTTCGGGTCGGTGTCCTTCATCCGTTCGGGTCGGGTCTCCATCTGGTGCGGTTCGGGTCGGGCATTCCTTTGGGTTCGAGTCAGATGCTTCTCTTCGGGTCGGGTCGGGTCGGGTGGCCCTTCTTGGTTCGCGTATTCAATCCATCTTCATGCTCCCTTCATATGCTCCTATCCGATCCGCTTCCGTGCTCCTGCTCTGATTCGTCTTCGTGCTTCCGATCCGATCCGTCCACCTTAATCCGATCCGATCTCAGTTCAGCTAGCATGGCCTTCCTTTTTGCCACTTTTTCCCAAGTGCCAGGTTCCGATCCGATCGGGTTCCTTGCTCAGTTCAACATATCCGATCCGAGCCCTATGTCCGATCCGATCCGAACCCTGCACTGTTTTCTGAAACTGTTCCAGCAAGTGTTTACGCCATTCAACGACGTTTTCGACCATTCTAACTATTCGAATCAATCACAAAGCATTTCATACAGCCATAGCAACATGCATAATCAACCACAAACATCATTCACATCAATATCATAGGTTAAAACGGATCAAGCATACCCAAAATCCCATTTTTCCCCTTAAGCATGTTTAGGTGAAACTAATGATAGGATTAGCAAAACTTAACCAAATTAACCCAAATTCATATCAGAGGTCTATAACATCATTTAGGAATTTATGAACATTTTTCTCGAATTTTATCATGCTTAAATTCGCTAATTAGCACTAATCACCCCTAATTAGCCATAATTAGTGTAAAACTATGCAAATCTCACCTTAGCCACAAAATAAACTAAGATCTGAAATAATTCTATGATAAGAAGTGAATCTCAATGCCAGCAGCAGCTCCTATGTTGATTTGGTGAAGATCTTCCTTGATTAGGGGTTGATAAGCTTAATCCTTGACCAAAAGATGATTTGGAGGTGATTTAGGAGTTGGAGGCCATTTTTAGGGATCCTTGGTGATAAGTGGAGGCTAGAAAATTGAAATGGAATGATTCTTCATCTCGTTTCAGCCCTCCCATAACCCTAATCCCGAAATGGGTTATGGGCCTACTCACTAATCACCCGGTTTGGCCCGGTTAAGCAGTTTTTCACCTTCCAAAACTTGTTTCAGCCATATCTCCCATACGGTAAGTCCGTTTGGCTAATGTAACCACTCTACGGAAAGGTAAACCATCAAACGAATCAAATGGAAGTGGTTTCAAGTCAAAATTCCTTTCCAATCAAAAGTTATGGCCAAAACAGTACCAACTAGGGGCAAAATAGTCATTTAAAAATCGACAAAAATCATGAACATGGGAAATGACTCTAATGGATGTTTCCCAAAGTTACATGACCATACAACTTCACATGGGAAAGAAATAAATATTCTACGATCCTCCGATGCATAAAATGCGGGTCATTACAATAAGGGTGTGTTATGCAAAAACATCTAAGCCCTTCTATTTAGACGACTTCGCACAGGTTTACAAAACGAGACCTTCAAAAGTTTTCGATATCCAAAAGCGGTAGACATTAGACATTATTATGTTTTACACCTTTGGAGAAGCAAGGGGCTGCCACAATATAAGAAAACTAGTTATTGATACAAAGTCAAGAAGGAGGCGAACATTTTGAGAGTGAAAGCCATACCTATGCAGCTGAAATATCGGGTTGGACAGAAGTTTCTTTACCCTTCAACTCCGTGGAGCCACCGTCCTAGGGAGGAATTGCAATTGAACCTTGAGCAGGTGGGGTGCTCAAGGAATCAGCAGTGATCCCCTCAGTAGTATAAGAAGAGTCTCCATCATCCTTGTTAGGCTCATCTCGCTGACCTTCATGTCCTCCTATCTCCTCGTCAACAATCAAATCCTTTTCTTCGTCATTGTCAGAATCCTCAGGAAACTCTTCAATATACAAAAAATACTCGGGTCTTATCTTGTCTTTTAGAAGGCCTTTACCTTCTCGCTTAACTTATTGGATTATTTCCAAAATTCTAGCCTTGACAGAGGGATGAGCTGAAGTAAAGTCAATCTCCGGGAATTTCTCATAGTTGTCAGAATAAGAATGGAGGTGAGCATCATCATAGTATTCCATCACAATGTTGCGGAGGTGAACCGTCAGGAGGTCGGATATACTGTCGCTAGTTTCGTAAATTGTCCGTTTGGCAGCAAAAAGCTTGTTCTTCATCCTACCCAGTTCAACGGCATGATCAATCTCTATCCCCGTCTTCTCATTCTTAAAATTCTCAACCTGCACCGATAACATATCCTTGGTCTCCTACTCCTCCTTTAGCAAGGTTGTTAATCTCCTGCATTCGCTGTCACTTTCTATCTTCCCCACAATAAGGTATTAACCTTATCCTTTAATGTTTTATTTTCTTCCCTAAGGGCAGCAACCTCGGCAGAAGATGAGGAAGCTATTCCCCTAGAAAGAACTAGCTTTTGATCACCTAAAAAATAAGAAAGAGAATAGGTTAAGCTCCGTAGGACAATAGCACAATATAAGAAGAAAGCGAACTAGTACCACAAGCTGGTCCTTGATTTGCTGCTGATAAAAATCTTTTGAGCATGAAAGCAAAGAAGACTGGGAATTGTTAGCAACTTCGGTAGACGAAAGAGCAAGATTCACAAGCTAGTTGAATCTAAAGATGGTGGGGGAAGAGCGGGAAAAGTAACACGATGAGAAGAGGAGGATGTAAGTGAACTATGCCCTTTAAGATCTAACTGTGACGGCCCGCCCTGCACCAGCCAACATTTCCTCGAAACGCGTTGTTCCCATGCCCGACCAGCATGGAACGGTCGTCAAAAGAAAGGGTTGGAAAGATGAACTAACAAAGAACCTGTAGAATGTCTCACAGTGCAAGGAATAAAATATAATAGTAACATATGTTGACATAAAACAGGTGAGACAGTGCATAAGCTGAAAACTAAACCATCATAGCAGCGGAAATCCAAAACACAGCTTATGATCCAATACTATTATTACAACTTCAAAATACTGTCTCTAAAGCAAAATAAGAAAGTTGCACTACTAGTGCCCAAAGCAGTGACCAGTAACAATACAGGGAGAATAAATAGATATATCATACGTAGATGCCTCCGCTCGTCTCCGGTACAACTACTCGTGCAACCACCAAACATGTCTCTAGTCTGCTCATGTGAGCACCCAGTGTAATGAGAAAAACATAAAACTTTGGGTCAAACAACAGTCTGGTATGAGTGGTAGCAAGTATACATCTCTAAGATGAAGAATAACAGGTATAAGAACCATACCTGAACCTGGACCTACAACCAAAGAGTTAGCACACAGGATGTACAATACTCAAAGGTGAAACTAACACATGGTGTGAAAATGACAGGGAGGGGGTGTGCATGTCATGGTGATAGAAAAACATCAAACGTAGCAATCATCCTCACATCTCTCACTCAGGGCGTAAAGCATACGATATCTACCACTTAGATCACTAGACCCATCGAGGTAGTGACAGAGTCCGACTTGTATAACTATTTCTACTACCAAGCTTGACCCATGGAGTCATAACTAAATCCTTACAAATAATCCCACTTCATTGGTCCATAGGCAATAGTCCTACCTAGGCCACTGTGGCCCTGAATCCATCCACATACCCCTACTCCATAGTGATCCAAAGTTATAGACATCGATAACCCCTTAGCACACGTCCCACAGCAAATCCTAACTCATGAAGTTAACTCATTGATTCCAGTCTGGATCCTAAGCAACAATCTCTCATTTGGACTACCTTTGCATCTTGGGTTTTGGTCGAATTAGAGTTAGTCTTCAGAAAAGTCGTCGCATAGTAGTAATAGCACATGTCGGTTTGGTTCGAATATGCATAGTGCTCTAGTCATCATCGGTTTGGTTCGGTCTAATACTTCCTAGTATGCTCCTGGGTGTGGTGCGGTTCGGTTCAATGCTCCCCTTCTGACTCGGTTCGGTGCTCCTGGAGCGGTTCGGTTCGGTGCTACTCTGGTTCGGTGCTCTATTCAAACTCCAATCCTACTCCAATCTGGTCCGATCCGGCATTCCTTGTTGCCCTAGCATTTTTACGCTGCTGAAGATGCCATCACCTTGGTTCAGTTCGGCTATCCGACCCGGTCCCCTAATCCGACCCGGATCCCTGTAGCATTTCCAACAAGCTATTTTTTGTCCATTCTCGCCATATGACGGCGTTTTCTACCATTCTAACCTTACTAATCAATCATAAAACATTCCAAACAGTAGTAGCAACATATAGAATCAATCAATAAGGTCAAAACATCAAGCATATAGGTTATTTAGATCAAAACATACCCCAAAAAATGATTTTCCCCTTAATCCCCTTAATCATTGTTTTGCAATACGATTAGCAAAACATGTCCAAATTAACCCAAATTTCTAACAGAGGTATAAAATGACATTTAAGAATTTCTACATATTTTCCCAGATTTGTATAATGCATAATTTCGTTAATTAACACTAATCACTCCTAATTAGCCGTAATTAGTGTAAAAAGATGCTAATCACTCACCTTAGCCACAAATAAAACTTAGATCTGAAACTATCTCAAATTTTGGTCGAATCTCTATGCAACACAGCAGCTCCAACTCTGATTTGGTGCTATTTCTCCTTGATTTGACGTAGATTAACTTAATCCTTGATTAGAGAGCGATTTATGATGAAATTAGAAGGTGGAGGCCATGGCCAAGGATAGAGAAATGTATTAGGGGACTGAGAAAATGAAAATAGATTATTTCCTAACTGATTTCAGCCTCCCCATAACCTAATCCCGAAATGGGTTATGGGCCTAGCTGCTAATCACCCTAACTAGACCCGATAAAGCTGTTTTTCACCTTCTAAACCTTGTTTCGGCTATATCTCCCAAACGGTGATTCCGTTTGGCTAATGTGACCAGCCTACGGAAAGGTAAACCATCATCCAAATCTAATGGAAGTGGTTTCAGGTCAAAACTCCTTACCAATCAAAAGTTATGGGAAAAACAAAATTCGCCAGGGGCAAAACGGTCAATTAAAAATCAGTAAAAATCATGAACATTGGAAATGACCCCAACAGTCGTTCCCTAAAGTTACACGACCATACGAATTCATATGAAAAAGAAATAAATATTCTACGATCCTTCGATGCGTAGAATGCGGGTCGTTACACTCTTCCCCTCTTAAGAAATTTCACCCCCGAAATTCCTTAACCAAAAACATACAAAGGTGTTCCACATGCCTATCAGTCATTCACAAACAATCAAACACACACAACAAGCACATCAAGTCTATCCTAGCATGCGGAATAACTAAATCGCAATTTAAAATCTTACCAGGCAAAGAGTTCTGGATACGTCTCCTTAATGCTTTCCTCTGTCTCCCAAGTACAGTCATTCGCATCCTCCCCCCACTGAACCTTGACTAATGTAACACCCCACCTCCGCTAGGGTCGCTCACAAAGGGAATGCACTAGCTTTGGTGGAGCATTATCTGGGTAAGCATACACAGAAATATTACAAGACAGAACATATAAAACAACGGAAGAAGAACCAAATTTCATTGCTTTAAAATCTAGAAAGGTCTAAAGCCTTTTTTTAACATCAAAATGCCATTAAATCCCTTACATCGAAATCTGTCTTGCAATAGTAAAGAAGCATAAAACCATAGTCATAAATCATTCCCCAAGTAAAACAGTAAAGCAGCCATAGCCAAGAAAGGTTCAAGCCATATATGATGATCTTGAAGCAGAAAGAAGTCCAAACTAAGTAGTAGTGTTTTCTTCCGTGAGAACCTAGGGGGGAACAGAAGAAAAAGAGGCGAAAGAAAACGGGTCAGTCATAAAGACTGGTAAGTCCTAGTGACTTTCAACATAGAAACAAGTAAAGATAACTTGACATGCACAAACTGAAAGTAAACATAAGGGCGATGACAAGATAGGAAAGTTAAACTAAGATGACAAGATAAACTATACTAACAAGATAAACTACGGTAACAAGATAAACTATGCTAACCTGATAAACTACGGTAACAAGATAAACTATGCAAACCAGACAAACTACGTATAGCATCGCATGTTTAACATTCTCTGCACCAACTGTACTAGTACCCCAACCCGTATCATTCTTTCCATGTATATGTACAGTCCCTTGCCATATATCGTACGGGTTTCATCACGTATTTCTATACTACTTCAACGTAGTGCCACCATTCTTGAAATCGTTTGGACTGCTACCCTTGTTCTGGCTAGGTTTCCTTATCATGAACTATCGCTTTTTCAACTAGGATTTATGCCACCTAGGACCAATAGGGATTATGCTACCTATTGAATGTTTTCTAGATTGGATTAGGGTTTATGCCAACTAGGACCACTAGGGATTATGCTACCTAACGAACAACACCCTTTTTCCATGTAACGATCTATTAATCGATCGGCTCCCTACAAGTCCTAGCTCGTTCATGTATCTGTGTCATACGGCCCAATCACGAAATGTAGTCACCTGTGCTAGGTCCACCATAGGGTGTATCAAGCCTTAGGGTGCCAACCACTGACACGAATCAAGCACGCACAGTGTAAACCTACCGGTGCCCAATGCCAGCTTTTTCAACTCCGGACTACGTGCACGACCATAGTCCGCCTTAACCTACAATGGAGCACCAACTCAGCCGTCGTTCTGGTCGCTTACAATCAGCCCAGTAATCGTGCCACACCCTGCCTAGTTCCAGGGTACCGTGATACATCTAGTGGGTGACTGCTGAAAAGGACCGCGTAACTAGGGTTTCCGTCCAGCAGGTTAAGTGTTGTCATTTAAATTCGAGACTTAACCCCATCAGTCTAGCATGTCAAGTTGGTTAAGTGTTGTCATTCAAGTTCGTGGCTTAACCCGCCTACGTTCATGTCAAATTGGCTAAGTGTTGTCGTTCAAGTTCATGACTTAGCCCTACGAATCATGTGTCAAGTTGGTTAAGTATATTCAAGCGGTTCATGACTTAACCCTATCAAATCATCATGTCAAATTGGTTAAGTATATTCAAGCGGTTCATGGCTTAACCCTATCAAATCATCGTGTCAAATTGGTTAAGTATATTCAAGCGGTTTATGACTTAACCCTATCAAATCATCGTGTCAAATTGGTTAAATATATTCAAGGGGTTCATGACTTAACCCTATCAAATCATCGTGTCAAATTGGTTAAGTATATTCAAGCGGTTCATGACTTAACCCTGTCAAATCATCGTGTCAAATTGGTTAAGTATATTCAAGCGGTTCATGACTTAACCCTATCATGTGGCATTAATTCATTAATGCACCCCAACCTCTCACATCATACCTGTTGTTGTGGTCACTGGATATGTCAGGCGGTTCCGGGCAGAATTACACCACAACTCAGTCTGACCTCGGGTTTTCAAATGCGATATGACCAACTACCCACAATGGATCCTATTGTTTGCAGTAACTGGATTTGCTGGGCGGTTCCGGGCAGAATTACACTGCAAACTCAACCCAATCTCGAGTTGGCCATTTTCAAGTTCATTCTAAGTGTCATGTCCAGATTCAAGTTTCGAGTCTAAATTCATGTCAAGTTTTCATGTCATGTTTCATGTCAAATCATGTCAAGTTCATGTCCATATCCAGGTTCAAGTTATAACAATGTTCACATTTCAAGTTTATAGTGAATTCAGGTTTGCCTAAACTACCCAAATCGTATTCCCATCGCACGTGAATTCGAATCGATACAAACAAATCTAATTAGGGAATAACATAGAAAGAACGGGCATAAGGTGAAAAAAGTGATTACAAGTCAAGCATGATATAACTTGAGATAAATGATTACAATAATACTGGCATATGGAATAAAGGTCTCAAATATCTAACCTAGCAAAATAGGGAGGTAGTCATGATAACAGTTGACATAGGATAATGACCCCAAACTTGTGAATAACAACTAATTCAACATCACAGGCATGTTAACATCATGGTCATGAGGGGTTTAGGTTTACAACATGTTTAGGCCCCAAATCAATTTCATATAAATATTACCACAAGTTAAGATTCAAGATGAATAGATCGAAGGTGAACATATAGTAGACCCAAAATACTAGATTCAAAATGAACAATGATAGATCCAAGATATACAATGATAGGTCCAAGATGATTGTCATACTTATGTTCAATTTCAATTTACAACATGTCCACATTAAGTTTAAAGTTTAAATCTAAAAGTAACTGGGGCTTACAGATCGTGGTTTTAGAATTAGAAAACAAAGAGGAGATGTTGAATCTCGAGTCTAACAGAAATCCCCCAAACAGCAATACTCTACACGTAGCCTTGTTGGAGAAGAAGCAATTCCTTTTTCTCTAACTTTTCAACCAGAGTTTTAGCAGCATAAGACCAGAAAGAAATTGTGTAGAGAGACTAGAGTTAGGGGCTGTTTATATAGGGTCAGGCCAATGAATCTAGACAGAAATCGGACTAGAAACATCAGAGTGAACTCTGACTCAAAAATGGGCTCGGCAACCAGGTCGACTCTATAGTTGACCTGGTCCTGGACAGGTCGACCCCTAGGTCGACCTGGTCCTGGGCGGGAAATTTCCCGCCCAGTCTGTTATGGGGTTTGAATTCGAAATTTTGAATTCGAATTCTGCGCTGTTTTGAACTTGAAAATTCCTGAAATTTCAGAGGGCCATAACTTGGTCATACGGACTCCGTTTTTCAAAAAACTCGGACTCGTTTCCAAGCAAAATTTCTAGACGAACGCAATGGCTTAACCCGTTTCCCTTGATTCTTATTTTAAAGTTTAATTCTGCCTTGATTTATGGTTTCAATATGTTATTAAAATACGGGTTGTTACATTCTCCCCTCCTTAAAGGATTTCGTCCCCGAAATCTCTAAGTTAGGAAGTATGTATCCTACCATCCATCATCCATCTACTCAAAACATCATCCACAAGCAATCATTGTCCTTAAAAGATTCCTAATGTTGTATGTCTATATGCAGAAAGCGTGTGTATATGTACTTATCTAATGCAAAAGATCAGGTGGTTACTGATTCAGTAGACCTCCTTAATGCAAAATATGTTAGTGTAATGAGTCCAACATGTATGCAAATTCCTAACATACTTTATAATCTCTACATGAGTGCACAAACATTCATTCATATGCAACATCCAAATGATAGCATATCAAGTTTCCATCCATGTACTAGTATAAACATTCATGCATATGCAATATGAGATGTGACTGAACCGATCTAGTGCCTAATGTGTGTTCATCCATCCACGAGCAACAACTAGCAACCACTTGCAACCATCAACCATAACATGTCTCAAACACATGTTTACATCCATTAGTTCCTACCTAAAGGTATAGCCGAATGATAGAAGCAAGTAAAGAAAAACTTTGTACCCATTAGGCAATGTCTAAACTGGAGATCTTCCTCACATATATGCTGATCAGGAAAAAAAACTCCCCTAAACACCAGCCCAAAACCAATATATATGATTCTAGGAAACCAAGCATGACAAACTCCTTTTAGGTCGCAAAAATCCCTTCCTAAAACCAACCCATATCTTATAAAGCCCAAAATGTTTAGTCAACCCAACTGACACCCTCAAACCCCAACATATATCACAACTAGATGAGTCATACTCCTTATGGGGTTTGCAACAGAAATAAGATTGAGAATAGGACCGAGAGAAAATACATAAAAGATAGCATGCAAGTAAGCTCTACAGGAAAAGAGGAGTCAAGGATATACTCTTAAAAAGAGATACGATGCGCGTATCTAGTCTTCAATCTTCTAAGTCGCATTTCCTTGAGCTTAACTCCATTGTGCTTTGTCCGCCTTTAACTTCATAATTTCGTAGCTTCTTAATTCTTGTTTCCAAAATATGAGTTGGAACTCATTTCACTGTTGCCTCTCGTCCCACTTTCCCTTATCCTCCTTCTAGTATACTCGGCTCAAACATAACTACGTACTCATGGTTTCATGCAAGCTCTCCAAAATTTACTAGTGAATCATGGATCTCGTTTACTCACTATAGGGTATTCCACGCAGAAGAATTATCTCTTGCAAATAAACAGATGTTAGCCATGTTGCCAAATGTACTTACTAAGGTGATTTCCTATAACTCATGCTTAAGCGAAATAAACCATCCACCTTAGTGGCGAACACTACTCGAGATCAACAAATGTATCAAGAGATTCTAGGTAACTAAGCATGGCAGAATCCTCAGGGTTACACTAGACTTCGAGGGTATTACCACGGCAAGTCAAGAGTCTAACTACCCTCTTTTCATACTCAAGAATGGCACCAGTACTAGATAACCATTCCATCCCTAGAATCGACCCGTAACCCAAAAACATAAGCATTTCTTCTAAACTCAACGCTTAGCATTAACATTCTCAAATCCAAACAAGTCATGAATAAATGAGCTGATTCCCCAATAGGATTTGAGAAGAAAAAAAAATTGGGATCCTCTACTACGCTAGTACTAAGGTGCAGAGACTCAACTATCGAAGCAGAAATAAAAAGGATGCGATGTACCATAATCAAAAAGGGTACGGACAGGATAGAAAGATAAACTAGGCTTTCCTACAGAAACATTTCTACCTTCTTGTTCTAAGCCTCATTCACCTTAACCATTCTTATCCCCTCTTATTTAACGTGTTAACAGGTCTCTCGAGAACTACCTCCATCGCACGGCCACCCTTCAAAGCTTGAAATAAGATTAGTCGCAGATGGAACTAATGTGACTACAGATGGAGGAAAGAAAGGAAAAGGGATTCAAACAAGGAAACAAAGGATAATGCTAATGGCCTTTGGGGAATAGCCTTTAAAAATAAAACTTTTCTTGAAAAATGCTTCTTTGTAAATGGTATTGAAAATAATTTCAAAAGGTTTTAAAAACTTTTGCCCTGTCTGGTAACATTCTGCTCTGATACCAAATGTAACACCCCACCTCCGCTAGGGTCACTCACAAAGGGAATGCACTAGCTTTGGTGGAGCATTATCTAGGTAAGCATACACAGAAATATTACAAGACAGAACACATAAAACAACGGAAGAAGAACCAAATTTCATTGCTTTAAAATCTAGAAAGTTCTAAAGCCTTTTTTTACATCAAAATGCCATTAAGTCCCTTACATCGAAATCTGTCTTGCAATAGTAAAGAAGCATAAAACCATAGTTATAAATCATTCCCCAAGTAAAACAGTAAAGCAGCCATAGCCAAGAAAGGTCCAAGCCATATATGATGATCTTGAAGCAGAAAGAAGTCCAAACTAAGTAGTAGTGTTTTCTTCCCTGAGAACCTATGGGGGAACGGAAGAAAAAGAGGCGAAAGAAAACGGGTGAGTCATAAAGACTAGTAAGTCCTAGTGACTTTCAACATAGAAACAAGTAAAGATAACATGACATGCACAAACTGAAAGTAAACATAAGGATGATGACAAGATAGGCAAGTTAAACAAAGATGACAAGATAAATTACGGTAACAAGATAAACTATGCTAACCAGATAAACTACGGTAGCAAGATAAACTATGCAAACCAGACAAACTACGTATAGCATCGCATGTTTAACATTCTCTGCACCAACTGTACTAGTACCCCAACCCGTATCATTCTTTCCATGTATATGTACAGTCCCTTGCCGTATATCGTACGGGTTTCATCACGTATTTCTATACTACTTCAACGTAGTGCCACCATTCTTGAAATCGTTTGGACTGCTACCCTTGTTCTGGCTAGTTTTCCTTATCATGAACTATCGCGTGTTCAACTAGGATTAATGCCACCTAGGACCACTAGGGATTATGCTACCTATTGAACGTTTTCTAGATTCGATTAGGGTTTTTGCCACCTAGGACCACTAGGGATTACGCTACCTAACGAACAACACCCTTTTTCCATGTAATGATCTATTAATCGATCGGCTCCCTACAAGTCCTAGCTCGTTCATGTGTCTGTGTCATACGGCCCAATCACGAAATGTAGTCACCTGTGCTAGGTCCACCATAGGGTGTATCAAGCCCTAGGGTGCCAACCACCGACACGAATCAAGCACGCACAGTGTAAACCTACCGGTGCCCAATGCCTGCTTTTTTAACTCCAGACTACTTGCACGACCATAGTTCGCCTGAACCTACAATGGCGCACCAACTCATCCGTCGTTCTGGTCGCTTACAATCAGCCCAGTAACCGTGCCCTACCCTACCTAGTTCCAGGGTACCGTGATACATCTAGTGGGTTACTGCTGAAAAGGATAACAAGGGTTTCCGTGGAGTAGGTTAAGTGTTGTCATTTAAATTCGAGACTTAACCCCATCTGTCTAGCATGTCAAGTTGGTTAAGTGTTGTCATTCAAGTTCTTGACTTAACCCGCCTACGTGTCATGTCAAATTGGCTAAGTGTTGTCGTTCAAGTTCATGACTTAGCCCTACGAATCATGTGTCAAGTTGGTTAAGTATATTCAAGCGGTTCATGACTTAACACTATCAAATCATCGTGTCAAATTGGTTAAGTATATTCAAGCGGTTCATGGCTTAACCCTATCAAATCATCGTGTCAAATTGGTTATGTATATTCAAGCAGTTCATGACTTAACCCTATCAAATCATCATGTCAAATTAGTTAAGTATATTCAAGCGGTTCATGACTTAACCCTATCAAATCATCGTGTCAAATTGGTTAAGTATATTCAAGCGGTTCATGACTTAATCCTATCAAATCATCGTGTCAAATTGGTTAAGTATATTCAAGCGGTTCATGACTTAACCCTATCATGTGGCATTAATTCATTAATGCACCCCAACCTCTCTCATCAGACTTGTTGTTGTGGTCACTGGATATGCCGGGCGGTTCCGGGCAGAATTACACCACAACTCAGTCTGACCTCGGGTTTTCAAGTGCGATATGACCAACTACCCACATTGGATCCTATTGTTTGCAGTAACTGGATTTGCCGGGCGGTTCCGGGCAGAATAACACTGCAAACTCAACCCAACCTTGAGTTGGCCATTTTCAAGTTCATTCTAAGTGTCATGTCCAGATTCAAGTTTCGAGTCTAAATTCATGTCAAGTTTTCATGTCATGTTTCATGTCAAGTTCATGTCCATATCCAGGTTCAAGTTACAACAATGTTCACATTTCAAGTTTATAGTGAATTCAGGTTTGCCTAAACTACCCAAATCGTATTCCCATCGCACGTGAATTCGAATCGATACAAACAAATCTTATTAGGGAATAACATAGAAAGAACGGGCATAAGGTGAAAAAAGTGATTACAAGTCAAGCATGATATAACTTGAGATAAATGATTACAATAATACTGGCATATGGAATAAAGGTCTCAAATATCTAACCTAGCAAAATAGGGTAGTAGTCATGATAACAGTTGACATAGGATAATGACCCCAAACTTGTGAATAACAACTAATTCAACATCACAGGCATGTTAACATCATGGTCATGAGGGGTTTAGGTTTACAACATGTTTAGGCCCCAAATCAATTTCATATAAATATTACCACAAGTTAAGATTCAAGATGAATAGATCCAAGGTGAACAAATAGTAGACCCAAAATACTAGATTCAAAATGAACAATGATAGATCCAAGATATACAATGATAGGTCCAAGATGATTGTCATACTTATGTTCAATTTCAATTTACAACATGTCCACATTAAGTTTAAAGTTTAAATCTAAAAGTAACTGGGGCTTACGGATCGTGGTTTTATAATTAGAAAACAAAGAGGAGATGTTGAATCTCGAGTCTAACAGAAATCCCCCAAACAGCAATACTCTACACGTAGCCTTGTTGGAGAAGAAGCAATTCCTTTTTCTCTAACTTTTCAACCAGAGTTTTAGCAGCATAAGACCAGAAAGAATTTGTGTAGAGAGACTAGAGTTAGGGGCTGTTTATATAGGGTCAGGCCAATGAATCTAGACAGAAATCGGACTAGAAACATCAGAGTGAACTCTGACTCAAAAATGGGCTCGGCAACCAGGTTGACTCTATGGTTGACCTGGTCCAGGACAGGTCGACCCCCAGGTTGACCTGGTCCTGGGCGGGAAATTTCCCGCCCAGTCTGTTATGGGGTTTGAATTCGAAATTTTGAATTCGAATTCTGAGCTGTTTTGAACTTGAAAATTCCTGAAATTTCAGAGGGCCATAACTTGGTCATACGGACTTCGTTTTTCAAAAAACTCGGACTGGTTTCCAAGCAAAATTTCTAGACGAACGCAATGGCTTAACCCGTTTCCCTTGATTCTTATTTTAAAGTTTAATTCTGCCTTGATTTATGGTTTCAATATGTTATTAAAATACGGGTTGTTACATTCTCCCCTCCTTAAAGGATTTCGTCCCCGAAATCTCTAAGTTAGGAAGTATGTATCCTACCATCCGTCATCCATCTACTCAAAACATCATCCACAAGCAATCATTGTCCTTAAAAGACTCCTAATGTTGAATGTCTATATGCAAAAAGTGTGTGTATATGTACTTATCTAATGCAAAAGATCAGGCGGTTACTGATTCAGTAGACCTCCTTAATGCAAAATATGTTAGTGTAATGAGTCCAACATGTATGCAAATTCCTAACATACTTTATAATCTCTACATGAGTGCACAAACATTCATTCATATACAACATCCAAATGATAGCATATCAAGTTTCCATCCATGTACTAGTATAAACATTCATGCATATGCAATATGAGATGTGACTGAACCGATCTAGTGCCTAATGTGTGTTCATCCATCCACGAGCAACAACTAGCAACCACTTGCAACCATCAACCATAACATGTCTCAAACACATGTTTACATCCATTAGTTCCTACCTAAAGGTATAGCCGAATGATAGAAGCAAGTAAAGAAAAACTTTGTACCCATTAGGCAATGTCTAAACTGGAGATCTTCCTCACATATATGCTGATTAGGAAAAAAAACTCCCCTAAACACCAGCCCAAAACCAATATATATGATTCTAGGAAACCAAGCATGACAAACTCCTTTTAGTTCGCAAAAATCCCTTCCTAAAACCAACCCATATCTTATAAAGCCCAAAATGTTTAGTCAACCCAACGGACACCCTCAAAGCCCAACATATATCACAACTAGATGAGTCATACTCCTTATGGGGTTTGCAACAGAAATAAGATTGAGAATAGGACCGAGAGAAAATACATAAAAGATAGCATGCAAGTAAGCTCTACAGGAAAAGAGGGGTCAAGGATATACTCTTAAAAAGAGATACGATGCGCGTATCTAGTCTTCAATCTTCTAAGTCGCATTTCCTTGAGCTTAACTCCATTGTGCTTTGTCCGCCTTTAACTTCATAATTTCGTAGCTTCTTAATTCTTGTTTCCAAAATATGAGTTGGAACTCATTTCACTGTTGCCTCTCGTCCCACTTTCCCTTATCCTCCTTCTAGTATACTCGGCTCAAACATAACTGCGTACTCATGGTTTCATGCAAGCTCTCCAAAATTTACTAGTGAATTATGGATCTCGTTTACTCACTATAGGGTATTCCACACAGAAGAATTATCTCTTGCAAATAAACAGATGTTAGCCATGTTGCTAAATGTACTTACTAAGGTGATTTCCTATAACTCGTGCTTAAGCGAAATGAACCATCCACCTTAGTGGCGAACACTACTCGAGATCAACAAATGTATCAAGAGATTCTAGGTAACTAAGCATGGCAGAATCCTCCGGGTTACACTAGACTTCGAGGGTATTACCACGGCAAGTCAAGAGTCTAACTACCCTCTTTTCATACTCAAGAATGGCACCAGTACTAGATAACCATTCCATCCCTAGAATCGACCCGTAACCCAAAAACATAAGCATTTCTTCTAAACTCAACGCTTAGCATTCACATTCTCAAATCCAAACAAGTCATGAATAAATGAGCTGATTCCCCAACAGGATTTGAGAAGAAAAAAAAATTGGGATCCTCTACTACGCTAGTACTAAGGTGCAGAGACTCAACTATCGAAGCAGAAATAAAAAGGATGCGATGTACCATAATCAAAAAGGGTACGGACAGGATAGAAAGATAAACTAGGCTTTCCTACACAAACATTTCTACCTTCTTGTTCTAAGCCTCATTCATCTTAACCATTCTTATCCCCTCTTATTTAATGTGTTAACAGGTCTCTCGAGAACTACCTCCATCGCACGGCCACCCTTCAAAGCTTGAAATAAGATTAGTCGCAGATGGAACTAATGTGACTACAGATGGAGGAAAGAAAGGAAAAGGGATTCAAACAAGGAAACAAAGGATAATGCTAATGGCCTTTGGGGAATAGCCTTTAAAAATAAAACTTTTCTTGAGAAATGCTTCTTTGTAAATGGTATTGAAAATAATTTCAAAAGGTTTTAAAAACTTTTGCCCTGTCTGGTAACATTCTGCTCTGATACCAAATGTAACACCCCACCTCCGCTAGGGTCACTCACAAAGGGAATGCACTAGCTTTGGTGGAGCATTATCTAGGTAAGCATACACAGAAATATTACAAGACAGAACACATAAAACAACGGAAGAAGAACCAAATTTCATTGCTTTAAAATCTAGAAAGGTCTAAAGCCTTTTTTTACATCAAAATGCCATTAAGTCCCTTACATCGAAATCTGTCTTGCAATAGTAAAGAAGCATAAAACCATAGTTATAAATCATTCCCCAAGTAAAACAGTAAAGCAGCCATAGCCAAGAAAGGTCCAAGCCATATATGATGATCTTGAAGCAGAAAGAAGTCCAAACTAAGTAGTAGTGTTTTCTTACCTGAGAACCTAGGGGGGAACGGAAGAAAAAGAGGCGAAAGAAAACGGGTCAGTCATAAAGACTAGTAAGTCCTAGTGACTTTCAACATAGAAACAAGTAAAGATAACATGACATGCACAAACTGAAAGTAAACATAAGGATGATGACAAGATAGGCAAGTTAAACAAAGATGACAAGATAAATTACGGTAACAAGATAAACTATGCTAACCAGATAAACTACGGTAACAAGATAAACTATGCAAACCAGACAAACTACGTATAGCATCGCATGTTTAACATTCTCTGCACCAACTGTACTAGTACCCCAACCCGTATCATTCTTTCCATGTATATGTACAGTCCCTTGCCGTATATCGTACGGGTTTCATCACGTATTTCTATACTACTTCAACGTAGTGCCACCATTCTTGAAATCGTTTGGACTGCTACCCTTGTTCTGGCTAGTTTTCCTTATCATGAACTATCGCGTGTTCAACTAGGATTAATGCCACCTAGGACCACTAGGGATTATGCTACCTATTGAACGTTTTCTAGATTTGATTAGGGTTTTTGCCACCTAGGACCACTAGGGATTACGCTACCTAACGAACAACACCCTTTTTCCATGTAATGATCTATTAATCGATCGGCTCCCTACAAGTCCTAGCTCGTTCATGTGTCTGTGTCATACGGCCCAATCACGAAATGTAGTCACCTATGCTAGGTCCACCATAGGGTGTATCAAGCCCTAGGGTGCCAACCACCGACACGAATCAAGCACGCACAGTGTAAACCTACCGGTGCCCAATGCCTGCTTTTTTAACTCCAGACTACGTGCACGACCATAGTTCGCCTGAACCTACAATGGCGCACCAACTCATCCGTCGTTCTGGTCGCTTACAATCAGCCCAGTAATCGTGCCCTACCCTACCTAGTTCCAGGGTACCGTGATACATCTAGTGGGTTACTGCTGAAAAGGATAACAAGTGTTTCCGTGGAGTAGGTTAAGTGTTGTCATTTAAATTCGAGACTTAACCCCATCTGTCTAGCATGTCAAGTTGGTTAAGTGTTGTCATTCAAGTTCTTGACTTAACCCGCCTACGTGTCATGTCAAATTGGCTAAGTGTTGTCGTTCAAGTTCATGACTTAGCCCTACGAATCATGTGTCAAGTTGGTTAAGTATATTCAAGCGGTTCATGACTTAACACTATCAAATCATCGTGCCAAATTGGTTAAGTATATTCAAGCGGTTCATGGCTTAACACTATCAAATCATCGTGTCAAATTGGTTATGTATATTCAAGCAGTTCATGACTTAACCCTATCAAATCATCCTGTCAAATTAGTTAAGTATATTCAAGCGGTTCATGACTTAACCCTATCAAATCATCGTGTCAAATTGGTTAAGTATATTCAAGCGGTTCATGACTTAATCCTATCAAATCATCGTGTCAAATTGGTTAAGTATATTCAAGCGGTTCATGACTTAACCCTATCATGTGGCATTAATTCATTAATGCACCCCAACCTCTCTCATCAGACTTGTTGTTGTGGTCACTGGATATGCCGGGCGGTTCCGGGCAGAATTACACCACAACTCAGTCTGACCTCGGGTTTTCAAGTGCGATATGACCAACTACCCACATTGGATACTATTGTTTGCAGTAACTGGATTTGCCGGGCGGTTCCGGGCAGAACAACACTGCAAACTCAACCCAACCTCGAGTTGGCCATTTTCAAGTTCATTCTAAGTGTCAAGTCCAGATTCAAGTTTCGAGTCTAAATTCATGTCAAGTTTTCATGTCATGTTTCATGTCAAATCATGTCAAGTTCATGTCCATATCCAGGTTCAAGTTATAACAATGTTCACATTTCAAGTTTATAGTGAATTCAGGTTTGCATAAACTACCCAAATCGTATTCCCATCGCACGTGAATTCGAATCGATACAAACAAATCTTATTAGGGAATAACATAGAAAGAACGGGCATAAGGTGACAAAAGTGATTACAAGTCAAGCATGATATAACTTGAGATAAATGATTACAATAATACTGGCATATGGAATAGAGGTCTCAAATATCTAACCTAGCAAAATAGGGTGGTAGTCGTGATAATAGTTGACATAGGATAATGACCCCAAACTTGTGAATAACAACTAATTCAACATCACAGGCATGTTAACATCATGGTCATGAGGGGTTTAGGTTTACAACATGTTTAGGCCCCAAATCAATTTCATATAAATATTACCACAAGTTAAGATTCAAGATGAATAGATCCAAGGTGAACAAATAGTAGACCCAAAATACTAGATTCAAAATGAACAATGATAGATCCAAGATATACAATGATAGGTCCAAGATGATTGTCATACTTATGTTCAATTTCAATTTACAACATGTCCACATTAAGTTTAAAGTTTAAATCTAAAAGTAACTAGGGCTTACGGATCGTGGTTTTAGAATTAGAAAACAAAGAGGAGATGTTGAATCTCGAGTCTAACAGAAATCCCCCAAACAGCAATACTCTACACGTAGCCTTGTTGGAGAAGAAGCAATTCCTTTTTCTCTAACTTTTCAACCAGAGTTTTAGCAGCATAAGACCAGAAAGAATTTGTGTAGAGAGACTAGAGTTAGGGGCTGTTTATATAGGGTCAGGCCAATGAATCTAGACAGAAATCGGACTAGAAACATCAGAGTGAACTCTGACTCAAAAATGGGCTCGGCAACCAGGTCGACTCTATGGTTGACCTGGTCCTGGGCAGGTCGACCCCCAGGTCGACCTGGTCCTGGGCGGAAAATTTCCCGCCTAGTCTGTTCTGGGGTTTGAATTAGAAATTTTGAATTCGAATTCTGAGTTGTTTTGAACTTGAAAATTCCTGAAATTTCAGAGGGCCATAACTTGGTCATACGGACTCCGTTTTTCAAAAAACTCGGACTCGTTTCCAAGAAAAATTTCGAGACGAACGCAATGGCTTAACCCGTTTCCGTTGATTCTTATTTTAAAGTTCAATTCTACCTTGATTTATGGTTTCAATATGTTATTAAAATACTGGTTGTTACATTCTCCCCTCCTTAAAGGATTTCGTCCTCGAAATCTCTAAGTTAGGAAGTATGTATCCTACCATCCATCATCCATCTACTCAAAACATCATCCACAAGCAATCATTGTCCTTAAAAGATTCCTAATGTTGTATGTCTATATGCAGAAAGCGTGTGTATATGTACTTATCTAATGCAAAAGATCAGGCGGTTACTGATTCAGTAGACCTCCTTAATGCAAAATATGTTAGTGTAATGAGTCCAACATGTATGCAAATTCCTAACATACTTTATAATCTCTACATGAGTGCACAAACATTCATTCATATGCAACATCCAAATGATAGCATATCAAGTTTCCATCCATGTACTAGTATAAACATTCATGCTTATGCAATATGAGATGTGACTGAACCGATCTAATGCCTAATGTGCGTTCATCCATCCACGAGCAACAACTAGCAACCACTTGCAACCATCAACCATAACATGTCTCAAACACATGTTTACATCCATTAGTTCCTACCTAAAGGTATAGCCGAATGATAGAAGCAAGTAAAGAAAAACTTTGTACCCATTAGGCAATGTCTAAACTGGAGATCTTCCTCACATATATGCTGATTAGGAAAAAAACTCCCCTAAACACCAGCCCAAAACCAATATATATGATTCTAGGAAACCAAGCATGACAAACTCCTTTTAGGTCGCAAAAATCCCTTCCTAAAACCAACCCATATCTTATAAAGCCCAAAATGTTTAGTCAACCCAACGGACACCCTCAAACCCCAACATATATCACAACTAGATGAGTCATACTCCTTATGGGGTTTGCAACAGAAATAAGATTGAGAATAGGACCGAGAGAAAATACATAAAAGATAGCATGCAAGTAAGCTCTACAGGAAAAGAGGGGTCAAGGATATACTCTTAAAAAGAGATACGATGCGCGTATCTAGTCTTCAATCTTCTAAGTCGCATTTCCTTGAGCTTAACTCCATTGTGCTTTGTCCGCCTTTAACTTCATAATTTCGTAGCTTCTTAATTCTTGTTTCCAAAATATGAGTTGGAACTCATTTCACTATTGCCTCTCGTCCAACTTTCCCTTATCCTCCTTCTAGTATACTCGGCTCAAACATAACTGCGTACTCATGGTTTCATGCAAGCTCTCCAAAATTTACTAGTGAATCCTGGATCTCGTTTACTCACTATAGGGAATTCCACGTAGAAGAATTATCTCTTGCAAATAAACAGATGTTAGCTATGTTGCCAAATGTACTTACTAAGGTGATTTCCTATAACTCGTGCTTAAGCGAAATGAACCATCCACCTTAGTGGCGAACACTACTCGAGATCAACAAATGTATCAAGAGATTCTAGGTAACTAAGCATGGAAGAATCCTCAGGGTTACACTAGACTTCGAGGGTATTACCACGGCAAGTCAAGAGTCTAACTACCCTCTTTTCATACTCAAGAATGGCACCAGTACTAGATAACCATTCCATCCCTAGAATCGACCCGTAACCCAAAAACATAAGCATTTCTTCTAAACTCAATGCTTAGCATAGACATTCTCAAATCCAAACAAGTCATGAATAAATGAGCTGATTCCCTAACAGGATTTGAGAAGAAAAAAAAATTGGGATCCTCTACTACGCTAGTTCTAAGGTGCAGAGACTCAACTATCGAAGCAGAAATAAAAAGGATGCGATGTACCATAATCAAAAAGGGTACGGACAGGATAGAAAGATAAACTAGGCTTTCCTACAGAAACATTTCTACCTTCTTATTCTAAGCCTCATTCACCTTAACCATTCTTATCTCCTCTTATTTAACGTGTTAACAAGTCTCTCGAGAACTACCTCCATCGCATGGCAACCGTTCAAAGCTTGAAATAAGATTAGTCGCAGATGGAACTAATGTGACTATAGATGGAGGAAAGAAAGGAAAAGGGATTCAAACAAGGAAACAAAGGATAATGCTAATGGCCTTTAGGGAATAGCCTTTAAAAATAAAACTTTTCTTGAAAAATGCATCTTTGTAAATGGTATTGAAAATAATTTCAAAAGGTTTTAAAAACTTTTGCCCTGTCTGGTAACATTCTTCTCTGATACCAAATGTAACACCCCACCTCCGCTAGGGTCACTCACAAAGGGAATGGACTAGCTTTGGTGGAGCATTATCTAGGTATGCATACACAGAAATATTACAAGACAGAACACATAAAACAACGGAAGAAGAACCAAATTTCATTGCTTTAAAATCTAGAAAGGTCTAAAGCCTTTTTTTACATCAAAATGCCATTAAATCCCTTACATCGAAATCTGTCTTGCAATAGTAAAGAAGCATAAAACCATAGTTATAAATCATTCCCCAAGTAAAACAGTAAAGCAGCCATAGCCAAGAAAGGTCCAAGCCATATATGATGATCTTGAAGCAGAAAGAAGTCCAAACTAAGTAGTAGTGTTTTCTTCCCTGAGAACCTAGGGGGGAATGGAAGAAAAAGAGGCGAAAGAAAACGGGTCAGTCATAAAGACTGGTAAGTCCTAGTGACTTTCAACATAGAAACAAGTAAAGATAACATGACATGCACAAACTGAAAGTAAACATAAGGATGATGACAAGATAGGCAAGTTAAACAAAGATGACAAGATAAATTACGGTAACAAGATAAACTATGCTAACCAGATAAACTACGGTAACAAGATAAACTATGCAAACTAGACAAACTACGTATAACATCGCATGTTTAACATTCTCTGCACCAACTGTACTAGTACCCCAACCCGTATCATTCTTTCCATGTATATGTACAGTCCCTTGCCGTATATCGTACGGGTTTCATCACGTATTTCTATACTACTTCAACGTAGTGCCACCATTCTTGAAATCGTTTGGACTGCTACCCTTGTTCTGGCTAGTTTCCTTATCATGAGCTATCGCGTGTTCAACTAGGATTAATGCCACCTAGGACCACTAGGGATTATGCTACCTATTGAACGTTTTCTAGATTCGATTAGGGTTTATGCCACCTAGGACCACTAGGGATTACGCTACCTAACGAACAACACCCTTTTTCCATGTAACGATCTATTAATCGATCGGCTCCCTACAAGTCCTAGCTCGTTCATGTGTCTATGTCATACGGCCCAATCACGAAATGTAGTCACCTGTGCTAGGTCCACCATAGGGTGTATCAAGCCCTAGGGTGCCAACCACCGACACGAATCAAGCACGCACAGTGTAAACCTACCGGTGCCCAATGCCTGCTTTTTCAACTCCGGACTACGTGCACGACCATTGTTCGCCTGAACCTACAATGGCGCACCAACTCAGCCGTCGTTCTGTTCGCTTACAATCAGCCCAGTAATCGTGCCCTACCCTACCTAGTTCCAGGGTACCGTGATACATCAAGTGGGTTACTGCTGAAAAGGATAATAGGGTTTCCGTGCAGTAGGTTAAGTGTTGTCATTTAAATTCGAGACTTAACCCCATCTGTCTAGCATGTCAAGTTGGTTAAGTGTTGTCATTCAACTTCGTGACTTAACCCGCCTACGTGTCATGTCAAATTGGCTAAGTGTTGTCGTTCAAGTTCATGACTTAGCCCTACGAATCATGTGTCAAGTTGGTTAAGTATATTCAAGCGGTTCATGACTTAACCCTATCAAATCATCGTGTCAAATTGGTTAAGTATATTCAAGCGGTTCATGGCTTAACCCTATCAAATCATCGTGTCAAATGGGTTATGTATATTCAAGCGGTACATGACTTAACCCTATCAAATCATCGTGTCAAATTGGTTAAGTATATTCAAGCGGTTCGCGACTTAACCCTATCAAATCATCGTGTCAAATTGGTTAAGTATATTCAAGCGGTTCATGACTTAATCCTATCAAATCATCATGTCAAATTGATTAAGTATATTCAAGCGGTTCATGACTTAACCCTATCATGTGACATTAATTCATTAATGCACCCCAACCTCTCTCATCAGACCTGTTGTTGTGGTCACTGGATATGCCGGGCGTTTCCGGGCAGAATTACACCACAACTCAGTCTGACCTCGGGTTTTCAAGTGCGATATGACCAACTACCCACATTGGATCCTATTGTTTGCAGTAACTGGATTTGTCGGGCGGTTCCGAGCAGAATTACACTGCAAACTCAACCCAACCTCGAGTCGGCCATTTTCAAGTTCATTCTAAGTGTCATGTCCAGATTCAAGTTTCGAGTATAAATTCATGTCAAGTTTTCATGTCATGTTTCATGTCAAATCGTGTCAAGTTCATGTCCATATCCAGGTTCAAGTTATTACAATGTTCACGTTTCAAGTTTATAGTTAATTCAGGTTTGCCTAAACTACCCAAATCGTATTCCCATCGCACGTGAATTCGAATCGATACAAACAAAACTAATTAGGAAATAACATAGAAAGAACGGGCATAAGGTGACAAAAGTGATTACAAGTCAAGCATGGTATAACTTGAGATAAATGATTACAACAATACTGGCATATGGAATAGAGGTCTCAAATAACTAACCTAGCAAAATAGGGTGGTAGTCATGGTAACAGTTGACATAGGATAATAACCCCAAACTTGTGAATAACAACTAATTCAACATCATAGGCATGTTAACATCATGGTCATAAGGGGTTTAGGTTTACAACATATTTAGGCCCCAAATCAATTTCATATAAATATTACCACAAGTTAAGATTCAAGATGAATAGATCCAAGGTGAACAAATAGTAGACCCAAAATACTAGATTCAAAATGAACAATGATAGATCCAAGATATACAATGATAGGTCCAAGATGATTGTCATACTTACGTTCAATTTCAATTTACAACATGTCCACATTAAGTTTAAAGTTTATATCTAAAAGTAACTGGGGCTTACAGATCCTGGTTTTAGAATTAGAAAACAAAGAGGCGATGTTGAATCTCGAGTCTAACAGAAATCCCCCAAACAGCAATACTCTACGTGTAGCCTTGTTGGAGAAGAAGTAATTCCTTTTTCTCTAACTTTTCAACCAGAGTTTTAGCAGCATAAGACCGGAGAGAATTTGTGTAGAGAGACTAGAGTTAGGGGCTGTTTATATAGGGTCAGGCCAATGAATCTAGACAGAAATCGGACTGGAAACATCAGAGTGAACTCTGACTCAAAAATGGGCTCGGCAGCCAGGTCGACACCCTGGTCGACTCTATGGTCGACCTGGTCCTGGGTAGGTCGACCCTATGGTCGACCCCCAGGTCAACCTGGTCCTGGGCGGGAAATTTCCCGCCCAGTCTGTTCTGGGGTTTGAATTCGAAATTTTGAATTAGAATTCTGAGCTGTTTTGAACTTGAAAATTCCTGAAACTTCGGAGGGCCATAACTTGGTCATACGGACTCCGTTTTTCGAAAACTCGGACTCATTTCCAAGCAAAATTTCGAGACGAACGTAATGGCGCAACCCATTTCCCTTGATTCTTTTTTTAAAGTTAATTCTTCCTTGATTTATGGTTTCAATATGTTATTAAAATACGGGTTGTTACGACTTGTTCGAGAACTGGGAATGGACCAACAAACCTTGGCGCTAACTTACCTCTCTGACCAAATCGAATCACTCTTTTCAACGGAGAGATCTTGACAAATACCAAGTTGCCAATGGAGAACTTCAAATATTTTCGTCTTTTATCAGCATAATTCTTCTGCCTATCTTGGGTAGCCTTCATTTGTTGTTTAATAACCTTGATCTTGTCAGAAGTTTCTCTTATTACATTTGGCTCAAGCACAAATTTCTCACCAGTTTCCAACCAACATAATGGTGAGTTGCACGGTCTTCCGTATAAAGCTTCAAATGGAGCCATTCCAATACTGGATTGATAACTATTATTGTATGTAAACTCTACTAGAAGCAAATGGTCATCCCATGACCCACCAAAGTCCAATATGCATGCTCTCAAGAGATCCTCTAACACTGGATTCACCCTTTCTGTCTGACCTTTGGTTTGAGGATGGTATGCGGTGCTGAGATGTAACTCTGTCCCTAACGCCTCTTGTAAGCTCTTCCAAAACCCACTAGTGAATAACGAATCTCGGTCACTCACAATGCCTTTAGGTACTGCATGAAATATCACCATCCATTACATATACAGTTCTGCTAACTTAGCCGCCGTCCTATTTGACTTGACTGGTATAAACCTTGCACTCTTGGTCAAATGATCTATAATCACCCAAATATTATCATGACCTGATCTAGTCCGTGGTAAACCGTCAACGGAATCCATTGAGACTTGTTCCCATTTCCAATGGTTGTAACAGACCACTAGGCTTCTTTTCCTCATCTTTAACTAACTGGCAATTCATGCACTTGGATATAAACTCCCCAACATCTCTCTTCATCCCTTCCCAGTAGTAGGTCTGCTTCATGTCTCGATACATTTTGTTACCACCGGAATGTATAGCCAGTCTCGTGTGATGACATTCTCTAAGCACTTCATCTCTCAATCCATTTACATTGGGTACTACTAATTTTAGGGAGCGATAAAACAACTAACTAATATCACCAATAAGGTATACGAGAATAGGCAGATTAACCATCAATCTACCAATCATCTTACTAGAGGAGAACTCCAAGCCCAACTTCACACACTCGACAGTGACAACCTTTACAATAAAACATTTCATCCCTACTTCAGGATGAAACCAAAATGGCTTATTCAACCCTAGCAATCAAAAGCAACCAAATGACAACACTCATAACATCTAGTTTATACATATCGCGTGAATCATCCTAATCAAACTCAACATCCCTCAAGTACAAGCCCTAGAAGCCCAAACCAATATCATACAAGCACCCAAGAAACGTCTCCTTCAACATTGGACAATTCACATGAGACGGTTCAACAAAGAAACCAATCACTCATGACCGACTTTGGCTATCCTCACCAATCCTGCTTCGAAACTATCGTTGATCGTATGACTGGCTATGTCACCATACCATCTGTCAAGGGCTAATGATAAACCCAGTTCTAATCGGGCTACTGCACTTCCAATGTACATTTTCCTCCCAGAGACAACTAGGCTCATCTAATAGGTCCAGGGTATTCAACTAGTTCGGCTTGCCTTTTTAAGTTCCCCTACCATACACTCGCTTTGATCCCGTTAGAACTTACAACAATGATAATCCCTCGTAACTCTTGTCGAGTTCACCGGCGACTATTCATAACTCAGACCCAGTCTCGAGTATCCATTACCCACAACTCAAGTCCAACATGAGTCGTCTCCTTACTCGTTGCGTCTCCAAGATCAACGAACACATCTTATCGCTTCGAGATTTCACTCCAAAGTTATTACCATTTTTGAACCAAAGAGAACATCAACATATGGTCCTAAACAATCCATAGCATTCATCGAACAAGTCCTGTCTATCATCCGCTAAAAACATGAATACGTCAACACCCGAATGACTGGTCCAACCAGTATCAAGGGCTAATGGAAGCCCCGGCTCCAAACGGACTACTACACGTCCAACGCACGTTTATCCTCTAAGGATAACTAGATCGTGTCCAACGGATCCAAGGTAAGTGGGTGTCCCCAAATACCCCTACTTTGAGTCCTCCTAGAACACTCCAAACTATCGACGATTCCTTGGCACTCCATCAGAAGAGCTACCCTTAACTCCATCTTTAACTTGAGTCCAAACATAAGCGAAGGGTCCCATCAGCCTTAATGTCAAATATAACTGGTGCTCCCCACTCGGAGACGCTTCTTCGGATAAATCCCTTCTTCAAAAGATCGCTTACTTGCACCCCGAGCTCTTGCTGCTCCCTTGGCGCCATGCGACGAAGTGGCATCACTATAGGCCTGGCATCTTTCACTAAATCAATTCGAATCTCGATCTCTTGGTGTGGTGGAAATCTGGTAACTTCCTCGAAGATGTCCGGATACTGGCCAGCAATGGGCACATCTGACAACTCATCATGCGGGATGTCGAATGAATCCATAAAACTAGCCATCACCCCATTACTAGGTAAGCTGCCAAACAGTATAGAAAATAGCCATCACCTCATCACTGGTTAGGCTCCCAAACAGTACCCTCCGCCCATCATCCGCTCTAATGGTCACCGAAGACCCCTCACAGTCTACCACCCCCCCCAAACCTTTGAAGCCAATCGACTCCCAAAATAATGCCAAACCCAATAAAGCCCAAAGCAAAGCAATCACAAGCAAGCATACATCCATGACCTGATAGGACTACATTATGATAAGTCGTACTAAGGCTAAACGAACCACCGATCGGGTTTGTCACAACTAAAGGTCTATCGACAATCTCAGGTTCCAATCCTAACCTATCTACCAGGTCACTAGATATGAAGGAATGGGAAACCCTGATATCAAACAAAACTAGAACTGGAACCTCATAAATGGAAAGCATACCTTGAGTAACAACACCCTTTCCCTTCTCCGCTGCAGTTGGGGCATTTGACGAAGAAGGAACAACATTGATAGCATACACTTCCACACTCTACTTCTTCTTAGGGGTTTGCGGACATTCTTTCTTGAGATGTCCCACTTGGCCGCAATAGAAGCACTTACTTTCCCCTGGCTTCGGTCGACATTCTTTGGCATAGTGGCCCTTTTTGCCACAGCTAAAGCACTCTACGTCTTTCTTGTTCTTCTTTCTCTGGCCATCCTTAGCTTGGTTCTGTTTCCCCTTTTTTTGGGACTCCTCGTTAATCTTGTTGAGACCAGCTCTAGGGCTCTAGGCGCCTGCACTACTACACTACCACCATTAGTAGCAATAGGAACTGCTCCCAGAGCATCCCTAAGCATCTCTCGTATGAAGGCAGTAAACATCTCCCTTATGTCAGGGAAATTCCCATTGTTGGCCCCTGAACTCGCTTCTTCTTCAAATCCTAATGCGGAGTTCCTCACCTCCTTTCCCGTATTTCGATTCATCGTACAATCTATAAAGAGAAAACGATTTACCATCTCCTTAGTGGTGCCAATGCAGTGCGTCTTCATCCTTAGCTATACTAGTAGTATATATATATAGCTTTTGAAAACCAAAATATCACAAATACGCGCTCTCATATACATACGCTATCTCTCCCTGGCTTCTTTCCCTAGGTTAATTACGCAACCTAGAGCTCTGATACCAAATTTGACGACACACCCTGCACCAGCCGACATTTCTTCGAAATGCGCTGTGCCCATGCCCGACCATCACGGAACGGTTGTGAAAAGAAAGGATTGAAAAGATGAACTAAAAAAGAACCTGTAGAATGTCTCAAGGAGCAAGGAATAAAATATAATAGTAACATATCTTGACATAAAACAGGTGAGACAGTGCATAAGCTGAAAACTAAACCATCATAGCAGCGAAAATCCAAAACACAGCTTATGATCCAATACTATTATTACAACTTCAAAATACTGTCTTTAAAGCAAAATAGGAAAGATACACTACTAATGCCTAAAGTAGTGACCAGTAACAACATAGGGAGAATAAATAGATATATCAAACGTGGATGACTCCTGCTCGTCTCCGGTACAACTACTTGTGCAACTACCTAACCTGTCTCTAGTCTGCTCGTGTGAGCACCCAAAGTAATAAGAAAAACATAAAACTCTGGGTCAGACAACAGTCTGGTATGAGTGGTATTAAGTATACATCTCTAAGGTGAAGAATAACAGGTATAAGAACCGTACCTGAAACTGGACCTGCAACCAAAGATTTAGCACACAGGATGTACAATACTCAAAGGTGACACTAACACATAGTGTGAAAATGATGGGGAGGGGGTGTGCATGTCATGGTGATAGCAAAACATCAAACATATCAATCATCCTCACATATCTCACTCAGTGCGTAAAGCATACGATATCTACCACTTTGATCAATAGACCCATCGAGGTAGTGACGGAGTCCGACTTGTATAACTATTGCTACCACCAAGCTTGCCCCATGGAATCATGACTAAATCCTTATAAATGACCCCACTTCATTGGTTCATATTCAATAATCCTACCTAGGCCGTTGTGGCCCTGAATCCGTCCACATACCCCCTACTCCATAGTGAACCAAAGTTATAGACATCGATAACCCCTTAGCACATGTCCCGCGGCAAAGCCCAACTCATGAAGTTAACTCATTGATTCCTGTCAGGATCCTGAGCTACTACCACTCATTTGGGCTACCTTTGCATCTCGGGTTTTGGTCGAATTAGAGTTGTTTTTCAGAAAAGTCATCACATAGTAGTAATGGCACATGTCTGGTTCAGTTCGAATATGCATAGTGCTCCAGTTATCATCGGTTCGGTACGATCCAAGCATCCTAATATGCTCCTGGATGCAGTTCGGTTCGGTGCTCCCCTTCTGGCTCAGTTCGGTGCTATTCCGGTTCAGTGCTCTATTCAAACTCCAATATGATC
Organism: Allium sativum; assembly: GCA_030737875.1. Taxonomy (NCBI): domain Eukaryota; kingdom Viridiplantae; phylum Streptophyta; class Magnoliopsida; order Asparagales; family Amaryllidaceae; genus Allium; species Allium sativum. The sequence continues at coordinate 644,667,845 of CM060912.1, forward strand.
CAATCCAGCCTTCCTTGTTGCCCTAGCATTTGTACGCTGCTGAAGATGCCATCACCTTGGTTCGGTTCGGCTATCCGACCCGATCCCCTAATCCGATCCGGATCCTGTAGCATTTCCAACAAGCTCTTTTTCGTCCATTCTCGCCATACAACGGCGTTTTCAACCATTCTAACCTTACTAATCAATCATAAAACATTCCAAACAGTAGTAGCAACATATAGAATCAATCAACAAGGTCAAAACATCAAGCATATAGGTTATTTAGATCAAAACATACCCCGAAAGCATGATTTTCCCCTTAATCCCCATAATCACGGTTTGACAATACGATTAGCAAAACATGTCCAAATTAACCCAAATTTCTAACAGAGGTATAAAATGACATTTAAGAATTTCTACATATTTTTCTAGATTTTTATAATGCAAAATTTCGTTAATTAACACTAATCACTCCTAATTAGCCGTAATTAGTGTAAAAAGATGCTAATAACTCACCTTAGCCACAAATAAAACTTAGATCTGAAACTATCTCAAATTTTGGTCGAATCTCTATGCAACACAGCGACTCCAACGCTGATTTGGTGCTATTTCTCCTATATTTGACGTAGATTAACTTAATCCTTGATTAAAGAGCGATTTGGGATGAATTTAGAAGGTGGAGGCCATGGCTAGGGTAGAGAAATGTTTTAGGCAGCTGAGAAAATGAAAATAGATCATTTCCTAACTAATTTCAGCCAACACATAACCCTAATCCCGACATGAGTTATGGGCCTAACTGCTAATCACCCTAATTAGACCCGGTTAAGCTGTTTTTCACCTTGTAAACCTTGTTTCGATTATATCTCCCAAACGGTGAGTCCGTTTTGCTAATGTGACCACCCTACGGAAAGGTAAACCATCATCCGGATCTAATGGAAGTGGTTTCAGGTCAAAACCCCTTACCAATCAAAAGTTATGAGCAAAACAAGATTAGACAGGGGCAAAACGGTCATTTGAAAATCGGCAAAAATCGTGAACATTGGAAATGACCCCAGTAGTCGCTCCCCAAAGTTACACGACCATACGACTTCGTATGAAAAAGAAATAAATATTCTATGATCCTCCGATGCGTAGAATGCGAGTCGTTACACGAACCTTCTAGGAGAAGCAGCTGATGCATAACTACTCATGGCTTTGCCTCTTCGGGAAATGTCGTGGGAAGTATCATTTACTACGACCTTATCGGCATCGGAAACAGCAGGGTCGAGAGTTCTATGTGCTCTTATCATGACATCATCGCCCTCGGAAAAATGAACCACCTTAACGTTCTTCATCTTTTTGGGTGATGGCTCTATGTTGGAACCAGCAAGCCTCTTTAAAACTTTAATATTAGATTGGGCGAAAACGTCGAGAGTAGAAGTACTCTCACAAGTAGTGGATCCTAAACAAAGAGAATTATATCTAAAAAATAAAGATAAAATGACCAATGTGGGAAAGTGGTAAGACTTTCACAAAAAACCATACCACCCCATCTAAAATACCTAGAAATATAAGAGATGTCGCATTAAACGTGCTTGAATTCAGCGATAGACTCTTAGAACCAGAAAATGAATAAGGGTTTCCCAAAATCTTTTGTGCCGGAGGAAGGAGGCCATATTGACGAAGCTTATCAGCAGTAAGCAAGGATGACTGATGTTTAAGATCCTCCGGCGCATTGAAAATAGCCTCAACAAGTTGAGTCTCCTCATCCGATAAAGTTACACTTCTAGAAGGAGGCTCTATGAAGAATCAAGGATTAAAGAAGAAATACAAAGATAATGTAATTTTTGTCAAAAGACAGGAGACTTACCACATTCGATGAATTTTCCCGATGTACCAGGAGGACACTTAACAAGAAAGAATTGATCCTCCTAAGGTTTAGTCTTGCTAATACTGTCACTTATTAGCCTCTTATAGGGTTCACACGCCAGACAGGTGACTCTGCATTTTTGGAGAACCGTATCATGTGGAGAATAAGCTTTAGGCAAAGAGAAGGTTGATTTGACGAAATTTCCAAAACTTCTAATTACAAAAGCAAGGTATAGGTGTTGGGTGAAAGTTGGATAGAAGGAACTCCCAGGTCACACAACAACCTGAGCAGGAATGGTGGAAAAGGAAGGGAGCCTCCATGCCAAATATGAATTGTCGAATATGCAAAGTACCCTTCGGGAGGATTCTGAAGGGAGTCTCGGGGAGAGGCATCAATGGCATCTATGCCAGCTATTCCAAAACTATCAAGAATAGTCTTCACCCTATCAGGAGAAGTAATTAAAGAAGACTTTGAAGCAAACTCCTTCTTGGCTCATGGAGTATTGGAACCCTTAGTCTCTGGTTTGGTAGGGCTCTTTTCACTAGACATAGCACTGCCAGGTGATATCATTTCATATCATAAGTGATTAGTACTACATTCTTTTTGCATAAAAAATGCATATGACATCCATGAATATGTCAACATAGCAGTACAAATTGTTAATATCAAGAATGTAATTTATCGGGTTACAAGCTGGTCCTAGGTTTAAAAAAGGGGTTGGCACATGGTTAACCCTATTTGGAAACAACTAGGCCTTTGGTGAAGATAAAATTAGCTATCCCGACATCGAAATTCAAAAAGATGAAAGGCATATGCCCGGGAAAAACAAATCACCAATGGAACACAATGATTGTTCAACCAAGACCAAATAGTTTGACGTCACCACCGAACGCCTAATTAATTCTCAAACACGGTATTAAAAGCCATAACATCCTATTGAAAGAAGTTGGTAAGCCTTTTCGACACCTTCAAACTAACCCGACACCCTAAAAAAGGAGTTAAATAAATACAAATAACAGTGTCGGTAAGGCCTAAAAAAAATAAAGTGGCAACAAGGGTGATTAAGCTAACCCGTACCGGAGGCATAACATTTTACTTCATGGATAAACTGACCCTTTTTTTAAAAACACGTTTTGCATGTTGAAATTCTTAAAATGCGCATTTAGTAAATAAGTAGCCTATCATTTAGTCCGTTAATTATTTTTGAAGCTGCTACTATTGATTGAACCCATATTGAGTACGGGAAAATCTTGGTCGATTTTCTAATCGATCCAAATGCATAATTTATATTACAGCTTGTAATGGTAATAAAATATACTTACAAAGAATCAAACTTGGAATTCTGAGAAGGAAAGTTTAGGTAGTTCTTATAAGAAGTGGTAATCTAGCTCGAGAATTTGATTTGTAGGTAAAAGGTAGAGATAAAGAAGAAGTATTTATAATAAATCTCCTTGTAAATCTGGATCATACAGATGGAAACCAGTCAATGGACGTGATCAAAGGAAATCAGGAGACTCAGAGCTGACACACTGAAAAGGCATTGAAGTTTGACTTGGAAAGTCGAAATTACTCCTTCATTTGGGGGGGGGGGGGGCAAATGTTACTACCAAAATAAAGCATCGAGACAGGCTAGCGGTGAAGGGGGGTAATAGACCGCCACAAACAGAAAGGAGCCTTCCATCAACAAAAGCCCAACACATGGTAAAGCCGACAACATAAGAAAATAATCCAAGAGCTGTACAACTGACACCATCATTAAAGAAAATAACTCAAAATCTGTACAAAGAAAGGATACTGGCAGGGTGGTTCCGACATGACGAGTATACAATAGAAGGTCACACAAGACCAGAAGCAAATGAAGAGAAAGACTAATTGTTACTACAAAAATAAAGCACCGGAACAGGCTAATAGTGAAGGGGTAGTGGACCGTCACAAGCATAAAGAGATCTTCCATCAGCAAAGGTTTGACACAAGAAAAAACCAACAGCATAAGGGAACAATCTACGAGCTATGCAACTGACACCATCGTCGAAGTAAAGAGCTCAAAATCTATACAAAAAAAGAATAACGGCAAGGTGGTTCCGGCACAATCAGTAAACAACGGACGGTCACTCAAGGCCGGAAGCCAATGAAAAAGAGATAAATAACCATACGAACCGGGACCCAGAAGGACGAAAGGGCTATCGGTATTAACTGGCTTAATACCAATACATAATGAGACAAAAGCATAAATGGGAGAAAGCTTAAGGCATACGGAGATTATCCGGGAACCAATTGTCGAGACCTCTATTAGTTAATTTCCGAGATGTTACCCTAATAAGTAACTAACGAAGCACCGGAAGCAACCTCTCGGAAAAGCAAGGATATGCTTCGGGAGTTTACCGAAATGCAAGCCAGAACCCAAAAGAGTGATCAAGCTATCCACACTAATCTTCTTAGTGTCGATACTAACTGTAACAACCCGGAAAATCTGGGCCAGTTTAAAATTTTTATTTTGGCAATTTTAGCGAATTTTGATTATTTAAAATGAATTATTTTAAATAATATCGACGAGAAATTTATTTTGAATAGAATTCGAACGTATATATTATACGCGTCGTCGTTAGAATATAAATATTTATATATAATTATAAATAGAATTGAAAATGGCGCGGTAGTTCGATAATTCGATTTCAAACTTCAATTGAATGTACCGGGTGCAAAACAATCCGGATTTTAGTGAAACCAAAAATAATGGGATCTAATTGTGAATATCTTTCCAACGAATCCGAAAAATCAAGATTTCATATCGGGAATCAAAAGATATGTCCAGTTGAAAATTCTGAATAGTCGCTATGGAATTCAGGCCCTTAAAAATGGACATTTTGCAAATGACCTCGGATTTCGACGAAACCACTTTTGTTGGGTCCGTGATGTCAAGTTATTGCTAGGTTTCAAATTTCATAATTTTTCGAATCAATATGTGAGCGTGGCAAAGGAAAACGCGTTTGACCAGTTTCAGTTGATTTTAATCGACTGGAAAATGGCCATTTTTCTAACGGTCTCAGAATTCGACGAAACTTGTTTTGTTAGGACCGTATCGTCAATACGAAGCTAGAAAATATTTTTCTGCAATTTTTAGAGTTAGTATGCGACCCCGGTAATTTGAAATGCGCGTTTAAATTCAATATAGTGATTTAAATGTAAATTTAACGGAAACTGATTGTAACAGCCGAATCAGCTGACGATACATATCCCATTGTGTTCAGAATGGGGGTAAAACGCTATGGACGACAGGCGGTGGGCCTCGTTTCGAGGTCGTATGTGAAAGTCAACTCTTTAGGATAAAATAAATAAATTAATAAATAAAAATAAATAAAAAAAATATAATACCCTTCTCCCTATAACCTCTGCCCCCCCCCCTTTTCTTCGATTTTCAGAATTAACCGATTGGGGGAAAAAAAAAAAAAGAGAAAACGAAGATCGAAGGAGGAGCAGGCGCGCCCCCTCCTTCCACTGGCGACCGATCGCCTCTTCCCCCCCCCCCCCCTCCGAAGGCGGCGCCGCCCCAGTCCCTTTCTCCTCCTCCCCCTCCTAAAACGCGCGAGACCCCCCCAATCCTCCACCGCAACCCATCGCGAGGCAAAGCACCCAAACCCGCCACTCTGTTGAACCCCGCGCTCAGCACTCCGCCCCCCCCCCCCCCCCCCCACCCCCCCGACCTTCGATGAAGCCGCACAGCCCCTGTAAGTTTATTTTTTTTTCTTTTTTTAACTTATTTATTTTATTTTTATTTTATAGTAGTAATGTAAAAACTGATTTTTTTAAAAGAAGTATATAAAAAAACTGATTTTGTTTTGAAAATATAAAAAAAAAACTGATTTTAGAGGAAAATTAAAACTGATATTAACAGGAAAATTAAAAACTGATTTGTTTTAAAGAAATAAAACTGATTTTTGTTTTAGAAATATAAACTGATTTTTAAAGGAAATATATAAACTGATTTTTCTATGCATTTAAAACCTGATTTTGTTTAAGAGAAAAAGTTTTAAACTTTAAATAGAAAAAGGTTTGAAATTTAAAAGGAAAAAGTTTTAAATTAAAAATAGAAGGAGGTTAGAAATTTACAAAGTAAAAATTCGATTTTTATATATTGAACTTTGAACTAAAAATTCGATTTTTATATATTGAACTTTGAACTAAAAATTCGATTTTTATATATTGAACTTTGAACTAAAAATTCGATTTTTATATATTGAACTTTGAACTAAAAATTCGATTTTTATATATTGAACTTTGAACTAAAAATTCGATTTTTATATATTGAACTTTGAACTAAAAATTCGATTTTTATATATTGAACTTTGAACTAAAAATTCGATTTTTATATATTGAACTTTGAACTAAAAATTCGATTTTTATATATTGAATAGCGAAGTAAAAATTCGATTTTTACATATGTAGTGAAAGCGGACAACGAAGGTGACAAAAATGCGATAGCGATGAAGATTTCTATCAATGAAGAGCCGTGGAGCTAGGATAGCTATCTGTGAGAATTTCTCACCTTTCTATTATTTTTCTAGTTATATATATATATACTAGGATGCAGACGGTGCTTATTAGAAGCACCCGACACCTGTCCACAGACCATGGACTTGTTTGATTGGTTGTGTAGTTGATTAGATTATTTGATTTGAATTGGATTGTTTTGGTGAAATTGAAATTGATATGATTGATATGTGAATGGCGTGGGCCTTCACTAGACCGGGGATAAGGCTAGGCCTTGTCCCGTTTCTAGTATCGTGCCGTTATGCCGCCGAAATTTTCTAAAATATGTTAGAAAAATAAAAATATCATTTTATTTAATAAATGAATTGAATAGAAATTCATAGGTTGAAATAAAATGTTTTATCGTTAAAAATATAATTTTTAACGTGAATATGAAAATAGTGAAGTGAATAAATATTCATTTACAAACCAGATGGTTTGTTTATGTACACTTATTTGAATGACATTGATTGGGACGATAAATTTTACACATCGCCCAACTGCACAAATAAAATCTGTGTTTGTTTGTTTGAAACCCCACACGGGTGTTGGGATGAAATATGAATTTCACTCATCCTGATTGATTAAATATGTCGATCGATTGATTGACAGGCTGTTATAAGCGTTGAATATCTATATTTGATGCTTATACAGTGTAGTGCACTTTGGTTGATGGTTGATTATTTTCAATGTTATTATATACATGTGTTGTATGAAAATCCGTATAATTAATTTTATATGGTAATTGATTGGGCCTCATTCCAATCGTGAAAATAAAGAATAGTTTGATAATAACAAATATTTTGATAATAGGAAATATTTGAAATAGAATATTTGAAAATAGAAATTTATGAAGCCGTGTTGATTAGATTGACGCCATTTTGACGTAAACGATATTTATATCGATTTTATTCATTTTAAAATGAATATTGAAAAGTAATCTCGAAATCGAATATTTCGAAATGAATTGAATTGAAAACGATTTCGAAATGAATTGAATTGAAAACGATTTCGAAATGAATTGAATTGAAAACGATTTCGAAATGAATTGAATTGAAAACGATTTCGAAATGAATTTAATTGAAAACGATTTCGAAATGAATTGAATTGAAAACGATTTCGAAATGAATTGAATTGAAAACGATTTCGAAATGAATTGAATTGAAAACGATTTCGAAATGAATTGAATTGAAAACGATTTCGAAATGAATTGAATTGAAAACGATTTCGAAATGAATGGAATTGAAAACGAATTCAAATTGAATTGAAAGCGAATTGAAATGAATTCAAATTGAATTGAAATTTGAATTGAATAGAAATGAATTTTAAAACGAATTTAAAATGAAGAATTCAATTTTGATTTGAATTGAAAAGAAAGTTGAAAATGTTTTTGAAACGAATTCAAAACTATTTATATAATTCGTTTTAAATAGGAATCGACGAAGTATATATTATATATATTATATATATAATATAATGGCCTGAATAGAACGCGCCGCGCCGCGGCAGTTAGTGAATTTCGACCATTTATTTCAAACGGACATTGCGGGAGATCCGACCGTCGGATTCTCCTAAAACCGGAACCGTTGGGTTCGTATCGAAAAGAGCTTTCTAACGAATATTAGAAATTAGAAATCTAACGGTTGGATTTGGAGATACGTCCAAATCAAATTCGAAAAAGGTCGCTGTAAGTGCAGTTCGATGGCCATTGATGGAAATCGACTGTACGGGCCTTGATAAAATTATTAAAAATAGCAATAATTTGTGTAAAATCATAAGAAATGATTTAGAAAGAATTGGGATGAAAAACTCCATATTTGAAAAGATAAAAATGGATTTTTATCGAAATGAACTAGTTTTGAACTAGAATTATAATTCTATTTATTTTTAAATAAATAAATTGAATTCGAAAAGGGTTTTAAAAATAACCAAAATTTCCAATGATTGCATTGGAGTGGATTTGAATCGAAATTGTCTTCGGAATATTTCGATGTTGGAATTCGTGATTATACAGGTGTTGTTATGGAAATTTGAAAGATATATATTGATATCGTTATTTCCAATACGACATTTGTTAGTCGTAGAATTCGATATTGAATATAAGCCGATATATTTTCTATTCAGAGCCTTGTATTGAATATCGAATGTGATTTGGGTTTGTCGTGAATGGTGTCTTCACTAACACAGTTCTTGAACCCAGTTGAGAAAAGATTAAATCTTTTTATTTAGATTTAATGAAGTGTACCAATTAAATAATATTTAATTGGAATTGAATTGATATTGATTTTTGGGTTTATCGTGAACAGTGTTTTAAATAACACTTGTTCTTTAACCCGATAATTAATGAATGTGATTTGGGTTTGTCGTGAATGGTGTCTTCACTAACACTGTTCTTGAACCCAGCTGAGAAAAGATTAAATCTTTTGATTTAGATTTAATGAAGTGTACCAATTAAAGGATATTTAATTGGAATTGAATGGATATTGATTTTTGGGTTTATCGTGAACAGTGTTTTAAATAACACTTGTTCTTTAACCCGATAATTAATGGGATGTGACTTTGGGTTTATCGTGAACCGTGTTTTAAATGACACTGATTCTTTAACCCAGTCACAGATTAAAACTAAGTGGAGTTTTAATGAATCTTTAATTAGATTGAAAAGATCGAGAATGGAGTATCACCAGTTTTGCTCCAGGCGATAGTTAAATCTTTAACTAGATTTGGATGTGAAATTTAGAAACTAACTGGCGGTTAGCCAAGCAGAATGGTTTTCTGGATATTGATCTGATGTTGGTTTCGGCCTTCGGGGTTAATATTTGGGGAATTATTCTCTTGATTAATTTACGGTTAGTGACTAATGAATTGGAATGAGGCGTATGTTGTGTTTGTGTAACACTTATTTAAAATATACGCGAGTTATTCGGAAAGACCGGGTTTATCCCATTCTGAGTAACTGATACGACGATAAGTCGAAGATGAAGACGATGGTCGAAGACCGGAGGTCTTCACGTCGTTTGGGTAATTACTGATGATCTTGATTGGGCTGTACACCCAAGAAGATGGAAACAGTTAGTGATCGTCCAGACGTACTTGGAGATCGATGGATATGCGGGGTACTAGGTGCCTCCGGTTTCGTTCAGACCCAGAACGGACTTGTAAATGGACTGTGTGTCTGACATCGGATTTCATTCTGTGTGACTGATATCGGTTGCATAGGATGGTTTGCCTGTGTGGCATGCTAAGATGCAAATGATCAAGGCTTCTGTTGAAAAGCAAAGTCTTGTGGTGATGATCAAAGCACGGCCTTTGTGGCGTAGCTTTGTGTAACGTTTACCTCGCGTGTTTCACACCCGGTATGAACCAAAAACGGGAGACGGACCTCAGGGAGGACTTGCGTTTCTTTCTAGCTGAAAAGTGGCGTCAGTGGTTTTACACGCCCTGACGAGTTTGACTTATGTGGTTGTTGCTGTTGCGAGGCGCCTCGGATTGATCGGTCGTTCTCGAACCGATGGAGTCATTTGATGGCTCATTTGCGCCCCAAAGGGCGGGGAAACGTAGTGTTCAGGCATTTTAATCCACATCGGTGGACCGGCCCTGACGATCCAAGGGTCACTCGAGCTCTGATCCTGAGACATGGTAGGCTAGATTGTCTCGAATCGGTTGAGGACTATCTTTTGCCTCGGTTCATAGACGGAAATCCAATTTCCAAATACGTGACTTTGCGGTTTTATATGTAAACCTATATATGGTGACATAGTGGGATGGGGCGCTCATGCCGCCTATGATTGATACTTATGATTTGAAGTTGTTTTATACACTATGCACTTATTATAGTATCAAATGATTTGTTTTAAACGTATCAAGCATTCTTTGGCTGTTATAAGGGAAAACCCTATCCCCCGGCTTGCGTTGCATTGTGTGATAGGACCTGGGTCTTATAACAGCTTCATTTTTCTTTAATTAGCATTGCGCTGTTTGTTATATGCACTGGTATTCTTGGGAGGAAACCCGTTCCGTGTTATATGGCGTGGTCCCTTGATTTACCTAACTTTCAAATAAAGATTAATAACTGTTTTAGTTCTCACACCAGTCACATGACTGACCTGGAGTTTATTGTTTTAACCTAAACTCTGGGTGCCCTTATTTTGACACGGGCAGCTAGTAGTTTTGGTTTTGCAGATTTATATTCACAGGATCCTGGTTTACAGCTGGAATGATATCCGGAAAGCTTTGTATCCGTATATCTACTTCTAGTTGTGTATTGTATTATTTTCCGCTGCTATGTATTTAAATGTAATTTAAATCTCTGATATTTCTGTGTAATATTTATTTATACTCTGTATATTCTTGTAATCTGATGCATTGTTGTAATAACAATGAAATGTTCTTTTGTCTACGTTCTATTTTGTCGTGTTCTCAAAACGATAGGGCGTTTCGAACGGTCTGGGTCGGTTTAGCGACTGGTTCGGACCGAGCGAAATTCCTTGTCGTCACACTAACAGGGGTGGCGGACCCGACAACCTTCCACTTGAATCACAAAGGCAAGTTCTGCAAAGTTTTAATAGCAAAACCGAGAGTCCACATCCGGATGCCTACATCTGAAAGCCCACATCCAGAAGCCAAACCCTTTCAAAAGCCAATAGCACCGGCAAACTCGAGATCGATACAAAGTGGATGGACAAGCAATCAAAAAAGGAGTTCTGCAGACCAGTACCATACTCCCAAGGGTAGAAACCGACACCTCAAAAAGCCGTAAGCAAAGCCTTTAGAACCAAAATAAAAGGCGACCGAGAGACAGAACTCCCGGAACCAAAGGAAAAAGCGGCCGACATTGGCTACTGCTAGCCCAATAGCAAAATGGGCCCCTATTTGTCTATAAATAAGACCCCAGGGGTCTCATTTTAGGGGACAAATTTTCATTTCTCAATCTCGCTCTCTTTCTCTCTTGAGCAAACCCTAATTTTCGAATCGAAATGAGGATTTCTTCAACTCTTGCAATATATCTGTAATTAATAAAGAGAAGAAGTCCGAGACTTAAGCGTTTCTCGATTTGATAAACATATTGTGTTTATAATGATACAACAGGAAGTTAACACTAACCTTTCTTGTGAAAGAGTTGATCATGGTTCTTTCATAGGAAGGAAGGTCTTGGGTAAAACCAAGGCTTCTCCCTCTTCGAACGTTCATACGTGACTTAGCTCTTTCATAGTAAGCCAAATGCAATGCAACCTCGGAAGGGATCTTGTTGTATGCTTGCAACTTGATAACTGATGCAACCAAGGCCTTCCCGGGCTGGTTCAGTGTAGAAGTATCTTATAAGTTAATAAGCGCAATAACATGAAAACAAGTGTGAGTGTTGCGAGATATTAGCCTGTTTCTTCTCAACACAATGTATATTATTTCATCTAATATCTAAAGGTTTTTATCGCATAAGGCCTCAGTTCCATTTAACTAGCAAAAACTTCTCTTCAATGTTGTCCTCGACGTCATAGTCTCATAAGCGTGATACTCACCCCTTGAGGGAAGGGTAACTAATCTTCTGACTAAAGGTATTGACACCTAGGAAACTGTGAAATTAGTTAAAGAACACCAATTCATAACTGCATTTCAATAGCCTTTGGATCATCCTTGCATCAAACTTCGAAGCATACGCATTGTTTATTCTAGTTCGAGTGTTGAAGAAAAATATCATTAACATTTTGGCACTAGAAAGAGGGCCTGAACATACGACCTTATGTTTATCTTATCAAAAATTAATTTGGTAAATTTATTGCTCCATGGCATGGGAAGATGAAATCAAAAAGATAGGAGGGTCAAAACAAGGAACAAACCCCAAACGCCACCCTTGAATGAAACATGGATGTAACACTCAATCTAAACAACAATGAGGAAAGGACGACCTCCGACCCTGTGCAAGCACTGAACCCAAATTCCATGGAGGAAAATGCCGCTGAAATCTTGGATTTTTATAAGGAAGTCCAAGAAATTCAAGCTCAAATAAACGTTAATCAAGCGTACAAGTCTTCAAAGGCCATTAAGTCTAGCTAGAGGGAGGTGGATGAATCTCCGAAGAGAAAGGCTCTTGTCCAACAGTTTGAAGAAAAAGTGAAGCTTAAGGCAGCTTCCTCTAAAAATAAAGATCCCGTTTAATGGGGATATACCATCAAGAAAATCAATGTGAACAGGAGCAATCTGGAAGCTCTACGTCTAAAGGCTATGATCCTAAAAGAGAAAATTATGACAAGAGTCTTACCTCAAAGATATTGGTAGAAAGATCGTCAAAGATTTGTTGGGAAGCAAAGGGAAAAGAACCCAGGATAACATGGTTAATGATAATGAAAGGGTAGCTCCTTTCACTGACGAAATTATGAGTATCATAATACCATCTAGGGTAAAGGTTCCAACTATAAAATACCTCTGAACCGCCGACCTTGATGATCATCTAATGGCTTTCGACAGCCAAATGGATCTCTATAATACTTTAGGAGCCATTAGATGTAGGCTTTTTCCACTAACCCTCCAGGGAGCAGCACCCAAGTGGTGCCATTGGTACAGAGAAAATACCATCTATTCGTGGAAGCAGTTTGCCTATGAATTTTACGCAAAGTTTTGCATCTACAAGGATCCAACAGTTGATTGCACAATTATTTCAAACATCAAACAGAGACAAAGGGAGTCCCTAGGAGATTGCTTGAAAAGGTTCAATGTTGATGCATTGAAGGCAAAGGACATGAATGACATTGATAAGCTAATTACCGTGCATTCGAGGTTAATTGAGAACACCCTATTCTAGAAGGAACTATACATCCATGGCTATAAAAACTTACAAGACTTTCACTTTCAGGCTGACAAATTCATCTATATGGATGAATTGAACTTCATAAAGAAGAAGTTTGGGCCATGAGGGGAAGGAGGAAAGCCGAACTTTGGTAGAAAGCCTCAAAGTGGAAGGTTTGGCTTGGATGGAAATCAGAAAAGGCCGAGGTGGGATGATTCTAATTCCAACGCAGTCTCCTTAAGCAATCCCATTTCTTTTGTGTATGCTATGTAAAAAGAAAGGTTCAATAACTTCCCCGTCTCGCTCAAAGCCAAGAATTACCCTGAACCCCATACTAGTGGAAAGTATTGTGAGTATCACAAAATGAATGGACATAAGACTGACAAGTGCAAGATTTTGGATGGAATTATTCAGAAGCTTATCAGAGAGGGACACCTGAAAGAGTTTGTTTTGAACAAATCGACATATTCCCCACATATGAATGGACAACATAAAGTTTCAGCAAACTAATAGAGGCCGCTGTGGAGGAAAGTCATCTAGACTTAGGCCCAACAGTAAACCGGATCGATGTGATCCATGGTGGGCCACATCCTACTGGAAATTGCCTGGTAGCCAGGAACTAAGACATAAAGGAGGCTCGCGAAGTGATATTCTCTATTCAAGAAGAAACCTCACTGAAAAATGCCTGTTACTTTCTCAAGATGAACAACCGAGTGGTTTCTCTGGAGGAGATGAAGAAAGGGGTCCATCATCCATACAATGACCCTCTTATGATAATAGTTCAAATTGGTCTCTCTGTTGTTTCTAAAATCCTTGTTGACATGGGAGTGTCATCAATGTCATCTTTAAGCATGCTTTTGATCAAATGGGAATTTCTAAGAAGAAGTTGGAACCAAGCAATGAGCCAATCTTTGGCTTCAATAACAAGGGATTGACTCCTATAGGACAGATCAATCTCCTAGTCCAAGTTGTCTTATCATCACTCCACCAAACCTTTGAAACTCTCTTTGTTGTGATCGATCAACCATCCTACTACAACACCTTCTTTGGTCGACCTGCTCTGGAAGAAATGGATGCTTTTATCTCTTCCAAGTATCTTATAAAAAAATCCTTGACTAAACAGGGATTAGGGACCATCCAGGGAAGGAAGTTTAGTTCCCGTGAATTGTACTTCGCAACGGTTAACAAATACAAAAGGGAGTACTCTTCGTACTTTGATTCTTCTACTACTTTTAAACCTTCGGATGATTCTTCTACTATTTTTAAACCTTCGGATGTTGGATTCTTACATCTAACATTCGAAGTTAAAGTTAATGAAGCTGACAAATGTACAAATGGTAGGTACATTTCTTTGAGATTAAAAAGGAAGAGAGTCGATAACATAGATTTGGTAGAGGAAGAATAAATTATTACAGACTTGGATTCTAGAGGAGACACTGAAAGAATAAAACCAATAGAGGATTTGGAAGAAATAAATGTTGATCCGAAGAATAAGACCAAAGTCATCAACATAAGGGAAAGGTTGACAGAACCCCTGAGAGGTGACCTAGTTTGGTTCTTGCAACTCAACAAGGATGTTTTTGCTTGGACCCATTAAGACATAGTGGGAATCAATCCTTATATCATGAGCCATGCCCTAAACATAAACCCTCATGTAATCCCAGTCCGAAAAATGAAGAGGAAATACAACAGAGACCGATCAGAGGCTTTAAAGGAAGAAGTCAAAAGGTTAGAAACAAACGAGTTCATCCAAGAAGTTTTTTACCCCAGATGGTTGGCTAATCCTGTGTTAGTAAAGAAGTCCAATGGGGAATGGAGAACATGCATCCATTATACAAACTTAAACAAGGCATTATCAAAGGATTGCTACCCCCTCCCGCGGATAGACCAAGTTGTTAATGCAACAAGTGGCCACAAGATATTGTCCCTGATGGAAGCTTACTCAGGGTATAACTAGATTCCAATGCATAAATACGACGAGGACCATACAAGTTTTATCACTGATTGGGGAAAGTTTTGTTACAAAGTAATGCCCTTTGGATTGAAAAATGCGGGAGCAACATACCAAAGGCTAGTTAACAAAATGTTCCAAGAGCAAATAGGGTGCAACATGGAAGTATATGTAGATGATATCCTATTGAAGCCCGTTAAAGCAAAAAGCCACCTAAAGGACCTGGAAGAGATGTTCAACATCTTAAGAAGTTACCAAATGAAGTTAAACCTACAAAAGTGTTCTTTTGAGGTCCAATCCAAAAATTTCCTAGAATATGTGGTAAGTGAACATGGCATTGAGGCTAGCCCTGACCAAATTTAAGCCATAAAAGATATGGAAGAGCGTAAAACAAGCAAAGAAGTCATGAGCTTAAACGGAAAGGTAACATCCCTCAGTAGGTTCATTTCCAGAGCTATTGACAAATGCGTCTATTTCTTTGATGTTATAAAGAAAAAGGAGAACTTGGAATGGAACAAAGAATGTAGAAAGGTCTTTCAAGAATTGAAAGATTACACGGGAAAACCGCCGATTCAATATAGTCTCGAGAAGAGAGAAGATTTATATCTCTATATGGTCATTTCAGAATATGCGGTAAGCTCAGCCCTTATAAGAGAGAGTGACGGAACTCAACATCAAATTTATTACGTCAGTAGAAGGTTAAAGAATGCAGAAACCCGATACCTCGTGATGGAAAAATTAGCATATTTCCTAATACTTACAGCACAAAAGCTTAGAGGCTACTTCCAAGCACATCCTATTAAGGTCTTTACTAGCTTTCCGCTTAAGCAAGTTTTCAACAAGCCAGAAACCTCAGGAAGGTTAGTAGAATGAGGGATTGAACTTAGCGAATATGAGATTGAATTTCAACCTCAAACAACTATCAAAGGACAAGCTCTTGCAAACTTTGTGAACGAATGCACAAGCTTCATTACAGAACAATCAACTAAAGAGAATGACTTATAGGCTAAGTGGCAACTATTTGTTGATGGGGCTTCAAATGAACAAGGAGCAAGGGCATGTTACATTATAATTACACTTGATGGACATCACTTGCACTATGCGATCAAGCTAGGGTTCTCTGCTACTAACAATGTGGTCGAATATGAGTCAATGATGGCAGGGTTGAATCTAGCACTACATTTAAAGATACATAGAATAGAGATCTTAAGTGATTCACAACTAATGGTAAATCAGATAAAGCAAACCTATCAAACCAAGGATGCACGGTTGGCTCTATATGTAAAAAGGATATTAAAGATGCTTTCCCAATTTAAGGATTTCGCAATACATCAAACACCCATAGGGGAGAATACTCAAGTCGATTCACTAGCCAAATTGGCCAGCTTCCTAGGGGCACCCAAAACTCGAGTAATCCTTGTAGGATACCAAGAAAGACCAAGCATGAGCATGAAGAGTCTGAAACAGGAAAAGAGTTATTGGTCCTAACTAGATCCCAAGCTTCGAAAAAGGGAGAAGGAATGGAGAGGGAGGTTGCTTCACCTTCCTCAACAGAAATAAATTACCATTACGAAAATACCTGGATGGCTCCTATCGTAGAGTATCTTCTGAATGGAGCTTTACCCCTTAGCAGACAAGATGCAAGGAGAATAATACACCAAGCCCTACATTTGTGATTACAAATGGGATTCTCTGTAAGAAAGCTCCAAAATAACCTGACTTCCTCCTAGTGAGTCAACAAATATCTCAAGCCCTTGGCCATTCGATGTATAAGGGATAGATTTGATCGGACCCCTACCAATCTCCAAAGGTGGAGCTAAGTATGCCGTAGTAGCCATTGATTACTTTACCAAATGGGTGGAAGCAGAAACCCTTCCGATAATCACATCTAAGAAGGTGTTGAGATTTGTGATAAAGAATATTGTTACTTGCTTTGGGATGCCTTGCAAGATCATCAAACAATGGAACACAATTCGAGACCAAGGAATTCACTCGGTTTTTTGATAAGAATGGAATTATCAAAAGCTTTTCCTCAGTTGCCAATCCAAGGGAAAACAGAGTTGTCAAAGCTGCAAACAAAACCATAAAGTCAATCCTAAAGAAAGGACTAAATCAAGCCAAAGGAAATTGGGATGAAGAATTACCCTTAGTACTTTAGGAATATAGGACTTCTGCTAAAACGGCGATGGGACATACTCCATTTTCTTTGACATATGGATGTGAAGCCATGATTCCGACTGAGATTGAAATCCCTTCACACAGAAGGATATCCTACACATCTGATCCAAATTAAGAGTTAAAGAAGGAATCCTTAGATCTAATACAAGGATTAAGAGATGAGGCTACGATCATAATAGCGGAATACCAAAGGAGGATCACAAAATACTACAATTCGAAAATCAAAACTAGAAACTTCACAAAGGGAGATTTGGTCTTACGAACGGTAATGGCAAACATAAAGAACCCATCAGATGGTTCACTTGGCCCAAATTGGGAAGGACCCTTAATCATCCATCAAGAAGTCATGCCTGGGACGTATCGGATTTGCAAACCAAATGGTGATCTGGTTCCAAGGAGATGGAACTAAGAACATTTAAGACCATACTTCTCAATGGTAAATGAGTAAAGGGAGGTCTTCTCCCAGAATATTCACATGACTAAGGGTATGAAAATCCTCTTAAAGCTTGAATTAACCCAAGAAGGGTCGAACTACAAATGGATAGAAACCTTTGTCATCGCCAAGATTGGTCAGTACAAGGCATCCCCCGGGGGGGTTGTGTGTAAGCCTTTCTCTACGCCCAAAATAGAAAGGACCATGTTAAAGCATCGAAAGCATAAGCCTCTGACCCACACCAGAAATGGTCATGATGGAGCATCTAGTTATCACGCCCTGCCTCTACTCGTAAAAGAGTATGCCCTGCCTCTGCTATCAACTAAGCACGTCATACCTCTGCTTGCAGAAGAGCACGTCCTACCTCTGCTTATGTTCCACGTTACTCACTGAAGGGAGCACAAACCCCTATCATCCCCTACGATGGTCAGGATAGGGCACCCTTTGGAGGGGTGGAGTGTAATTATTTATGACCGCCCAGGATGGCCAAGGTAAAGCATCAAAAAAGTAATCCTTACTTATATGTCTACGATGGCCTGGTTTAAGCATCTAAGACCTTATCAACACCTACGATGGTTAGGACATGGTGCCTCTTCAAGGGAGGTCGAGTAAGTCCTTGGGTCTTTCTTTTGGATGAGTTAGCCAAGCGTACCGGACGCACATGCCTAGAGAGTGGCCAACAAAGCACGTACATCCTCTTCTTTGACAATAAAAGCCCAGAGGGCGGCTCAAGAAGCACGTACAACCTTTGCTTCATAAATCAAACCCAAAGGGGGTAACAAAACTATAATACGAGAAGTGGATTTCTGGTCTTCAATCTTCAAATACCCGAATAAGAGTAATAACAGAAGCGGAATTCTAGTCTTCAAACTTTAAATACCCGAACAAGGTTGGTTTGGGACTTTTATTAATACCAGAAGCAGGATTCTCGTCCTCAAACTTTAAATACCCAAATAATGGTTGCTTCAGGATTTTTGTTAATACCAGAAGTTAATTTATGCCCTTCAATCTATTAATAAACGAATAAGGTTGGTTCAAGAAAGGCCCCTGCAGAGTCGGTGCCCGAGACATTTTATTATGAAATTTGATATTAATACATATCCATAGTTGACAACCAGGAAGTCCCCTAAAACTTTTTCTTCTATTTTCCAATAGAATCTAAAATACACGAGTCTGATATAATATTAGTGATCAGTTCTGAACAACACCTTATCCATTATATATTCAAATAGAAATAAAAACTAATGAGCAAAATTAGTTCTAACATGTAAAATTAGTTATTGAAGTTCATACAGGCGAAATACGAAAAAAATTCAAAAAAGAAGTTTGACTTGAAAAGTCAAAATGCCCCTTCACTAGGGGGACAAATGTTACTACCAAAATAAAGCACTGAAAAAGGTTGATGGTGAAGGGGTAGCAGACAAACATAAGCATAAAGAGATCTTCCATCAGCAAAGGTTCAGCGTATGAAAAGCCAACAGCATAAGGAAACAATCCTCGAGGTGTGCAATTGACACCATCGTCGAAGTAAAGAGCTCGAAATCTAGACAAAAAAAGAATACTGGCAGGGTGGTTTCGGCATGATCAGTAAACAACGGAAGGTCACCCAAGACCAGAAGCCAATGAAAAAGATACAAATAATCATACAAACCGAGACCCAGAAGGATGAACGGGCTATCAGTATTAACTGGCTTAATACTGATACATAATGAGACGAAAGCATCAATGATACAAAGCTTAAGGCATACGGAGATTATTCGGGAACCAATTGCTGAGACCTCCGTTATTTTGTTTCCGAGAAGTTACCCTAATAAGTAACTAACAAAGCACTGGAAGCAACTACCCAGAAAATCGAAGATATGCTTCGGGGGTCTACTGAAAGGAAAGACGGAACCCTAAAGAGAGACAAGCTATCCACACTAATCTGCTTATTGTCGATACCGACAGGGGTGGTGGACCCAACAACCTTCCACTTGAATCATAAAGGCAAGTTCCGCAAAGTGTTAATAGCAAAACCGAGAGTCCACATCCAGAAGCCTACATCCGGAAGCCCACATCCAGAATCCAAACCTTCCAAAATCCATTCGCACCGGCAAAACTCGGGATCGATACAAAGTGGATGGACAAGCAATCAATAAGGGAGTTCCGCAGACCTGAACCATCCTCTCAAGGGTTGGAACCGATGCCTCAAAAAGCTGTAAGCAAAGCCTTTAGAGCAAAAAAGAAAAGGCGGCCGAGAGCCAGAACTCCCGGAACCAAAGGGAAAAGCGGCCGACAGGGGCTATTTCTAGCCTAATTGTAAAAGTGGCCCCGATTTGTCTATAAACAGGTCCCTAGGGGTATCATTTTAGGGGCTGAATTCTCATTTCTCAATCTCACCGTCTTTCTCTCCCGAGAAAACCCTAATTTCCAAATCGAATTGGGGATTTCTTCAACTATTGTAATACATATGTAATTAATAAAGAGAAGAAGTCCGAGACTTAAGCATTTCTTGATTTGATAATCATATTGTGTCTATAATGATAAGACATGGAGTTAACACTAACCTTTCTTGTGAAAGAGTTGATCACGGTTCTTTCATAGGAAGGAAGGTCTTCGGTAAAATCGAGGCTTCTTCCTCTTCGAACGTCCATACGTGACTTAGCTCTTTTATAGTAAGCCCAATGCAACCTAACCTCGGATGGGATCTTGCTGTAATCTTGCAACTTAAAAACTAACGCAACCAAGGCCTTCGTCGGCTGGTTCGATGCGGAAGCATCATATAAGTTAATAAGCGCAATATCATGAAAACAAATCCGAATGTTGCGAGGCATTAGCCTGTTTCTTCTCAACACAATGTATATTATTTGATCAAAGATCTAAAGGTGGTTATTGCATAAGGCCTCTTTTCCATTTAACTAGTAGAAACGTTTCTTCAAGGTTGTCCTTAACTTCATATTATCATAAGTGTGATACTCACCCCTTGAGGGATGGGTAACTAATCTTTTGACTAAAGGTCTTGACACCTAGGAAATTGTGAAATTAGTTAAAGAACATTGATTCATAACTGCATTTCAATACCCTTTGGATCATCCTTGCATCAAACTTCTAAGCATATGCATTGTTTATTCTAGTTAAGGTGTTGACGACAAATATCATTAACACCGATAATCCTATAAACCGGACCTAGAAGGACGAAAGGGCTATCGGTATTAGCTTGCTAAATACTAATACATAAGGAGACGAAAGCATTTAATATACAAAGTTTAAGGCACAAGGATGTTAACTGGACTTTTGGTCCGGTTCCCAAAAGTACGTAAGGCGCGCTTGGCTCAATATATTGCATAGAGCCACAACCGAGAGTGTTTCTAAGGAGTAAAGGAAGTGAGCCAAGAAGGGATCACACCGACGAGAAGCTCGCCGCTCCTCTAAATATTCCCCAAACCAATACATCGAACCTAGCGAAGCCACAAGCATCGACCTCGACTTCATATGACCATTTTCTGTATTCTTCATACCCCCCGAGGTATGAAGTTTCTAGAGGCGAGCATTCCGGATCCGAGATTCTGGTGGCCTAATATATAGGATACGAAATTCCTGGTGTGGTCCCCTACTTCTACCTACTCCTACATACTCCCACATAACCACTCCACTACAAATACCCTTTGACCTCACACTACAAAGGGGTTGGAATTTGGTGATTTGACACCTCTAGAGAGCTCCAAATAGTCTCTTTAATGGCATCTCCACTTTAAGGAAGAAGAAGGTCAAAATTGTCTTTTTCCAAAATATTAATATATGATAATTATGACATCGTATAACTTAGAGATGCCATGAGATGTTCTCAACCTTGTAACTCTTGGTTATTAATAATATTCCAACGACTCTTCGAAAGTGGACGTAGGTCTCTCACGAGGCCAAACCACTATAAATCTCTAGTGTTATTTATTGCTTTCCGCGCTTACTTTTCCGACTGAAACTATAATTCCTAAGTAATTGGAATCTTGGGTGTTTACGACATTTTTTGCCATCAACATTTTGGTGTTTTCACCGAGAAAACTCAGATTTGCTTCTTTGTCGCACATTACCATCTCGACTTCCACGTGCTTTAGGTTCCTTTGCTAACCTACCGTCGAGTCCTCTTACGATAGCAAAGTGAACAAAGAATGCGATGATCGGCTCTTCAGCCGCAGCCGAAGCCAGAACATCCCAACAGGCTCAGCTGGTGGATATCCCGGCCACTACTGAGATCATTCCTCCTTTTGTAGACCCCGAAGCTCCTGCAACATAAGCGCAGGTCTATGCCCTTAGTGAAAAGTATGAAAACATAGCCGTCGAACTCAATCAGGCATTAAGAAATAGCATCGACCTTATGCGCCAACTCTAAGAAAGTCAATGCATCGTCACTCAACTTCATCTCGCTCAGAACAACGCCCGACCTTGATGCATTATCTCGGAAACTTTATCTTTCAATTTCAAGGGGCCCACATCAAAGAAGGAGATTTAGCCTCATCAACAATGTCGCCATCCGCACCAATGCCCTAGACAACAGCAATGGCAATGGCTACGCCAACGACAATGGAAACGAAAGCGGTGACCGAACTACAGTCATTTATAGTGAGGGGAATAGTACGGAAATCACTCCCGATTGATTATCAATGACGGACTAGGTCTGAACAACCAACCCCTTCTTCGACAGAACCAGACTATCGCCACTTAGGATGAAGGACCTACTTTCCCAGCGGCCCACGCTCTTCTTGAACAAGATGCGCATCAACCCACTCAGCCTTATCGTTCATACAAAACCCCGATTATATATGTTGAGGATATGAAAGAAGATGACCTGTACATTCATCATAGGAGATGCCCTCGCAACAAAACTCCTGAACCTTGCCAAAATCTATGGACTCCGGTGGCGGATCCCCATCCAAATTATCTCCCCGACATAGTCCGAAGAATCATAAGGGAAATGCAAGGGAACATAAATGACTCATGGGAAGCCCACATAAGGCGTAACCTCTTCACAAGAAGGGTAAACAAAGCTGAATGGCCGCGATGCTTCAGCTTGCCAAAGATGCCACTCTATGATGGCACGACCGACCCCTACACCTTCCTGAATCGATACGAATGGCAAATGATCTCCAGTCAGGGCAACGACCCAGTCAAATGCAAGTGCTTCCCGGTTTTCTTATCAGGGACAGCTTTACTCTGGTTCTCTCGTCTCCTACTTAATTCCATCAACAACTTTGGCCAACTAGCAACAAAATTGGTCAAGCAATCCATAGTACACATCCAGACTCCAAAGAATGCCCTCACTCTCTCTAACCTCTATCAAGGACTCACCAAGTCACTTAAGAGCTACCTTTCCCAATTCAACACCGCCCTAGCCAAAGTCGAAGACCCGGATCCTCGCACCGTGCTTTTTTAGTTAGCAAAAGGTATCCTCCCTACTTTAGAGTTAGGGGCATGGACCGATAGGAAGCAACCTAAAAGCCTCGACGCTTTCTATGAAAAAGCAGGGCAATACTTGTGCCAGGAAAAAGGGAGACGGAACCGGCTCTCTGAAACCAGTCGCCCCAACAATCCGCATATGGATACCATGAATAACAACGTCAAAGTGAAATAGGTCAGAGAGCCCTTCGATAAGGACAAGGAGGCAGGTCCTTACGAACAAAGTATGAATAATGGTAGGCAGGGTGACCGAAACAACGGCCAGGTCCCGATGGAGAAAAGAAAACTCGGCCCTAACATGCTTACGAGATCTACACCCCACTGAATGAAGATCTAGAAACATTCTACTTGGATACATGTAACATGCTGCCATACAAGAAGACGCACTCCAAGGAATCCAGTAACTTTGAGAAGAACACCGGCAGGTAATGTCTATACCATAACATGTATGGGCATAGTACCAATGATTGTCGCCAGCTCAAAGACGCAATTGAAAAGCTTATCCATGAGAAGTGCCTCGAGCAATATGTCCAAGAGCTCTTTCCTCCTGAAGCAAACTTAAAACCTCCGGTGCTAGCACCTCCAGCACAAGCCAAAGAAGCTCCTGGGCCGTCCCACCCAAGGCAGGGGATTGTGATCAATACTATTTGTGGCGGGCCCTTCCCCACGCACGACAGCTTTCAAAAAATGGAAGAATATGTGAGTTCTATAAAGCACACCTATGAAGCCTGCTCCACTCCAAACGAATCCATCCCAGCGAAGCTTCAGAAATCTATGCGGGATGACATTGTCTTCCGCGAAAGAGATTCTACGGGAATTGAGATCCCGACTACAGATCCTCTCGCTATCACAGCTCAAATCGGTGCTGCTTCTGTCCAAAGAGTATTGATTGATTCGAGAAGCTCGGTCAACATCATTTTCAAAGCTTCCTATGATCAAATGAAATTAGAAACAAAGGACTTAGAAACGTGTTGTGCCACGATCCACGGCTTCAATGGAGCTTCTAGTCATCTATTAGGAATGATCGACCTACCTGTTGAACTTGGTGATGGGGACCAGAGCCGAGTCCGCGTCCTCACCTTCATGGTTATCGACATTGTCTCCCATTACAACATCTTCTTTAGACGACCCTTCCTTACAGAATTTCGGATTTGCATGTCACCATGGTCCCTCCTAATGAAATTCCCGATGGAGAACAGGATAGGAACAGCTAGAGGTAACCAAGCAAATGCTTGAGAATGCTACACAATATAATGGAAAAATGCATGCAGTAAGGAAAAGGGCAAGGCTGTACCTCCACCCTCTTGCGCCAAGACCGTTTCTACATAGAAATCAATGATGTCTGGGCCTTGGCTCAGGCGCCACTGTTGTCTTTCCGATGATCTCGATCCAAGGAAGGACGAAGAGCCAGAGTACGAAAGAGCTACTCCAGTTGAACCTACAGTGGACATTCTGATCAACCCCAATGATCCATCAAGGGTACTAAAATCATATCACAACTCCACCCTGCAATAAAAGAAGATATTGTGAATTTCTCAAGGGCTAGCTGGACTTGTTCGCATGGACTCACTCTGACATGAGGGGCATCGACCCTGCAGTTGCTTGCCACTATCTGAGTCCTGATCCTACAATGCCTCCGGTTAAGCAGAAACGCTGCTTCTTAGGACCTGAAAGGTCCAAAGCACTCGAGGAAGAGGTATACCGCCTACTTAACAACAACTTCATCCACGAAGGCAACTATCCCAAATGGGTCTTCAATTCATTTCTGGTAGAAAAAGCCAATGACAAATGGCGAACCTGTGTCAACTTCTCCGACTTAAACAAGGCATGTCCCAAGGACAACTTACCACTTCCGAAGAGCGACCGACTTGTTGGTTCAACTTCCGGATACCAGCTATAATCTTTCATGGATGCATATTCAAGCTAAAATCAAATTCCAATGTGTATTCGCGACCAGGACCATACCTCTTTCATAACCGATCTGCTGGAGCCACTTACCAACGAATGGTTAATCGCCTCTTTAAAAACCAGATTGGAAAGTTCATGGAGGTATACGTGGACGATATGCTAGTAGAATCTAAAATATCAAGTGATTACGTCCGCGACCTCTCCAAAGCGTTCGATGTCCTCCGCCAATACGACATGAAACTCAATCCCCTGAAGTGCTTCTTTGGAGTTGCCTCAGGAAAATTCTTGGGTTTCAACGTCAACTCTCGAGGAATCGAAGCTAACCCCGAAAAAATCAAAGCTATTCGAGATATTTAAGTCCCTCATAACATCAAAGATGTCCATAGTTTGAACGGGAAGGTCGCCGCTTTAAGTCGGTTCATCTCTAAGGCCACCGACAAATGCATTTCTTTCTTCGACTTACTTTGAAAGGGGAAGCGCAACTTCAAATGGTCCCCAGAATGCGTTTCCACATTTGAGGAGCTTCTGAAAAAATAGAGCAACCACCTATCTTGTCTGAACCCGTGGACCATGATGACTTATATGTTTATTTGGCTGTTTCCATGCAGGCAATCAGCTCGGCACTGGTACGCATCGAAGACCGTGTCCAGCGACCCGTCTACTACATTAGCAAAAGATTGACAGCGTAGAAAAGAATTATCCAAGGCTCGAGAAATTGGCCTACTGCCTACTGATCTCTTCCCGGAAGGAGCGGCCATACTTCCAATCTCACCTCATAAAAGTCTTTACTGACCAGCCGTTGCGACCAATCTTGCAACGACCTGAAGCATCAAGGCGACTATTAAAGTTGAATATAGAGCTGAGTCAGTTCGAGATAACTTTCATCCCCCATCGTTCCATCCTTGGGCAGGCCCTCGCCGATTTCATAGTTGAGTTTACCACTCCTAAGGAGCCATCTCCTAAAGACGTCGAAACCCCGAATCTCCAATGGAAACTATTTGTGAATGGATCCTATAACTGTAAATCCTCCAGAGCCGGAGTAGTGCTCATCACTCCAGAAGAGTGCTCGATATGCTACACTCTAAAGCTCAACTTCCCTACTACCAACAATGACGTAGAGTATGAATCCTTAATAGTCGGGCTTAGAATCACAATCGAACTTAATCTAAGGGCCATCTAGGTCTTTTCTGACTCTTAGCTCATCGTGCGCTAGGTACAGGGAGAATTCCAAGCCTAGGGGCACGGCTTGCCCCATATCTTGCCCAGGTCCGGGAGACGCTCACCAACTTCGACCACTTTGTCATAACCCTTATCCTTCGAGAATAGAATGAAAAAGCAGAATCATTGGCTAAGTTGGCAAGCTCCAAAGATGCACAGCTTATGGGGCTCACCCCAGTCGAAGTAGCCGACTCACCAAGCATTAGCCAAATAAAAACCAATATGGTCATGGGAACCAAAACCGAACCCGAATCCTGGATGACCCCAATAAGTAACTACTTGCAACACGGGACCCTCCCAAGGCGCTAAGGAAAAACGGTCCCTCACTCGCCAGTCAGCTTGCTACATTCTCATGGATGGAATACTTTACCACAGAGGCTTCTCCGTCCCACTACTGTGATGTGTAGCCCTCGACGATGTCGACCGAGTACTCTCAGATATGCACAGAGGCAAGTGTGGTGACCATACCGAGGAGCAAACCCTAGCAAGGAAGATCATCAGGCATGGTTATTATTGGCCCACAATTGACTAAGACTCCCAAAACTATGCACGAAAGTGCGACAAGTGCCAACGCTTCTCGAAAATTCCAAGAGCCCTACCTGCCAAATTAACGCAAATAGTCATCCCTTGGCCGTTCGCCATGTGGGGAATCGACATCATCGGAATTCTTCCAATGGCCAAAGGTAGGGCATGTTATGATGTCGTCGCAATTGATTACTTCACCAAATGGACAGAGGCCGAAGTTTTTGCCACAATACCCATGAAGAAAATGATCTACTTCGTCGTCCACAACATCATCGCCCTTATGGGTCCCTCAAGATATCATTTTCGACAACGGTACCCACTTCGAGAGCGCTGAATTCAAAGCCTTCTGCCAATGGTACAAAATCAAAAAAAGATTCTCAGTAGTGTCTCATCCTCAAGCCAATGGGCAAGTCGAGGCTGTTAACAAAATAATTAAATCCATCATCAAGAAGCGACTGGAAAAGACCGGAGGCATATTGGCGGATGAACTCCCTCTGGCCCTATGGGCCTACCGAACCACTCACAAGTCAACAACCAGACACACTCCCTTCGTCTTTGCTTATGGATCTGAAGCTGTCATCCCCATTGAGCTAAAGCTTCAGTCTCATCGAGTTACTTACTATGATCCATGTAACACCCCGCATTTTATGACAATTAAATATTTAATAGTGCATATGTGTATATATATGCGTAAACATAAATATATAAAAGAAGAATAAAATAATGGTAATATATGATTGCATGTAATAAATACATGCATTGAAAAGAAGAAAATATTAATGCAATGATTTACAAATATTATGCATTAATAAGAAAAGAAAAATGAAAGAAAAAGATGCATGCAAATGATAAGGTTACGTGCAATGGTTTAAATAAAATATTACAACAAAAGGAGGTATAAGAAAAGAACAATGACCACCATTGTTTTAAGCCTTGTTAACGAAAGACTAAGTAGTCCAGTTTGTTAGAGCATATGACTTTCATGAGAGTGGCGCAGGTTCGATCCCCACAGGCACCATATTTTTTTCCCCCGGGGGGATCTTTATAATTACCACTGCTTAGCTTTCATTTCGCCTCTGACCATCAAATTAAATGTGAATAACCCGTCCTCCTCTCTTTGAAACAAGGGGCGCTTCTAGTTCTATGCGTGCTTCAAACAATTTTGTCTTCTCCATTTTACCATATCTCTAGAGTCAATAATTTTCTATTTTAAATGAACGGCTAAAATAAAACACGTTCTAAAGAGAAAATATGTATATATGCACATATAAGGAAAATTATACATATAAGGAAGTACACAAATATATGTATACATGTATATGAAAATATATGTGTATATATATATATGTGTGTGTGTATATAAATATATATAAATATAAATATAAATATATATATATAAATATAAATATATAAAGGAGAAATTCAAAATAAGGCTGCAATCAAAGAAATATGGTAAGAATTAAATAACGGAAAAACACCGTTTGAATTTTGAAATTGAAATAAAAAGTTATGCGTATATATATATATATATATATATGTGTGTGTGTAAAATGGTCATTAGAATTTTTGTATACATATAAGGACCTTATATATGAATATAATTCAATTCAAATGAAACAGAAGGCCATGCGCAAAAGAAGAGAGGAAAAAAGGGGTAGAGGTCGACTTAGGGGTCGACCCAGGGAAGGGTGTGTCGACCTTAGGTCCAGCCACCCATAGGGGGGTCGACCATGGGGTCGATCCACCCCTGATCCGGGTAGATTCATTGATGAACCTGGAATATTTTCTTAACCATATTCGTTGCTAACTCAGCGCTGCGTGTACGATAAAATCCTTAACACCTATAAAAAGGTTTGTAGAGCCTAGCCAAAATCTCACATTTTCTGAGAGGCTGGCTAAGCTCTGCCATTTTTCTCCTCCTCAAATCTCTTTAAAAAAATAGAATAATTAGTTTAAAAAAAAAATATGATTCAAGATCTGGAGGAAATTAATGTATATTAATAAAGAAGGCGTTTATAATTCTATTCGCACTACGCCATAGATTGAATACTGCAACACCAGAGAAGTGATGCAGTAAGTGCTAAAAAGTGTTGCTATAGGCAAAAAATGATATGTGGAAACACTTTTTCGGGGTTGCCTTTTACCACGTCGCCTTAAAGTCAAAGGCAACACCTTTGCAACCATATGGTAACATCGGTACAAGTGTTGCCACAGGTACCACTAGAACAAAAAAAATACCCTTTCAGAACTTCCAAAAACAGTTGTAATATGTTTAGTATAGTTGGTAGTCGTAATAAAGTCAACCTTTTTTAAAACTGTTTCTAGCAGTTGTTAAAAAAAATTATAGCTGCTAAAAGTAATTACACCTTAACTGCTATTAATCAATGATTTCATAATATTATAATATATATTATTATAACAAAGTATTTTGTCCAAATAAATATTTTATTTCAACATTTCAAATGGTAAAAAAAATTTGAACTCCACTATTATACATTCACTGGTATATTTCGTATTTACATACATTTCTCACTACATTATGACTCGATTCACTCATTTACAGACTCACAAATACAACCATAAGTAAGAAAAAATGCATGAACATGATTATATAAACTACTACCTATATTTTTTTCCTTCTGATGATTCGCTCGCAAAGTATGCGCAACTTCTCTAGTTCAATCATACATGCTAATGTGCTTGTATAACATACAGTAAGAATGCGAATGTTTAATACAATTTTTAGAATGAATCAAAAGGATAATTAGTACCTTTGGGAGTTTCTTACGGAAGACGACATCTAGTCTTGCATCGAAGGTGTTTTCACAAACAATTTTTCCATTTAGAAGCTAACACAACTCCTCTAAAGCTGAACAATTAAATTTAATGTTCAAATGAGAATCAACTGGGTAACCAAGTGCATACACATACACTTGTATATTTCATGGGGACCTCCTAGACTAACAGCCTTTTTCTTTTGGTTTCAAACAAAAAATAATAACATTGTAGTCCTAATAAAAACACTTTTTATAATATATTGAACTACAACAATATAATGATATAGTTGCACATTAAACTTCATTCACAGGTTTACATATTGTCTTCACTGATGCGCATGCACACCGATATGCACACATGCACAAAGCATAAAATATTATTTACTAAATTCTCTACTCCAGGTAGGTTTCCTCATTTAGCAAGATTAACAGCAAGTTCCAAATTTCTCAGCTACCACATTTGCCAAAGATATTATATGCCATTTTCTAAAGTAGTAGTGGGAAGGAAAAGATAAATAAAAAATAATTACCTGTCCATTGATGAATGGAATAATGTTGCTTCATTTACAGTAGCGAGTAGAACCTGGCCTCTCCGGTTAATAGCATAAAACTCACCAATTGATGAAGCGTCCGCTGCTAAGAATATAGGATCTGGACTGATCCGATTTCTGTAGACGGTAGTAGCTGTCTCTAAATCATAGACAAACAAAAGGCCAAGATTTGTGATGACATATATAAAAACATATTTGTGAGAGATCTGTACTAGATACAAAAGAGGAAGCTACAAAAAAATGACATTTCGGTGCAGGTTTTAGGAAAAAAAAACATCGACGGTATTGGATAATGACGACTAGAAGAATGTCATCGTAATATCGAAGCAGCATGCTGCATTTAACATGCGAGTGCTATTAATTTATAAATAAACCAAGAACAACAGTAATAATTATTAATATAAAATTTGACATTCGAACGAAGTTCAATTGTCGATTACCTCATGGCTACACTGAATCCGTACGTGATCATGTATGCAATCGTCTCTGTATTGACAGTGTTAGACATTGTTCTTGCATTACTTTACCAGTTAGCATAATTTTGGAGAAAACAAAGAAGAGAAGTAGTTGATTTTATACCACATAGCGACAAGTGAAGTACAACTTTCAGAGTTCGGCATCAGTCCAGCTAGTAAAACCAGAATCTCAAAAGACCAGTATTCCAAGCTGTGTAGATATATTAAACATACATAATATCAAACTATATGATGAAATAAGATGACGTGTTACAAACAAAATAAAGTGTCACAAACTGACCAGACCATTATAGCTGAAGGCAATGTTATTTTCAAGTTAGGCAGCAGAAATTTGGATGATTCAACTGAGAGTCCCTCCCAAATGTAATTACATTTCTCAAAGAACTCAACTATATTAGTAACATTATAAGTGACATCCATATCGATATCGAGGTAGCTAATGGAGCGGCCAAAAAACCAAGACTGAACTCGTGAATCCGTACATATGTTAGTCCCACATGGATAAATAAAGGAAGCACAGGGCGTACTACTAATGGAATCACAATCGATTATGTGTGGAAAAATCTGAATAACATTGAAGGTATGAAAATCCAAGTAGTCCTGAAATCAAATATCTTAATTATGTTGAAGCCATTTTCGCGATGCTCGGATCTTGACGCAGAACAACTAGTACGATTTCAGAAAAATACCATGTAATGGATACAAGAATCCAAATATTCTCTAGTGCTTCACTCAAACCAGTCTGATATGGTAAATGATTAAAAAGAAATGATACTTCTGTTGATGAATTACAAATCTTGAACAAGGATAAAGAGCCTTCTTGAAAAAAGCTTGTTTTTATCTACTTTTAGGTTGTTCTTACTTATAGCTTGTACATAGTTTTATGTGAAAAGTAAAAAATATATATAAATATTTTGATAGCTATCTTAAAAAACTGATAGCACTGGTTTCTGAATTGACAAGGATTAAGAAGCTTTTTTATCTAAGACATACCAACTTCTTTTCGAAAAATTTCATTGTCCCAAACTTTAAATCACATCACTTATACTCTTTTTTTTCTAAATCTAACATCATCTAATACTATGAACATGTTGGAATAACTCCAGTAGTAGAACATATTTATAATTATGTAGTTCATTTGAGTTTGGGTGTTTGGGAACTACTTACAACAAGGCAGCATAAGTAGTTTAAAAGTTAAAACTGAAGAAGCAATAATATATTGCTTATAACTCGTGATACGTTTTTCAATCCTATTCTAGGCTAAATAAATAATAGTTAAAATAGCTTTGTCAAACAACTTAAAGAGCAAAATGCTACTATTTAACATTCACCATCCTTGTATCTACTAATAGTTTTATACAGATATTCAATTCAAACTTGATTTGTTGTTGCTTCGTTGATAGGACAAGTCGACATACACATAAAAGTAAACATATTTGTGCTAGTAAACAATTTTCCAACTTTCAAAACTGGGACAAGGCATTCAAAATAATAAATTAAGTACCTTCCCTAATTTAACTCTTCAGCAAACCAGCGGGCATTAAATAAGGTAGCCAATATAGACGCAAGTAACAAAACAACTGCCCTAATTGTGTTGAAAGAGTTTGGAGCAGTAGAGACTTCATCGCAGATCGAACAGTAGATTGAAGTTGCCATCACCGTCGTTGATTCGCGATCGATTTGGAGTCAAGAATTACTATGGATGGAGATGCTTACTTTGAAGAAGGAGGATATTGAAGATAGGAAGGACATATCGATTATATATTTGAGAAGTTGAGAAATCTGATTTAGGGTTTTCAAATAATGTTTTTTTTCTTATTTGGGGATTTCTGTAGATCCACGAGAAGTTGAGAAAGAAATCTGAGAAGTTTAGAAAGAGGAATGAAATGGCTTGATTTCCTATTGGTGGTGTGGAATTTTAATTGATTAGTTAGGTGTCAACTACAGATCTTGTTTTTAAAAAGTAAATTGATGGATAAATATGCATGTTTTTATAGGGCCGGATTGATGACGTGGCAAATTAAACTTATAGTTTTATAACTATAGCTACTGCAACACAATTTGATATCTATGCTAATACATTAGAGCGTGCATTGCAATAAACCAAAATCAGCATAGTTGGGGCCACATTTTAGCTAGCAATACCTTAGATTTTCGTTGCAGTAGGTCATCTATGGTGTAGTGTCAAAGTAAGGTAAATTCTTGGATCTGGTCAATTTAATTTTATCCTATTACTTCCCTTTTTTTTAGTTGAGAATTGTGGATCCATGATTATTTAGGTTCTAAATTCAGTTAGGAGAACCATGGAATGCTAGATCTGGACCAGATTCATGAATTGGAAAGCAATTAGGTGAGTGGATTTAAGCTATATCTTTTTGATAATGGTATATTTATTGTTTGACATTCCCCGTTAATATGCATAGTAAATCTGCTTAAATGTATAAACCTGTTAAAATATGTGGAAACGATTACTGTTGTATACATACATGTTTAAATAACTTGTTTATTGGGTACTGTAAGTTAAGTTACACTGAAATTGGGATAATTACATGTTAATTTGTGGCATATTATGTACTTGAAACCTTGATTGTAAGAATTAGGATAATTACATGTTAATTTATTAGATTGGAATAATTACATGATTGATGATTACATGGTATTCTTTAAAATGAAGTTAATTATATGTTAGGAAGAACATGCGACATGATAATCAGTTAAAATGGACTTAATTTGATATTAAGTATGACATGTAAAAATAGATTACAGTAAAATTTGGGAAGAATGGATATGCCTAAATTTATAGTAAATAGAAAACTGTAACCGCACTTAGACATGCAGTTAAATTCAACTTGTGGTAGAAGTCTGCCCAGAACCACCTGGTAAATCCAGCATCCACCAATTGTTAATTTAATGTGAGGGCTCTAGTGCGTAAACATACATGTAACAGTGCTAAAACACGAGGTTAAGTCAACTTGTGGTAGAAGTCTTCCCAGAACCACCCAACAAATCCAGCATCCACAAGTGGTAGGCTTAATGTGAGAGGTCTGGTGCATACATATACATATACATATACATATACATATACATATGTGTGTGTGTACATAAAACAGGATAGAAATAAATAACATCAATCGTAATTAATGAAAATGAATGAAGGTTACAACGATAAATGAATTGGAATGAACGGGGCATAATAATAACCGATTATAATTAATTATATTAATGACAATGTTATATATTAGGTAGGCTTGTCCTAAGGAGAAGTGGAAATTATAACATTTTGTAATAAATGAAAAAGAAACTTATTAATAAACCTTAGTTAAAAAACTACGTTAATACGTAAACAACAACAAGTTGTAGTAACAGTGTAAGATGAAATTATGATTAAATGAGAAAGGATATGGTAAACTTATGGAATGAAATAAAATATATTTAAGTATATATAATGAGTGACATGTTAATAGAAAACATGTGAATTAAGATAAAATATACTTAATTATATATTAACTAGAACATATTATTGTAACCATGAAACCGGACCATGAATTACATGGTGATAATATAAAAAGGGATTATAGATTACAGACCTTGGATTACAATCTAGAGAATAACATGATATGGGCTTATTATTGAACATAAATGGTTAAGTTTTGTAACCAAAATTAATAAGCAAGAGGGGCCCATTCCTTAGAGATATAAGGGGCTCGGAAAGAACTTAGTAACTTGAATAATAAGTAAATATAATTGGAAATAATCAATTTTATTCGAAATCAGACGAGGTAAAGCAAGCGCGTAATTAAAGTTCTAGGCATAAGGTCTAATAACAAGTTAGCATGATGCGCTTGGACCAGTCCGCACGTCGGAAGGTGAAGAACCCAACAGGGTAGATCATCGGGGTGTCTAAAGGCACGAGAGGAGCACGTCCACTTGATTTCTTGGTGGGACTGAAGGGAAGCATGCGGCTTCCGAGTGACGTGGTAGGTGCGGTGGACCTTTGTGTGGTGGTAGTGTTTAGGTTGTGCTCGCAGGGGATGGGTCTGCGTGTTACTACTCGGTAAGTATACTTTGACTGCAAAAGTAGCTTTGTAGTCAGAAGGTTGTGATGAGATGACACTAGAGTGATTCAGTGATCTCCTCTGTAAGAGGTTGGGTCAGGACCAACACAGGATAGTAGATCGTCGGATACCCGTCATTGGCAGTTAGTGAGATGCGAAAAGACTAGAGCTAAAACCAAGATGACATCAGCCTTTCACTATCGAACCACGGTGGTTGAGGGACACACCAACTGGATGTTTAGATTGTTTGTTAAGGGCAAGTCACTTATCTTTTGTAGTCTTTACTAGTTGAGGGAGGGGCCGAGGTGGGGCCATAGCCACCGTGAAAAACAGACCATACTGGATATTTGTATTGTAAGCCCTTAAAGGCGGGCCTCTACAGATATGGAAAAGCTCCCAACCGAGTTCAGTGTTTCTTGTATAGCCCTGTTACGGAACTCGATGCACAGTAGATAATACATGTGGCTAAGACATCGAGTTAGATTGACGATACGTACATGAGAAAGTCTAAATACATGCATGTTTGCTCTGGGTGGTGTATCGTAGACGATAGGGCATTACTTCGTGTCAAGACCGAGCTTGCCCGAGAAGTTTGGATACGGAGATCCGTACGTAGCTCTGGCATAGGATGAAGAGTTGTATACGCTTCTGTAGCATGACGGCGTAGACCGTGCGAGGAGGGTACCATGAGAGGTGCCATGATATTGGGAGTAGCTACATATACTATATTAGGTTAATCTATTGGGAGGTAGATGAGTATGACGTGTGTGTAAATTCTTGAGTGCTATTAACCCAAAGTAACCTAATGAGTAAGAAAACGTAACTGAACGGTATATGTAGGATTACCCAAAATGTGCAGTTCAAATCCAGTCACAAGAACTTGTGTTCTGACCCCTCCTCAGAACATACTCGTAGGTTAGACTTGTGGTAGAGATATGATAGCTTTGGATACTGCTTAGGTATTATTATTATCAGGGTAAGGCTATATTTTGATTATATTATATTTTATCTGTTCCGCTATGAGATGTTTTCTGAGCTATGATATACTGCAGAGTACCAGACAAACTAACACGATTTTCGATGGATTAGAATTTTGAAAAAACAATCGGTCTGTCGGAATTCGGGTTGTTACATTTGGTATCAGAGCCTAGGTTTAGGATTCCTGTATAGATAGTGAGTAAACGTATTTGTATTTTTTTAAATATAAATATTATATATATATATATATATATACCTAGATCCATAGAGTAACCCACTATATAGAGAAAGCATAATATGGTAAAAGAGGGGATATCTCTTTTGTACACTAAAAGAATGAACATGGAAATCTGAGATCCTTAGTTAATTTGGGTGGGAAGTGTACAATATACTTTGTGTGTTAGTATTTCAAGATAGTGGTTTTGGCAGTGAAACTTATAAATTAGGAAAGGTTAAAAAGAGAAAATTAGATTAGGAATATACATGGTTGAGAGAATTGACTTTTTGGGAGCGTCTAGGAAGGCCTAGGTAAGTTGGAAATCGACTTTAAGTCTATACCCATTGTTAACTTTTAAGAACTTGAAATAGTAAAAACTTTTGGAAGATGGTTTATGACATTTTCAAGTTTTAATCTTAAAAGTTACAGTTTTAAAATATGTAAAGAACATATTTGAAAAGTGCACATTGAGTTTTGATGTAAAATGGGGTATATTTTAGAAACAATAATTTCTTGTGAAAATTTTGTCTAAAATAAAATTCTCTCAGTAAAAGGTGCACGTTATAGAGCATGTATAACTCGCTTATTTTCACCTTATATGGTATAAAAGGATTAAAAAGCAAAACATAGAAAAAGTTGCATTTTGATGTTGCATTTTGTTGAAAACTAGTTTTTTCAGTAAAGAAAGTTTTGAAATCTCTATTCTTTCGACAATCATTTTTGACAAATTGTTTTTAAAAAAAAAATTGGGTGGACAAAATGAGTTGTAGAAATTAAGAATAGAGTAGATATTTGCATCTTTTGATAAGTAACTGAAATGACCTTATAGGAAAGAACAAGTTGTAAAACTAATTGAGAAATAGGTGTCCTTGTCTACCCCGGTTTTTGTGATTTGAAAAAAAAAATTACATTTATTTTACAATGACATGTTTTTATGGTTTGACAAAGTAAGTTTGGTGAGAAAAATTAAGTTTTGATACTTTTAACTTTCGGAAGGAAAGTGAAATGAAAAGGCCAAACCGTGTTTTAAAAAGTATGGAGTAGGTAAGGATTAGTGCCTAGGAAATGTGGGAAATTTTTTAAGGCTATAAAGTAGATAGCGAGAATTATCTTGAATAATGATAAGTTCCCATAAAATGCATAAGAATGGAAAAGCCTAGGGTGTTGCTTGGAAATGACTATTAGTACACAGCGAAGACTAGTGGTGACCACTAAGTAGTTAAGGGCAAGTAAGTTTTTACATCCTATTATTTGAATTTTTCTGAGGGGACATAGTCCTGAGATTCTTAGTCCTTAGTAGTAGATGTGTAGAGCGTCTGTTTTCCTGTTTTAGTTGAAGAACTAGAATGCTTATTTGAAACTAAACTTAAATCATTAAATAAACTAAGAAAAGAGTAATAATGTAATAACTAAAAGGATACAACAAGTTTAGTAAAGCGACAAACACGGCAGTTAAAGAAAGATGGAAAATTTTGAGAAAAGGTGTATAAGAGTAAATATTTCCAAGATAAATTGAAAAAGAAAATCTGTGATAAAGAAAATTTTCTTATACGGGCTGTGCTTGGTAAGGAAATAAGGAATCTTTATAAAATAGTTTCATAAAATCCAAGTACGGTTAGAAAAAGGTTCAAAAAGAAAAATGGAAGGTGTGAAGTTTTCCGTTTTCCACCTTTTTGTAACATAAGAAATCAAATTTAGAAAATTAGATTTTTCTGAAATCCGAGAAATAAAGTTGCTTGGTAGGGTT
Source organism: Allium sativum (assembly GCA_030737875.1). NCBI lineage: Eukaryota > Viridiplantae > Streptophyta > Magnoliopsida > Asparagales > Amaryllidaceae > Allium > Allium sativum. The sequence continues at coordinate 644,705,422 of CM060912.1, forward strand.
TCGGATGCAAAAAATTGGATGAACTACACTCTTGCTCACTAAAAGTGGGAAAATTTGGATGAAAATATATTTTGATCTTCAAAATATTGCATTCATATAGAACTGGCAGTATATTTAGGATGTGAGCATCATGTTTTAAAAGAATTTGTGAAAAAATTGCATACACATAGGAGGTACCGCTTAGGCATACATATATTACTATGTTGTATTACACTTTACACAAGTGCACAATATTTGCAAAAAAATTGGATGCACACATGATGGATGGATATATGCAAGGAGTTATTTGACTTTTACCCTTATCAAATTTCAGGACGAAATTTTCTAAGGGTGGAAGGATGTAACACCTCGCATTTTATGGCAATTAAATATTTAATAGTGCATATGTGTATATATATATGCATAAACATAAATATATAGAAGAAAAATAAAATATTGGTAATATATGATTGGATGTAATAAATACATACATTGAAAAGAAGAAAAGATTAATGCAATGATTTACAAATATTATGCATTAATAAAAAAAGAAAAATAAAAGAAAAAGATGCATGCAAATTGATAAGGTTACATGCATAGGTTTAAACAAAATATTACAACAAAAGGAGGTATAAGAAAAGAACAATGACCACCATTGTTTAAGTCTTGTTAATGAAAGCATAAGTAATCCAGTTGGTTAGAGATATTACTTTCATGAGAATGCCCATCCTTATCCCATTTGAATTTTTTTCAGTTAAGTGAAAACTAAAGGGCTAATTTGTATATTCAGTTTTTATTCACGTTACAGGTTACATCAACACCCACCCATCCACGTCCTCTACCCAACTCCCAAGTTCCGCCAGTCCAGTTTCTTTATCTTCAGTTTCAAAAAAAAATTCCAAAATAGAACAACGGTTGATTCGAGCGAGATCTGAAATCAACCATTCAAACCTCACAAGAAACATTTTTATCAAACGTCTAATTAGGTATGATGGTAATTAAATCTATAATATAAATTTTCGTTAACCATTTTTATTTTCCATCGACATAGTGGATAATGGGATTGGAAGCTTTTGAAAGGTACATACTGATTAATCATGAATTCTTTTACTTGATTAAAGTATGACATTAGAATGTCTCAAAGTTTTGAGATTTGGGTTATATTTTCAGGAATTTCGTTCAATTTCTGAGGCAGATGGGATGATAAGAGCGGCTATGCATGAATTGATAGAGTTTGTTATGATTACTTGGTTGGGGAAATTATTAAAGGTTGAGCTATGGGTTAAGGTATTATATATGCAAAATTAATTTTGAATCGAACACTTGCAGGCAGCTTTGGCTCACCGTTTAAACGGGTGTCGGTTTCCCTTTACGTCTTGACATTTACTTTTAAAATTTTCGAATATTATTTGACTAATTCTGATATGGATTCGTCCTTTTTTTATTGATTAAAATGAAGGTACGTTGGTTGTATGAGATGTGGAGTTTGGAAGAGCTTTTTGAATGCTTAGACCATCCCCAACGCAAATTTGATTGGGGATGAACCGACCCCCAACGGGGGGTCGGTAC